>JAWQUS010000019.1:5020000-7520000 GCA_036365455.1 Macrosoma leucophasiata | reverse complement strand
CCTAATGTACCTACCTACTATCGAAAAAAATGTTAATCGTGGGTCGGTGCCTTATTTGTGTGGAGAAAAAGTGTAATCTATATATATAATAAATGTTATATTTATATATACGTTAAGAAAAACCGACTTCAAAACTGAAAAGTAAAAAATAATAAAGATTTAATTGTAATTATATACTACCTATTATTTATATGTGCTATTTACTCATAGGTTTGAAGTCGGTGCCAAGCCTTAAACAAATAATGATATTTTAATCACTACGAGAAAATTAATACACTGAACAAAACGTAACCGGCGAATCGTGGGTGTTTGCATGTATGCTTGAATTCATGCATTTACTTCTGCCTACCCCTTCGGGGATTACAGGCGTGAAGTTTGGCACCGACTTCAAACCTATTAGTAAATAGCACATATAAATAATAGGTAGTATATAATTACAATTAAATCTTTATTATTTTTTACTTTTCAGTTTTGAAGTCGGTTTTTCTTAACGTAGTTATTTATTTAATACTTTTAAGTTTATTGCTGCATTGTCAATTAGAGTAATGTTCACACCTGTTAAATTTGTAAAATCTGAATCTTTTAGCTTCGTGACAATTAGATACCTAATTTAAATTGTTTAAGTGTGTCGATACAAAATTATTACACGGCTATACGAAATCAATGAAAAAATTTAATTCACGAAGGAGTAAATATGCTGTGTTGTGTCGTCGATGAGTAAATGTGTCAATATCACTTGTTGTCATCTTGTTGTCATGCGCATTAGGACTATCTAGGACGTCAGTGGATTCGACGTACTGTATGACAACTCGCCGTCTATTCTTATTCCTTTAGTCTGAGGTGAAAGTAAGTAAAAAAAATGCTCATAAAATAAAAACTTATGGGCCTATCTGAATCAAAATTTTATGGGACCAATTCGAAACTATTCCGCATCAAACAAAAGAAGAATTACGTAAATCGGTCCAGAAACCGCGGCGAAATTCCCGTACATACATAAAAAAAAATATATATATACCGGCCGAATTGAGAACCTTCTCGTTTTTTGAACTCGGTTAAAAATGCAACCCGTTTTCCTTGGTCACGGCATCACGCGTGAATGGCTGGACCGATTTGGCTAATATTGATTTTGAATGAATTTTAGAAGTCCAGGGAATGTTTAAAAGGTAAGAGAATATGAAGAAATTGAAGGGAAATAGTAAAAATCACCATTTTATTTTCCCATACAAATAGTCCGTATCTATCAAACCTTTGACACATGTCATATTTTCATTCTGAGGCAATACGAAGTTTGCCGGGTCAGCTAGTTTGAAATGTTTTTCGATGTCCGAAAACCGGAACAATGAAATCTTTAGTTTCTGTGTAAATTTGTTGATAACTTAAGTCATCCATGTGAGTTTGATTCTTTCTTCACTACATAATTTGCCACTTTCATTATTTATTAAAAAACACTGATTAAAAGCCCAAAAGTTCGTTGCCTTACTCCGTTGCCGTCACATGTTACTTACACCCAGTGACACTCAAATTCATTATCTGAGTTAGTTATGGATTAGATGGACATAGTTGCAATATACTGCACCACCGAACACATCTCATTGGAACTCTACCATCTGTATACCTACATGTAGGTGGCTTTACGTATCCAAAATATTTCAATTGTTACAACGACTGTCTATCGTTTGTACGAAGTTGTATTCAAAATATTGTATTGTTTTAACCAGTGCATTTGGAATTCGAATGCAGTGTCCAAATTGTAGACATCGGAGTAATTATATGTTTATGTATTATACGCACACATACCTACACGCATATCATTACTCTATGCGAGTAGGCAGAGATAGAGCGTGGAGCGCCAGACGTTTCGGTTTCACCTTTTGCTGCTTTTACATTCATCAATCTCTTAATACCCACATGCACGTCGAATCCAAACACCCTTGAGCCTATCTACAGATAGTAGATAGTAAGTACGTATAACTAATGACAGATAGGTACTTCATTATTAACTATGATTGGTTTTGCACCAAGTGTAGTCTGAAAGTCTGAATGCCCTTTTCCATATTATTATCATGGTATATTTTGGCTGAAAATTCAAATGAGTTTTTTTTTTCAAACTTCACTGATTTGGTTTTTATTAAGTAAGATAGGTTTGTGGCAATTGCCAATTATTTTGCCGATATCACGGTTACATTATGGAAAAGAGGAGTTGAATGTTAAAGTTAAAAAAAATAACAAAGATTGTACCTACAGGACAGACTGTCATGTACATTGGATAGTGCGGGAATCAATGTTGGCATTGTAAACGATTTTGATCGGCCATCGAATTAATGAGGTGTAGTTCCTCCTGTGCATTCGCCCGGATGCACGATTAATTTAAAATTTGCTGTTTAATTTAAAGTTGGCGCCTTTAACGTAACATTACACCTATATTCCCAAAGGAGTAGACAGGTTTATTCAGTTTATTTATATTCTTATTTCATACAAACACCCACGGTTAGATTTTGTCTCATGTAATAGGTAGGTGCTATGTACGAATGCATGTATTCCATCTCTACCCACTACTACTACTACCTTAGATTAAATACCTATAGATGTAGCCAGCGTGTGGCCGCTCATGAGACAGCCATATGAAATCATGAGTGTTGCTAGTAAATAAAGTTTCCCAATTTTCTTCCTAATCATATGTATCTTCACGCCAGGTCCCTAACGGGGTAGGCAGAGAGTATAGAGCGCCAGATATCCCGGTCCTGACATACCTCTCGTGCCTCGTCTACCTTCATCATTCTCTTCATACATGCACGCCGATTCCTAAGACTTTTGACCCGATGAAAATAATAATTAATTTAACAAAGTAACTATAATATTATAAGTAGGTAACTATTATGGATGATTAAGAATTAATTAATGGTTAATCTTGTCTATTTTAATTTTCTTTGTTGTATGGTTATTTTTCTATACAATACATTAAATCCAATATTTTTTATACCAGTCTGGTTTACGAAATAAATATACCTACATAACTTATCTAGCGTATTACTTACTACTACTACTTATACAGAAATGTTAAAAATAATTAATATGGTTTACTGCAATTATAATAAAGGTTGTTACAGAACATTCTACAACAAAAAAACTAAAGTTATCACTCGGCTCATCTAGGAAATTGCCATAATTCTAGGCCTCCTAGGATATCTTAAACCAATCGCTTTAACTGGCTGGAAGCATTTTTTGCCATCGTAATTTAAACGTGGAATGATCGCATATTAAAATAAGCGGTTGGAAAACGATTAAAATACTTATAAATTAACAGGCATTTATAAAAGCCTACAAATTATCATGTAGCTATTATATACTTTAGTACCTTTATAAATCTATTAGGTAATCTAGATTTTTAGAACACAGTCATAAGTTATCTACCTTTAAAACACGTTTAGAGAGTGGGATAAGTATGGAATGGAGATGGCAGACACTCTTCAAACTTCAAAGGTTCTCTATCTACCTCTTCGTTACGCTATTTCGGTTGAAGAGCAATTACCTATTATAAGATGGAAACGTACATACCGCGTTTCGTTCGCGGATTCAATTCTATTCCTATTTCTACCTTTTTCTCTTGGAAATGTTTTTTTACAATGCATAATACTTTTTTTATTCACTTCATCTTCGAAATATTATGCTATTTAAATTTAATCAACGATAAGTATTTTATTATAATTAACACAGATGGATTCACGTTAAGTGTTAAAATATAGGTACCTACTAGTGTTGCCAGGTCCGATTTGTTTTAAATCGGAACAGTAGGTAAAATAAATCGGGAAATAATCGGGCTAGTAAAAAGCAAGCCAATTAATTAATTTATTGATTTATCAAAATCTTCGGGACCCAAAGATGGTTGATCTGTAGACAGTGGACAGGAGTGCATTATCGAGTATTCGGTATTCTTTTTAAGTTTCTGTGTCAAAACGAGTAACGATAGAAATAAAGTCGTCTTCACAAGCAAATAATGTTAAAAAAAGACGTTTGAACTCACAACTAAAATCTGTAACCTTGAGAAAGAAATATTGAAATTCTTTCAACATAGCCGCAAATCGAATCTGTCGTACAAAAGACGCAATTCAACCAGTTTTCTCATTACACCGCATCAAGAAAAGTACAAGGATAAAATATTCTGTTTCGTTGTAATAGTTTGTTATTTATTGCAAATTCTAGGATCTTTAACATATTTTTTTGACTAATTTTAATTCCTACAGTTAGTAGTAGTCTTAGACTAAGTACCTATAGACGTAGCCATGTTCGCCATATGCTTTGTGGAAGTGAGACAGTTTTATACAAAGAACATAAGAAAGTTGAAATAGAGCATCGTATCTTTTGTCCCTTACGGCGTGTCGGTTTTTGCTTGGCGAACTTCGAAAAGTTAGCCAAACAAATATCTGTCATCGCAATTGCTGTAATAGATAACCTATCGTATATGCATTTATTTATTGTTTTCGACGTATATCGGCGATTATTAATAAGTTTTTGGGTATTTATGAGAATAAGACTCAATTAGTTAAGTGATTAGTGTAGTGTATAAGGTGTGCAGTAAAATAGGAGGTTGCAGTATTTTAGCCTGTATAAACCGTACAGAAACGAGGCCTTTAAATGACATCACTTTTCATTCGTAAGTAAACAGATATTATTAAATAATGTATGTCTATTGAACAAAATACAAGCGTAAAACTCTTGATTATCAATTCAAAATAAAGCACATTTCTCATGAAATTCTTGATTTTCATTCAACGAAATCCCACTTACTTATTTTTGTTTGTTGCTATTAATTAACTTTTATATTCTTCCTTAATTTCGTAGACATATAAGTTTTTGTTCTCACAGTGTTAGGCTATTGACAATAGGCCATAACAAAATATTAAGTGGCTTTGGTAATTCTTTCCAAAATGGTGTAGAATAAAAAATATTGTTATTATAGAAAAAAATGGGAAAGCAAAAATTGACTTCGGGCAGGAATCGAAACTGCAACCTCAGGATAATCAGTCCAGCCGCTTTACCTCTAAGCTACAGAGGTCCCACACCAATGCGTCAAACTCTGCCTTCCCTTTTTTATTTTTAACCGATTGAGGGTGGGTGAAAGACGAGGTTTGTCAGGACCTGCCTACCCCGTTAGGGACCTGGCGTGAAGATACATACATTATTTTCATCCATCTCTTTTCTACCACGAAAACCAAAAATATCTAAATTATCTTCCAAACTAGCTCATAAATATAAACTTACATAGATATTAAAGTTATGGTAAAGGAAAAGTGATTATTTAGGTACTTACGTACCTTCTTTTTCATACAAACCTTCTCCTGACAGTAACGAACACAAAAGAAAGCAGTATCCAATTTGGTGCAGTCGTTTGACAAACGGTAGAGCCGTTTGTCAAACGACTGCACTAGTCAAAAATAGATTCAGATCGAATATTATGTCATACCAAATTCTGAATAAAGTACAATATTTTATTGCAATTTTTCTTTAAAATTTTATGATTTTTTAGTTGGACGAATGTAGACTGCTTGGCTAGAGACAAGACGGCTGAAGACCGAGTGATCGGCAATCACAAAAAGCTCGTTCGTAAATTTTAACGCGTTGGTAGTAGGTACCTACTTAACTCAAATACAAGAAATGATATTCTCAAATTATTTAGTGATGAAGTTAAGATGAATTGTAAATGAATCCATCTTATTATACAATATCTTGTCTTTAAATGTTGTTGACTTGAGTTGAGAGAATTGAGTTGACTTGAAATCTTATTAAAACTGAATTGATGAAAAGCACATGCGTAAGAGTCGCTTGCGGTACGAAGATCGTCGGCGCCGGCGGTTTCCTGCTAGTGTCGAGTTGCGGTACTCGCGTCTAGTACGGTGTCGCAATACATCGTATACTCACGTTGCCTTGTACCTATATCTGCTACTGCCATTTATTCTCAATTCAATTCAATATTCATTGAAATAATCACTTGGATTTTTTCTGTGATACGTTGAGTTGCTTTGGAAAAATAAAGCCAATCAATAGATAAACTATTTCAATTTTAATCTTATAAAAAAACATCATAAAAATGGATTATGGACCTCATACGAAGGCTCAGGGTCGCGCAGGGGGTAATAGAGAAAGAGAGAGAGCTATGCTCGGCGTTCAGAAATGTGGAGATTCACCATGAGAACCAAACTAGCTGAGAACATTTTCGATGTCAATCCATTTTTGATGACTTTCGATCGATACCGAGAGCCGTTTGACAAAAAAGACGTAACTTCACGCCTGTAATCCCCGAAGGGGTAGGCAGAGGTAAATGCATACATGCAAGCATACATGCAAGCATACATGCAAACACCCACGACTCGCCGGTTACGTTTTGGACCATGTAACAGGTGGCGAACCTGTTGCCATCTCCGGGCATATTACCAAACTCCGAGGTACTGGGAAACTTCCAGAAAATGGAAAAAATCCAATAGAACCAGAGATAAAAGATTTTAAACCGTTATTTCTGATAGTCCCCGACCCGGGAGTCGAACCTAGGACCCCCAGCGTAGCAGTAGTGGCCTGCTACCACTACGCTACTGAGGCAGTTAAAGCCGGATCGATTAAAGGATCGATTGCAATTTAGATTGGTGCGATCCGCGATCGAAGGTGAAATACTATAGCCGATAGCCGGCTGTACATACTCCGGACCGACGACATGGTGATAGTTGCGGTCAACTGCTGCAATATTTGGGGTAAATCTTTGTCCTGTGGACGTATTTTCGCTGAAATGATGATGATGATTCTATTCTATTTAATAATTTTATATCTCTTCTCTCCGGTAAAAAAGTAACGAAAGATCGAGTTGAATTATCGATGGTCACCGATAATATTCCACTATCGATAATATCTACAGTGCCTACCAACGTGTAAGAATAAACTAAGTGTTCCTCACTTAGACCAACACTTTTACCTTACAAAAACAAAATGTAAATAACACCGATATATGATATTCATAAAATTCCTATCTAGATTTATTTTTCGTACTTATCTATGTATTCCGTTTTCTTCGCGATAACATCATTCAGTTCGATAAAATTGTTGCAGATTCGTGGAAAAAAGGAAAAGTTGTATCTAAAATAGTTGTTTTTAAATACTATGGGTAAACACTTCCGTATTTTAGAATTTTATTTAAGGGTTAAATTATTGTAATACGAAAAATACATAGAGCAACGCGGGCCACCTTTGCTCTATGGAAAAATACAACCAATCTCCTAGTAAAGTCCCCATCACTTTACTGGATCCATCCTGTCATCTTCCATATGGAGCCATCTCATCATCTCCATCTTACATATGAATTTTCATTTTAAGTCGTAAGAAATATTAGGGGAGTCGAATCTAGGTCGATCTTCACCTGTCTGTTTACCGAATGAAACATTGTTTTTATCAAATTTCATACAAAAACAAATACGTTTTGCGTGTATTGCCTATCAGAACATTTTAATAGCTATCATTAATTAGAAAATATATTTTTTTAATTAATTATAAGTAGTTAGCTATAAAGGAAGGGTTTTAAAAAAAATAATGCCCTCATTTAATTTCTATTAGCACGAAGTACAAAAAAATCCTTGCCATACAAAGGAAAAAAAATACAACCAAAAACTCCATAGAGTTAAATGAGACCACAGATGGACAAGAGCAGAAATATTGATTGCTCGTTGATTATTAATTGTTTTTAATAAATGCGTTCTTAAATGAGTTAGGTACGTTTTCATAAAAATGTTTGGTGTTGCTTAAGTATCTTTAAATACAGCAAAGGATTTTCATTGCAACCTTTCTTCTGCAAAAGTAAGTAACCTATGTAGAAGTTACATTTTACCAATGTATTCCATCGAAAATAATGTTCGATAGATCACGTCGGTGCCTTATTCATACGTCAATAATGTCTAATTTTCAATGGTTTTTGGATCACATTATCTTTTATTTGGGTTCTATTATAAAATTAATTCAGTATAGAGATAATAACATATATATAGTTTCTTGTAATGCGTGTCATAAAATATTGGAAATTACGGAGGTATGTAGGTATGTCAAGTAAGTAGGTACGGTAACAGATGGCTCGCGAAATTTGAGTCTACAGGATGTCCATTGCTTAGTGGTCCAGTGGAAATTCGCAGAACAAGCAAAGTGAACGAACAAAGCTATTGGTACATACTGATAGACTTAAAAGTCTTAATGAAGTACATGGTTGGGTTATTCAGTAGCTGAAAAATCTATTTAAAATATTATCATTATTAAAGAAAAACTGGAAAGAACCGCGACCACTAGGATCAGTGGTGGTATCAGTAGTACGCTCTCCCAATTGAGTTACCGAAGTCCACACCCGACTATAGAATTTTTCCTTCACATTTTATTTCCTGGCTGTAGACTAATCATGTTTGCCCTTTTGTGGCTATACAATACGAAAACAAATAAAATGGCGTTATGGAGACATTTTATAAATTGAATTCAGAATTAATAAAAAAGTTTAGACAACATCGTACTGTTAATAATCTGTCTATTTTCAATTGGACTACTCAATTAAGGACACCCTATAGAAGTAAACATACGCAATAAAATCCTGCGTGGTCGTACCATGTCGTACGTCATATCATGTTATGTGTGCAAAAAATAACAGGCGAATGTGGTCTTTTAATCTTTACAATAAAGTCTGTTTTCCCATACAAGGCTTGATTTCGGCATGGTGTAGACAGTTTTATTGTATTGACGAAATCGATTGTGTGCAGCTGTCTTTAAATTATGCAAATAATAAGGTTTATGTTAAAAAGGTCGTACAGTCTCGGATTTCGGGTGTCAAATGAAACAAACCGATGAAAAAGCTGTTACCAAAAGCCGAGTTGTTAAAATTATGGATTAATTAAGTATACCTAGATGAGGTACTAGGCATAGGGGCGTCCATTTCATAAGGTTCATATTTGCACATATTATTGTTGTCTGTGTAGATACCATCTCACCACCAATTATATGAGACAAAAAAAAAGGAAGTCACGAATCATGGGTGTTTTCATGTAGTATGCTCGAATGTACCCATGTTTTTATCTCTGTCAATCCCTTCGGGAAATGCATGTGTGAAGTTATGAAAAAGGTTATAGTAGAGTGCATAGTGTTAAAAACGTTAAAACTGCGGACTACTCGAGCAGCGAATGAATTTAAATATTTGATGTGGGATATTATTTTTTAGACTATAAATAACAATGTTTTTATAACCCATTATTTTTTTGTGCTTCTATTTTTTATTTTTTTTTGTACAAAGGATTAAAAAAATATATTTTAAGCCTATAATTTTGCTTTAAATAGCAATTTTTTCCTGTTTAGATCTGATATTTTATCAAAATAGATATTGAAGAACATTTATTAAAGTTACCTGTGTGTGTATTAGAAGGATCATAGGGGCCGTGAACAGGTAGTAAATCGTGAAGGGAGAACGGAGCGGCAGCGACAATCTGCAATATAATTTCTTGGCTATTGAATTAGGTCGTGTGTAATTAATGTCCTCTGTGATTTTTTGTATATTTATTAAAAATAAAGAAATAAAGGAGCATGGAATAAAAAAGAATAAAATATTAATTAACAATTTATATTTTCGTTAACATCAAATATTTTCTTCGACTTCAATAATTTGTATTATCAGTGAAGTACAACAGTGCAGTGCAGCGAAAATTGTTGTTCCCCAACAACAATTTTCGCTGCACTGTAAACATGCCTCACTGCAGTAGGTAGTATCGTGAAGCTGCAATAGAAAGTTGCAACCCGCTCGGTATTACAGTAATTACACAAGATCCTTTATAAAATTTAATACAAACTTGGTTTTGGCGGGAACCTTGAAAGAGGCGTGTGGTGCTCTTATTTTATTTTCTTGGTGTATTTTTAAGTTATATTGAATAAAATTGGTGGCATTTTGTTTGATATAGGTTTATTACAGTGCCCGTGTATAGTGAAATAGAATAACAGTGCGAAAACACGACCTTTCAGGTTGCCTCCAAAACTTCATTGTAAATGTTCTGGTAAAGTAGCCATCGCTTTACTCGAATAACTTGATTGTAACTTACTTGACTGACATATTATACTTGATAACTTATATACTTGATACTTACATATTATACTTGATGACTATATTAAACTAACTTTTACGCTGCTTTTATAAATATGAAATATCGTTTTACTTGACACTGGCAATATGCGTAATAGCGATGCCATAATAAGAAAAAAAAATACAAACTGGCAACATTTTCTGAATCGCGGAGCCTAATTATGATTAAATGGAAAGGAAAACCTCACTCGCTTTCAATGACGGAATGCTGGCGTAAAATTACTGTGTTTGTATTAACGGTAGTGGTGGATATATGAATATACCTTATCCTATAAAACAAAGTCACTATGTTGCTAATAATTTCCAATGTTCTTTATTGTAAACGATTCACAGACTTTTATGATGTTTGATTTTTTTTTTTTTTATGTAATTGAAGTGGCAAACAAGCATGCAGTTCACATTGATGTTAAGTGATGACTGCAGCCTATAGACACCCACACAAAGACCAAGGTCAAAATGCAAATGCGTTACCACTCCTGAGGCCTAAGGTGTTATGCCTCTGTGCCGGAAATTACAGGGCCGTACATTACCACCTGACCGGAACCCGATAGTGCTGAACACTACCATTTAGCGGCAAGTAAATCAGGTAATGCGGTGGTGCCTACGTCCGCGAGCTCCGTCACTGGAGCTCTACCACCAGTTTGTTGTATTTGTCTCTCCATGGATTAGATGAATAACTATTATCGCATTTGAAAAGTGAAACTAACTTAACACTTCCTGCACAACCTACAATCCCATTACTGGATAAGTAGGATTCTTAGTTGGTAGGTACGAAGTTCACCAAGACAGCAAGTGACATATTTACATTTACTTAAATGTAATATTTATTTTGACGCATCGTTCAGTGATTGATATTCTAAGCAAATAAAAACTTTTACTTTATTTTTGCCAATAATCACGCGTGCCAAAGTCACAGGTATAAAACATCGATTCTCTCGTAGGTACGTTGCTTAATGCAAAGCTTACTACATTTGTTTTAAAAGAAAGGAAACAATTTTATAGATTTTCTAGATGTACTTTAGTTGTTAAGTATAGTCTCTTGTCCTAACGTAAATCGAAACTATAGGTAATTAAAATAGCAATGCTAATATAACAAAATTTGCTATTAACTGATATATGAACCTAAATGTATCTTTCATTTATTGTGATTCATGTTTATTACAATTTTTACTGGTGGTAGAGCTCCAGTGACGGAGCTCGCGGGCGTAGGCACCACCGCATTACCTAATATACTTCCCGCTAAATGGTGTTCAGCACTATCGTGTTCCGGTCAGGTGGCTCTGTAATTTCCGGCACAGAGGCATAACACCTAATGGCTCAGGAGTGGCAGCGCATTTGCATTTTGACCTCTGGTCATTGTGTAAGTGTCTATAGGCTGCAGTCATCACTTAACATCAATGTGAACTGCACGCTTGTTTGCCACTTTTATTACATTAAAAAAAAAAAAAAATTAATGTTATATTTCTATTATTAAAAGTTTTTTCTGTATTAACCCAACCATATCATTATTTCTGAGTTTCATTACGCTATGATTGAGCGAAATTGCTATGAGCGTAACATTATTTGCTTGCAAAGATATCAGACCAAGCTAAGTAAATAATATGCAGATAAGTACGTGTAGACCGGTATGTCCGCAAAATCAATTTGTGCACACTATGAAAATGTACCGTTAAGAATAACGGCAGTACTAAATTGTGGTAGTAACGTTAATTAATTATAGACCAAATTGACAAGGGCCAATGGTAAATTTAATGATACCGTAAATAATAGCACTATACCTAATTAATTATGTATCGGTTATTTTATGTTTGGAATTTGTGCTTAGCTTATTGACTTATCCCGATGGTTTAGGGCTGTAGCATCTCGATACCACCATGTTGATGGTAATTGTTTTTTGAAGCTGATGGACTTAAGGACTCTAACTTATGAAGTTAATCAAAATTATCCATATTTAATATGTTGCTTTTCCCGACGAGTTCTGCAAGCTATTTCCTTATTAGTGCTTTAGAAAATAGAATAGAGTAGCTAATCTTTATCAATACAATCTCTATAATCTCTCACATCAGGACTGCTTCTGAGCAGTTCTGATGTGAGAGATTGGGCCTTTTTTGAGGTAATTATGTAAAATGCACTGTACAATACGTAGGTACCACCGAATGCAAAACATTACAAATTATATCAAACTTTCGGAAAAGGGTCTAGGATGCGTGTCCTAAGGCTCGTACGGGGACTCCATCCTTTTTCATCCTGAAGGTCCTGGATGTAAATACCTCACGAATAATTAGATTAAAAAAACCAACTAGTTTTATTATATAACCCTAATAATATCTAAGTCGTAGACTCTAATAACTACATGAAAAACATTGTCATGTAACACATGCATTCTACGAGTAGATATTTATCCTTGAAGACTAGTTTTTTTTCCGTAATTTTCCAATTGCGTGTATTTATGTAACACGTGTGCCTTTATTGTACGCAGTGAACGATGTAATCCCAGCTTTGTGGCTATATGCTTTACTGAACACTGTCTGTGGTCCGTTGTGCATAAAGTGAACGCTTCTTTTTTAATAATGAACTCCAGACAGGCACATGCGTTATAATTTGTTCGCACGATATGACGTCATTTATGATTTACATTATTGATGATTAGTTTAAGTGTATATATAAAACATTGCTTCACTGAGTGCTCTGGTGGTAATTTATTACGTTTGTATGTATGTATGTATGTATCTTCACGCCAAGTCCCTCACGGGGTAGCCAAAGAGTGTGGAGCGCCAGATATCCCGGTCCTGACACACCTCCCGTGCTATTTCTGTCTCATTTCCCCTTTTACAAACTGACAAAGAGTAAAGCGAAAAGAGTCATTCTTTGTCATTCACCGGCGGAGTTCCAAAGGCTAATATGATCAAAAATATAATGTTGCTCATTATGCATAGATCTATAATGTCCAAAAATCAAATTCAATATGCGTATTAACACTGCGCATGCCCGGCGTAATGTAACAGACATCGTCTAGACGGGGTGGTCCTTTATCACGCTTATGGGTAGATAGGGTTGCTGGACCGTTTTCTGGTTACTCCAAAGTTGGCAACAATGACTGCGAGTGCATATAAAGACACGTAATTTCACGCTTGTGATCCTCGAAGGGGTAGGCAGAGGTAAATGTATGTCACGATTCGTCGGTTATGTTTTGGCCCATGTAACACGTGGGAGCCCACATTAGATACCAAACTTCGAGGTACTAGGAAATTTCCAGAAAACGGAAAAGCCCAATAGAACCAAAGATACAGGACTTTACACTTTATCTCTGATAGGCCCCTACTCGGGAATCGAACCCAGGGCCCCAGCGTAGCAGGAGTGGCCTGGTACCACTAGGCTATTGAGACAGTTAATAATAATAATGTTAATATATAGCATATAAAGAAATTAAAAGAAAAACCGACCGAGTGCGTGTCAGATCAGTTCAGACAGGGTTTCTTTGCTCCAAGAAGATTTTTTCAGTTAGTTGTATGCTAGATTCATATAAACTTGTTAAGTTTAGCTGTGATAGTTTTTCTTTTAAATTCGTAATATACCTTAATTCTGACGTCACAATTAGTACCGTTTAGTGTGTAGAGAGGGGGCGGAGGGAGACAATTGTCTGTAACAAAAAAATACACTATGCTTACTACTTCACAAATCGTCAGCTTACTCCCCTCATTTTTAGGGTTCCGTAGTAAACAAGGAACCCTTATAGTTTCGCCATGTCCGTCTGTCTGTCTGTCTACTCTGTCTACTCTGTCTGTCCGTCCGCGGTTTAGCGCAAAAACTATTGGTACTAGAGACTTGAAATTGGCACAAGTATACACCTTAATCACGTCGACAAAGTGATAGCATAAAGCATGAAAAATAAAATTAATTATTTACTCCCCTACATGTAACGCACGGATATTTTTTTATTTTTCGTTTTCTATAGGTATAGTGTGTTATATCGTTAGATAGGTCTTTCAAAAATGTTAGTGTGGGAATATCATTTTTGGATTTAGTTAACTGTTCGTGACTTATTAAGCTTTAAAGTGCCAATTATCGTTAAAAGTCAAGTGTCCCGCCCCCACTACCAACTAAACAGTTGTTGTTAGAAATTCAAACGTTACGGCAATAGTAGTTACGTATAACGAAATTAAAAGGAAAACTATCACACCTAAGTTGGCTTTACAAGTTTGCGAGTAATAGTCGACCAAATGTTATACTCGTAATTTTTGAACAACTCCATAGAAAACATTAATTTATTTCTGTCGGGGGTGTTTATATAGGGTTCCGTAGTTTTTAGGTTTGATTAATGCAATGAAGCATTAATCAAACCTAAAAACTACGGAACCCTATATCGAGCGTGGCCCGACACACAATTAACCGGTTTTTACCGTTAGCTTTCTTCTTTCAGATGATACCTAAATATGAAGCACAGAGCATTTTAATTTTAATAAGATTATACGGTAGTGCCTCCGTCCTCGAGCTCCGTCACTGAAGCTCTACCATTAGTAAAATAACACTTCTTATAAACTACTACACTTCACTAGTCTAAAATAATGTCAATGGCTTCTCTTTCATAACCTCATTTTGAAGCTTAAAGTTTTATCTGCAAAGTGTTCAACATCGAACGAATTACGTATCATCATAACACCGATCGTCCTAAATTGTCAATAGGTACCGTAAAATAAAAGAAGAAAACACCGTTAAAATATCTAATACATTAATATTTTTCACTTGAAATTAGCTTCGCCTTAAAAAAGCTTATGACAGCTTGTTTATTTTCTTTCACCACATCGACCTCCTTTTTTTTCTGCCAATTCGTAAGTACCCGGCGCCGATCGAGTATCGCTAATTGACATTTGTTTGACATTTCGGTATCTGTAGTGTTGTACGGGCGTTATCGATAAAGCGTCCGCCTTGCTCCAAATGAAACGGGGGTTGCTTTTTATGATCGAGGGTGCGGAGTGATAAGAAACAGGGTTGTCACTTAAGATTTTAGGTTTTGAATTAAAAAAAAAACAATGTTAACATACATTGCCTGTAAACTAGACTCTTTCTAAGGCGTGTTATTTACATTTATTTCAATACTTTAAAAATACATTAACTATACTTGTATATATGTGCCTTTTAACCAATTATCTGCTCGGTATTCATTAGAATGCTAATCACGCCTTACAAATTTAAAAACCTTACAATCATAAAAATTCGTAGGGTAATTATACCTTTTTTATCCTTTTTCATTACAATTATAAAAGTTCCCATAGCGAATTTTGGCAATAATTTCAAAACCGTTGGCCATGTCATAAGGTCAGTAATGCAAAAAAAAAACTTAGATAATGCTGCCGGTTGGAGATTCCACGAAAAATGCAGTCGGGATCGCAGTCACTCACGTTGCTTCCTATCTCATTTTCGCCAACGTTAAATCGTATGAAATTGTGTGTCTGTCTCTTTACTGTTTGTTTACTTTGTTTTGTTACTGTTGCTTTTTCGTTTCATCATCATTTTCAAGTTGAGAGCTTGACCTTTTTTTTCTCATCAAAATAAGTAACCCTGTCTGCCTTCTATCCAATATTCCTCTTGATATTCATCAGAATGCTAACCACGCCTTACAAATTTTTAAACCTTACAATCATAAAAAATCGTGGGGTTCTATAAACGTTCCCATAGCGAATCTCGGCAATAATTTCAAAACCGTTGGCCACGTCATAAGGTCAGTAATGCAAAAAAAACACTTACATTCCGCTGCCGGTTGAAGATTCCACGAAAAATGCAGTCGGGATCGCAGTCAGTCACGTTTGCTCTTATTTTATTAACTGTCGACTTTCGGAAGACGAATGATGTGTAATGACAGGGTTTTAATGAAGGGCGGATCATTTGATTGTTGCATCTTGCCATGTCTGATATGATACGACAGTTTGTGGCGCTTCTAATTTTCTGTTAATGAAGTGGCAAATCGGTCACATTGAATGACATTGATGAAAGATTTTATTGCTGGACACCATTAATTAACCTGCATTGAAACTTTTTAGAGTTCCGTAGCCTATGAGGACTATTTATAGTTTCCGTTCGTTACGTCTGTCTGTACGCAACTTAGCTCAGATACTATTAGTACTAGAAGGCTGTAATTTGACATGAATAGGTACATTGACCTGGTGAAGGTCGCTGGCAATCGCTGGATGAGGGCGGCCCAGGACCGTTCGTTGTGCCAATCTTTACGCGTTTAGGCTGAAATAATGATGATGATGATGATGAGGTACCTATAGCTACTTACAAAGTTGTAAGTATAATAAAAACTTGAAAAAAAAAGACGACAAGCACTTTGACGGTTGTTAATAATATTTTTATGAATGTAGGTAGTTGTAATAATTGAGTTCCTACTTAGCTGTTTAGCTGTTTGCTGCAAAAAAAAAATGCTACGATGTTGGCCTAGAGATCATAACTACAACGTAAAATACACACAACCAACGTTATTTAGGTTTTTAGTCTTCATTTTAGAATTTTATGGCTCTTCAACCAACTGTGAAACTTATCTTTTGGATCTTAACATAAAAAATGAGTCAATCAAAGTCACATAAATACTAATTCCGTACATGGGTTGTACTTGCAACATGTCAAGCATTCAAGCAGTTATTGAAGCAATTGTAACAAATAGGTCGGTCTACCTACTTATTGCCTACAGAATCTATTTTTTCCCGCGACTTTGTCTACAGTCTACGTAGATTGTTATTAATTACCAAGAACAAAGTAACTGTTTTATAGGTTTAAATAATAAACGGTGTGTTCTTAAAATGGCCAAAATGATTGATTTTGTCCAACTTTATTTCTGTTTATTAATTTTTGTGCGATGCAGTAACAAATATTCGAATAAAAATTCTAGCATTTTATTTTCAATTATTGAGGTCACATGTACACACCTAAGTCTTATTATTTCTTAATTTGTTTTTATGTTACTAATGTTAGTGGGATATTGAATGAGGTATTAATTTTGATAAGTATTATCAAGATACTTTTCGATATAATTTGCCTAAATGAAGGTATTACATTTTTGCAAATTTGAAAAAAACTAAATACCTACGTGAAACTTTGTTTTATAATTTTGTAGTTAACAACGATAAATAACAAACAGAAACTGCCTTATTCGAATATTCGTTCTATTATGTGCAGCCCTACACCTAGGCATGCGTCTACAGTTTGGGGTAGGTCCCACCCGGTCGATATCTGGCTTCCGCAGCGCAACACAGACAAATAACTCACGTCTTGAACATTTGTTCTGAAAGTTATGCGGTTATGGCTCTGTGTTATGGTCTCGTTTCGTCTAAACAAGACTGCATAATTTATGCCATCCACAGAGCACGTTTTTTTTTTAACCAACTTCAAAAAAGGAGATTCTATATTCGACTGCGTATGTACTATCAGGGAATTGCTCGGTAGATCATCAGCTTGGAGCAGCAGCGAGTTTTCTGACTATACGTTTCCACATAACCGATTTTTCCGCCTAGACCGATACTTACCTACTTATTATTCCGTTTTATATAATTATGTGATATTTAGAAGTTGGCTCACCAATTACCCCGCCTAAGGCCTGACTTGTAAATAAATACCTTTTTTTATCATATGGAAGTTGTAAACAAGCATGCAGTTCACATTGATGTTAAGTGATGACTGCAGCTTATAGACTCCCACACAAAGAACAAGGTCAAAATGCAGATGCGTTACCACTCCTGAGGCCTAAGTTGTTATGTTTCTATACCGGAAATTACAGGGCCGTACATTACCACCTGACCGGAACACGATAGTGCTGAACACTACCATTTAGCGGCAAGTATATTAGGTAATGCGGTGATGCCTACGCCCGCGAGGTCCGTCACTTGAGCTCTACCACCAGTAAAAACCACCTAGTAGATATAACGTAGTGTATTGCTTTTGGATTAAATCTACATTTTGTAATTTTTTACTTCTTTCTCGGTTTTTGGAGTAGTTTTTTTTTGTTTTTAAATTATTGACGCGACCCAGTCCTTTATATTTTAGATGTAACGAACAGATTTATCTTTCTTGCAGGGTGAACTACCCAATATTTGGATTTTTTATGAGAGAGAGAGATTGAACATAATGATATGATTTTTATCGATATATTCAATTAATACTAGACCACACTCAGCACTAGACCACACTCAGCTGCCCATGCCATAAAATAAAAAGCTTTACTATGTTTTATTCTCATGCATATAATAAGCTACATTATAACCTCCAAAAAATGATTTCATTACTGATGTTCTAAACCCCTTTTCAAATAACTATCGCTGCAAAAAAAAACTTCCCACCCTTTTGAAATAGGATAGTTGTTATTTTCCCAAACATTAACAACAAAACTTAATTACTCTGCCCTCCCGAACTAAATGAAACTACATCGGAAAAATAAAATGGACGGTGTATGGATTAGTTTAACGCGGTCGGATTGATTTATTGCTAAACACCCCTTGGTTTGAACGCTCTGCGCTCGAGGGATACGAAAACCGCGCACTATTTTGCTTTTTTTTCATCCATTTTCATCGTACCGTCCATTTAGTATTTTGTTACAATAAACAGAGTTCTGGAATATTGGTTATCCATATTTTCAATTGTGAGTTTATTGTCGTTTCAACGTAACGCTTGTATAGTATTGGAGAATTCTTGAAAGAACAACCTATTTATGTATTTATTAATGTATATTTATTTTATAACCTAGGTACTATCTGTTGCTTGCGGCACAGCCCGCGTGTAGGCCCGCTTTTTGCGTAACCAGTAAAAACTCATCAAATCATCCCATGGTTCTTATAGGAACATTTTTTCGGGATAAGAACTAATCTATGTATTAATCCAAGTTACCCTCTACGTGTGTGCCAAATTTCATGAAAATCGGTTCATTAGTTTTTGTGTGAAGGAGTAACAAACAAACAAACATACAAACTTCCGCATTTATAATATTTATACGATGATTCGCCAGTGAAATTTTTGTTTAATGTAAGGTAAGGTGACGAGCATATTAGTTCACATTACTAAACTGTTTTTTTTTTGGAATTGTATATTGACGTAGGCACGTCTTGAGACTATTAGTCTACTCCACCGGGCAATCAGAGAGCGTAGGACTCGTATATCAAATTGTGCTTATATGACTGAGACCACTTTTAAGAGTTCCCTCGAGCACTTATCCCGCATTGTTTTAAGGGCCGTTAATCGATTCCTAAGTTTATTACTCTGTAATTAAAATTAAAATCTAATAAAAGTAACGTGGGAAACCTTAAAATGAAGGGCATTTGATGGGAAAGCAAATGGGGATTGTATTTGTTTTTCTAGCTTGATTTATGGATAAAATAGCACAGACTTGCTATTCAGGGGTAAGTTAATTAAGTTTGTGAATTTATAGCTGCACAATACGCAGTTGCTATTGTTGGCAGTCCACACAAAAGTTAATTTTGGGTTATGTTGAATGATCGAATTGTACTAGCTTGGTCCACTTGACTCCCTACAAAGACTCACCGTTCGTATCGTTAACGGTCCAGGACTTACTGACAGGCTCGAACATCTGAGCTTCGGCAGAGACATTGGGAGTCTGTGCGTTTTTTGCTGTCTCTGCAATGGTGAGTGCTGAACTGTTTGATATGGTGCCACTGTCATTTTTCTTACACCGCACTAACCGCACACGAGAGAGGTTCCACCCACACAGACTGGTGGTGCTCAACGGTTCGGTATTCGCGTTGTTTTTGCCCAGAACTTGTAAATTATGTAATAATAATATGGGGTTCCTAAAAAATAGCGTCAAGAGTCTTTCAACGCTGGCAGCGCGTTGGCAACACCCCTTCTGGTGTTGCAAATGTTCATAGGTGACGGTGACTTTCCATCAGGTGGCCCGTCTGTTTGTCTGTCCACCTTTAAATATAAAAAATAAATTCTGTGGCCACTGTTGCTGTTTGATGAACAAGTGACATTGTTCTTTTAATTGAATTTAAGATTTTTTATGTCATTTAAATTGACTCACCTTCTAGTCTGCAAACCCCTTCTAAAGAAAGATGTAGATATAATTTATTTATACTTCTTGGCATATTGACGTTGTTGTTAATATCAATAGCAGATTATTACTGTACCGTAGTATAAACATTATGCATAAACACCTGTCTAAGCTCGGAACTGCAATGCATTGACCTGAATCTGTGGATGATGTTATTCACTATGCACTATCTGAATGCAGCTTTAATTTTGTAGGAGAAATAATACATATATATCATACATGATTGTGGCAAGGATACAGTGTTGGAGCTCGTAAGACACCGTATTACCTAATCTATCTGCCATCAAATGGTAGTACCTATTCATAACTTAGGTCTCAGGGGTGGCAACGCATCTGCGTTTTGACGTCTGGTTTTTGTGTCAATGTCTATAGGCTGCAGTCATCTCTTAACATTCATGTGAACTGCATGATCGTTCGTCACCTTTGTTACATAAAAAATACTTATATGATTCGCTGATTCAAAAGCTGGTGTGATGGTGTGCGGCCGAGTCAAACACGTCCACTCGTTCGCAGCGCTCGCGGAAGATTGCGCGTAGCGTCTCAACTTTCGTGTTACACTTGGTTTTACTCTTCATAAAATTACCGTACCGGGCCTTAGAACTCAATTCGTTTCTTAATTAGTAAACTCCAAGAAGCCGAATGCCTTTAAACCTACGCGGTGCAAAAAAAAAGGTTAATTAAGATTAAAAATTACAAAGATATGCAATACGAAAGATGCAGGTACGAAACCGCACGTGAAAATGTTCATAAACCAAGACATGCGTGCACCCAGCTACAAAACAAGGAAGCGGTTTAAATCGGAACTAAGTTCAACAACACGAACTATTTGGACTTGGTGAATGCCAGCTTCTGTCCAAACAAAAACATACGCAGTTAATTTGCGCTGATTATACGCATGTACGCATCCGAAGATAGAATTAGCTTGGCGGAAGTAACGCTCTGGCACTGCTGTTTTTCTAATGTTTATTTACTTAAAAATTGTTTTGAGGTTAACTTTACGTTTCGGTTTACGTTTTGTACCTATTTATTTATCATAAGAATAAAATTCTAGATCAACTCTTAGAGGTTTTGTATTATACACGTATATTTCTAATGCGTCTGTAGGTACCTACATACTAGACACATTCATTGAGTTACATAAATGTTATTTCGCAGAAACGTGTAGTAATACAAAAACACTGCGTTTTATAAAACGTTTCTTATCCCATTAATGATCACGTAAGTAATAAACACGTAGAACTATTTACTTAATTGCAAACTAGATATGTCTAAATCATTTTTCAAGATATCCAAAGTAGCTTAGGTATGTATGTGCTTGTATGGCTTTCATTCAAACTGTGGTGTTTTTAACAAACAAGGGTACTATCTAATTTATAGATACATAAATATTGTTTTAAAGAATGGAATCAGGTATATGACGAAAAATGTTTTAACTACATTCATTCAATAGGAGTATTAAAGAGAGGAAGGGCCCTGAGAGGTTTCCGAGTACTTAAACTTTGGTAAACCATTTTTACATAACTTTGTTCCGTATTTCGCGTCTGTCACTCAATCTGTTAATCTTTGTCAGGAAAGTGACAACGCAGCATTTGTTTGATATTTTCAAAAATGTTTAACTTGACTTTATGGAAAGAATTAAGTAAGACGAAAGATAATAGGATACGAATGTTAGCGAATATAATTTTCATTCTTGTGTTGTTTATTTTTGTTATTTAATAATGGTATAGGATTATAGGTATCTATTTTACTTTCATATTTAATGTTATATGTATTGTGCAATACAAATTTTATAATAAAATTATTCAATTTTTAAAGTACTGATTCTTTGCTTAAAATTATGAGAACAGTCATAAATAAAAAAAAAAAAATAATAAAGAGTTTTACCAGTAAATGGTTATTACTTTTTAAACTAAACTTCTTTTGGAGCAATTGTGAGCATCTTAAAAATTATGAGAGTTAATTTTTAAGATGCGCGCGCAATCCAACAGATAAAAGCAACAGTTCTGAAGTTAGTTGCTAAACAGATAAAAGGAACAGTATGAAGTTAGTTGCTAAAAAGATAAAAGGAACAGTCTGAAGTTAGTTGCAAAACGTCGTTTTGTTTAATTTCTGGGTCCTAGGTATAATGGATTGTTACGCTAAAGAAGTAGGTACCTATAACTTCTTACGTGCGTACATATACACAAACTGTTTTTTCTACACAATCAATTTTCATAGCAGCATTTCAACATCGTCACGATCCTATAATTGAATGCCCAAACGAGTTATGTATTGTTTTAAACAACAATATAGGTACTATTCGGAATTCAAAACGCAGTGAAGCAAACCGTGAGTCACGTTTCGTCCACCGTTTATTCTTACTCTGTGGTAAGGCGTGGCTGCCTAATTATGTTGATTTCAAGTTCAATGACATATCGATTCCCGGTCTCGCTAGAATAGGAACGTTTTTAATTTGATTCTTGTCTAATATGAAACAAGAATCAGAGTAAACATTGCATATGATTTACTGCATTATTGGACAGAAGGGAAGGAAGATTTTTTAATATTAGTTCCAAGTTTAAATTATTATTATCGGTGGTAGGGTTGCAGTGCAGTAGCTCGAAGGCGTAGACACCACTCACACCACCGCATTACCTGATCTATCTGCTTCATGGTAGTGTTCAGCACTGTCGTGTTCCGGTTAGATGATAATGTATTGCCTCGTAATAACTATCACAGAGACTGACACCTTAGGCAGAGAATATGTAATAAAGTAATAATACTACGTATAGAATGGACACTTCGACGTCCCGCATGATTTCCCCGCATCACCCAACCTCCTCCCCTCTTATGGGCGACGGTTTGTAATTTCTACGTGCTACGCACACAGTTCACTGACTGATGTCTGTGTAATGGAGACCAAATTAAGCGTTTGTATGGAATTTTGGCGGAGTGTCCGCGGCATAGATTTAAGACGTGGTGTGCCTTAGGTCGCAGGGGAGGGACACATCTGCATTTTTACCTCCTGTTTTTATGTAGATGTTATGTTGATGTGAAAATCTAATAAAACATTGTTTGTTACAGGTAAATATAAACCCTTCTGCTCCAAAAATACGCACATTCCTTGATCCCGGGGAATGAACCCGGGATTTCATCGAACGCACCACACACCAATGATGCAGTTATTAGACTAGGTACTTAGTTATTATAGCTTTGACGACCCGGTTAGTCCAGAGGTGTGAGATTGATTCGAAGGGTCGCGGGTTTGATCCCCGCACCGGGACAAATGTTTGTATGGCCTACAGATATTTGTATGGGTGTTTATGTATGTTTTGTATGTGTACAACGGCACCCACGACACAGTTTTATGCCTACTGTGAGGCTGTGAGTATAAGCGTATAAAAAAACTAAGTACCTAATTGTGATTTAACATATAATCCTAGGAAAACTACGACCAATGTACCAAAAGCTTAGTTGAAAGCTTCTTTTAAGTTATGATGGTGGCAAATATACATACAGTTCTCATGTATGTTATGTGGCGACTGCAGCCGATAGACACTTACACCAAGACCGGTGGTCAAAATGTAGATACGCTGCCACCCCTGAGACCTCAGTTGTTTTGCCTTTGTGATAGTTATTACGGAGCCATACATTTCCATGCAACCGGAACACGACAGTGCTGAACACTACCATTTGGCGGCAGATAGATTAAGGTAATGCGGTGATGCCTATGCTCTCGAGCACCTACACTAAAACTCTACCATTAGTAATAATAATGCAACCCATTATACGTCTCACTGCTGGGCACGAGTCTCTTCCCTTTTGAGGGGAGGCCTGGAGCTTACTCCACCACGCTGCTCCAATGCGGGTTGGTGGAGATACAGGTTCAAGAAAATCACGGAACATCACAAGGGGGAGGGGGGAGTATATGGAGATATCACGTGTATTTACATATTTATTATTTGAGTGCTCAATTTCAACCGAAAATTGGTGTGTGATTTAGGCAATAAATAGAGAAATTTGCGTCTCGACAATCAGTAATTTTCACGGCAAATACATGCTTATAATTTATAGTATATTACATTTGCGCGACTTTTATGCCCTATGCCTTATTTTCAGCTAAATTTAAAACTACACGTGATGTTAGGCGAGGGTGGGAGGGTTAATCTGAAACCTCACCACGTATCACCAAGGGGGGGAGGGGATCAAAGAGACGCTAAAAAAACATCACATTATTAATGGGCGACTCCCTGTGATAGTTGTTACGGAGCTATAGATCACTTGAAAGCTTACATGTTTTTCTAAGAGAGCTTTGCTATAAAACTACATCTATTGTTATCCTTAACGTTACGATGATTCAATGTGACTAGCAAACGTGCCAAACATAACATCTATGCATATCTTGTCTATGTAATCTGTGACACGTGGCCACAGATGAAATACGAACGCCGCCATATATGGCGTTGTTTATGATCAGCGACTGGGTGCTTACTTTCTCTGTGTCCGATCGATCACGTTGTATGATGGTTGATTAGGTGTACATTTTGGACATGTTTTTTTGGATGTATGCAGTTGGTACTTAGTGGTCATAGAGCAACACCGGAGGGGAGTAGCCATATGCAGGCTTTCCCCTCTGTCAAAGTTCAAGTCCAAATGGCCCTATACCTGTCGCCTAGATGTTTAAATGTGTGCGTGTAATTGTTTCTGTATTTTCTTAAAGTCAAGGTGTGAGTTTCGTAGTAATTGACGATTTTTGTAGTATGCGTGTGTGTCGCACGCATTTCCCCCCGCAAAATATGACAGGCTGTTTTGCATCGGTAATAAACGCTAAGGCTACTCCCCTCCGGTTGGCCGCGGCCGGTGGCCCGTGTTGCTCTATGTTAGTGGTAGAGTCCCAGTGTAGGGTCTCGAGGGCGTAGGCGTGTGACGCATTACCTAATCTATCTGCCGCCAAATGGTAGCGTTCAGCGCTATCGTGTTCAGGTTAGATGGTAATGTATGGGCCTGTAAAAACTATCACAGAGATAACAACTTAGGTCTCAGGGCAACGCATCTGCATGTTGACCTCTGGTATTGTGTAGCTGTAGGTATGTAGGTTACAGTCATCACTTAATTTTTTTTATGTAATGATAGTGGCAAACAAGCATGCAGTTCAAATTGATTTTAAGTGATGACTGCAGCCTATAGACACCCACACAAAGACCAGAGGTCAAAATCCAAATGCGTTACCACTTCTGAGCCCTAAGGTGTTATGCCTCTGTGTCGGAAATTACAGGGCCGTTCATTACCACCTGACCGGAACACGATAGTCCTAAACACTACCATTTAGCGGCAAGTATATTAGGTAATGCGGTGGTACCTACCTACCTTACCTTAACTGCATGCTTGTTTGCCAATTCCATTACAAAAAAAAAATAAGTCATCACTCTCTGTCTAAAATACGTTAATGTATAATGAGAATAATAAACGATTCATTACCGTATCTAATTAGCATGGAAGCTTAATGATAGGTAGACAAATTCGCACGGATGTTTAGTCTCGGCGCCTAGACTTTACATGAAATAATCATGGGCTAATACACTGCCAGACAGGGAAACTATAGCTTTCTCAGTTACATAATATAGGATAAATCTACTTATAAGGCAGTATGCATATTTTATGATAATAGCATCAACAGTCATCTTAACAAATTGAATTTAGAACAGAACCAGGCCATGAGAGTAATTGGTGGATTTATCAAGACTACACCACTGCACGTAATGGAGAGTGAATTGTGTCTTGCACCTTTATCCATAAGAAGGAAGTACCTGGGGGGTAAGTTTTGGCTTAAATGTAAATCATTTGAAGATAATAAAACTACAGAAATTATACTACTATATACTGGGTGACTTTTTTTACCGTCTTGAAAAAAATAGGGCGTGATAAGCAAATGAAATAAAAGCCTATGGCATAGTTATTTATATATTTTTTTTATATTTTCTAACTTCATCTGAAATTAAAATTTCATTAAACATTTCTATTCATTATTCTATTACCTACAAAACTTGCAAAAACAGGATCGTGTCAAGTTGCCGGCGTTTGTTTGTTGAAATTCAGTGTTCTAAAATTAAAAATAGAATAATGATTTCTATTCATTATTCTATTTTTAATGAAATTTTAATTTCAGATGAAGTTAGAAAATATAAAAAAATAATATAAATAACTATGCCATAGGCTTTTATTTCATTTGCTTATCACGCCCTATTTTTTTCAAGACGGTAAAAAAAGTCATCCAGTATATATACTAAATTATATACTACAACAACTAAGCAGTAAATGTAATGGTGAATACTGGAGAAATAAGAAATTACCTTTGTTAGTTAATATGCATAGAAATTTAAAACATCTTCGAGTAGCGTCTAGGAAAAAATTACATATTCACTCTTCATCTACGTGGAGTGGTGCACATGATTTGTCAAATAATATTGTCACTAATGTTCAAGGGTTATGTGAATCAAAAAAATCATTTGATGCATCAAGTCTACTAAATTTATATCAGTCATACTTGAATACCGAATAAATAAAATTTATGGTACAAGATTTTTACTGATGGTTCTAAAGATGAATCAGGATCTGGAGCGTCTGTTGTTGATCCACAGATCGGAATAAAAATTAAGTTTAAAATTGACTCGAATATCACCGTAATGCATAGTGAGTTGATTGCTATGTCGGAATCGTTAGCTTACTTATTGTCGTGTGACGGCAAGGATTTTGTTATCTTGTCCGACTCAAAGAGTGCACTCCTACACCTGGCTCGAATAACCTCGAACATTCGAGGATATCCGATAGCCTATACAATCTTGAAAACCATCAGTACTCTTAAGGCTCAAAATAAAAAAAATGTTCTGCAGTGGATTCCCTCTCATATCGGCATTTTGGGAAACGAGGAGGCGGATATATTGGCAAAACAAGCTATAAACGATGGTATACCTTACGACTGTACACCGCTACACAATGAAGCCGATCCTTTTAACTTATAATGTTGGTATGTGTAACACCTTACTGTCCAACCCACTATCAGCAGAAATTATACCCATAACAATTGTTTTTTTTTTTTAAATAACGTAATATTGGTATTTATTACAGCACTAGCTGCTGCCCGCAACGTTCACTGCGTGAAGGCTAGTACAGTACAGTACCAATCATACCTAAGATGCCAATGTCGCTTTAGCATTATAAGCAAACAACTTTTAAAATAGCATTAAATTTAAAATATAAGTTTTTTTGCAAGCGAAGCAAGTGAAGGGTGTCATATGGGAATCCTGCTAAGTTCAGTCATAAGATGTTACTGAAGGAAATAGAGAAAATAATGCAGGAATATATTCCCGGACACAAAAGAGTAAAAATACGTACAAAGGTATCAAACCTTACGACACTTTCCTATAAACTACGTTGGTAGTTATTCTGCCGGGAGCCAAAATGTAAAGAGGGTCAGGACTGGTGACGCGGTAGCAAGCGACGTACAGTTGCCCGTGTATGAGAAGCAACTTATCCTGAGGTTAACACCCGCTGCCCTCAGTGTCTGCCCCCGCGACTTATTGATGGTAATTGCGAAGCAAACATTCAACTGTACGCGCTTGAACTGGAACGTGAAGTTATGAGGTATGAGGGGAGTGCGTGGTATAAATACTGCCTCACCAATGCCACAACCCGTAAGAATTTCCGCCTCAATGGTGTGTCTGTGGAGCGAGATGGCTTTAAGTCCCGTAATACAACGTCGGAGGAGATACGTTCCGAAGAAGCATAATCGGGACACCTACCTTCAGCTTGATGGTATGCGATGGAAGTCCGCTTGCCGACAGGAAGTTCAGAAATGCCATGGAATAATGTGTGGCGTCATATTGCTCGACGACAGTATTTTTGGAGGTGTAGATCACTTCATTTCCTACACGACTGATGTCCCTGTAGACACCAAGAATGAGTTCTTCTAAGCTGGATACTTCTCTGCCGGAAGACTCTGGAAGCACCATCTGTCCACCTCTCTCTTCTGGTAGAGTGCTTTCGCGAAGACATAGAAGGACATCAGAAAATTCTTGAGCACGTGCATTGTCGCTGAGCCGAGCTCTCATATTAATGGTCAAGGGCAGCGTACGAACTCGTTAAGATCGTGACAACAAAGCATTCACCTCGTCAGCCCTCGATCTTCGCGTCACCTCGGGAAGCGGTTGCCGGAAATCGCCAGTGAACAGAATGTGACACCACCCACTCAAATGTTCGTTCCTGCGGATGTCCTGCTGGGTTTCTATTTCTATTGGCCACCGTACACTCATCCCATATAATCAGAGAGCAATCCTTGAGCACGTGTCCCTTATCGCTGGTACCCATATTTGATAGTTCAATCGGCGGTGGAAATGACCACATCTTGAAATGAACTAAGACAGGTGTTCAGCATGCGCTCATTAGTTACTTCAACTTCGTCTCCAGTAGCACGTGTCTCAAAGCTCATAGAAAATCTTCAGACAGATGATGGCGATACTTCTCCGTCACTGACGCTTGTCTCCGCGAGGGTGTCATTCCAGTTTTGGTCACCGTCAAGAAGGTGACGTGCTACGCAGGCTGCGCGGTAAGTGGGATACTCCACGCCATCAAATGTCCTCAGAAAAGCGAAATACGTTGGGCCTTGGACCGTGTGAAGTAACAACCGCAGGCAATAGCTTTCGCCATTATTTGGATGCACGATACCTATTAACCTTACCCAATGCGGTGTCCTTGAAAATTCTCGGATATTCATGCGAAATTTGAAGTAAATCCAATAAGTAATTTTGAGTTTAGCCCGGACATACGTACAGACAAACAACAACAGACAAACAAACACTATAATTGGCTTCGATATCGATAGTAGATCACGCCCCAAATATTGTTTAAAACAAAAAAATCAATGTACAGTTTTGACTTTTCTACGATTTTAAAGATTCATAGCTCTTCCCCCGTATGAGATAGCATGATAATATGTAGCCTATATGTTGACCGGACTAGTAATAATATTCATGCAAAATTTGAAGTAAATCCATTTAGACCTTTTTAGTTTAGCCCGGACATACATACAGACAAACAGACAAAAAATCTGTAAACTATATTTTTGGCTTCGATTTCCATTGCCGATCACGTCCCAAGTATTCTTTTAAAAAATATTCAATCTATAGTCTTTATTTTCTTACGATTTTATTAAATGTTGAGATTCCCGTGGGAATTAGTGATTTTCCCGCAGTAAAAAGTAGCCTAAATGTTGGCCTGGCTTAGTATCTTTACACCACAAAAAGTTTCATTCGAATCCGTCCAGTATCTTCGGAGATTAGCCTGGACAAAGGGACTAACAGACAAACAGACAAACCGACAAACAGACAGACAAAAAAATTAAAAATGATTGAAAAGTGTTCTAATACTATTTTAACATCGCCTCCAATTTTCGTAAATATATACAATGTACAGACACGCGGATTTTACTGTTTTATTATAAGTATAGATGTCAGTATGTGTTTTAGTTTTAGGTATTATTGTGTTGCTTTTCTGAACGGGGGTGGCATAGTCAACTTATGACTAAACTACCAGGAATAATGATTCAGAATAAAATAAAAAAAGGCAGTATGGAGGCTACACGTATCTTTTTGGTTTATCAAAATAGGTTAAAACCATACAGTACTTATGTAGAAAATAGTAGGAATGTATGTATCTTCACGCCAAGTCCCTTTGGGGGTAGGCGAGCGTGTAACCGGCTACCAATTCTTACATAACTTTCGTCTTTCTTCTACATTAATGATAAAAATGTTGCAGAATACTGTTGCAACTACATCAATTGTCAATGAACTAATGTTGTTTAATTACATTTTTTAAATGAAGAATGTAATTCATGCGAACGTATAGAGCGTCATGGTCTTTGACCAAGCTCTTTAAACGGAGAATAAAATGCCTGTAGATGGGGTGTGACACCCGAGGCCAAAGTTCTTTTACTTCGATACAGAAATCACGAAGCCATACATCACCACTTAGCCGAAAGACGATTTTTAATATTGGCATTTGGCCTGAGATGGATTAGGTGATGCGCTGACGCGTAGGCCTATCAACGCCAAATTTAGGATCACTCTACGAATAATAATGTAAAGAAGTGTAACTAAGCCAAAATAAAAGGTTCCACGTAGATGCACACTGTGGGCGTCGCGTAAAAAGGACACACACAGGTTTATTTGCGATTGTATGAGAGTTACATTTCTATTCATTACTAGCTGCCTCATCGTAGGTAAATACCATATTCCTGTATACTTAACCATGTCCCGCGGTGTTACGTACCAGGAAACAAAGATCGTGGAATAACAAGCATTAGAAGCATTACGTGTTGCATAATTCACTTAGGTACCTCATTTTAAATCGTTTCTATTTCCATTCTATCTATTTATTATAAGCATGGATATAATATAACGTATTATTATATCCATGCTTAAAATACAAGGTACATAATTATTTTGTTACTGTGTTCGAGAAATTAAGCTTGAAACTTACAGATTTACAAACGAAATATTAGGCTTCATTATTTACTTGACTGCCTCAGTAGCCTAGTGCTAGCAGGCCACTACTACTACGCTGGGATCCTGGGTTCGATTTCTGGGTCAATATTAGAGATAACGGTGTAAAATCCTAGAGTTATTGTTCATCGAGCCTATGAAATTGACAATCGGCTAGTTTCGACTTCGTCGAGCGTTATACACGCTGCCTACGTAAGCACTGATTGTCAAGTATTGGTCAATACTTTTTTTATTATTATAATGGCATCGCTATTACGCTTATTGCCAGTGTCAAGTAAAAACGAAATTCCGTATTGGTCATAAGCAGCGTAACAGTCAGAGTCAGTCGGCCAATTATCAGTCAGTCAGTCAGAGCCAGTCAGAGTCAGTCAGTAATTCGAGTAAAGCGATGGCTACTTTACCAGAAGAAGTTTTGGAGGCAACCTGAAAAGCCGCGTTTTCGCTCTGTTATTCTATTTCACTATACACGGGCACTGTAATAAACCTATATCAAACAAAATGCCACCAACTTTATTTAATATAACTCAAAAATACACCAAGAAAACGAAGCAAGCCTCTTTCAAGGTTCCCGCCAAAAATCCTGGTCAATACTTGCTCAAAATGGTGGACAAACGTTACAACACACACAGGTAGGGTGCGAAAGAGATAACGCTCTACAGACCCGAAATAAGCCGAAGTCTCCTTTCCAAGGTCGATGTGCAATATTTCTTGTTGGATACTCCACCTTATATTTTTATCCATTATTCTCAGACAGCACACATAACAATAAGTACCCATCACCATATCATCACCGCAGCTTAAGCGCCATTCAAGAATGTGAATAAGCTCGTTCAGTATGTCGTCGTCGTTCATACATCTTTGTAAGTAGTCCACGTATTAGAACGTTCAATTTAAATCAGATATTGAACGCGAAAAGAGCTCCGACCATTTGAAATGATGCCAATAAAGGAACATTCAATTTGATTCACTTTCAAAGCACACTCGATTATGCGGGAGTAGCTAAGCGTGCAAAAGTAGCGGTAATGCAAAATTCTTAATCCAAGCCTATATTCCCCGTAGGGATAGGCAGACGCAATGGGAAATAATTAGCATGTATGCAAATACGCACGATTCGCCAGTTACGTTTTGACTTCAATACAATAGATGACGCGCATTTTTATTTTATCGGTCATATTATCAAACTCCGCATATGTATGGGAACATGAAAAAGTGTCCAGTGTACGGTCGTAAGGTCGGGCTTTGTGTAGGCGTCCTGGCTCGAGACGGCACTAGGCCCTAGGCTACTTCACCGGGCAATCGGCGAGCGCGGAAGGCGCTCTAGACTAAAGCAAGTGTCTGCTAGAGTAGCGCTGGCGTTCGAAACTCAACGATATGAATTTTGCTGCTGTATAGTGCGCCTAGCCTGCCGAGTTAAAAAATTAAAATATTTTCATGTAATCAACTATGTGTAATTAAAAAAAATGTAGTTTATTGCCCTATATACCTTTTCTAACTGTAAGTGGCGCTTTTTTTTTAATTTATCTTATGCTATATCAGCGTCTCCCTTCTTTTTCGTGTTTTGATGGAAAAAAAACATCCTCAGAGACGACACAACTTACTTCTACGCTCCATACAAAGAAGGCACCACTACGAATTTACGTTAGAAAATTAATTAAACTTCATTTGCGTTCAAGGCACGCTCGATTGTCCTTTGGGAAAATTAACCCCCGTGAGTGGCAGTTATGCAAAATTATATATATATTCGTTGCTAGGTATGTCCCTCGATAGGTTAGACTTCTACTTTTTATAAAGATATACTTACAAAAGTATTTTTATGTACGTAATAGAAATTATTTTTAATATTTTATTATTTTAAAAAAATAAAAAATATATTTGCTTACAAAAATTACAGCTAAGACTAACGCTATAGACGCTCTTATTCAGGCACAAAAATTAAAATGGAGATGGGCAGGTCACATAGCCAGACTCAAAGACCATTGGTGTACCAAATTAGTGACCACGTGGGATGGTCCACTAGGCAAACGCCACAAAGGAAGACCGTTCGCACGATGGGATGACGATATACGGAAAATCGCTGGACCACAGTGGCAGCGTATAGCTCAGGTCAGGGAAAAATGGGTATCTTTGGAAGAGGCCTTGTCAAAAGTTAAATACATACGAAAGTAGATATCCTAAGCCATTTGTACACTTTTAAAAATTGGATATAAAAGGATATATATATATTTTTTAATTTCATTTATTAAATTAATAGAAATCCTTTTTAATATTGTATTATTTAAAGCCATGTGTAGTTTTTGTAGTGAAATTCGCAACGTAACACGCATATTATCTTTTTTGAATCGAAACAGCTAGGTTGGTGCTGAGGTTAGAACGGCGACCAAATAGCGCCGTGTAACACCTATAAACTACCTAATTATTTCGAAGCTATATTTCCTACAGCTGAGATGTGTTAAATAATTTATCAGCTACATGTAAAGCTACGGATAGTTTTGAGGTTAATTGGCTGTACAGACGGTTTTTACAAGAACAGTCGAGGTGTCGTTTACCGTGTAATGTCGTGGGACTCGTAGGTGCTAATAAGGGCAGTATTTCCAAGGCACCTATTTGTTAAAAATAGTTTTTTGTCAACCGTTTAAATGATGTCTACAACGATGGATGGAAGTACGTGTACCTATCTATTTATTTGCCTAATATTGAGGGTAATTGAGGTTATTAGGTAAATTAGGTCTCTCCTCTCTCACCACGGACAAAACAGGCCACCGGCCGCGGGGACCGGTGGAGAGTAGACATAGCGTTTATTACTGACACAAAACTCACACCTTGATTTTAACAAAATACACCAACAATTTCACGCACACATTTAAGCATCTAGGCGACAGGCGCAGGCAAATTTGTGCTTGTACTTTGACAGAGGGGAAAGCCTGCGTATGTCTACTCCCCTCCGATCCGCGGTGGCCGGTGACCTGTGTTGCTATCTCTCACCAAAGCTTTGGTGAAAGAGGAGACAAATATTGATCATGATAGAAAGCAGACGAGGCAGAATGCTAGTCCACCTGATGCGGCACGACGATTACATCATGACAACCATGGAAAGGAAAATTGAAGAAAAGAGAAGCAAACCAAGACCAAGAAGAAGTTATATAGACCAAAGCTTTGGTGAGAGAGAAGAGACAATTATTGAACATGTTAGAAGGCAGACGAGGCATGATGCTGAACTACGTGATGCGACACGACAATTACATCATGACAATAACGGAAAGGAAAATTGAAGGAAAGAGAAGCAAAGAAAGATCAAGATGAAGCTATAGAGACCAAGTAAAGGAAAAAGAAGTAAAAGTTGTGTCGTACCAGGATGTCGAGAAGTAAGCACGGGGTAGAGAACGCTATCGGTTATTCCACCGACAAGAGCACAGCTCTGAAATATAGAAGAATATGAAGGTAAATTAGGTAATAGATTTTCGTGGTAGTTGGGAAGCCCAAGAGAGGATTTTTGGATATACGAGTACTCGAGCGCGTCAGATTAAGTTATAGTAAGTCTTACTACTACTACTACTACTACTACTTCTTTATTATTATTATTATTTTTTTTTATGTAATTGAAGTGGCAAACAAGCATGCAGTTCACATTGATGTTAAGTGATGACTGCAGCCTATAGACACCCACACAAAGACCAAGGTCAAAATGCAAATGCGTTACCACTCCTGAGGCCTAAGGTGTTATGCCTCTATGCCGGAAATTACAGGGCCGTACATTACCACCTGACCGGAACACGATAGTGCTGAACACTACCATTTAGCGGCAAGTAAATCAGGTAATGCGGTGGTGCCTACGCCCGCGAGCTCCGTCACTGGAGCTCTACCACCAGTAAAAACTAGTTGAATGCCTCTAACAAATCTAAATCTTTACTGGTGGTAGAGTTCCAGTGTAGGAGCTCGTTGGCGTAGGTACCACCGCATCTGCATATTGGCTTAGGTTCAAGGAATTTTTTCTCAAAAAAGACAATACATTGCCACTTACATGAGAACATTATTAACAAAATAAATTCTAACGTCGCCGTCGTCGGAAACTTAATCTAGTTACAAAAATTATCCAAAATATGTTGGAACAGTTGTGACTTAAAGCTGCCAATTGAGTCTACATTTTTTATATCAGACGGTAATTTGTTATATAACTGTGCTCCTTCAAAGGTGATGCTTTTCTTCGCAAAGTTTGTTCGTACCCTTGGCAGAACAAGTAGGCTAGGTCGTCGAAGACTACGTTTACATATTTCAGGCTTCTGGTCTTTGTGGGGGTGTCTATAGGCTGCAGTCATCACTTAACATCAATGTAAGCTGCATGCTTGTTTGCCCCCTTGATTACATTAAAAAAAAAACTATTTGCATTTTAAAAGTATGACTTTGGTTCAAATGACGTTTCGAGTGGGTTTGGTAACCCCATTTAACGATATCTTGTTAAACTTACTAAATTTTCAAACCACGTAAATGTATATCACGATTTTAGGGATATAACGAGAGTGGAATTATGTAGGAAGGTTTTTATGGTTACGTTTTTAAATTGATGATACTTACACGTCCAATTTGTATCGTAAAGTGGACATCTTCATGAGAATCGAAAAAAAAAATTATGTAAATATATTTGTATCATTTTGTCGTTTTGTAGTATGTCTCTGAATTGCTTTCCTACGGGTGTCTTGAATAATAAAATAATTCCTCGTAAATACTCTTTCCTCATTGAGACACATTTTGAAAATGCTCGCTTTCGAATGTAAGTATAATATGTACATTCCACACCCGAGCACTGTATTTACTGGATATGTTATGGCCCCGTAATAAGTATCACAGAGACGTAACAACTTAGGTCTCAGGAGTGGCAACGTATCCGCATTTTGACCTCTGGTTTTTGTGTCGATGTCTATAGGCTGCAGTCATCATTTAACATCAATGTGAGCTGCATGCTTGTTTGCCACCTTCACTACATAAAAAAAACACGGTAGGTACGCTTGAATATAATTTAGCAAATACATATTAGGTATATATGAGTTAAAATATATATGATGGTTTTATTTTATACATTTTTTTAAATATAGTTAAAGTGGCATGCAAGCGTGCAGTTCACATTGTGTTGTGATGTTAAGTGATGACTGCAGCCTATAGACACCCACACAATGACCAGAGGTCAAAATGCAGATGTGCTGCCACTCCTGAGGCATTAGATGTTATGCCTCTGTGCCGGAAATTACAGGGCCGTACATTACCACCTGACCGGAACACGATAGTTTTTTTTTTTTTTTTTTTTTTTTATATAATGGAAGTGGTAAACAAGCATGCAGTTCACATTGATGTTAAGTGATGACTGCAGCCTATAGACACCCACACAAAGACCAAGGTCAAAATGCAGATGCGTTACCACTCCTGAGGCCTAAGGTCTTATGCCTCTGTGCCGGAAATTACAGGGCCGTACATTACCACCTGACCGGAACACGATAGTGCTGAACACTACCATTTAGCGGCAAGTATATTAGGTAATGCGGTGGTGCCAACGCCCGCGAGCTTCGTCACTGGAGCTCTACCACCAGTAAGATGGTATGAAGGTGGCAAACAACCTATTTACCATTTAGCGGCAAGTACCTGTAGGTAATGCGGTGGTGCCTACGTCCGCGAACTCCGTCACTGGAGCAATGTATTTATATTTTAGGTAGGTACCTAATTGGTACGAGATTAGATGAGGCACGGGAGGTGTGTCAGGACCGGGATATCTGGCGCTCCACACTCTCTGCTTACCCCGTTAGGGGGCGTGAAGATACATACATACGAGTACATACGAGTACCTAATTGGTAGTACGGTCACACCGCGGACACTCCGCCAAAATTTCATACAAACGCTTAATTTGGTTTCTATTACACAGACATCAATCAGTGACGTGTATTTACACTCTCACTTGTGTGCGTAGCACGTACAAAATACCAACCGTCGCCCATAAGAGGGGAAGGGGTTGAGTGATGCGGGCAAATCGGGCGGGACGTCGAAGTGTCCATTCTATACGTAGTATAATTTCATATTCTCTGGTACGGTTATTAAAACAGCTAATTTAATAAAGAGGTAACACAAACATTGACTGTAGGTACTTCACTGTACAAATACATAATTGCATATGTGTTGACACAACACTCATACTAACACCGTAACACCACTTGTTCAATTAAGATGTTAGCACGATACAAAAAAAAACATATTAGCTTCGAAATGGTTTGTCTACCGCAGATGTCAACATTATTTTGCTAACTAACTGAACTCGCGACTTCGTCCGCGTAGAAATTTTTCATTTAAATTCGCGTTAATTTGAACTAAAGTAGCCTAAGCAAATAACAGGGCCGTACATTATCATAACAGATATACAATGCGAATGTGGATGGTTGCAGAGGCCCAGGAAGACCAAGGCTGACCTACCATGACCAAATAGGTCGAGTTCTGTCTGATGGTGGGGTCAAAAGTCTTAGGAATCGGCGTGCATGTATGAAGAGAATGATGAAGGTAGACGAGGCACGAGAGGTTTGTCAGAACCGGGATGTCTGGCGCTCTACACTCTCTACCTACCCCGTTAGGGACCTGGCGTGAAGATACATTTACATTTACATTTTACATTATCATCTGACCGGAACACGATAGTGCTGAACACTACCATTTAGCGTCAAGTATATTAGGTAATGCGGTGGTGCCTACGACCGCGAGCTCCGTCACTGGAGCTCTACCACCAGTAAAAAGTTGTAACTGTATGCTTGTTTGCTACTTCATGACACAAAATAAAGATCTGATCTGAAGAATGACATGTACTGACTGTTTCAAGTTCAGCAAATAATAGTTTTTAAACAGAAAATAAACACGTCAGTATTTCATGAATTCAAAAAAGTAGATTTGTATTTCCTTTTTTAAAAAAAAATCAAAGACAGGATATCGTATTATGCATACCAATTCGGTTGAGTAAATTCATAGTAGCCGACAGGTGCCATCTGGCAGGATATTAAAAAAACCGACAAGCGCGTGTTGGTTACATAAAAGAATTGCAGTTTGTGTAGAAAAATATTGACTATATTATAAAGTACATATACTACGTAATTCTTTTTTTAATGTTACAAGGGCGGACCACAAGCATGCAGTACACAAGGATGTTATGTGATGACTGCAGCCGATAGAGATCTACACAAAAACCAGAGGTCGGACTTAGTGCGAGATTCACAGACAGACATGGGTTTTGACAGTTTCGAACTGTCAAAACCCATACATTTCTGACAGTTCTAAGTATACTTTGTTCGAAAGTAAAGTCGTAGTGCGGTCTGTGAATCTCAGCATTAGACTTCGGCGGCCTACAGGGAGAGAATGTGGTGGAGGCCTTCAAATCGCCATCATCCACTGTTGTTGTTAGATTAGCGCGCGCGGAAGGGTAGCACGCGCCATTTGTGTTAAAAAAAATTCACAAATTCAAAATTCAAATAATTTATTTCAAATTGGTCTACAAGGACACTTTTGCATTATCGGGTTATAAGCTACCTAGAGAGAATGACGTATAATAATAATCCAACAGGTATTTATAAATAACAATTTAATAATAATATTTAACCGATATGGAAATCATCATATTTCGGGCTGCTTGGTCTCGAAGAGATGTTAACTTCTCGTGCTCAAAGAAACAAAATTTTTCGTCTAACGGTTTGTAAGTAACAAAACCCAGTATTTTTTGTTTCTACTGACCCTTTATCGATTTTTAAAGTGTCGTGGTGGCGGCCCATAGGCAATTGCCTATGCTGCCTATGCTTAATCCGCCACTGATCTAACCGTGTTGTATGGTCGATGGATCTAACCGGAACACGTAAAATGCGTTTTTACAACATAGACAAAACGTTTGGCAACCATCTCACCTGATGGAAAGTGAAGATATTATGGCCGAATATGAAGTACGAGTATGTGAGCTTTATATTTACTTAAACAAGCCAATTTATTTTATACTAGTTTCTCCCTGAAATTTAGTACACGTATAATTCCAGTTCTCGGTTTTAAATGCTTTCGGTGGGATAAAATTTAACAGGCTACATACGATCCTATCCGGTAATATTTAAATGATCACTTACGACATGTTTATTATCTATATATATGATTGTTAGAATTTACGGCTTCTTAATTTTATTATAGCATTTGAATAGAATATTGGACAATGATATAGATTGACTGATATGTTGTTCGGGATGGCAGGAAACTGGTTTAAGATTGTATCAACACCGGTAGTTTTGTGGAGCTAACGTGGATGTGCATATAAGTTTATATTTAGAGAAGGAACCTATTCAAAAGTAATATACTCGTATATTAGAATGCAATTGTTAGTAGGTCGTTGATACTAGATAAGTAGGTATATCAATATTAACTTTTTTTACGTAACTTCATTCCTATTTTCGAATACTAATGTTGCCCAACCTCGGCATTAATGTGTCCATCTCCGGGCCATTAATGTGCTTGGTAGCTATGCCATGAAATGAAAAAAAAAAACACTTAGGTAACTGGCGAATCGCGGGTGTTTTCCTGTAGGTATGTTTGTATGCATATACAAAAAAAACACTTAGGTAACTGGCGAATCGCGGGAGTTTTCCTGTAGGTATGTTTGTATGCATATACGATAGGCTAAAGATATTAGGATTTTAAAATTTTTAGAATGTTGCCCAACCTCGGCATTAATGTGTCCATCTCCGGGCCATTAATGTGCTTGGTAGCTATGCCATGAAATGAAAAAAAAAAACTTAGGTAACTGGCGAATCGCGGGAGTTTTCCTGTAGGTATGTTTGTATGCATATACAAACATACCTAATATCTTTAGCCTATCGTAGCTGAAGTGGACCAGGGGTACGACCGCCTATCGACATTGGTATTGTCGTTGTCATTGCTGTAAAATTTTCATATCGATTTTTGCTTTTACTAAATAACAATAATCGAAATCATCTACCACTATCGCTTGTTTCTCATCTACGAAAGCAAGAAAAACGATCAGATCACTACTCCTTTTAAAAAAGCTACAAATCGATATTAAAATTTGACAGCAATGACAACGTTCAACGACGGCAATGTCATTTGTATACTCTTTGGCATTGTCGTTAGGCGGTCGCACCCCTGCACTGGACTACAGTCAGTTATGAAGAATAAACGTTTTATACTCCAAAACATAGAGCAACACCGGAGGGGAGTAGCCATATGCAGGCTTTCCCCTCTGTCAAAGTACAAGCCCAAATGGGCCTATACCTGCCGCCTAGATGCTTGAATGTATGCGTGAAATTGTTTCTGTATTTTATTAAAGTCAAGGTGTGAGTTTCGTAGTAATAGACGATTTTTATAGTGTGCGTGTGTGTCGCACGCATTTCCCCCCGCAAAAAATGACAGACTGTTTTGCATCGGTAATACACGCTATGGCTACTCCCCTCTGGTCCGCCGCGACTGGTGGGCCGCGTTGCTCTATGACTCCAAAATGTATAAAATCTGGTCCATAAGCAACCGCATACTGACATCAAAAAATAAAGATACGTTTCATTTTACATGTGAATGCATATTAATTCGTATGCAACGTAACGGGCTAGCGTGGGCCGGCCCGTTCGCCCACGCCCGTGTGAATGAAGCTCGGTGTTGTCAGCCCAGATTTGTCAATTACCTCGTTAAAAAGATAATTAGAAATTTCTACGTGTGGTGTGATTAGATTATGTTTGTGTCGAATTAACATTGTGTTTTTTGTGTTATGTAATATGATCTTTATTGGATGGTATTGGAGCATGGAGTTCTAGGTAATTAACACGTTCGTTTTCTTTAGACTGTGTTTCTAGTATCTACTCTTCTTAAATATTCTAAACTAACTGTTGCCCGCTGCTTCGCCCGCGTGGATGTCGTTTTATAAATAACTAAGTAGCCTATGTTATATTTCAAAGTCAGCTCTATCTCTGTACCAAATTTCATTAAAATCGGTTTAGTCGTTTGTACGTGAAAAGGTAACAGACAGACAGACAAACAGAGTTACTTTCGCATTTTGTAATATTAGTAGGGATGTATTGACTGCCTCGGTAGCCTAGTGGTAGCAGGCCACTACTACTACGCTGAGGTCCTGGGTTCGATTCCCGGGTAGAGGGTTATTAGAGATAATGGTGTAAAGTCCCTTATTTCTGGTTTAATTGGGATTTTTCCATTTTCTGGAAATTTCCCAGTACCTCAAAGTTTGGTAATGTGCCCGGAGATGTCAACAGGCTCGCCACCAAATTACATGGTCCAAAAACGTAACCGGCTAACGTGTTTGATTTCAAAAATGTTGGAAGGATGGTTTTCTGATGAAGGTTTATATCTATAATTCATCAATATCGTATTTATTTTTACTGAGATATCACGGTTTTTGTCAAAGAAGTCGGGCGCGTCCCCATAATATAATAAATGTTACCCGCGCGAAGCCGGGCGGGTGGCTAGTTAAGAATAAATCTAACGGGCGGATCAACTTCCTGACATTTGAGAAATAAGAAACTGAAATGGCAAATACTCTACCAGTGGCATTATGGTCTGTATCCGACTCTTTGCCAGAAGAAAAGAATGAAAAAACGTGACAAATGTAGCTCTGAATTCGATGCGATGGAGGTCTGTGTCAGTCGGTGTAAGAGTTTCTTTAAACATGATTACTGGCAACATTTAAAACATTGTACATGTCCCATTTAAAGAACCGGTTTCAGGAATATAATTCTGTCTGGTCATCAATGTTTATATTTTTTACACGTTTGCAATTACAAAATGAAGTGGTATTCATCGACGTAAGGAATTTTCTGAACGTGTATTCTCGATACAACAACGTAATTTTTTATTTCAAATATGGATGTTGTCAACCTTCGCTGTACAAAAAAGAGAACTATAGTGAAAAGAATGCATGGCATTCAATTAATCTGCCTATGAATCGAGTTTTGTTATTGATTCGTGATAACAAAGAGATTATTATTTTGAGAATAGTACCTACTGCTCTATGTATATTTATACGTCGAAAAAAATATATAGTGGTTAGGTAGACTTCTAAATAAAAACTAGAGTTGTTTACAAGCATACAGTTCAAATTAATGGTAAGTGAATGCTGCAGCCAAAGCCAATATAAATGTAGGTAAATCTGTTCTTGTGATACACAACACTAAGATGAACAAAATGCGGATGGATGCCTCCCTTAAAGCCTAAATTGTTGTAATTGAAACACCGGGCAAATGCATGTCGGGCCACGCGCCCTTACATGTTTTTCAGGTCCAAAACGACATCAGCTAACCTGAAGACAGCAGCTAATTATGTCATATTATAAAATACTAGGGATACGATTGGCAATACATGGAATATAAATCCAAAATGGCGACAAAGAAAAAATTGACAGCAGTAATTTAACGAAGCCTTACACACTTCATGACACTTTGATATTATCTTCCGTACGTTTTTGGGAAAATTACACGTTTTTCTCGTCATTTTGACATTCTCTTAGCAATCACAAGTTGAGAAAGTAACAGATGTTTTATAAGAATCTTAGTTCGAGATATCGTTTATCGAAGAATGTTATATATCGATACTTCATTACGTAATTAAACGGCGTGATTTAATTGATATGTCAGAATACAGACAGGAGAGTTGGTAGAGTTCCGGTGTAGGTGCTATTATTATTATATTTTTGTTTACTTTGACATATTAATCAACGTATCAGTTGTTATTCGCTTTAATTTTATATTTGTAATTTGACCTATCACAAGCAAATTCTATTATTTCCAAGCATAGAGCAACGCGGCTCACCGGTCGCGGCGGACCGGAGGGGAGTAGCCATAGCGTGTATTACCGATGCAAAACAGTCTGTCATGTTTTGCGGGGGGAAATGCGTGCGACACGCACGCACTCTACATAAATCGTCTATTACAACGAAGCTCACACCTTTATTTTAACAAAATACAGAAACAATTTCATGCACACATTAAAACATCTAGGCGACAATATAGGCCCAATTCAGCTTGTACTTTGACAGAGGGGAAAGCCTGCATATGGCTACTCCCCTCCGGTGTTGCTCTATGTTTCCAAGTGTTTCAATACATTTTTGAGTTTGAGTTTATCGTTAATTTTTTGTATCGTGTTCCGGTTAGATGGTAATGTATGGATTATTGTATTATATGGAGTATATATTACGTAATAACCATCTCAGAGACAACAACTTATTTCTCGGGTGGCAACGCATCTTTGACCTCTGGTCTTCGTGTGAATGTCTGCAGTCATCACTTAACATCAATGTGATCAGCGTGCTTGTTTCCCACCTTTATTACGTATAAAAACACATAGACACGCGCACATCCTCTAAGGCCTTAAAGGTCCAGGTACCTACGGGACCCTATAAATCTAAATGAATCACAACTTTCCTAGTCAAGTTTCTCCCCACTCTCACGGTGTCCGATCATTATGGATCGACAAAAGCGCAATCAAATGTCGATAGAACCGTATTAGAGGCGTCAATTCTCCCTAATTTTTTTGTTCCGGACGACTTTCTATGGCTACATTCATTATAACACTAGCAACCCGCCCTGGCTTCGCACAGGTATTGACAGAAACCGTAATGTCTCCGTAAATATAAGTCAACAATTAATATTGCACATCGAGCCTGCAATAGAGACTATCGGCTCGTTTCGTTTCGTAGAGCGTTATCTCTGTTGCACACTGCCTATGTAAGCACTGACAGTCCGGTATTGGTCAAAACTTGATCAAAATTGTCGACAAACGTCAAATAAGTACGATGCGATTAAGATAACGCTCTACAGACCCGAAATAAGCCGAAGTGTCCTTCCTAGGCTCGATGTGCATTATTTATTGTTGAGCACTGTACGATACTGATAAATTATACTTAAAAAACTGCCTCAGAAAACCCTCTTTCCAACATTTTAAACAGGAACAAAATCCGTTTACAACTTGCCGAGATAAGCGCATACATACAGGCAGAGAAAATAGGGGGACTTTACTTTATAATACCTATGTAGTGATAGTGAAGAGATAGTGATGAAGTGATGATAACAAAATTAAATACCCTTGAAAGTATATAACAGTATTAAAATTGCAGCCTAGTGGAAGGAAACTGGAACGTAGACCATAGACTACTGCTACCACGGAATAGACAAATAACCTTAGTAGTTTTTTGACGTACAGAATATGAAATCTAAATCAACGAGTTTAGAATATGTATAGAGAAGAAAAAGAGAAAAAACAGCCGGTTCCGTTTTTTAAATAGATTTGACAGATATTTAATGAGACGTTGCACGTCATCTGCCTTGTTACAATTTGACAGTGAGGTAAATTGACTTCTGGAAACTGGAACGTCTGTTTGCATCGCCCGATCATAATTTTCGTAACGCTCTCGACACTTATTCACCAGGTTACTCCTCAAAGAAAGCGTGAGTAAACATATTTTTACAAAATATAAAATTGTTGTTAGCCAGAAGCTAAATTATGAATACGATGTCACAATGCACATGATTTATGATCGATATGCGATTTTAAACGACACGTTATATGAAAATATAACTTTCTAAATCGTAGACGCATTCCGAATCGAAACGATTATTCCAAATTCAAGTTCAGTGACAGCGACGTAATGACAGTAAAAAAATATGGCCGGTAGTCATTAGGTTATCTGTAACTAGAATAAACCTAATTTAGCCATTTGTGTTTTTATATGAGAGCGCGTATGAACAAACGAGACAAAGCTCTTAGTGCTTCAATGATTAGGTATTTATTTAGCGTCGAAAAAAAAAAGATATATTTTACGGCCTACTAAAACAATACGGAACGACTTGAGGTTTGTATAAAAAAGTGTCAATCTGCCTATTGTTTTTCACAACACTGTCCAAAAAAGCAGCGTTATGTACGTGATTAATTCGAAATTCGTAATGAGTAATTCGAAAAAAGTGTCTCATTTCTAACATCGCACTACTCGTCGAAGAAAAAAAATCCACCCTCACCGCCTGGACACTTGGCAGTGATCAACGGTGCGATTTTCTGTCCAGAATACTCCAGAAAGTGTTAGTTGTGGAACGAACTTCCTTCTGAGTTGATTCCTTGGTGCTACAATATGGGGTTCTTCAAAAATGGCGTCAAAAGACTCCTTTAGGGCTGGCAGCGCGTTGGCAACTCCCCTGGTGTTGTAAAAGTTCATAGGCGACGGTGACCACATTCCATGAGGTGGCCCGTTTGTTGCTTGTTGTGGCTTGTCTGTCAACCATCAGACATAAAAAAAATTGTAATCAGCCGTTTCCGAGCTTCGGAGGGCACGTTAAGCCGTCGGTCTCGGTTGCTATCGATAGGTAGCAGTCGTTAAACCTTGTCGGAGGCCTTATGGGCGGTTTGAAATCATCCGATAGCGGGTTGGCCAGTAACCATTTTCTAAACCAACCCGCATTGGAGCAGCGTGGTGGAGTAAGCTCCAGGCGCCCTCCCAAGAAGGGGAGACTCGTGCCCAGCAGTGGGACGTATCAAGGGTTGCCCTTATAATCAGTTGTAAATATCAAGAAAATAAAAGCTCATGGTATGGCTGCTGCACTCACCGTTCGATAAATAAATTGAGTAAACTCCCTCGGTAGCCTAGTGGTAGCAGGCCACTACTACTACGCTGAGGTCCTGGGTTCGATTTCCGGGTAGGGAGTTATCAGAGATAATGGTGTAAAGTCCTTTATCACTGGTTCTATTGGTATTTTTCCATTTTCTGGAAATTTCCCAGTACCTCGAAGTTTGGTATGTGCCCGGAGATGTCAACAGGCTCGCCACCTGTTACATGGGCCAAAACGTAACCGGCGAATCGTGGGTGTTTGCATGTATGCTTGAATGCATGCATTTACCTCTGCCTACCCCTTCGGGGATTACAGGCGTGAAGTTACGTTAAACTCGAAAATCTTAGGCTCATATACAAAATTTCATAACCCGACCCAATATGACTCTGAAGAAATACTGGACAACACATGCGTTTCCTTTTATAAAACGCTGACAAGACAGCTGACTTTCACCCAGTTCGTTAATACCACCTTAAACACTTCACGTCAACGTATTGTTGATAAAAACCGGTCAAGTGTGAGTCGGATTCGTGTGTACGGGATTCCGTACAATGTAGATAGTTACTATGTAACCTTAAATACTATCCCCCTTATTCATAAACGTATATTCGATACGTTTTAACGATATAATGCTTTGTCTTTGTCAGTTGCATTGTCAAATGTGCAGGATAGAAAAAGACAAAGGAGAGATTAGCAACACTTTAGCTAAAATTAATTTATAAATAAGGGGGTTAATATATAGGTTTTCCTGTAATCTATCGGTTAAGTCTTCGAATAGATTATTGGGAAGCGATTTTTCTATGTAATCAAGTGGCAAACAAGCATACAGTTCCCGTTGATGGTAAGTGAGCTTATAAATATCTACATAAAACCAGAGATTTCAACATTCATTTGCCTTTCCTAAGTTGTAATACCTCTGTGCCAGAAACTACAGGGCCGTACGTTAACCAGCCGACCGTTAAAGTGATCTAACCGTTTAGATTTTTCTTGATGATATTTTCATAATAAAAAACAAAACACGGAACCCTAAAACGATTGTGGACGGCGCGCATAACGAATATTGATTTTGATAACTAAGCTGTTGTGTATCACGTTTTGATTTGATTACTTGTCCGAGGAGAAGGTAAACATTAGATGATAGATTAATCTTTTGTATCAACTCGTGCTTTTAGAGATTGTGGTCGTGTTAACAAATAAAAATTGGTGACTATGTATTTAGCGGTAGCAGCTGAATTCTACCATTTAGCAGAAAAAATAAAGTTAGATCGAGATATAATCATATCATAAGCTACTAAGCCTGGGTTGCACCAAGATATTTGTTAAAGTTAAAGTTATTGTAACATTTCACACCTATTTCTAACTTAAAGTTAGAGCAGGATGTGAAATGTTACACTAACTTTAACTTTAACAAATGGTGTGGTGCAACTCAGGCTAAGATACTATTAGTAAGTCAGCAAACAAATTATCATAAAATGAGAAACATTATAATTAGTAGAAGTAATTTTCACTAGATATCTTTAGATATAAAACATTATTCCGATATGGCGAACGGAAGTTTCAAATTCCGTTGAAACTGTATCATTGCGTAAATAGCCTATAACGTCATTGTATATTTATGTTCTTGCATTTTTGCTATGTGAAAATAGCAATACTATTGTATTTCTATCGTTTAGAAATTATAAGTGGGGATATTGGATGGAAAATTTGAGGGAACCGCACTTTAAAATTTTTGACAGAAATATCCATGCATGAACTTTCATATTCAGTTTAAAAGATTCGAAATGGATCGGTTTTTTTATGTTATGGAAATCTTTCGGACTCAACTCTCTTTTCAAAATAATATCTTAGGTAACATCTATAAAGGTAACATTCTCCTACGATTTCCTTTTTATTCTGAACTCTGTAAAATAGGTATTCCAAATATGAATCGATTGATAAGAATATATTTTTTTACAAATACCTACTCGTATTTTGTAGTTTTGGGTAATTCCCCTAAATTTTATATGAAAGTGATCTTCCGCCATCATCTTGGTAAAATTACATACATATGCTAAACTCAAAATTAAGTTTCAAATGATTGAACTCAATATGTACTATGATCTTGATATAACTACGATTTTTAATTATTATATTTGTTGTTTTTGACTGTTAGAGAATGCCTAGTGGCATTAAGTCCGCCTAATGTACTCGGTGCATTGAAGAATAAATAAATAAATATTTAATATTGAAGTTTCATTTTTCTAAAATTATTATCATTTTGTATCCAGCGATTTTAAGATAGAGTCGCAATAGTTAGATGCGCAAATTGCGTCTGCGCAGTGACATGTCCTCGTTAGCTATCGCTATCTTGTTTGTGGGTGGATCTTGCAGTTATGATAGTGGCCGGTGAAGTGCTTAGTGTAATACGATAATCGTCTGATAAACTGAAGGCAGGGCATTGAAATAATACGATTTTGTCGCTCGTGCAATAAACGAAAACGATTTTCATAGTTATATCGCAGTCTAAAGAACGTATCAATTAATTGGATGTATGTATGTTTCTTCACGCCAGGTCCCTAACGGGGTTGGCAGAGAGTGTGGAGCACCAGATTTTTTATTGGTTATAAAACTTACTAGCGGCCCGCCCCGGCTTCGCGCGGTTGCAATGTTACCCACCCTCTCTTATTCATCTTAGCGTGATGTTATATAGCCTAAAGCCTTCCTCAATAAATGGGCTATCTTACACTGAAATAATTTTTCAAATCGGACTCGTAGTTCCTGAGATTAGCGCGTTCAAGCAAACAAACAATCTCTTCAGCTTTATAATATCAGTATATAGATATGCTATGAATTTTATTGGTGGTAGAGTTCAAGTGTAAGAGCTCGCGGGCGTAGGCTCCACCGTTTTGCCCAATCTATTTTCGCCAAATGGTAGCGTTCACACTATCGTGTTTCGGTTAGATGGTAATGTATGGTACGATGGATATATATATATATATTGTGTAGACGTGTATAGGCTGCAGTCGTCACTTAACATCCATGTGAATTGCATGCTTGTTTGCCACCTTCATTACACAAAAAAAGTGATGGTTAAGGAATGTGATCAGTCATAAAAAGTGACACCATGTTTTTGACAAATAATGATACAAAGGTATCGTCAACCGTCAAAATTGTTCAAAATATGTACATAGTAGGGTGGGTATTGGAGAAGATACATATATATATGTATCTTCACGCCAGGTCCCTAACGGGGTAGGCAGAAAGTGGAAATGAAAATTTGATGAGAAGTGTAAAGGAGATGTTGCGAGCTCGACTCTGGATCGTACACGTCCTCAAAAAATGGGTAAAATAAAAAAGAATCCGAAAAAAATACAATCAATTTATTCAATAATATATTTTAGAGTTACAACCACATTTAATTCAAACGATTTTATCATTTTCAACTAAACTGTGTTCAACATGGCGGCGATACAGCCGACACTTGGGATCAATCGATTTCGATAGTATTTAGAAAATTTTACATTTTTCTCCAAGTACTATGTAATCAACATACAATTTCAAAAATAAAAATGTCAAAATGACATTGCCCGCCATATTCGCCATGTTGGTTTTGAGTTGCAATTCTAACAGCAAATAATGTTTTGTAACTGCAAACAAAGCTAAATAAGTGAAAATATGCAGTGTAAAAAACGTTTTTAAATTGATTTTGTCTGTTCAATGATATTGTGTACAATACATGGCCGGAGGTCCATTCATTTTTGCAACATCTCCTTTACTGTTTTCAATTGCAGGATGTGAACACAGCCTTATTATCGATTCGTTTTCTACTTATATTGTACCTTCCTTGTGTACTGTGATTTCTGGTAGAAATGTAAGAAATCTGAGGTCTTAAGGGTGGAATATGTATTAAAACCTAGATTTTGTGCAAATTTCTTTGGGTTTGAATAATTTATTTTAAATTACAGTAAAAAGTCACAAATATTATACAAGAAATAGAAATAAATTACATTTACCTGCGCCAAGAACACAGTACGGGAAGAAAAACATAATGTTTGAGAGAGCACAAATTTATAATTACCTATAGATATAAAAAATATAACATCCATAACCGTATTCAAGAATAAATTAAGGCAATATTTGATAAATAGTAGATAGAAATGAATATTGTTTAATGTAAATAACGATTCGCCTAATTTACAAATGAGGTTGTTAAGCCGAATGGCAGAGAAATATTGTAAAAGTTAGTTTTTAAGTTTCTCGCTATAAGTGAACTATGTAAAGTTCTTGTTGAGAAAATAAATGTCTTAATAAACCCTAAACCCTATTTACCATCAATTTGAGTTGTTTATTTTCCACTCTACATATTTATGTACATACCTAAATACAAAACAATATGCACAAATAAGAAAGTTAATAGAAACAAATATAATTAATGTCCGTTATTCAATATCAAGTAGTTAATTCCCATGTCAATTAAGGTTAATATGATAGTTTTTTTCAGACCAAATTTTGATGACGTTAGCACACGCTATGCTTTTTTTTTTTTTTGTTATGGCATTGCTATTACGCATATTGCCAGTGTCAAGTAAAACGATATTTCGTATTTATTTAAGCAGCGTAAAAGTTAGTATAATATAGTCATCAAGTATAATATGTAAGTATTAAGTATATAAGTTATCAAGTATAATATGTCAGTCAAGTGAGTTACAATCAAGTTATTCGATTAAAACGATGGCTACTTTACCAGAACATTTACAATGAAGTTTTGGAGGCAACCTGAAAGGTCGTGTTTTCGCACTGTTATTCTATTTCACTATACAAGGGCACTGTAATAAACTTATATCAAACAAAATACCACCAACTTTATTCAATATAACTTAAAAATACACCAAGAAAATTAAATAAAATAAGAGCACCATACGCTTCTTTCAAGGTTCCCGCCAAAACTCCCCACGCTATGCTTAATTAGTCTGGGACAACAGATGGCCTAGGGTAGTTCAGACTAGTACCGTAGTATATGTAGGAAGATGTGTAGGTAATCACATTTTTTTTGTTATTATGGCATCGCTATTACGCATATTGCCAATGTCAAGTATAACGATATTTCGTATTCGTATTTATTTAAGCAGCGTAAAAGTTAGTATAATATAGTCAGTCAATTATTTAGTATGTATGTCAGTCAAGTGAGTTACAGTCAGTTATTCGAGTAAAGCGATGGCTACTTTACCAGAACATTTACAATGGGGTTTTGGAGGCAACCTGAAAGGTCGTGTTTTTGCACTGTTATTCTATTTCACTATACACAGGCACTGTAATAAACCTATATCAAACAAAATGCCGCCAACTATATTCAATACAACTTAGAAATACACCAATAAAATGAAATAAAATAAGAGCACCATACTCCTCTTTCAAGGTTCCCGCCAAAAACTCCCACTTAATTATTATACTACTATGTTTGGAACTAACTTACGGTCTTATTACACGACACGGTATTCAGGGTCCGATAGCAAGGGTCAGGGTAGTGTTATAACATTTAAGGAGTTAGGGTCCCTAATTAGGGCGACCGGAGCAGCCCGGTCAGCCTAACGCCCTAACTACACACGGTACAAATATGAACAGTATGGAAACTACGTACAAAACGTTCAAAACGCCACATTCACACAAACATGTGCACAAAAAAGTGTCACGTTCAACGTGACAAAAATTACTGGATTAAATCAGACATTTGTAATGTTCTTCACACCACTGACCATTAAATTTTGAAGTGAGTTGCTGATGGAACATTGGTCTTGGTTGTGTTTATGCATTATAAATTATTCGTCGTCGCATGTATGTAGGTACCTACATAAAAAAAAACCTGACCCTAATATTTTACGCCTAGCAACACTGAGTTTATCGCGGTTAAATTTGCATTTCGTGTCAGTTCATGATGAAACGTCGGCGAAGTGGGGCGCAAGATTGATTTGATTGTTTCTCCGTGTTTTATGATACTATTGTTCGTTGCCAGTATTTTTGCTGTGTAGAGGTTTTATGGCGGAGGTTTAATGGGATGTAACAAACAATGGCCGACTGGAATTACATTGGCAAATTATTAAAGTTGCCAGTTTTAGAGAGGCGTAAGGATTTATTGCAAAACGAAAGGTTTTTTTTAGGGCATTTGCTTATTTTTATGATCTGTTTGTCTGTGTGATTTCAGAAACTATTATAACGGTGTTAACATACATAACAAATGGCCGTATACTCACTCAAACGTCACATCATTTTAGGCAACCCTCAAATATATGCTATAATACATAATAAATAAATACGCTTACACTCACCACACTAGGTACCTATAAACTTGTGTCGTGGGTGCCGTTGTGCACCAAATATCTATATAAAAATATTTGTAACAGTGTAGGGAAAACACCCGCGACCCTTTGAATCAAACCGTCGCGTCGTCTCACACCGTTGGACTAACCGGGTCGTCAAGCTGTCTCTGTCTTTTGTGCTTGTTTTATAGAGAAAAAAGAATTTAAGTCCCACTTAAGGGACCTTTCATTATTTGGCCGATAGAGTGCCATCGTTAGGCCTTAAGTGGGATTCGCATCCACGACCTTAGTTCATAAACACCCCGGACACTCGGCTAAAATTCCATTCAAACGCTTATTCTAGTTACTTACTACACAGACATAATTCAGGACGTGTTTGTACACACACACTGTTGTCCGCTCGCAACCTCAGTGTACGAGTCTACCGGTATGGTACTCAAGGGGAGGTGCGGGCTGCAAGAGGGGAAATCAGGCGAGATGTCGAAGTGTCTGCTCTATACGTAGTATTATTACATATTCTCTGGTTCAGTGGTCAGGGTCACTAATGATTGAGACTAGTTATGTATTAATTGAGATAATTATGCATCTGGTAGTATGGTACTGGATAGAGCTCCAGTGACGACATTCAAAAGCGCAGATATGATCTCCTTGCCTTTTAATGGTAGTGTTTAGCGCTAATGTGTGCCGATCATGGGGCATAAAATTGTTTAACTCGGTTGAAATAAATTTGAGGGCGATCATTAGTAGACATAAAATTAAATACATTTCTAATTTGCTTCTATCGTTAATTTTACATGTTACCATAATAAAAACATTTATAAATAAGGACGTTATGTTCCTTTGTTTCGTTTTGTATCACCCACAATAGACGCGATTGAGTCATATTTAATTTATTGTAATTACAATCGTTGGAGGTTGGCAAAGCATATAGCTAATGTCTATATTTTTATTCTATTCCCGTGGGTGGTATACTTATTGGACGGTTCACTTGATCAATTGAAATAAAGTAGCTGGAGGTATTCTTACTCGAGTTAATAAGTGAACCTACATTTCGATACTATCTGAGAATGTTCATAGGACCTCTTCATAGGCGCGCCTTGGTACGTAGTAACGAAATTCTCCATGTCGATACTAACCTGACTTTCGTCAGGTAGTTCATGAAAAGAGCCATAAGATATCCATAAGATATTTTGACACAGCGAGTCACCATCCGAACCCTCTCGTCAGAGCGGCCGCGACTTACACTCCTTTTGATTTGCTAAAAGGAGACGTCTAAGACACGTGTTAAACGATCCCGACGAATGAGACCACGTTGGCTTTCGCCGCGATGAATTTTTTTTAATTTTTTTATGTAATGGAAGTGGCAAACAAGCATGCAGTTCACATTGATGTTAAGTGATGACTGCAGCCTATAGACACCCACACAAAGACAGATGCGTTGCCACTCCTGAGGCCTAAGGTGTTATGCCACTGTGCCGGAAATTACAGGGCCGTACATTACCACCTGACCGGAACACGATAGTGCTGAACACTACCATTTAGCGGCAAGTATATTAGGTAATGCGGTGGTGCCTACGCCCGCGAGCTCCGTCACTGGAGCTCTACCACCAGTAGAATTATTACATACTCTCCATTAACACCCGACATAAATGTCGCACCTACCCTCCGCCTGTCCCCGTCTAGAACGGCCTGCGAGGTCATAATTGATACCACCAAACGATGTCTGGAGCGAAAGTTGTGCCCCCCTAATCGCATGTCTTATGTGTGTCCACAACGACCTAAGCCTCACTGGTGGTAGAGCTCCAGTGACGGAGCTCGCGGGCGTAGGCACCACCGCATTACCTAATATACTTGTCGCTAAATGGTAGTGTTCATCACTATCGTGTTCCGGTCAGGTGGTAATGTACGGCCCTGTAATTTCCGGCACAGAGGCATAACACCTAATGTCTCAAGAGTGGCAGCGCATCTGCATTTTGATCTCTGGTCATTGTGTGGTTGTCTATACGCTGCAGTCATCACTTAACATCAATGTGAACTGCATGCTTGTTTGCCACTTTTATTACATAAAAAAAAAAAAAAAGCCGAGAATCGGACCCGCCGGAGTCTCCCTTAGGCAGTTGTGTAAATTACTTATGTGGAGCATATAGCAACACGGGCCACCGGCCGGGCGGCCGCGGCGAACCGAAGGGGAGTAGCTATATGCAAGCTTTCCCTGTCAAAGTACAAGCCCAAATGGTCCTACGCCTGTCGCCCAGATGTTTAAATGTGTGCGTGAAATTGTTTATGTATTTTGTTAAAGTGGAGGTGTGAGTTCCGTAAGACGATTTCTGTGTGTGTTTTTTTTATGTTACGGAAGTGGCAAACAAGCATGCAGTTCACATTGTTGATGACTGCAGCCTATAGACACCCACACAAATACCAAGGTCAAAATGCAGATGTGTTACAACACCTGAGGCCTAAGGTGTTATGCCTCTCTGCCGGCAATTACAGTATCACACGTAGTTCCTCCCGCAAAAAAATACAGACTGTTCATCGGCATCGGTAATAAATGCTATGACTACGGTGGCTCGTGGTGCTCTATGCCACGGAAAAATCAAAAAAATCGATTAAAATTACCTCCAAGTCGCATCGACCTATTCAGGAAAAGCCCGTATGCCAGTGCAATACGGATATTCAATAAGTTACCATTTGAATTAAAACAGGAGCAAAACACAAATCGATTTTTATATAAATTGAAATCCATTCTTAGCAACAAATGCTATTACAATCTTAATGAATTTTATAATGATAAACATCTCTGACATTTTTAATTAATTTGAATATTTTATTGAAAATACCTATTAAAACTAAAGCCTTATTGGGTTCATTACATACATTACATATAATAACAATACTGTTTTCCAATATTAAATTGACATGATAATAATACATAAATGAAATGAAATCTTCTTCACGTTCAAATAGTTTTATGTAATTTTGCAATTTAAAATATGTACCTATAATTTAATTACTCGCCAACAATATTGCCATACCCAAGAGGGTTTCATGATGTACTTAGATAATTATTATTACCACCTGTACTAAACATCTCATGATTTATGCAATAAATGAATTGAAATTAAATGAAACGAAGTTTGAAGCGAATGTTGCACCACCCTTAATCGAATTTCTTGTATGCCCCCCACAACGGCCTAACCCGAGGATCGGAGTCGCAAGGGTCCTCCTTAGGTGCTTGTGTATTTATTTGGACTGAGAGACCTTAGCGGACCCCAATTGCAATGTGAAGTAGACTAGTGCCGTCTCCATGCTCTCCGTCTCCGTCAGATTGCGTTCCGGTGATCCCGTCACTGATGGCAGACGAATCGGAACACCGTGGTTTTAGTGAGTACATTTCATATAAGTCTCACACTACCTGCCGTCTGTTCTCCTTGATGCCGGGAACAAGAAGTGTCCAAGCTCATGATAAGGTACCCCGTTTAAAAAAAGTCTGACTTGAATTTCTTGCTTTCTTTTATTGAAATAAAACTATTTTCGATGCTGAAATCGAGATAGTCAGGTGGTCAATCCATGTGAAGGAATTGGAAGCAAGAAGTCAAACAAAATCTGTCGCCAATATTGGTATACAACTATTAAGCATATAACATAAAATATCGTTTTTAATGGCACAGCAACAGCTCTATTACAATATGAGAAAGCCTTTTGATTATTAATAAAAGATTGTATGTTTATTTATGCCGTTTACTGTCGGTATGCAAAATCGTTGTATGCAAATGAAGGTACTAGTCGTGTGTCGCATACATAATGTGGTCCTTGGGGAGTGCGGGTATTTCACTTTTCTTGACGAAAGTGATACTTGACCATTGCGGGTTGTGGCTAGAAATTATGTCAATATGTTGTACAGGACCACACCGCGGACACTCCGCCAAAATTCCATACAAACGCTTAATTTTGTCTCTGGCTGGAATATATCCACGTAATAACAATCACGGAGACATAACAACTTAGGGTCGCAACGCATCTGCATTTTGACCTCCACAAGATGTCTATCTATAGTCTAAGGGTGAGATTCACAGACTGCACTACGACTTTACTTTGAGCAAAGTATGCTTAGAACTGTCAGTGCATTAAGTACGGGTTTTGACAGTTCTAAGTCAACTTTGCTCAAAGTAAAGTCGTAGTGCGGTCTGTGAATCTTGCCATAAGTACTCACTTACCTTCAGCGTAAACTGCATGCTTGTTGGCCACCACAATATTGAATTGAAAAATTGAATTGAAGAAAATCCTTTGACAAATATTCATTTCGCGGTGTTGTAGTATCATAGATTTGTGCAATAATAGACTAACATTACGCGAAGATCTTGCCAACTTTACAATTAGTGTGTATTAGCATAGAATAGGCAATAAAATCTATTAGGAAACTGTGTGTGGTCTCGTAAAATGTTACTTGAAAGGTTAAAACCACTTCTGGTTAAATGTTAGTGCGTTCCGATCGCACCTTGCGTTAAATGTTGTGCCTATAAGGTAATGTGGTCACAGGTAAAATGTAATTTATCCAAATAAGTGATACCTATTGGATATTGCTTGAGTTGAAAAGCGTGTTAACTTGCTTCAGTGTGAAATTAAAGCCAACTGCACATGCTTAATCGTCTTTGTTTACTTCTTTACTTATTCTATTCTTTGGACAGAAGGGTTGTAGAGCTCCAGTGACGGAGCTCGCGGGCGTAGACAGATACCACCGCATTACCTAATATACTTGCCGCTAAATGGTACTGTTCAGCACTTTCGTGTTCCGGTCAGGTGGGAATGTACGGATCTGTAATTTCCGGCACAATTACACCTTAGGCCTCAGGAGTGGTAATGCATCTGCATTTCGACCTTGGTCGTTGTGTGGATATCTATTGGCTGCAGTCATCACTTAACATCAATGTGAACTGCTTGCTTGCCACTTGAATCCTGAACACGATTGTTTGCCACTTCCAATACATAAAAAAAATTGTACAGATAATGTAATTCATAAACAAAGTTCTAATGTAAATATTAAGTTACCTATTATCGTTGGTATTCAATTACATATTGCTTTATAGGCAATAAAAGTAATAAAACTAACAGTTATTTTTGTTTGTTCACAGGTAATTAGATCCAGTGGTTTGATAAACAGAAGGATGTTATGGAACACCATTAAGGCCTCCTCGATATCCATTTATATATCAGGCATTTTAATTTTACTGTACGATACCTAAATATTATCTTATATCTCAACCAGAAGCTGTAATAGTAATTTTTATTAGTTTTTTACTAATATCAGATTTTTGGTGAATTAATTAATGATGGATGACTGAACCAGGGCCACACATCGGAAACTCCGCCAAAATTCCATACAAACGCTTAATTTGGTTTCTATTACACAGACATCAATCAGTGACGTGTATTTACACGCGCACCTGTGTGCGTAGCACGTACAAAATACCAACCGTCACCCATAAGAGGGGAAGGGGTTGAGTGATGCGAGCAAATCGGGCGGGACGTCGTAGTGTCCATTCTATACGTATACATATTATTACATATTCTCTGCCATGGCGGTCAAACTATTCCAATGGGGCGATAGTAGGTAAGTCATCACTGGTCTTCGCGCGCACGATTCGCGCAACGCGGATGCAGCACTGGGGCATCCCCCTCTGCTGCAGCTTCTTCTGCCCTGCGGCTGCAGGACGGCGTTTGGCACCCCCATGGGGGCTGTGATGGAGAAGGTGGGTACCGTGGACTCGTGTCGCCATGTTGTTGGCATCCAGGTCCGGCTGTGCTCTCAACTTCTTCTCTATTGTCGATGGTTGCAGCGGGCTTCTTCGGCACTCAGCTGCAACAACAAAGGGTGGCGGGCGTCCCCACCAAGGTGACGACGCCCACAGTTATACGGCGCAACCGTTGCCCTGGTTCTAGCTGGGCTTATAGTCGCGCCCCAGGGGGGAACTTCGTTTACCCGGATCTCGAACCTAGGTTGGGTGATGGAATAACGCAAGGCAGCATTGTTTTGCGATCCCCAATCCGCATGCGAGGCGTGGTGATTATGGCATATCCCCCTTATGGGGAGGTATTGGTTCAGCAGAGCAGTGGACGTCTTTCGGCTGATATGATGATGATGACTTTAAATGCCGAATTACCCTGATGCCGAATTGCCAATATATTAATATTTCCGGCACAGAGGCATATCACATTAGGCTTCAGTAGTGGTAACGCATCTGCATTTTGAACTTGGTCAAAGGTCTATAGGCTACAGTCATCACTTAACATCAATGTGAACTGCTTGCTTGTTTGTCACTTCCATAACATAAAAAAACCACCGCGCTAGTTTTGTAAAATATTTTTAATATGATATTAAAATGTATGATTTATATATAACAGTAATTTATCTATGGTAGGAAGATATAAAAATAGTGCATAAATAACTCAGACTAAAGGATTATTCCTTCTGAGTAAAGTGACTTTTGTTTATAGGTTATTTCAACTCTATTTGACTGAAATAAAATGCTCTCAGTATTTATAATTATCTATCTAATCGAAATGTATATAATTTTCTCAAGTAGGTTAAGTCTAGATATTCTTCCCTAGCTTTGCCTATTCCTTCGTGAAAATGTAAAAGCCTGAAGTTATTTTATAAATTGCCTGTCTCACTTTACATTATTTATGCCACAAAATGATTTACTATTACTGAATATGGTGTTGTAAAGTTAGAATTTTGCCGGCAAATGGTTGCCGCAAGCGATTCTCGTGATTGTGGGGTAATGGACATTGATATGGCAACACTGTTGCTTGTCAAAATATCTAGGGAATTGAATGAATATTGATGGAGTGAAACATTCTATCGTTTGAGTATTTTGCGGCAGATTGCACTGCAGTGAGAGGTGTGTTATTACCTATGTCATGTGTTTTATTAATAGAAGCTTCAACCCATAGAGCAACACGGGCCACCGGACGCGGCGGACTGGAGGGGAGTAGCCATATATACTGTGTTAGCGTTGTATTGGAAATGCATATTTTATGTATCGCATCGGTAATAAATATGGCTACTCCCCTCCAGTCCGCCGCGGCCGGTGGCCCGTGTTGCTCTATGGTACCTACCTATTATTATAAAAAGATCGCAGGCATTTACCTAATATTTAATTAGGGTTACTTAATATATTTTTACAGTCAAAATTAAAAAGAAACATTCCAGGCTACACGTTATTAAAACGAGTTAGCACGTCAACGTCTATAATTTCTTCAAATTACCAAAAATACAACGTCTCGACTCGACCAACGGATTTGTGTAATTTGGGACGCGCACCCCGCTGGCGGCCATTTTCTAACTTTATCCTTAATCGGAATTCTATGTTTAAAATTTAAAACACAAGAGCGAGTGACATTTTATATTTTTTTAATCAAGAATTATGGGCTGATTTATAGTTTGATTTGTTTCAATTTACGAAAGGTTTTTATTGTAGACAACTTTCATTTCATTCATGTTCATTCATAATTAAAAGTTTTTCCTCTAGAGGTATTATTGTAATCATTATCTTCAGTCAACTCATCCATGAAAGGATAATAAACGTCCTGACATTTTTTTCAGTTTATTTAGTTACGTATTGACTTAAAAATGAATAATTAAATTAAAGAAATGGGAGCTTCCATACCTACAACAAACGTGTTTTTTTTGCTGTATTTTATAGATAATGGTAGAACCCTTCTTGCGAGAATCCGTCTCGCACTTGACCGGTTTTTTTTTAAATACAAGATCACTTGAACTAAGGCGCGCATTATGTGTATATATAACTATACATACATACATACGTAACAATTCTAATCCCTACGTGTACGTTGACAGCGTACTAATTAAGTTCTTATAATGATTTAATTTATGTTTATTATGGACATAATAATATGTTGATTGTATGTTAATACAATATGAATGTAATTAATTCTAATAGGATCTAATACTTAGATATACTGTAACGATCACGAGTAACGAAAACAATTTATTTAATTAAACATAAAATACTGTTTTTTTAAATCTGTCAATTTATTTAACATTTTATGCACAGGAATTATACATAAGACGGACTTAACGCCACTAGGCATTTTCTACAAGTCAACCAATTTAGTAAAGCCTGTATCTCCCGAAGGTGTAGTGAAATACATAGATTTAAATCGCTTTTTGCCACTTCCATTACATAAAAAAAATAGTAAAAATAAAATACGCTTACACTCACAGCCCCACACTAGGTATAAACCTGTGTCGTGGCTACAGTTGTACACACACAACACATACACAACACCCAGACCCGAATCAAATATCTGTAGGCCATACAATTATTTGCCCCGGTGCGGGGATCGAACCCGCGACCCTTCGAATCAAACGGTCGTCTCACACCGCTGGACTAATCAGGTTGTCGGATAGTATTCGTTCAAATCACTGTTCGAACCGCCCGGTAATAGGTATGTAAATCCCGAAGTATGTTCTTGACAGCTAGCATATCGTTTAGCAAACCCACCATCCTGAGCATTAGCCTGATGATACGTATTCATTTCATGGTCATACATAAATAATGCAATGTTAACACGTGCGGCGGATGTTCTGTTCGGAGACGCGTTTGTTTATTTTTGTATGCACCGTCAAATATGGATCCATTATAATGATCCATGCTGGCAGAGCTGTAATAATGGTTTTTATAGTTTTTACTGCTGGTAGAACAACATTGACTCGAGCGCGTAGTCATGATTACTTTATCTATAAAATAATACTATAACCCGAAGGGGTACAAATTATCTAACAAAAAAAACAATTTCAAAGGATCATGGCAAGATTTGTACAGAAAAAATGAAAAAAAAAAATACGCGGTAAAACAGCATGGAAATATTATCCAGTGAACCTGAACAATATTTCCTGATATTTAACGTATTTTTAACTCTTAATATAATAATATTTATTCATTATGTTTCTATCTTTACAAAAATCTATATTTAGAAACCTTAATTAATCTACATAATAAAAAAAAAACATTTATATATATTTAAAACCTAAATAATATTTACATAATATAAAGTTAAAACTAAACTAAAAACAACATGCGTCTAAAAATTCCGCATCACTGCCTTCCTATGTTATGGTACCCAGAAGGCTGGCAGCATTGCCTCGTTGGATGGCAATGCTGATTCTTTGACCTAAAAATTGGCCAGCCCTCTGGTCACGGGAAGTGTCGACCAGCCGTTTCGCGATCTCTTTGAATAAGAGCCGAGCACTGGGGCCCCATGGACCAAGAGTTTCGACCCCGAAAGGCACAAATATATAGTCCTCTGGAAGTATCCTCTTTGTAATAAAAAGTTTGAAATTGAACTTTAGTATGGAGTGCTTCTACTGTTGTTTGGAAAGACGATTTTTATTCCGGAGATTTAAAGATATTTTAAATACCAGAAAATATTCTTTAAGTTCCCTAGATAATATTTCTAATCCGTTTTACCTTGTAATTTTTTCTAACTTTTTTTGTACAAATAAATGAATGAAACTTGCGATGATTCTTTCTATCACACACACTTCAGCCGAAAAACGTCCGCTAATGGACTAAATCCTCCCTCCTTAAAGGGGGATATGCCATAATCGCCACGCTTGGCAAGCGGATTTGCGATCGCAGTGGCAGTGGATTTATCGCAGGACGCTGCTGCCCATCTTGCGTTATTGGCTTACTACCGCCCCATTGGAATCGTTGACCCCCATTGTTCGGTTGATTGACTGTCAGTATCTAGTAGTAGTTTTTTTTTTATGTAATGGAAGTGGCAAACAAGCATGCAGTTCACATTGATGTTAAGTGATGACTGCAGCCTATAGACAACCCACATGAAGACCAAGGCCAAAATGCAGATGCGTCACCACTCCTGAGGCCTAAGGTGTTATGCCTCTGTGCCGGAAATTACAGGGCCGTCCATTACCACCTGACCGGAACACGATAGTGCTGAACACTACCATTTAGCGGCAAGTAAATTAGGTAATGCGGTGGTGCCTACGCCCGCGAGCTCCGTCACTGGAGCTCTACCACCAGTAAAAAAGTACATAAGAGTTTCTTACACCTATATTCTAGGTCGTAATCTTGACCATAACTCAACCTTTCTCAATGGAATTGATACTCTTAGTTGTATCTAATAACGTCAACTCAACAATAATAGATTTAAATTAAAGGATATAAGACGTTAAATAGCAAAATAAAAGTAGATAAATAGTAAGTAATAGTAAAAGAAACAATATTGCCGCCACGAGCTGTTAAAATAAAAAAACCCACGGAACAGAAAAAAAATCTGTGAAAAAAAACCCTTCATAGCATAGAGCAACGCGGCTCACCGGTCGCGGCGGACCGGAGGGGAGTAGCCATAGCGTGTATTACCGATGCAAAACAGTCTGTCATGTTTTGCGGGGGGAAATGCGTGCGACACGCACGCACACTACATAAATCGTCTATTACTACGAAGCTCACACCTTGACTTTAACAAAATACAGAAACAATTTCATGCACACATTAAAACATCTAGGCGACAGGTATAGGCCCAATTCAGCTTGTACTTTGACAGAGGGGAAAGCCTGCATATGGCTACTCCCCTCCGTGTTGCTCTATGCTTCATACTAATACAGCCATTGCAGCTACTAACATTATACATTCGAATTCTAATCTGTGTTGAACAATTCGTATTCGTGTTTTGAAATCTAAAGAATATAAAGTTGTTTGTATGGTAATAAAATTATAACTTTCTTGTAATCATTCATAATGTCTTTATGGTATGGTGAACGAATGTTATCCCATGCAAAGTCATTATGATGGGATGAGTAATACATGTTATGATAGGTGGGTGGGACTCGGCTGTGTCAATGAAAAGATATTAAATTTGTTTGATTTTGTACATTTTAATTTTACTATCGAGCTAGGTATTATACTGTTGGTAAAGCTCCAGTGACGGAGTTCGCGGGCGTAGGCACCACCGCATTATCTAATATACTTGCCGCTAAATAATAGTGTTCAGCACTATCGTGTTCCGGTCAAGTGGTAATGTACGGCTCTGTCATTTCTGGCATAGAGGCATAACACCTCAGGCTCAGGATTGGTTACGCATCTGCATTTTGGCCTTGGTCTTTGTGTGGGTGTCGATAGGCTGCAGTCATCACTTAACATCAATGTGAACTGCATACTTGTTTACCACTTCCATTAAATAAAAAAAAGTCTATATTTTACTGGTGGTAGAGTTCCACTCGAAGGCAGTATACACGACCGCATTATCTAATCTACCTGCCGCCAAATGGTAGTGTTCAGCACTATCGTGTTCCGGTTGGATGGTAGTATACAATGTGTCCCAGGGATAAGTGACCGCCCGGCGATTTTCGAATAATAATAATAATAATGGCAACCTATTATACGTCCCACTGCTGGGCACGAGTATCTCCCCTTTTTATGGGGAGGCCTAGAGCCCCCTCCACCACGCTGCTCCAACGCGGATTGGTGGAGGTGGGTGGGTTAGTGGCCAACCTGATGTCGGATGTTTTCAAACCGCCCATAAGGCTTCCGACAAGGTCTAACGACTGCTATCTATCGATAGCAACTGGGACCGACGGCTTAACGTGAAACGCGCATTTCATTTGCCACTAGCCGTCACCCATCACACTACCCGACCGCGCCCGTAGTGCTTAACCGAGTGGATCGGTTATGATCTCCACCAGCCGCTGGGCCATGCGCGCGTCAAATTTCAGATTTTCGAATATTTGTACAAAATTAAGGATAATTACTCATATATAGGTATATGGGACTTACCGGTTTTGGATGTTTTTAATTTTTTTTTTAATTTGCTAGTAGATAAATACGCATGACGTGCCTCAGTTTTTTTACGATATTTAAACGGCACCGTAATAACTATCACAGAGACATAACTTAAGTCTTAAGTCAACGCATCTGCATTTCGACCTCTGGTTTTTGTGAAGATGTCTATAGGCTGCAGTCATCACTTAACATCAATGTGAACTGCAAGCTTTTTTTTATATTTTTTTTATGTTATGGAAGTGGCAAACAAGCGTGCAGTTCACATTGATGTTAAGTGATGACTGCAGCCTATAGACACCCACATGAAGACCAAGGCCAAAATGCAGATTCGTTACCACCCCTGAGGCCTAAGGTGTTTTGTCTCTGTGGCGGAAATTACAGGGCCGTACATTACCACCTGACCGGAACACGATAGTGCTGAACACTACCATTTAGCGGCAAGTAAATTAGGTAATGCGGTGGTGCCTACGCCCGCGAGCTCCGTCACTGGAGCTCTACCACCAGTAAAACTTGTTTGCCACCTTCATTATAAAAAAATATGAAGAGATATTCGTAATTATAGTCAGAGATAGTTAATTATTATTGGACCGCAGTGACCTACAGCTACATTCAGTAATTAGTATCGGAACCACGTTGTTTATTCGCTGAATGCACGCCAATGGCTACTCCACTATTGTATTAGCGGGTAGATAATTAATTACTGACCTACTGGTCCATTTTAATTGCCTTCGGATACCTGTACCTTTGCACGAATCGATTCATTATTTTCTTTTATAAATTATGTTACAAAGTTTTAAATTTAAAAAGAAAAAATAGCATTTCCAAGTACATTTATTTATAAGAAGATCGTCTGTCCCCACTTACTCGTTTATAATAAATGCGAAAGTAACTCTGTCTGTCTGTTACCGTTTCACGTCCAAACGACTGAACTGATTGTTTAGCCGCGGCGGCCGGTGGCCCGTATTGCTCTATGGGCAGCAGCATCTTGTGGCAAACTGCCGCTACTGCCATCGCCGATTCGCATGCCAAGCGTGGCGAATATGGCATAATGGCATATCCCCCGCTATCCCAGCTTTGCTGGGCTTTGGTCCAGCAATGGACATTTATGGGCCGAAAATCTTTGGGTCACATCAGTGACATAATAAAATTAATCATAATACGTGTCGCAAATTTCAAACTCAATTGCCCCGTGACAGACAGACAAACAGACAAAGACATGATCCTTTATGGCTTCTATTTAAATACCTATGTACTTTAAAAAGTCACACCTCAAAAAATGTTATCTTTTGTCACAGGGCAACCCAATAAATTCAAAATACAGTTGCAAAGCCGGTCTAAGCAACTTTGATATAAAGCTAAGCAAATATGCCGCCATTAATCAGTGTAAGCTCAGACCTAGACTATCTGGATGACCTAGTTGTGACTCGATATGAGATATTACTCCGCGCTGTACTACCGTTTTGTTTGGCGATGTCCGTTGTCATTTGGTAATTCTATAACTGTGAATCTGTTTGTTTTATGTATGGAAGTTTAGTCTATCTATACAAACAAATAAATAAGATGGGGTGTCTGTTTGTACACATACCTATATTAGTAGTAGGTATACATAGTAGTAGTAATATAAAAATAAACGCTTTTTACTAAAAGCATATGAATGTTTACACGGTACATATACCAAAACAACATATTTTTAAATTTTTGTCTGTTTGTCTGTCTGTTTGTTGGGGCTAATCTCGAGAACGGCTCTACCGATTTCCACGGGACTTTCACTGGCAGATAGCTTATATAATAAGGAGCTACTTTTATACTATCTGCGCCCACGACTTGACTCAAATGATTCGGTAGGCATTACATATTTTCATGTCAAAAATGAAGACATATCTACACACCGCTACAATCGCCGGCAACAGCTAGTGGGTTGATGTGTGTGTTTATGTATTATTCATACATATGTGTATGTATCTTCACGACAGGTCCCTAACGGGGTAGGCAGAGAGTGTAGAGCCGGTCCTGACATACCTCTCGTGCCTCGTCTACTTTCATCATTCTTTTCATACATGCACGCCGATTCCTAAGACTTGACCCCACCATCAGACAGAACTCGACCTATTTGGTCATGGTAGGTCAGTCTTGGTCTTCCTGGGCCTCTGCAACCATCCACATTCGCATTGTATATCTGTTTAGTCATTCGATTCATACATCCTTTCAGAATTTTCAAATTTATCATGGAACCCTAAGTTTAAACATACAAATAAATGACGTGGTTTTATCTTCTTCATTCATAAATGATTCACATGTAAACATTCTCATTCCAGTCATTATTAGAAAAGGCATTCCGTAGTCATTAACAGTACAATCTCTAACAGTATCTAATATTAATCATTGAAGGAACGCAAGACCATTCAGATACAAACAACTTGAAGCTTTATAAGTGGATTTTCTACATGTGGTATGTAATAATGGTTGGGCTTTTATTTTCAGTACGTGATTTTTAGGGATGGTCATAAGATGCCTCGGTAGCCTAGTGGTAGCAGGCCACTACTACTACGCTGAGGTCCTGGGTTCGATTCCCGGGTACGGGGTTATCAGAGATAATGGTGAAAAAGCCTTTATCTCTGGTTCTATTGGGATTTTTCCATTTTCTGGAAATTTCCCAGTACCTCAAAGTTTGGTAATGTGCCCGGAGATGTCAACAGGCTCGCCACCTGTTACATGGGCCAAAACGTAACCGGCGAATCGTGGGTGTTTGCATGTATGCTTGAATGCATGCATTTACCTCTGCCTACCCCTTCGGGGATTACAGGCGTGAAGTTACGTACGTCATAAGATGTAACGATTTTCCGGTTTCTTCCTTAGGTGTTGTGGCTCTGACGGAGGACTAAAGATGTTCTTGACTGTAATAATCTTGAAAGTTAAGTGCTCAAACAAAAATGGTTAAACTTTTAACCACAAATAAACCTAGCCTAAGTAACCTAGTCGTAAGTGTTAATTTAACAATTCAGCAGTTTTTTTATGTTACGAGGGTGGAAATCAAGCATGCAGTTCACATATGATGACTGTAGTCTATAGACATCTTCACAAAAGCTACATGAAAAATGCAGATACGTTGCCACCCCTAAGAACTTAGTTGTTATGTCTCTGTGATCGCTAGTATGGGACCATACCCACATTACCATTTAACCAAAATATGATAGTACTGAACACTACCATTTGGCGGCAGATAGATTAGGTAGTGCGGTGGTGCCTACGCCGGCGAGCACGATGCTATAGGATACTTGGAACTCTACCACCAGAAAAGAGGTAGTAGATGCGTACTTAAGTCTATGGTCCGATTTCACTGTCGTAATAAAATGCGATCAATTCATATAAAACGCGTTTTACGTACTTAAACGTTTTCAATAACACTATTTGGATTTCACCGACGAAAATTGATCGTGATTAAGCTGAATTTTGACACAAATTTAAAAACTCAGTTAAGCTAAATCTGATTATTTAGAGCAAACGGTGAAACCTGCCCTTAAAAGTGTCATAGGTTATCCGATATTGCATTTAATACAGTCTCGTGTCGTTTGTGGGTTTTGAGTCTTTTTCAACACAAGATCGCAAAGAGTTAAGACACAATAATCTTAAGACTACATAAGTGGGTTTTCTAAATGTGGTTCCACGTTGCGTCGGCACCGAGTTATCGAACACGTGCGAGCACAGGATATTATGACTTTTATTTTATGTGCGTTTTAGTGATGGCCTTGGGATGCCACGATAATTTTCACCTGACTGGAGAGGCGGTTATTTAATTCTGTCGCAGTATGTAATAGAAGATCATACTTGTTAATACTACCCGTAGTACCTATTTGGTGATGTATGACCCCGTTATTTAGTATTATTTTGAACGCACTTACGTACGGAAATAATTTGTCATCAACAATATTTACCTAAGTTATCCATTGGGTTTATGTCGTAGTAGGTATTTGTGGCAAACAAGCGAACAGTTCACATTGATGATAAGTGAATACTCCTAATAAGTATCTATGTTACGTCTTTAATGTACAAACATGTCAATGTAGATGCGTTGCCACTGCTTAGTCCTCTGTGGTGGAAATAACGATGCCGTGCATTACCATGTGTCCAGGGTACGATAGCGCTTACCATTACCATTAAGCGCTAATTAGATTGGGTAAGCATCCCAAAAAGAATTAGTTTTTTCTTACACTTTAGATTTTCCACGTCTACAATTGCGAAACTAATCTACAAATTTGGTTCTATATTTGGTGAGCTTTGAGAGTAAAAGAACCATACTGTCACTGTAAATTACAGACATTCTTCGTGTTACCTTAAATAAAACAGCAAATTCTTCTGTAACCAACTCACGTATTTAAAAACGGATTTCTATATTTAGACGTTTTAGCCTGAAGTAGTTTGCGATGTTAACTTTGTCTACAAACAAGTTTCACAATAACTGTTGATCATCTCGTGAACGTGGAATTATGTATAATTAAAACAATTTACTCGGCTCCAGGCTCTTCTTTGTAAATATTTTTCCCTTGAAATTATGCGATTGTTGATAGGATTATATTTTTAGAAAATTGTATCTTTGTGTTAATTTTTTTTTATCTTATAGTAGCGGTTGTCCCGGCTTCGCACGGGTGCAGATTGCACCGTGCAATTAATGAAATATAGCTTATGTCACTCAGTAAAGATGCAGCTTTCTATTGGTGATAGAATAAATATAGAAGTTGTAAAATCATAATAAATTATTTATGTTAAAAATCAAACAACTACATCTCTTTTCTCGAATACTTGGCCTATTATATAAGAAATATCATTTCATTTTCAATAAACAATTGTGGCTTCTAAGATATAAATACAGCGGGACCAATAAAACGTAACTCAATTAAGGAATAAACCATTTCCCATCCATGTTATAATATTTACTTCAAAACTATAAAATACTAGCTGATGATTGCGGCTTCGCCCGCGTTGAATTTTTTTCCGGAATTTTCTTTGCTATAAACCTCACGGAGCCCGAGACCTTTCCAACGAATGCAAAACCGTGGAAATCGGTTCGGGCGTTCTGGAGTTATAGCGTCAGGAAGGAAAACCCGACTTATTTTTATATTATAGATTTAATAACAGTATTATCGCATTGAAAATTATATGTGTTATCGACAAATCAGAGCGCAACTATCGATTAAGCGCAGCACTATGTGCGATATGCGTCGGGTTCAATAGCCCCACGCACACAAACAAACTCTTGTTAATGAATGCGTTCACAATGTGTATTGATAAAAAATAATATTAAACGGTATTTTGAATGCATGTTTGTCTCATGAATATTCATTTTCAATATTTATACGTTCTAATTTGTGTGCATTTGGTTATGGACGGCGATTTTTTTCACTCCCGAAATGCTAACTGTGACTAGTTAGGTCGGTGGAAGATAGACCAGACTACAAAAAAAAATAGGTTTTTTTCTATTAACTAGTCGTTTACTTTCTTTTTTTATGTAATGACTGCAAACTTATTTTGACGTTATCAAACTTGCTCATTTTATTAATCACACACATTTGTAATGGTTTTCTTAAAAGTTTAAAATTACGTGCGTCATGTAGGAGGTTATGTAGTAGTATTTATAATGCATGTTTGTCTCATGAATATTTTTTAATAAGTCTGCGTTTGGAAATTGAAGTCAATTATATTTCAGGTTTTGTACTTCTATATTAGTTCACATGTAGTACACACTACGGTCTCGCCATCTGCACTGAATTTGAGATATTCTCTTTTTTTTTTTTTGTCGTTCCTTCTTATTTCTAGCAACCCTTGCCTTCATTCACGCTTCAGTGCTCAAGCCATTCGCACGTTAGCCGCGCATCAATTTCAAATCTACCTTCCAAAAATGGGAAAAAGAAAATCGGATAATAAATATGAAGCTATCGCAAGTAAACTAAAAAAATTGAATCAGAAATTGATGCGTGCAAGAAGAAAGTATCGTCAACCTTCAGGATCCGACACGTCGAGTTCATCGTCGAGTTCATCGTCGAGCTCCTCGTTGTTACAACCACAACCAAGGTCATACCAGCCTCCACCGGCTTCACGGGACATGTTAAGCACTCAAGGTTGGTTTTGATACCAAACATATTAAGTTTTTTTTTTTGTTTCGTTGAAGAACAATAATGCGGGTATCCTTTGGGGTTATCACTTTATTGTTAGACGAAATATACTTCATGCAATTCTGATGATAATTGTGGTGATAGTTCGTTTAAAAGCAAAAATGCGGGTAACTTCAGGGGTTATCACTTTCTTTGCTAGACGAATACAAAAACCATAGTTTCTTTGTCAGCCTCCAATGGCTTCACGGGCTACGTTATACATTGAAGGTTCGTTTTGATACCAAACATTTGTTTTTTTTTCGTTGAAGAACAATAATGCGGGTATCCTTTGGGGCTATCACTTTATTGTTAGACGAAAATTATTTCATGCAATTATGGCGACGGTTCGTTCAAGAGCAAAATTGCGGGTAACCTCAGGGGTTATCACTTTTTTTGCTAGACGAATACAAAAACCATAGGTTCTTCAAGTCACAACGTATAACGTTGCTTTCCTAGCAACTAAATTGCGACAAAAATATAAGTAGGTATTTATGGTGTTACTATTGTACTCCAGACTTGCCACAACACGCTGGTGAGAGTGCTTTGCCTCCCGTGCACCTGCCGTCCACCAGCGCTGACGCGAGCATTGGCGTCGGCCCGACACCGACCATCGGTGTTCCCACGGACATACAGGCGACCACGACAGTGAGCGCTGCCGGTTGCTCCACTGCGGAACCAGAAGTCGCACAAGAACTGAACGAAGACATCCTCAAGATCTTAGGAGAGGACCCGTCCCAACAAAAATTGCACGGTAACAATATCCAATCCGATCTTAGTATTAGGCTTCAACATATGGCCACATCGGGGCTCCCTAAGGAAGCCCGGAAGCAGTTAATGGATAGGTATTTGCCTCCAGCTAACTGTACCCTAATTGACGCTCCTGCCCTTAACCCAGAGGTAAAGGCAGCGGTGCCCGAAGCGGTTTATAAGCGAGACATGGCAATAGAAAATAAGCAAAAACAACTGTCTTCTGTAATAGCATGTCTAGCTCAGGCACTTTCCAAACTCATGGAAAAAATGGATGATGCAAAGGATAGTAAGGATACTGAAATAATCCAACTGCTGATGGATAGTTGTAAATTATTATGTGATTCACAACACGCAGACTCGCTGACTAGAAGGAACTTCATCCTAAATAATTTGAAAAAGGAGTTGAAAGACCAACTCACCGCCACAAAAATTGACAAGCTTCTTTTCAGTGAAGAACTATCTAATGCGCTGAGGACTGCTAAGGCTATTTCAAAATCAAGCGCCGATATGAAGCCAGCACAAACAAGAGCTCATGTTAAAAAATCTTCAAAATCTTCGAAGAATTTAAACTGGCGCGCTCCTCCCCAGCATGTCAGGCCGAAGGGGAATCAGAGGAGGAAAGAGCCTGCCTACAAGAATCGCCGCGAGAACTCCTCGAAGCAGTCATCGCATCCAGTGCCAACTCACAATCAACGCCGCTAAACACGGTAAAATATGCAGGCAGATTGTCATGCTTTTTTAGCCAATGATCCCTTATAACCCAGGATTTCATCATACTATCCTGGATTAAAGGTTATAAAATTCCATTTTCCCGTCAGGTAACTCAACATGTTAGTCAGACTGACAAAAGGTATTCACCAACAGAAAGAGCGCAATTTAAAAGTATGATTAACGAATTAATTAGTGTAGGTGCTGTATCTGAATGTACACCCTGTGAGGGCCAATTTTTATCGCCAATTTTTTTGGTACCAAAACCAAACGGTAAATATAGATTCATATTAAACTTAAAAAAGTTGAATAAATTTATAGATACAAGTCACTTCAAGATTGAGGATCTCCGCACAGCCTTAAAACTAGTTTCAAAAGACTCATACATGGGTACTATTGATCTAAAGGATGCATATTTTTTAATTTCCATCCATAATGAGTCTAAAAAGTATCTTCGTTTTCAATTTGATACAAAATTGTATCAATTTAATGTTTTACCTTTTGGTTTAAATACAGCACCCTTTGTTTTCACAAAAATTATGAAACCAGTTATCAGTTTACTGCGATCTTGCGGAAACTTGTCAACAATATATCTAGATGACATTTTTTTGACCGCAAATTCATTCAAATCTTGTTCGGATAACATATTTGATACAACCAGACTCCTCCAGGCTTTAGGTTTTATTACTAATACGGAAAAAAGCAAACTTATTCCTAGTAATACATGTAAATTCCTAGGGTTTATTATTGATACAAAAAAAATGCATGTCACTTTACCTAAAGAAAAAATTTCAAAAATCAAAGGTGAAATCATTAATTTTAAAAATAAACATCGTTGTAAAGTCAGATAGTTCGCTCGCCTGATAGGACTACTTACCTCTGCTTGCCCAGCAGTAGACTATGGCTGGCTTTACACCAAAGAGCTTGAACGATGTAAATACTTGAACTTACTTAAAGATGATAACTATGATAAATATATGACTGTATCACCATCGGTAATACCTGATCTTGACTGGTGGGATCAAAAAATGACTAATAATCCTTTGTGCAAGATCAAACAAAGTATATTCAGTATGGAAATATTTAGTGATGCCTCAACTACGGGATGGGGGGCAGCCTGTAATGAGGATCGGGCAAGTGGGATGTGGACGAAGAGCGAACGCTCTCGGCACATTAATTATTTAGAAATTCTTGCAGCCTTTCTAGCTCTAAAAACATTTGCAAAGGCTTGTCACGGGTGCCAAATCCTTTTGAGAGTAGATAACACAACTGCTATTTCGTATATAAATCGCATGGGTGGCATCCAATTTCCCCATCTCACTAACATAACCAAAGAATTATGGCAGTGGTGTGAAACACGGAACATTCTAGTTTTTGCATCGTACATAAGTTCAACTGATAATGCCGTCGCAGATGCAGAATCTCGTCGCATTCACCCAGACATTGAGTGGGAACTGTCTGACCAAGCATTTCAAAAGATTATCACACAGTTTGGGACTCCTGACATAGATTTATTTGCCACTAGGATAAATAAAAAATGCCCAAAATATATATCTTGGCACAGAGATCCCGATGCATACGTTGTAGACGCATTTACAGTATCTTGGTCTACCTTCTATTTTTACAGTTTTCCACCATTCGCTATAATCTTAAAATCCTTGCGAAAAATTATTGACGACAAAGCAGAGGGCATTATGGTGGTGCCACTATGGCCTACACAGCCCTGGTATCCAATATTTATGAGCCTCCTAGTCACAAAAAGTTTAGTTCTTAAACCTTCTAAAAACCTGATCATTTCTAATTCCAGCAACAGAAGAGTACACCAGAAAATTACCCTGGTTGCCGGGAAACTATCAGCTCGTCGCTTATAAAAAGAGGTGTACCCTTAATTACAATACCGGTTATGTTAGCTTCCCTTGCGGATAGTTCACTTAAGCAATATGACACTTGTCTCAAAAAATGGTTTTTATTCTGTAATAGTAACAACATAAATCCATATGAGGCATCAGTCCCCTGTACTCTAAAATTCTTAATGCAACTTTATGAGTCAGGTGCACAATATGGAACCATAAATACTTGCAGATCGGCATTATCGTTAATCCTAGGACAATACATATCTAATGATGACCGTGTAAAACGCTTTTGTAAAGGTATTTTCAGACTACGTCCACCTCTACCTAGATATAATACTACTTGGGACGTATCTAGAGTATTAAACTCCTTAGCTACATGGTATCCAAATGATACGCAAAATTTAGAAAAGATATCTAAAAAATTAGTCACCTTATTGGCTCTAACAACTGCACACAGGGTGCAAACACTTTCAAAAATAAAACTTTGTAATATAGAGTTTTTTGCTACTGAAATCCGTATTAAAATACCCGATTTGATAAAAACGTCCCGTCCTGGCTTAGCTCAGCCCGAACTTGTCTTGCCCTTCTTTCTAGAAAAACCTGAAATATGTCCTGCAAAAACCTTGCGTTGCTACCTTGAGTTAACGAGAGACTTACGCAACTCTGAAAATCTTTTTATAAGCTTCAAAAAACCGTATAAATCTATCACCTCACAGTCACTAAGCAGGTGGATAAAGGCCACCTTAGATGCTTGTGGAATTGACATTACTATTTTCACTGCACATAGTACTCGTCATGCATCGACTTCTAAAGCATATAAAACTGGTGTAAATTTAGAACTAATCAGAAAAACCGCAGGTTGGAATAATTATATAACATTTGGTAAATTTTATAATAAAAATATTGTTGTAAACGATGATTCCTTTGCCAGATGTGTTCTGGCAAATGACTAAGTATTACTGAAATAGAAAAAATGTTATTAATTTAATTTACTTCATTAAAACAAAATTCATAATTTGTTTTTTGTTGATATTTTGTTTTTCTGTTATCTTCTCAACATCTACATGTGAACTAATATAGAAGTACAAAACCTGAAATATAATTAGTGATTAAACGAACTTACCTTAAGTGAAGTTCTATCATAATTATATGAGGGTTTTGTACGAATATATTAGAACCCACCCTATTCCCATTTTCTTAGCCCAATTTATTTCAAAATATCAACAATAGAGAGAACACACCTACTCTTGGGAGAAACTTTCAACTAAATGAAGGCAAGGGTTGCTAGAAATAAGAAGGAACGACAAAAAAAAAAAAAGAGAATATCTCAAATTCAGTGCAGATGGCGAGACCGTAGTGTGTACTACATGTGAACTAATATATTCGTACAAAACCCTCATATAATTATGATAGAACTTCACTTAAGGTAAGTTCGTTTAATCACTAATTTTTTATCACTCCAGAAATGCTAACTGTTGTGGCTAATTAGACCGGTCAGAGACAGACTACGAAAAAAAACGACATTATTTTTTTTCTATCAACCCTACCTTCTATTTTTTTCAATGTACCTAATAACAGTAACTTATTTTATTTTGACGTTATGTATCATGCTTACTTATTTTATTAGGTACACAAGTTACTCATGGTTTTCTTAAAAGTTTTAGAACTTACGTGTATTTTTAATGTATGTTTGTCTTATGAATATTTATATTATGAACGTTCTAATTTGTGTTTTAGATTTTTGGTAATTAAAGCCGATTTTTTTTCACTCCCGAAATGACTACTTTGGCGGTTAGTTAAGCCGAGATTTTTATTTGTAGTTTGTCACTGACCGGCAAACAACAAGAAAAAATATCAGCTTATTTTTTTTTCTATCAACAAGTCGTTAACCTTCTATATTTTTGTGTAATGACTGTAAATTTATTTTGAGGTAATTAAATTTCTCGTTTTCTTAAAATTCTTAATTGCAAATTTTTTCATGGTTTTCATAAAACTTCAAGAATGTACGTGCGTAATAAATATGTATTTTTAATGCATGTTTGTCTCATTAATATTTATTTTGTTCTTGTGGCTTTGATAAATTGAACTCGATATTTATCACTTCCGAAATGCCGACTGTGGTGGCTAGTTAGACCGATCGGGGACAGATAGGTAAAGAAAATCGTAGAAATATGATATCTGTTCTGTTGAATACAAAAAAAGTATTGACTTACATTTTTTTTTTAGATTTAATGGCATCGCTGTTACGCTTATTGCCAATGTCAAGTAAAACGATATTTCGTATTCCTATTTAATTAAGCAGCGTAAAAGTTAGTAGGTATCAAGTCAGTCAGTCGGGGTTTTGGCGGGAAGCTTGAGAGATGCGTGTGGTGCTCTTATTATATTTCATTTTCTTGGTGTATTTTTGAGTTATATTTAATAAAGTTGGTGGCATTTTGTTTGATATGGGCTTATTACAGTGCTCGTGTATAGTGAAATAGAATAACAGTGCGAAAACACGTTCTTTCGGGTTGCCTCCAAAACTTCATTGTAAATGTTCTGGTAAAGTAGCCATCGCTTTACTCGAATAACTTGACTGTAACTCACTTGACTGACATACTTAATAAATAATTGACTGACTATATTATACTAACTTTTACGCTGCTTAAATACATACGAAATATCGTTTTACTTGGCACTGGCAATATGCGTAATAGCGATGCCATTATATAATTAAAAAAAAAAGTCAGTCAGTCAATTATTTATTAGTAGGTATGTCAGTCAAGTGAGTTACTTACATTTGTTGTCCTTTTTTGTCTATAGGTATCCATCTCATTTTTATGTGAGTAATTAGGTAATCAATGTAAAATTGTAGGTTGTACCTAGAAGTTCGTTTAGTTTGGTACTAGAAAAGTCTGCTTTTATCATAAAAGATTCAAAATTAAAAAAAAAAACAGGTACTTAGTACTTAGTAGTGTTTTTGAAACGAATGTAATAAAGGCAGAGTCACTGAGTCCATTGATCAGCGAGCACATTTACGAGGGTAATTCTAGGGACAAAGCACTGGGAATCTCTACTTTTATCATACAGGGTTCAAAATTACATAAACCTTGATATGTAATTGCGTAGAACCTTGACCTCTTAATAAACTTTGAAGTTAATTTAATGCGAATCGATAATATAATTAATTGTTTATTGTCGATGAACGGATGGCCTTTAGATATCGCATCACGAAGTGTAAATGATTTGAACATATTAGTTGAAGTTCTTTGCAATAACTTGGTAGAACTATTTCACTGGTGATGCTCGAGTGTAAGAGCTTCTAATAACTGTCACTGAGGCAAAACTTATGCCTCAGGGTTGGCATTTGCATTTTGATCTCCGGTTTTTATGTAGATGGCTATGGACTAATTCTTAATAAATTCATAAATTACCATCAATGTGAACATGAGCTTGTTCGCCATAACAATAAAACATTGCCAATGCCAAAAATTGTATAGAATAACAATTTATGACCATTGACCTGTACTAAAGTAGGTAACTAGATAGGCCACTCCCCTAGCATGCATGCGTAGCATGGTTCCAGTTTCCAAAAGTAAATTTACCACACTTTCACATAGTTACATGACAAATGATATGATGACGTTTGTCTTACTTAAATATCTGTCAAATCAATTTAAAAACGGAACCCCCTTTTTTGTTCTGTCTTCTCTACGTATTAACTTTATTGCTTATGACTAATGTAGTCGTTCTATGGCGTGAAACTTTAAAACTACAACGTCTTCTTTTTTAACCGACTTCAAAAAAGGAGGTTTTCAATCCGTCGGATTTTTTTTAACGTTAACCCCTCAAAATATTTTTTATAGATTATCTAATTATTTTTATCCTGTATAAGTTTAAGTTGGGATTTTGTATTTCGTTCTCTGCCTTAATAATTCGAACAAGAGTGATGTTCGATTCCTACCGATCTATGTTTAATACATATCTCGTATTGTAAATCTGAAGAGTTAGTTTGATTGAACCATTCAGGAACTGCTGGTTCGAAGTGAAATAATATAACTGTGTAATTATTGTCTTTTATTATTTGTCCAAGAAGGCTATAGGTACATCATTACGCTATTATTTCTAGAAGCATAACATAGGTAATGCAAAAGTGACTGTGTTTGCATTCGGACAGTGTCATATGGCGAATTATGAGCACCAATTTTAAAAAAGCAAGTAGGTAGGTACTATAATAAGATCCTCAGTTAGAAAGTTTAGAAGGTACTTAAATACTGAGAACTGCAGAATTCTTCTAATATAACCTTAACGTCGGCATGTATAATGAAAACCAAAATACCTGTTAATCAAGAAATATTTACGCAATTTTACAACATAAATTTACAAACAAGATATGTGAGTGAGAAACGAAACGAGAGTCCTAGTTTACACAAGGCAAACAATAATTTGCATGTTGAATTGCCTAGTAAAACCGCACGCACCTGCCAGCCAAAGACTTGATTCATAAAAAAAAACGTCACGTAAAAAAGTAACCTTTTTTTTTCTTCACATGCTCTGGCTTCGTCGATTCCTAATACCAACACATAGAGTCCTAAATGCGAATTATGTTACATCTTAAAATATCCTATTGTAGCGGTCGTTTAATTGGTATTATTTTGCCTTGTTCGTGATTCATCGTCAGTTACGATCCCAAGTGGACGAATACCGCGCGTCTCCATTTTGTATTTTTTATTTTTTTTAACGCTCGTGGCATGTGCATAGCTTTTCAGTCTAATTCCAGTCAGTGTTGTGCCGTGTTCCATAAGTGGTTATTAGGAATTTATGGAGATAAATAAGTGAGTGTTTGTGTTTGTTTATAAGTGCCTTTACGTGTATTTGTTTTGCGTACATTTCTAGGTATTAATAGGTAAGTTGGTAGTGTCTTTTTTGTCATGTGTTTAAGTAATATTCCTGTAGGCATATACAGATTTTTATTTTAACAACATTTAATTACAGATTTATATTTTTCATTCACTTGGAATATGTTGATAAATAAAATTGAGATTACATTTCAAATTATAGGAAGTTTGGGTAAAACATTACTCTGTACCTACTCAATTTTAATTTATTCCTAATGCTATCTTCTAATTTCACCCGGCTTAGTAAAAGACACAGACCAATCAGCCTAAAAGAGGATCGCACTACAGCAATAGCATGCAATAGGAAGTGTGTTCTCCACTTTTAACTACGAGCTCCTTAAAAACAGTTTCCTAAGTCATCTGTGACTTAGGAATTTATTCAGCCAAATCTGACGACCCGGTTAGTCCAGCGGTGTAAGATGACCGTTAGATATAAAGGGTCGCGGATTCGATCCCCGCACCGAGAAAAATATTTGTCTGGGTGTTTGTGTATGTGTTGTATGTGTACAACGGCACCCACGACACAGGTTAATTCACAACACACACACACAACCCTACCTACTGTGTGGTTGTGAGTGTAAGCCTATTTTATTTTTTTTAATTTTTATAATATTTTTATTAAAAAATATTTACGTAATGATCATATTTTACAGAAAAAAAAATTTTTACCCATTGCTAGTATGACTTCATAGCATTGAAATCACAAAACATGACAGTTTCTCACATTACGTCACCCAGCCAAGGTAACAGGTAACTTGTAGTTTACATCTTATTAGAGCCATATAACGGAGTCGGAAGCAAGAAGCGACTGTTTGCTAGTGTGTTGCCGCCAAAACGTTATTTGTTTACATAAACAACATACCTATAATATTTGAGTATGAATTCACATTATATGGAATTGGGTTGCACCAAGATATTTGTTAATGTTAAAGTTATTATAACATCTCACATCCTTCTCTAACTTCAACAAAGGAGAGAACAATGGATGCAAAAATGTATGGACCTCCGGCCATGTATTGTACACAATATCATTAAACAGGCAAAATCAATATAAAAACGTTTTTTACTGCATATTTTCACTTCTTTAGCTTTGTTTGCAGTTACAAAACATAATTTGCACTTAGAATTGCAACTCAAAACTTACATGGCGAATATGGCGGGCGATGTCATTGTGACATTTTCGTTTTTTAAATTGTATTTTGATTATAGAACTTGGAGAAAAAAGTAATATTTTCTAAATACTATCAAAATCGATCGATCCCAAGTGTCGGCTGTATCGCCGCCATGTTTAACATAGTTGAAAATGATAAAATCGTTTGAATTAAATGTGGTTGTAACTCTAAAATATATTCTTGAATAAATTAATTGTATTTTTTTCGGATTCTTCTTTAATTTACCCATTTTTTGAGGACGTGTACGAACCAGGGCCGAGCTCGCAACATCTCCTTTGTTACAGTTAGATATGGATGTAAAATTGTACATTAACACAAATATCTTGGTGCAACCCAGCAAGACAGTTTTTGCACAGCTATAAACACGTTCGTTTTATTTAGACTGTGGTTTTTAGTATAAGAAATAGTACTTTCTTTAGGCTGTGGTTAAAGGGAGGCCCGAGACAGATCAGTCCCAGAACACAATATTCAGATACCGATTAGTAATAAAAAACGTGATGTTAAAGATCGTCTCAAGGCAGACCTTAAGACTTGAATTGAATGAAGAGTGAATTGTGAATGAATTGTCTATCTAATACGGGTTATAAGGTGCAACCCAGTGGTAGATTAAAAGTTAAAGAAACCAATAAAATTGTCTTTATAATTTTAGGTAGGCACCACCGCTTTACCTAATATACTTGCCGCTAAATGGTAGTGTTCAGCACTATCGTGTTCTGGTCAGGTGGTAATGTACGGCCCTGTAATTTCCGGCACAGAGGCATAACACCTTTGGCCTCAGGAGTGGTAACGCATCTGCATTTTGACTTCTGGTCTTTGTGTAGGTGTCTATAGGCTGCAGTCATCACTTAACATCAATGTGAACTGCATGCATGCTTGTTTGCCACTTTATTTACATAAAAAAAATGGTAATAATGGCAAACTTAAAAGTGACCATGATTCATTCACACTATTACAGAATGACTAGGAAAAACCTAAAAAACTAATTATCCCACAATGTCTACTTAATTGTTGTAAGGAAACATGATCCAAGAAGGGTAATCACGCAAATTCTTCACGATTGCGTGTCGTTTTGCTTAAATACTTCCTTGCATTGTGAAGGATGAAGGCTGACAAATAATCAGATAGAGTCTATCTGTCTATGGATAAAGGAAAATATGAATAGACTGGTAGACTCTTCGAGTACAGAGTAGACGGTGTAGTTAAAACGATCCGAGATTGGCATCCTTTAGTTTCGATACACTCTAAAAATTGTGATTCCATCACATAGTCAGGCTGTACTCTCCGAGATAATATACCATAGGGGTGAGATTTACAGACCGCACTACGACTTTACTTATATATACTTCGAACAAAGTATGTTTAGAATTGCACCTGTGTGCGTAGCACGTAGAGAATACCAAACGTCGCCCATAAGAGGGGAGGAGCTTGGGTGAGACGGGGAAATCGGGCGGGACGTCGAAGTGTCCATTCTATACGTAGTATTATTACATATTCTCTGCTGTCAGTACAGTACTTTTACTTATTTTGTTTCACAGGCGTGCCTTAAGGCACCTTTACCTTGAGAAGGGCACCCTTATTAAGTAACAGAATAAATCGTGTAACGTATTTTTGTTATCAGTTTGTAAAGGGGAAATGAGACATTCTACTGATATAGTTTTTACATTATTCGTATTTATTTAAGCAGCGTCAAAGTTAGTATAATATCAAGTATAATATGTAAGTATCAAGTATATAAGTTATCAAGTATAATATGTCAGTCAAGTGAGTTACAGTCAAGTTAAGTCGAGTAAAGCGATGGCTACTTTACCAGAACATTTACAATGAAGTTTTGGAGGCAACCTGAAAGGTCGTGTTTTCGCACTGTTATTCTATGTCACTATACACGGGCACTGTAATAAACCTATATCAAACAAAATGCCACCAACTTTATTCAATATAACTTAAAAATACACCAAGAAAATGAAATAAAATAAGAGCACCATACGCCTCTTTCAAGGTTCCCGCCAAAACTCTCATGTATATCAATTGTTAATCACTTTTGTTTTTTTTTTTTTGTTATTTTGGCATCGCTATTACGCATATTGCCAGTGTCAAGTAAAACGATATTTCGTATTTATTTAAGCAGCGTAAACGTTAGTAAAATATCAAGTCAAGTATAATATGTAAGTATCAAGTATAATATGTCAGTCAAGTGAGTTACAATCAAGTTATTCGAGTAAAGCGATGGCTACTTTACCAGAACATTTACAATGAAGTTTTGGAGGCAACCTGAAAAGGCGTGTTTTCGTACTGTTATTCTATTTCACTATACACGGGCACTGTAATAAACCTATATCAAACGAAATGCCACCAACTTTATTCAATATAACTTAAAAATACACCACTATAATGAAATAAAATAAGAGCACCATACGTCTCTTTCAAGGTTCCCGCCAAAAACTCATTATTCACTTTAATTTATTTCGTTTGTTTTTGACGTGTCATAAGAGGTGCCTGTCACCCTAAATGAATAAATGAGTTTCTTATTCTGATTCTTGGTATGCGGATTGGTGATCGCAGGGCAGTGATGGTAGTTTTATCGCAGGTCGCTGCTGCTCATCTTACGTTATTGTACAACTTAGCCTGGGTTGCACCACGATACTTGTTAAAGTTATTGTAACATTGGACATCCTTCTCTAACTTTAACAGATTTCTTTAAGTTAGAGAAGGATGTGAATACGATAACTTTAACTTTATCAAATATCTTGGTGGAAAACCAGGCTTACTATCGCCCCATTGGATTGGTTGGACCACCATTGTTCGGTTGACTGATTGCACTGCTATTGGGCGGTGGGTTAAGTCCAGACGCCGTCAGAATACAGATACATACGAATAGACGGATAAATTCACAAATGGATAGACGGACAGAATCTGTCCGGCTCCATTGTTTGTCCTTCTATCCATCAAGATATATAAATCACCCATAAAGATGGAGGAAGAAAAAAATAGATAATAGGACCTCGTTTTGATAAAAGGACTTAATTGGAAGGTTTTGGTTACAAAACATAAAATTACAGTGCTAATCACATTAGTAATTCCAGTGAAACAGAAAAAATAAGACGAAATAAATGAAGGATTAATAAAATAATTTTCCTCTATATGGAAAGGAAATCAAATATGACCCAACGTTCTACATCTGTCGTGAACACTTCCTTGTATTGTGACGAATATTATACCCTCAGGCCTCAGGCAGTGCTGCGCAGATGGGAAGTCTCTTAAACTGGCATTATATAAGGGATAGAGTACTTATGTTAGTGTTTGGAAAGATACTATATAACATCACGCTAAGATGATTAGGAGAGGATAGGTAACATTGAAACCGCGCGAAGCCGATGCGAACCGCTAGTTAATTTATATAAATATTTTTTTCACTGATTATAGGCTATTACAGCAATGAGAGCTGTAGGCTTGTTCGCCACTTCAAAACATATGAAAGCTTTGGGCAGCTTCAGCTTTATGATGCAAATAATAAATGCAAGGAAACTAAACATCGAATTAGGTTTCATTACTTTTTACCGATAGCATCTCGTGTTACGATACTTCCTAAGTATTGTGACGGATATATGCCTTCAGGCGCTCAGGCTCTGGTAGGTTTGCATTATGTAAGAGGCCAATTACTTTGATTTGCATTGCGAAAGAAGGAGGATTGTACTTCAGCCTCCTTCTTTCGAATTACGCTTCTATTAGTAATTTTACTGATCCTTACTGTGTAACCAAATTTGAAAAGCTTCGCTTTCTTCTATATCTTGTTTTATCCTGAAACTTGGCAAATTGTCTCTTGAATAGATACCTATTAATTGAATTGAAATGATGAGGGAATTCGAATTAAAAAAAAAATAACGCTGTATGTAATGCCTACTATAAATTACTATTTTTAGTCTTCATCTATTTAGTGCAATACATACCTAATACTCACAAAATATATTATTATTTTGTTTATAGTTTTTAAAACATTTTAAGTATAAAATGATGTTGATCCTTACTGAAAGTTCTAGGGACAGATATAGGTATGTAGGTACATACCTACTTATGTTTTTTAATCTTACTACCATTATAAATGTTAAAGTAATGAAGTTTGTTTGTTTGTTGCTCAATAACGCTAAAACGGCTGGACGGATTTGGATGAAAATTTGTAGACATGTAGAGTATATACCTATGACTGTAACACATAGGATACTTTTTATCCCGTTCAGAGGTTCTTTAGGGAATATTTAAGTACACACAGACGAAGTCGCGAGCAAAATAATGTTATCATTTATTTTTATCGTTAGTGTGTTTTATTTGTAGATATGTTGATAGATGTGTTTTTACTGGTGGTAGAGCTCCAGTGACGGAGCTCGCGGGCGTAGGCACCACCGCATTACCTAATATACTTGCCGTTAAATGGTAGTGTTCAGCACTATCGTGTTTCGGTCAGGTGGTAATGTACGGCTCTGTAATTTCCGGCACAGAGGCATAACACCTAATGCCTCAGGAGTGGCAGCGCATTTGCATTTTGACCTCTGGTCATTGTGTGGGCGTCTATAAGCTGCAGTCATCACTTAACATCAATGTGAACTGCACGCTTGTTTCCTTTTTACGAATGTTCAAGTAATTTGTATGAAAAAAATAGTGATTGCACCGTAATTTTAATAATGTTGTCTGTATCTATTTTAATCGACCAACACTATCGTACGATGACATCGAAACGTAACTGTTTTTTCTTGCAATTTGAACCTAAGCTTAGTGTACTATAAGTTGAAAACAGTTTGAGTTGTGATTTACACATTTGCTATAAAATTATGTTGTGCTCTGTTGAAATGTTGTGGAATTTGTCACAATGAATGTAATATTTCATAACTGTTAGCTGCATGTCCTACAATCACTTTGACTGATCGTGGACTTCTTGTGGATTTTGTATTAGATACATATAGAAATATGTTACTAAACGAGGTGTACTGCCTTATACTTCTACCAGAGAATATGTAATAATACATACTACTTATTTGATTTTCTTAAGAAAAATGGAATGACAAAATTGTCTTCAGGTGGTACTTGAAACTGCGACAACTCGGATTACTAGTAGAAGCAGACGGACCAATCAACCTCCGCTCTATCTACTTAGTAGAAAGCTGTAATTTGGCTCAGTTATGTGTATATTGGCTATGCAGAGAAATTGGGGCAATAGGTATAAACTTGAAAAATATTTTTTAGGGTTCTTTACCTAAACGTAAAGAGGGAATAGTTGTGTGAAGTATCGTTGGATAGGTGTTTTAAAAATATTGTAGGTTTGAGAAGAGACAGAAGACCATTTTTCGAGAAACGATCCGCTTATAAAATATTTAAATTTGAGTAGGTAATAGTCAATCAACTTATAAAATATACTGAGCAATGGAACCCTACATTGTGCGTGTCTGCATGCAATTGGCCGCTTTTTTTGTTAATTCACTCGCATGTCATAATTATTGCGAATAATAACAAAAAAATAAAAAATACATACTTAGTTGTTCAATAGAAAAGAGGGCTTACAAAAATATATTTTAGACACTTCCTATCTCGTTTATACACGGGCTGTTAAATATTACAAGATATTAACATTCAGGGCAAGTGATGTCGAAAAATAGATTTTATCAAAGCACTTTAGAATGCATAACCTTTATTATGGCACCGTTACATAACGTCACAACAAAACATAACCTTTAAACGTTATTTTGAAAACGGTTACATTACGTCATTACTTTTAATCGATTCGATTATCGATAGTATTCGATAGCCCATCACTATCGCGATCGGATAACTTGTTTTGCAATGCTCCATGAGTAGGATTTCCTTTGTCAGATCTACGTTTGATTTGAAGTTTTGTAATGGATAGTGCATGCGATTTGAATGCAATAACTTTGTGATTGCTAATGGGCGAGTTCGGTTCTAATTTTATTTCAATAAATTCATTGACCGAACAATGGGGGTGAAACGATTGTAATATAATTACAGGTGGTAGTAAATATAACTACGCGAGATGCGCGATCAGTAGCGTGTGGTAGCGTCCCGCGGTAAAACTATCGCTACTGTAAGTACTACGTTCGCTTATCCGGCTGCCAAGCGTGGCGATTATATTCTCCCCTAATGACGCGCATAATTGTTGTGGGCGTCTTTGGGGAAGGCTTTGTCCAGCTGTGGACATGTGTCGGCTGGAGTGATGAAATACATTGAGGGCTTAACGTCTTCACAGAATTTTGCAGGCTTCACACGTTATGGAATACTATACACTCAAACTGGAATACATTTAACTAGCTCGTGTAGCGCCTGTGTGCAATGAAACCCTGGCGCCCCCTAGGCCTGACCCCCTCCCCCCGCGGCTATAACTATATACTACTTTGCCGTCGTAACAAGAAATTGTTTTCATATTCTAACAAGCTATTTTAAATGTAGGTATTCTAGGTATCTATAGCTTACTGTGTGGTATTAGTTATGGCCTTTCTGCGTTTGATAACTGGCGCCACCGCGCTGGCTGGCCGCTTCTGTCATATCATTGTTGTACCATGATGGCCCAAGACGATGCTCTTAGCTGTCAGGAGCGTCGCGGCGCCCCCTGAGACGGCAGCGCCCGTGTGCATTGCACACCCTGCACTATAGCTATAGTGCAGGGTGTGCAATGCACACGGGCGGAGAATATGTAATAATACTACATATAGAATGGACACTTCGACGTCCCGCCCGATTTCCCCGCATCACCCAACCTCCTCCCCTCTTATGGGCGACGCGGACGGTTGGTATTTTGTACGTGCTACGCACACAGGTGCACGTGTAAACACACGTCACTGATTGATGTCTGTATAATAGAAACCAAATTAAGCGTTTGTATGGAATTTCGGCGGAGTGTCCGCGGTGTGACTATAGGTTAAGCCGCCCCTGCTAACATTTCAAACACATTTGATTAGTTAACAAATGGGTGAATTTATGTTTCTTTGAACATATTTTAATAGGCAATACATGCAATACGTGTTTGTTTATCTATGAAATTTGATAAAAAATGTTTCATTCGGTAAACAGATAGGTGAAGGTCGATCTAGATTCGGATCTTATACCTACTATTAGGTCAAACTAGACTTTATATACATTCGCCAGCAAATTTGTTCGTTTAAAGAGACCTATAGGATTTTCATTCAATTCTAACAAGTTCATTCAAACCAAATAGTTGCATCAATTTTACGATGCTGGGAAACGCCTTCAATGTAGTTACAACCAAAGAAATCTAAAATCAGACAAATATCGTTTTTATTACCACTGCATAAGGTGCCCATATGCACGAGCTGACCCCTTTCCGACCGTACCTACATACTCCCAGTTGACATTCATTCAGAATGGCCATGTGTAAACTTGCAACGGAGATTTAAAGCTCTTTTAAGTGTTACTAGAATTTTGCTATTCCTGAATCACAAGCATCCGTCGCGTTTACAGTCACCACCAGAGTCAGACTGGGCCGAAAGGGCCTCAGATAGCTCAGTGGCACCTCTCACTCGCGGAGCCCCAGATTGGATAGTGGGCCTAGGTCCTAAGAAGGCGAATGGTCTGGCTTGCGGCAAGTTTCGCAAGCCAGTACACGAAAGTCCCGAGAAAGCTGGCGCTTAACTGGTAAACTTTACTTCGACTATATGGCCAGTCCGACGTTGCGTTGATCACTAGTATTTTTTTTGTAGTAGAGCTCCAGCGCCGGAACTCGAGGCCTTAGGCACTACTGCATCTACCTAACGGTTTCTGGAGTGACTTCATGAATTACAGAAAAGGCCCCATCTGGAATACTGCTCTCATTTGTGGGCAGCAGCCCCAAATACCAGCTTGGTCCACTTGACTCCTTACAAAAACGCGCCGTTCGTATTGTTAACGATCCAGGACTTACTGACAGGCTCGAACATCTGAGCCTGCGCAGAGACATTGGGAGTCTGTGCGTGTTGTACCGTCTCTACAATGGTGAGTGCTCTGCTGAACTGTTTGACATGGTGCCACCGTCTCTTTTCCTACACCGTACTACCCGCCGAAGAGAGAAGTTCCACCCTCACCGACTGGACACCTGGCAGTGCTCAACGGTGCGGTTTTCACGTTCGTTCCTGCCCAGAACGTGTAAATTGTGGAACGAACTTCCCTAGGTGCTACAATATGGGGTTCTTCAAAAATGGCTTCAAAAGAGTCCTTCAGGGCTGGCAGCGCGTTGGCAACTCCCCTGGTGTTGCAAATGTTCATAGGCGACGGTGACCACTTTCAATCAGGTGGCCCGTTTGCATGTCTGTCAACCTTCAGTCATAAAAAAAATACAGTTTTTTTATGGAACGAATGCGGCAAACACAATGAGGTGTTTTACTGGTGGTAGAGCTCCAGTGATGGAGCTCGCGGGCGTAGGCACTATCGTGTTCCGGTCAGGTGGTAATGTAATTTCCGGCACAGAGGTATAACACCTTAGGCTTGAGGAGTGGTAACGCATCTGTATTTTGACCTTGGTCTTTGTGTGGGTCTGGCTGCAGTCATCACTTAACATCAATGTTAACTTACAACTGAACTTAACAAAAAAACTGCATGCTTGTTTGCCACTGCAAACAAGCATACATATAGGCATATAGACTAGGTAATGCAGTGGTACCTACGCCCTCGAGTTCCTGCACTGGAACGCTACCCCCAGTAAAAAGGTTTACGGAATAATAATTAGGATAAGTTCCTTGATCATGGAACGCAATGGCAAAAAAAGCCAGGAGTGCAGGGCATCGTAAAACTAGACAGACAGACGCGGTAAGAGACTACACATCATCTTAATATATATAAATCTCGTGTCACAATGTTTGTCCTCAATGGACTCCTAAACCACTTAACCGATTATAATAAAATTCGCACACCATGTGCAGTTCGATCCAACTTGAGAGATAGGATAGCTTACATTACGCTATGACTAATAGGAGCAGAGCAGCGCGGGCGAAGCTGGGGCGGGCCGCTAGTAATATTATAATGTATATCATAACCGATGAAAAGGGACTAAATGTGCAAAAAGTCCGGTCTCCGCTAATCAAGTAACAGTATAGAAGCTTGTAAAAGGTCTTAGAATGACATTCAGTCTGAACATAACGGCTCGTCTCAAGTTAAGTTGACCTTAAATATGTCAGCTACGCGTGGAATTCACTAAAACGATGTCAAGCAATTATTCAAAGGCTTGAATACCTTTGCAGATGCTATTCAGTGTGATTTTAACATATTTCCGTGGAGTGACAACAGATTTAAAGATTTTTCTTGTTTTAAAAATCGTTGTTGTTTTTTTTTGTCTTCTATTTTTTGCCTATTATTCTGATGAACTCTTTGATTGTCTATTATACATATTGGATAAGAAAGACTAACTTAGGATTAGGCGACGGCCTTTGTGCAAAAAATCAACCCCCTTATTCATAAACGACATACTATCTAATGTGATACGTTTTAGCTATAGAATGCTTTGTCTTTGTCGGTTGCATTGTCAAATATGCAGGATAGAAAAAGACAAAGGAGACATTAGCAGCACTTTAGCTAAAATACGTTTATGAATGAGGGGACAAGAGTTTAAAGGCGTAAGGTATCATAATGTAAGTGATAGTGAGATAAATAAAATGGGAATTTATTCCTTCAGATTCCGGTACAACAATACAGCTCACATTGATAAGTGATGACTGCAACCTAGAGACATCTACACAAAAACCAGAGGTCAAAATGCAGATGCGTTACCACCCCTGAGATCCAAGTTGTTATGTCGCTGTGATAGTCATTACGGGGCCATACATTACCATCCAACTGGAACACGATAGTGCTAAAAAGTAGCTACCATTTGGCGGCATTTATATTAGGGAATGCGATAGATACATGGTTTTTTTGTTTCATTTGCTGTAATTAATTTCGGTGATATGGCTCTATCTTCTAGTTTAAAGAATTATGAATCGACAGTTTCCATTTTACGACAAATATTGTGTAAGTCAAGTGTTGTGTACGCACTTACGAAACTCGAGAATGTAAATACTCGATGCGTGTTTGTGAAAAGTTTGTTAAACTCAAATCGAGATCAAAAGTAACCACTTCATCATCATTAGTTAACGGTATTTGAGCCAGTATTTACACTAGATGTCTTTCCGCGAAATGTTCTACATATAATTTTCAACCAATACTTATTTACAGTAATTGCTATATTCCAATAATGAGCTTGTGGTTAGGATTTTAAACACAATTTAAATTATATTATAAGAAAATGTGATGAAATAAATACTATGAATAGAATAATTTCATGAATTTTCGTGTTTAATATATCACTCCATCAATCCATATTCGAGATACAGCCTGGATCATCCATTAGGTACTACGCTGAGAGCGTAACCCGGAGACTGAACCCAGGATTTGGGGGATCTTGGTGTGAACCATATGAATTTCCATTTTTCGAAAGTTTCCCAGTGCCACACTCAGATATTATTTGGTAATATGCTCGGTAGCCACCAATTTTTTTTTTGTTTAATGGAAGTGGTAAACAAGCTTGCAGTCCACATTGATGTTAAGTGATGACTGCAGCCTATAGACACCAACACAAAGACCAAGGTCAAAATGCAGATGCGTTACCACCCCTGAAATCCAAGGTGTTATGCCTCTGTGCCGGAACTTACAAGACCGTGCATTACTTCCTGACCAGAACACGATAGTGCTGAACACTACTATTTAGCTGCAAGTATATTAGGTAATGCGGTGGTGCCTACGCCCGCGAGCTCCGTCACTGGAGCTCTACCACCAGTAAACATAGGTGTTACATGGGTGTTCACTGTTAGATACAGTCTTATTATGCTTACAACAGTGTTATGCGTAACTAGGAGAGAGTATTCCATATTTGCCACGCTCAGCATGCGGATTGGCGATCGCTGGTAGTTTGCACTGCTGCCCATCGCCCGTTATTGTATTAACTGCCGCCTATTGTAATTGTTTGACCGCGATTGTTCGGTTGGCTGACTGCATTCACGGAAGAATTTAACTGCACTTGTGGTCCATCGTCACGTCCTAACGTCCCGACCTCTTGCCATAGAGCGGGCCAGCGGCCGCCGCGGCGGGCCGGAGGGGAGTAGCCATATGCAGGCTGTCGAAGTACAAGCACAAATGGTCCTACGCCTGTCGCCCAGATGTTTTAATGTGTGTGTGAAATTGTTTATGTATTTTGATAAAGTCAAGGTGTTAGTTTCGTAGTAATAGACGATTTGTGTAAATTTTGTAGTGTTTATTACACGTAGTTCTCCCCGCCAAAAATGACAGACTGTTTTGAATCGGTAAAAAACGGCGGCGGCCGGTGGAAAGTGTTGCTCTATGCCTCTTGCAGTCACTCTGATACAATCTTTAACGTCTTTATAAATATAACAGCAACAATCAACGTAATAACTTTTTTACGAAATATCCCACCGATACTACCAACAATCATCAATATTACGACTGGCAACATCAACCACAGAATAATATCAATTCCGATGCTTAATAACCGCTCTATTGAACATTGCACTGTGGGTGGTGACTTAAGTTATTAGGAGTTATTTATCGCAGACATGTGGCGGATGAGTCGTAAGATGAATTATGTATTTATTTGATACAAGATTAGCCTATTTATGTATGTGAAAGGGTCAGTTATGACCTCTGTTGTAGTTTATTACACTAATTACAAATACCGTTGGGGACATCAGTATCACACACTGATCTCTCCATTTGAGTTGAAATGATTTGGGTCGAATAAAACCTTATTTATACCTATAATTTACAGTTGTAAAGACTTAAATTGATTTCCATAATTTGATCAAAAGGTTATATTCATGCTGATTTTGTTCGAATGCATGCACCACAGTCAGTCAGATTTTTATGAATAGATACCATGTACTCGTATCTACCTAATATGAGGCAAATCTATTTATTATAGGTACTGATTAATTCATAGTTAAATAGGCTGAATATTGAAATTTATCTTACTCTATTCCAAAGTACCTAGCTACTGGGTACCTTAGAAAATCTACCCAATTAAAAAAACCCTGAAATCACTTAAGTACCTTCTTCTGACTCAGAGATCGATCTTTGCAATATATTTTATATAAAATACATTATTTTTATTTAATGCTGATGATGTCACATTTAAATTGCAGGAGATGCTCTAGAGGAAAAGATGTAGCATGATCAAGATAAAATAGTTTTGTTTATTTGCCCTAAATCTATCCTTTTTAATGATCACACAAATAGGTAGGTCCTCATGACTTAGTGCCGTAATTTCTGGTACATATAAGAAATACCTATCTTGTCTTAAGAGTAGAAACTCTAGAAACGCATGACCACTAGTTTTTGTGTAGATATTTTATGTTTAGACTGCTGTCAAAAGAACACAATAACGGTTGCAGTATTAACTTAACATAAAATATGTGAACAGTGGCTGCCACTCTTATGACAAAAGGAAAATAAAATAACAAACTGGATGTTGTAACTAAAGCCATTGGAAATATTCTTGACTAAAACCTTAATGGTCAATTTCCAAAATTTATGACTAATTAAAAAACACTTCGAATCTTATCAATCACGAACCATAAATTAATGGCAGCGAAACCAGACAGCTTTGTCCACTACTTCGATTAAAAAAGTTAACGACTTACCGGAATGTCAGTTTTCGGATTAGGAACGTCATTTGTCAGTTTGTTGGCGGGAAGATGTCAATGACGCCATTACGCATATAATTATGGTGTTGCCAGTATCGAAATTAACATGCGGCTGTTTTTTGTTGGATATTAATATAAGCTGCATAGACCAATGCATTATGAATATGAATAGCTCCTAAACATTTATATAATTTATAGGTTGTACTTTTCTACTGCTATAAATAGGTGTCTGTATAATTGGGTATGTTCACAGGTTTATGACTACCTACTTTACGTTTTCTATAAAAATGGGTTTTAAGACTTTTGTGAATTATTTATTTATTTATACTTTTTATGCACGAAGATGGTACATGAAGGCGGACTTAATGCCACTAGGTATTATCTCCCAGTCAACCTTTGGGTTATGAAGAGAGCGACGATGTAGGTGCAAAACGGGTCTAAATTGAGAAATTATGAGTGGAAAATGATTTGATTTAATAATTATATAAATAAATATTCATATTAAAATTAAAATATAATAATTATATTAAAATTATCTATGTGATAAGCCATACACATGAGTTACTGTCAAAATACAACCAAGAATATGGATTTCGAGGCGTCCTCATAAAAGTACGAGTATTTAAGCTGAGTGTGAGTCAAGCAATGATTCAAGTAACGTCTTAGAATATGGGTGTTAGTCTACTTATATTATAAAAAAAAAAAACAATTTCGTTGGGACATTCCGAGGCCGGAAATTATTGCGTATGCGTAACTATTCACGTACACGTACTACGTAAATGTAATGTACATCATACTTGTTTTTATTTAAATAGAGCAACAAACAAGTCAATAGTTTTCCTTCCTGTTCTAAGGTACAGCAAAATAATAATAAACTTGCATACTATATGTATGCATGACGAGGACATATACCTAGGCGTGGATAAAATATGTATGTTGTGTTGGGAAAGATAGGAAGAAAACTATCTATTTTATAGTGACCTGCTCGTATATGTACTAAAGCACTAGACAGGATACTCTTCCTTAATAGTACGATTTAAATTTCCAGAAGTCAATTTACCACACTTTTACGTAGTAACATGATATATCTGTCAAATCAATTTAAAAACGGAACCAGCTGTTTGTTTTTGGTGTCTTCTCTAATATACACCTCTCTACTTCGTTGCTATTTCACCATAACTTTTTAATGGCAACAGCCTCGAAGCATGTCTGCCAGCATTGTGTTTGATTATATATGTATGTTTGTATCTTCACGCCAGGTCCCGAACGGGGTAGGCAGAGAGTGTAGAGCGCCAGATATCCCGGTCCTGACATACCTCTCGTGCCTCGTCTACCTTCATCAGTCTCTGCATACATGCACGCCGACTCCTAAGACTTTTGACCCCACCATCAGACAGAACTCGACCTATTTGGTCGTGGTAGGTCAGTCTTGGTCTTCCTGGGCCTCTGCAACCATCCACATTCGCATTGTATATCTGTTTAGTCATTCGCTCATTCGACATTCTTTCTATATGCCCGAACCATCGGAGCATGCCTTTTTCCATTTTTACACCGATACTATCATTCACACAAAGCCTCTTTCTTACATCTTCATTACCTACGAAGGCGATCGGTGAGATTGATTCTAGATTAATATTTTCTTCATCTTAATTATTATGATTAAAAAATAAACAGTAAAATGAAAACAAAAACTGTTTGCTCGAGGGATTAATATTTTATACTATCTACAGTGAATAACTACTAAGTAGGTATCAATGATTAAATCGATAATAGTGAAATTAAAAAATAAAGGAAAATTGGTAAACATTAAATCAAATTCAAAAAATTGTTCTTAGCAAAAATAGAATATATTTTTTAATAGTTGGGTCTAAGTAAGTATTCAAGATACAATATCTTTCTTATCGATTTTATTTTATAAGAACCCCCCAAATATAATTCCTGTACCACCACTGGATAGAATCGAAGACTATAGCCAGTCTAGCTTATAAATCGTTTCGTAGCATTTCTCGATCATTAAAATCTCGATCATATTCGCATACAACCCAGTAATTTAAATTTTGCTACGTATTCATTGCAGTATTATCTATATAATTAAGTGTTCTGCAGCTGCAACGGGCAAACCAGTCACGGAGTGCGTGTTGAGCGAGATGCTAAGTTATCGGTCATTGTATACAATGAATATTCCCGTACTGTCTTTTACTTCCCAATGATTTGATTATTGCACTGTTTAGGAGGACTAATGTCCAATGAGTCATGGCAAGATGTACAGAAAAAAAAATGTTCACGATAAAATTAAATACAAATAGTTTGAATCCAGAAAAACAAGATAATACTTAGTATTTTTTTTGTGCTAAAACCATAGGGCACGTGGACGATTGTGTCTCACTACTTTTTCCAACAATACGGATGAAGCCACAAAAGTTTTAATGTTAGGTAAGTACAATACTCTACTTATGACCTATATTCATCTCCCAATACCCTCAGACAGTTTCAAACTGTTGACCAATCTATTAAAACTATACCACCGTGAAAGCATCGGAAATCTCTAATTATACTTTAAAGTTGGCACCGCATTTTTGCATTGGACATGCTTATGTAAAACCGCTAGTAGTGCCAGCACCGGCGATATTATGTGACAGTTAATTTAATAAAATAATTTGGTTATCTTTGTGGCTATGACGCCTGGTTTTGTTTAGACTGTGTCGTTGGTTAGATCGCAAATAACCTAATCAATAGGAGTTTTGGCGGGAACCTTGAAAGAGGCGTATGGTGCTCTTATTTTATTTTATTTTCTTGGTGTATTTTTAAGTCATATTGAATAAAATTGGTGGAATTTTGTTTGATATAGGTTTATTACAGTGCCCGTGTATAGTGAAATAGAATAACAGTACGAAAATACGACCTTTCAGGTTGCCTCCAAAACTACATTGTAAATGTTCTGGTAAAGTAGCCATCGCTTTACTTGAATAACTTCATTGTAACTCACTTGACTGACATATTATACTTGATAACTTATGTACTTGATACTTACATATTATACTTGATGACTATATTATACTAACTTTTACGCTGCCTAGATAAATATAAAATATCGTTTTACTTGACACTGGCAATATGCGTAATAGCGATGCTATAATAAAAAAAAAAAAAAACCTAATCAATACTGAGCTGTGGATCAAGTCAAAATCGCCTGAAGTCAAATTTTTCTTTCCATTTTCCTTTAAAAATAAAAATATGATTTAGTTCGTTCGATCTCATTCCATTGATTGGTTCAGATTAAACAAATTCATTTCCTAAAATGAAATCCTACGTAACGAATTCGTTCTATAGAATGAAGCCGATCTTCATACACAGAACAGTTTAGGAGATCGATACAGATCATGCATTAGAATTAGACAAATGTCACCGGCTCGCACTTAGTTCTTTTCAGTCACTCGAATAATTGCGACTCGCGAATCACTGTATTCTATAGAACGGGTCTTTATCAAAGAAGTAAAAGAACGGATCATTTTCAAAGAAGCAAGATAAGAGACTCTTTGTTAACAAGAGCAGCGGGGTAAAAATGAAAAAAGGCTTCTTTCTACGTGCTCTTCCTATGGTTCGGGCACGTAGAAAGAATGTCGAATGAGGGAATAACATAACAAATCTAACACCCTACACAAGCTATGTCGGTAGTTGTAGAGGACCAGGAAGATCTAGACTGACTTACCTTGACCAAATAGGTCGCGTGTTGTCTGAAACTGGAGTCAAGGAGTGATGAATATAGAAGAGGCACGGTAGGTGTGTGAGAACCAGGGTATCTGGCGCTCCATCCCTTTTGCGTACCCCATAGGGGCAAGTCCCCTATGGGACTTGGCGTGAATATTCATACATACATACTTTCCTTTACGTTGGCACTGCATTCCTGCATTGGACATGCTTATGCAAATCGGGCGCGGCGCCGGCGCCGACGATGCCTCACAAGAAACGAGCCTTAATTTGCATGGCCGTTCGGTATGTGTCGAAAAAATTGGTGAAATAAATCTGTGAGGATCAATGGAGGTCGTTGGAATGCAATCGGGTTATGCTCATTCGTGTTTTTGTTTGGGTTTTCTTGAACTGACGATTCACAGAATAAAAATTGTATGTTCATAAGCATATATCAGCTTAGATAGTTCAACTAATTTTAGCATATTGGATTGATGGGGATTTTTTAGGGATGGATTTGGAAGAGGGCGACTTTGACTGAAGTCAGGCTTATATGTAAACATTATTTTAAGAAGGTAAGATTTGTCATGATTGAACTGGATTTAGATGATTCTCTTGGAGTGTTTGAATCCTTAGCTAGCCTTCCCCCAAATGATCAAAATTCTGCTCTTGGATAATTAAATAGAAAATGCAGCTACCTATTTCTAGAATCCACATATTTCTATGACTAATATAATTTTTCGTTTATATGTATAAAACTTGATAGTGCGTACAGGACGACGCATTTTAAAGAAATACTGATATCGTAGACTTAACTCGTTTCTTCGGTAACCTCACTTAACTGCAACCTTTGTGGTATTTAAAACTGGAAATGGAAACGGAAGAAAAGTGTCTTAATTAATAGTCATCACACGCTTTCTATTCGTGTTTAATTTGTTGTATTCAACGCTCTTAAAATGTTATGGTTCCGTAATAACTATCTCAGAGACATAACAATTAACAATTAAGGTCTCATGGGTGGCAACGCATCTGCATTTTGACCTCTGGTTTTTGTGCTGATCTGCACATGTGTGTGTTGCACAGTCGGATTGTATGTATGTATGTATCTTCACACCAGGTCCCTAACGGGGTAGGCAGAGAGCGTAGAGTGTGTGTTGTGTGTACTATAAAAATTCTTCAATTTTTGACAAAACCTGCACGTTAGTGGTTTAAGGGGACTTGACAACCCTATCGCCGTCTAGTGGGGGAGAATTCTTCCGCTAGAGCAGTCAGTAAACCTAACAATGGCGGTCAAACCATTCCAATAGAGTAAATATATTTACTTGAAGCGCGTATGGCCCCGCGGCTGGTGTAGATCGTAAGCGATCTACTTGGTGAAGCGATACGGGCGCGGTCGTGTGTGTGATTGGAGATCGCTAGGCAAATTTAAAAAAATGCGTGTATACGTGCTTCTGACGGCACGTTAAGCCGTTGGTGCTGGTTCTCATCGATAGATAGCAATCGTTAAACCTTGTCGGAGGCTTTATTGGGCGGTTTGAAAACATCCGACAGCGGGTTGGCCGTTGGCCACTAACCCGTATCTCCAACAACCCGTATTGGAGCAGCGTGGTTGGAGTAAGCTCCAGGCCTGTCCCCAAAAAGGGGAGAGACTCGTGCCCATCAGTGGGACGTATCCATTGTTATTATTATTATTATTATATATTTACTCAGGATGGGCAGCAGAGTCCCAAGAGACCAGCAGTCTTGTCTTGGGTCAAGTTCCATCAAACAAAATATCCCGATCTAGACCTAGGTTATTTTCTTTTTATGTAATGGAAGTGGCAAACAAGCATGCAGTTCACACTGATGTTAAGTGATGACTGAAGCCTATAGACACCCATACTAAGACGAAGGTCAAAATGCAGATGCGTTACCACTCCTGAAGCCTAAGTTGTTATGCCTCTGTGCCGAAAATTACAGGGTAGTACAACCTGACCTGAGCACGATAGTATTAAACACTACCGTTTAGCGGCAAATATATAAGGTTATGCGGTGGTGCCTACGCCCGCGAGCTTCGTCAATGGAGCTCTACCACCTGTTAAAATCAGTTAACTTCAATTCGTTTAACTCGCTTCCTACTAATCTCACTTAACTATAACTTTAACGGTATATAACAAGCATTGAAAATTGAAGAAAAGCGACCAGTAGGTACTAATAAACCGCACTGAGGCGCTTTCTATTCGTTTTTAATTATGAAATTAAACGCTTGCTTCACCTTTATCGGGTGCTGTCTGATTTTTAATTCGATTCACTATTGTCTATGGTTCCAGTTGTTATTAGTCTTTAAGTTTTTTTTTAAAGTAAGGAAGGAAGCAAACTATCATGTAGCTCACATTGATGTTAAGTGATGACTGCAGCCTATGGACATCTACACAAAAACCAGAGGTCGGAATGCAGATGCGTTGCTCTTGAGACCTAAGTTGTTATGTCTCTGTGACAGTTATTACGGGGCCATACATTAACATCTAACCGGAACACGATAGTGCTGAACATAATAGTCTTAAGTAATTTAGTAAGATTGTATGTAAGCAAATAAGACTGTTTGTGCGGTACGGAGGGGGTGTTGCAGTGGTTATTGGAATGTAAAGAGATGTTTGATTGTTAAATACTAATTTATTGTATACAAAATGTAAAAGTAAAGAGTACAAAAATAATGTTAAAACTAAAATGTATATGAAAATGTTGCGAATAGGAAAAAAGGTAAAAATGTTATAAAAATGTTTAAATGTTAGAATGTTTAAAATATTATGAAATGTTAATGAATGCACCCGGGTGCCGCGGTAGCCGAAATTGCACTGATGGTAAAATTATGATATAAAAATTAGGCTAATAAGTGCGTCACGCGGATGCAATTCGAGCCGAAATAGAGTGTTCGGTTACAATACCGAACACTGTTTATTCTCATAAAATAAAATAACCAATTGGCGGCAGATAGATTAATAAAATTAGGTAATGCGGTGGTGCCTGCCTACGCCCGCGAGCTCCGTCACTAGCTCTCCTAGGGCAAATAGGCGTAGATTGCTTAGGGCATCAATCAACTGTTTACATTATAGTCCCAGACGTCCTAGTATGTCGATGTGTAAAATGGTTACAAATGTTACAATAGGTATGTGGCGGCGCCGCGCCGGCCGGAGACGCAGGCGCCGGTGTGACGCGGGAAAACTTACAGCTGTCAATGCTGTTATAGATTTCTTTTACTTTTTAATTCTTAACTGCTATGGAACTAAACACTTCAAATTTTTTTTCTAGTTATTGTGGTTGTAGAAGAAAGCTCGTGAGTTATTACCAAATCTTGAATGACCAGCTTTTGTGATATGAATTGTAGCATTGTACGTACCTACTTAAGTTGTAGTAAGATTTTTTTCCAAATTTCCATACTGATTATCGTTAAATTACTCAAAATGTATTTTAATAAGATACGTAAGTATGTACCTAAACAGATTTAGCAAGTAGATACTCTTTATGGAACATAAAAAGTAGTTATTAATAAATAAAATAAATAGCTATGTGACTTCTGATGATAAAGTTCTCGGTAGGAGTCGCGATGTAAATTGTATTAGGTACTTCGAATAAATAATAAATAGAAAATAATAATTTGATAGTAGTCAAATTATTGCTCTTCGGTCGCAAGCAGAGGAGAACTTTTTTTTATTTTTGGAGAACTTTTTTTTTATTTTTGCTACTCTTTGCAAAATCTCGGTCTTACTTTTTGTATTAATTTCCACTTATCGTAGGTATCTAATTATGAGAGGGGGGTAGGCATATCCTCTACGACCTCTCTGTACCCTGGTACCGCCATAAAACAGCACCGACGGGAATGGATAGAAGTATTTTAACAATAATTTGTGTGTAACTAAGTATCAGCCACAGATTTTTGATATTCCGATTTGATTTCGACGTAAGAAGTCGAAATAACAATGTATACTTACCATCTACATAATTTATTCGAGGATCGTTTAGTCCAATTATTTTGAGGTACGTAGGTACCTACGTAGTATGTACGTAGGTACATAGTCATGATTTTTTTTTTAATTTCATGAAATATATTATTGTTACGCTACTACTGAACCGAAAACTAATTTTAAACATATTTTTCTATTCCGTGGAATCTCCGAAAGGATTGGATCGATTTTGACGGAACGTTCACTTTCAGATTAATTAGGTCTATGGAGTAAATGAAGATCACTATGTTTTCGCGAAACTAAAATAAACTTAAATCCACGGTCGCAGACGCAGGTAACACCTAGTATATTCTACACTTTTTTTTTTTTAATACTCTTACACTTACAGCACCACAGTAGGTATAAACCTGTGTCGTGGGTGCCGTTGTACACATACAACACATACACAAACACTCAGACCCGAAACAAATATCTGTAGGCTATACAAACATTTGTCCCGGTGCGGGGACCGAACCCGCGACCTTTTGAATCAAACGGTCAACTCAAACGTTCTTAATGGTAACAATTTACATATCACGTTACTACCGGGAATGAATTTAAAAAGTAAACTTGGAACTGGGCGAACGAGGAAGTATTTGTTTCCATCTATTTCTAAAACTGTTCCGCGATTCCTTCCCTTTTGATCTTCGGACGTTGGTTCGGTGATTTATTTAAAAATCTTACCAAAATGCGGCGCTAAAATATTTGTGTGGCTTTGGCACGAAAGTGTCGAAATATGGTTTGTTATCTTAGTTCAATTACTGTGTTGTTATGAGTTAAAATTTAAAGGTTGGAATTTTTATTTGTTTTCAATTACTTACATGTAACTCTTGAAGAATTTATGTTGTTCTGTGTTACGCTTAGATCAGCAGTCGAAAAACTTCTTCCAGGAAAGGGACACATAGTAGTAAAATTTTTGAAAAAAAAGGATGGCGTAGGCTTTTTACATAGGTATACGTAGGTTGGTGTAAACGTAATGTCTATGGTAATAATGATAGAAGTGTAAATCCTTTAGGCCTTAGTAGTCTAGTAGTAGCAGGTCATTACTGACACGCTGGGTCTTGGTCTTGGGTTCGATCCCCGGCTCAGGTTAAAAGAGGCCGTCCATAAAATACGTCGCGCTAAAATAAGCCTTTTCTGACCCTCTCCCCCTTTTGTCACGCTGTGACACACTATCTGTGATTCCCTAAAAATATTACGTTAGGAAAACTTAACCTCCCTCCCTCCTCACATATACCTTTTTTTAATGAATAGTAGTCAAAATGTTAATTTAAAACATTTTGTCACGCTCAGCGAGACCCCTTCCCCTCTTGTATGCGAACGTATTTTATGAACGGCCTCTAAGTAGGTACTATTGGTCCTTTTCCATTTCATGGAAGTTTCTGGATTTTCAGGATTTTTCCATATCTGGTAGGTTTCTCTCGACATCGTCCCGACAGTTATTGCTATTTCTTTCAGCGATAGGAAAGACAAGACAAAGCAAAGACGTTAACGACCACAAAAGTATTTCAGAGACAATCGAACCCTATCACTTCCTGACAAAGCTGGACGTTTTCGTCTTCTAGTGGGATAACAATAAATGGCATGACGGGCAAAATATCACGGTCCCCTAATCTGATCTGAGTTGCTCTCCTCCACGTTTCCCTCCTGGCGACATACATGTGCATGAACATTGAGCTCCTTTATGTTCCCGAGTACTATGTATGTATGTATCTTCACTCCAGGTCCCTAACGGGGTAGGCAGAGAGTGTGGAGCGCCAGATATCCCCTGACACACTTCACGTGCCTCATCTACCTTCATCATTCTCTTCATACATGCACGCCGATTCCTAAGACTCTTGACCCCACCATCAGACAAAACTCAACCTATTTGGTCGTGCTAGGTCAGTCTTGGTGTTTTTCATTCGCAGTGTTTATCTGTTTAGTCATTTGCTCATTCGACATTCTTTCTATATGCCCGAACCATCGGAGCATACCTTTTTTCATTTTAACACCGATAACCGATTCTCACAAAGCCTCTTTCTTACGTCTTCATTACCTGGGAGGAGTCCTTCTGCTAAATTTGCTACGGATCCCATGACTTCATTCGGTAAAGGTATAGCCACGCTTGTCTTCCAAAATCGTTCCGTTATTTATAATTAGTTATGAACAGTATTTACATTACCTGATTTATCAAAACCAATGTGTGGTCTCGAGAACCGTGTACAAATTAAGTATTTATGATTAAGGACTAAAATGAGTCACTCAAAGCCTTTGTCCTTGCTGAGTCACAGGTTAAGCGGTAGAAATTCCTCTTTGAAGGTAACAATTGTCAAATGTAATAGGTTGGGGAAAAAGTCTTTTCGCATTATAGTATGTATGAACTTGTAATAAAATCTCTTTGGCTGTAGTATTTGTATCTGGCTGGTTTTGGTATCATAAAAGTTACAATTTTAAAGAACATAATTCCAAATTCAAATTAGGCAAATGTGTGATTTTCATTTGTTTTTCGTACTGTCAAGATGAATGAATCTAATGAAGACATTCGATACATTTTAAAATTTTACTACAAAAAAGGTAAACATGCAACGCAAGCCGCGAAAAAAAATTGCGATGTTTATGGACCTAGTGCAGTGTCTGTGAGAGTAGCACAAATTTGGTTTAAACGTTTTCAATCCGGAAATTTTGATGTCAAAGATGCACCTCGCTCTGGTCGCCCTATTACGGATAAAATGGATGCCATTTTTGAAAAAGTGGAGCAAGATCGACATATCAGTAGTTACGACGTAGCTGAAGAACTGAGAATTGATCACAAAACAGTTTTGGCGCATTTGAAAAAAGCTGGGTACAAAAAAAAGCTCGATATTTGGGTACCCCACGAGCTCACTGAAAGAAACCTAATGAACCGTGTACTCATTTGTGATTCTTTATTACGACGTAATGCAACCGAATCATTTTTGAAGAAGCTGATAACTGGTGATGAAAAGTGGATCACGTACGACAAGAACGTGCGAAAAAGGTCGTGGTCAAAGGCCGGTCAGGCTTCACAGACTGTGGCGAAACCCGGGTTAACTCGCAATAAGGTGATGTTGTGTGTGTGGTGGGATTGGAAGGGCATTATTCATTATGAGCTATTACCACCAGGCAGGACTATCGATTCTGAACTCTACTGCGAACAACTGATGAGATTAAAGCAAGAAGTTGAGAGAAAGCGGCCGGAATTGATCAACAGAAGGGGTGTGGTGTTTCATCATGATAACGCTAGACCTCACACATCTATAGCCACTCAGCAAAAATGAAGAGAGTTTGGCTGGGAGGTGTTAATGCATCTGCCGTATAGTCCTGACCTTGCACCTTCAGATTTCCAGCTGTTTCGGTCTCTTCAGAATTCTTTATGCAATGTTAGGTTAACATCACGAGAGGACTGCCAAATCCACTTGTCGCGGTATTTTGATGAGAAGTCCCAAAAATTTTATAGCAATGGGATCATGTCCCTACCTACAAGATGGCAAAAGGTTATCGAACAAAATGGTACATACATACTTTAGTTAAATTTAAATAAACTATATTAAAAAATGTTTTGAATTATCTTAAAAAATGCGAAGAATTTTTTTCCCCAACCTTTATATCGAATGATATAACAATAGTTTTCCTTGAACTAATAACCTTTCTATTGGACGTGTTGAAGGTATCTATTCGCGCATTGTTCGGATTTAGGACAATGTTATTGAATTGCCTCAATAGCCTAGTGGTAGCATGTTACTAATACTACGTTGGGGTCCTGGGTTCGATGGCCGCTATCAGGGATAACGGTGTAAAATCATTTATCTCTGGTTCTATTGGGTTTTTTCCATTTTATGGAGGTTTCTCAGTACCTCGATGTTTGGTAGTATGCCCGGAGATGGCAAGCCTGTTGACTGATTGGCAGATGTAGGCCAAAAACGTAACCGGCGAATCGTGGGTGTTTGCATATATGTTTGCATGCATTTACCTCTGCCTCTTCAAGGATTACAGGCGTGAAGTTCCTATTGTCTTCAAATCTAGCTACTAGAAGCCGTACAGCCGACATCAGTAATATAGGTACCATTTGAACCCGTGACATCCGATTTCGTCACGACGGTGTTCTAGTGGGTCAAGGAACTGTGATGTCATGCGTTTGCCGGTACTATTCCACTCAAATAAACTTATGAAGTATTAATATTAAGTTGATTCATTAGTCTTTGAAAATAAATACTGGCTAATTGCGAGTTGCAATCGCGTTCACAGGTATGCGCTTTTTTTTAGTGTTTTTTTTTTGTATGTATATCGTATCTAATCTAATACGTTTTCCTGTAATCTATAGAACTTATGTAAGTATTTTTTCGCAAATATTTAGGTTTAGTAGCTAGTTTCGAAAATGAAAGGGGATAGTTCAATTTTAGCCTATTTTCTTTTATACTTGCAAAACTTTGTATTATAAAATTATAATAAATTATATATAAGATACTTTCAATAAGGCGGCCTATTATGTGATGTCACACGATCTATTTTACTTTTTTTTTGTTAATGTAATGATGTGACGTTTCAAAGTGTTGATTGCCACATAATGTCACATTTTGTTGACATTATATTACACCATTACGAGGGGGAGTAGAAGGGGCGGGGCTGTTGTGATTAATCTTTGGACTCAGCAATAGCTCTGCTTCCGACAGTGGACGTCTTACGGTTGAAATTAATTTAAAAAAATCGTATCTAGTATTTTCGACGCTGTTTGCGTCACATATTTTGTAGTTGAATCTACTCAGTAGGTATATTACTACAGCCTCTTGAGATCTATTAATATATCAATACACAACATATCCGGTGTGCCACTGACCCCTGGCGCTAGGGTTGTTTATTTTTTTTATTAAAATAAAATATATCTATGTATATATTTACCTCCTTATTCATAAACGTACATACGTTTTAGCTATAGAATGCTTTGTCTTTGTCAGTTGCATTGTCAAAAGTGCAGGATAGAAAAAGACGAAGGAGAGATTAGCAACACTTGAGCTAAAATGATGAATAAGGGGGTGAGATTATTAAATTTAGGTGTGAGAATTGAAATAAATTGTACTTTCTTCTTTTGGCTATAGGAGCTTTTTGCACGGTGTTCGGAAAATTTCATCTTATACTAATAAGTTTGTTTGTTAGCTTGTTTGCTTGAAAGCGCTAATCTCAGAAACTACTGGTCCGATTTTAAAAAATCTTTCAGTGTTAGATAGCGCAAGCGTAGTACAAAGCTTGAGAAAAGGCATCACAACCACCGTGATGTTTTGTATAGGTGTTCGTATTATACCTACATGCGTTTGTAGAAATTTTTCTATTTTTTTACGATCGTCCCATTTTTCTTAACTTTCAAAAATTTTGGCAGGTTCCACTTCTACCACGTGTGAAAGGAATAGCACACATGTTTTTTATATTATTTTATAGTATGGTTGACAGCCCTACCGAGTACGTCCGTCAATCGAGATACATCGATGGGTATCGCTTCCTTCAATTTATACAATTCATTCAATTACTGTCAGTGCTCCTTCGCTTCCTTGTGTTTTGTAAGAATTCGTTACGTTAATATAATTATTTTGTTTTTTTACTATTAAACAATCATCATCATCATTTGAGTAGAAAGAGGTGCTGAACAAAAGCTTCTGGAACTCTCCATAAAAACTAGAGGTCAAAATTCAGATGCGCCACCCCTGAGACCCAAGTTGCTATGTCTCTGTGATAGTTATACGGGGCCATACATTACCTACCATCTAACTGGAACACGATAGTGCTGAACACTACCATTTGGCGGTAGATAGATTAGGTAATGCAGTGGTGCCTACGCCCTTGAGCTCTGACACTGGAACTCTGCCACCAATAAAACCAATGACATCCTCTTTCCATCATTATTGCGAACTGCCCGCAGTCTATAACATCTAAGGCTTAAAAAATGTAATCTAATTTTTAAAATACATAATAATGGCAACCCATTTTACGTCCCACTGCTGGGCACGAGTCTCTCCCCTTTTTGGGAGGAGGCCTGGAGCTTACTCCGCCACGCTGCTCCAATGCGGATTGGTGAAGGTGGGTGGGTTAGTGGCCAACCCGCTGTCGGATGTTTTCAAACTTCCCATAAGGCCTCTGACAAGGTTTAACGACTGCTATCTATCGATTGCAACCGGGACCGACGGCTTAACGTGCCCTCCGAAGCACGGAAACGCGCATTTAATTTTCCACAAGCAGTCACCCATCACACTACCCGGCCGCACTCGTATCACTTAACCGAGTAGATCGCTTCCGATCTACACCAGCCGCGGGGTCATGCGCGCTTCAAATACTTAAATAACATTAAAAAGTTAGCATTGAAATGCTAAAAGCCATCCTATATGTCCCTTTCCCTCGCAACGGACTATCAACCCCGTTTAATAACTTTAAAAGGCTTTTTGTTAGAATGACATAATGCCGGAATTGATAAAAATCAAGGCTTTTTAAGGATAGTCACGATTTGTGTGGGTTGGAGCTTTCTTGACTGTAAAGATAGATACCTAACAAAAATATGTATTTTGGGTTATTTGAAGTAGTATGTATGTATGTATGTATCTTCACGCCAGGTCCCTAACGGGGTAGGCAGAGAGTGTAGAGCGCCAGATATCCCGGTTCAGACAAACCTCTCGTGCCTCGTCTACCTTCATCATTCTCTTCATACATGCACGCCGATTCCTAAGACTTTTGACCCCACCATCAGACAGAACTCGACCTATTTGGTCATGGTAGGTCAGCCTTGGTCTTCCTGGGCCTCTGCAAGTGTGTAGTTATATAAAACTACGATTATGTTATTTTCATTTATTTATATACAACATGTAAGGGGCATAATGCACACTCTCTAACGCCCCGATTTGAAAATCGAGTTATAATATTATTATTTACAACAAAAAGCACTTCCTCACCGTTGTTAAACTTGTTGAGACCAGCATTTTATTCTCTCGTCGTCTCATTTTCGTTGGTATTGACTGTTCACCAAATGGGTGACCATAATTTCCTTAATTGTAATTAATTTTAGGACAAAATTTTACCTATATCAAAAATGCCTGAAATCGATTCGGATATCGATTCTGAACAAATTAGTCTCGGGTTGTACATTCAATCCTGTTACACGTTGTGTATTTACTAGCGGCCCGCACCGGCTTCGCACGGGTGCTATTTAGGTACTTACATAATATTTCAACTATAAATTGAGATGTACGCTATCGTATCTGGTAAGTTGGATCAAACTGTACACGGTGTGCAAGTTTGATTAAAATCGGTTAAGTAGTGTAAGAGTCCGCCGCGGACAGACACTGTGGCACGTAATTTATATATATTAAGATATACGAGACGTACCTACTTAGGTATAGTTACTGATTTCAAATTAAATAAAATCGCATATTTTTTAAGTGGCTTGCGTGTTTCGACGTCCTCCAGTCATTTAGTTATATTGAGTCTTATGTATGTAATTGTAAAAATAATTACGAGCTAACTCATATAGATAATATATTTTTGTGCAAAATCTTCTTAATACTTATTTTATGTTTTGTGAGTTCCACTGAGAGATATAGGTACTTACTAATGTAATAAGAAATTAAAAACAACTTAATACCAAAGGGTCGGAGATCGAGCATGCTGACGAGCTCGCTGACCAAAAGAACTGAACGTTCGTCTAATTCAGCTATTGAGTATTGATCTAAATGTAAAAAAAATGCAAATTTACAATTGACCGCTTAGTTATCATATCACTAGAGAAATTGTGCGACTTTATACACAGTATAGTAAATCGAAATACGGTCTTACTTATTTGATTAATCAATAAATAATTTATGTGAATTTCGCGTGATCGGACGGCATGTTTTATTATACTACTTATGTTTTGATACTTAATTGACCTTAGCCCGTTTTATTTAACTAAGTAGGTGGGTAATATACGTCGTATAACATTACGATAATTTAGTGTGAAATCTATTTAAATATTTCTTTTGTTTTTATTACACTTCATTAAAAGTTGTACGCAACGATTCATCATAGGTGACAGCTAAAATTGATAGTTAAATGTCAATTAGTATTAATTAACTAGTTATTATTAGTTAGTTTCCTCAGCATTTCTCTACATTTTTGTCAAACAAATTAACTAAATCATGTATCATATTGTTGCAGGTAGCACAACAGACCTGACGCCTACATTAATTGGAATTTATGACTCTCTACTGGAGCCGGCAAAGAGTCTAAAGCCAGATGTGAAACTGGAAACAGCCAAAGATGCTAGAAATGATCCACCTGTACAAAACGACACCATGACAGAAGAAAAGGACAAAACAACTAACATAACACCCAAAAGCCCACCGAAAGATCCATCCAAAATAGCTGGCAGTGTTAAATTACCCATAACAAGTATAAACAAAAGTTCCCTATACAATCTACGAACTAAAAGTGATAAAAATGGTGCTAGTGACGAGAATAGTGAACTCACAACCAGTGATACTGTACTTATTAAAGACAAACTACAAAGGACGTTTAAAGAGAAAATGACTGAGTCGGCGTTCGACAACTTGTCGCCGAACGTCAAACGAATGATCTCTAGTGCGACAGAGACTACGACGTTGAAATTCAAGAAGACAACGACTGTTGGTCGATCGGCGACAAGACACAAATGCAACATTCCCTTAGTAGGAGCCACGTCGAAGATATCTCAATCTGGCGTTGAAATATTACCTTCAGTCGACATATACGATCAACCCAGTGGTCTCAAAAATTCGAAACCTGATGAAGAGATTCCAGTTAAAACACTCAAACCCGAATTCAAAATCGACGAGCAGACATACGACGTACCAACAAACAACCGACCAGCCATCTACGACGTCCCTAATTCCAACAAAACTGCCTTCGAATCTTTATCCTTGCCATTCATCGACCAATCCATCGAGCTCTCTATAACATCAAACGATAGAGAGTTTGATATCAAATTATCATCAAAAGACAATTCTCCTCAGAAGCCCCAAGCGAAAACGCCGGAAAATTCACCGGCGAAGATAGCTAAAACTGTTAATTCGAACAGCTTACGAAGAAAGGATTTTGGTTCGCCAAAACAGTTGTTAAAAGCCGGGCACTATCCAGAAACAGTGGGATCCACTGGTAATTTAAAAGCGATCGAGAAAGATGTTAGATTAAATCCGGCAGTGGAAGTGTCACGGCCTTTATCAATGAGTTCTATAGCTTCGTCAAGTTCGACGTCGAGTAGCGGTGTTCAGAAAGGCGTGAACTCTGCTTACTTGGCGTCTATCGAGAGTCTTGATGACCATAGTGACGTGGACATGACGTCAGCTAATGGCAGTAACAATTTCGTGAACAACGCGGGAATGCTGGCGGCTAGCGTTTCTGAGGAAAATGAAAATATTCCAAGTGAGTTTGTTTTCATAATATAATCACTATTTAATACGTTCTTTAACTGTGATATACCTAAGAACTTTTTGCGAGGAATCTAGGGAAATGAGGTTGTAGGATTAACCACAATACCGCCGCTAAATGGTAGTGTTCAGCACTATCGTGTTCCGGTCAGGTGGTAATGTACGGCTCTGTAATTTCCGGCACAGAGGCATAACACCTAATGCCTCAGGAGTGGCAGCGCTTCTACATTTTGACCTCTCGTCATTGTGTGGGTGTCTATAGGCTGCAATCATCACTTAACATCAATGTGAACTGCACGCTTGTTTGCCACTTTTATTACATAAAAAAAAAACTTTAAAATTGGGCTTTTGCTGATATTTGTTCTCTGTTTTCTATGACATACAAAGGTGCTGATAACACTGTTTATGTTTTAGCTACTATTCGTTCATTTATATTCTACACGTTGCTTGATCAACACAAATTTCTGATTCTTGGGATTTACTGGTGGTAGAGTTCCAGTGTCGGAGCTCCAGGCCGTACGCCATAAAATATCATTTAATCCATCTACCACTTTATCTGCTGGTAATGTGAGTAAATTGCGTGATTTATTCACGAAATTGAATTGAAAAGAATCGAAATTACGCTACTGAGACAAGTATACTGATGGTAGAGCTCTATTGACGGAGCTCTCAAGCGTATGCAGCACCGTATTACCTCTACCTGCCGCTAAAAGGTAGTGTTACGCACTATGCTGTTCCGGTAAGATGGTAATGTACGGCACATACAAGATAGAGACATAATAATTTAGGTCATAGGGGTGGCAACGCATCTGCATTCTGACCTCTGGTTTTTGTGTAGACAGACGTCTATAGGCTGCAGTCATCACTTAACATCAATGTGAGATGCAAGCTTGTTTGCCACCTTCATTACATAAAAAAATAATCTACATCTGTGTAATGTTACCAGGGCAGCATACCCTTGAGGAGTTGTCGGGGCTATCGCAGCTGGAGCGGGTGTGCGCGGAGATCGTTCAGACTGAGAACGTGTATGTGGAAGATCTGAGACAGGTTGTAGAGGTAAGTTTAGATCACGATGTATATTTAGCCTTGGTTGCACCAAGAAAGTTAAAGTTATTGTAACATTTCACATCCTTCCCTAACTTAAAGAAATTAACAACGTAATAATATTGTAGAAATTAAATTAGCGGATTTTCTCGCGTATACAACACTCCCAAAATTCTTCGAATACCCGACGTTTCGCTGGTAGCTGGAAAGCGACCGAAACGTCGGGTAAAGAAGAAGTTTGGGAGTGTTGTTTACGCGAGAAAATCCGCAAATTTAATTTCTACAATGTATGAAGTTCGCGAAAACCTGCGAAAACGTTAACATAATAATATACTGGTGGTAGAGCTCCAGTGACGGAGCTCGCGGGCGTAGGCACCACCGCATTACCTGATTTACTTGCCGCTAAATGGTAGTGTTCAGCACTATCGTGTTCCGGTCAGGTGGTAATGTACGGCCCTGTAATTTCCGGCACAGAGGCATAACACCTTAGGCCTCAGGAGTGGTAACGCATTTGCATTTTGACCTTGGTCCTTGTGTGGGTGTCTATAGGCTGCAGTCATCACTTAACATCAATGTGAACTGCATGCTTGTTTGCCACTTCAATTACATAAAAAAAAAAAAAAAAAATACGAGTATCTTGGTGCAACCCAGCCTTAGAAAATTTGTCATGATATTCATACTTATAAAACGGTAAAACGTAACTTAACGCCTGTAATCCCCGAAGGGGTAAGCAGAGGTTAATGCATGCATTCAAGCATACATGTAAACACCCACGATTCGTCAGTTAAGTTTTTGGACCATGTAACAGGTGGCGAGCCTGTTGCCATCTTCGGGTACATTACCAAACTTCGAGGTAGTTACTGGGAAACTTCCAGAAATGAAAGAATCCCAATAGAACAAAAGAGATAAAGGATTTTAAACCGTTATTGCTGATAGCCCCCGACACGGGAATCGAACCCAGGACCTCCAGCGTAGTAGTAGTGGCATGCTACCACTAGGCTAAAACGGTACCTACAGAAAAAATAGCTTAGAATTTGAATAATTAAAAATAATACTGGTGGTACTAAAATAAGTAATTGGAGACTCTTATCTTTTCTTATACGGAAATATAAAATAGGTAAGAGTAAAGTTGAAAGGAGTAGGAAATGAATATGATGCAATATCGAATGGGAAGTGATAATAAGTTCAATTTATTTAATTATAATCAATTTATTTAAAAAAATGACCGATGAGTCATCAAATCTTTTATTTCCATTACAGAAGAAAATTATAAAAAATCTAATAATTAAGTGAAAGTTAATTACGATTAGTATCAATGAATGAAAATTTAAAAGTTCTTAAATACGGCGCAGTCAAAAACAGCTGTTAGCTCGACCAGTGTTGCTAGTCTAACAATCGCATTTCCATGTAAATATTTACAGTTTTACACCTTCATTCCTACTACAATATCCACACCACGTGTCACCCATCCTACCTATGCTACCGACATCAGCATGAATGCAGGAATGTCCTTAATTTTCTTGCTAAAACTTTACATTTGGCAGAAAGGTAGTTGATAGACGTTTGCAACTCAATCTCATTTAAAAAGATTCGGTAGGCATTACATGATTTTCAGAGAAAAACTTAATCCACGCGGGCGACGCCGAGGGTCTAGTCTATACTTATATTTCTGACTAGCTGACCCGGCAAACTTCGTATTGCCTCAGAATGAAATAATGTGCCAAAGGTTTGATAGAAACTGACTATTTGTATGAGAAAATAAAATTGTGGTTTTTACTATTTCTCTTCAATTTCTTCATATTTACTTACCTTTTAAACCCTCCCTGGATTTCCAAAAATCATTCAAAACCAAAATTAGCCAATCGGTCCAGCCGTTCTTGAGTTTTAGCGAGACTAACGAACAGCAATTGATTTTTATATAAATAGATAACATTTTTTTACAATACCAATATTATTTTCACTGGTGGTCGAGTGACGGGGCTTGCGGGGTAGGCAATACCGCATTACCTAACTTATTATACTTGCCGCTAAAGAATAGTGTTCAGCGCTATCGTGTTCCTGTCACGTGGTAATGGCACTGTAATTTCTGCATAACAATTTAGATCTCAGGAGTGGCAACGCATCTACATTTAAATATCTGGTTTTTATCTAGATGTAGAAGCGCGCATGGTTTCGCGGCGCGTTTCCGTGCTTCGGAGGGCACGTTAAGCCGTCGGTCCCGGTTGCTATCGATAGATAGCAGTCGTTAAACCTTGTCGAAGGCCTTATGGACGGTTTGAAAACATCCGACAGCGGGTTGGCCACTAACCCGTATCTCCACCAACCCGCATTGGAGCAGCGTGGAGGAGTAAGTTCCAGGCCTTCTCCCGAGAAGGGGGATGTAGAAGGGGGGCCCAGCAGTGGGATGTATCAATGGTTGCCATTATTATTATTATTAAAGAATAGTGTTCAGCGCTATCATGTTCCTGTCCCGTGGTAAAGGCACTATAATTTCGGGGCACAGAGGCATATCAAGTTAGATCTCAGCAGTGGCAACGCATCTACATTGAAATATCTGGTTTATATGTAGATGTTCAGGGCTATAGTTTCACTTACCATCAATATAAAACTTGTTTGCCAATTCATGACATTAAAAAAATGTTCCGTTCACAACCTTGGAGAATTAGTATCTGAGAGTTCAAATACTATTCTAGAATGTTAGAAATATTATTACTAATAGTCTCTTTGAGGTCAACTAGATCGGAAACTACAAAGTTTAGTACGATAATTTTAATTCATGTTTTCAAATGCAATTCGAGATTGTGCATAAAATATCGAAATAATGTCTATTGGATATTGTCTCGGTGGCTTAGCGGTGGAAGAGTAAGATGTCAGTAGCGTAGGTAGAATGGGTGTATGTATGTATCTTCACGCCAGGTTCCTAATGAGGCAGGTAGAGAGTGGAGCGCCAGATACCCCGGTCCTGATATACCTCCCGTACCTCATTAACCTTCATCGTTCTCTTCATACATGCACGCCGATTCCTAAGACTTTTGACCCCACCATCAGACAGTACTCGACCTATTTTGTCATGGTAGGTCAGTCTTGGTCTTCCTGGGCCTCTGTCATTCGCATAAATGGGGAACTAGGCTAATTTTAGGGATAAGTTTCCCAACGCCGCTCTCGGAGTGTGGTTACGTGTCCGAAGATGCCGTTGCATTGTAAGTATTTGCGTGTATGTTTGAATGCGTGCATGTTTGGTGGTAGAGCTCCAGTGACGGAGCTCTCGGGCGGAGGCACCACCGCATTACCTAATATACTTGCCGTGGTAGTGTTCAGCATTCTCGTATTCCGGTCATGTGGTAATGTTCGGCCCTGTAATTTCCGGCACAGAGGCATAATACCTTAGGCCTCAGAAGTGGTAACGCATCTGAATTTTGACCTTAGTCTTTGTGTGGGTGTCTATAGGCTGCAATCATCACTTAACATCAATGTGAACTCCATGCTTGTTTGCTACTTTCGTAACTTAAAGAAATAACCTTGCTATACAAACTAGACCTATTTAATGCATCCTGAATGAACTTGCCCCAGTTTCAGCGAATATAAAATGCACCCTTCTATTGGCGGTACAAACATATCGGTAACCATGGCAACGCGTCCCAGTGACCCATTGCATAAACTGACCCGGTTAGGGTATTGAGCGACCTGGGTCTAATTGTTGATTTGTAAGTTATTGTTTGAAGCGTGCATGGCCCCGCGGCTGGTGTAGTTCGGAAGCGACCCGCATTGGAGCAGCGTGGTGGAGCATAGAGCAACGCGGCCCACCGGTCGCGGCGGACCGGAGGGGAGTAGCCATAGCGTGTATTACCGATGCAAAACAGTCTGTCATTTTTTGCGGGGGGAAATGCGCGAAACACTCACGCACACTACAAAAATCGTCTATTACTACGAAACTCACACCTTGACTTTAAGAAAAAACAGAAACAATTTCACGCACACATTGAAACATCTAGGCGACAGGTATAGGCCCATTTGGGCTTGTACTTTGACAGAGGGGAAGCCTGCATATGGCTACTCCCCTCCGGTGTTGCTCTATGTGGTGGAGTAAGCTCCAGGCCTACTCCCAAGAAAGGGAGAGACTCGTGCCCAGCAGTGGGACGTATCAATGGTTGCCATTATTATTTTCGATAGCCCTCGATAAGCGAATCGAACCCAGGATCCCAGCATAGTAGTAGTTGGCATGCTGCCACTAGAGTACTTAGATAGTTACAATTATTATCTATATATATAAAAATCCAATGCCTGTTCGTTAGTCTCGCTAAAACTCGAGAACGGCTGAACGGATTTATCTTATCTTGGTTTTTAAATGTTCGTGGAGGTCTAGGAAAGGTTTAAAAGGTGAGAAACATTCGAATAATTACCAGGAAAACCCTAAAAGAAGCCCGTTTTTTTAACATACATACGTTTTCTTACTAAAACGTAGAGTCAATTTGAGCTTTATTGCTATTATATAAAGTTCATATTAAATTACAAGCACTCACTGTTGTCTAAGCAATGTAGGTGTGTTCCTAACGTCAAACCAGGGTGACGGTTCAGGATAACTTTTTTGACCCCGACTTTAACATAAGTAGGAACAAAAAAACTGCCAAAACTATTTTTTTGACAGGACGAAGACTGTCGGGTTTTATATATTATGGTATATTCGTATTGTGTCACATTTCAATTAACGACTTTACTCCGCAATTGAATTTTATAATTGGGAAATTCACTAATTATTTTATTGTGAGAATATATCATCGTCGGCCTTTATGGCCGACTATGACATAGTCTCATATAATTTTCACGTAAATAAAATGGTTGACGGGCTCGTAAAGGCGGATTTCTTTAAATACCACACGTCATTAGTCCGGTGATGCATGAATAAATTATACTAATTGACGGTGGACGTCCCGGCGCGGGAACGGCTTCCGAATTTCTCTTGAAGGTATGATCACACTGGGAGTGTTCAGAGTAATTAAGAACTTGAAAAACTTCACACAGTATCCAACTAGAAATATATTTAACTATTTTTTTTATGTACCTAATAAAAGTAGCAAACAAGCATGCAGTTCACATTGATGTTTAGTGATGTTCAAAATGCAGATGCGCTCCCACTCATGAGGCATTAGGTGTTATGCCTCTGTGCCGGAAATTACAGGGCTGTATATTACCACCTGACCGGAACATGATAGTGCTGAACACTACCATTTACCGGCATGTGTATTAGGTAATGCGGTGGTGCCTACGCCCGCGAGCTCCGTTACTGGAGCTCTACCACCAAAAAAATTTCGACCTTAGGAAGTAGATTTCGGCTTATTTCGGGTCTGTAGAGCGTCAACTCTTTCGCACCTTACTTATGTAACGTTTGTCGGCAAGTTTTGACCAATAGCAAACTATCAGTGCTTACGTAGGCAAGCACTAATAGTCTGGTATTGGTCAAAACAGAGAAGTGTGCAGCAGAGAAAACGATTGTATCTTTCGTAGGCTCGATGTACAATATTTCTTGCTAGGTACTGTAGGAAAAATCTAGCGAAGCACATAATATGAAGTGGTAAGAGAATAACGAGAAGACGCCTTTTTGTCTGTCGCATATATATGCATCTTACTATGACAGGGGACAGTAGTGACTAGCAAGTGATAACTATGTCTGTTCTGGCTGAAATGCTAAAATTATGACATCATACCGTTTCCAAATAGGTGCTGTCAGGATTACAAAATTTTTGTAGGATCTTAATTTTTATGATGTGGATTTCATTTTTGAAGTAGGTAATTTTGAGCGAAAGAGACCGGCGTACGCTTATTATTGGGACCAGTTTAGATAAACACTGCTAGAATCTCTCAATTTACGTAATCCATTAACAAATAAAAATATAATGAGAATTTAAATATATTCGAATGTTTAGTTTTATAATTATCCTAAAAAAGCGACAATGTTGATATTGGAGTTTTCTGGAAAATCTAATTTATGAATGGGATACCTACTCTGAAATAGATCCTTAAATACGCATATGTGGGTTTACATATTGACTAATGAGTATCCACCTTTACACATTTATCGTTCACCTATAAAGTCGAACAAGAAAATCCAAAATGGCGGCGACTGCTGATGGGTGTCAATTGCACGGTGTCAAGCTGTCGGCGTTAATTAGCCATCGACAAATACATCGCATACGACACGGGAGACACTCGTGATATAAATATGATTGGTGAAAGTTTGATAGACGTTAATTTATCTTTGGAATTAGAACGCGGAATTGACAATGAGCAAACTTTTATTTGGATGAATGACAAACTATGAAAATAAATAATAAGATCCTAAAATCTCAAATTATCACCAGCGATACATATGTAGATATTAATGGGAATATTCCCTATAATCATAAACACTTTCTTAAGAAACTTAGCTCTTGAATCATAACATTTTTGTTTATGCATATAAAGTAGCCTAACAGTATAGTTCGTCGTTCGTCGAGGCCTTATTTAAAAATACAGCCAGGACAATTCTAAATCGAACCCGCTGATCAAATCAAACCCACCTGAACGAATTAGGTATGCTCCACTCTGATGTCAAACATAAGTAGATATCACCACTGAAATAGATTTTACACGATGTCTTTTAAGACAAGTAATACTCTTGAAACATACTGTCAGGATTCCTGTGCTCAAAGTATTTTTTGTATCAATAGAGTTGCCTATCAGTCGTTAAAACTAAAAACAGAAAATATTCGACTGAACACGACCGCTAAAGGCATTGAAATATTAATGCAACACACTTTTTTTTTTTTTAATGTATTGAAATTGGCAAACAAGCGTGCAGTTCACGTTGATGTTAAGTGATAACTGCAGCCTATAAACACCCACACAAAGACCAAGGTCAAAATGCAGATGCGTTACCACTCCTGAGGCCTAAGATGTTATGCCTCTGTGCCGGAAATTACAGGGCCGTACATTACCACCTGACCGGAACACGATAGTGCTGAACACTACCATTTAGCGGCAAGTATATTAGGTAATGCGGTGTTGCCTACGCCCGCGAGCTCCGTCACTGGAGCTCTACTACCAGTATAAAAGTTACACCTTACACTTGTTTAACATTATAAAGGCGTATATCAGAATCAATCTAGGCATGTGAAAAAGCAGCTAGGTCCCAAGTAAGAGACTATAAGGATGCATGCGACTATTAGTCTCGTTTTATAGGTTGCGAGTGCAACCGATAACGGGATAACCTAATACGGCCTTGGGCGCTTTTTGCGACGTATAAAGGCGTATTTAAACTTGTAATTTTTATGATTATGGTCCGTAGAACACAAATTTATATCGGTGATATTCTAGTTTTTTGTAACCTTGTAATTTTTAGCAGATTTTGAGCTTGCTATTCACTTTGTTATTGCATTTACGTGAAAACCAGAGATCTCATTGGTAATTCTTTTTATTTTGACAGACAAACATGCCTTGACTAATAAGCGTTTAGGCGACGGGACGTGACGTCAGAGAATATGTAATAATACTACGGTGACGAGACGACCCCACCGACTAGTCGAGAAGAATTCCTCTGCTGGTGCATTCAGTTAACCAAACGATGGCGGTCAAATTCTTTGAATAGGGTGGTAGGAAATGGAATAACTCTGGATGGGCAGCGGCTTCCACCCAAAAAAACCTTACTGCGTTCGCGAATCCGCCCAAGCATGGCAATTGTGGCATATTCTTGATTTGACGACCCGGTTAGTCCAGCGGTGTGAGATGACCGTTTGATTCGAAGGGTTGTGGGTTCGATCCCAGCACCGGGACAAATATTTGTATGGCCTACAGATATATGTTTCGGGTCTGGGTGTTTGTGTATGTGTACAACGGCACCCACGACACAGGAGGTCTATAATATTGTGGGGCTGTGATTGTAAGCGTAATCTAAAAAAAAATCTCCCTGAAATGACTCACAACAGTGTTGTGGCCGTTGTTGGGAAGCCTTTTTATCCAGCAATGGTTTATCCAGCAGTGGACGTCTTTCGGCTGCTTTCATCATCCTCTGCCGTTACATTTTCATACTATCTCCAGCGTTTTGTGAGTATTATGTATGGTCCCGTAATAACTTTCACAGAGACATAACAACTTAGGTCTCAGGGATGGCAACGCATCTGCATTTTAACCCCTGGTTTTTTGTGTAGATGTCTACAGGCTGCAGTCATGACTTAACTTCAATGTGAGCTGCACGCTTGTTTGCCACCTTCCTAAGATAAAAAACATTAGTTTCAAAGTATCAAATTTGTATAAAGTTTGCGCTTTAGAAGACCCCCCCCCGCCTCACTCTCTTACAAAATGTCACGCATTCAGTTTTGAAAAAGTTGGACGCCTTAAACGTATTTAATTACCTACATCACACTCTTCGATCATCAGTGTGAGCTGATCTATTCCGCTCCACTTCCAAGTGACATGTGAACAAACCTTTATACACATGATTATTCCCAATTAGGTTTGATCTAAATATAATCAGTTCTTGCTTAAGGGAACGGTTTGTGTAATTTTAACTGTCAATTTGTTGCTGTTTCCTGATTGATGACATTTACAGTAACTAATTGTTGGGTTGGCTATTATATCATGTTTAATTTAATTGTGCAGTTTTTTCTATACCGATCTAGATTTTTATTCTGAATCATTATACACACGGGGAAGTAGAGCTACGTTATTAGGTATGTCTTGATGTATCTTTTGGGGAAATAAAATGCATGCAATTCATATCATCATTATTTTAGCCGAAAGATGACCACTGTTGGACAAAAGTCAATGAATGCCATAATTGAACGATTCTGGGTCGCTCCCATCCAGCGGTTGTCCGCGACCTTCACCAGGTCGTCGGTACACCTCGTGGGGACGGAGACGATGGCTCTCTTTTGGTGGTCGCCACTCGTGAACTCTTCTGCCCCAACGACCCGCCCGCTGTTCTTCGAGCTGCACATAGCTCGAAGAATCGAAGATCGCGTTCAGCGATAAAATTACCGTCATTGCGATCGCCATGCTTGGCGATTGTGGCATCATCACTTCAACCGAAAGACGTCTTGTGCTGGTAAAAGCCTTCCCCAAGGACGTCCAGCCCACATTAAGTGTTGTGCGTCATTAGGGAAGAATTTACCATAATTGTCACGCTTGGCAGGCGGATTGGCAATCGCAGTGAGTGGCGGTAGTTTTATAGCGGGACCCTGATGTCCATCCCGCGTTGTTATTCAGAGACTTTCACATAAAATGTATCTCTTTTTACGAAGTAAAGATTATTTATTTATTTTTACCATGCCCTATTAGAATGGTTTGACCGCCACTGTTCGGTTGACTGATTGCACTAACGGTAGAATTATCTTCCACTAGACGGCTATGGGGTCGTCACGTCCCGAAACCTCCCTTTGGGTACGATTTTACGTGTTCGGGATCTGCTCGATTGGTCCTTCGAGCCGGATCCCGAACAGAACCCTAAAACAAAAGCTGCGGTAGGTCAAAAATCAGTACGTAAAAAGGAGAACAGTCGTAAACAAAATATGAACGACTATAAACAAGATTGTCGTTGTAAACACAATACGGTCTATTCCCGTCGCCACCCACGCGGCGGTCTATTATTACCACGGCGAACAAATGTTATTTTACCACTTTCGTCTCGATTGTACTTTTGTATGATTCTTAAAAGATTTTGTTCGTTATTTGGAAGTGAAAACTCCTTCATCGTTGTTATTTGAAAGTCGAAGAAATGAAAAAGTGACATTAAAAAGAGATAGACGCATAGATTAATATGATTTAACGTGGGAGAAGATGAGATAGGAAGCATTATACTTACAGTGTCTCTTATGAAGATTTTTGAAGGTTTCACTTCTACCACATGTGAATTGCAAACATTTTTTTTCTGTTTAATATGAAAGATTTTGTTTGGTCAATATTACTTTTTTTATGTTATGGAAGTGGCAAACAAGCATGCAGTTCACAATGATGTTAAGTGATGAATGCAGCCTATAAACACCCACACAAAGACCTAGGTCGAAATGCAGATGCGTTACGTTACCACTCCTGAGGCCTAAGGTGTTATGCCTCCATTACATGCTACATTACCACCTGACCGGAACACGATAGTGCTGAACACTACCATTTAGCGGCAAGTATATTCGGTAATGCGGTGGTGCCTACGCCCGCGATTTCTGTCATGAGGCAATACGAAGTTTGCCGGGTCAGCTAGTTTAAAATAATATTCTAATGGAAAAATCTATTGTTGAATACGGTTTTAGTTGATAAATTTAATTTTGGCTGTTCTAATGCGGATGTACCTACTTACCTGGATGAACCAAATAGAAAACCTATAATCAATCGATCTACGAGTAACATTCGTAGGCAAACCTGTTAATATATAGGTACGGTCAGCAACACGTAACAAAGAAATACTTCCAATTTTCTAATTTATATGTTACATACCGATTTCTAGTTGTAGCGACCCCAGTACAATGTAGGTTATTTGTTACTAATAATTATAATTTGATGTCATTTTCAATTATCAATTCCTACCAATACATTTATTCAGAACGATAATTTAGTTAGCTACGGCTCGCGGGCGTAGGCACCTCCGCATTGCCTAATATAATTTCCGCTAAAAGGTAGTGTTCAGCGCTATCGTGTTTCGGTCAGGTAGTAATATAGGGCTCCGTAATTTCCGACACAGAGCCTTTACAACTTGGCCTCAGGAGTGGCAACGCATTTTTTAGTTTTTGTTGTGCATGTTTAAAGGCTACAGTAAACTTACCAACAATGTGAACTATATGCTTGTTTTCCACTTCATGATACGAGTATAAAATATTATATGTAAGTCGGTAATCACGACCTTTTTTCCTTGTAGGTAGGATATGGAATAAGTACGGCTGTTGATGCGAGTAATAACTGCAAGTTTAATCACAAAACACATTAGAACTAATGAATACATCGATACATGTTTACAACGACGATGTAATGCCATATACCTGAATCAACAACAAGTACAATCACAATTTGGTTTCACAGTGTCAATGGCGCGAGCCATGAGATTAAATAACATATCGTGCGACCTGTCGACTCGGCAGCGCCACTGTCACTGTCCGCCTGCTCCCCTCCAATATCACGAAGCCGGCGCGTGCGCTGCGTTGGTTTGACCAAGGTCAAACCTACATCCCCCCTCTCCCGCCCCCCCGCCTTAGGGAAGATAGTATTCAGGAGTAGGACAGTACGGGATCATTTTACTTGCATGGAAAATATTTGATTCCTTCTTTTTGAAACCTGAATCTACGATATACAATAGATTTGAAATTTTCTTTTTTATTTTAAAAGGGCCCACTCTAATTGGATCCAGCTTGTTTCTGTTTAAGCGACTTGTGTTTTGAATGTATACTAAGTCTCCTTCTTGATATATTAAAGGCCTTTTATTCTTGTCATACAAAATTTTGTTCTGGTCATGAATTTTTTTAGAATTTAAAAATGCTATTTCTCTGTTTTCTCTCAAGTTTTCTAAGTTGTTTTTGTTCAATTCAAGAGGTACAAAAGATTTATCGATACCGTTTAAAAGATAACTAGGTGTAAATTTTGTTGTGCTATGTACAGTGTTATTATAATTTTCAATGCATTGCTCGGTTATAGTGCTCCACGGTCGGTTTCTATTTTCTGAAATTTTACACCTTATTGAGTTTACTAAAGTTTGATTTGTACGTTCGTTTTGCCCGTTTGAGAAAGGGCAATCCACAGCTGTAAATATGTATTTTATGTTTTCTGATTTCAAAAAATTCTTGAATTGATTGGAATTTATACCGGAATATTGGTCTGTTAAAAGTAATTTTATTTTGTTTTGCTTATTTTTTTGTATTTTTTTAACTAGATTAATAAAATCTTTTGCCGTTTGAGTTTTTGATGTTAACGCGAAAGCATACTTAGTGAAATGATCTATTACTAAATGTAAGTATCTCTTTGGTGATCTATTACCTCCGAATCCTCCTATTGTATCCAGAGATACTATCTGAAACGGTTCCGTAGCTGGACCTAGTTGAGATAGGGGTTGAATAAAATTTCCGAATCGTGACTTATTTTTTATGCATGTGTCGCATGTTCGACATATGAGTTTTATATGTTTGTGCATGTTTTTAAAATAATATGTTGGTGTCAAAGTTAGGGTTAATTGTTTCACCCCTATGTGACTGTTACTGTGCATTTTTTTTATTAGGTTAATACCGAAATCCTCTGTAATCCAGATTTTCTTTATATTATTCATAGTTTTATAATAAATGTTATTTTCAGTTTCAAACGATTCATTTTCCGTGTGTATTCGTTTTTGGTTGTTCCTTATTTCATCTAGCGATACAAAGTTTACTATTTTAATAGTAGATTCATTATTATTGTTATTTTCCAAAACTGGGTTTCGTGAAAGGCTATCTGCTTCTGTATTATTTTTTCCGGGGTTGTATATTATGGTAAAATCGAAGTTTGATATAAAGTTTAGTATTGGTAACAAATCTGGGTCCTGGCTTTTTTTTATATTGAAATTTTCAAGGGGTTTATGGTCAGAGAAAATGGTGAATTTATGACCCATCAAGTAGTATTGCCAATATAATATTGACTCTTTTATAGCCAGACATTCTAGAAAAATCGCACGTTTATTTTTTTGTGACTGAGTCAATTTTTTTGAAAAGTAAAATACAGGTTTAAGAGAATCATCTTTTTGTGGTTGTTTTAAGATTGCTCCGACTCCGTCTTTAGACGCGTCTGTAAAAATATATATTGGGAGTGTCGGGTCGAAGATTGCTAGTATGGGATCTGAACTTAGATATTTTTTTATTTTAATGAAGCTTTCTTCGCACTTCTGAGACCACTCGAACTGTACATTTTTCCTAAGTAGGTTATGAAAGGGTTCTAAAATTAATGATGCGTTCGGAATGTATTTTAAATAAAAGTTTATCTTGCCTAGAAGCTGTCTAATATTTTTATGATTCTGTGGTATCGGAAATTTTTTTATTGCAACTAAATTGTCGTTTAAGGGTCGTATTAAATTTTCTCCTATTTCATGTCCGAGATACACAACTGATTCCTTTGCAAAAGAACATTTCTTTAGGTTTAATTTGAAACCCGCATTTTTGAGAGCTGTAAGGGTTTTATCAATATGGCTTAAGTGGTCTGTAATGTTCTTCGAAAAAATCAGGATGTCATCTATATAATTTATGGCAAATGCATTCAGATCATTTTTAGAGATTACGTCACTCAGTATTCTCTGGAATATTGCCGGGGCTGATTTAAGACCGAAAGGTAAACATGACCATTGCCAGTGGCCATTATGCGTAATGAAAGCCGTCTTTTGTTTATCCTTGTCTCTAATTGGGATCGACCAAAACGCCGAGTTTATGTCGAGTTTCGTGAAAACCGAGCAATCTCGTGCTAAGAGTACTAAGTCATCGATTATTGGAAATGGATAGCATTCGGGAACAACTATTTTGTTGAGTTCACTGTAGTCAATACACAACCGTGATTTTTTTCCTTCTTCCTTCTTAAAAACAAGAGTTACTGGAGAAGCGTATGGACTGGTGGAATGTTCGATTAGACCAGCTTTTAGTAAAGATTTTATTTGTGTATCGATTTCCTCTTTATCTTGCAACGAGCACTTGTATGGCTTCCTAGCGATGTATTTATTTTTGGTAAGTTTCACCGTTGCTTCGTAGTTTTTTACCGTGCCGATATCGTACTTATGTTCAGCAAAAGCTGTTTTATGGTTATCGAATAGGCGATCCAAAGAAGTTTTGCTATTAGTTTTTTCATTTATAGTTGTAGTATTTATTTTATTCTGCTCGTTTAATTTAAAATTTTCGTCATGTTTTTGAGAAATTTTCAGGTTTTCATCTTGACATAGCTTAAATTCTTTAATGGCATCTAACCCTAAAAGGATATCATCCTGAAATGATTCGCTTTTTATTACAAAAAAAGGCCAATTTTTAGAAATATCAAAAATTTTTAGGGGTATTATAATTAAACCCAACGTTTCTGTGACACCTGAAACAGTATTTATTTTTTTAGCCCCACTTATATTTTTATTTAATTTTAATTTTTTAACAGTGGTATAATTAATTATGGAGATATTGGCTCCAGAATCATAAAGCGCATTAACGGGGTTATTGTTTACTAGGACTTTTAATTTAATAAGTGGGGTAGTTATTCGTTTTTTGATTCATCACTTGATGAAATACTATCTTGAACTTCTAAGTTATTTACCATTTTAATTTTGTCATTTTTGAAATTTTCTTTATGGCTTGGTTGTTTATTGCGACAAAGGTTTTCAGGATGGAATCTGTTTGGGAAACCTCTATCTTTGCAGTACGAGCAAGGTTTGTACTCTGATTTATTTGGTAATTTATTTTGCGATTTATTTTCAATTACGTATGAATTTTTGTTTTTGTTATTATTGCTCGTAGAAAAATTTTCTAATTGTCGAATACATGACATCAATTGATCAATTGAGTTTATATCCCTTTTATTGATTCGTGTCCTTATTTGCGATGGTAAACCCAATACAATAAAGTTTATTTGGCTATTTTGGGTTAATTCAGGATCCGCGTCCAAGAGTAAATTTACCTTTTTGAGCGCATAATCTAACAGTGGCCCACTAATATAGCGAAAAGTGTAGGCATAATTTATTTCGGCCCAGCTCATCTCTGCAAATGTATCAAAAAAAGAGTTTTGCCAAAATTCCCACGGACGTGAGATTGTATGTGTCTTTAGAAAAGCAAGAAACCAATCAAGGGCCGGTCCTTCTAAAAAAAGTCTTAACACTTCTGGAAAACGTGTGTTTACTATTTTTAAACGGTTGCATTCTTGTACAAAAAGGTTTAGAAATACCTTCGCGTTTTGATTTTTTCCCGAGAATTTATCTAGAATCATATCTTTTACCACTGAATGTATGGATTTGTTTTCAACCGGTTCTAAATGGGTAATTTTAGGTAAGGCGGGGGCAGAGGACGGTGCCTCGTCCAAATATGTGCCTCCGAAACATACGTTACCCTCCTCGTCCAGGTACTGATTTTTCAACTCATTCGCCAGCGATACCCATATATTACGGAATTTTCCTCGGGTCTTCATGCTCTTGACTACATTTTTTACAACACTCGTGTCGAATAGTTTCGGGTGATCCTCCTTACGTTGATACTCCTTAGGAAATTGAAATATAGTGTCCTCGCCTTCTAATTGTATGGTGAGCACCTTCACGATCGTAGTTTTTGCGTCCAGGGAATCCGACACAAAGTAAAATTTCGCCCGTGGTGACGTCATGATTTGTTGTTGATTTGTAAGTCGGTAATCACGACCTTTTTTCCTTGTAGGTAGGATATGGAATAAGTACGGCTGTTGATGCGAGTAATAACTGCAAGTTTAATCACAAAACACATTAGAACTAATGAATACATCGATACATGTTTACAACGACGATGTAATGCCATATACCTGAATCAACAACAAGTACAATCACAATTTGGTTTCACAGTGTCAATGGCGCGAGCCATGAGATTAAATAACATATCGTGCGACCTGTCGACTCGGCAGCGCCACTGTCACTGTCCGCCTGCTCCCCTCCAATATCACGAAGCCGGCGCGTGCGCTGCGTTGGTTTGATCAAGGTCAAACCTACATATAAAGTAAATAGCTACAAGAAATGTAAAAATGTTCTTTTAATTCATTTTGTTTAAGTCATATTTTTGTAGCCGAACTTCTAGTAAGTAATTATTTTGTGAAATAAGCAAGTGATGCAACGATGTAAATGATGATTGGAAACGTTTTTTTTTATAAATAAATATTATTAATTTGTTCTTGCTGACCATACGAAAGTAACCTTACAAACGTGAGGTTCATTCATGCCTACGTCTTTACTACACGATGCATCAGGGTTGTCAACGTTGGAAAATTATTTTGTTTTAATATTCATAAAAAGGGGAGAGACTCGTGCCCAGCAGTGGGACGTATAATGGGTTGCCATTATTATTATTATTATTAATATTCATAAAATATGGAAAGAATATAAAATATGGAAAATTATTTAGATATTTGTTTAGATTGAGAGTCAAAAGATATTTACTTAGAAACGTTAATAATCATTGACCTGTTTGTACTTAAGTACTAGACTGGACATTCCCCTTCACAGCATGGTTCCAGTTTTTTGCATTCAATCACCTGCACTTTCCCATAGTAACATGACAGCTGACATGAAAACGTCATACAAATTTTCTGTCAAATCAATTAAAAAATGGAACCGGTTGTTTGTTCCCGGTTTCTTCTCTATATATTTGACCTCATTGTTAATAATATTTTTACTTGCTGAATACTCTCTCGTCTCCTACCTCACTAACTTACACAATCAAGGAACACACTGCTATAACGACAGAAGGTCGGTAGAATTAATGTTTGTCTAACATGTCAAAACAAAGTTACTTTCAATGACAGTTCCTGAACGCGTTGAACGAGTTTTTTTCGGCTGTTCAGAATATTAAACGCGCTTTCTCTTAACTGCGACCATTTTCGTCGGTGAAACCCAAATAGTGTCACTGTTAGTAGAGCTCCAGTGACGGAGCTCGCGGGTGTAGGCACAACCGCATTACCTAATATACTTGCCGCTAAATGGTAGTGTTCAGCACTATCGTGTTCCGGCCAGGTGGTAATGTATGGCCCTGTAATTGCCGGCACCGAGGCATAACACCTTAGGCCTCAGGAGTGGTAACGCATCTGCATTTTGACCTTGATCTTTGTGTGGGTGTCTATAGTCTGCTCATCACCATCAATGTGAACTCCATGCTTGTTTACCACTTTCATTACATAAAAAAGAATGTAGATGATCTCAGTTAAACGAGTTTATCTCGATTTGATCACGTAATTTCGACGGTGTCATTCGCCCTAAGAACTCTGGAAAAAAGAAAATAAGTTCAATATTAATTATTTATATAAAAATCAACTTGGACAACCCTAGTTGCATGTAACTGTACTACACCCACACTAACAATCTTATTTTATAGCTCATACAAAAATGTCAGCCCACTACAATGATTAATTTTAACCAATTCAACGGAGTTTCTGGGTTATAGAAATACAAGATAAACACAACTTTCTTGTTATCGATCGATACAAGTAACACTTGAAGTGACATAAATAGAAAATGTCTTCATAAAATGTTTTTGAGTAGGCGTTTTAACTCTCTAGGTGTTCCTCCAGACAAGTGTGTTTTTATTTGAATACTAGCTGTGCCCGCAACTTCGTCCGCGTGAGAATTTATTATTGTTCAGTATCTACCCGGACGAAGTCGAGGGCGCAGCTAGTATAAAAGCCTTAATTACTCCTTATTACATAAGCTATCTGCCAGTGAAAGTCCCGTCAAAATCGGTCCAGCCGTTCCCGAGATTAGCGGGAACAAACAAACAGACAGACAGACAAAAATTGTGAAAAAAATTGTTTTGGAATATAATATGTACCGTGTATACATACATATGCATTTAGTAAAAAGCGGTTATATTTATATTACAAACAGACACTCCAATTTTATTTATTTGTATAAATATACCTAGATTTTTACTAGTCACAATGCTAAGTTTGAATTTTTATTTGTTGAGAACTCTGCATTGTAAGTCATAGACATGCTTTCCAACAGAAAAATAAATAATGTTTTTGATGTCTGTGTTTACCTCCGATGTGAACTGTATGTTATTTGTACTGTGAGTTAACACTGAAATAATATTTCAAATCGTACCAGTAGCTCCTGAGATTAGCGCGTTCAAGCAAACAAAAAAACTCTTAGTAATATAGTATGTAGTATAGTATTAAGTATAGATTACACTCCTCCTCAATTACTTATACATAGTTCATAGGTTCAGGTTAAAGTAAACACACTAACTGGCCCGACAAAGCCGTGACAATGGCAGCGGGAACCGGTGCTACGTGTTAGCTGAGCAGACACACATTGTTTAGGCACTGTGTCAGCTACGCGTTTATCATTTGCTGCTAACTGCCACTTTTTATGTTAACTAACACTGTACTTCATTGTCCAGTCACTATATTTTTATTAAGAATCTGCGCAATCAGACATTTATAAAGAACTAGCTGACCCGGCAAACTTCGTATTGCCTCAGAATGAAATAATGTGTCAAAGGTTTGATAGATACGTACTATTTGTATGGGAAAATTAAATTGCGGTTTTTTCTATTTCCCTTCAATTTCTTCATATTTTCTTACCTTTTAAACCTTCCCTGTGCTTCAGGAAATAATTCAAATCTAAAATTTACCAAATCGGTCCAGCCGTTCTCAAGTTTTTGCGAGACTAACGAACAGCAATTGATTTATATATATATATATATATATATATATATATATATATATATATATATTATAGACTAGGTACCTTTTGCCCGCGATTTCGTCCGCGTGTACTTTTACCTAATAATTGCAAATTGTAGCCTATATAGGTACCTACATAGAATTTAAAGTTATTTATACTATATTGATTCCTGATTACTTGATTAAATGATTATGATTAATATTATATGTTATTCCAATGTATAATCTATGTTACTGTAAAGTTTCATCCAAATCCGTCCAGCAGTTTTTTCGTGAAAAAGTAACAAACATCCATCCATCCATACTCATAAACTTTCGCATTTATAATATAGGTACTAGCTCAGAGGTTCCCAAACTATTTTTACTCGTCCCCCCCCCCCTCCTTTCAATTTTTTTCTGGTTTCGGTGGACCCTCTTGCTAACATTTATATCACTTTCCCATATATGCCAGTTTTATTTACGCATATACGTAGACCCCATCGAGTCTCCCATAGACTCCGGGGGGTCTATATGGACCACTTTGGAAATCACTGTTGTCGCGTGCTACAGCTATAGCACGCGACTCCGCCCGCGTGTAGGTCGCTTTTCGCGTAACCTGTGGAAACTCATCACATGATCCCATGGCATCTCACAGGAACATTTTTTCGGGATAAAAAGTAGATTATAGTAGTCCTATAATCTAAGTCAGCTAATAGGGTATTTTCGCATTATAGTATGTATGAACTTGTAAAAAAATCTAATTGGCTGTAGTATTTGTATCTGGCTGGTTTTGGTATCATTGAAAGTTGAAATTTTAAAGAACATAATTCCAAATTCAAATTAGGCAAATGTGTGATTTTCATTTGTTTTTCGTACTGTCAAGATGAGTGAATGTAATGAAGTAATTCGATACATTTTTAAATTTTACTACAAAAAAAGGAAAATTCAACGCAAGCCGCGAAAAAAAATTGCGATATTTATGGACCTAGTGCAGTGTCTGTGAGGGTAGCACAAATTTGGTTTAAGCGTTTTCAATCCGGAAATTTTGATGTCAAAGATGCACCTCGCTCTGGTCGAAAAAGTGGAGCAAGATTGACATATCAGTAGTTACGACGTAGCTGAAGAACTGAGAATTGATCACAAAACAGTTTTGGCGCATTTGAAAAAAGCTGGGTACAAAAAAAAGCTCGATATTTGGGTACCCCACGAGCTCACTGAAAGAAACCTAATGAACCGTGTACTCATTTGTGATTCTTTATTACGACGTAATGAAACCGAATCATTTTTGAAGAAGCTGATAACTGGTGATGAAAAGTGGATCACGTATCACGTACGACAAGAACGTGCGAAAAAGGTCGTGGTCAAAGGCCGGTCAGGCTTCACAGACTGTGGCGAAACCCGGGTTAACTCGCAATAAGGTGATGTTGTGTGTGTGGTGGGATTGGAAGGGCATTATTCATTATGAGCTATTACCACCAGGCAGGACTATCGATTCTGAACTCTACTGCGAACAACTGATGAGATTAAAGCAAGAAGTTGAGAGAAAGCGGCCGGAATTGATCAACAGAAGGGGTGTGGTGTTTCATCATGATAACGCTAGACCTCACACATCTATAGCCACTCAGCAAAAATGAAGAGAGTTTGGCTGGGAGGTGTTAATGCATCCGCCGTATAGTCTTGACCTTGCAACTTCAGATTTCCACCTGTTTCGGTCTTTTCAGAATTCTTTATGCAATGTTAGGTTAACATCACGAGAGGACTGTCAAATCCACTTGTCGCGGTATTTTGATGAGAAGTCCCAAAATTTTTATAGCAATGGGATCATGTCCCTACCTACAAGATGGCAAAAGGTTATCGAACAAAATGGTACATACATACTTTAGTAAATTTAAATAAACTGTATTAAAAAATGTTTTGAATTATCTTTAAAAAATGCGAAGAAACTTTTTCCCCAACCTTATATATAGTGTGAAGTGTGATTATTAGTAGGATTAATGTAGATTTCGAATCGAATAAGACTAAGAAGGGCGTCAGTACGTGATGTGTCCTACCGATCTTCTCGTCCACTAGTGGAGGACAATTCTTAGTCAAAAGCAGTCAGTCAACTGGCCTTCAAGGACGCTTCTGACGCCATTTTTAAACATCGCATATTGTAGCGCCGAGGGAACATCTAAGGCTACTTTCATTCTGCAGCGTGTCGCCGGTCGCGTTCGCGCGCGACCGGTGCAATTTGTATGAAGCTCCATAGTGGTTTTCATTGTGCCGCGTGCTTGCCGGTAGCGTTTTTGTACTGCGTGTCGCCTGTCTCGCCACACGCGACCGGCGACACGCTGCAGAATGAAAGGAGTCTAAGTAGAACGTCAAATATCTCTCTCTGCCTGACGTCACTCGTGTCTCCTCTTCTTCATACAGTTAATGTGGAAGTCTAAAATGTTTTTTTTTATTGCTTTCAGGGCTACCTTCATGAATGGCAAAGGGAGGCGACTTTCTCAAGCGACGAGCTTGCCGAACTCTTTAATAATATTGAGGACATCTATAATTTTAATCGGTAAGTCTTCCTGTTAGCTAATTTAGCTCATATAGCAATTTTTTTAATAACTTAGATTTCGTGGAAAATATAAGACCTGTATACATGAGAACAGTTATAAATCGAAACAAGTATATTCTGCCAAAAAGCAACAACTTCTATGGGAATAGAGTAATTAGTTATCTAATACCTCATTATTTAAATAAACTACCTATAGATTTGTAAATTATGTAGAGTACAAACCATACATTTTTCTGTAATAAATTAAAAAGGTACAACAACTACTAAGCCTAAAATTAGCGACTCACCGGCGCCCAGATAAACCCTGTGAGGTTTTCGTGGTGCGGTATTTATTGTATAAAAGTGCTGTATTTTAAAATGTACTAAATAAATTAATAATTAAAAATTAAATTCTTATTTTTCATCCATTAACGTTTTAGCACGAAGGTTTAGGCTAAGGCATGCATTCAAACACTCACGAATGGCCGATTACGTTTTGGCCCATGAAACTGGTGGCTTGCCTGTTGACATCTCCAGGCACTCTGAGGTACCGGGAACCTTAAAGAAAATGAAAAAAAGCCCAAGGGAACCAGATATAAAGAATTTTACACCTTTATTTCTGGACTGTCAGAGCTATCACTCTTTATATACGACCCGGGCATCGACCTAGGACTCCAGCGTAGCAGAAGTGGCCTGCTTCCACGAGACTTTTGATGCAGTAAAATAAATAATAAAATAAATGGAATTTCATTTAGTTGTCGAACTTAATAATCCAACTCAACAAATTCGAGTCATATCATAAAGCGGTCGACGTTTTCATCATTGGCCAACAAATTTCGTAACGTTTCCATAAATCGTATATTTTATGAACGTAATGTGGTTATCGGTAGTAATTATGTGTGTATTTAAAAATATATCTCGTGACTTGCGTAACTTCGTGATAGGGCTTGTATTGACAGTAATAGAGACGATATTTTTTTGTTTTGTAATTTCTGTTCGTGTGTTGATTAGTGGTGTTTGCGTAGATCGTCGTTTCATAGAATCTCTAATATATAAAATTCAATTGTCACAGTGTTTATTGTTATACTCCTCTGAAACGGCTCTACCGATCATTATGACATTTTCTGTGTATGTTTGGTATGTATGAAAATGATTCTCTGCCTACCCTGTAGGGACCTGGCGTGAAGTTACATACAATATTAGGTAAATATGAGGGAATTACGTAAGTACTAATAGTGCGGTATTGGTCATTTGATCATCAAAATGGTCGATAAACGTCACATTAGGTTGTGTGCGAAAGAGATAACGCTCTACAGAGTCGAAATAAGCCGAAATTTCTTTCCTAATGTACAATATTTCATGGTGGGGACTGTAGTTGCCTTCAAAATTCGTATTGCCGACAAATACTGCATAGGTCTGCTATTTGTAGCATGAGGAATAATAAAGCCGCGTGTTAGTAGCGTGAGAGTGCAGGCAGGGACTCTACTATTTCAAAAAAATATCTTTTATCAGAAATACTCGTATTTTAATGAGATTTTGGGTTTTAGCAAAAGATTAGCTTATGCTTATGTACTTTTTTAGGAAGACGAACTATGAAGGCCAATTTAAATATATGCTATTGGGGCGACTGTATTTCAGAAAATGTATGGCGCACCAAGTTATTTGTCCAGGTATTGCGTTATACCATAACAGTAATACTTATTTCATATTATATTATTTAGCTATCCATTTCGAGAAATATGTAGCGATTTAAAATAATAAACTGCTTCATCAACTTTTAATTGCTTAATTGTAAAATATTAAGATACCTACCTCAGTTGAAATTGGAAAATGAGATAGTTTTTAAGTAAAAATAATGAGATTAAATCAGGGTGTAAGTCTAAGGGCGAGATATTCACAAACCGCACTACGATTTTTCTTTTTTTTATGTCATTAGGTTGACAGACAAGAAGATAGGCCACCCGATGGAAAGTATTCACCGTCGCCTATGAACATTTGCAACACCAGGGGAGTTGCCAACGCGCTGCCAGCCCTGAAGGACTCTTTTGACGCCATTTTTGAAGAACCCCATATTGTAGCACCTAGGGAACACCTCAGAGGGAAGTTCGTTTCACAATTTAGACGTTCTGGGCAGGAACGAATGTGAAAATCGCACAGTAGAGCACTGCTAGGTAGTCGGTCGGTCCAGAGGGTGAAACTTCTCTTTTCGGCGAGTAGTAGAAAAAGAGACTGTGGCACCATGTCGAACAGTTCAACAGAGCACTCGCCATTGTAGAGACGGTACTTCGACTTGAAGTCGAATTTTCAATGTATTTTCTTGTATAGGCGAGTTGAACTCTTATTTTACTCTATTTATTTATTCTTAGGATGTCCTTTCCAAAGTTAAGTAAGAGTCTGACACGTCTGTGCCAGAATTCTTAGGGTGAGATTGATAGGTTGAGGTTGAGATTGAGCAAAGTTCGACTTAGAACTGTCAAAACCCATACTGTACTGACAGTTCTAAGCATACTTTGCCCAAAGTAAAGTCGTAGTGCGGTCTGTGAATCTCGCACTTACTATAACTAAATAAGCGACAAAACTTCGACTCTACGTCACAGTAAAGTAATAAATGGGGTCTATGAATTTCCCTGAAGTCTATAGAAAAGACGTCTTTTCGTATTCATGTCGATTACGACTTGGATTGGAACATAATTAATATACAGTACCTATAAAAAAATATTGCACATTGAGCCTTCGAAAGAGACAATCGGCTAGTTTCGACTTCGTAGAGTATCTGTGCTGCACACTACCTACGTAAGCGCTGACAATCCGATATTGATCAAAATGTTTGACGAACGACAGACACATGGGTAAGGTGCGAAAGAGATAACGTTCTACAGACCCGAAATAAGCCGAAGTCTCTTTCCTAAAGTCGATGTACAATGTTTCTTATTGTTTTCTCCCATTATAGTATTAAAAATCTTAGAGAAAGAAATCTATACTTAATATTATAATGCTGAAGAGTTTGTTTGTTTGAACGCGCTAATCTCAGAAACTACTGGTCCGATTTGAAAAGTTTTTTCAGTGTTAGATAGCCCATTTATCGAGGAAGGCTATAGGCATATATATCATCACGCTATGACTAATAGGAACGGATCAGCGCGGGCGAAGCCGGGGCGGGCCCCTAGTTGAAGATAAAAGTGTTTTCTTTTGTATTTAATAAATTACTAAATACGTCCCAGTGCTAGGGTGTTCAAATAATAGGGAGGAACGGACAATAGGAGGGTACATTTTTATGAAAGTCTTGTCATTACCACATCGTAATGCCTGTGTGAGTGTGAGTGATATTGTGTTTAAATGTAATATTTATATGTGTGTAGTGAGTCAATGTTATAGTAGGGAATAATATTATATTTTTGACTTTTTTGTAGTCATAATTCGTTGTTGTTGCTGTTGTTTTAGTTCTTGATGAATGTCAAAAAAGTCGCCGTTTATATATGTATGTATGTATCTTCACGCCAGGTCCCTAACGGGTTAGGCAGAGAGTGTAGAGAGCCAGAAATCGCGGTCCTGACAAACCTCTCGTGCCTCGTCTACCTTCATCATTCTCTTCATACATGCACGCCGATTCCTAAGACTTTTGACCCCACCATCAGACAGAACTCGACCTATTTGGTCATGGTAGGTCAGTCTTGGTCTTCCTGGGCCTCTGCAACCATCCACATTCGCATTGTGTATCTGTTTAGTCATTCGCTCATTCGACATTCTTTCTATATGCCCGAACCAACGGAGCATACCTTTTTTCATTTTTACACCGATACTATCATTCACACTAAGCCTCTTTCTTACATCTTCATTACGAACGCGATCGGTGAGCGATATACCGCAGATCTTGCGCAAAGACCTCATCTCGACCGCATTTAACTTACTTTCATGCTCTGTCCTGCATACCCAGCTCTCGCTTCCATATAAAAGCGTTGGAGTAATTACAGCATTATGTACGGCTAGTCGAGCCCGCTGGCTGAGATGTTTCGATGTTGGGGAATCAACTTAACCAAGCTTATGTTGGGGAATCTTCCTCTGTTCCTAAATAGGTTACTTCGTATGGGATTCACCCACGGTAGCTAACTGATTCTAATTATTCGGAAATTTTCCTCTGTTCCTAAATAGGTTACTTCGTATGGGATTCACCCACGGTAGCTAACTGATTCTAATTATTCGGAAATTTTCCTCTGTTCCTAAATAGGTTACTTCGTATGGGATTCACCCACGGTAGCTAACTGATTCTAATTATTCGGAAATTTTATCCGCCGCAGCCCCGGCTTAGATGCGTACCAGTAGTTAGTGTTAAAAGTCTTAACCAAATACATATAAATATACAATAATTTAAAGCCTAAACTGACCCCTGTTTACCGCCCGCACCGCTAGCTAGCACACACTTTCTTTCTGTCTGATCTGCAGGCTTACTCCCGACAGGATCGAGTTCTGTATCAATCGAATTCGATTCGGTTTAACGTCAATTCGTACTCTTGGATCGAGTTCGAATCGAGGAACGAAATCGAAATCGAATCGTTTTCGGGAGTAAGCCTGCTGATTTGTTCTTTCGCGATCGCGAGTTCAAGAGTGCATGCCGAATTGCGGGTGCTTAACGTTTTATACACAGTTTAGTAATAGGCAGACTAAGGGTGAAATTCACAGACTGCATGACGACTTTACTTTGAGCAATGTATGCTTAGAACCGCCAAAAAGTATGAGTTTTACCAGTGCTAAGCGTACTTTGCAGAGCGGTGTGTGAATCTCACACTCACAGATAGGGTTGCCACCCGTACTTTATATTAAAGTATTGTACGTTATTTCAAACAATTGTACTCTATACTTTATGAGAACAATAAAGTACACGAAAATACTTTATTCGCATGATTTGATTTCTTGTGAATTTCAAAAGTTTAGTCCTAAGTATTTTTTTGTTAAACAAAAATTATCGATTGTAAAGATGCTGTGCAATTGTTTAGTCGGGACACGAATTTGCTACAAATTGCAAAAAGCAATAAAAATATATTTAAAAAAAAAACAGAGAAATCAAAAATACTTTATTTTGATTCAATGTACTTTAATTGCAAAAAAAAAAGGTGGCAGCCCTACTCACAGACCGCCCTATATATTCTTTAGATTATAAATATGCGTATAAATTAGGTTTGCAGCATATCTGGATGAACGATATGATTCTGCAGTTGGATCCTAACCTATTAGCTCTCCAAGGGTTACTAGGTACATTTAAAATGCCTATATCGGACTACTTACCATTTTTTATGTAATCAGTAAATGAAAATGGAACAAAAATGATCTCCATCTTCTATTATATTGACTGGAACAAGTTTTTAACCAACCAGTCCTCATAAATAGAAGTGTCGCGCAATAAAATGTGCTCTGTAATATTAAACCACAAGAACAAAGTAAACCGCAGTTGATCCTATTTCACGGCCTGTTTCATTTGATACGCTCATATATCACTAGTCACTATCACGTGGTTTTTTTTATAAGACAGGAGCACAATGCAAATATGAATTCATATTTGTACTGTGACAGGAGGGAGTGAGAATTAGTTAGGGTTCTGGTGCTTAAAGGGACAATGTGTTAAAAGAAAAATGGAAAGAAAAAATTGACTTCAGGCGAGACTCGAACTCGCGGCCTACTGGGAATCTAGTCCAGCCGCTCTTCCAATTGAGCTACTGAAGTTCGAGTCTCGCCTGAAGTCAAATTTTTCTTTCCATTTTACTTTAAAATAAAAATATATTTCACAAGCATGTGTTAATGCGAAATAATATAAAAACAATGTGTTAAAAATTTGTAATTAGTTATCTGATGTGTGAAACGTAACTTCACGGCAGAAAGGGGTAGGCAGAGGTAAATGCATGCATTCAAGCATACATGCAAACACTCACGATCTGCCAGTAAAGTTTTGGCCCATGTAAGGTGGCGAGCCTGTTGACATTTCCGGGCACATAACGTGCTGAACAATACCATTTAGAGGTAAGTATATTAGGTAATACGGTGGTGCCTACGCCCGCGAGCTCTGTCACTGGAGCTCTACCACCAGTATTATTAGTAGGTATTTATCTGATGTGTACTTTATAATTTCCTTCTTTCTTTACATATTGCGAGTAGGCACTGAACCATAAGCGAACTCTGACGTCATACGTGTCAGGTTACATCCAAGTTTTGTATGACGCGTGCATTCAGGATTGTAGGTCACTTGCTTAACACTGATTGCTTGTTTAGCATCTCGAGATGCATTGAGAAATATCAGGTTTTTTTATGTCTTGAATACGCCAAATTACAGTTCACATTGATGGCATGTGAAATACGGTATACAGTCACAAAGAAAGAGGCTTTGTGTTCGGTGTAAAAACGAAAAAGGCACGCTCCGACGGTTTGAGCATGTAAAAAAATTCGAATGAGCGAATAACAAAATAGGTATATGAACGTAACTTCACGTCTGCAATCCCCGAAGGGGTAGGCAGAGGTAAATGCATGCATTCAAGCATACATGCAAACACCCACGATTCGCCGGTTACGTTTTGGCCCATGTAACTTAACACTTCAGGAACAGACATCGGCTTATTTCGGATCTGTAGTTTCGGATTGACGTTTGTCGACCATTTTGATCAACCTTTGACCAATACCGGACTACGGATGCTTATGTAGGCAGTGTGCAGCAGAGATAACGCTATATGAAGCCGAAAGTAGCCGATTGTCACTTTCATAGACTCGATGTGCATTATTTCTTGATGAGCACTGTAAGTAAATGTTGATGTCGCTATTTTCAAGGAATCCTAATCTAAAATTCTCAATACTACAATGTTGACTATCGACCACCGCAGGCTAATCGTGGTTTTCATAATAATTAAGTTACCGGCATACGAATGTGTAAGGTAATAATTTCAAAGTGAAAATAATTTCAGTGCGAACTCACTATTGTGTGGTCACGCGTGAGGTATTAGTAAAGTTGACTTTGTAAAAGTAATTACTTCGGAATACAGTGCAGTTATTTACCCGCTTAAATATACCTCGTCTTTTTAGAAATAGGTATATGTATGTACCTACAAGAGCACGAACTCCATTCGTTCCTTCTTCGTTGGTTACTCATATCTTGTAAATTTAACACTTTTACCAGTTAATTCTTAAAAATTATTTGTCCAATGGCGATTTTTGATTGCCTTTACAGTTGACTTTTCAAATCCTGACATATCGAGTTGACCTAAAAAACATTCTCGATTGAAAAAACAGTTGAAATCAGGCTGTTAAGTACTCAAAATACTTGTGATTTTAAAGGTAGTTATGTTTTTGGTAGATACTTACCTGCATATACCTATCTCAAAATAAAATACAGAATCATTGTAACCGCTCAACTTGTTTATTTCTCTATTAAGCTGGTATAATTTTATCATTCCAGATCACTCTGTCAAGAGCTGAACACCTGCCGACTGGACGCCACATGCATAGCCCGCTGCTTCGTCAACAATACCACTGGCTTCTCAGTTTACACGTCATACTGCACCGGATACCCTCGAACCATGGAGTGTCTCGCTGCTCTAGCTTCTAAGCCTCAGAGTGCGAGGGAATTCAGGGAGCGGCAGTTGGCTCTGCACCATCCGCTGCCGTTAGCTTCTTATCTCCTGAAACCTGTGCAAAGGATACTGAAGTACCATTTATTGCTGCAGGTTGGTTGATTAATTTGGGACGAGTCCTATCAGTTTTACGAGTAGGAAACTTATTTTTTTAAGTGAATACTTTGTTATGCAGCCTTTAGACATGTGCAGTCATGGAACTCCCTGCTTGCCTAAAATCAGTCAAATATAGCATTTATTACGGCCGCATAAGGTGCCCGTGTGGTCAATCGGCGAGATCTCTGATAATACATAAAACGAATCGTCTGACACACTTTTCCGTCTACATATTTTTTTGTCATAAGTTTGACAGACAAGCAAACGGGCCACCTGGTGGTAAGTGGCCACTGTTGTCTATGATCATTTGCAACTTCAGGGAAGTTTCCAACGTGCTGTCAGCCCTGAAGGTCACTTTTGAGGCCATTTTTCAAGATCCTCATATTGTGGCACCGAGGGAATACATCAGAGGGAAGTTCGTAACTAAACAATATAACAATGTACATGTTCTGGAGGGACACATACGTCTTCATGTCGCACTGTACTGCATACCCTACCGCACTCCCTCGGAAACGTACTCATGGAATGCCTGGTTAAACTAGCTTCGGAACTCGAACTTCGCACTCTGTGGTGCGAGAGAATTCAGGGAGTGACAGTTGGCTTTGCACCATCTGTTGCTCTTGGCGTCTTTTCTGAAACCCATCCAAAAGAATATAGATAGACATATTTTCGAAAATTTCTCGCAGGTACGTATTTCTTTAATGAAAATGGCCTACGCATGTTGTTCAGTAGCATGCGCAGGCAGCAGCATAAACACGTTTATAAAAACTAAAGGTGCCATAGGCTTCTTACTGTACTTGGCATACGTTTCCTTCACCAGGTATTCTCGAACGAAGAAGTGCTCGGCTGCTCTACCTTTTTAAGTTCTAAGTTTATACCGGCCGAGAAGAATATTGTACCGTTTGGTGATTATCAATAATAATCACCAAACGGTACAATGTTCTTCTCTAACAAAAATCCTCTAATCAATATCTCTTATTTCCTGGGCAAATGTCTCATTGTTGATTGAAAAATTACAGAACGTGGTGAAGCAATGCGCATCTCGCGAGACGGAGTACGCGTTACTCAAGATGACGGGCATCGCTCAACACATCGACGACATGAAGCGGAAGCACGAGCACGCCGTCCGAGTGCAGGTAAACATAATATGAACAATTTTGATGTACCCAACGAAGGTTGCGAATAAGCATATAGCTCATATGGATGTTAAGCGATTATTGCAGCCTATTGACATCTACACAAAAACCAAGTCGCTGTGATAGTTATTACAGGGCCAAATATGGGGAAAGTGAGTGTAATGTAAAGTTGAGTCCATTCAGCGAATAATCATCATACATTTATTTTTATTTTATTTTATTTATTTATGAATACACAGTAAAATACATATTTTCCGATCAGCTTCACTCCCTTAAACCAGAGATGGTTGGTACGGAAGTTGCAATTCCTCATTAAACTTATTATTAGTAATAGATACGTTATACAAGAATAAGCAGAACATGTTTGTTTAACAAAATGTGAATCACACGCGGGTTATTTGAAATAATTAATCTAATGCGTAAACAACTCAGTAGGTAAGCAATCGGCGACTCGGTGCCGAGCAGACAAAAGAAACAAGTTATCGGACTTGCACCTACAGGCTGTTCCAATTTTACGGCACTTATTTTTTTTTCTCATAATTTTTCTGAATTTATAGTGTAGAAAAGTAGTGTTGTTTCAAAAAAAAAATCATCATCATCATCAATAAACTTATTTTTTGCTTGTCTATCGCATTGGGCAAAACTTGTAATGGTAGATTTAAGTTCGAAAATAAATAAATAAACTTTAATCGGCGGCGACTCGCTGGTGATGTCAAAACCACTGTGTAGAAATCGCTGCTAATATTGTGATTTAGTGAAGCTGTATACGCGGATTAAATCACTGTAAATTTAAAAAGTTGTTAGCTTCCAGGGACGTCGATACTGTGTGGACGGGGTAGGCGTATTGATATGGCACTTAAAATATCCAACCACCTCCCGTTTCCCTATTTACCTTTCGTTATACGGGGCTAAACATGGGATATCAAGAAACGCATAAAAACGTCTGCTTCCATGCATTTCTGGATCTCCCTACTAGTTATTGCCTGGACCCCATAGGTCCCATAATATATGGACATGTTTTTAAATATTACACATCGAGCTTACGAAAGAGACAATCAGCTAGTTTCGACTGCGTAGAGCATTATCTCTGCTGCACACTGCCTCTGCCTACGGTAAGCACTGATAGTCCGGTGTTGGTCAAAATTTGGTGCGAAAGAGATAACATCTACAGAGCCAAAATAAGCCGAAGTGTCCTTACTAAGGTCGATGCGCAATATTTCTTGTTGTATGTTGTAGCTTGGAATTGGCCCATTCCCTCTCATTCCGTTTGCTACTTTTCGGTATACGGGGATCACAAGGATAGACAAAATCGGTTACTTCCATGCATTTCTGGATCGTTTTACAACGTAACTTCACGCCTGTAATCCCCGAAGGGGTAGGCAGAGGTAAATGCATGCATTCAAGCATACATGCAAACACCCACGATTCGCCGGTTACGTTTTGGCCCATGTAACAGGTGGCGAGCCTGTTGACATCTCCGGGCACATTACCAAACTTTGAGGTACTGGGAAATTTCCAGAAAATGGAAAAATCCCAATAGAACCAGAGATAAAGGCTTTTTCACCATTATCTCTGATAACCCCCTACCCGGGAATCGAACCCAGGACCTCAGCGTAGTAGTAGTGGCCTGCTACCACTAGGCTACCGAGGCAGTCGTTTTACAAGAACATAATAATGTTATTTTTGGTGACAGAGATTCACCGAATAAATTTAGAGCTCAGCGTAGACAATAGTATTTATTTCCTAATCTACTTGCTGCTAAAACATTTGTGTAGGATTTAACTGTACTATTAAATTAAATAGTATAAAATAAAATATAAATTTAATTTGGATCTCTGCCAGTGCATGACAAAGAATGTCCCATATTTGTAAAAGAGAGTATGGAACATTTTGTTGATATCTATTTTTATTATTAAGTATTTTTGGACCATTATTTATTTTATTTTTGTTTACTTTGACATATTAATCAACGTATCAGTTGTTATTCGCTTTAATTTTTAATTTTGTAATTTGACCTATCACATGCAAATTCTATTATTTCCAAGTGATTAAATAAATTCTTGAGTTTGAGTTGGAAATAATTTCAGGAAATACAATCGTTGCTATACGGATGGAGTGGACCGGATTTGACCACGTACGGAGAGTTGTGCGCCGAAGGGACATTCAGGTTGGTGCCTTGTTTATTGTCAGGTTTGTTTGGTAGTGCTCGAGAACACAAGTGAAACAGTATTACCATAGAGCAACACGAGCCACAGAAAAAAAAAACAAACAACCACAAAACAGTCTGCAAAAAAGTGATACACACACGTAAAAACAACAAAAATCGTCTATTTATACGAATCTCACACCTTGACTTTAACAAAATACATAAACAATTTCACGTACACATTTAAACATCTGGGCGACTGGCGTAGGACTGAACACTTGTGCTTGTACTTTGACAGAGGGGAAAGCCTACATATGGCTACTCCTCTCCGGTCGGCCGGTGGCCCGTGTTGCTCTATGAGTATTATTTATCTGCTACGAGTAATAATGTATATAAATGTAACTCTCATACACTAATTGCTTCGATTTCGGTTACATTTACGCATACAAACTAACTGTAATCATAACAAACACTCACACTTTCAAATATACACATAGATAGTGCTTGCATTTGATTGGTCGCGACAAGATCGTTTCGCTGAGCGGCATCGAGACTTGCAATAGCCTGATGCGCTGCGGTGTGTCCTTTTTATGCCCCACCTACGTTGTGTCTATTTACGTGGACCCCATATTTTGGCTAAGCTACAATTCATTACATTATTATACGTAGCGTATCTACGATTTACTATATTACTTTTTTGTTGGACCTTTGTAGGTAGGGTAGGTAAAATGTACTTACTTATTGTTGTTACATATAACTTTTTTTAAAATTTATTTAATGGTAGTGGTAAACAAGCATGCAGTTCACATTGATGTCAAGTGATGACTGCAGCCTATAGACACTTACACAAAGACCAAGGTCAAAATGCAGATGCGTTACCACTCCTGAGGCCGAAGGTGTTATGCCTCTGTGTCTGCGGCTGCAGTCATCACTTAACATCAATGTGAACTGCATGCTTGTATACCACTTCAGTTACATAAAAAAATACAGCCGGGGATATCTTTTCTTATCCAAAATCAATTGAATACAGCTTTTATTACCACCGTGTTCCAGAATCCATGTGGCCAAGCGGCCTTCTCTGATAGTACCAATAAAGAAACAACTGTTATTGCAGAGTATTCGGCGCGAAGGCGATGCGTCACGCCTTCCTCTTCGACAAGATGCTGCTCGTCACCAAGAACAGGGAGGACGGCATACTGGCCTACAAGAGCCATATTATGGTGAGTTTCTCTTATCTCGTTGCGATGACAATGTGATATCTCAAAACCAAACTTCTCTAACATAGTAGGTTGTTCGTAGGTTTTCGCGAGCTACACTAATTGAAATAAAAATAACCCGACGTTTCGGTCGCTTTAACCGTTTAGTCGGTGGGGGGAGGGGCTAGGGGAGGGGGGGGGGGGGGGCTTTAAAGCTTAATAAGTCACGAACACGAACCTGAATTGATGATTGATACCTGAAAATGATGTTAGCACACTCCTAACATTTTTAAAACACCTATCCAACGGTATCCCACACTATATAGAAAACGAAAAATAAAAAAATGTCCGAGCGTTACATGTAGGGGAGGTATCCTAAATAAAAAAAAATTACATGTTTTAATTCTACCACTTTGTCGGCGTAGTGAAGATGTATACTTGTGCCAAATTTCAAGTCTCTAGTGCTAATAGTTTTTGCGCTAAACCGAGGACGGACAGACAGGCAGACAGAAGGACATGGCGAAACTATAAGGGTAAGAGAAACTATAACGGAACCCTAAAAACGATTCCCTATTGTCAGTTATTGTTTTCCAAAAGGTGGCGCTGTTCTCGTAATTAATTTTTAACCGTCAATATTTTTGCAGTGCAACAACATGATGCTTGTGGAGTCTATAGCGGGTGCTCCACTCTCGTTCCACGTCATCCCGTGGGATGCGCCCCGAGCCCAACTCACTCTTCAAGCCAGGTCGCATCGACACAAGCGAGAATGGACTCTATTGCTCAAGAGGGTAAGTTACTTTTTACTTGTTGCACTACTAGAAGGCATCACCGCATTAGCTAATCTGTCTTCCGCCACATGAAAGTGTTCAGCACTATCGTATTCCAGTTCTACTAAGTAATGTATGGCCCCGTAATAACTATCACAAAGACAACAAACAACTTAGGTCTCAAGAGTGCCAACGCATCTGCATTTTGATCTCTGTTTTTTTGTAGATGTCTATAGGCTGCAGTCATCATTTAACATCAATGTGAGCTGCATAATTGTTTACCACCTTCCTTACATAAAAAAACTGAATTATTCAGTTTGAAAAAAGTGTTTCGAGCTAAGATAATACAACATCCGAATACTTACCTTAAATCTTCGTTAATAGTAAATGTGTTTAAAACCATACATTTTATTTGTTTTCAGGTTATATTAGAGAACTATAATGCTGTAATACCGTCACACGCCAGACAACTTGTTATGGAACTGGGACAAAACAAAACTGATGGTATATATTTGTTATTAAAATTCAATGACTCTTAATAACTATATAACATACGTCTTATATTGCTTACTGTACACAATAGTCTGATAAAGAATTAGATGAGTAACTTATTTCAAAATTACTTAAATTTCATTGAGTAAATAAGTACTAATTTAATATTTAAATGTTCCAGATGACATGTTAGCAGAGAAATCCCATAATCTCATAACTCAAGCCTCGATGAGAAAGCAACTATCAGCGCCAGAGTATCTCGAGAAGAGAAAACTCGAACGTGAGCGAAGAAAGTCTTTTGAAAACGGCATCAGGAATCGGCTGAAGACAACCAACAGGAAATACATTGCGCCTGGCTTGAGAAGCGAAAGCAGTCAAGATTGCGATTGCGCTCAATACTCCGCTGAAAAAGGCACTGATTACACTTGTGACAATTGCTATATCGATCTCTGTTCTGATTGTGAAACAGAATTATCAAAAGATAAGCCCAACGAAAAGTGTGGCTGTAAACACATAGATCATAATGCAACCAAATGTCTTGAATGCGACCAAGCTCTCCATTATATAGACGCTGGTAGCTCAGATCACATTGAACGTAAATCCTTAGAATGTAAATGTTCAGACTTTAAATCGTCCCAAGAAAGTTTTGGAAAAGAATTCGGTAGTTCATTAAAAAAGACGAGAGGGTACCATTCCTCTGACAATATTGTTGGATACACCGAAACCAGTAAAAGTAAAGAAGATCTAACCGAAGCAAATAGCTCATTGAATAATGTTAGAACGATAGCGAAAACATGTTTGAAATGTGCTAAAATTAAGGAAAATATACCTGTTACTGATTCCATGGCTACATTACATTCTAGAAAATCAAGATGTAACGAAATTGATAAATCCAAAACTGATACGTTACGGTCTAAATCAAAAGACGATCCTCAGAGATCTAAACTATCCAAAATAGGTACATGGAGAAGAAAATCTGAACCTGGTCTGCAGCAGAATACGGCTGGAATTATAACAAAAAAATCTCAAGAAAGTGATGGCGAAAGAAATGAGACAAGAGGTACTGAAAAAATTGAATTTGAATGTCGAAATTGTGGATCAAATAAGATTACAAGAAAAACGAAAGGCAACAATGGAACTATCATTTCTGATCCTGAATTAGATAGAAAAAGATCCCTAGGATCAAAAACTAACTTAGAGATCAAAATGTACAATACGAAAAACATACCAAAGAAGATTTCGAAAATAAAGAAAAACAGAGCAAAAGGACTTCGACTGGGATCTGATACAACTACGAAATTTTACACTGATTTCTCAACGGACGTTTCAACGGAAAATATATTGCACATATCTGAATCTAATGACAGTTTAAATGTGGACAAATTGAAAAATACACCAAACACCTTACAACTGCCTGACAGTATTAGCAAAGATGAAGATATAGATGAAGAAACTTACAAGAAACTGATAGAAAAAACAGATTCGTTTAAGAAAAATGAGTTAGAGAAAGTTAAGTATTTAAATAAGCAAAAGGTGATTAGTGAAGGATCTGAAGTAGAAGACAAATCTGCAGAAATAGAACAAAGACCAGAGGTTGCAGAGAGTTGTGAGGAAACGGAACAACCCTTGGAACAAATAATTTCACAGCTTCTTTTGCAAAATAGAGAATTCCAGAAATTATTAAAGAAACAACAACTAAGAAATAGCGCCCAGAGAAGGCACCAAAGGCTTCTCAAATCTCATTCGAATCCGGAACAAGTAATTGTGGCAAGAAACGAATTAACTAAATTGAAACCAAAATACAATAGACAAATGTCAGAAAACTTGGATATGCCTGCAAGCAATAGTCAAATAGATTCAGAATTAAATACACAAAACGTAGAAGATGTGTCCGAGGATGACCACATTTACGAAACATTAAGGGTAGAAAATAGAGTCGATGACAGCTTGCGTACAATCAATAGTAAAAGTAAATTGATACAACACAATCCACATGTGTCTAGGCCTAAAAGATTGCCGTCCCCACCTAATCCTGTGAAAGAAAACCTTGACACTACAAAAACTATCATTACTGAATCAGATTATGTTTATTTGTCGTTTGATCAATTAAAGAATCGTCAGGACGTGTTAGACGATGGTATTTATGATGTTCCCGTAAAAGCTCCAGAAAAAAATGATCAGCAATCGGACTCAAACGATTACTATGTGACTATGAAAAATGAGGGTCCTGCGAACATTTCCAACGAGGAAAATGTATATGATTTGGTAGATGTTTGCAGAAGAAAAAAAGACGTGCCGAAAACATTGCCCGGTGATTATTTGCCAATGAGTCCTGATCATCAAAGTCCAAACACTCCTGAAATATGGTTGAGCCGTCAAAAAGAACATTTCAATGTTTCTCGAGATAGAAAGTCAGGATCATTGCCCAGAAGTTTTCAAGTGGTAACAAGTAATCAAGACGATTCCAATTTAAGTACTTTTAAATGTAAACCCAATAGTAATAGCAAAACATACTTGAATAGAGATGGCAAGGTCATGAGTGTGGATAGGCCATTTACGATTGCATCTGACCAAAGTGAAATTAGTTACGATGACGTCGAATCGTATATGGGTGATGGTGACGTACTAAAATTTAATAAAAGTTCTAAATCTAATGAAAGTGACTTCGGCCAAAATATAAGCCAGTCTACTTTGGAATTAGAGGAGGAAATAGATAGGTGTTATAAAAATAATTTCGAAAAAATTGATTTAGACGCAAATAAAAACGAGAACGTCGCAGTTTTACAAACAAATCTTAACTTATCTACAACCTCTTCATGCGAAGCCTTAACTTTGGATCAAACTGATGAAAAATCAAAAGATACCGAAGTCATTCACCCTGAACACAAAATATATAAACCTACCAGTAATGTTCTTTCTCTGAAAAATGTGTTAAGTCGATTCAAAAATAAGACACCAAATAAAAATAATGAAGAGAATGAAATTAATGCGAATGACCAAAGTAGTACTGATAGTCCTAAATCTGATTTAAAAAGTCCAATAAATGAAAAAAGATCTGCATTAAATCCCAGAAATTATTCTAGAAATTTACTTCAAAGATTCCGAAGTATCATTGGAGATGAGCATCCAGATGATAACCATAACAAATCTGAATCTAATAAACACTTAAAAGCTAATGATGATTCGCAAAAAAATGCAATGAAGAGCGAAATCAAAGTTGTCATTACATCAACAGATGTGAGTCCAACAGCTTCGACGACTGTATATACCATTAACACTAACTTATTGAGCCGAAGTGTTTGTGAACATAGTACAATGAGTGATAGTCAAACAGAAAAGAACAATCTAGACTTACTTTCTCATAGCTGTGATAACATTAAACCAGAGACCATACGACCTGTTTACGAAAAAAGTGTGAGTATGGTAACAAGCATGACAAGCTCCGTTGGCAGCACAGCTTCACCTTCAAAATCTAATAACAGTTCCTTCCAAAGCTTAAATAAGCTACCCATTTACATGCAAGGTAGTAAACACTTAGGAGCAAGAATAGCTCAATCAGACTATGTGGATCCATCTACCTTAATGAGTGAAAAAAAATCACTAAAGAATGTGAATGTACTGATAAACAAACATGCCGTTAGGCCAGACAGTTTGTTCTCTAATTCTTCCTTTGTTACAACTTCTAGTGAGAGTACCTATCAAGAGAGTCATGTCATGAAAAACTCGACTCAAACCATGACAGATATGAATGAAAAATCGACTGAATATTCGACACAAATAAATTCCGACGAAAGTTTTTATGAAAAGTCGTTCGAGAAAATAGAACAAATGACCGACGAAGACGTATTTAGAGACTCAGCTGTGTATTCAGATCAAGAAGATATCGATGATAGTAGAACAGATTGTAGTGATAAAGCAATAAGCAAACACGTGACACGGGTAGAAAGTATTAAACGCACTTCTTCATTCAAAACGAAGAGAGTTGTTGCTTCCAATGTTCACGAAAAAACTACAACGCATTCGAGAGTTGCAATAACTAATAAACCTCAAATGGATAAACGAGAAACTAACGAACCCAAACCCCTTATAGCCGAAAGAGTAGTCAAGTCTAAAATAGCTCCGCCTGTTCCCATTAAACCAAAAATAACTCAAATGCCAACAACAATGATGGTTCAAACGAAAACTATAGTAAATACTAGAACAAGCCTTTCAAATAAGAAAGATCAATCATCATCATCTACGGAATCAGTAAATGTGAAAACAATCAAAAGAAACCCAAATTATAAACCAGCTATCATTAGATCTGATTCAACGCCCATAACGAAAGAAAAAACTAACATAGAAGAGAAAGTCGTGAAAAGTATTTCAGTAAAAGAAGATAAAATACAGGTTAAGGAAAATTGTGAATCTGCCAACAAATTGAATCCTGGAAATATACAAATGAAACGATTAGGTTTTGAAAGAGCGAGCCTAGATTCGGCGACACGAAAACTTAAGACGAATGAAAACAAAAAGGTGTCTATGGAACAGCCGAAAGTAGCGAAATCGGTTTTAGAAAGACGAATGGAAATAGAACAAATGACTAAAAGTCAATTGCCAAAACTTAATCAGAGTTTGAAGAAACCTGTTCAGGCAGCCAAACCGAGATCAATAACAACTAAAGTAGCCACTTTTGAACGAAGTGTTAGTGAAAATAGCAAAGATATCAAACCAACTCCCAGTAGTAGTACAGAAACGAACATTCCTGCAATAAATGATAACGATTCATCTGAAACAAATCTAGAAAATGATCAAAAAGGCAGTTGGGTGAAACAAGTTGTCAATAAATTCCAATGAGCTTAATCGAGTGATACGATTGCATTTAAAAATCGAATCCGTCTGTTTTTGTACTCCACTTTTTAAACCAACCTAAAGACATAGACAACGTAGTATAATTTTATTGTTAATCTATGTAAATATTTTCTTGTATCAAACCTCTCCGAGCTTTGATGTCTTGTGCCATAGACAATATGGTTATATATTTCAGTTATATAACAACACCGTGCACAAATTTTAATCAAATCGAATGTATTAAGCCACATGCACTTTGTAAATATTATATTAGATTTGTTAATATCGCTTATTTTGCTATGTATTTATTGGGAAGTGCCATCGCGAATGAATAGGGTTAGATTATATATTTACAAAAGAAAAAAAAAATATTTTCAACGTGCAATTTGACGAATATACTTAAAGTATTTATTATTTTTTTAGAACCTAAGTTTGTTGTGTAACTACTAACACCAAAAAGTAGAAGTTTTGTTTTAGTATTATTTTTACTAATTTTATAGATTGTGTTGCTGTTTATTTTTTTTTTAATTGCGTTTCATATTTCTATTGACGCTGATGTCAGGTAATTTAGCAATATTGATGCGAATGAAATATGTGAGGAAATATTTAATTTTATACTTATCTTAAATGTAAAAGCTCCTGCTTATACAAATGAAAGGAGATGTTGCAAAAATGTATGGACCTCCGGCCATGTATTGTACACAATATCATTAAACAGGCAAAATATATAAAAACGTTTTTTACTGCATATTTTCACTTCTATACCTTTGTTTGCAGTTACAAAACATAATTTGCACTTAGAATTGCAACTCAAAACTAACATGGCGAATATGGCGGGCGATGTCATTGTGACATTTTCGTTTTTTAAATTGTATTTTGATTATAGAACTTGGAGAAAAAAGTAATATTTTCTAAATACTATCAAAATCGATTGATCCCAAGTGTCGGCTGTATCGCCGCCATGTTTAACATAGTTGAAAATCATAAAATCGTTTGAATTAAATGTGGTTGTAACTCTAAAATATATTCTTGAGTAAATTAATTGTATTTTTTTCGGATTCTTCTTTAATTTACCCATTTTTGAGGATGTGTACGAACCAGGGCCGAGCTCGCAGCATCTCCTTTAATAAACACACCAGGTACCTATATTTGGCTGCTTAATGTGAATTTATCATTATAATTTGGGTTTAAGTTAACTTAATGAATTAACCAACGATTGAAACTTAATTTTAATGTTTACGTTACAGACGCAGAATTAAAAAAATATTTACTTGCTGCAATCTCAGTTTCACTTACATCTTTTTTTTGTTTTGCTAGTTGCAAGCCTCGCAAGCAACACAGCTTGAGCTGACGTTTCATTTTATAGTTTAATTTGAATATTTCTTTTTAATTACATAGCTGTTTTTAAATGTGCCTGTGTGTATAAAAAGTTCGTTACATGAAAATAAGTTTCAAAGGTTCTTTATTTTTTGTTTTGATTCTCAGTTAAGATTATCATCCAATCATTAAATGCAAGCAACACTAATGGAACTAGAAAACGAACCAAGTTTTTATTTGATTGACACATTATACAAAAAAAAATATTGATGTTTATTCCATTTCTTCTAATAAAATGATCCCGATGACTAAAATCGAATTTATTTCCAGTAGGTAATACTATCAAAATTAAATTGTTTAAGTTGTTGAAAGCCGGTTCAAAAATGTTATATTACGCATTAAGAAAAGTCAAATGACAATTTTAACAAACAAAAGAATTATGTAAATCGGTCCAGAAATCTCGGCAAAATTGGCGTACATACATAAAAAAGACCAATTCTTTTGAAAATACATTTAGGTTACATTATGTACAAGCTAACATTCCTAGATTTTGAAAATTTTAAAGATCAGAACGGTACTTTTAAAGAACCGTTTGTATTTTATTCTCATGAAAAAAAAACTGTTGTCCATAAGATGCAGACACACTGTAACACTTAACGAAGTTATTTTTAAGATTATAACTAATCAGCAAGTATACTTAATTTGTGGAGACTGTTAGTTCAATAAGTTATAATTTCATAACTAATTAGCAAAATTCACTAACATTAGTATTAAATTGTACGGGATCGACTTGACTAAGTCTTTGTGTACCTCCCACAAAAAAAACTGTTTTATATTTTTTATTTCAATTATGTAAAATTCGTCAAAACATTTGTAAAACCTTATATCATGGTTGTGTAACATTAAATAAATTACCTATGTAATCGAAATAAAAGTTCAAATTTTAATTGTATTTAATCAAATGTGGTAACGTGAATATTCTGATGAAAAGACCTTTAATATTTCGAAGAAAACAATTTAAATTAAAAAAAAACAACAAAAGCGAAAAAAAAGATTTGTCATTTTTATTATATTTATAATGATTTACTGTTAAAATATTTTTTATTTTTCGTAATAACACGTGCGAGTGAATTTAGAAATTAAAGAAAAAATAGAAAGAATAATTTTATTTCGGGCAGAAATCTTATCGCTCAGGATAACCAGTCCAGCCGCTTTACCACTTTAAAGCTACCGAAGTCCCTGACCGAAGCATTCCTTTTTTGATTTTAACCGATTGTTTTAAAATTCAACGCTCAGGATAGTGTCTTCGGTAGCTTAGTGGTAAAGCGGCTGGATTGGTTATCCTGAGGTGGAAGCTTCGGTTTCTGCCCCAAGTCAAAATATTCTTTCCATTTTTCTTTAATTTGTCTTTACTATGTTTTGTCATACCTCTCCAAATAAAGGTTAACTACTCAGCAAAATTAAAAATTAAAATCAGAATATTTTCGTTACGCTTAAACAACAACATTTAATGATGTATGTGTAACTGAAAGTGTTCAACTACAGTTGTAAACATTGTCATACAAGTAAGGTTCCGTAGTATTGTTTTACTCTAAGTATTACTAATTGCATCTTTTGCCAATATCAAGGTAGTCTTTGATAATAAAAGGATTTTTTTCTTACACAACGTATTTAATTTTTTCACCTTCCACACACCGCAAACACTCCGCAAAAATTCCATACAAACGCTTAATTTGGTTTCTATTACACAGACATCAATCAGTGACGTGTATTTACACGTGCACCTGTGTGCGTAGCACGTACAAAATACCAACCGTCGCCCATAAGAGGGGAAGGGGATAAGTGATGCGGGCAAATCGGGCGGGACGTCGAAGTGTCCATTATATACGTAGTATTATTACATATTCTCTGCCTTCCATTTGACCGCCTAAACCTATATTTTGCTGAGCAATCTATTTTTTATGTGACGAGGGTTGCAAACAAGCATGCAGCTCACATTGATGTTAAGTGATGACTGCAGCCTATAGACGTCAACACAAAAACAAGAGGTCAAAATACAGATGCGATGTCACCCCTGAGACCCTGAGAAGTTGTTATGTCTCTGCGGTAAAAGGCTATTACACGACACGGTATTCAGGGTCCGGCAGAAAGGGTGGACGTGGTTTCGCGCCGGGTTACCGCTTATTACACTATCCGGTCCACAGGGCCCTAACTCAGTCACAGTATATATATGAACAGTATGGAAAATACGTACAAAACGGTGAAACGGCGCAATCACACAAACATGCGCATCGACGCTCAAGCTAGGCTCGAGCTCCGGCTAGATAGTATGTACGGCGGCCCTACGAACGAATCTTCATCATCCCTCCCTCAGCGCGGGAAGCGCAACAGAGGGGGGGGATGGTTCGGGGATTGAGGGGAATCCTCGTACCCCGGGCCTATCTGCCCCCGAAGCGTCGGGGGCGTGGTCCTAAGTGAGGGATTGTGGCACGCGGGGAAACTCACGCTATTCCCTCGCGTGCCGCTTACAAATGGTCCTGATTTAAAACGGCGGCCCTGTAATTTTCGGCACAGAGGCATAATACCTTAGGCCTTAGGAGTTGGGAGTGGCAACGCATACTATACATTGAAATCTCATGTTTCATGTAGCTTAAAGCTACAGTATTATTTACCATCAATGTCAACTGTATGCTTGTTTGTAATATGATGTAACATGTAACATGATATTAAACCCTACCTATATATTTTTATTTTCATGTTTTTATTCTACCACTTTGTCGGCGTGATTAAGGCGGACAGACAGACATACAGACGGACATGGCTAAACTATAAGGGTTCCTTATTTAGGTACCTACTACGGAACCCTAAAAATGGTTCAATTTGTAATTGAGACGACAAACAAACAAGCATATTTATAGTTTACATTGATGATAAGTACCTAATACTGTAGCCTGTACTTTAAACACCAAAGATGGGTGAAGGTCGACCTAGGTTCGTCTCTCCTACCACAACAGCCAACAGCATTACCTACATCCCATGTACTGTGTGGCGGCGGATTGATTAGGTAATGCGGTGGAACCTACCTACGCCCTCAAGCTCCGTCCCTAAAATCTGTACTTACCTACACGTTTATGTACGCTGGTTATATCATTTTTAGACAGGGAAGTATTCAAACATATTTGTCGACGAACTCATAGATAATAGCTAATTTGTTTTAAGTTATTACTGGTGGTAGAGCTCCAGTGATGGATCTCGCGGGCGTAGGCACCACCGCATTACCTACTTAATTACATACTTGCCGCTAAATGGTAGTGTTCAGCATTATCGTGTTCCAGTCGGGTGGGGGACATAATACCATAGGCCTCAGGCGTGGTATCGCATCTGCATTTTGACCTTGGTCTTTGTGTGGGTGTCTATAGGCTGGAGTCATCATTTAACATCAATGTGAACTACATGCTTGTTTGCCACTTCCATTACATTAAACAAAACCTAATAAATGCATTTGACCCGGTTCCGTCTACCAAAATAAGACCCAAGACTTAAGTACAATCTAACATGATTGCTAAACACGAAAGTCGATGTCGAAAATAATGTCTTGTAAAAAAAATAGGGCAGTGTACTTTAAACCGTAGTAAGTAGGTAAGATTTGATTCTGAATTGAATCAAACTGACGGAATGAGGTTAAACAAGAAAGTAGGTTAAACGAAAGAGTTTCCTATCTGCAAGATAATTTACTTCATTTGAACTGAAATTAAGATTATACTATCCTATTTTGATTATGGAACGTCAACTAGCAAGAAATAGCTCGCTGTCTTATAGATATTAGATTCTTGCAAGGCCGGTTTGTTTATAATTCTACACGCCCTTTCTTATCATGCGGGGAACCCATCATGCACACCGACCGTCTAGGGGAACAGTCAGGGAAAACCGCGGGTTTTGAAGAGTCTCATTTTACTCAAACCCCGCGATGTGCTGACTCATCCGCAATCAGTGGCGAGAATGGGTCACGGGAACGCTTCTGCACAATTCCGCTATCCGGCCGGCGGCTGCTTGCTTCCAAGCCCACAACAGTCCTCGCTTTTTGGCTCCTACCTATGCTTGTGAGGTTCGGAATGGACGCTAACCAACTCCACACACGTCGAACACGTCGGTCGTTTCTTCATTTGGGCGACGGACGTCCTCTAGTCCGACGCCCGGAGGGTCCTGCTAGGGCGGCAGACGGCCGCCCTCACTCCACAACCCAGATCACTCATAACATCAGATGTCCCAAGACGTCCGGGTAGGCATTCACAGGTACCAAGTTCGGCCCTGAGGGAGTGAGAACGAGAACGTCAAAGGAGTTTAACGCTTAGCCGCCCCCAACGGCCACACCACGTCCCTATCAAAAACGCCGGGACCACCATTCGACAGATTAGGCGCTTGGTGATAGGGTGCAGGACTGACGACGAATCCGTACATCCCTTTCCCAGCCGTATAATAGGGAGTGGAGGGCTGGCAGGCAGACCCGCGCCAAAAGCCGCTCCTTCGGAGGGTTTTTCTTCGCTTCAGCGGTACAAAAAATCTAATAAAAACGCAATGTGTGTTCTTCTTCATAGAGCGACGCGGCACATCGGTCGCGGCGGACCGGAGGGGAGTAGCCATAGCGTGTATTACCGATGCAAAACAGTCTGTCATTTTTTGCGGGAGGATATGCGTGCGACACACACACGCACACTACAAAAATCGTCTATTACTACGAAACTCACATCTTGACTTTAACAAAATACAGAAACAATTTCACGCACACATTTAAACATCTAGGGGACAGGTATAGGCCCATTTGGGCTTGTACTTTGACAGAGGGGAAAGCCTGCATATGGTTCTTTTTAAACATATCAGTGGTGTTATTCAGAGGACATTTCGAGTCATTGAATTTTCTTTAGCATTAATGTTCTAAACGAAAAAAAAAATTAGGTTGACCCGTGATTTATTAGATAAAATAGTACAGTATACTTCAATCATTACAGTACATTTGCAGTTATTAAACTGGGTGTACTCCTCAGACTCGGTACAACGAGGGGATGTCGCCGGGTCGCGTGTTCCAACTCATTATTTAATATTACGATTTTTACAACTTTTCCTTAAGCCGTTAAAATATGAGCTGAAACTGTAAAAATATGGAAATTATATTATTATGGTGAAAATATTAGGTTAACAACTTTTATATTATTTACCTTCAACTAATACAGAGAATGCATTTTGAGTAATAGTTGAGAATAGAGTTTGACTTACTAACTACGACTTCTACCACCGAAGTCAGTAATGTACTTAATAATGCAATAAATTATTGAGTATTGAGTATATTGAGTTGAGAAACTTATCTTTAAAGCAGATATTAGATTTTTCAATGATTAAAAAAGTACGTAGACATCTTCAAAAATCGAATAATTTAATTACCACGTTTTATTGCGTAACCTAACCTCTAATTATACAGGTACCTTGTGTAATGATAATAAAAGCTATTTTTTATTGTTTTTGGATAAGTGGGATACCTAATTGGAATTAATGTAAAGTAAAATATAGATGATAGAACTGCCTCGGTAGCCTAGTGGTAGCAGGCCATTACTACTACGCTGAGGTCCTGGGTTCGATTCCCGGGTAGGGAGTTATCAGAGATAATGGTGTAAAGTCCTTTATCTCTGGTTCTATTAGGATTTTTCCATTTTCGGGAAATTTCCCAGTACCTCGAAGTTTGGTAATGTGCCCGGAGATGTCAACAGGCTCGCCATCTGTTACATGGGCCAAAACGTAACCGGCGAATCGCGGGTGTTTGCATGTATGCTTCAATGCATGCATTTACCTCTGCCTACCCCTTCGGGGATTATAGGCGTGAAGTTACGTTAAAATATAGATTTCCCCAAATTAAAAAATACCGTATATGGTTCACTGGTGGCCTGCAAATGTGCCTAATTTTGTCAATACGCGTCCTTTACTGCACTATGTGTTCAGCACTATCGCGTTCCGGTTAGATCAGAGGTTCCCAAACTATTTTTTCTTGTAGACCCCTTTCAATTTTTTTCTGATTTCCGTGGATCCCCCCTCCTTACTACATTTATATTACATTCCCATATTTCCAAATTTTATTCACGCCTACGTAGACCCCCACCGAGTCCCATGGACCCCAGGGGGTCTACCACTTTGGGAATCACTGGGTAAGATGGTATGTACGTATGAATGTATCTTCACGCCAGGTCTCTAACGGAGTAGGCAGAGAGTGTGGAGCGCCAGATGTCCCGGGCCTGACACACCGCCCGTGCCTCATCTACATGCACGCCGATTCCTTAGACTCTTGACTCCACCATCAGACAGAACTAAGATGGTTATTTTATAACACATGGACATAAAAACTGAAGTCTCAAGGGTGGCAACGCATCTGCATTTTGCTCTCTGGTTTTTATGTAGATGTCTATTGGCAGCATTCATCACTTAGCTTGAGCTGCATGGTTGTCTGCCACCTCCATTACATAAAAAAAGATAGATCTGCTAATGTTGTCGATATATCTAATACTAAGCTTAAAAAAGACAGAACAGAACCACAATGTAAGCAGAACCCAGGACCCCAGCCTAGCAGCAGTGGCTACATAATTTTTTTTTTTTATATAATGGAAGTGGTAAACAAGCATGCAGTTCACATTGATGTTAAGTGATGACTGCAGCCTACAGACACCTACACAAAGACCAAGGTCAAAATGCAGATGCGTTACCACTCCTGAGGCCTAAGGTGTTATGCCTCTGTGCCGGAAATTACAGGGCCGTATATCACCACCTGATCGGAACACGGTAATGCTGAACACTACCATTTAGCGGCAAGTATATTAGGTAATGAGGTGGTGCCTACGCCCGCGAGCTCCGTCACTGGAGCTCTACCACCAGTAGAAGAAGAATGCATATAAATACTTGTGTACATAATTATCTTTTGCCAATATAGGTATAATAGTAACCTAACGTTTCTACTTGACTTCTCAAAAAGTCGGAAGTCTCTTCAAAGCTAAATCCGCGTATAAAGAATAACAAAACCTCAATTTACACCAACAATTCGCAACGTAATCTGATAAAGGGCGATGATAAATATAACTATGTAAATCCACCCACAGTATTGAAGCTCCATTTGCGTGATGGGTAACGTATATTCCCTCCAAAACGTATTATGGCGGTTTTCACGATGCACGCAAGACACCGCCTGTCACTTAGCTTAGAAGCCTGACGTATTATTTCCTAGGTTCGTGAAATACATTATTCATTGTTCTATTTTAAAATCTAGTGCTTCAGATTTTCTATTCATAGAATTGGATTGAGTATTCTGTTTATTAGATTACTATGGGTATCACTGTAAAGTGTTCAATTTAACTGTGATTTCTTGTATCGAAATTTCTTTCGTATGTCTACTTAGATTTTTCTAAGCCGATTTAATTAATTGTTGGTCTAATTTTATTAATCTCTAACTTTGCAAATAGGTAATTATGTCTTTACTTATTATTTTTTAAATCGTTGTAATCTAGCCGAAGTTAGTTGACAATTTAGCATTATGTTAAGACGATCTAAGTTTAAGATATAGCCCGAAGTCATTTTTGTAATAACATGTTGCGACCAAAATAAGATCATTTTAAAAAAGTTGTTGGCGGGATTCGAATCTACTCTCACTGTATAAACTAGACCAAATGCTTAACTACTAAGTTACCTCAGTGTCGAAATTTTCTGTTACTTTTGATTAAAAGTGATTCAAAATCTAGGAGAGGAAATAGTTGTACGACCACCGGATGATTACATCCAGAGATTGCAGGTTCAAATCACGCCCGATTTGATTAGTTTAATTTTAAATGTACTTTAAAAATCTTTGTGATGGAATTGATCTATATGAGGGAGCTTTTTGTTTACATTATTATGGACTACATTGATTAACTTACTAAGACAGTGGAGAGTAAATATATTTATGCTTGCCTGCTAGATGTACGACTAAGTTAAGAATAATAACATACGACGAGAGTTATGAAAATATTTTTAATGGATTGCGTTGCATCGTTTTAATTTAAATAATAACTGTTAAAATTCTTCATATTCGAAATCATTTTAAGCTCTTGTATCAATATCAATTATACAAATGAAAATGTAATTACATAACTCAATCAATGTCACCCAGCTCCTGGCCTACATCGTCGGGAAGAAAACTTTACATTACGGAAACGCCGTATCAATTCCCTTCGGCAACACGAAGGAAAGGAACGTGAAATCAAACTCACAATTCGAATCATTCTTCCCCAAACAACGGTACATATTGCCGCCGCCATGATTTTGTAAAAAAAATAAAACAAAATCCAAAAAAGGCTTTATATGTAAGTTTTTTATATGTATATCGTTGGTGACAGATTTCAGTTTATGGTCGGTGAGTTAAGTGATGGGTTCGACCAGCTATTTGTCGAAGTCGAAAGCAGGTTATCGAGGCAAAAGTGGTTCCAGTGTCGGCTCAGATAAAGAGATGAACGGAAAACTGCGAAGGACCAAAATTAGGTATGTACCTACTCCACATCACATATTTGTAAAAGATTTTTAAAATATATTTGTCTATGTCTTGCCAGTTACTTAAATCACATCCTAAAATCTGGTAAGATAGCATACTTAGCTAAGATAAAAAACCGGGCAAGTGCGTGTCGGGTCACGTGCAATGTAGGGTTTATAAGTAGATCGACTATCACTCGAAAACATGTAGTCTTAGTAGACTACAAGTCTTAATAGACTCTACTAATGGGATATATATATATGATTGGCCGACCCGGTTAGTCCAGCGGTGCGAAACCACCGTTTGATTCGAAGGGTCGCGGGTTCGATCCCCGCACCGGAACAAATATTTGTATGGCCTACAGATATTTGTTTCGGGTCTGGGTGTTTGTGTATGTGTTGTATGTGTACAACGGCACCCACGACACAGGTTTATACCTACTGTGGGGCTGTGAGTGTAAGCCTATTTAAAAAAAAAAAAAAATATGATAGTTTTTATTTTAAATGAAATATTATGTCTCATCACCATGTTTTTTTTACACGTCCAAATACCACCATTTGGCTGATACAATGTCACACAGACTTGTGTCTAATAACAGTTCACAATTTATAGGTTAATATTTGTTGTAATATTTTTTCACATTCACAATATTTTTTTAAAGATTTATCCAACGATACCCCACACTATGGGGCGTATGAAGTAAAGTGTACTATGTTCAGCTCCACCTTGCGTAGGTACTATATTATATACATTTATAGTACATACGCATAGTATACTATAATGTATTTGGGGAGGTACTATATAAACATATTTTTTAAAAGATTTTATTGCCAGACTTTGACTGCTATGCTAATATGTATTTTGTACCAAATTACAGCTTTCTAGTATACTAATAGTGTACGTTGGTAAATTACCGGTAGTGTTCAGCACTATCGTGTTTCGATTAGATGGTAATGGCCCCGTAATACGAGTAACTATTACAGAGACATAACAACTAAGGTCTCAACTCAAGGTCTGGTCTTTGTGACGTCTATAGGCTGCAGTCATCACTTAACATCAATGTGAATTGCACGCTTGTAGTATTACTTACAATCAATGTAAAGCATACAGTTTACATTGATGGTAAGTAATTCTGTGGCCTATAAACATCTATAATGCCCTCCTTTCAACATCCTCCAGCACTGCCAATTTGGATCTACTACTGACCAAGTGTCCCATTAACCACCAAATTAACTACGTGATGACTCCATGCAAAATTGCTTCAGCGCCTACGTAGCGCAGAGTGCTGAGTGTGTACGTAGCGTTACGTAGTGACGTACCGTAGACTACGTAGCTGGGCGCTACGAAGTCTTTAGACAAATCTCGTAGGCCAGTTATTGTTCTACAAAATTATACATATGTTTAAGAATAAAGACAAAGGAGATGTTGCGAGCTCGGCTCCAGTTCGTACACGTTCTCAAAAAATGGGTAAATTAAAGAAGAATCCGAAAAAAATACAATTAATTTATTCAAGTGTATATTTTAGAGTTACTACCACATTAAATTCAAACGATTTTATCATTTTCAACCATATTCAACATGGCGGCGATACAGCCGACGCTTCTTTAAATTGGAAATCGATTAGTTTAAGTTCTTAATATTAACACATGAAATCGATTTCGATAGTATTTAGAAAATATTACTTTTTTTTCCAAGTACTTTAAAATCAAAAAACAATTTAAAAAATGAAAATGTCAAAATGACGTCGCCCGCTGTATTCGCCATGTTGGTTTGAGTTGCAATTCTAACTGCAAATAATATTTTGTAACTGCAAACAAAGCTAAATAAGTGAAAATATGCAGTAACAAACGTTTTTATATTGATTTTGCCTGTTATTAATATTGTGTACAATACATGGCCGGAGGTCCATACATTTTTGCAACATCTCCTTTGTCTTGAAAAAATGAAAAATGGAACAAGGTGGAAACAGCTTTGAAATATTATTTTGAGAACCTAGAGAATATTTTCCATTGTGTAAACAAAATACGTCGGAATAAAAGATCAGAAGAAAATTTAAAATTCATGTTTAGTATGGGTGGCAATTAATCTTGATAAGAAAGACCAGTTTTTTTTTCCAGTGTGGTAAAAAAAATTATACGTCGATAAAATTTATTCCATCATCTAGAGTATTCTAGAGTATCTGTAGATAATATTTCAAAGCTGTTAAAACTTGTACCTTTTTCTTCTGTACGAATCAATGTATGGCACATGCCATAATTATTTGTATTTATATCATCAAATGAAGCGCGCATGGCCCGCGGCTGGTGTAGATCGTAAGCGATCTACTCGGTTAAGCATTACGGGCGCGGTCGGGTGGGTGATGGGTGACCGCTAGTAACAAATTAAAATGCGCGTTTCCGTGCTTCGGAGGGCACGTTAAGCCGTCGGTCCCGGTTGCTATCTATAGGTAGCAGTCGTTAAATTGTTTTTATATTATTTCGCATTAACACATGCTTGTGAAATATATTTTATTTTAAAGAAAAATGGAAAGAAAAATTTGACTTCAGGCGAGACTCGAACTCGCGGCCTACTGGGAATCTAGTCCAGCCGCTCTTCCAATTGAGCTACTGAAGTCCTGCCCGATTTGTCAAATCTTTCCTTCACATTTATTGCCTTCCATAAAGCAAGGCATTGAAATATTATTTTGAGAACCTAGAGAATATTTTCCATTGTGTAAACAGCCCGATTTGTCAAATCTTTCCTTCACATTTATTGCCTTGCTTTATGGAAGGCAATAAATGTGAAGGAAAAATTTGACAAATCGGCCAGGACTTCAGTAGCTCAATTGGAAGAGACTAGATTCCCAGTAAGCAGTCGTTAAACCCTGTCGGACGCCTGACGGTTTGAAAACATCCGACAGCGGGTTGGCCACTAACCCGTATCTCCACGTGTTGAATTATTTTAATATATATTTATTGGAGAACCCGAATTAAGAAGAGCTCATGTCATGAAGCCAACTTGATGTATATTAAACTAAACTGTTTTATAAATTTTCAATGTTCTGCCTCGGTAGCCTAGTGGTAGCAGGCCACTACTACTACGCTGAGGTCCTGGGTTCGATTCCCGGGTCGTGGGTTATCAGAGATAATGGTGTAAAGTCCTTTATCTCTGGTTCTATTGGGATTTTTCCATTTTCTAGAAATTTCCCAGTACCTCGAAGTTTGGTAATGTGCCCGGAGATGTCAACAGGCTCGCCACCTGTTACATGGGCCAAAACGTAACCTGCGAATCGTGGGTGTTTGCATGTATGCTTGAATGCATGCATTTACCTCTGCCTACCCCTTCGGGGATTACAGGCGTGAAGTTACGTTTTATTATATATTTATTGGAGAACCCGAATTAAGAAGAGCTCATGTCATGGAGCCAACTTGATGTATATTAAACTAAACTGTTTTATACATTTTCAATGTTATATAAATTACACGACTTCCCGTAGGAGTATTTTATTGATTTATGATACGTTTTACCTTATCTATTAAATTAGAATCGGATAACATGAAGGCTCTATATGTATAGAACTTGAAAAAATATTAATTACGTGCTTATTTGGCCCTTTTCTAACTATCACAGTGATGAAGAATAATAACTAAAGTCTCAGAGATTGCATTTTGACGTCTGGCCGTTGTGTGGGTGTCTATAGGCAGTCATCACTTAACATCAATGTGAACTGCATGCTTGTAGTTTTACTGGTGGTAGAGCTCCAGTGACGGAGCTCGCGGGCGTAGGCACCACCGCATTACCTAATATACTTGCCGCTAAATGGTAGTGTTCAACACTATCGTGTTCCGGTCAGGTGGTAATGTACGGCCCTGTAATTTCCGGCACAGAGGCATAAGACCTTAGGCCTCAGGAGTGGTAACGCATCTGCATTTTGACCTTGGTCTTTGTGTGGGTGTCTATAGGCTGCAGTCATCACTTAACATCAATGTGAACTGCATGCTTGTTTACCACTTCCATTACATAAAAAAAAAAAAAACTTACAATCAATGTAAAGCATACAGCTTACATTGATGGTAAGTAATTCTGTGGCCTATAAACATCTATAATGCCCTCCTTTCAACATCCTACAGCACTGCCAATTTGGATCTACTACTGACCAAGTGTCCCATTTATAAGTAGATTATTTAATGGTGGTACCTACGTCCCGAACTGTGTCACTGGGGCTCTACCACCCATGTTTCCTACAATCTACTTACGGATAGTGTAACATAACTTACAATGTAATCCGGTGCTGTAAGATCAAGAAAAACAAGTGAAGAGGAATAAGAAGGTTTATAAAAATAGAGATGGTATGGTATGATATAGTGCTCTATGTTCTCTACCTACCCCATTGGGTTGAAGATACATACTTATCAAATACATTATAATATAATAATAATAATAGCAACCCATTATACGTCCCACAGCTGGGCACGAGTCTCTCCCCTTTTTAGCAGGAGGCCTGGAACTTACTCCACCACGCTGCTCCAATGCGGATTTGTGGAGGTGGGTGGGGTGGGTAAATGGCCAACCCGCTGTCGGATGTTTTCAAATCGCCCATAAGGCCTCCGACAAGGTTTAACGACTGCTATCTATCGATAGCAACCGGCACCGACGGCTTAACGTGCCCTCCGAAGCACCGAAACGCGCAATTAATTTGCCACTAGCGGTCATCCATCACACTACCCGACCTGCATTCAATCATACATGCAAACACCCACGACTCGCCGGTTACGTTTTGGCCCATGTAACAGGTGGCGAACATGTTGCCATCTCCGGGGACATCCGGGCACACCCAAATTCAGGGGTAATGGGAAAAAAAAAAAACGCTTACACTCACAGCCCCACAGTAGGTATAAACCTGTGTCCTGGGTGCCGTTGTACACATACAGCACATACACAAATAACCAGACCCAAAACAAATATCATGTAGGCCATACAAATATTTGTTCCGGTGCGGGGATCGAACCCGCGACCCTTCGAATCAAACAGTCATCTCACACCGTATCGTCATATCTGGACTAACCAGGTCGTCAAGGTCGGAAACTTCCAGAAAATGGAAAAATCCCAATAGAAGCAGAGATAAAGGATTTTAAACCGTTATCTCTAATATCCCCCGACCCGGGAATCGAACCCAGGACCTCCAGCGTAATAGTAGTGGCCTGCTACCACTACGCTACTGAGGCAGTTTAGGTTTAAGCAAATACTTACGTTAAGATATCTATTCACATATTAATTGCTGAGTTAGTTGCCAACGCATTGTTTATATTAACAACAGTTGCCATGACAACGCGTAATCAATATCCAATGCAACCAAATCATACCTCACTCGGCAGCGCAATGCGTCACCGAAAACGTTTTTGAAATATGAACGAATTTATTATTTTTATTTTTCCAAAATGTGATTAAACTGCCAGTGCGCGACAGCGATAGTCAACTGTAATTATGAACTATCGTTATTATTTTTCGTATAGGAGGCCGATTAAGATGAACGAATATGGCTTGAAAAAAATACCGGATTATACTGAGCTGGCGTATAAGGAAGCTGTGTCAAAATTGCGGTACTTTTTATCAGGAAATGCGCCGAGTGTGAGTAATTTTTGTAAATATAATAGTTTATTTTTTTTTTAATTTCAAAGAAAACAAACATTGAAGTAAATCTAATTGCTGAATTAATTAAAAACTAGACACCAATTAAGTGTATTTAATGTTTTCGCATAGAAATATCTAAACAAACATGTTTTTATGAACAATTAAAAAAAAAGTCTTAAAATGCATGACTATTTGGGGAGATATTATGAAGAAAGGTTTAGGATTATCAAATAGGTACACATTACGTGTTTTTTCAGTGTTTTATTTTATAAAAGAGAAGAAAAATTAAAAATAATATTACCAAATGAAGCTGTAGGTAGTAGGTAATTATTTTTTTTATGTTGTCACAAATACGTAATGAATAAACTACACATTATAATATATCACATGTCATGTGTTATACATTTATTTATCTAACTTAATATTTGTAAAAAAAAGTAAAAACATCTCTTTCATAAAACATTAATATTTTATAATTAAAAGTAATAAAAAAATGAAACAAAAAAATGGAAAAATGGTACAAGGTAAAATAGCTTTCAATTATAATCTAGGGAAACTAAAGATTATTTCCTGAATAAAAATATGTTGAACTTTCCTAACAAAAGCACTCCATACAAACTTCAATTTTCGATTTTTTTATGTTTAAAATATTTTTTCGGGTCACTAGATAATATTTAAAGCTGTTTTACCGAGTCACCTTTTCAATTCTGTATTTACAAATTTTGAAGGATCTGTCAATCGAGTCAATCAAGTAGGTATCATGCAATGTTTTCGAATTCTATGTACCGACTTTCCTGCGGCTTATATCACATTAATTCCAACCCTTTGGGTATTTCCAAAAATCCTTTAGTGCCTTCACCGCTTCCCTATACTTTACCTACTAATAATAATAATTACCAATCTATAAAGAACCCCTGTACGTTTTATTCTCCTAGACGTTTCACCCTAGTGAACCTAGAAGCATGAAACGTGCAGGGGATGTAGGCTGTCTGTGAAACGCTAACTGGATTACAGACATTCAATTTAACTACTTAATACATATTTCTATTCACTTTTGCCAGTTTCATAACATTTTTTTCATTGTACGTGGTACGTGTATAATTATTTTTAGAGTGATATTATTTATTATCTATTTAACTATAGAACCAATAAAGTTTAGATATTATTATGAACGATTTAAAAAATATTTCAACTCTTTGTGGCTTAGGGTAGAGTTGCATTTGAAATAAATTAGTATGGATGTTCAATGTAATTTGATTAGAAAAGTTTACATTTCATAACATACGTTACTTTTATACCAACCTTCATATGATTGTAACTATATGTGTATGTTATAATATTCCTTAAGTCACCCAAACCACCGTATACGCACAAAAAGAGTGATTCAATGATTATCTAGATCAGAGGTTCCCAAACTATTTTTTCTTGTATACCCCTTTCAATTTTTTTCTGGTTTCCGTGGACCCCCTCCTTGCTACATTTATATCACATTCCCATATTCACGCCTACGTAGACCCCCATCGAGTCCCATGGACCCGAGGGGGTCTATATGGTCCACTTTGGGAATCACTGATCTAGATGAAGATCTTCAGATAGGTTAAGAATTACAAGAATATACAATAGGTTAACATCCCACTGCAGAATACTGCAGAATCATTTCGTTCATTCAGATATGCTGCAAACCTATTTTTTTAAATCTAGAGAATATATATCCACTAGGTTGCCTATCAAAAAATGACCGCAAGTATTTTTTTATATTTTTTTTGGGAATCATTATTTTTTTTTTTTTCAATAAAGTATCGTCTACCTCACGGCAATATGTATAAAGACTGAAAAATCACGTCTGCCGTTGCGCACTTGGCCGCCCCTCAGTATTTTCATTCCGCCCCGATAACTTTCTACGTCCATGACATAGGTACACTAGGTACATGTATTATTTATATATCAAAGTAGCGGCCCGCCCCGGCTCCGCGCGGTGCAATGTTGCCTACCCTCTCCTATTCGTCTTAGCGTGATGATTATACATAGATATAGCCTAAAGTCTTCCTCGATATCTTTTATAGTTGAGGCAGCGTACCTTTTTACACCTTGTGTTAGTAAAACCCAAATATCTTACGGAACCATATTTTTTCCAAAATAAAATATAGGCTACGTTACCCGTGGATAATGTAGCTTTCGAATAGTGAAATAAACTATAAAAGATATTCCTCGATATCTTTTATAGTTTAGGCAGCGTAAGCAAAATAAGTAACTTTTCTGGTTGATTTTTTACACCTTGTGTCTGAAAAACCCAAATATCTTACGGAACCCTTTTTTTCATAATAAAATATAGCCTATGTTACCCGTGGATAATGTAGCTTTGGAATAGTGAAAGAATTTTTAAAATCGGTCCAGTGCAGTGGTTATTGAGCCTATTCAATACAAACAAACAAACAAAAAAATATTACCTCTTTATAATATTAGTTTAGATTTACCCCCTTATTCATAAACGTACTTTAGATACGTTTTAGCTATAGAATGCTTTGTCTTGAATGTGCATGATAGAAAGAGACAAAGCAGGGATTAGCAACACTTTAGCTAAAATATGTTTATGAATAAGAGGGTTAGATTAAAGCTATTTTTTTTCTCATTATTATATTATACGGGAGTCAAATTAAATCGGCCGCAAATAAGAGTTGTTGGCTGTTTAAGATGAAATAATTTAATAAAAAATACTTGCGGCCAAATTTTGATAGGCAACCTAGTGAATATATTATCTCTAGATTGTAAAGTTGCGTAAAAATTAGGTTTGCAGCATATCTGGATGAACGAAATGATTCTGCAGTGAGAACTTAACCTACAAGTGCATAGTTTTCACTGTATTCAGTTGCCTTTCCCGTATTCAAACAGGTTCGCAGTTATGGCGGGTCTGCATCCATCAAAAATTTGGACGAGTCAGACGGCGATATCGACAAGAAGTACACATATAATACATTGTCGGAGTACAAGCCGCGTCCTCGGCTCACCGCCAAATACGCAACATTATACGCCGACAGCTTGAACAATTATTCGCCGCCTACTAATGGTAATAGACAAGTTTGTAAGTGTATGTAGTTTCTTTAGGGTAGGATTGGTAGTATTTTTACTGGTGGTAGAGCATCAGTGACGGAGCTCGCGGCCGTAGGCACCACCGCATTACCGCTAAATGGTAGTGTTCCGGTCAGGTGGTAATGTATGTTTTCGGCACAAAGGCATAACACCTTAGGATTCAGGTAAGGTAACGCATTTCAATTTTGACATTGGTCTTTGTGTGGCTGTGTGCCTATAGGCTGCAGTCATCACTTAACATCAATGTGAACTGCATGCTTGTTTGCCACTTCCATTACATAAAAAAAATCCCACCAGCCAAAAGACGTCTACAGCTGGGCAAAAGTCTTCCTCAAAGTTGCCTACAATAGTGTTGCGCATTAGAGGAGAATATGCCATAATCACCACGCTTGGCATGCGGATTGGCGACCGCAGGGTCGGCAGTTACACGCTGACGCTGCTGCTAATTCCACATTTCATTATTCTACCTATTTCTATTCTTTGGAAACACAAAACATCTCATTTCTTCGTATACAAAGGAATACCATCATGCTTTGGTAGGTATAGGTAACTTACCAATTAATCTATGAATTTGTTTCAGTCCCACCAACCACCACGGCTGCAGCCGGCGACCTGAGTGGTGGTACTAACCCCGATGTCGTCAACTTTATACAGAAACAGGAAGAATATATTGAACAACTCGAACGGGAGAGCCAGTATTGTCGGGTAAATTGAGTGACATTCGTCTAGACTGACGTCCAGGTCAATCCAGGTCTTGGATCTGATGCCGGATTGCTTACACGGTCGTGTTGTCGTGTATAGGTTTCAATGGGTTTCAACGATACGATTCTGTCGTCTCCGTCTTCAGCTTAGTGAGACGGCTTTGCACTAAGAACGGCCCTTGTGTCGCTCTATAGCCGCTTTAATACTGTCAGTACTGTACTACCGTAGGTCTCGAGTCAATGACTTAGAGATCTATCGATTGAGCTGCCTTAGTACACTAAAGCGTCTTCAGAGGACTTCAGAATCATACCGTGCCTCTCCTCCATGAATCAGTCATGGAACCCAATAGGTTTGCTCAGAATAAAGGATAGATAAGTAATGTTATTATATACTATATCATCAGCAAATATTCAATTGTGCTAATGATTTCACTATCAAAAATTATTATCCTTATCAAATCGCAACAGGAACCATATTATAATCTCATATTGCAATTAAATTGGAACTTAATGAAAGAATCTAGCGTTTCGATTTAGATTCCGTAAACGAATCGCATTAATATTTCCATTCAAATCCGTCTATGATGTGATCCAATAAACTTTCCCATAGGACGAGCTAAACAACTTGCTTGGCAAAGTAAAAGAAGTGATATCCGAGAACGAACACTTGCATGAGGCTCAAAAGAACAAGCTGATCTCTCGAATGTTCCATACGTACAACGCTGGCTCTGAAACTGACGAGTTAGATGATCTTGGTGATAGCACTGGACTGGATAGCGATAATAAGGTAAGTCCAAAAGATGCTTTGGTCTCAGCATTTAAAAAGAATACGGGGGCCATAGAAATTAAATAAATAGTTAGTTTTTAATTCCTTCACGAAGCTCAAAAGGAACCAGTGCAAATCTGATTCTGAAGCTGATGAACCGGATGATCTTGGGGATAGTACTGAACTTAATAGCGACACTAAAGTAGTGCTCTGTTAGTTTTCCACAACACAAAACTAGTAATGAAATAGTTATCGAATCTTAAGATAGGTATATTGACAATCTAAACATTTAAATATTTAAGGTGACACCGTCTAAGAATCGCAGACCAAGATCGCGTGGCACAAAACTCGAAGGACCAAACATTGTATTTGAATCCCGCATCGCTGAATTGGAGGCGCAGTTGACACAGGCAAAAATAGACCTGAAGAAGATTCAGGTAATACAATAAAAGTACAGCTTGCTAAAATTACGATCACGTGGTTGTACTTGTAATTTATATTGGCTTCGCCTTTGTTTTTGAATAAATTTGCTATTAAGTACTGTTTGCCACAAACCGCTACAAATATTTTGATTCAGTTTTAAGTAGGTATATGCAATGTCTATACCTGTGTATACTCGTATATATTAATTATAAATGACGTCGTTTCCATTTTAGGACGAAAACAACGAAAATAAACGTAAACTGGCATCGGGACTTGTAGATTCGACGTGTCTAGATGGATTTAAGCGACAAATTGATAATTTGCAAAGGTAAATTGAAGTTAATAACATTAATAAACAAAAACCTGAATCTTATAATATTACATAATTTTCAGAGGTAGTTTATTGTAAATATGTCCATTTTATAGGGACAAAACAGCACTGGAGTCACAAATATCTAAACTGAAGTTGAGTTTGGATCAGAAAGACGGTGATTATGAGGGGCGATACAAACGAGGCTCAGATGCTGTTGAACAACAGCTGAGAGAAGAACGGAGTAATCTAGAGAGTGAAATACGAAGGCTTAAGGTAAAGCCAAAACACCTAATTTCCTATCAGGTACTCGTAAGATTTAAGATAAAACATGTTGTTTGATGCGAGCAACATTGAAGGTAAGTAAATACTGCAGGCCATGGATAATATTGCCGGACTATTGCCAAAGATCTCTTGCCCCTGTGCCAATACCTCATAGGAAGACGATTGCTCTGAACATTATTATTTAGCGGCTGCTAGATTAAGTAATGCAGGCTACTCTTAGCCACGAAGAAAGAGAAGTTCCGACATCGCAATTCTACTTCATCCAAAATAAAAGTGGCAATAAATAATTTCAGACCTTGCGTATCCAGGAACGTGTTCAAATGGACTTCTTTCATATTACAGGATGACCTAGCGAAAGAGAGAAACAAAGTGCGCGAACTTGCAGGAGAGGGAGCGAGACGGGCGATCCAGGAGAGGAGCGCAGCCGAACAACGGTATACTGCGCATTTCGACGAACTGCAGCATGATTTGGCCGCACAGTATGACAATGTCTCTAAGTTGCAGGTAAGCGGAGTAATCATTGAACAGTGTACGATCACAGAATATTTAATAGGTGCAATGTTACGTACGTAAAAACGTAAAAAATCGTAACTTCACGCCTGTAATCTTCGAAGGGGTAGGCAGAGGTAAATGCATGCACGATTCGCCCGTTACGTTTCTGACCCATGTAATAGGTGGTGAGCCTGTTGCCATCTCCGGGCACATTACCAAACTCCGAGGTACTGGGAAACTTCCAGAAAAGGAAAAACACCCAATAGAACCAGAGATAAAGGATTTTAAACCGTTATCTCTGATAGTCCCCGATCCGAGAATCGAACCCAGGACCTCCAGCGTAGTAGTAGTGGCCTGCTACCACTAGGCTACTGAGGCAGTTGCAGTTGTGAGCAATGTACGTACATTACTACTTTCATAATAAAATATAGCCTGAATAGTGTAGCTTTCTGATTGTGAAAGAATTTTCATGATCGGCTCATTTTTACTGAAGATTAGCCCCTACAAACAAACAGACAATCAAAGTTACAAACTTTACCTCTATAGATAGATAGGTAAATGGTAGTTTTTGTAATGATCAATAATTTTTTTTTATGTATCTAATGAAGCCTCTGGTTTTTATGTAAATATATGTGCTGACTATGACTGCATCATTATTCAACATTCATGTGAACTGCATTCTGTTTACCACCTTTTTTATGTTATTAAGGTGGTAAACAAGCATGCAGTTCACATTGATGTTAAGTGATGATTGCAGCCTATAGATACTTACACATAGCCCAAGATCAAAATGCAGATGCGTTACCACTCCTGAGGCCGATGGTGTTATGGCTTTGTGCCGGAAATTACAGGGCCGTACATTACCACCTGATCGGAACACGATATTGTTCAACACTACCGCGGAAAGTATATTGGGTAATACGGTGGTGCCTACGCCCGCGAGCTCCGTCACTGGAGCTCTACCAGCAGTAAATATTAAATACAGTCAAGGAACAGTCCGCTTATTTAATGCGCCTATTCAAAATTAATCCAATATATCTTTTATTACCACTTCTTAAGGTCCCCAAGGTTTGGTCAAGCGGCAAGTTCCCTGATATTACATGTACTTAGGTAGTCTGGGTACCTGGTGGTGGTAAGCGTATGTTATTTTATTTTGCAGTTGGATCTGGAACGGCAACGTCGCGAAGAAAACGACTTGAAACGTGAACTGTCGATGAAAAACGCAGCCATCGAAGAGTTGAAGATGGAACTGAAGAATAAGTCGTGTAATTGTTATTTTACTTCACACATAGCAACTCTGAGCAACACGGGCCGCCAGCCAACCGGAGGGGAGTAGCCATAAGCAGGCTTTCCCCTCTGTCAAAGTACAAGCACAAGTCACCCTATGCCTGTCGCAGAGATGTTTAAATGTGTGCGTGAAATTGTTTAAGTCAAGGTGTGAGTTTCGTGGTAATAGACGATTTTTGTGTGTGTGTGTCACAAATTTCTCCACGCAGACATTAATGACTGTTTTGCATCGGTAATAAACGCTATGACTACTCCCATCCGGTGGCCCGCGTTACCCTATGACTTCACAAGACTAATATACCACTGCTGAGTCCGATTGGTATCGCTGAGTATTAGGGACAAGATCTTGGGATTATCATCTGAGGGTCGATATGTATTTAAGGCTGGATTGCATCATCTTACTCTAACAAAGTAACGATTAGGTGCAAAAGTTAGTGACACCATTTGAAAATTGTTAAAATTATACCGTCATAACTTTAACTCCTAACCGTAACTGGCCGAGCTACGCAGTTGAACTCAATTATCTGTCAGATTATGAGAAAATCTGTCAACCCTAATAACTTGAATTATGCAAAAAAAAATACGCTATACGCTGGTGCTACACACTTCAAAGTCAACAGGTTCGTAAAATCAACGTAAAAAGAAACAAAGTAATGTTTTTTAAATTGAAATTTGAGAAATTTAGAATCAACTGTAATTTCAGCATCTTTACAAGCGGACCTGGCCCAAGCGCATGCGGAGAAGGCGTCCCTTGACGAAGAACTGGCGAGCGCTAGGCTCGCCATGGAGCGTCACCAGCGGCAAGCTAAACACGAGACCAATAGACTCAATTCTGAGGTAAATTATAAGTTAATTGGACACAGCTATACCAAAATGTTTGGTACATCGTACATACAAATACCAAATCAAATCCAGAAATTAATTATCAATATAACATGTATCTGTTGCAATAAATTCAACTTGTAAACAAGAGGGAGATGGCATAATGTAACATTGATCATTAATTTGTGGATTGGTGCATTTTGGCATAACAAGTAGGATTATCAACAACCAGTGATCAAAGTGCAGATGCGTTGCCCCCCTGTGTAGATCAAAATGGAGATGTGTTGCCACCCCTGAGGTCTTAGTTGTTATGTCTCTATGATTGTGATTATGGGCCATACATTACCATCTAACCGGAAAATGATAGTGCTGAACACTATAATTTGGTGGCAGATAAATTAAGTAACGCTGTAGTGCCGATGTCCTCGCGTCCCTACACTAGAACTCTACCACTTTCACCATTTCTCTTCCACTAGAAGATAATTCTTCTTCTAGTGGGCGAAGGAGTCGTCAAGTCTCAGCGCCATTCCGAATTGTGTTCAATGCAATTAAAAATTACAGATTCAGTCACTCCGCCAGCGTTTGGATCGTGCTGATGCAGACTTGGTGCATTCGCGACGGGAGAATCTCAGGCTCTCGGAACAAATATCGACTTTGGAGAAGGAGGTCCGTTTCAATTTCAGTTTTAATTTATAGGTTGACAGACAAGCTGTCGGGCCATCTGATGGAAAGTGGTCACCGTCGCCTATGAACATTTGCAACACCAGGGGAGTTGCCAACGCGCTGCCATGCCCTTTTGTCGCCATTTTGAAGAACTCCATATTGTAGAACCGAGGGAACACTTCAGAGGGAAGCTCGTTCCACAATTACTTTAATTCTATATCTTTTTTGTCAGTTAGGGACACTAATGGTTGTGCGATTGCTTAATCTCTCTCACACTTTTCTGTTTGCAATAACTTTATAGTCAAAGAGGAAACTCTCAGTCCATTCTATATGTACAAATCTAATATCTATTCAAGACTACTTAAGAAAGTTTTATAATGTTTCTTAAAAATAAATGCCTCATTAGTCAAGTGGTAGCAGGCCACTACTACTACGCTAGGATTCTAGGCTCGATTCACGTCTCGGGGGCTATCAGAGGTAACGGTGTAAAATCCCTTATCTTTGGTTCTATTAGGAGTTTTCCAACACCTCGGAGTTTGGTTATGTTGCTGGAGATGTCAACAGGCTCGACATCAGTTACTTGGGCGAAAAAGTAACTGGCGAATCGATGTATACTTGAATAGGATGTATTTACCTCTGCCTACCTCTTCGGGGATCACAGGCGTGAAGTTACATTCTTAAAAACAATACAGGAGCTAGAAGTATGTCTTAAATAGTATTTTATACCAAATCCCTATTACGAAAAATGTGTAATGAATTTAGTTGCAGAACAAAATTGCAGAAACAAATTTCATATTCAAAGAGTCAATTTTTGATAGTTTAGTAGTATCATAATTTAATTTGAATCAGACGTTAGAATTTACGCACATAGAATAAAGAAAACATTTGAAAAAAAATCTTAAGTCATTCTTGTTTGTTCTCCAGATAAACATGAAAAATTTAACTCCAATATCTCCGGAGAAAAATAAAAAGGAGAAAGAGCTATCAACGATGCTCGAATCCATGGAGAACAAGCATGGTAAGTGAACTATTGTCATTTATGAAATTAACACTTCCTACAAGCTTACTATAGTACAGTACTTATCATTCCAATTACAATACCTTTAACATCACATAACAGACTTGATCTCAGCAACAGTAACTCCTCATTAAATGGGTAAACTATTGATGTTTTGAAAGATTTATAAATTTATGTTATCGTTACATTAATTAAATGTTACTTGCCTTCAAAACATTTATAATTTACCCTTTCATCCGTTACGTTTGGCGCTTGCATGTCGATGTCTAGAATTGTGAAAGGGCTTACCAATTCTTTCTTAACAATTTCAATAGTTTATTCATCAGATTGTTTACGATCACGTCTAAATACTTTGAACACATATACTTTATTCATACAAATGTCAGGTACGTTTCGTTGACTCTGGACGACAATCCCAAGTTGATATCTAGCACATTTGCTTCCACAGCTAAGACCGTGGCTGAGTTGGAGTCTATGATACAATCACAAAACAGTCTGATGGAGAAACTCACCGGCGAATGTCGTTTGCTTACAGACAAGCTCGACGACGCAAATCGTAGGCACAAGTACGAAATATTTTCAACTTTAATAGCATGATATTATAGTTCAATTTTTCCTTTGACTAAATATTTATTTTGCACCTCTTGAATTTGCAAATTGTCATCATTACCCATTGAGACTGAAGTATATTGCCTAACGTCGTGCTGTGTTTTTATTGGTGGCAGGCAGAGCGCAGAGTCGCGGCCGTTCAGACGAACCAATCAGAACACAGCGCGACCGTTCAAGATCCCGAGACCGTTCGAAACGACATTCCAAACGCCGCTCCGGAAAAGAGTCCGATTCGTCGAATAACTATCCGCCAATCGTCGTTGGCCCGTTGACGACCAATCAGGATCTCACAAATGTTCACGGGGAAAAAATATACAATTTGCCACTGATGATTCAACAGCCCTTTTTACGGGAGAAAAAGGAGCCAATCAAAGTTGATATCAGCGTAAAATTGGTGCCGAAGTCGAGGAAAAAAGATAGGAAGAGACGGGAAGCTAAGATAGAAGAGATTATAATTGCACCGGATGATTATAAGGGAATCAAGAATAGTATAAGCATGGAAGTCACAGATAGCGATATTCACATATTGAAGGAAAGTACAGAAGTTATTGAGGATAATGCAGTAAAAGAAAGTGGAACTGTAGATAGTGAAACAAAGGTAGATGACACACAGAATAATAAAGATTTGAATCAAGATGCAATAATTAACGAACCTAATTTGGAAGCAAATGTACCTGAAATATGCGGCGAAAAGGAAGAAATTACAACAGATATTATTAATAGTGAAAACAATGAAGCTAAGGATGATAATCAAACAAACACTGAGACAAATAATGGAAAAAGTGAAATTGAAACTGGAGATACAAATCAGGAAAGTCAGCAAAAAGAAAACGATTAAGAATCAACACTTAAGTGCCTTGCCTTTATTATTTTTGACTGACTGATGTGCTACTTAATATTTCTTAGCTTTGAAAGAAATTAATTTTATGTTTAAAATATTATGTTTACACACTTTTTAGAGGGTCTAGTTAGCATTAAGTATAAAAGTTATTTATAAAATTGTATACGTTTTGCTGAGCACTTTTGCCTTTGTTTAATATTTGTTATTGTGATTTCTAAATTTGCGATTTTTTGTTGTCATTCGTGTTAAAATTATTTCAAGTTTGTTTGAAATATTTACATGTTTTTGATACTTTATTCCAAAGAAAACTTCATGTGTTGTTGCCAGTAATTTTATTATTAATCGTTAGTACTATATATTTTTTGTTGTTATTATGATGCAAAAATTTAACATTTAAATGTGATAGAGCTTGTTGATTTTCATTTTTAAATGTTAATGTTTTAATTATCTTGCAATTTTTCATTGCGATACAAGTATAATTATTTATTGGCTTGTAGTGAAAAATGTTGATGTAATGATTAAATGGGTAATGATAACAATTTTATTACTATAACATGAATGTGTGCAATACAATTTGTGGATTTTACTTTTTTATCGTGACATGAAATAGGCAGCTAGAAATACAACACAATATTTTTATCTTGTTAACTGAAAATATTTATGAGGAATATATTTTAAATAATTATATTGTAAAAGTAAAAGCAGATAACATGTAAGATAATATCTATATATCCATCGTAATATTTATTCTAGTCTTAATATATATAAATCTCGTGTCACAATGTTTGTCCTCAATGGACTCCTAAACCACTTAACCGATTATAATAAAATTCGCACACCATGTGCAGTTCGATCCAACTTGAGAGATAGGATAGCTTACATCACGCTATGACTAATAGGAGCAGAGCAGCGCGGGCGAAGCCGGGGCGGGCCGCTAGTTTACTATATATTATACCTACTTGCTTATTTACTACTTCGTATAGTGACATTGATATTATCATCAAAATTTATCTCATTGTGCTAAGCAAAAATATTAACATTAGAATAAATAAAAACCTCACAAAGTTTTATCCCATTAAAGATGCCAGTCACTTTCAAACTAATATTTTATTTCATACAGAATAAAATACATTTAAAATTATTAGATTCATTTCATTGATTGATTATAACTAATCCAGAAACGATTAAATTAATCCTCATATTCATATAAATACATTTCAAACTGATAGACAATTTCTAGCTGTCTAAACTCATCACAATCATCACTACATTGATCATCATTCACATCACAATCACGACAAAATTTCATTTCAGAGTGGAAAGAACACAATTGCTTTGCAGAAACGCTGAACTTATGAGAAAACTCAGGAATCTATGGTCTTCTCATAAGAAATACTGCACCACCACTATAGCACCATTAAGGAGTTACACGCCTTTAAGCGGATATCCTAACAGTCGTTCGTCTTTCGACTTAGAACGCACATACATGACATCAACCCCTTTCACGTATAGACAGAGTAGATTTAGGAATGGTCACTACGGGTCTAGAGACGGCCTCGATGATTTGAGCAAGGATTTGAGTGATTTGTCAATTGAAAAAATTGAGGATTCCGATGACGACCCCGTGAAGGTAAACGTTGCGAAAGTAGATGGTAAATAGAAAACGCACACAATGCATGTATTGTTAACATAATGTTTGTAGTATTTTATTACAGTGTTGAAATGCTTTTGTGTACCGTTGTTTTTTTAAAATTAATTTTATATCCAAAGGTCCAAGGTTTTAGGTCCAAAGCCATTAAAAGATTCCACAGACATAGCATTTTTTAAAAACAAATACATTGAAATATCTGCAGCTAGACCGTGATTCTACTGGTGATATCTCCAGTGTCGGAGATATCACCAGTACATGGCATAGACACTACCACATTAACTAATTAACTTCTCCCTAAACGGTAGTGTTCTGTTCTATAGTAGGTATTCTGGTCAGATGTCCATGTAATTCCCAGCTCAAAGATATTAACAGCTTAGATCTTAGGAGCGGCAACGCATCTATCTACATTGAAATCATTGGTTTTGTTTTTACTGGTGGTAGAGCTCCAGTGACAGAGCTCGCGGGCGTAGACACCACAGCATTACCTTATATACTTGCCGCTAAATGGTAGTGTTTAGCACTAGCGTGTTCCGGTCAGGTGGTAATGTACGGCCCTGTAATTTCCGGCACAGAGGCTTAACACCTTAGGCCTCAGGAGTGGTAACGCATCTGCATTTTGATCTTGGTCTTTGTGTGGATGTCTATAGGCTGCAGTCAATGTGAACTGCATGCTTGTTTGCCACTTCCATTACATAAAAAAATGTAGGCTAGGTATTCACTTACTGCATTTTTTCCCACTTTCATGACATGAAAAATGAAACGTGTAGCTAAGTACCAACTTTCTTGCTGACAACTAAGTCGCACATACGTGGCGGTTTGATAGTTTTTTGTGAACAGCCTTTAGACCTGGTAAAGTTAACAAAAATTTCAAGAGTAGGCAAAAATATTGATACGAAATATTGATTAATATATATTGTGCGTAAGGAATTAACTTTTGGCAATGCTGCTTAAGTTTGACGTTAGTTCTTTAGGTTCCGTGGCATGTTTGGTATCACGCAAAATTTAATAATATCTTTTGTACTTTACACATAAAATTAATAGCGATTTCATCTAAATTATTACTAAACTAAACTATTCATATCATAACACATAATTTCAATTTTGCAAATGTACATACTTGCAACTATTGGCATTGAAATCAACATTTTGAGCTATATCCATACTAGATTAAAAACTCTACATCGCCTTGCCATGCATGTACATATTATATTAGCACGTTTGTTTGTGTGTGTGCGTGTTCACGTGTGTCTGTGTACAGGAAAGAACTGGCCACTCTGCAGCGTCAAGTAGCGGACCTGGGCAGATCCCTGCAACCAGCCTATACTCAAGCACCTAGCACTTATCAAGGTAAATTAAATTCCTTTTTATTAAGTTTTTTACTTGCGATAGAAGCGGTGGAGTTCGAGGCTGTAAGCCACACATAACTAATGTATTTGTCATTAAACAATCAATTAATGCTGTAATATTTAGTTAGATAATAATAGTGTCTTAGTTTCTGGCTCAAACGGATAAGGTTTAAGGCCTCTAAACTAGAGTAGTGGCAACGAAACTACATCAAAGCTTATTAATATACAGTAGATTTTCAAATTCTATCATTAAGAACGATTTTTTTTATTTTCTTTCTTTATAATAGGATTAGGTACTACCAGAGACATCAAGAGTTATTATTATATTTATAAAAATATTTGGTAAAGAACAACTTAAAAAACATTTTTGTGATTGCAAAGAGTTAAGTTACAATAATGACCATTCTATTCACTTATCCCCAGCACCTACCACGCACACAACCACAGCCAGTCGAGATGTCCCACGTTCCCCGCCCGATCCCGGACCAGACTATACCGGAGTTGAGTCCTCCGGAGACCCCGCATTCGGAAACCAAAACGATCACATCCGAGGAGACCAATTTATCAATGACGACAACAAAACACCAAGAAATATAAGCAAACAAAACTCTCGAGAACAAATACGCCAAAACTCATATAGCGAAACTATACCAAAAGAACCGGAAATTCAAGCGAATAACGAAGTCGTGTACAGCCATTATGAAAATAATGATGTCTCAAGACAGAGTTATGAAAACAGGGATACTAACGAGGAAGACAAACAGGAATATGAGAAAGAACCAGAATATCAGAAAGAAGAAGAATATACTAAAGAAGAAGAATATACTAAAGAAAAAGAATATCAAAAAGAACAGGAATATAAAGACGAACTAGAATATCAAAAACCACAAGAATATGAAAAAGAAGAACAAAACATAGAAGAGAAACCGATGGAAGTGGAACAAGAGAAATACGATCAGAATTACACAGATGAGAATTACCAAAATTACGAAGCACAACCCGAATATCAGAATCAAGAATACGATCAGAATTTTGAGCAACCCCAGTATACTCAGGAGCAGTATGAGAATTACGAACAGTATCCACAGCAGTACGACCAAAATGATCCCAACGCACAATATGAACAGCAAGGCCAGTACGAAAATTACGCAACCGATGGCACTTACCAAGAACAGAATTATGACAACACACAGTATACTGAGGAATATACTCCTGAGTATCCTGAAGCCGCTCCAGTAACGAATGTTGAACAACCAACGAAAACAAAGAGTGATGCGCCTAAAAAGAAAATACTTAGCCAAAGTTAGTGTTAGATTTTCGATTTTGTTTCGTGCAATATTTTTTCGTTGTTAGGCTTATTTTAGTTAATTTTGATGTATATGTGCAAGATATATAATTAGTTAAGGGCTTTTTAAAGTCGTTTAAGGTGATGTTAAAAGTACAGCAATAGGGTAGATGGCTATAAATGCTACGATTTTTTATTCGTCAGTAGTAAGTGTTGCTAAAAGTTGGTACCCGTATGAAACAATATTGCCTTCGAATCAGCAGTAGTTTTTTTTTGTATATAGAGTTTTTACACTTCAAAAGTATAGTTAGGTACTTGAAATATGTTTTTAATGTTCTTCGGTGATTAGTTGTTCATCGATTTTTAAGTTATAATAACACCTACTAAGTACTTAAATCAATCTTTTACCCCACTTAGTTACAATTTAGTACCGATTTTTTTCTAAAAGAAATGTTATACCATCTATCCTATTGTTCTGTTTGACTTAACGTAATAGTATTGTTCTAGAAGAATAGATTCACAGAATATATTATTTGCTCAAAACAAATAAATACAATTTATAGATGATGAATTAGTGACTATTTCTTTTACTGTTAAAGATCAACTGATAACTGCAAGCCTAAGGGTCAGATTCATAGACCGCACTACGACTTTTCCTTTTGCAAAGTACGCTTAGAACTCTCTGTGTAAAGTATGATTGTTGACAGTTCTAAGCGTACTTTGCTCAAAGTAAAGTCAATACTCAAACGAATCTTGAATCTCTTTATCATCTATGAACCTCAAAGTAAGTTTTAGGGTGAGATTCACAGACAGCACTACGACTTTACTTCGAGCAAAGCACGCTTAGAACTGTCAGTTTAGTATGGATTTTGACAGTCCGAAACGTACTTTGCTCAAAGTAAAGTCGTAGTGCGGTCTGTGAATCTCGCCCTTAGAATCAATGCAATATTCTCATATAATAGTAGAGCGGTTTATCGGTTGATCTTATACAAATACATTGTATTACAGTACCCAGCAAAAAATATTGCACACCGAGCCTACGATAAAGATAATCGGCTAATTTCGACTTCGATCTCTGCTGCACACTGCCTACGTAAGCACTGAAAGTGGATCAAAATGGTCGATAAACGTCACATAGGTTTTGTGCGAAAGAGATACAAACACGAAATAAGCCGAAATCTCCCTCCTAAGGTCGAGGTGCAATATTTATTGTTGGATTATCCCGTCGTGTCTACTCGTCGCGAGGTAAGAGACTGGGGCACAGTTTACAAAGCCAACTTCACTCAGCGGCGTTTAAGGTTTGCGTACAGTATATAATAATAATGGCAACCCTTGACGTCCCACTGCTGGGCACGAGTCTCTCCCCTTTTGGGGGGAGGCCTGGAGCTTACTCCACCACGCTGCTCCAATGCGGGTTGATGGAGATACGGGTTAGTGGCCAACCCGCTGTCGGATGCTTTTAAGCCGCCCATAAGGTCTCCGACCTTGTCGGAGACCTAATGGGCGGCTTAAAAGCAACGACTACTATCTATCGATAGCAACCGGGACCGACGGCTTAACATGTCCGAAGCACGGAAACGCGCATTTAAATTTGCCACTAGCGGTCACCCATCACACATCCGACAGCGCCCATATCGCACAACCGAGTAGATCGCTTGCGATCTCCACCATCCGCGAGACCATGCCCGTATATAGTATGTCTGGTGTTCATTGGTACCTACAGGTAACTACATTTACTGTCATTTACCCTCAAACGAGCTATCAAAACAAAACTCACTTCAGGTTCCTGAAATATTTAAGTTCCCACTTTAACAAATGCTAAACACCAATTTTTGATAGAGTGAGAGCCAGGATCATTCTCATTTCGATGAAATGAGGTATAATTTACAACATAACCTAGTAGGCTTTGTAAGGCCAAACCTACTGAGTAAAATTTGATATGGTTGGAGTAAAAAGAGCATTCAGGCTTATGCGTTGTACCCACCGGAGTGGCTACTGCCTGTCTGATATAAAAACGAAGGAAATAGCAGAAATAGAACTTACTAGAATTAATTCTACAATTCCCGATCTAACAGATGACATAACTCTGCATAAACCAACACCGCTCAATGAACACGTCCACCCAGCGAAACAACAACTGATTAAAATATACTCTGCTACAAACCAGACTGAGATAGACGAAATATGCGATCAAACATCAACTCTAATATACACTGACGGTAGTAAGCATAGTGACGATAAAGTGGGAGCCGCTCTTATCATTTACCAACCAGACCAACTACCTATTACCAAAAAGTTTAAACTCCATCCCTGCTGTTCGGTGTTCCAAGCTGAACTCCTAACTATAAACCATGGCATCACCTGGATATCTAAATCTAAATACTCATCTGCAGCCATACTAACAGACAGTTTATCGTCACTACAAGAAATAAACAACATGGACTCTACCAACACCATCGTTACATCAATTCAACAACACATAATAAACTCACCGATTCATATACAGTTCATATGGACAAAAGCCCACACCGGTATAGTAGGCAATGAGGCAGTCGACCAACTGGCTAAAGCAGCGGCTATATCCCACCGCGCCTATGACTTCTCCCTTTTCCCGATCAGTTACGCAAAGAAAACGATTCGCAATAAATATATGCAAGACATTTCAGATTTCTACACGACCTCAACTCAAGGTAGCGCGCCACACGCGCCAGTGGTTACCTAGGATAGAACGTTTTGACATCTTAAATTCTCTAAATTACCCAAGTTTCTATTTAACACAAATTTTAACTGGCTACGGATATCACAAACAGTATCTACATCGTTTCAACATTACGCCCACCGACACATGCCCATGCGATAATACCACTACCCAAACCATTGATCATCTACTCAGAGATTGTATATGATACAGCAAGGAACGCAACGACCATTTCACAATCTGCACCATGGTATATAAAATAAAGTGCTCTTCGAAATAATAGAAATAAGTGTAGTTTATCTAATCTAATATTATAAAGAGGTAATATTTTTTTGTTTGTTTGTTTGTAGTGAATAGGCTCAATAACCACTGCACTGGACCGATTTTAAAAATTCTTTCACTATTCCAAAGCTACATTATCCACGGGTAACATAGGCCATATTTTATTTTGGAAAAAATAGGGTTCCGTAAGTTGGGTTTTTCAGACACAAGGTGTAAAAAATCAACCAGAAAAGTTATTATTTTGCGTACGCTGCCTAAACTATAAAAGATATCGAGGAAGACTTTAGGCTATATCTATGTATAATCATCACGCTAAGACGAATAGGAGAGGGTAGGCAACATTGCACCGCGCGAAGCCGGGGCGGGCCGCTAGTGTTATAAAAAACATTACTGGTGGTAGATTCTAGTATTGGATTATGAAGGCGCTGACATCACCGCATTACCTAATCCATCTGCCGCCAAATGGAAGTTTTTTATAGCACTATCGTGTTTCGGTTTGATGATGTATGGTCTCGTAATAACTACTAACTTTTTTTTTATGTAATGGAAGTAGCAAACAATCATGCAGTTCACATTGATGTTAAGTGATGTATGGCAAGGGTGGTGCAAGGTTCTGTTCTAGAAAGTCTGTAGGTACTTTACCAGATCCAGGTATAGCAGGTGAAGGTAACAGAAACACTATATACACACACTACCAAGCTTATTAGAATGAGAACAGAAGAGAAGTACAGTAGAATATGAAAGTTCACAAGCACAGAGATAGCATAAGTCCGAAAGCACAAGAGGAATGATAGTTCAGTTTATTTAGGCAAAGCACAGTTAACAATAGGCAAAGAAAGCACTGAAAGTTTTTGCAAGGCTACATTGAATTCTCAAGCGTATTGATCGGATAAGCGCGTAGTGTAAAACGGGAGGCAAAGCAACATGCACTCGGCGCGGACATCAAAATCACACCGGTCGTGCCGGTCGTGGCAGGGCACGCAGCCACGCGGTCGCTGCGCGGGAGTATACCAAGCACGAGGCGAGCCGCGATTGGCCGCCCGACCATGTTACACGCCTGGTCTGATGCAGTCTATTGTTCTCGTCGTGAAAAAGGACATTTACACACGACGACATCAGGCGATGGAATTAATTATTTATTTTATTGTTAGATCATTTTATGTACGTAAATTTAATATGCTTTATGTTATGTATTAATTTTTTTTTTTTTTTGTAATGAAAGTGGCAACAAGCATGCAGTTCACATTCATGTTAAGTGAAGACTGCAGCCTATAGACACCCACACAATGACCAGAGGTCAAAATGCAGATGCGCTGCCACTCCTGAGGCATTAGGTGTTATGCCTCTGTGCCGGAAATTACAGGGCCGTACATTAATGTAAAATATAAAATGTATATTTATATATAAAAACAATGTGTGTATTTTGGTTTGTATAATAAATAAATTACATTTTATGTATAAGTGTAAGTATATATTGTATAATGTTGTATGTGTACATCGTGTAATACAAATATCTTAAATACGAGAACCCCACAGATGACTGCAGCCTATAGACACACCCACATAAAGACTGAGGTCAAAATGCATATGCGTTACCACTCCTGAGGCCTAAGGTGTTATGCCTCTGTGCCGGAAATTACAGGGCCGTACATTACCACCTGACCGGAACACGATAGTGCTGAACACTACGATTTAGCGGAAAGTATATTAGGTAATGGGGTGGTGCCTATGCCCGCGAGCTCCGTCACTGGAGCTCTACCACCAGTAGACTACTACTACTAACTCGTTCACGTGTGGGACGTGACGACCCCATCATCCTCTAGTGGAGGTGGAGGAGAATACAGGCCGAGGAGAATTCTTCCTCTAGTGCAGTAAGTCAAGCGAACAGTGGCGGTCAAATCATTCCAACAGCGCGGTAGTAAAAGTACCTAACGAGAAATTGGCAGCAGCATCTCGCGATAAAACTATTGCCACTGCGATCACCAGTCCGCCTGCCAAGTCCACACTTGACTCCCGATTATGGAATATTCTCCCCTAATGGCGCACAAGACTGTTGTGGGCGTCATTGGGGAAGGCTTTGTTCAGCTGTGGACGCCTTTCGGCTGGAGTGATGATAATAGGCTGGAGTGATGATGATGATCCATGTGAACTACACGCATATTTGCCATCATTACAAAAAAAAACAAAATATTTAATGATGTTTTTGAATGAACATCATCAGTTTTCATAGTTTATCGACTCAATTAAAACTATGATTATGTGTATGTCACAATTATTATCGCTTGAAGCGTAAAACAAAGAACCTGGAAATTAATTTAGTACATTTAGTTCGAGAAAATGGATAAGTGTATTTATATATTATTTTTTCATGTTTTCTTTTGTATTGTTGGGAAAGTAAGTATTACAATTCAAAAATGCAAAGTAATGTTTGTATATTTTAAATAATTAAACTTCCTACTAAATGTTTTATTGAAACTGCTTCTACGATTTATTACCTGCTAGACAGACCTCAGTACCATTGCTGCTTTGCTAACCGAGTTACATAATAGGTGACCTGAGGTTTTGGTTTCGATTCCCGAATGGACCAATGAGTAATAATGAAATATTTCTGAAGAAAACGATTCCTAATAGTGTAATAATTATTTTGCTACCTACTTTTTGTTTAAAAATAACTTATTTAATAAATTACGTTACATACACCAGGTAATCCAAAATGACACCAGCGAAATTTGGATCAATCTGAAACAAAATAATATACAAGAAAACATCATCTTAAATACAATGCATAAATATAATGAAGAAAGGGACAATATAAAAGAAAATTATGATAAATGTAGACATGAGGCCAACAAAGAATCTTTAAAGGGATTAATCGACACGATTGTAAAATTTAGAAACATAGAAATACATAATATAATAAATGAAAATGTAAGCAATAATAAATTAAATGAAATCATAATTTACAACGATCAAAAGCCTGCTGAGAATGAAAATCCTGAGATAAATAAGAATAATAAAACTGAAGAATTTTCCAGCAAAAACAAAGAAGATAAATTGCATGAAAACGCTAAGAATAATAATACCACGACAAAGCCTAAGAATTCAAAACTGTAAAAGACGTGTAATTTACTATTTTGATAGGTAACTTTAAGTTTAAATGTTATAGTTTTAGGTGGTTTTACTTTTTCATAATGACTTGACGACTAAGTAGAAGAACTAGTGATACTCAGATAACTCAGTTCTTTTAAATCGAATGGAAGGAGGAGGCTCCTTGTAGAACATTTTTAGGGAGTTTTGGCGGGAACGCGGAAAAGAGTTGTGTTGCTGCGTGATATTATTATTGAAATTTGTGAAAAGTCGCGTTTTCATGTGTAAAAATGGTGGGATTTTTATAATAAAGCGTTCAACAACGTTTACAGGTGTAAGAAAGTGATATTATGAAGTGAAAAGTGATTTTTTCATGTTGCCTCCACAACTTCGTAAAATCTCCTAGTAAAGTCCCTATGACTTTACTGGAGCCATCTCATCATATTCCGCATGGAAGCATCCAATCATCGTCATGTTCCATATGGATATTCATTAACGGACTTGCTTCCGTGGCCGTAAAACAATAAAAAAAAAACATTTTTAGTAATTTTTATGCTATTTTTTATTTTTATTTTTATTGTGCAATCTGTGGCTGTGCACAGAACTGTCAAAACTAACAAAATTCATCAAAGTTGTCAATTTTGTGGATAATTTTGTCCAAATTTTGTGGTTATTTTTGCTGATTTATTTGTGCATTAAACTATAATTCTCCAAGTTAGTAATGCTAAAATAAAGTTGTAAACTGTACAAGCATCGAAAATTGTTTTCCCACTGTCCCCGAAGAATAAGGTAAACATATAAATTCGCAATGCATCACAAAGTAGAACGCTACTTACCACTGTATCATTGTTTATGCTTTTGTTTTAAAAAAAGATTTTGTATTCCAGATCTCTGATACACTATTTAACCCAGATAACCCGTTTTTATTTTACCTCCTCGGGTCGACTTGCGACCGACGAGTCGACGACAATGATATTGACTATATATCATATATCATATTTATCATATCATAGATCGTATAGGAGTCCATTGTGCGGGTACTTAACTAAATTTGCTAGAATCTTGTGTTTACATATTACGAGCAGGTTCTAAGTATTTGAGTTTTGAGACTCGCTGGAGGTAGAGTCCCAATTTTGGAGCTCTAGGTCTAGGCATCACCGCATGCCCTAATCTATTGGCGCCAAGAGATTTTTTAGCACTTTCGTTTTCCAATTAGATGGTAACGTATGGCTCTGTAATAATTAGCATAGAGGAAAAACAACTTAGGCCTCGGGGGAACTAACACATCTGCATAGTTGGCTGCAGTATTCACTTACCATCAATGTACCATACCATAATAACATTAAAAAAGTCATGTCAGTCCCACTCAGTTTGGATAGTACTTATAAGTGAAAACTTTGTATGAGCTGGGTACTTTGACAATGTGTATCTCATCAAATTACCTAATATACTTGCTGCTAAATGGTAGTGTTCAGCACTCTCGTGTTTCAGTCAGGTGGTAATGTACAGCTCTGTAATTTCTGGCACAGAGGCATAACATCTTTGGCCTTAGGAGTGGTAATGAATCTGCATTTTGACCTCGGTCTTGTGTAAGTGTCTATAGGTTGCAGTCATAACTTAACATCAATCTGAACTGCATGATTGTTTGCCACTTTTGCCACTTGCATTATTAAAAAAAACACAATTTATTGAAATTCTAAAAGTACAGAAATCATAATTGGTTACTTAACAAGGGACTCAACGTAACATCAGAATCGCATGTATGCTTGATAGAATGCATTTCAACTCTGGGGATTACAGGCGTGATGCAGCATTACATTTTAACAAGAAACACAAAAAAAATGTTCTAAAAAAGGAAATTACACTGTAGCAACTGCAATATTTTTATGTGATTATTTCATTAAATTATGCTATTGAACTAACAAAAGTATTTGTAATGACATTCTATTCTATTTTTCCCGTGTGGCAACTATCACACTTAGTAATAATTCTGCCAAAATCTGGTGATCACAGAGGCACAGTGTTAATTTAAAAATGACCGGTGATCCGTGTAATATCCTTTCTGTATTTTTCTCACTCCTATGATGATTCTTTCCATGGATCTCTGGGTGCTTGTAATTTTCTGTTGGATTATCTAAGTGTCAGATTTGACATCCATATAGCAGACTAGATAATATGCAAGTGTCCATTACAATTTTCTTTAGTTCCAAGGTGTGATTTCCTTTTAAAACAGCATTAAACATCCAATTCAGGTCAAGGGAAATAACATAAAATATGCAGAAACGTACATATATCTGAGCAAACAAGTGACATTCAGTACAACAAGTAATGAAGAAGAAATACAATGAAGAGTAAAAATAGCTGGGAGAAAATTTTGGTCACTGAAAGAAATTTTAAAATGAAATGTCTCTATGATCCCCGTAATAACTATTACAGAGACATGACACCTTAGGTCTCAGAAGTGGCAATGCATCTGCATTTTGAACTTTGGTTTTTGTGTAGATGTCTATAGGCTGCAGTCATCAGTGTGAGCTGCACACTTGTTTGTCACCATTCTTACATAAAAAAGTTATTATGGGGCCATTGTGTGTCAAATGAATGTCTTTAGGCTCCTGCCTGTAACAACACCTACTTGTAACAACTTAATGTTGAATTATGAACTTACATATTTACTTCTGCATACTTACACTTTACCGAGTCATACCGAGTTACGAGACATAATCTAAAGAAAACTAACCATAAGGTTGGTTTTCTTAGCAATAAGCCTCGAGATAAAGGAGCTTATTATTATTATTATATACTTACACTTTCAAATGCATAATAAATAAAAAATAAAAAGTCTTTTATTCCTTAAATGGTAAAATACATCGTAAGTTAATAATTTAATTAAATTAAGGACCCCTTTCGAGTATAGGCCTCCTCCAGTGTCTTCCAGTTGCCTCTATCCCTTGCATGTCTGACCCAATTTGAGCCAGCAATGGCACTTATGTCATCAGCCCATCGTGACCTCGGTCTGCCTGTTCTTCTCTTTCCCTGTGGCCCGTTCGGGCTATGTGGCCCGCCCATCGCCATTTTTGTTTTAAAACAAATGCTAAAGCGTCTGTGACTTTAATTTGTGACCTTATGTAGTCTCTGCGAATTCTATCATATTTCCTTACCTTAATTATGCTCCTCTCCATAGCCCTTTGGCAAGTTCTCAGGTCTTGCTTTGTTTTATTGGTATGGACCCAAGTTTGACAGCCATATGTTAGACTTGGCAGTATGCAGGTGTCCATTACCATTTTCTTTAAACTCAAATTAAACTTTCCCTTTAGCCCTTTCTAATGCATACAGAAAGATAAATATAAAGAATACTTCAATTTACAATAATAATTATAAAATATAAATTAAATTTCCAGATTCCAAAATGGAAAGCGATATAGACATAGAGGAACACGATGTCCTGGAAAATCCAGCAATAAAAAGCATATTTCCAGACATAACAGCACTAAAACAGGAAATCATAGATTTCTGTATAGGAGGTAAGACAATTGCATTTTTAGAATCTATCACAGTCATAATTTCTTAAAATGCCTTGCATGAATTCAATAAAATATATATTTATAATACTTAAGAACTGAATGTACCATATTTTATGCAATAAATATCTTGTACATAATCATACAAAAATATATATAAATGAAATATAAACCTGTACTTTTGCGGGTGCTATTATGTAAAATAAACCAGTCAAGTGCGAATCAGACTCGTGCACAAAGGGTTTTGTACCATTATCTATAAAAAAACCTTCAAAGAAATCATGTTTGTTGTTTGTGAGCCCTTAATTATAATTTTTTATTCAATTAATAATTACCTATGTAATGTTAAAGTGAATATAAGACTAAATATTCTGGGACATATCAAGTGTCTACCTAAATATCGAGCAAAACAATCCCAGTCGTTGTATTTTATTGGGGCTTCCCTTAAATATTTATTTAATTCTGTTTTAGTATTTGTTGTTATAGCAGCAATTCAAATATTAAAATCGTGAAAAGTTCACCTCCTAACTGTCACGGTTCATGAGATACAGCCTGGTGACAGACGGTCATCGGAGTTTTATTAATAGGGTCCTGCTTTTACCCTAAAAACATACAGACAGACTAGAAACAATAATGTTTAGGCCAAAGTAATATGTTGATAAATAAATCTCTGTCCAAGTACAATCTGCAACTTCTCAAATCGCTTCTTTACTGAATAATTATTAATTATCACGAGAACGAAGTCGCGGGCATAGCTAGTATAAAATCCTTAATTTCGCCACGATAATGAAAAACATTATTCTCACATCTAAATTTTAGATGATATTCTTGTGGCAAAATTAAGGATTTTATACTAGCTATGCCCGCGACTTCGTTCTCGTGATAATTGATAATTATTCAGTATCTACCCGGACGAAGCCGTGGGCGCAGCTAGTATAAAAGTAGCCTAAGTTATTCCTTATTACATAAGCCATCTGCCAGTGAAAGTTCCGTCAAAATAGGTCCAGCCGTTCTCGAGATTAGCGGGAACAAACAGACAGACAGACAGACAAAAATTGTAAAAAATGTTGTTTTGGTATATGAACCGTGTATACATACATATGCATATAGTAAAAAGCGGTTATTTTTATATTACAAACAGACACTCCAATTTTATTTATTTGTATAGATGGAACTATTGTGGGCATTACAACACACAAAATGCATAGCCTTTTATATTATGGTGTTTGATTGTCTCTAGTCCTTGAGTCAGCCTATTTATATAAGATTGTAAGAATACTGTCAATCAGTAACTTTTTATTTCATAATTGGACCTACCTTTGCTACAAGGAACCATACACAAACATGCCAAGTTCGAATTAACCTTCTATATATATCCTATCTAATATATTTTTGAGATCTATACACAACTCTATTTTGACATTTTGTTGTTTGCAGTTGGTTCCTTGTTGCATAAGTAGGTCCAATTAATAATGTTTAAAATAAACCTATTTTCTTGTTTAGGTCAGTGAAAACCTTCAGGTCTATAGAAAATAGTCACTGGGGTTCTCCAGGGTCTTCTTGACCCATATTTGTATTCGTGCTCTGCTCGAAAATATGTTCAAAGATTAAAATATATGCTAAGTTAGGCCTAAGTATATATCCAATTTCAAAGAACCATTTATACAAATATTTTGAATTTCCAAGGTCAAACAGCTTTGAAATATTATCTTGAGAACCTAAAGAATGTTTTCTGATGTTTTAATTATTAAGCTATTGCATAGCTTCTATCGCGGGCCTTGAGCGCGGGGACCGAATTCAGAAATTCCGTAACGCAAAAAACCGGACACTCCGGATTACAAATTTTAAACTCATTTAAAGAAAGTCATGTATAATTTCGCCGTCCGACCTTGTGGGTAGCGTGGCCGAGCGGTCTAGGCGCTGGTTTAAGGCACCAGTCACTTCGGAGGCGTGGGTTCGAATCTCACCGCTGCCAAGATTGTTTTTGTTCATTTTTTTTATTGTTTGTTTTTCCATTCAATATTTAAAAAGTGGTAAATATTAATAGAAAATTATTGTTTCATTTTTCTATTTTTTTTCTTTTATTTGCTTTTTATTTTGTTTTGCATAATTTTAGATAATTATGTAAATGCAATAGCTTTACCGCGGCAGTTCCCGAGTGCCACACGTCTTTTTATTTTAAAGCTGTTTCAACATGGACCTTTGTTTCAATATTTTTTGTTCAAATCAATGTATGGAATTTGCCTTGTTTCTTTTGTTTCATATTATTATTATGTTTAATAGTTCAAGATGGCTATGTACCAACGCATTTTATTTGAAATATATTGTGTGCTGTTCTTTAAAATTTATTTACCCATTATTTTAATATTTTCGTTACAGATACAACAGAACAGATGCAATCTCAAGAAGCAATATGTGCACCGCACTCTATAGATATTGGTGATGATTCACCAAAACCAATTACCGTTGATAGAACTTCAATCGAGACTACATGTTTACAAATAAATGCTTGTGACAAATCGGCTGACCAATTTTCAGAGGATACTGACAATCAGCCAACAAAATTTAGACCTAACAAAATAATCCTTGGGTCTAAACCGAACAAATGTAATGCAAAAAAAAATTCTCAGCATGAATTTTTCAAATTAAAAGATTTACAGAAAAAAGAGGCGGAACAATTACTTTTAAAATCAGCTAAAGCTAGAGTGTTACTTGAAAATGTTTTTCTTTTTTTGGCAAAATGTGATACATATTGTGACATCTGTTTTATATTGTTTTCCACTAAAATAAAATTAGACAATCACATGAAATTATCGCATAGTGTTGGTTTTAAAGAAAATGAAATTCAATCACTAAATTGTACCAATGACGGATTTAAATGTGACAAATGTCAGACAAACTTTAGCACTAAATCTAATTTAACTAAACATATTAAAAGGTTTCATTTAAATAGAGAAAATGTCTTTAAGAAGATTTTGATCAAAAAAATTGAAAACGAAAAAAAAAATTCGTGTTGTTTATGTAAAAAACGCTTCTCTACAGAAAGTTTTTTAAGTAAGCATTATAAAAAGGCGCACCTTATTAATCGTAAAAATAAAGACTCGTCAGAGTATGTTAATAAAAAATATAGCTGTCATATATGTTACAAAATTTTCAGTTTCCCTCGAAACTTGAATAATCATTACAAGCATATTCACAACATCGATATGAATTGCGGTGAAATCAAAACAAAAATCAATACATTAAAATGTATTATGGATATGGATTATGTACAAAACGATACACCAGAACGTAGAAAATGTTTTCACTGTAAAAAAACTTTTCCTACTCAGAAATTATTAATAGAACATCTTTATGATATACTTCAAACAAAGAAAACAGACACCATAGAACCTGAACCAGATTCTTATGATAAACTTCAAATAGAGAAAACAGAAACAATAAAACCTGAACCAGGTCAATTTGATAAACTTCAAACAAAGAAAACAAAAAGACCTGAACCAAAATCATATTGGGGAGATCAAATTAACGAAAATGCAGGTATTGATACTGGAAATATAAAAACAAGAGATGAAGTAAATGAGGAACTTGAACATAAATCAATTTACAAAAGACACCCCAAAAAACACTATAGATGTACGATTTGCTCCTATTACTATAATACTATTGAAAGATGTCATTCACATTTGTCCCATAATCATAAAATTACCGAAAAACCTATTATTGAACCAGTTTTATTTAATCGGACATGCACACATTGCTTTGCGAAATGTAAAAACAAGGATATCTATAATAAACACATGTACGCACGTCATAGAATTGAGTTATTCAAAAAAGTTCATGGTCATAAAAAGACAGAAAATGTACCTGTTGCATTAATTCCTAGTGATTCCGATAGTGAATTTACAGATACAAATACGGATGAACAGGAACTCCCAGAACAAATTGATCACGTCAATGAAACAACCATTGAACAACATAAATTGTATAGGTGTTTTGTTTGTTCATACTATTTTAAAACTTGTCATCATTATTCCAAGCATTTGATGATCAAACATAATGTTAAAGATAAACCTCTAAATGTCCCTGAGAAATATAACCCCACATGTGTGCATTGTGATTTAGATTATGAAAATATGGATAGATACAATGCTCATATGTTGAAATGCCATAAAAAAGAGGTGGTAAAACGTAAAGTCTTAACCCGAAAGCCGAAAGTTAACCCGACAACGCCTCCAGATGAGACAAATGAACCTAAACCTGAGATTACCATAGATTACCGAATGAAATCAGATGTTGAAGATAATGAAAACACTGAAGTGCGTAATATGTTTCAGTGTATGATTTGTTCATTATATTTTATGGACAATCACGTTTGCCGTACTCATTTGATACATAAACATGGAATCACAAATTGTCCAAAAATTACACCATTGTCATTCGATTCAACTTGCAAGCATTGTTTCATAGAGTATGAAAATAAAGAAGTATATAATAAACATATATACAATTGTCACGTGGACGAAATAAATAGAAAAGTTAATGATAATGATAAAGAAAGAACGCCGTCAATCGAAGTTATTGATAGAGATTCTATTCAACAGTCTTCTTCCAAAAAGAAAGAACCAGTTAATAATAAAATTACACCATTGTCATTCGATTCAACTTGCAAGCATTGTTTCATAGAGTATGAAAATAAAGAAGTATATAATAAACATATATACGATTGTCACGTGGACGAAATAAATAGAAAAGTTAATGATAATGATAAAAAAATAACGCCGTCAATCGAAGTTATTGATAGAGATTCTATTAAACAGTCTTCTTCCAAAAAGGGAGAACCAGTTAATAATATTGAAAGTGTTAAAAATTCTAAGGTCGCTAATATATTTAAATGTTTAGTTTGTTCATATTACTTTAAAAGTGTTCAAAATTATCGTAAGCATTTGTTAAAGAATCATGAAATTACCGACTATCTTATTATAGAAGATGTGGATTTCAGTCCAACATGCGCGTTTTGTTCGTTGAAGTACGTAACGATAAAATCATATAATGCGCATTTACATAGATGCCATTATAAGGAGATGGAAAAAAAAGATTTCACTATTGAGGGATCGGATACAGACATGGGAAATGACATGACATCTTCTAAAAACGCAATTAAAAACGTCAAAACGGCAATAACGTCTCCGAATGAACTACATACTGTGTATGATAAAACACTTATTTTGAAGTCTTTGTTGTTTAAATGTATCAAATGCGATATTAATTTCGTAACTTTGAAAGACGCTATAAGTCATTTACAACATATGGAATTACTTATAAACTGGAAATGTGTCGCTTGCAATTGCATATTTAAACAAAAAGATGAAGTATTACATTCAATACAGCATTTATATTCGAACGGATTTAATGTACAAAATGTGTCACCTGATCAACAAACGTCTTTATATTTGTATAAATGCCAAAAATGCGCCATACATTTCCAAGAACATTCTTATTTACCGCATCATACAATGTGTGGAACGGAAACGCCGAAGTCGACTTATTGTAAAACATGTGACATTCTTCTTGACGATAACGTTATAAAGCTTCATAAACAAAATCATGAGATAAAAAAATTGAAGGCAGAAGATTTTATCATTATCGATTCAGAAATAATATCAGCAAACGTTTTAAAAGACGACGATTTAGTGAAATATGCGAGAAGCAATAATGTTACAAGTAAGGTGTTAAATCAATCACTATTCGGAAATCGCCAACTGGCCAGAGTTTTGAATTACCTTCTTAAATTGACATATTGCAGTACATGTAAATGCTATATAACGAGGAATTATAAAATAAACGTACATCTAAAAGGAAAATGTGCACATATAGTAAAGGTCGCATGTAATATGTGTGGTCTAGTTCTCACTCAAAGAGCCATGTTCGCTCACAAGAAGTTACACCGGTCGAGAAAAGATTTGTGTTTACAAGATTTTGAATTCTACGATTTAAAAAGTGGGAGAAGAATGCGTCCACCGATGCCTGCATATCCGTATTGTAAATTTTGTGACCAATATTTTATTTCAAAAGTAGCAGTTAAAAGACATCTTTGTAGTGATGAAAAGTATCAGTTGTGTCATATTTGTGACCGGAAATTTTCGGCGACATCATATAAACTGCATATGGGTTTTCATATGTACTTTATTAAATACTCACAAAATAACAAGAGAAAAATTAATCTGGGTGATGATATGTTACCAAACTCAAATAAACCGATATTGGTTAATGAAGAAAATTGTATTAATGAGTTTGAATTTATTGTATACATGTGTAAAAATTGTAAGATATCATTACACAATTATGATAAAGTAGTTGATCATTGTCAAGAACATTACAATCCAGAATACATTGTTGTAGAAACTGAAATATGTGTCATATGTGATATAAAGTTTGATTCCGATAGTTACGAGAAACACAAACAATTACATCTAAATATGAAAGAGAATGATTCATTTAAAGTTCTTAAATTTGATATATTTTACTTAACTATGAGTAATGATGCATGGTTGAAACACTTGTTTGGGTCTTTGCCCAAAGAACAAATCGATAGTATTGTCAAAAATTCTATTTACTTCAATGAACATAGAATTAAAATGAAAATTATCCAAAATGGACCATCTAAATGGACTTTATACAAGTGTGCTTTATGCAAGTGTTACATGAATAACAACACAATGTGCAAACACGTTATGCTTGACAACTGCACGTCTATAGTAAAGCGTCGTTGCTCGTATTGTAGCCTTGCCTTTTTCTCGAACTGCTGTCGTAGTGAACACGACGAAATACACCATCAACATAAGAACATAAATTCAAAGTCATTTAGAATGGTATTGTTTAATCAAAAAAACGATAAGTTACTAACTGAGACAATTGCTTTACAAAATAGGTATATATTTTATCAATGCAGAAATTGTAGTGGTATAATCAATAAAATTGATTTTATAAATCACGTTTGTAATTCAGCAGATTTAAAGAAATGTATTCAATGCGGATTGCTGCTTAATAACAATGATTATGATTCGCATATTGAAAAACATAATGAATTCGATAGTTTTACAGAAGAACATATGAAAGTTATATTAGTAGGTCAGAAAAATAATCAATTCCAACAAATTGATAAAATATCATCGTTTAGTGGCATGATATGCGATTATTTCTTTTATAGATGTGTAAAATGTTATGTATGCTGTAGAGATTCACGAGACATTCCAAAACACGAATGTTTTATTGATGCAGCCAAAGCACAATGTCCAGAATGTGATTTATATTTTGAAGAAGGAAAACTGAAAGGTCATATTAAATTGCACAAAACCGATAAACATTTTATTAAACGCAACATTGTTGCCTCTGATTTTGATCCAACGGCAAACAAGGATAAATCTAAGTGTAGCCGAGATAAAATGAATGTTGTAGATATCAATAAAGTTAATGTTACAGAACCAATCATAAAAACAGAAAATGATCTAGTGGTTAATTTGTTTAGATGTAGTTGTGGTCTTAATTATATGACTAAATCGAATGCCACTGCACATGCAAAGAAATGTAGTGTAAAACTTAGGTATATTAAACAGAGCTGTTCAAAATGTAATCTCATTTTCTCAGCTAACGAACTTTTTGGACATTTAGTTGCTCATCATGGTAATAAAAACGTTTCATTCAAATACAACATTGTCTACGTATCCAAAAATGATGAAATAAAGTTGTTTAAATGCTTGAAATGTAGTGTTCATCTTTTGGAGAAAAACGACGCCCAAGTACACTTTAATAGTTGCATAGGAACGAATAACGGTGTGTCGTGTGATGTTTGTTCGTTAATATTCCATTTACCATGTTTAGCGAAGCATAAAATTGATCACCATAGTACTCCAAAATATCATTACAATATCGTAAACATAAGTGATAATGAAGTTGTTGAAACAAAAGATGGTTGTTCATAATGATTTAAATTGATTCTTAAATATATTTTTTTGAGATACGAGTAAATCATTGGGAACAATAATAAACAGCCATTGAATTCGGCAAGACTTTGACAGGTAATGATTACTAACGATACATAAGTATTGTAAAACGTCAATTTTTTTCGAAAATTATGCGTGTTCAAATAAATTAAGATCTTACAAAAATACACCCGAATAGACAAATTAAATCAGCAAGGGAAAGACTCCATTTTGTCAAGCATGATGAGTAAGTGTAAGTAAGATTGTTCTGACTGAAATGTTTGAATTAAGAAAAAATGGCTGTCTCTAAAGGAGATGTTCCAAAAATGTATGGACCTCCGGCCATGTATTGTACACAATATCATTAAACAGGCAAAATCAATATAAAAACGTTTTTTACTGCATATTTTCACTTATTTAGCTTTGTTTGCAGTTACAAAACATAATTTGCAGTTAGAATTGCAACTCAAAACTAACATGGCGAGTATGGCGGGCGATGTAATTTTGACATTTTAATTTTTTTTAATTGCATTTTGACTATAGAACTTAGAGAAAAAAGTAATATTTTCTAAATACTATCAAAATCGATTGATCCCAAGTGTCGGCTGTATCGCCGCCATGTTTAACATAGTTGAAAATGATAAAATCGTTTGAATTAAATGTGGTTGTAACTCTAAAATATATTCTAAAATAAATTAATTGTATTTTTTTTGGATTCTTTTTTAATTTATCCATTTTTTGAGGACGTGTACGAACCAGGGCCGAGCTCGCAACATCTCCTTTGTATTCCCAAAATTACAAAGATTTGTAAGAGATTTATTTTACTGAACACAACTGTATTACTGTTGATTTTACGTTGATTACTTACTTCCTTAAATTGTGAAAAATTGTTTAGTATGAGGTTTATCATATTGATGAGTTTAATAAGTAGTTATTGTATAATAAATTGTGTACCTACCTTACACTTACATACAATAGTTAAAAGACTGACTATATCGCTATCGCAATACATTACTCATGTACCCTACAGTTTATTATAGTTAACAATACAGTTATTAATTAGGCTTTCAGAAACAAAGGTACGAATGCGAAATTTTCGGTTACTACCATACCCAGCAAGAAATATTTCACATCGAGCTTATAAGAGAGACAATCGGCTAGATTCGAATTCGTAGAACGTTATCTCCGTTGCACACTGTCACAGTACAAATACGAACAGTGTGGAAACTACGTACAAAACGTTGAAACGTCACATCACACAAACATGCGCATCGACGAGGCCTCTAAGCGGTTCTCGCGGTACTGCAGTACTGAGCGACTCGCTACATCGAGCGTCGATGCTTATGTTAGTGTACCGTTTCGAACGTTTTAAACGTAGTTTCCATACTGCTCATATTTGTACTGTGACACTGCCTACGTAAGTATTGGTAGTGCGGTATTGGTCAAAATTCGGTCAAAATGGTTGACAAACGTCATATAGTGCGTGAAAGAGATAACGCTATACAGTGCCGAAATCTCTTTCCTAAAGTCGAAGTGCAGTATTTTTTGGTGGAATGAAAATCTATTCTAACTTTGTAACTTTGTTATATTGTACCTATGATGTTTAAGTTTATATTTGTACTATTTATTTTTCGCTATAAATGCGAGTGATCTTTAGAAATTAAAGAAAAAACGGAAAGAAAAGTTTGACTTCGGCCAGGAAACCTCAGGATAACCAGTCCAGCCGCTTTACCACTAAGCTACCGGTAGCTTTCAGTCAAATGTTTCTTTCCGTTTTTCTTTAATTTCTAAGTTTATATTATTCTTTCGTAGATGATATTTGATTGTCTGATTAAAATTTATTTTTAGGCTTCACTAGCGAGAACAACATACATGAAATGTATAAAATCCAGAATATTGAAGCCATTTTTTTTTGAGGTAACCACGAGATTAATATTAGTTTGATTAATATAACAAATTCCGTTTTTTAAAATAGGTATGGAATATTAATATGATAATATTTAGTCAAGTACATGTGGTGTTTTCTCGATTATTTTTATTATTATTTTCACTAAGACAGTGAATCGTTATTCACTACGATTTTTTCTTTGCTTTGCGATTGATATTTTTACGTTACGTTTCGGCCTATAGAGAATTTATATTAAAGGTAAACCCTTAATTGTGACGACCGACGGTGTAAATATTTTAGGTACATACCTACCTAGTTACATATTATTTTTTAATTTGTACCTATATAAACCACGTTTTAACATTTTAAATCTATACGGTTAAGTTAACACATTTTATAATTTATTTAAACTGTTGGTTTAAGTAAAATGTTTACAATGACTAAGTACTACTATATCCTTAATGGAGGCACATTATAGTTACTTGTGAAATCATAAAGATGTTTTATTTTTAAAACTCTGGCTGAAAGTAAAATTAAGATTTTTAAAAATTCCATTTCCAAACAAAGTGCTTTTAAACACGAAAAAAGAGACAATTCAATGTGCAATTCACACGTGGTAGAGAAGTGAAACCCTCAAAAACTCAACTTGTATTACGCATATAATATACAACACGAACATAATATATATCTCATTTTCTCCCACGTTAAATCATATGAATTTATGCATCTGTCTTTTTTTACTGTCGCTTTTTCGTTTCATCGACTTTTATACTAAAGTTTTCAATTAGTTAATTTTTTTTTAATATTATTATAATTAAAAATCATAGCTCTAAATCCAAAATTCCAGGACTGAGTATTGATCAACGAAACGATTTCATTTGGGGGCGAATATTTACTATCGCTTAACTACTCTAACGCAGCTATACTCTAAGTGTGTTCCGCGGAACCCTAGGGTGCCGTGATACCACTGTCGGGGTTCCGCAAGAATTTAGAAAAAAAATCAAAACACCTCTCTCTGGTCGCTCCGCGGCCGCACAAAACGCTATGAACGTTATTTATTTATTTATTTGTATTTGTAGAAACATGCGTTACAATAGCTGGTACTTTTTTAAATGTTTTCTTTTATTGTCCTTGCCAAGTGGTGAAGTAAATAATAATTAGTAACTGTTACATTGTACTTTTATTATGCTGATTAATAAAAAAACACTTATAAAAACAATTGCTTTATTGTAGGGTTCCATCAAGAATTTTGATTCCCAAAAGGGTTCCGTCATTTAAAAAGTTTGAGAACCACTGCTCTAACGAATTTGATACTCTACTTAACATATCGAAAAATAATTATTCTCACCATCTTGTATTTGAAAAAAGATTCGTTCGTTTAACACTCCAAGGAACCATTATCATTTACACTATTTAGCGGACTAAATTGGGAAATGCAGTGTTGCGTATGTTATACCCCTGAGTCAGACAATCAATTGCGATTTGCGAAATGCATTATTTTAAGTTAGTTCATAAATTCATTTTATGACAAATGAAATTCTAAACAAATATATTTGCTCTTATAAATTAAAAAAATGTCAATCAAAGAAAATTTCTATTGTAAAGTCCCAATTAGTCCCAAATATATATCAAATTATATAAGGACAACGCAATATAAGTCACTCTCTCAAACGGGCATATTATTTCGACAAGGTCGTTTAGTGGAACGCGCCTATCGAGAAGACTTGACATGACAATGTCAAGTTGACAGTTACATAAAAATAATTAGTAAGAGAGGTTAGGTTTCCACGAATTTAGTATTTTTTGCTAATATTCATAAAGTAATCCAATAAAGGCCCTGATTTCTTTCAAATTATCTTGCAAAATGGTGTGTGACAAATGTGAAAAGAAACTAGGTCGCGTTATAACGCCGGATCCATGGAAGACGGGTGCGCGTAACACCGTAGAGTCTGGCGGTCGGAAAGTTGGCGAAAACAAAGCTTTAACAGCTAAAAAAGGACGTTTTAACCCGTACACATCGAAATTCCAGGAATGCAGGTATTATTGAATCATGGCAAGATTTGTACAGAAAAAGTGAAAAAAAGGTACACGGTAAAACAGCATGGAAATATTATCCAGTGAACAAAACAACATTTTCTGATACTTAAAATATTTTTTACTCTCCGGAATAAAAAGTTTGAAATTGAACTTTAGTATGGAGTGCTTCTACTGTTGTTAGGAAAGACTATGGCTAAACGTTCCGACGCTTGACAGCGATTAGGAAGTTCATTTTTTTTTTGAAGATAGTACTCGTAAATATAAAGCGTTTTGTGAAGTTTTACTTTTCGAAAATGCACAGTTCTTAAGATATATTTTTTCAAAATTTCCATACAAATCGACTAGATCGCCATTTTAAGTTTGTTTATATGTCATGTCTGGTGGCAGCATTGACATAAAACGTTTCATTACTCATCAACGGCATTTAGTTCTATTTCATACCATGTTACTTATTTACGTATTTTTCGATTTCGATAATTAATATTGTTCTATTATAAGTATTCATTATGTTTTGTGTAAATAATAACTTCTGTAGAACATATTATCGGTATATTTTTACTTTTTTTACACATAAAATATACAAATTCGTTTTTACTTTGTTTGGAACGGAACGCAACGGACGCCATTTTGTTTGTTTTACATGCAGTGACAGCTGTGTCAAGTTAATTGTCAGTCAGCATTTGTTGCCCTAGCAGTTGAGATCGTTTTCACGTACTCCTGTAAGATTTCCAACGAGTGACTACCATGGCGTCTCCTACCCATATTTCCCATGAAGAGTTGGTTAGGTTAGGTTGTATATGTAAAAACAGCGCGCGAGCCGAGCGAGCGAAGCGAGCGTGCCGCGGCAGCGGCCGGCGAAGCGCCAGAACCAAACTGTTGTTTAGGAAATACAAGCGACAATTTTTTTTTTCTTTTAAAACTACGCGTTTTTTGTAGATTGAGGAGTGTAGTATTGGGGAGGGAAGGGTACACCCTCCTTCACACCATTTATCATGCCCTAAAGCCCCCCTCTTACTTCAAAATTGAGTATTTATAATGGAATCAGTGCTATAGCATATCTCCTAAAATCTGGGGTTTCGACCTGAGGGGGGAGGTATAAGGGGGTTGGTTGCCTCCCTCCCCTCCCCCCCTCCCCCCTTACCCCCACAAACCAACGGTAATTGTTGGAAAGTTTTACCGAAGTGGTAAAAAGGCAGCTCACATTCATGATAAGTGATGACTGCAGCCTAAGATATCTACATAAAAACCAAAAGTCGAAATGCAGATGGGTTGCCATCCCTGACTTCATTGTTATGTCTCTGTGATAGTTATTAAGGCCATACATTACCATTTAACCAGAACTCGATAGTGCTGAACATTAGACACCATTTAGCGGTAGTGGCTTGAAGATGTAGTAAGAACACATGCAAATGCAATTTTGTGACCTTATGCACTGTGTTGTTTTTGTAGTTAAATACATTAAAACTATGCCTTAGTCTCAAGCTTAGGGTGAGATTCATAGACCGAACTACGACTTTAAATTAAAAGCCTTTTACAGCTACATAGCAGGTTTCTTAGTTTTTAATTTAATTATATTAAGGACCCCTTTCAAGTTTAGGTCTCCTCCAGTGTCTTCCAGTTGTCTCTATCCCTTGCATGTCTGACTCAATTTGGGCCAGCAATAGCACTAATGTCATCAGCCCATTGTGACCTCAGTCTGCCTGTTCTTTTCTTTCTCTATGGCTCCTGCCACTTTAATACTCTGTTGAACCATCTCTTGTCAACTGTTTGGGCTATGTGGCCCGTCCATCTCCATTTTTGTTTTAAAACAAATGTTAAAGCGTCTGTGACTAGTTTGTGATCTTATGTACTCGCTGTGAATTCTATCATATTTCCTTACCTTAATTATGCTCCTCTCCATAGCCCTTTGGCAAGTTCTCAGGTCTTGCTTTGTTTTCTTGGTATGGACCCAAGTTTTACAGCCATACGTTAGATTTGGTAGTATGCAGGTATCCATAACAGTTTTCTTTAAAGTCAAATTAAAGTTTCCCTTTAGCATTTCTTTGAGACTCCAGAATTTTTTCCAGGTTATTATATATATATATATATATATATATATGAACTACGACTTTACTTTGAGCAAAGTAATTTAGAAATTTCAGTACAGTATGGGTTTTGACAGTTGTAAGCATACTTTTCTCAAAGTAAAGTTGCAAAAATTTAAACAGGAAATTGCCAGAAAATGGAAAAATCCCAATAGAACCAGAGATAAAGGCCTTAACACCATTATCTCTGATAACCCCCTACCGGGAATCGAACCCAGGACCACAGTGTAGTAGTAGTGCCTGCTACCACTAGGCTACCGAGGCACTAAAATTAATTAATATTTATTTTTGTATTATAAAAGTAAGTTATGGTTTATTTACTGAATATTATAAAAAGAAAATTTGTTTCTCACTTACAGAATATGCCGTACTAAAGTGCATCAGGTTGGATCCCACTACTGTCAGGCATGTGCTTACAAAAAGGGCATATGTGCAATGTGCGGTAAAAAAATATTGGACACCTCAAACTATAGACAATCTTCGACTTAAAAGAAATGTCATGGTGATTTGGGATATATGAAACCATAGACTCTATAATGGAAGAGAGAAGAAAATTAAAAATAATAATTAATAACAAGTTCCATGTTGGGTCCGCACCTAGTACACAATATCAAAAGATAGAGAAAAATACGTACAATCATGGAAAAATACTCAAAAAATAATTTGAATCCCTGTTTTTTTGTCGGTAATATTTATTTTATGTAATTTTTGTATGACAACAATATACTTACGACAATTAATTGAAAATATAATAAACGATTTCAATAGCTGAAAATGATTTAGTATTATAGGCTTCTTCTTTCAATATGACGTACAAGGTGCAGGCCCAAGCTCCATACATTTTGGAACGTCTCCTTTAATATAATATTGAAATGACGTGTTCAACTTTCTGTGGATATTGCTGTATAAAGTTTATAATAATGTAATTTAATTTTAAAGAAAAATGGAAAGGAAAATTTTACTTCAGGCGAGACTCGAACTCGCGACCTACTGGGAATCTAGTCCAGCCGCTCTTCCAATTGAGCTACTGAAGTCCTGCCCGATTTGTCAAATCTTTCCTTCACATCTATTGCATTGTTTTATGGTAGCAGCAGCGCCATCTATTACCAACTATGCTAGTTAGGCAACCGATATAATAGACTTTTCAGTTTATTGAATATCGTAAAGAAGTCGCTTTTACCCTTAATACTTGTTTTATATTATTTCGCATTAACACATGCTTGTGAAATATATTTTATTTTAAAAGAAAAATGGAAAGAAAAATTTGACTTCAGGCGAGACTCGAACTCGCGACCTACTGGGAATCTAGTCCAGCCGCTCTTCCAATTGAGCTACTGAAGTCCTGCCCGATTTGTCAAATCTTTCCTTCACATCTATTGCATTGTTTTATGGTAGCAGCAGCGCCATCTATTACCAACTATGCTAGTTAGGCAACCGATATAATAGACTTTTCAGTTTATTGAATATCGTAAAGAAGTCGCTTTTATCCTTAATAATTGTTTTATATTATTTCGCATTAACACATGCTTGTGAAATATATTTTATTTTTAAAGAAAAATGGACTTCTTTACGATATTCAATAAACTGAAAAGTCTATTATATCGGTTGCCTAACTAGCATAGTTGGTAATAGATGGCGCTGCTGCTACCATAAAGCAATGCAATAGATGTGAAGGAAAGATTTGACAAATCGGGCAGGGCTTCAGTAGCTCAATTGGAAGAGCGGCTGGACTAGATTCCCAGTAGGTCGCGAGTTCGAGTCTCGCCTGAAGTCAAATTTTTCTTTCCATTTTTCTTTAAAAATAAAATATATTTCACAAGCATGTGTTAATGCGAAATAATATAAAACAATGTAATTTAAATTTAGAAGCATTTTGAGATTTCGACAATTTGTAATCTCTGTGAACTGTATGCTTGTTCGCTACCATCATTAAGTAGATAATAAATCTATGGTTGTGACAGAGGGAGTTGTCTTTGTTTTTGTTGATTTTCTCAGAAACTATGATACTTCAATTAATTTTGTTGATTATTTTGCAATGCGAAGGAATGGTGCTACATGAATTAACATAGATCATAACGGTAAAATGTTTCTTGAGCGAGATATGGCCATTAAAGTAAAAATTGTCACAACTATCCTCGGTCTCCCCTACAACGAAGTTTATTTATGCAATATCGTTAAGATATGCTGATATTTTTTTTATATACCCGTAACAGGGCTTTTAGTGGCAGTCCCTTAATCCCTTTTGTCCCTTTTTTTTCAGCAAGTCCCTTAAAGCCCCCTTTTTTAAGAAATTGGTCCCTAAGTCCCTTTTTCTGGCACTAAACTTCAAGTCAACTGCCAAAATATTAAAAGTGGTCTTTGAAATTTTCTCTTTATGAAAGGAAGTTAAAGAACTGAGTAGGTAATGTGCTTTTTACTTCTTGCAATATCCATCTATTTTCCTACAGTGTTGAAACTTATTGATACGTCGTCAATTTTTCGGGATCAACGCAAATCAAAGATCGCATACTTAATAATACTTTTGTGCCATATTTTACATCGTTTTAATTGTGTTGACAATATGTGAATTTAATGTGTATACATGTTGAAATACTCCCCTTCTAGCCCATCAAGAAATGATTGTTTTGAATAAAAAAAACCGGTCAAGTGCGTGTCGGGCCCCGCACAGTGTAGGGTTCCCTAGTTTTTAAGTTTGAATAATGTAATGAAAAATAAAAATTTTCAAGTAAAATACAGCCAATTTAAGTGTGATAGTTTTCCTTTTACTAATTTCGTTATATGTAGCTACTATTGCCGTAATATTTTTATTTCTAACAACAACCGTTTAGTTGGTAAAAAAAGGCCGGGAACACTTGACTCTAACGAAAATTGGCACTTAAGTCTCGAACAGTGAATCAGTGAACTAAATCGAAAAATGATATTTGCACATCTCTAAAATTTTTGAACTTTTTTACTATATCCCATACTACATAGAAAACAAAAAATGTTTTTCCGCGCGTTACACATAAATTCTTTTTTTTTTTTTTCAAGTTTCTATTCTACCACTTTGTCGGCGTAATTAAGGTGATGTATACTTGTGTCAAACTTTAACTCTCTAGTACCAATAGTTAATGCGCTAAATCACGGACGGTCGGACAGACAGACTGACAGACGGACATATAAAATAATAATAAAAAATAAAATAAAATGTCTTTATTGCATGAATGTAGTACAGAAATGATAACATGGTGACATAAGTACAGTGCAATTACATTCTACCGTCAAGGTGTACAATGTCTGTTGCCTAGCCTGCAAATTATATTTTACAATATTAAAAACAGTCATCACAATACAGATCATTGAATTAGTGGTAAAACAATAATTATATGTATGTATATTTTTTACTGGTGGTAGAGCTCTAGTGACAGAGCTCGCGGGCGTAGGCACCACCGCATTACCTAATATACTTGCCGCTAAATGGTAGTGTTCAGCACTATTGTGTTCCGGTCAAGTGGTAATGTAAGGCCCTGTAATTTCCGGCACAGAGGCATAACACCTTAGGCCTCAGGAGTGGTAACGCATCTGCATTTTGACCTTGGTCTTGTGTGGGTGTCTATAGGCTGCAGTCATCACTTAACATCAATGTAAACTGCATGCTTGTTTAGCACTTCGATTACATAAAAAAAAAATATAAATATAATGTTAGAGTCCATTTAAATTAAATAATTAAATTACAATTTATAAATTATTAATTTGTCAGATGAGTTTGTCAAATGTCATATTTTTTTATTCATTTATGTCATAAAAACAGTGTTCAAGTAACCAATTTTTAATCTTCCTTTTAAATACATTTAACGGCAAACTTTTAAATGCGTCAGGTAATTTATTGTATATTGTTATAGCGTGTACATATATATACATTTCTCTTGTACAGCTCTAAACGGCATATTGGAAGGTATATTTTATATTTACGAGTACTTCTTACTGAGACAGTTGTTCTGTTTGCTACTTGCGAGTGGCTATTAAAATGTTCTGGGTGCTGTTTAACAAATACACAAAGTTCTTTAATGTACATACAAACAAGTGGCATGATTCTATATTTTTTGAAGAGAGGTTTGCAGCTATCCATAAAATGAGCACCGGAGCTCTTATACATTTCTTTTAGTACAATAAATGCTCTATGAATATCTACTGAGTTTCCCCATAGTAATAGGCCATACGAAAGGACTGAGGATACATAGCCATGATAAGCACTTAGAGCTGCTTCACTGGATACAGTTAATCGCAGTGTTTTTATGGCAAAGACGAATCTATCAAGTTTGTCACAGACATACTCCACAGTGATTTCCAGTTACAGTGTTTATCAAGTCTTATTCCTAGGAACATTGTATTGTCGGCTTCCTCAATTTTTACATTATTTGCGATTATATTAAGGTTTATTTCTTTTTTCCTGTGAGTCTGAAATTGGATGAATTTAGTTTTGTTTATATTGGGGGATACATGGGGAATACATAGCGAAACTATAGGGGTTCCTTGTTAACTACGGAACCCTAAAAACAGATTGTTTTAGGCTCCATTTTGGTCCCTTTTTGTCCCTTTTTTTGGAAAAATTCAGTCCCTTTTCCCTTTTTTGTAAGAGCGACTCTGCTAAAAACCCTGCCGTAATAATATATCACAGAGACAATTATGGTCTCGGCAACGCATCCGCACTTTGAGACCTCGGGTCTCTATATGGGGTGTCTATAGACTGCAGTAACTGCAGCCTATGCAATGCGAACTGCATGCTTGTCAGCCACCTACTACATAAAAAAATTGAACTGTTCATTGAATTCGCACGCATACAAAGCATAGTTCAGACGAGAGTTCGTAGTAGTAGGTAACTTAAAAATTATAATCTAAACAAATAAATAAAATTGCAGTGTCTGTTTGTAATATTAACATAACCGCTTTTTACTAAATGCGTATGTATGTATACACGGTACATATACCAAAACAACATTTTTTACAATTTTTGTCTGTCTGTCTGCCTGTTTGGCGGGGCTAATTATGGGAACGGCGTGACCGATTTTGACGGGACTTTCACTGGCAGATAGGTTATGTATTAAGGAGTAACTTAGGCTACTTTTATACTAGCTGCGCCCACGACTTTGTCCGGGTAGATATCTACTGAACAATCATAAATTCTCACGCGGACGAAGTCGCGGTCACAGCTAGTACCTTATATATTTTTTAACTTAAGTCCGAGAGTTAATTATTTTTAGTCATGCCCAATAAACTTAACTAATCAATGCCAATGATAAAATACGTTTTTGGAGTTTTAAGCATGGTTTCATTTTATCCAGCTGACACGATGATATCATGCAAGTGTTTGTATGTAGCGCTCTTAGTTTGTATGGTAAGTTACATTTCTTCTATTTTGTGTTATCATCGTATTGACAAACTTCTACTGGTGGTAGAGGTCCAATGTAGATACACTTACTGACTATCGTTTTTTTTTCATTTTAATTTAATTTCTACGGTTTATCTAATTTTTTATGCTTTACAGCACGGAAGCGGTGGTGGGGGGGGGGGGGGAATCTTTCACAGACCTAGGGCAGCCAACGTATCTGACTGGAACACGATGTCGCTGAACACTACCACTACCATTACAGGCAAGTAGATTAGGCAATGCGGAGGTGCCTACGCCCTCGAGGTCCGTGAGTGGAGCTCTACCTACATCTCTACTGGTGGTAGAGCTCCAGTGACGGAGCTCGCGGGCGTAGACACCATTGCATTACTTAATCTACCTACTTGCCGCTAAATGGTAGTGTTCAGCACATCGTGTTCCGGTCAGGTGGTAATGTGCCTCTAATTATCACGAGTAGGAAACTAGTAACCCATGTACACTGAGATTTCTGGTTTCATGTAGTTGCTTATATTATGTTGCTTATATATTGTTACAGTATTACTTACCGTCAATGTGATCTGAGTGCCTAGTGCGAGATTTCCGATCGCGATTTTCGATCGCGATCGCGCAACAGTAAACGCATATTTATATGGAATTGAAGGAGCGTCATCTAGCGGTGAATCGATGACGCTCCTTCAATTCCATACAAATCTGCGTTTACTCTAACGCGATCGAATAATCAAGAGTAAATAAAATCTCGCACTAGGCACTCTGTATACTTGTTTGTCACTTCATGACATAAAAAAGTGTGTGTATGTCTGATGCACGACGGGAGTTTACTCGGTGTGCGTAAGGAGATCGCTAGTGTGCGGCCGAGTCAAACATGTCCGCTCCCTCGCAGGGTTCGCGAGGGAATCGCGAATAACGCCTCAACATTCTTGTTACACTTAAATTTACATAAAATTGATTAAAGAATCATGGCAAGTTTCATACATTGATTTGTACAAAAAAAGTTTAAAAGGTACAAGGTAAATCGGATTAGAAATATTATCTAGGGAACCTGACGAACATTTTCTGGTATGTAAATTATTTTTAAATCACCGGAATAAAAACAGTCTCTCCTAACAACAGTAGAAGCACTCCGTACTAAAGTTCAATTTCAAACTTTTTATTCCGGAGAGTAAAAAATATTTTAAGTATCAGGAAATGTTGTTCGGGTTCACTGGATAATATTTCCATGGTGTTTTACCGTGTACCTTTTTTTCATTTTTTCTGTACAAATCTTGCCATGATCCTTTCGGTATCAAAAAATGAAGTTTCTTAAGGAGTAGGTACTTAAACCCTAAAAATCATGCATTTTAGATCGTAAGCAGGCGTTGTCCTACTGATCATAAAATAATTGCAGGTAGCAAAAGCAAAGGTGCAATTTAAGAGTTCTATACTCCCCCCAAATTCCTACGCATCTCTCCTGAACAAGCTAGCAGATGTAAATATGAACAGATTAAAATTGATGAAAGCCCTAGCTGTATTGAATGATAATAGAACATGGAAAGAGGATATTAATGTTTTTTTAAATCCGTCAAATGAGTTCGAATCGCTATCAGAGGAAGAGACTCCTACTAAACGTCGAGTAAGTATTTAATGATAATATCTAGTAATGGCAACCCATTATACGTCCCACTGCTGGTCACGAGTCTCTCCCGTTTTTGGGGGCCTGGAGCTTACTCCACCACGCTGTTCCAATGCGGGTTGGTGGAGATACGGGTTAGTGGCCAACCCGCTGTCGGATGTTTTCAAACCGTCCTTATGGCCTCCGACAAGGTTTAACGATGCTATCTATCGATAGCAACCGGGACCGACGCACGGAACTCCAAAGCACGGAAACGCGCATTTTAATTTGCCACTAGTGATCACCCATCACACAACCGACTGCGCCGCGATTAGATCGCTTACGACTTACGATCTACATCAGCCGCGGGGCCATGCGCGTTTATACTGCTTCGTTGCTGCGTGCCCAGCAGTAAATAGATTATAATTTTAGCTTCGGAACGACGCAGTATTTCAGCGCCGGAGCTTGAACCCGGGAGTTAGCCATTCTATTAGTCCTTGAGCCTCCAGATGTGGCGATTGGCCATTGCAGCGGCGGCAGCTTCGCAGGACTCTGCTGCTAATCACGCGTTATAGCACTCAGGTACTACTGGCCCACTGGAATAGTTTGATCGCCATTGTTCGGTTGACTGACTGCACTAGAATTCTCTAAGTTGCACCAAGATATTTTTTTTTATGTAATAAAAGTGGCAAACACGCGTGCAGTTCACATTGATGTTAAGTGATGACTGCAGCCTATAGACACCCACACAATGATCAGAGGTCAGAATGCAGATGCGCTGCCACTCCTGAGGCATTAGGTGTTATGCTTCTGTACCGGAAATTACAGGGCCGTACATTACCACCTGACCGGGACACGATAGTGCTGAACACTACCATTTAGCGGCAAGTATATTAGGTAATGCGGTGGTGGCTACGCCCGCGAGCTCCGATACTGGAGCTCTACGACCAGTTAAAATTTGTTAAAGTTGTAAAATTTCAAATCCTTCTCTAACTTAAAGAAATCTGTTAAAGTTAGAGAAGGATGTGAAATGTAACAATAACTTTAATTTTAACAAATATCTTGGTGCAATCCAGGCTTAGTGTAGAAGAAAATTCTTCCGCTAGTGGTCGGTGGGGTCGTTACATACCGATGCCAATAACAGCATAACGCAGCACGTGTAAATTGTGGAACGAACTTCCCTCTGAGGTATTCCCTAGGTGCTACAAGATGGGGTCTTCAAAACTGGCGTCAAAGGAATACTTCAGGGCTGGCAGCGCGTTAGCAACTCCCCTGGTGTTGCAAATGTTCATAGGCGACGGTGGCCACTTTCCATCAGGTGGTTTTTAATATACTTGCCGCTTAATGGTAGTGTTCAGCGCTATAGTGTTCCGGTCGTAACGCATCTGCATTTTGACCTTGGTCTTTGTGTGGGTGGTTAAAAATGTGTTAAGTACCTACCTAAGTTTTTTTTTTCACAGTACACACCGAGAACAAATAAAACCCTAAACTTCATGCCACTCAAGAAATACTTACGGAGTCGACCATTCAAAACGAACGATCTTCGCGACGGCAGTTCAGCGTCCATAGAGAAAAGCGACGGGCTAGGGAGGCCCCCGACAATGATAGGGAATCCTGGGTCCTCCGCATCAATAGACAGTGTGGAAATTGGGCAAAATAGTGCCAACAAAACTTCGTACGTCAACCCTTTGTTACGAGCAAGGCGGTATCGTCGAATATGTTACAGGGCTTGTATAGATGCGTACAGGGGTGCGTGTTACGTATACGGGTGTCGTAGTGAGATGAGGCGTATGTTTAGAGTCGAATGCCGTAGTGCATGTAAATATAGATTTTATTATTATTATTGATGTGTTTAATTATAAAATGTGTACGTTTTTATCCACAGAGCAACAAGGAGGGGAGTAGCCATATGCAGGCTTTCCCCTCTGTCAAAGTACAAGACCAAATGAACTAACGCCTGTCGCCTAGATGTTTAAATGTGTGCGTGAAATTGTTTCTGTATTTTGTTAAAGTCAAGGTGTGAGTTTCGTAGTAATAGACGATTTTTGTAGTGTGCGTGTGTGCCGCACGCATTTCCCTCCGCAAAAAATGACAGACTATTTTGCATCGGTAATACACGCTATGGCTACTCCCCTCCGGTCCGCCGCGACCGGTGGACCGCGTTGCTCTATGTTTTTATCTAATAACTACCTCATGGCCGAATACTCAAACGTCAGTAAATTTTAAGCAACCCTCAAATGTGCGTTATCTCAATCGTTTGAACGTGTTTTATAAAGACAGAAGACTTTTAAGTCCCACTTAGATTTAAGTAACGTTTGAGTATTTGGCCGTCACCGTCTAGTAGTTTAGTGGTAGCAGGCCACTTCTACTGCGCTGGGATCTGGGGTTGGATTCCTGGGTATCCCCCGGATATTAGAGATAACGGTGTAAAATAATTTATTTCTGGTTCTATTGGGATTTTTTCATTTTCTGGAAGTTTCCCAGTACCTCGAAGATTGGTAATGTTACCGGTGACGTCAATAGGCTCGCCTCCTGTTACATGGGCCAAAACGTAACCGGCGAATCGTGGGTGTTTGGCTGTACCTACTATGCTTGAATGCATGCATTTTTACCTCTGTGGCCCACGTGGGTAACCCACGTGATGTGATGCGGGAGAAAAGAATAGCATCCCCACTTTACGTATAGAGAAAGCAAAATATCTTTCTTTATTGTTTACAAAAAATAAATAAATAGTATCCTAATTAATATGTTATAGCCCCGTTTTTTCGCATTAGCATAAATGTATGTTTGTGCTATATTGCATTTTTCTAGTACTAATAGTCAACGAGCTTAGCTGCGGACAGGCAGACGGACGGACGGATATGGCTAAAAATATAAAGATTCCTTGCAAGCTACAGATAAAAGACAGGAACTTCCACTGCAAAAATTATAACATTAATGTAATACTAATAAAATCTATATTTACAAGAATAATAACATTCCACATTTAAATAATTGCGCATGCTATAACCACAGCTGAACTCGTCACAAACTTCTCTGTACGCATCTTTACACGCTCTGTAGCACACACGTCGATATTTCCGATAACTTCGCATTCCTCTAAGTAGCTGTTTAAACATAGTGTTGTTTTTAAAAGCTCCTGTGTCTGTTTTTATTCTTCCCATGGTAGATGAACTATCACGATGGGCATTGAAGTATTTTGATGAATTGATTTGAAAAGACTTGTTGGTTGTAAAGTTCTTTGGTGAATTCCAAATCTTCTCTGGTCTGTTTTTCTGTAATAAATGTAAGTTACTTGCATCTTTTTCGTTATAAATCCAGTTGGTACCTAACTATTGATTTAGAATGAAGAAGGAGATAGATAGGCAGTTACACTATCCAACAATAAATATTGCTTAACGACCTTAGGAAGGACTTCGGCTTATGTCGGGTCTGTAGAGCGTTATCTCTTACGCAATTTATCTGTGACGTTTATCGACCGTTTTGATTTGGTTTTGATCGATTACTTAGGCAATGTGCAGCAGAGATAACGCTCTACAAAGTCGAAAATAGCTGATTGTCACTTTATATGGAATATTTCTTGATAAGCACTGTAACTCTAACTTTGCATAGAGCAACGCTGCCCACCGGTCGCGGCGGACCGGAGGGGAGTAGTCATAGCGTGTATTACCGATGCAAAACAGTCTGTCATTTTTGCGGGGGGTAATGCGTGCGACACACACGCACACTACAAAAATCGTCTATTACTACGAAACTCACACCTTGACTGTAATAAAATACAGAAACAATTTCACGCACACATTTAAACATCTAGGCGACAGGTATAGGCCCATTTGGGCTTGTACTTTGACAGAGGGGAAAGCCTGCATATGGCTACTCCCCTCCGGTGTTGCTGTATGCATGATTGTTTCTTCTTTGGTGACACTGCCCTTCCGTCCAAATCCTTCTTTCCTGGATGTCCTACCAAAATACTGGTTATTCTTGTACTTTTTTATATTATGAAGGTTAAGTAATGATTGCAGCCTGTAGACACATACACAAAAACCAGAGGCAGATAATATGTAATAATACTACGTATAGAATGGACACTTCGACGTCCCATCCGATTTCTCCGCATCACCCAACCTCCTCCTCTTATGGGTGACGGTTGGTATTTTCTACGTGCTACGCACACAGGTGTACGTGTAACTACACGTCACTGATTGATGTATGTGTAATAGAGACCAAATTAAGCGTTTGTATGGAATTTGGCCTAAGTATATACCTACCTACATTGAACACTAATCATATCATGTTTATTAAGCATAGGTACATACTTTATTTATCACTGCCAAAATTACTTTATTGGAACTAATTTCTTCACTGCTCCAGTAAACTTCATTGTGAAAGTCCATAGCATTGTCCACAGTATTAATCGATATAATCGGCTTCAGCTCTTTTATAAATGAAGATAGTTTCATTAATGAAACATACGAATTGGGATACTTGTGCACAAATCTTGGCCGCTGTCTTCTTGCATTTACTACCTGAACGATAAAATAATCTATGACAATATGAATGGTAAATTCTTTAACATGTGCCTAATCACTCTACCATTCTGCACTATTCTTTGACTTTGGAGTCTGAAATTGTTTTCACCCAGTGCTTTTTGCTACTTTAGCATATTTTCTAGACTTTACAAACCTGATACTTACGAAAGGCCATTTGGTTAAATTAATATTGAACAGGGACAATAGATAGATAAGTAGGTATTAATTTAATTAATGCTAGGTATGTTTAATTCATTGTTGTTATTGAAACTATACAAGAGATTCATTATAAAATTGTACTTTTTTTCTCATAAATTGAATAAGTAGTAACCTAAATCTTATATTACTTATTATGTTATATTGCTTACCACAGAAAATAAAATTAAACCACTCAAGCATTTGTAGAGTATCATCGTCATATAACCCAATAAAATGACGCGCATTACTAAAACATTTCAAACCTTCAAATTCAAATTATTTATATTCATTCAATGGATTTATGTAAGTAAGAAATCCCCGCTAACAAATGAAAACAATTATTTTCAAATTTCATTAAAATTTGCTCGTGCCGCGAAATGATTACCTGAAATTATTTGTTGCTTTTAATAGTTTTAATAACTTTCACATTCAGTACCTATATTAAAATGTTAGCTGAACGAACATGGATTCTCACATTTATTTTTTCAAATGCAATTGTAAGTTGTTGTTTAGAATTGTAATTTTCATAGAATCATATACTTTCCGGAAAAGTATCTACCTTTCTGGAAACTATAAGATTCTATGAAACCAAAAGCTTTAAAAAGAATAAACTAGTTTGGTTAGAGCAGCAACTTTATCTATGAAATCAGAATAAAGAATCCTTTTGGATCTTTCAAAAGCGTTTGATTGCGTAGACATTCAAAACGTTTGTAAGTACCTACAATATAATACAAATAACTTAATAACTTAGGTAAGTAATACTTGCCTTGCAGTATGGTGCCGTATCAAAAATATTCCTGAAGAAGGTAGATTTAGAAGATATCGATATCGATGACCTAGATATATATCAAAAGGAGGAAAACTTTTTAGAGGAGTTGCGAGAAGTGAGTAGATAGGTATACTCAATTAATTATAAGGGGGCGTCCAATATTTACGTGACATGTTTTGGGGGAGGAAGGGTCGAGCTGAATCTCGTCTAATCTCACTTTGAGGAGAGGGGAGATCGAAGCAAATATCACGTAATTTATTTCTGCAGGAAGAAGGAACAGAAAAACAGTGTTAAAATAAGTAGAACATGTCCATCACCTAAAAAATCAACCCATAAACCCAGATCTGGCCTATTTTCGCAGCAATATAAAATACTAAGTACTACCTTAATGGTAACAGCATAAGTTGACTTTATTAAACCTACGATTTTTTTTCAGAACGTCTATTTTGATATAAAAAATAAAATGACGATGAGAAACGGGTTGACGCTGGATACACCAGAATTAAACAAAAAAAGTTCAAGAAAAAATAAAAGAAAGAAAAATAATAATGTCGAGTTTGATGGTTTAGAATTAACGAAAAAACAGAAGGAAATGCTAAGGAGAAGATGGCAGAGTTCTTGTAACAAGCAGGCTGCCAAAGTTTGCAAGAGGGCATGTATAAGGGCTTATAAAACTGTATGTAGCAGATATAGATGTAGCAGAAAAATGAAAAGGAATTTCAAAAAAGAATGCAAAAACAGTTGTAGAAGTAAATTTGACGTTTCGAAACGTGGCAGCAGTGATTCCGAATAACTTTGATGACTCGAGAATAATTATGGCAAAATTAAAAGTTCCTATTAGAAACTTAAAGCGATGTACTTATATAAAAAATGATGATAACTTTGCTAATATTATTATGTGTAGATCATTGTTTTATTCTTTTTTTTTTTATGTAATAAAAGTGGCAAACAAGCATGCAGTTCACATTGATGTTAAGTGATGACTGCAGCCTATAGACACCCACACAATGACCAGAGGTCAAAATGCAGATGCGCTGCCACTCCTGAGGCATTAGGTGTTATGCCTCTGTGCCAGAAATTACAGAGCCGTACATTACCACCTGACCGGAACACGATAGTGCTGAACACTACCATTTAGCGGCAAGTATATTAGGTAATGCGGTGGTGCCTACGCCCGCGAGCTCCGTCACTGCAGCTCTACCACCAGTGAAAATTCGTCTTCTTCCATTGAAATAGTGTTATTTATTCAATAGCTACTAACTGTAAATTGTGTTCCAATTAAAATTGGTAGGTACATATAGTATTTTTTATTTTATGATGATGGCATACACATGTATGGCCCCGTAATAACTATCATAGAGACATGACAACTAAGATCTCAGGGGTGGCAAAGCAATGTGGGTGTCTGCAGACTGCAGTTATCACATAAAATTAATGTGAACTGCATGATTGTTTGCTACCTTCAATACATAAAAAAACAAGCATGTAGTTCACATTGGTGGTAAATAATTGCATTTCCTTTGATATTTGTAGATGTCTATAACATCTACACATATCAAAGCAAATGCAGATGCGTTGCCATCCCTAAGGCTTAAGTTGTATAGGCTCTGTGATAGTCATCCATTATAACTATCACAGAGCCAAAACAACTTAGGTCATACATTATCATCTAGCCATAGCATAGCATCTAGTTTTTCTCAGATCATATTGGCCTTTGGAACTTTGCCGGTGAATGACAAAGAATGACTCTTTTTCTTTTCTTCTTTTTACTCTTTGTTATCAGTTTGTAAAGGGGAAATGAGACATTCTACTGATATACTTTTTACATTAGTTTATTACATTTAGTTTTATCTCAGTGATATTCTTGACTTTACATATATTTTTTATCTTGTTTAACATGTATATCAATTGTTGTTCACTTTAATTTATTTTGTTTGTTTTTTTACGTGTCATAAGAGGTGCCTGTCACCCTAAATGAATAAATGAGTTTCTGATTCTGATAGCCTATCGATATCAAACGATAGTGCTGAACACCACCCGGTTTACCATTTGTCAATAGATAATTTGGGTAATGTGATGGTGGCTTCACCCTTGAGCTCCAACAATGGAACTAAACCAGTTAGTAGGAATATAGTACCCACGTAGTATTGTTATGTCAAGGAGAATCAGTGAAACGAAGGAAAACATTATAATTTGTCTTTATTATAATACATCAATAAAATACAATTTGTATAATCTTTATAATAGCTTGTTAATGAAATAATAAAATCATTGAACATCATTGTAACTAATAAACAACAATAATAATGAAATAATAACTTCGATTATGAAAATCGTGTACCTGCTAATAAAGATACATACTAAATATCGCTTGTGATATATATCACAATCAATTATATAATTTACATTATGTGATCTAATTATCTTGTATTTTATTTTGCTATTTATTTATAAATATGTTCAAAGTATAAATCCATATTGTCCACAAATATTTTTAACTAAATACCTAATAGAGAAAGTGAATCAAGAAATGACAAAAATAAGGTGAACAGTTCTCAGCTTATAATCATATAAGTAAGTATTATCAAGTTATTCATTGTCAGATTAGTAAAAGGAAATAGAAAAATAGAACATAATCGATGTATTTATAGACTTATTGGAAGACTAAGGAATGTTTCAATGATGGCAATAATTTTAAATAATTAAACTTATGATATTTTTTATTCACGATGTCATTAATAAATATACCTACTAAACACTATGTATCAACGGTACACGCTAAAATATTTTATATTACAGGGTAATACTTTCGGGACGGAATGTTGGAAAAACTGCTTAAGGCCACAAGAGTAGGTACCGATATTTTTACGATATTTTATTTAAATAATAAACAATAGACACATGCCTTCGATCGGAGAGACGGATCGATACTACTATCAAGAACAGAGTGCCTAGTGCGAGATTTTATTTTCTCTTACGCGAATTCGATCGCGTTAGTGTAAACGCAGATTTGTATGGAATTGAAGGAGCGTCATCGATTCACCGCTAGATGTCGCTCCTTCAATTCCATACAAATCTGCGTTTACTCTTACGCGATCGCGATCGGAAATCTCGCACTAGGCTCTCTGATGTTAGCTTCATGTAGTAGAAATACGATAAAATGAAGTAAAACTAAATTCTGGTTACTTAATAAAAGGACTCATAATAAGAATACTCTATGACCCATATTCTTATATTGATATTTCATAAAATGCTTATTCGAATTGTGACAATGTATATTACTGACTAACTGCAGAACTATTTTAATTTTTTTCACAACCCAAAAAATACATACACAGAAAACTATCCATTAGAAATAACATATTTAAGTATATAAGGCACATTTTCGTTTAAATTTAAGAGTGAATACATTTTTTTACCACATAATTTCTCTGGCACTTATCATTTCAAAATTTATAAAAAATCTAAATTTCACTACATCTAAACGAATGTATGTATTATATAAATCTATAATAATAATGCCGTGTTAGCAAATTGTACAAAAGCTGGAAGAATTAACAATGTTAACATAAATAACATAGACTTAGACTACAGCTTACCACCGCTTGGACTTCTCGAGCTAGATTTGATGGAGGTCACTGTAATATTACCAGAGCTACCACTTAAGCCTGGAGGTGGGGAGCGAGGTAGCGAAAAATTTTTGTCGGATAAATTCTCTTGACTTAGCGACTTCACCGACCCAAAGACTGGTATTTTCGAAGTCACGCCAATCGGTTTTATTTTCTCAGATAATTTTACAGGTATGTTGCTGGGTTTCACTGATATAGCCGGTTTCTGGCCTGAGATAGACTGTTCACTCGACCTCAATTGCATCTGATCCAGCTGAGATAATCTGCGATTTTCCAAATCTGTGCTTGTAACTATTGTCCCTTTTGGAGATTCATATGTCGCTGTTCGGAATTTAATGTGGCTGTTTCTAGGTAAATCAAAATCTGAATGGCGTTTCTTTGGTTCGTTTGAGCTTTGATTCGGTTTCGTTCGTTTTAAAACTTCGGCTTGATGTTTGGCTGAATGGTGACGTTCGTTTGATATGAAATCTGTTAGCAATTCTATATCGAGCTCGTAAGACAGTAAGGGCTCCTCATACTTTGGAGGTGTTCTTTGTCTACTCGATATTTTGTCTTTGCTGATTTCTGATTTCTGTTTTAGAACTTTCTCCGTACGCGGTGTGACGACTTGAATTTCTGTTACGTGATCCTTTTGTGATTCTTTGTCTTTGGATTCAATTTCGTAATACTTCTGTGAATCCGACATAGCTTCAGGTTTAACAGAGTATCTCGTCTTTGTTATTTCTACTGTATCTTGGTTGGCGGCTTGTGTGTCTTCTAAGTCGTGTATTACCCTTATTCCTAATTGAGAAAGTTCTTCGGGTGATTTTTGTGCCATAAAACTAGGGTCTCTTTGTAGTTTTTCCATTAATGCTTTCGCTTGCTCCTCGTTCATTTCTGTGGTATTTAATATTATTGTTTCGGTTCTGGTATAAGATGGTTCATCTGATGTAAAATGCATATTAGGATTCTGTCTCTTTATTTCATCTAAAACTTTCTTGTCAATTGCTTTAACATTACCTTCTTCTAAGCTCAACTCGTTGATTTCACCTGGATTCTTCATAATACCAAAAGAAATTTGTTCGATTTGTAGTGGTGCTTCCGATTTAGTTGTTATGTATTTAGTAGATATTTGTTCCACATTCTGTGTAATAATCTTATTACCAAAATCGTCTTCAGTAACGTTAACTGTTACATTTTTTTGTACAGGTTCTTGAGTCATAGTCAAAGACATATTTGCTGGTTCCATATATAATGTTCTGGTTTCTCTTTCTTCGGTCCTATTTTTTGTACCTTCAATTACATCTGGAATTAATCTCATTACTGGTTCTCCTATTTCTATGGACTTCGTATAAGATTTTCTTTTTTCATCGGATGACGTATTCTTTTCATTGGTGGTAATGGTTACAATATTGCTGCTATGCCCATCTTTAGATTCTGACCATTCTGTGCTGTAAGTTTCTTGAGGTTTTTTATTGAATTTGAGACTGTTATTATTTGATCCAACCTTAATATTGCTGACAAATTCATCATAGTCTCTTATTTTAGGTTCTGTTGTCTTTAAATCGAAATTAACGATGTCCGGTTGGTGCATAGCAGATTTAAATGAATCAGTCATAGGCGCCATTTCTTTACTTGTTGTTGCTGTGTCCTGTTTTTGGACATTTTGTTCGACGTGTACATTAAATATTGGGTTTTTAGCCAACAACTTTTTCATCATATCTGACTTAGGTCTCTCTAAACTGTTGACATAGGTATTACGTGAAACTTTCATGTCATCTGGTATATTTGTGTCATAATTCATACTTACTTTTTCTTCGTATTTAACAGGTGAAGTTTTGTTTTCTGCGCTAGTATTCAATTCTTGAGTGCTGTCTAAAGAACTCACATTGCTACCGTCTGATGTAGATTTGGCAAATTCCGAAACGAGTTTAAAATGAACTTTAAGATTTTCATCCATTATCCGCCTGGCCAAATGATCCGATGTTTCATGTCCATCTATTTCTTCTTGTGTAGAATCTACTTGAGATTTCTTTACAAGAATCTCATGCGTTTCTGGTTTATCAGATTCCACAGAGCTACTGGACCCTTTAACTATAGCGTCTTCTAAATTTCCAAATTCCGAGGCTTTCTTTAGACGACTTCTTTGGAAAGTGCTGAGACCTTCTACAGCTGATGTTTTTGCGATATTTAAACTCAATCGTGGCTCTTTCTGTTTAATCACAACACCTTTATCGGCGTCAATCATATCAGGTAGAACATCTTCTGTACCAGAATCGAAGAACGTAGTTTCAACAACTGACATTGCCTTTCGCTTTTTCGGTGACAATGCACTTTCTTTGATCGCTGCATCGTCAGCAGATATGTCTAAGCTTTGTGCTCTTTCTAATGTACCTGTTGATGGTTTGCTTGTTTTAGCTCTAAGTTCAAATCTAGAAAGGTCACCTAAAGAAGCAGCTTTGCGTTCATTTTCATCTAAAATTGACGTGTCATCCGAAGCAGAATGAACAGTATCGTTTAGAGGAGAACTGTGAATAGTGATATCACTATTGTTTAATTCGATTGTGGTCGAACCTTTATCACTTTTGTCACTATTGTTTAAAGACACTACTGAGTGCACATCCTGATTGGATGATAAATTAGATTTAGTATCTTCGAAGAAATTATTCAGAGAATCGCTCTCTCTCTTAAATGGTTTCGTAACAATATCATCTATATCATCCTGGCTAAAGTTAATAGATTCTTCAAAACGTGATCTAGTCTTGTTTACTTTAGGTGTAGACGTATTATACGGTGATACAGTTCTATTAGAAGTGATAGATACATCGTGTAACAAGCTTGAATGTTGTTTTTCGTTTTTCAAAAAGTCATTAACATTCTTCATTTGTTCTATAATACTGTCATCTGTTTTATTTTTCTCTGGATCCGGGGGTGAGGGTGCCTTTCCTTTAGATTTCTTTTTAGGATTTAGTGCTTCTTCTTTTTTGTGATCTATCTTGTCTTTTTCTACAATAAGATCTGTTGAACTTTTTCTATTACTTCTAGCAGCTTTTGCGGCGTCGAACATGTGCTGTGGTAACTCTTGGGGTATACCATTTTCATCCCGTTTAATGCCGCTTGAGTTAAGGTCGGTCCTAGTGAAACTCGATACAGAAATTTCCGAAGTCTTAGAGGTTTCCAGGCTGGAGTTCACCTCAGATTCATTTGTTTTGACTCTTGCGTTTGGAACAGGTGGAGCCATTTTTTCTCTCCTTTTAGCAACCACGGGTTTCTTTTGTTCTGTTTCAATTTCATGTTTTATATGAGTAGTAGGAGCTGGGCGCTGTGGCTCAGGTTTATCTGGTTCATCTATTGCTTTCTTTTCTAAGACAACAGCTCCATTTTCAACGCTCTTCTGTTTCAAAACTCCATCATCTGGTACATTCGGTGGGAGGACTCGTATACCAAATTTCATGCCACGTTTTGGATCGTAGTCTCGCTTCTGTACTTCCGCTTGCTCCATATGCGCAATGCCATTCTCTGGTTGTATAATTTGAATGTCACTGCCAGTGGAATGTCGGTTTTTGTTCCTTTCTGGTTTGTTTAAAGATGGTACATCTGAATGCCTGGTTTTACTCGCTAATTTCAAATTCTTCTCATTTTCTCGCTCTAATGTTGTTGGTGCTTCTTTCTTCTCTTTCTTGTTTCTTTCTAATGTTGTTGATGTGATTATTTTGTCTGTGATGATTTTCTTTATTCCGCCCTTGGATTGTTTGGTTTCAAGGGTGGAATTGTTTGAATGTGATGTGTTGGGTGAACGAGGGGGATGAAGCAGCTTTGCTTCTTTCTCGAGCTGAAACAAAAATAAATATTTAACACACATATTGTTAAAATTTCATATTTTAAAATAAGCAATGGATTAGCTAAAAATCACTTTTCTAATGAAATAACTACATATTCAACTTCATAATTCGTTCATTTTAACTTGAGATGAATAGGATTTTCTAGGAAATAATGATACTTGCCGGAAGATCATTTATAAAAGTGTGTGTATGTCTGAAGACTTTTAATTTATTTGCCTCTTTAAAAATGCTCATTCACTACTACTGCACGACAGTGTATTTGATAGATAGTAATATTATGATTATCATCATTTTATATGGCCGCCGTTACCCCATCCTTGTTTGAAACCATTTTGCGAATTTGTAAAAAAGATATGGGCTTACAAAAAATATACTTCTGTCTACCGCTATATTCATAATTATATTATCGTCAAGCCGATTCAACTGCATTACATTGCGAAGCTATTACATAAAAGAATCGCGGCTAGATTTGTACAGAAAAAAATAAAAGAGGTACAAGGTGTAAGGTGTAAGCTTTGTATGAAGGGCTTCTACTGTTGGTAGGAATTTTTATTCTGGTGAGATAGAAATATTTTAAACACCAGGAAATGTCCTCTATGTTCTCTAGTGGTTATCTTTTTTTATTTAGTTTTCTGTACAATGTACAGAACTAGCAACATCTACGCCTACAACAGACTAGCACAAAGACTAGCAATGATTCATGTCAAGAGTCAAATTATCAATATGAAATTCACTGCGTTGTGAATGGAAGTTGATAAATGTCACATAAGACTTTCTTCCATTCTACAAAAGACAATAGAGACATAGCCACTGAACATTCCACTGCGTAGGCGACTATTGTATTCCAAACACGCCTTCTACCACTCAATAACGTCCCAGCGATACCATAGTTTATATCAAAACATCCTTAATACGATATATCAGAGCTTAGAATCGTTTGTTATGTTTTGAAACTTCCGACGCTTTTCAATAATATTGTCATTGTAACATACAATTTAGAAAGACCTCCAATTTCTTATCATTGTAAAGCTGCCCTGTGTCTAATGAATTTGGTCGGTGTGCTATGCAATTTGTATGAGAAATAATAAGTTTGAGTGTAAGTTATGCATAAATGTGGTTTATAGGCTGTCCATTGTTTCGTTGATGCATAATTACAGTTCGTTGTAATGATGGTGACGCGAGAGTACTTATACAACTTTATTAAGTTGCAAAATATTGTTAGATACATAGGTATTTACAAATTAAATAGAGGCTGAGTCTATTCCTCCAGTGACCGGATAAATATTAAATAATTATTTGTCTAGCTAGAATCTTTTTTAAATAATATTTAATAAATATAATTATTTGTCCAACTAGAATCTTTAGTTAGTATGTGAAGACGATCTAATCTGCAAGATGTCACCTCAGATCAGTTTTGGTTTAAAATTGGAAAATGACAAAATTTGTACAGTGTTAACACCTGGAACCAGATTTTTTTTATGTAATGGAAGTGGCAAACACATGCAGTTCACATTGATGTTAAGTGATGACTGCAGCCTATAGACACCCACACAAAGATCAAGGTCAAAATGCAGATGCGTTACAACTCCTGTGGCCTAAGGTGTTATGCCTCTGTGCTGGAAATTACAGGGCCGTACATTACCGCCTGATCGGAACACGATAGTGAAAAATATTAGGTAATGCGGTGCGGTGTAAATGCCTACGCCCGCGAGCTCCGTCGCTGGAGCTTTACCACCAGTTAAAATGTATGGAATAGTATCATTCTCCTTGCAGGTTTGGCTTGGCTCGAAAAATAAATTAAAAAAGTTGTAATGATGATTAAAATAATCCTCTAATGGCCGAATACTCAAACGTCACTCAATTTTAAGCAACGCTCAAATGTGCGCTATCTCTATAGTTTGAAAGTGTTTTAGAAAGACAGAAGATTTTTAAGTCCAACTTAGATTTAAGTGACGTTTGAGTATTTGACCGTAAGTCAGTCTAAGTATTTTCAAGTTTGGGTACCTCTAACATAGAAAATCATATTTATCCGAGTTCATAAGAAGGGAAGGAGATAAAACGTATTTCAACAAGTCAACGGTAGTGCCAACATGTGATATTACGTATGTTTACCACTTCTACTTTCTCTACTGTCTGTATGACGCAATTGTCATTGTCAGCTATTGTTGGCATGTTAATGTGGTGTTTGATCTTTCGTTTGTTTGTAAAACTCGAAAACATGACATCACGCATCTATTTTTACGAGGCGATAGCCACAAGCATCTATTTTAGGTACACACACTTTCATTCATGCATACGTTTTTAATTTCACTGGTGGTAGAGTTCCAGTTGAGGGACTCGAGGGTGTAGGCACACATTACGGCCCCGTAATAACTTGCACAGAGACAAAAGAACTTAGTTCTCAGGGGTGGCAACGCATCTACATTTTGACCTCTGGTTTTTGTGTAGATGTCTATAGGCTGCGGTCGTCAGTTATTATTATTATTATTATCACTCATTTATTAATTATCCATATTGATTATTTTTTTACATATATAAGTAACTTAATTAAATATAATAAAAGATATTATTATTATTTTTTTTTTGTTGTTATGGCATCGCTATTACGCATATTGCCAGTGTCAAGTAAAACGATATTTCGTATTTATTTAAGCAGCGTAAAAGTTAGTATAATATAGTCATCGGAGTTTTGGCGGGAACCTTGAAAGAGGCGTATGGTGCTCTTATTTTATTTAATTTTCTTTGTGTATTTTTAAGTTATATTGAATAAAATTGGTGGAATTTTGTTTGATATAGGTTTATTACAGTGCCCGTGTATAGTGAAATAGAATAACAGTGCGAAAACACGACCTTTCAGGTTGCCTCCAAAACTTCAATGTAAATGTTCTGGTAAAGTAGCCATCGCTTTACTCGAATAACTTGACTTTACTTGACTGTAACTCACTTGACTGACATATTATACTTGATACTTACTTATCATACTTGATGACTATATTATGCGGGCTTTTAAGCTGCGTGGATAAATACGAAGTATCGTTTTACTTGACACTGGCAATATACGTAATAGCGATGCCATAAACAAAAAAAAAATATATATATATATATTCATCAAGTATAATATGTAAGTATTAAGTATATAAGTTATCAAGTATAATATGTCAGTCAAGTGAGTTACAGTCAAGTTATTCGAGTAAAGCGATGGCTACTTTACCAGAACATTTACAATGAAGTTTTGGAGGCAACCTGAAAGGTCGTGTTTTCGCACTGTTATTCTATTTCACTATACACGGGCACTGTAATAAGCTTATATCAAACCAAATGCCACCAACTTTATTCAATATAACTTAAAAATACACCAAGAAAATGAAATAAAATAAGAGCACCATACGCCTCTTTCAAGGTTACCGCCAAAACTCCGGTCGTCACTTAACATGAATGTGAGCTGCATGCTTGTTTGTTGTTGGTTGTGCTGAACACGTACCATTTTACGGCAGATATATTAAATGATGCCGTGGTGCCTACGCCCTGTAACTCTACCACCAAAGGGCTTATCATCTAGAGGGATATCCCTAAAACCCTCTATGTCGAAAAATTATATTTTTTAAATGTAATGGAAGTGGCAAACAATCATGCAGCTCACATTGATGTTAAGTGTTGACTGCAGCCTATAGACACTTACATGAAGACCAAGGTCAAAATGCAGATGCGTTACCACGCCTGAGGTCTTAGGTGTTATGCCTCTGTGCCGAAAATTACAGGGCCAACCACCTGATCGGAACACGATAGTGCTGAATACTACCTTTTAGCGGCAAGTAAATTGGGTAATGCGGTGGTGCCTACGCCCGTGAGCTCCGTTACTGGAGCTCTACCATCAGTAGAGAATTAGAGATCTAAACTAAGCATACCGTATTAACATCGCCAGTAGACCCCGCTCTCTTCAATAGCGGGTGGTGTACACGCCAACCCTCCCCGCTCGTCCTACCCCCCTCCACTATCTCCAGTTCCACGGGGTAGGGGGACGCTAGCGAGAGTATCGCTACGGCATCTTCTAGGGGGGTGCCCGTGAACTCGATTTTGATACTCTTTATTTTATCACCTGAAATCAGAAAGTTTTAGGTTAATCGCGTTCGTTGGAAGTAAAGGCAGAGAATATGTAATAATACTACGTATAGAATGAACACTTCGACGTCCCGCCCGATTTCCCCGCATCACCCAACCTCCTCCCCTCTTATGGGCGACGGTTGGTATTTTGTACGTGTTACGCACACAGGTGCACGTGTAAATACACGTCACTGATTGATGTCTGTGTAATAGAGACCAATTTAAGCGTTTGTATGGAATTTTGGCGGAGTGTCCGCGGTGTGGTAAAGGTAGGTATCGCTGTAATGTTACAGCGAGAAAAATATGACAATTGATTTCAGTTGTTTATTCGCCGCCGGCGGTCTCTCGTGTTATTTATTACTACTACTATGTGGGAGCATAGAGCAACACCGGAGGGGAGTAGCCATGTGCAGTCAAGTCAAGGTGTGAGTTTCGTAGTAATAGACGATTTTTGTAGTGTGCGTGTGTGTCGCACGCATTTCCCCCCGCAAAAAATGGCAGACTGTTTTGCATCGGTAATAAACGCTATGGCTACTCTCCTCCAGTTCGCCGGTCGGTGGCCCCTGTTGCTCTTTGTGTGGGAGCATCTTTAAAACCACGAACAACTCACCAGGCTGTAACTTAGCGGCAGCGGCAGGTCCACTGCGCAGCACGGAATGGACTCGGACGCCATCGCGAGCTCCCCCACCGCATCTCAGTCCAAGTCCCGTGAAGTCTCGCGCCCACAGCTTCACTCTTCGAACTCTGGCGCGCTGTAAAAGATTAGAAGGATGTTTCCCAGTACCTCGAAAATTGGTAATGTGCCCGGAGATGTCAATTTTGTCAAGGTTGCCACTATGTATTATATATTAGGTAATTGGTAAGTTGGTAATAAATCCCTGTACTCGAATCATGAATGCGTGTCAGATTAATATCCTAGTGTTCGCTATCACTTACACTACACAGTGGCAATATTTACCATTATAATTATCTACAGTGATTTGATTTGTGATGCTTTTAATTCATTAGGTACAGAAAAAGTTCACGCAGTTTTGGAGGTCAAAATTAATTTAGAAGGAAGGTTAAACCGTTTTTACAGCTATACATCACTGGCAGATTAATTGATGTAATAGCGGAGATTAATTGATGTAATAGCGGGTTTTAGTTTGCATTGATAATAAAATTGTCGAATAGCCTTTAACGAAACATAATTGCTTAATAATTTCGTTTGTTTTTTTTCTCGAATGGATAGTTTGTTATTTCTTTAACAAAGTCGTAATGCGGTCTGTGAATCTCACCCTCAGTGTGAGCAAAGTACGCTTCAAACTGTCAAAAACTATACATTTCTGACAGTTCTAAGCATACTTTGCTCAAAGTAAAATGGTAGTGCGGTCTGTGAATCTGAGCCTAAGCAGGTATTACTACCTAAAGTAGGTAGGCATTACTTTTCTGAAAGTAAAGTCGTGGATCTCACCATAAGAGCCACCTCATTACCGGTAGCTAGTTCTAAGGTCTAAGTTGCATTGTGTCTGAATTAGAAATAATAAATCCGTAGGCATAACAATTCTGAAATACAGTAGCGTTGAATACTACGTCGTATAATGACGTAACGTCTCTCTAAGAAAGTTTCAATAAAAATTGTATGGCCCCGTAATTGTCACAGGCCCTAAAAACTTCGGCTTGAGGGGGCCGACCGCCTAACTGAAATGCTTTCGTTTAGGACCTTATCTTGTCCGTTTAGTATCGCCTATTAAAACATTTTGCTCTTAAGCATATACCTGCGGACGAAAACGCTTCCAATCAAAAGTTAGGTGGTACGAAACTGATACGATGTTATATTTTTATATTGTAAACGGGACTTAATCGCGTACTATATCGTCGGATGTTGTGAGTGTTGTGTGTCGGGACCTTAATGTATTTATTGAATCAAAATAATGACGACCAACCGCGGGTAGTTCGAAGAACTGGCGCGGGTACGAGACGATGACACCATGGGGCAGCAGTCTACTCGTGACCACGGCCGTTGCATTACGGCTGAAACGTCGAGTGTCGAGGTAAATACTTCGATTAAAATAGTACGCGATTAAGTCCCGTTTACAATATAAAAATATGAATACAAATCGTGATACGATGTTGTCATAAACGAAAGCATTTGAGTTAGGCGGTCGGCCCCCAGGTGTGGCAACGCAATGGCCTCCGATTTTTGAGTAGATGGCTATGGGCTGTAGAATTCACTTACCATCTTTTTTTAAGTAATGGAAGTGGCAAACAAGCATGCAGTTCACATTAATGTTAAGTGATGACTGCAGCCTATGCAGACATCCACACAAAGACCACGATCAAAATGAGGCTAAAGGTGTTATGCCTTTGTGCCGGAAATTACATTACCACCTGAACGGAACATGATAGTGCTGAAGACTACCATTACGACTACGCCCGCGAGCTCCGTCACTGGAGCTCTGCCACCAGTAAATATCTGCGTGCATTGCTTGATTGCCACTCACAAAAAAAAAAAATAATAAGGGGAAAAAATTGACATCACGTGAGAAGACCTTGATTATTCGATTAGTGGAGCAGTCGGAGCGACGAAGGTCGCATGTTGAAGTCCTGCCATAAGTCAATAGAATTCAATAAAAAATAAAGAATGCTTTATTTAAAATCTTTAAGACACTTCTTGTCTTTTCATTATGACATTTCGTTAATTTTACAATGAGTTCGACAACAATCGAATCGATTTTGTAAACGCAAAATCGGAAACAATCACCTGTCCGACCATTGACAATCGGATGACCTTCGAGAAAAAAAAACAAGGAAACAAACGGTGTTCACGAAGCCGCACTTTATCTCCGATGATGAAAAATGTACTGAGTGACGTCATTATGACATCAGCCTAAAGTCGGTATGTACTTACTGATCTGACATCCGTGTGAACTAAAAGATATTTAAATGAGTTTAGAAATAAGGAAGGGCTATCTGCCGCCAAATGGTACCTAGTCTACACACCTGGGGGCCGACCGCCTAACTCAAATGCTTTCGTTTATCTTTCGATTATGACTACATCTTAATAGCTACTTCTTTATTTTTATTGGTGGTAGAGCTCTAGTGACGAAGCTCGCAGGCGTAGGCACCATCGCATTACCAAATATACTTGCCGCTAAATGTTCACCACCTTAGGCCTCAGAAGTGGTAACGCATCTGCACTTTGACCTTGGTCTTTATCTGGGTGTCTATAGGCTGCAGTCATCACTTAACATCAATGTGAACTGCATGCTTGCTTACCACTTCCAATACATAAAAAAAAAACTTATCAGTTTTATACCGCCTAACTTTTTCCTGGAAGTGTTTTCGTCCGCAAGTACCAATATCCTTAAAAGCAAAATGTAATAGGCGGTACGAAACCGACAAGGTAAAGTCCTAAACGAAAGTATTTTAGTTAGGCGGTCGGCCCCCTGGGTTTCTTCCGGTTGGAAGTCATTATCATTAACATTATTTCATCCTCCCCAAAAGGCATGTCTGGCCGTGTACAAACTGCTACGTACTGTTTCTTCCCTCAACCTATTTAAACCTAATTGACTGTTTAATAGGTTGAGGGAAGAAGGAGCAGAGGCAGAAAGCCCACTCGGTGGATAGACGCCATCCTGGAGTACCTTAATTGCAACACATATACGGAAATCCACATGGCCCAAAAAAGACAAGCGTGGTGAGCACTGACCCGGGAAGCTACTTTTGGTGTTCACGACCCTCAGTCATGAGGAAACGACGAAGAAGAAGAGGTTTAAATATTTTTAGAATTATCTGCCTTCGCGAGTTTAAGACTTAGTTCCATGTGAGTTCCTGTAGGCTTACTTACAGTCATCCATAAAGGTGTAGCTAAAAGGGGGTGGCGGGGTGGCACGCACCGGATGCCACCCGTTTGGGGGTGACACCAAAAGCGAATTTGCTTGTGATAGGTCAAATTACAAATATAAAATTAAAGCGAATAAAAATTATTATTGATACGTTGATTAATATGTCAAAATAAACAAAATGAAATAAATAATGGTCCAAAAATACCTAGTAATAAAAATAGGTATTAACAGAATGTTTCATACTCTCGTTTACAAACGGCAAGATAAGACTAAACAACACCCTCTCTTCATCACCAACATTTTATCGGTTTCGGCGTGAAAACGCAACACAAATGTCAACACAATTTCGCATTTAAAATATTAGGGTATCAGGTCATGGGGGCGCTAGAGACAGAATTTGCTCAAATAGAGGGTGGAGAATGGAGAAATAAGATGCAAAAGAATAGGGAATGGGGAGAATTCCATTTTTTTTCCTCATCCGCCCCGGCTGCCGTCCATGTTAGCTACGCCACTGCATCCATTTCGGATTTTTGCAAGATTGTTTTTTGTGTTGGCAGTGGTAAACAAGCTTGCAGTTCACGTTAAGTGATGACTGCAGCCTATAGACACCCACACAGAGACTAAGGTCGGAATGCAGATGCGCTACCACTCCTGAGGCCTAAGGTGTTATGCCTCTGTGCCGGAAATTACAGGGCCGTACATTACCACCTGACCGGAACACGATAGTGCTGAACACTACCATTTAGCGGCAAGTATATTAGGTAATGCGGTGGTGCCTACGCCCGCGAGCTCCATCACTAGAGCTCTACCACCAGTAAAGATATTTTTAAAGTAATTAATTTAATAAAGGGGACATGCTATAATCGCCAGGCTTGGCTTCGATCGCCTCTGCGTTCGTTGTGAATTGGCGTTCGGTAGTTTTATCGCAGGTCGTTGTGCGTTACTGCACTTTGTTTGACTGCCATTGTTCTGTTGACTGACTGCACTAGCCGGTAGAAGTAATTCTCTTCCACTAGAAGATAATTCTGCCGATAGTGGGCGGTGGGGTTATTACCAGCACAGACTTAGATATCTTAGACCGTAGGAACTGAAACCTTTCGTTTTATGTAACTTAAACTGCCTCATAAGCCTAGTGGTAGCAGGCCACTACTACTACGCTGGAGGTCCTGGGTTCGATTCCCGGGTCGGGGACTATCAGAGATAACGATTTAAAATCCTTTATGTCTGGTTAATTTTTCCATTTCCTGGATATTTCCCAGTAACTTGGAGTTTGGTAATGTGCCCGAAGATGGCAACAGGCTCGCCACTGGTTACATGGGCCAAAACGTAACCGGCGAATCGTGGATGTTTGCATGTATGATTGAATGCATGTATTTACCTGTGCCTACCCCTTCGGGGATTACAGACGTGAAGTAACTTAGTTTTTATGTAGATGTCTATAGGCTGCAGAATTCCCTCACCATCTGAATAACAAACTGCACCTATACCTACTTATTTAGCCATTTCAGTAAACAAAATTATTGGCCTACTTATTTGGGCAAACTAGGTCAGGCCGTGTCTCGGCCCTTTCCGACCATTATTTTTGTCCTTTTTGCCATTCCCATGTCCGAACAACCGGATATTGCCCTTTCATAATTTTTATATAATGCCATATAAAAGTGGATCGGGATCTGGCAACACCCATTTTTAAAAGGTTGCCCATAACGGTGACATTTAAGTTAATGTCAAACCATAGCACTTTCATGGTGTTTATTATAATCTGACAACTTTGTTTTTGAGGGTAGATAGAGGACCATAGAGCAACACCGGAGGGGAATAGCCATATGCAGGCTTTCCCCTCTGTCAAAGTACAAGCCCAAATGGGCCTATACCTGTCGCCTTGATGTTTAAATGTGTGCGTGAAATTGTTTCTGTATTTTGTTAAAGTCAAGATGTGAGTTTCGTAGTAATAGACGATTTTTGTAGTGTGCGCGTGTGTCGCACGCATTTCCCCCCGCAAAAAATGTCAGACTGTTTTGCATCGGTAATGCACGCTATGGCTACTCCCCTCCGGTCCGCCGTGACCGGTGGGCCGCGTTGCTCTATGTAGAGGACAAACTAGTCATAAGTACCTTTTGACAGGTTTGCCTTTGCTTTGAAAAATGAGAAATTCGAAGAAATCGTGTTTAATGCAGTGTGAAACCAATATTATGTATAAAAAGAAAATAACTTGAGAAATTTAGTAGTGCATCATTTAAACAGTAAACAGTGGGTACTATCAAATAAAATGGAACGGTATCGCAGTACACTATACTGACGTCACCTCTTTGGAGTCGAAATGTATTTCGGAACATAGCCTTTCTCGTCTGTGGAGTCGTCGCGCGCTAATAGATTCCCGCAAAGTTTTAGCACATAACTTCACTCAGTGGCATATACGCTCAGTGGCATATAGGTACGTTTTGGGCGTAGGTGTACCTACTGTACTGACAGCGTGTTCACACAAGTATACTGCAGCGATATCGTCGTGCAAGTTTATTTTTATGTTACCCAAGGTGGCAAACAAGCATTTAATTCACATGGTTGTTGAGTGGTGACTGCAGCTTACAGCCATCTACACAAAAACTAGAGGTCACCGTATCGCATATGCGTTGTCACCCCTGTGACTTAAGTTGTTTTGTTCCTGTGATAGTTATTACGGGGCTATACCATACTTTACGATCTAACCGGAACATGATAGTGCTGAACACAACCATTTGGCGGGAGATGCAACTCGGTGGTGCCTACGCCCTCGAATTCCTTACACTGAAACTCTACCATCTGTAAAAGTACTAAATTGCCTTACTGTTACCTACAGAAATAAAAACCATTACCGTCCGAATTCCCGTGCAAATAAAGGGTACCATTAAGCCACATTTACTACTATTTACTAATCTTGTTTTTAATAGTCGCACAGATTAGCCTCAATAAAAATGATGAGTTTATTATATTGTTTGATTTTCGTAGGAAATATTTTTGATATCAATGCGTGGAATGTGATAATTGGTCATTTTTATTATGTTTATTTAATGTTTATATTTATTAAGTTCGTATTTTATCATATTTAGGGAGGCACTTAGGTACTCGTTTATATTTTTTGCAATTCTACTTAGGTATCTGGTTCCCATATTTTATCATGAAGATACCTATCTACTTTTGTAAGTAATTTGTATATTAATTATAAAATAAAATAAAGCAAAAACTTCAGATTAAGTAGGCACTGTTAACTCCTGTTTACTGTTGAAAGTTTAGCGATGTCCAGTATGCTGGAGGAATGCTTAAATATACATTTTCTTAACAAAAATAGGTTTCGCACTGCAAAAAAACACAATTTCTTTGAATTTTTCATTTTTCAACAGTGATGGAACCATTCAATTGCAGTCAATAAATGTAATAATAGTGACGGTTTGATCACATGATCAAATCACTAATGGCCGAATACTCAAACGTCACTCAATTTTAAGCAACCTTCAAATGTGCGCTATCTCTATCGTTTGAACGTGTTTTATAAAGACAGAAGACTTTTAAGTCCCACTTAGATTTAAGTGACGTTTGAGTATTTGGTCGTAAGAGCACTGAGCCTCAAAAGTTCCAGTACAGAAATGACGTCAATACCACTACCATACAGCCCCGCCAAACAGACAGACAGACAGACAAAAATGGTAAAAAAAATTATTTTGGTATATGTACCGCGTATGCATTTAGTAAAAAGCGGTTATTTTAATATTACAAACGAGCACTCCAATTTTATTTATTTGTATAGATTTAATATTTTGTTGATATAAAAATATGATTAATTTTTTTTTTAAATTAACTATTTTAATCGGTTATAAATCTACATAATATTTTTTTTTGATAAATTTAGAGTATATATCGCGCTATTTCACTCGCACCAACGTACATATATATTCATCGCGCGCACGCCTGGAGTAGACTTCAATGTGTCTGGGAAGATAGGGGAACCATCGAAAGTGACAGGGAATTGTGGAAACATTATTCGTATAGTTTTCTGAATAACATATATAAAAGTCAGATTTTATACTATGACGAAAGTAGATTTATAAATAATTAGACTGTGAGGGTGTCTGGCAAGGGGTTGTCACCGTCCAAAGTGTCCGCCGATAGACGAGGCGGTTTCTAATATGATTTTAAGTTAAAATATATGAAAACGAACTTTATACTATCACAAATTTGAAACACAATTTTACTCACATTTACTACCTGTTACCTGCCAAAGCCACCGCGACCCAGGTTGTATATTTTGGTTTTGCTTATACCTGTATAGGGGACATATTATATTAACGAAGGTCTGGGCGTCGCAGGCTCTCAGAATATATCAAAATTTGGCCGAAAAATCACGGCTGCCGTTGCGTAAAGATCTGGTTTTCAGCATATCTGGATGAAATAAATGATTCTGCAGTGGGATCCTAACCTACTACGACCTCACTTTCAGCAAAGTACGCTTAGAAATGTCAGTTAAGTATGAGTTTTGACAGCTCTAAGCTTACTTCGGCGAAAGTAAAGTCCTAATGCGGTCTGTGAATGTCACCCTTAAACTCGCTGTCTATCTCGTCATCGCAGTACGCAGGCAAAGGAGATGTTGCGAGCTCGGCTCTGGTTCGTACACGTCCTCAAAAAATGGGTAATTTAAAGAAGAATCCGAAAAAAATACAATTAATTTAATCAAGAACATATTTTAGAGTTACAACCACATTTAATTCAAACGATTTTATCATTTTCAACTATGTTCAACATGGTGGCGATGCAGCCGACGCTTGGAATCAATCTATTTCGATAGTATTTAGAAAATATCACTTTTTTCTCCAAGTACTGTATAATCAAAACACAATAAAAAAAATGAAAATGTCAAAATGACATCGCACCCATATTCACCATGTTGGTTTTGAGTAGCAATTCTAACTGCAAATAATGTTTTGTAACTGCAAACAAAGCTAAATAAGTGAAAGTATGCAGTAACAAACGTTTTTATATTGATTTTGCCTGTTTAATGATATTGTGTACAATACATGGCCGGAGATTCATACATTTTTGCAACATCTCCTTTACTCAGAAGTTTTTTTTTATGTAACTAATGGCACTTCCATTACATAAGCATACGTTCACATTGACCCACACAAAGACCAAGGTCAAAATGCAGATGCGTTACCACTCCTGAGGCTTAAGGTGTTATGCCTCTGTGCCGGAAATTACAGGTCCGTACATTACCACCTGACTGGAACACGATAGTGCTGAACATAAGGTACCATTTAGCGGCAAGTATGCGTAAGTAATGCGTTTTTGCCTACGTACGCGAGGTCCGGCACTGCAGCTCTACCACCAGTTAGTTTAAGTATTGCATTTACTTTTAAATTTACACGTGCAAAGTCGGGGCGAATTGAAGTCCTATATATTAGTGACTACATCATCGGTACAATATAAAAATAAATAATAAAATTTGTTTATTTTCCATCTTTAATAGCCACACACAGTTATACTGTATATTCAGTTACTTATACTACTTAGTACCTAGGCTAAGTATTTATAAGAAAAAGGCGTTCCCTACCCTCTGCACTAGCGTTAGCTGTATTACAGAGAGTAGTGGTTCGTCCATTAGAAATAAGTTTTACAGTACTAATATAAATAATACAATTTTTATTCTATACTAATTCCTTAATATTAATCTTGCGCTATCAAGAGCTTTTCAGTGGTTGTATAATTTAAAGTTTTTAGATAATTAGTAATTGTTTTCTTAAATTGATGCCTTGTTAATAGATTTAGATTTACTATGTTTCTTGTAAGTCTATTGTAAATAAAGGGACCTAGAAACTCCGCAAACCTTTGTGCAAAGGCTGTTTTACATTTTATGACATTAAAAACCTTGTCTTTTCTCCTTTTTGTTAACTCTGCAGCAGCATACTTATGTTGATCTAGCGTTAAAAGTAATATAAACAACTGTCTAACAGAAAGAGCACTAGTTTCGGTGTACAGCTGAGCGGTAGGATATAAAAATGGTTTGAATAGCATCACTTTAAGTACAGCGCGCTGCGCTCGCTCAAGTAATAATAATGTAGATTTGGGACCACCCCAGCATGTTATGCAATACGTTAAAATTGATTCACGTAAGGCTTGATAAATAGAGAATAATATTACCTATTAAGGTTTTTCCTGTATTATGTATGCTTATGTATTATGTCCTGTATTATGTATTATGTATGCTATGAATCCTTATTGTATCTGTACAGATTAAAAAATGTTTTTCCCAGTTTTTTTATCTTTCTGATTTTTGTATTGCTTAGGCTGAATCTAACTTTAATTTTGTTAAAGTACCAGATAAGTAAACAAATTATGCTTTGCAGCATTTGCAAATTGTTTAAGTACGTCATTAATTTAACGTTACCTAACTTTAGCATAGTTGATAACCTAACCTTTATGCTATCTGTCAGATGATAAGGGAATCTATCAACTTTGGTTACTTTGACAATGTCAAACAATTCGACCGCCCTCCCATCCCCTTCGTCACACTTTTACCCGCTTTTTCCTACCTTCTTACTATGTTGTACATCTCACATTGTCACACTTGACAGGTGTTGTCAAGTGTGACAATGTAAGATGTACACCTCCAACCTAAACCATAAACGGTCCCCAAGCAACCTTGCTACCACAGAACTTTTAAATTTTTTGCAAGATATCCAATGTTTATTTATCATTATCTAGGTAAGATGACGCCATGTTAAATCTTTAAATCAGTGTGCGGAGCAAACATTCGTTCGTTTAATATACCTAATAGATAACCACACCGCAAGAGGAAAATTACTGTGTTACCCGCTATAAAAATAATAATTTAACCTCCTTTATAACATCGTATTCGCCTGGGTTGCACCAATATATTTGTTAAAGTAAAAGTTATTATAACATTTCACATCCCTCTCTAACTTTAACATATTTTTTAAGTTAGAAAACGTAACTTCACGCCTGTAATCCCCGAAGGGGAAGGCAGAGGTAAATGCATGCATTCAAGCATACATGCAAACACCCACGATTCGCCGGTTACGTTTTTGGGCCATGTAACAGGTGGCGAGCCTGTTGACATCTCCGGGCACATTACCAAACTTCGAGCTACTGGGAAATTTCCAGAAAATGGAAAAATCCCAATAGAACCAGAGATAAAGGACTTTACACCATTATCTCCGATAACCCCTTACCCGGGAATCGAACCCAGGACCTCAGCGTAGTAGTAGTGGCCTGCTACCACTAGACTACCGAGACAGTAAGTTAGTTAAGTAAGTTAAGTTAGAAAAGGATGTGAAATGTTACAATAACTTTAACTTTAACAAATATCGTGGTGCAACCCAGGATTATTATTTTGGGTAGATAAGTAACTTACTGGTGGTAGAGTGCCAGCGTAGGGACTCGAGGGCGTAGGCACGCATTACCTAATCTATCTGACGCCAAATGATAGTGTTCAGCACTAACGTGTTCCGGTTAGATGGTGATTAATGGCCCCGTAATATCTATCACAGAGACATAACAACTGAAGTCTCAGGGGTGGCAATGCATCTGCCTTATGACTTCTGGTTTTTGTGTATATGTCTATAGACTGTAGTCATCACACTCATCACTAAGCCTGGGCTGCACCACGATATTGAAGGAGATGTTGCGAGTTAGGCTATGGTCTGTACACGTCCTCAAAAAATGCGTAAATTTAAGAAGAATCCGAAAAAAATACAATTATCTTATTCAAGAATATATTTTAGAGTTACAACCACATTTCATTCAAATGATTTTATAATTTTCAACCAGGTTCAACATGGCGGCGATACTGCCGACGCTTGGGATAGTACCTATATAGATATAATAAAACAAAACTAAAACTATCTGTATCTTACTAGTGCATCACATTTTATCAAAAAAACGATGTATCGAATCGATCAATTAAAGAAGTTCCGATGAAGTTCTTTAAAATGGAAATCGATTAGTATTAAGTTCTTAGTATTAACATATGAAATCGATTTAGAAAGTATTTAGAAAATATTGCTATTTTCTCCAAGTACTATATAATCAAAAACAACAAATAAAATTAAAATACCAAAATTACATCGCCCGCCATATTCGCCATGTTGGTTTTGAGTTAAAACTGCAAATAATGTTTTGTAACTGAAAAGAAAGCTAAATAAGTGAAAATATGCAGTAAAAAACGTTTTTATATTGATTTTGCCTGTTAATGGTATTGTGTACAATACATAGCCGGGGGTCCATACATTTTTGCAACATCTCAACATGCAAGTGAAATGCATGCTTGATTGTCACATAAAAAAAAAAGAATGTCGAATGAGCGAGCGACCAGACAGATATAGAATGTGGATGGCTATAGAGGGCCAGGAAGGCCAAGACTTACCTACTAACCAAATAGTTCGAGTATTATCAAAAGCCTTAGGAATCGGCGTCCATGTATGAAGAGAATGATGAATGTAGAAGAAGCACGAGAGGATTGTCAGGGCCGGGATATAATGACGCTCTACACTCTCCGCCTACCCCGTGGCGGACTTGGCGTGAAGATGTATAATATACAAACAATGTAGAAGTTCTTACTGGTGGAAGAGCTCCAGTGACGGAGCTCGCGGGCGTAGGCAACACCGCGTTACCTAATTTGCTGCTAATGGCAGCGCTCAGCACTCTCTACCTACCTCGGTAGTAGTACTTGGCGTGAACATACATAAATACGTCTATTTGCTACGCCCCAACGGGGTGTCACTATTAATTTTTAAGACCTAGATTATACTCACTGATATAATTATTATGTAAAGTACCGTATTAATGGTGACATTGCAATAAATAAATAAAATAAATACAAATCTATCGAGTCAGGTGCTCTTAAAGTAGATAATGTCGTAAACATTGTAGCTACTCCTGCAAAGTAGATAGGTAATCTCGCAAACGTTGTCCCTCGTTATCGATTTCATTACGAACTATGCAAGGCATGTTTAAATTGATCAACATCGGAACGTTGAGATTTCGCGCGACAACCACCGCCGATCCTGTTTTGTAAACCAGTAACGCAATGCATTCCTCGACACGTAACAAATTGACCAGACACGAGCCGATGTAAACCTTAAGATTGCGATGACATTCGCAGGTTTAGAAATTATCAGAGAAAAAGCGGGCAAATGAGAGTTGAACTCGCCCATGAAAGATATTAGTGGCAAGTTCAATTTTATCGAGAGTTATAATTGCAGCTATTGGAAGCATGTCATATCTATATGTATAAAAATCGATTAAGTTCGGCTGGACCAATTTGGCTAATTTTGGTTTTGAATGATTTATGGAAGTCCAGAGAAGGTTTAAAGGTAAGAAAATATGAAGAAATTGAAGGCAAATAGTAATAACCACAATGTTATTTTTCCATACAAATAGTCCGTATCTATCAAACCTTTAACACATTATTTCATTGTGAGGCAATACGAAGTTTGTCGGGTCAGCTAGTCTCAAAATAATTAAGAATATCTCGATTTCGAACAATAGCATATTTTTTTGTGAGCAAACACGCATGCAGCTCACATTGGTGTTCAGTGATGACTGGAGCCTATAGGCATCTACACAAGAACCAGAGGTCAAAATCCAGATGCGTTGTCATCCTTGAGACCTAAGTTGTTATGTCTGATAGTTAACCGGATCCTGCGCCCGATCTCTTTCCGGTCGTGTTGGATTGCCGTCCCATCGGGCTATGAGTGTGAAGGAATAGAGAGTGCACGTGCGCATACACTTGTGCGCTATAATATCTCCCGCGCAGTTGTCTAGTCCCCGTCGAGATTGCCTGCCGTGACTGAAATTCGGTCTGGAGGACATAATTTTATTTTTTTAAATTATAACTCAATCTTTACCTGTAAATGAGAGTCATCTTTACTCTGCTCAGGTTTTGTGAACTCCGCGTGGAGGGCGCTGGTCTTCCCGCCTAGTGGCAGCGTAGGTGCCTCGTGCTGCCAAGCCTTCTCCTCCTGTCTGAACCCTGGGTTGTCAAAGGCGAACTCATCCTTCACTGATTCGGGATCGGATGTGAAGACCAGGTGTTTGCCTGTGGACAAGATGAAGATACTTTTATTTTTGCGATATTCTATATCAGAAAGAATGGCCTTTAAATGTTATCAAATTTTCTAACAGATGTTTAAACTTTAATTTGTCTATTTTTTTTTATTTAGGTATTTTTGATACTAGATCAAATTGATTTTTAGATAGTAACGTAGTCTCAGAATAAATCTGAGTTTTATCAACCGACCATCGCCACCACAAATTATTCGCGGCAAACAGAACATTTTATAAATGGCGAATCAAGTTAAGGAACTTTCTAACAAGTTTCCCAGGAAACAGAATATACGATACGTGTTGGTGTGCTACATAATTAAAACATACTTAGAAGTTGGACAAAATTGAATGCAGTTTTATGTGCTTTATATAAAATAACGTATTTAAAGTGGCTAATTACTGAAAATTTCTCAATCAATTTCACTGGTAGTAGAAGCTCTAGTGACGGAGCTCGTAGGCGTAGGCACCACTGCATTACCTGTATCTGCCGCCAAATGGTAGTGTTAATATTCATCCACTTGGATAAGGCGGCCAACCGTCCCGGATTCTGCGGGACCGTCCCGTATTACTTACTGGATGTGATCCCGCTTTGTAAGAATTAGTAAAATAGGTCCGCAAAACGTTGGATGCGTCCCGCATGTCCCGCATTCTATGGATTGACGTACCATGCCTATTTTTTTTCAAGTTACTACATAACTACACAGTCACACACATACATAAAACATACGCTACACTACACCCAAACACGCATACAAACAACAGCGGAGCATCTACGTATTCTATGTATATCAACACGTATTGTGTAAAAAGTGTCACTAGTGATATATACTATTTTAAAAATAAACGACTTCAATATGTATGTTTTGTGTTTTTATGTGATTTTGGGTACTTATACTGACAATACTTCATACTTCGCATATCTATCCACAAAAAGTCCCGCATACTATTTTCAGAAATTTGGCCGCCTTACACTTGGACAGTACATAAATATAAAGTGAATCAAAATATTCCGTCTAAAAACTTCAATAAGTTGTTAGCACATGTTTTATACTTTCACTATAGATGAATTACAGACTCGACCACACTTATATGAATCAAGATACTGAATGTAAGACGCGCGGCTGTTTAGCGGTTTACATAATGCATGTGTTGATGTCAGATTTTTAGAGTAGTCAATTATTTTGACGATTTATTGAAATAATATGCAAAACTTTTCTTAATTACTTAACGTCATGTAAAGACGCAGTCTGGTCATATTATAAACACCTCGTTAACATAATAGGAATTGTATTTTCTTTAATCTGTTTTAAAATACTACTGTTTATTTATTTTTAAGGATTCCATCCACAGTTAAGAAAGTCGATTTAAAGGGGTTTTAAGGTATCTAAAGATGCCTCTTTAAATTACCATTATTACTTTTTGTTGGTTTCTTTAGAGATGCTTTCAGTCAAAAGCAAATATAATAATATTGCGAGATAAGGTTAAGAGAGGAGTACCTACTCCTCTACGCAATAAATATGTTAAGCAAGTTACATTTAAGTATTGAAATATATTTTTTGCTAGGATTGCTTTTTACTGTTTTTATTCCCAAGTAGTTCGTTTTAGTGTGCGAAATAGTAGAAGTGATATGTGAAGAAAATCTATCAAAATTATTTCACCAAATACGCCAATAAATCAAAACAAACGAGCATTGGGTTACGTAACATTGTACATAAAAGAATTTAAAGCTCGTTTATCGCCTAGGTGTGACACACCACTCAATAAATTCCGTTCAATAAAGGAAGTAACCATACTTTCTATTTCAAATGAAAGTAATAAAATAAACTTTTACAACTTTTACAAACTTTACAATTTTAGTTATGTAAATATTTATTTTGATAGGTTGCGCAAGGAAGTCTTGTGTCAAAGATCAACCGGGTTAATTGGATGATTATGTATACAGAATTCCGTGAAATACTAATGAACATTTTGATAGACTTTTTCGATGAGCACTAATATAATAACATATTATGTTGAATCTCCATAGATTTTAAATTGCTTAAAAATGGGTCAAAAATTATTAAAGAAACCAAATGAAAAATTACCAATATAAAATTTTATTTAAATAAATTTGTAGAGCACAAATTTTGTGATATTAAGACATAGGAAGTATTTTTTAACTAAAAGCTTACAACCCAAATTGTTACGCTCATGCTATTACCAAAACAGTCAAGGCATTTCCGTTCGTCCGTTCATTTGGACATGCGATGCTAAAAACGTTAAAAGTTACCCATTATCACTCACGTGCCATAACCCATTTACAGATTTTCATTAAAAAAAAAACACCTTCCGCCAATACTAACCTTGCTACGCGTTCGTGTGAACTAGGCCTTACAACGTTTGTGATTTGTGAAAACTACGCCTTAATTACGCGGCGATATTACTTTGCTATTTTCTAATAATTGTAGCAGTAATTGTAATGAACTGCTAATTACCATCAATTATCATCGTTCACTTGATATTGCGTTTAATATACCTAAGTAAGTTTGCATGTATTTTAAAGAAATATCTTAGGAAAACATATATATCCTATTCGTTGTAAGGTTGTTTTATTTTAGACTAGCTGACCCGACAAACTTCGTATTGCCTCAGAATGAAAAACGAACGAACAGCAATTGATTTTTATAATTTATACAGATAAAGATTAAATGGGTCGCATTTTTTAAGTAATGAAAGTGGCAAACAATCGCAAACAAGCGTGCAGTTCACATTGATGTTAAGTGATGACTGCAGCCTATAGTCATCAACCACATAAAGACCAGAGGGTAAAATGCAGATGCGTTGCCACCCCTGAGACCTTAGTTGTCATGTTTCTGTGGGGGTGATGGGGCCATACCATTGGAACACGATAGTGCTGAACACTACCATTTGGCGGCAGATAGATTAGGTAATGCGGTGTTGCCTACGCCCGCGAGTTCCTTTACTGGAACTCTCCGAACCAGGAACGAACCAGGAAAACCATCAAAATATTACCCCTATCCAAGACCCCTATCCAAGACCTATCCAAGAATCTCCTTGATAAGCAAAAAAAAAAGAAAATACTCCCATTTTTTTTTTGGATTTAATGTCTAAGCCTGAGTGTGCCCTTCTACATGAAGGCAAATTCTCTGTCTCTAGTGCCCTCCACGACTTGGTACCCTTCAGTTGTTTTATTTGCTTATGGGCTAATCCGGAACACTGCCCACTCAAAATAAAATGTACAAATCAAAACGAAATTTCTTTAATCTGTCAATGTCTATTGATTTATCTGCTGTCTATACACATATAAGAGCAAATAAAAAGGCGGGAAAACTGTGATGTGAAAGTAGCGACCTAGATGTCGCCCGATCTCTACTGACAGCGAGTGCGTCGTCGACAAGACATGTCGATTTTATTTAGCATTCTACCACTGAACCACTGATACTTACTACATATAAAGAAGGCGCCGGGACGGGATTACTAATTTTTGGGCAAAAAACGTACCCCAAAGTATTACTTTCGAAAGTACGTTTCCCAAGTTTTCATTTCGCAAAAAACCATTTGGCAAAACAACTTTTCGCAATTTTACAATTAGCGATACTATTTTCGGTAATTTATCTATTGTTTATCAAATAAATACATGGCAATGTGTCATTCACCGCATTAAAAACTTGGCAAATCAATTAGAAATAATTTAGTCAGCAAAAAAAAAAACCTAACACCGAACGGGGCAGCGGGCGCTGATCTCTCCCGCCGCACCCTTCGGCCGAACCTGGCTAAGTCGGGGGCACCCACGGTCCCAGTTTTGCCTGCCCAAGAAAGATTGTTTTTTTTATAAAATTACGAAATGCATTTGCTTAATGTATGTTTGACATTAAAACTTGAGCAAGTAAAAAGTTGCCCAATTAATATTTGACCAAGTGATTAAAATGCGAAATATAAAATTGCTAAAGATCCTTTTGGGAATGAAACTACCTAGTGCTATAAATTTTTTGGAAAGTAAAATTTGACGAAAATTATTTTGCCAAACGGAAGGATCCCGCCGGGACGTGATGACTCCATCGCCTTCCAGTGGGGGAAAAATAGGAGAATTCTTCCGATGGTACTGTCAGTCACCCCAAGAAATGCAGGTAAATCATTCCAATAGGGCTGTAGTAAATAATATAATAATGTGGGATGGTACTGCTGCCGTCATCGTGTATATCGTCCAGCGTGACGATTATGCCATATTCTTCCTTAATGACGTATTTGTCCATCTTTAAAGCATTCTGCGAGATTTGCCCGTTTTTAAGTAATGTCCCACATTGAAAAAGCGTACCGCAATGTACTGTATTTTTTAAATCAGACAGATGCATGCAGACATACCATGAACGAGCTCACGAGAGAGACATTTTTATTTTTACACGTTGGATCCAGTATCCAAAAAGAAATATTGCACATCGACCTTATGAAGGAGACTTCGGCTTATTTCGGGTCTGTAGAGCGTTATCTTTTTCGCACCTTACCTATGTGATGTTTGTCAACCATTTTGATCAAGTTTTGACCAATAATGCAATATCATTGATTACGTAGGCAGTGTGCAGCAGAGATAACGCTCTGCGAAGTCGAAACTAGCCGATTGTCTCTTCCGTAGGCTCGATGTGCAATATTTCTTGCTGGGTTCTGTACATTCCCATCCAACCAAAACTATCGGGTTCCGTGCTGAATACTACCATTTGGTGACAGATAGATTAGGTAATGCTTTGGTGCCTACGCCCTCCACCTCCTACATTGGAAATCAATCACCAGTGGTTAGTATTTCGAATAAAGACTCTCAAAAGTTATGAAAAAGCGTCATTAAATTATACGCTCGCGCCATGGCGTCCGCGGTTTTTACGCATGACTGATGGTTCGGCTTCGATATTTCACGGCTACAATTAACCTCCTTGCCATAACAAGCGAGATAAAACCACCTGACGGTGGCACACTTACTTTATCTGTGCTACTTCCGTTCTTTCATGCATTTTAGTTCATTTTATGCATTTTATGTTTTAAGATTATGACTCAGTATCTCAGTAGCCTTTTGGTAGCAGGCCACTGTACTACGCTGGGGTCCTGGGTTCGATTTCCGGGTCGAGGACTGTCAGAGAGGATGTCAGATCCTTTATCTCTGGTTTTATTTGATAATGTGCCCGGAGATGTCAACAGGTTCGCCACGTTTTGGCCCATAATTATAATATATGCCAAAACGTAACCGGCGAACTGATCAGAAGAACTGTTACATACCAACTTCGATGTAATAAATCTTACAAAATAACTTTCAAACTAGAATCGACATTCCTGTTCTATTTTTAAAATAAGGAGCAGTCAGGTGGATCTATTTTTAAAATTTAAGTGAATGCAAAGTGAATTCCATGAGAATGACATTTTTCATACAAACCACGTCGACCGCATTGTCATTCATAATGTATGAAGTGAATGGTACAAATTTCTTAACGTGAATACATTAGGTATCTTGTAAATCCTATTGCAACAATTTGAATACTATTACGTTTTGTAATAAATAGCCAATGAGTAACCGACCATAGTTTGCTTATCGATTTATCTTTTTTTTCTATAAAGTGTGTAAAAACTGTTAACTGCCTCAGAGGTCTAGTGGTAGCAGACCAGTACTACCTAGAGCCCTGGCTGTCAGAGATAAAGGTGAAAAATCCTTTATTTATGTTTCTATTGGGATTTTTCTATTTCCTGTTTTTTTTTCCCAGCACCTCATAGTTTGGTAATGTGTCCTGGATCTACATACGTACATCCTGGCTTTACGTATGTAAATCCAGGTATCTATATTCTTACATATACATAACATACCATTTATCTTAACATTACAGACAAACAGACGGTCTACGCACGCGTCGGCAACTTCTTTTCTATCGATGATGAAATTGAATGTAAGACATGAAACAACTCTAGCATGATAATACGCAAACCTTTTTATATTTTTAACACGTCGTCACAAATGGCAAGACAATGTGTGTCATCGACCGCGTAGGTGTGTACTGCGCCTGTGTTAACGCGTGCCTCTGTAAAAGTGAACCTTGGTCGCCATCGCCATTGCAGACAATAAATTAATCTTTTAAAATCAAAAACATCTCAAGACGAAATTGAAAATTAAGAAAGTCATGATGAACACATTCAGCTAAGATTTTATTTTGTAGTTTGATTTCTTCATTCTATGTTATGATGACTAAGATATGATTGTCAAAAATATTGCTGACTATAAAGACGAAGCCGGAATTTAACTTCCCGTATATGAAATAATCAACATGACACTCTTCGGAGAATTTCATTAGGTATTATGCTATGTCGATGTGTTCCTGGAAATATTTTTAATTCATTAAACTTTTTTTATTACAAGAATAAAAAAGAAATATTATTATTACTCTATAGCAGTGATTCCCAAAGTGGTCCATGTAGACCCCTTGGGGTTCATGGGTCTCGATGGGGGTCTACGTAGGCGTTGGAAATATGGGATTGTGATATAAATGTAGCAAGGAAACCACGTCCACGGAAACGAGAAAAAAATTGAAAGGGGTCTTAAAGAAAAAATAGTTTGGGAACCTCTGCTCTATAGGTTTTTATTACGTGACTGACTGTGCATAAATCAATGATGCTCATTGGCTAATAATACTATAAAGTGCAAATTTTAAATTTACTGGTGGTAGAGTTCCTGTGTAGGAGCTTGAGGGCGTAGGCACCACCGCATTACCTAATCTGCCGCCATTTTGACTTCTGGTCTTTGTGTGGGTGTCTATAGTACTCACTCGCTCATTTAACAACATCAATGTGAATTGCATGCTTGTTTGTCACTTTCAGAACATAAAAATGGAATTGGGGAGACCAAGGAAGATAGCAGCGCAGCGAAACGAGTTATAAAAATCATCAATTTACACGCGAAATATCTACAGTTAATCCCAATTAACGTCACACGAAAATCAATTATAGAAGCGACGGAACGAGTTTTCTTGCCAAATATTTAACTTTTACTTCGCGATACAATTTAACGCGAAATGACCAGTATGTGTATCGCTTTATTTACATAATTCACACTTGGACCACTAGATTACAACTTTTACTTAAACATACTGATAAAGGTGTAAAACGTAACCTAGTCCAGCTTTATGGTGTCATTAAGTGACCAATTAATTTAAAACTCCATTACATTTATCATCAAAAACCTACTTATATAAAAGAAAATTTAAATAAAGATTGCTGCTCACGATTAATTGATTTGATTTAGGTGATGTCTACGCCTTCAAGTCTCTAAACTGAAACTTTGCCACCAGTCTGTGTGAATCTTACGAGTACATATATTATAATAATGGCAACCCATTATACGTCCCACTGCTGGGCACGAGTCTCTCCCCTTTTTGGGGGGAGGCCCTCTCTCTCTATCTGGGGGAGATCTGCATTTTGACCTTGGTCTTTGTGTGAGTGTGTATAGGCTGCAGTCATCACTTAACATCAATGTGAACTGCATGCTTGTTTGGCAGTTCCAAAACATAAAAAAAAGATAGATACCTAACTACAGAACATAACTCGTGTTAGTACATGAGAAAATTCTCATTCTTTTTCACAACTCACAATTACGTCGGTGATCATAAGTCATAGAAACCTCTTTTTCTTGAAGGTAATTAGGAGGTATCTACCTACATTAGGGCTGACTAATGTTAAAGCGATAAAAAGTGAGAATTAAAGTCATCGCATTTTTTTGTATTGCTTTATTTCAATTTTACGTTTGACATGATAGCATTTTCTATGTCCGTGTTTGAATTGTTGCAGCTTTGTTGTATTAAGTAGAACTTATTTTTTGGTTATCAAAGTAAAAAAAATGTTTATACACAAAAAGGTTAACACTAGTAAAAAATAGTCGGTACCTATGTGTGGCCACAGTTTTTGTATTTATACAACTGTTTGCTTGCGCAAGCCTCATCATCATCATTATTTCAGCCAAAAGTCTGCTACAGCTGGACAAAGGCCTCTACCAAACGTGTGGTGTGTGGCGGATTATTAGCGTATCAGTTTTTGTGAATACAAGTGTAAACAGTTCTGTGCGTAAACAGTAAGGCTGAAAGCGTATTGACCATGCAAAAAAAAGTTGTATGTAAGCCCTGGTAATTAATTATCTGTATGTCATGTCAGCACCGCCGCGCACATGCAATTACAATTAAAGCAAGTTATTTTATCCATTACCACACGTTGCGACAGCTTCAGTTATTTATTTATCGCATGTTTGACTTATTAAAATTTAAATTGCCTGTCAGGTTAGAATATAAAACGGTTCCCGCCAAAAACATTTTTAATCTGATTAAATGATCTAGGAAGTTATTTCATACAGCCAATTCACAGTAACTGTATTTCAAATATTAAAAATAAATACATGAAACGTTTATAAAATAATTTCCGCGTCAATTAACAAGAATTAATATCAAAAAGATTAAAAATCAGAAACTATTTATTCTCCTATTATCATACTAAAATTCGTTCTTCAAATAATCCGCCATAGACAACATTGTTTTTTCTAATTGCCACAAAAATGTCACTGTGCCAGTCAAGGACAATGAGCTGCCTTGACCTACAGAAAGAGCACTTGTTCGGAACGTATTTTTTTTCATGCAACAATGTCAACCTACTTGCCATCTTACCTACCTACTTTGAATTCTCATTCACAATGAAATTGGCAATTTATTTGTTTACAATTCGCTGTAGTAATTGCTTCAACTCAAATGTTGTCTTTAAAATAAATATATTCCTACATACCTTTAATAAAATTGTAGAAATGATAATCAGGGAAGAAAATTTGATTTTGGATGAGACTTAAACCCAACCTTTGGGTCACTAGCCGAGTCAACCACTAAGATATATGTAGGTATATGTATTTTTATATTATTACTAGCTGACCCGGCAAACTTCGTATTGCCTCAGAATGAAATTAGGACATGTGTTAAAGGTTTGATAGAGAAACGGCCTATTTGTATGGGAAAATGAAATTGTGTTTTTTACTATTCCCCTTCAATTTCTTCATATTTTTTTACCTTTCAAACCTTTCCTGGACTTCCAAAAATCATTAAATACTAAAATTAGCGGATCACCCGTTCTCGAGTTTTAGCGAGACTAACGAACAGCAATTGATTTTTATATATAGAGATCCCTAACATTTTATTTGTAAGCTATAAGTAACAAAAGATAAATTTTATGGTTGTCAAGATAAAAGTTGTCTATGGTGAGAATGTCTGATTTGAATGCAGTCCGATTAATTGTTAGCGTATTTTTAGTGAATTAACTTAATATTAATTTATTGCCATTCCTATTAGTGTTTTATATTGTTATGTTTAAACGTAACTTCACGCCTGTAATCCCCGAAGGGGTAGGCAGAGGTAAATGCATGCATTCAAGCATACATGCAAACACCCACGATTCGCCGGTTGTTATGTTTATTTTATGATAATCTTGTTTCATCTATTTTTATGTACTATTCTTAATAGTTAAACTTGTTTAAAAAAAAAGTTCGGAATGGCACCAACAATATAAAAGCATCATGATAAAAGTTCAGATGATTTTTTTTATTTTAGCTGTCACTATAAATATTTTTAATACCGTTGGGTTATAATTTATATGTCAAAAGGTCACACGTGGATTGCTTAGTTATCAAGATTAGTATAAACGACTGGTCTTAAGTTCTTGAGCCACGAGTTCAATAAAACCATTAAGTACATTTAGATTACACAATTCTCCACACCTATTCTTTTTCTATCCAGATGGTGAATTTGTAAAGATAAGAATATTCTTGTGTATCCTTGTGGTTCATACATAAGTTATTTATTGTAGACATTAAGCTTTACAAGTTTTTTTTTTTTAATAAATACGCTTACACTCACAGCCCCACACTAGGTATAAACCTGTATCGTGGGTGCCGTTGTACACACACACAAACACCCAGACCCGAAACAAATATCTGTAGGTCATACAAATATTTGTCCCGGTGCGGGGATCGAACCCGCGACCCTTCGAATCAAACGGTGGTTTCGCACCGCTGGACTAACCGGGGAGTCGAGTTTATTAAGTTATCATTAAGTTTGAACTTACTGAATTTTAAGATATGTTTGTTAAAACAAAAATAAAATCACAGAGACATAACAACTAAGGTTCCAGGGGTGACAACGCATATGTACAGTGCTCAATAATAAATATTGCACATCGAGCCTAAGAAGGTGACTTCGGCTTGTTTCGGGTCTGTAGAGCGTTATCTCTTACGCACCGTACCTATTTGACGTTTGTCGACCATTTTGATCAAGTTTTGACTAATACCGGACTGTCACTGCTTACGAAGGCAGTGGGCAACAGAGATAACGCTCTACGAAGTCGAAACGAGCCGATCGTGTCTTTCGCAGACTCGATGTGCAATATTAATTGTTGAGCACTGTATTTTGACGGCATCTCCCTCTATAGGCTGCAGTCATCAATGTGAACTACAAGCTTGTTTGCCATCTTCATTACAATAAAAAAAATCCTGCAGATGTTCCGAAGATTATTTTCGCTGTTTTCAAGTTCTAAGTGTTTATATGCTTCTAGCTGACCCGGCCAACTTCGTATTGCCTCAGAATGAAATAATGTGTCAAAGGTTTGATAGATACGGACTATTTGTATGGAAAAATGAAATTGTGCTATTTACTATTTCCCTTCAATTCCAATTCCTTACCTTTGAAACCTTCCCTGGACTTCCAAAAATCATTCAAAACCAAAATTTGCCAAATCGGTCCAGCCGTTCTCGAGTTTTAACGAGACTAACGAACAGCAATACATTTTTTTAAATATAGCTAGTAAATGATTTTATTTACACTGGAAATCTGATCGGTTGTCGGTAACCGGTTTGCATATTATTTCTTCCAAAGGTGGCGGCCATTTTGTAATATTGACAGCTAACCTAACTTATTGAAGAGAATGTTGTTACCACCGAGTTAATGCTTAGCGTATTATCGTACCACATACGTTTGATATCTGTCTAAACAATTTGAGAGATTGAATTACAAATTGCTATAACTGCTGTGCAGTAGGCAAGCGTTTTATGGTCTCATGGTCGTATAGTTTACATGGATGTTAAGTGAATACTGCAGCATATAGATCATCATCATCATCATCATCATCAGCCATCGATCGTCCACTGCTGGACATAGGCCTTTCCCAATTTTCGCCACCACACTCGATCTTCGGCTTTTCGGACCCATCCGCTTCCTGCCAACCTCTTTAGGTCGTCAGTCCATCTGGCAGGGGGCCGTCCCACCGGGCGTTTTGTACGGGGTCTCCACTCTAACACATGTCTGCCCCAGCGGCCGTCGGCTCTACGACAAATATGCCCCGCCCACTGCCACTTCAGCCTAGCAATTCTTTGAGCTATGTCGGTCACTCTGGTTCTCCTTCGGATTTCCTCATTTCGGATTCTATCTTTCAGAGATATACCGAGCATAGCATATAGATATATACAGAAAACCTGAGGTCTAAATACAGATGCGTTGCCACCCTGAGGCCTAAGTTTGTTTTGCCTCTATAATAGTTACGAGATTAGTAGATACACATACATCTATACAATTAAATAAAATTGGAGTGTGTTTGTAATATAAAAATAACCGCTTTTTACTAAATGCATATGTATGTATACACGGTGCGTATGCCAAAACAACATTATTTACAATTTTTGTCTGTGTGTCTGTCTGTTTGTTGGGGCTAATCTCGGGAACGGCTGGACTTATTTCGACAGGACTTTCACTGGCAGATAGCTTATGTAAGAAGGAGTAACTTAGGCTACTTTTATACTAGCTGCGTCGCACGACTTCGTCCGGGTAAATACTGAACAATCATAAATTCTCACGCGGACGAAGTTGCGGGCACAGCCTTGTAGTAAATATAATAAGTACAGTGCTCATCAAAAAATAATGCACATCGAGCCTATGAAAGAGATAACGGCGCGGCGGACCTGATCCGCCGCGACTGGTGTCCCGCGTTGCTCTATGGGGCAAAAGAACACTTGTGCTTGTATTTTGACTGAGGGGAAACCCCGCATATGGCTACTCGCCTCCAGTCCGCCGCCCCTAATGACGCGCATCACTGTTGTAAGCGTCTTTGAGGAAGGCTTTGTCCAACAGTGGACGTGTTTCTGTGCGTATCTTCACGCCTAGTCCCTTACGGGATAAACAGAAAGTGTGGATGTGTTAAATAACAGCAGTTCAGTTTCACGAGTAAATCTGTCGATTCTTTATTTTGAAAGCATCGTTAAACATCTATCAAAATCTTCTTTATTCTTTTCAATTTTATAAGATCTCAGTGAGATGAGCAATTAATAAACACATTTCAAATTAGTGTTTACATAAGCCATTTAATTTGCTCGCAAGCCAAATAAAGGGTCAATGCAATCGTTATGTAATGCAGTTAATAGTTAAGGTTGCCACGGTAGTAGGTAATGGCCGAATACTCAAACGGCACTCAATTTTAAGCAACCCCCAAAAGTGTGCTATCTCTGTCGTTTGAACGTGTTTTATAAAGACAGAAGACTTTTAAGTCCCACTTAGCTACAGAAAACCCTCCCCATTATGTGGCGATTATGGCAAAGGGGATTTGCCATAATCGCTACGCTTGACATACAGAATGGTTTATGACAGGGCGGTGCTGCTGCCCCATCCTTCTTTATCGTATTTACTAAGGTGGAATGGTTTAATCGCCATTGTTCGGTTGACTGACAGCACTAACGAAAGAATTCTTCCACATCTGTGGGAGGAGGAGTAGTCACGTCGCGTCCTTATGTCAGAACTGAAGTTCTAACAACTAGTAAAATAAATATGGCAACCCTAGTACAGTTACGTACATTAAGTCAATTAAAAAAATAATGCGATATAATAAGTTGATTTTATTGCGTGTTCTTACCTCATATCAAGTAATTGAACGTGAAGTCATAAGTAGGCCTATATTTTTCATTTGACTGAAGGAAAGAGGCTAATGTTTTTATTTAATGTTTACTTAAATGGTTAATTTAAACTCAATTTCACGTAATCCCCGGCAGAGGTTCAAGCATTCAATACGCACAATTCGCCGGTTACGTTTTAGTCCATGTAATAGGTGGCGAACCTGTTGACATTCAAACTCCGAGGTACTGGTAAACTTCCAGAAATAGAAAAATCACATTACAAGCAGAAATAAAGGATTTCGCACCGATATCTCTTATAGCCCGACCCGAGAATCGAACCTAGGACCCCAGCGTAGTAGTAGTGGCTTGCTACCAATAGGCTACTGAGAGATTTTATTATGTGAAGTAAAACAAAAATTAACGTTGAAAATTCGACTTCAAGTCAAAGTATAGTCATAATGCGGTCCGTGAATCTTACAAAACAAGCCTTAAACATGTCCACATTTCAAATAGTACCCCATGCCCTTGAGTTCCATCACTAGAGACTACCACCGGTAAAAAAAATGTAAAACAATTAATTCCTAATCAAAAATGAGCGGCTAGAATGGATTCGCTTGCCAACAACAGACTTCTTGATTACCGCCATAAAAACCATAAACAATAAAACCTTTTTGTTACAGAACTTTAAAAAGTTACAACCGTATCTAGTTTCCGAGATTCCTCAAATAGCCGACGAACAATGTGGTCGACCTTGACACGTTCACGGCTGTTACGCGAGGGCCGAACAAAATACAATTGGATTTGATTGACCAAATAGGTATATAATTGTTAAATGTTTGCTTTTCTTGCTATTTGTTGGTAATTCAATGTTGGTGATCTTCTAGTTTCTAATGCTGACGACCCGGTTAGTCCAGCGGTGCGAAACCACCGTTTGATTCGAAGGGTCGCGGGTTCGATCCCCGCACCGGAACAAATATTTGTATGGCCTACAGATATTTGTTTCGGGTCTGGGTGTTTGTGTATGTGTTGTTTGTGTACAACGGCACCCACGACACAGGTTTATACCTACTGTGGGGCTGTGAGTGTAAGCGTATTTTATTTATTTATTTATTAGTGCTGCTCAAATTAGTCTAGTTCTAGTAGCTACCATTAGATAAAGATAACATTTTTAATTGGTGGTAGAGCTCCAGTGACGGAACTCGCGGGCGTAGGCAACACCGCCTTACCTAATATACTTGCCGCTAAAGGGTTCAGCACTACCGTGTTCCGGTCAGGTGGTTAATGTACGGCCCTGTGATTTCAGGCACACAGGCATAACACCTTAGGCCTCAGAAGTGGTAACGCATCTGCATTTTGACCTTGGTCTTTGTGTAGGTGTCTATATGCTTGCAGTCATCACTTAACATCAACGTGAACTGCATGCTTGTTTGCCACTTCAATTTCATTAAAAAAAATCAATATTGGTGATCTACTAGTTTCTAGTGCTGCTCAATTTAGACTAGTTCTAGTAGCTACCATTAGATAAAGAGAACATTTCGCAAACAAGCATTCTATACGTATTGATGGACAGTAAAAACTGCAGCTAATCTACCTATACTTAATTACCTAATCTATCTGCCGCCAAATAGTAGTGTTCAGCACTAGGTATCGTGTACCGGTTAGATGGTAACGTAGGGTCCTTTAATAACTACTTATTACAGAGACCCAACAACTTTGATCTCAGAGGTGGCAACGCTTTTGCATTTTGAACTCTGTTTTTTGTTCATACCACAACACACACACACACACACACCTCCAATTGAAACATGTAATATTAAATTTGCTACTAATTTTTTTTTTGTAATCTTTAAGCATTTAAAAAAAAGTAAAAATGTTACTTATGATTTTGGAAATAAGTTTGGAGGTGGGCGTTGATATCCGCGACACAGTTTATACTACTGCAGGTATCATCATTTCGCTTGTTAATGTATCGCCTTTCTGTTATTGATTCCAAATAAGGATTATATTATTATTGTGTAGATGTCTACAGTCTGTAGTCATCCCTTAACATCCATGTGATCTGCATGCTTGCTTGCCATAGCTAGAGGTCTCTCAATGAAGATAATCACCTGTAAGACCTAAAATCTTTTGACACTTTGCAAGAAATAACGGGAATTCAAATTATGGTAGATATAACCGTAAGCCGACACGTTTACTATTACCACAGTGTAAAGAACGTATCTATTTATATATTAAGATAATTATATAAATAGGAGATTCGGTAATATGAAGATGTCTACGTTCTTTCGGAAAGCTACCACCTATCAGCGCTAAAGACCCTTTATTAAGCTTATTTCCCTTATTTTTTTAATTTTAAAAAATATCTAACTAAAACTACCTGGGCCATACGACTATCAGATCTCTTAAAGTAGTCTTACTGCAATCATAATTATGTTAGTAAGATGTAGTAATAAAGATATACGTCTGCTTTATGAGATTAAAGTATTGTCCCTGTTCTGCTTTACATAGATAGTCGTCTTGCCTGGCAGAATAAAATAATATTTCTTCAGATTCATCGATACATGTACATATTTTATATAATCTAATTGTATTATGAGTAATAAAATTTAATTTCTTGTAATTATTACCATCACAATTTAGCAATTAATAAAGTGCTAAGGTTTTTGCAATGCTCAAGTCATTGAATTAACACTAAAATTAAAATTTGGCTCAAAACTTTATTATTGTTAACTGACCTTTTAAATCATAAACCAATAAAATATTTTTCTGAGAACGTTTCCTGTGATAGGTATATTATTGTATTTTATAAATAAATCGTCTCTTGAATTTATTTGTAGTCGTTATCAACTTCACCGACACCCAATTCGAAATGTCAGTCGATGATTAGCATACAAATGAAATGCAAAAATATTTGATTACAGCGGCGCTATGTTTGAAATAAGACGCAATACAATCGGGTTTTTATTAATTAGGAACATCTTAGACTTTATTTATGTATTTTACATTCTATTTAATTTCTGACTCGATGGAGATTAGCATATAGTTCATGATGAAAAGTGAATATCTACGGATACGAACATTTGTGATCTCAATATCATCTACAAAGGTATTTAAACCGAATACGGTTTTTAAGTAACCCGCAAATATAAGCTATCCCTGTGGTATGCACGTGTTTTATAGAGGCGTACTGTCTGTGGGTGGGTCACAAGTCTAGGAATCGGCGTGCATGTATGAAGAGAATGATGAATGTAGAAGAAGCACGGGAGGTTTATCAGGGCCAGGGATGCGACCGCCTATCGACATTGCTGTCGTCATTGTCATTGCTGTCAAATATTAAAGTCGATTTTTACTCTAACTTAATAACAATAATCGAAATAATCTACCATTATCGCTTGTTTATCTCCTACGAAAACGAGAACATCAATCAGATTATCAATATTACTTTTAAAGGAGCTACAAATCAAAATTAAAATTTGAGAGCAATGACAATGTCAGCAGCAATACAGATAGGCGGTAGCACCCCAGGGTATCTGTACTACATACAAAAGACATTTTAGTCCCACTTGTATTTAAGTGACATTTCTTCACACGCAACATCGTTCGACTTCTTCTATTATTATTCAGTTGTCAAAGTGAATCCCATTTGTCAATGTCTGACCCTCTGAGCCTGCCCATTTGCGTTCAATGTCGATTAATTGATGTAATTGTTCTTTAGTTAGGATTGCGTGGTCTAGTAAATTGGTTTGTTACGAAAACTGTTATATAATAGTGATGGTTAAGCTCTGGGTTAAGTCAATTGCCTTAGTAGCTTAATCATAGTAGCTCGCTCGTTAAACCTATGAGCCCCTGACTTAATTACCTAATGTGGGTTAAAGTGGATTTCCAATTACAAGAAAGATTCCCGGTAGAATGTCATTGGGACTTGGGCATTGACTTGAATTCTCAAGTTTTTTGTTTAAGTCATGAAGTGGTAAACGGTTTACCCTTGTTTGGTATAACAACTTTTGATAGAATTTTAGCAATTCGAACAACGTTTAAGAAAATAATCAGTTTGTGTAATATCGATTGACATAATTTTCATTTGATCGAATATTTATTTGCGGTACTTATCAACATTTTCGTTACTGATCATAAAATAGAATGTTCATTTCATGAATTGTATTTTCGTAATTGAAAAAAATTAAATTGTATATATATATTGTATCGAATATTCATTTGGTATAATGTAGTGTAGCAAAGAAAACGCTGTTGGTTGGGCGTGATGAGGACCATGGACGCACCCGACATAAGCAGGTTAGGTGGAAGGGTTGTCGATTGTAAGGGACTTGGCCCGGTGTTAGGTATTTTTTTTTGTTGCCTCTTCGACCTAACCTTTCTAAGTCATGGTAACCTATCTAAGTATTATTAGTCTAGTGAAACATTACTTGAATTAAAATTAGTGCATTTGAAAATTCGGTAAAAAGACTTTTTTTCGAAAGAAATTACTACACGAAATAAAATAACAACAATCATCATCAAATATTCGATCAAATGAATATGTGAAATGACTTTATTTTGACAGAAATTAGTCGAAGCGATTTTCGACGAAAAGTTGTTATACCAGACAAGGGTAAACCATGGTAAACAAGCATACTGTTCGCATAGGTGGTAAGTGATTATTGCAGGTATAAACATAGGTATAGGTTCAAATAGGTCGTATTTCTTTACATTTAAATATCTACCTAAAGAAACCAGAGATTTCAATTTAGACGCGTTGCTGATAGGAACTTTATCTTAGATGATGTACAATCACCGGATCACTCATAACTTTTAAAACACTTGTAACAAGTTTCAATTATTACAATCTATTCAATCATTTGTAATTGCCATTGTACAATTACATTAACATAAATATGCTGATATCGCATACTTGTTCGATTCATCATCAATTGATACAAGTGTTTTACATTTATGTTTAAAGATTGTAACATAAATAAAAGGGTTGTATGATAAATATAGATAAAATATTTCGTGATATTAATAATCTTTAGTCAAATATCAAATACCAAGCGTCAATTAAGTTCTTGCAATGCAAATATTGCTACTTAACTTTATAGTAGTAGTAGTGTAGATATCCCGGTCCTGACCTGATACCTCTCGTGCCTCGTCTACCTTCATCATTCTCTTCATACATGGACGCCGATTCCTATGATTTATATTAGTGATCTTCATTAATGCTTTGTTTGGCGCCGATTCACAATTAGTAAGTTACATCAATATAGCTTTGATTTATTTTTCCCTTTTGCAGTTTCTCTTTTGGGTGGTAGATTTTTTTGGTGAAAAAATTATTATGTCCAATACTATATCATAATTATCTTGTTTGTCAAATGTAATTCTGATCACACTAGATAACATAATACCTACTATAGGTATAATATTAGGTCATTTATATAATATGTTAAGATGGCCCTTATTTTCACTCTCGGTTTTTTATCTGTTTGGCACATAGCGACCCGTGTCCATTTGCGCGTCAACATTTTGAAATACACTGCATCCCAGGAGCGGTATATACCTGCCCTCTGTTTTGTCACTTGGTCTGGGCTTCTGGGGTAATTACCACAGATTATCGTAAGAAGAAGCCGTTATATTTTTTTCGGTTGGTTAGGTAATTGAACAACAGACGAAAGGGTCACGAAATATCGTAAACCGCATGACGTACAAAGATGAAATTTTCCAGGGAAATAGTATAAAGATACGACCGGATTTAGGAAGGGTCACGCGTGAATGCTGTTTTTCATGCAAAAAAAAGATGCGGGCAGCAGCTAATTGAAAATTAAATACATTTAAAATATAACCTTTTTCACGTAACACAAAACAAAAACAACGTAGTAAATCAAGATTAAATTTAATAAGCGTCAGTAGATTAATTTGAATAATTACTGTCTGACAATTTTATCTAAAATCTGGAATATGGCATGTTATGAAATAGATCGTGTTTACCTATAATTAGGTACATAAATAATGCTGAAGTCATCTAGGCAGAAAAACCAGGGCTTTATTTTATCTACTGTCATTATCAAATAACTGAGGAAACGAGACAGCATCATTTGAACAATACGTAATTAAAAATAATACCACGATAGGTATACCTATAAAATGACACAATCATGAATTGATGTAGTTTAAAGTTTACACAATAATGAAAATATTAAAAACTAAGAACATTAATTTAATTCTCAGGCTTATCCTTACCATTTAATCTTTACAATAATCTTTTATAATTATATCATTATTGAATTTAGTTATCTTAAGGCCTAATACTCAAACGTCGCTTAAATCTAAGTGGGACTTAAGTCTCCTGTCTTTATGAAACACGTTCAAACGATAGAGTAAGCGCACAATTGAGGGTTGCTGAAAATTGAGTGACGTTTAAGTATTCGGCCATTTGCTACAAAAAGAAGAATAGGTACCAATTCTAATAAAATAATAATCTTGTTTTCCTGATAACAAACAAGCATGCCTATGTTTTAATTAAACGCCGAGATGAAAAAGTTAAGATTTATTTATTAGTTTGAAACCGTTTTCTTTTATTTGATTGATATTGATAAGCTTTGGAGACATATAATAAAAAAAAATAGTAAATTAAAACGAGTAAATTATCGTTTAAACAAAAACTTAATAAATACTTTCTAACCAGTTCTAAATGAATGATTTTAACTTACGCCGTCATCATTGTTCGCTTTGAATAACGTACGTAACTTCACGCCTGTAATCCCCGAAGGGGTAGGCAGAGGTAAATGCATGCATTCAAGCATACATGCAAACACCCACGATTCGCCGGTTACGTTTTGGCCCATGTAACAGGTGGCGAGCCTGTTGACATCTCCGGGCACATTGCCAAACTTTGAGGTACTGGGAAATTTCCAGAAAATGGAAAAATCCCAATAGAACCAGAGATAAAGGCTTTTTCACCATTATCTCTGATAACCCCCTACCCGGGAATCGAACCCAGGACCTCAGCGTAGTAGTAGTGGCCTGCTACCACTAGGCTACCGAGGCAGTTAGCGCTTTGAATAATTCTGTTATATTAAATATACAATCAAATCCATACATCCATTATGCATTTATTTATGTATGTATAAGTATATATTTAGTATTATTATTTATACGTTTATAAATATATATGTTATATGTATTATATTTCAGGTATATGTAACTGGATAACTTATAAATTAAATTAACCTTACTCCATAATGCACCTTCGACAGTTTTATTTGGCCCTAAGGTTGGCTGGTAGAGAATACCACTAGGTATTAAGTCCGCCTTATGTACATTATTTATGTGCTAAAAGTTTAAATAAAAAACGTGACGATAATGCATTTGAAAAACATCGTTCAACATATAAGATCGATTATAGTAACTTATTTAAGTAAATGTACTAAAGTACTAGAGAGGTCACTTCCCTTGGTATCTACGATCCTCTGAGTATCCACTTCTTGAAATTCCTTCTCACTCTTCTTCCTTCGCTGCAAATTCCTTTACAATATCTGCTGTACTACTATTCCTTGCCCATAAACATACGGCAAGCATAGACTCTAGAGTCGTTTAAAAAACGACTCTATTATTATTACTTTGCTTTGGTATCTTAAAATCATCATCATTCTTATTGTCTCTACTGAGTGTTGTGTGTCACGTACCTATTTATATTTATATATTTACAATATGTGTTCTTATTGTTGATGTACACCCTGCCGCTGTAACTTCACATTTCTATTTCCACCGACAGGTTGTATGTAAGAGATCGCCTTTGGCGATAAGACCGCCTGATTGTACTTTCGTTTTTTGTTTTTATATTTTGATATTTTGAATATTACTGGTGTACTAAAAAGAATATTTACTTAGGGGCTGTTCAAGTATTACGTAGGCAGATTTATTACTTTTCTTATTCAAGGGGGATGGGGGCCCATCCCCCTAGTCAGCAAAAGTAAGCAAAGCTCTTACCCCCTCCCCCCATGCGTTACGTAAACACTTTTCAATTAATGTATTGTTTTTTTTTAATATTATAATTACAATGTTATAATTATAATTTTAGAAATAAGAAAATAGCTTTAGGATAGAGATTAGATTTTACTGATGTAATAAGTAAATAACTACCGATGACGTAATCATCATCTAGACTCCCCTACCCCCCATGTCATCCAAAATAAGCAGAGCAAAGACCCCCCCGCCCCCCCATAGTGCTTACGTAATACTTGAACGGCCCCTTACTTGGCAGCATGGTTCCAGTTTTCGGAATTCAATTTTCTACACTATCCCATAGTAACATATAACGTAGAAACGTCGTACATAAATATCTGTCAAAACAATTTAAAAATGGTATCGTATGTTTTTCCCCGGTGTCTTCTTAACATATTGTGTGTCATAATAACCTCATAGCAATAACTATCGAGTTTAATCAGAGTTCTTACTAACACTTTAAAGATCTAGTTACCATAGCTTGACGTTAACCATTAACATTAATTCAAACTGTGTCCAAACAGAGCTGAAAGACACCTTAATGTTACAGTATCAGGTTTAAACTACTCATTGTAACCGAGTGATCACGTTCAACCATTGTGGTCATAAGAGCCTTGGTGATGTCATTTCGTATTAACTCATCATCGTTAGAAGATGTATACGTACCTATCTTTTTAATCTATAGATTAAAGTAATCGTTGGGAACAATGTTTTAATATTGTTGGTAGAATGACGAATTGCTATGTAATAATAAAATAATAATAATGGCAACCCATTATACGTCCCACTGCTGGGCACGAGTCTCTCCTCTCTTTGGGGGGAGGCCTGGAGCGTACTCCACCACGCTGCTCCAATGCGGATTGGTGGAGAAACGGGTTAGTGGCCAACCCGGTGTCGGATGTTTTCAAACCGCCCATAAGGCCTCCGACAAGGTTTAAAGACTGCTATCTATCGATAGCAACCGAAGCACGGAAGCACGGAAACGCGCATTTAATTAGCCACTAGCGGTCACCCATCACACTACCCGACCGCGCCCGTAGTGCTTAACCGAGTAGATCGCTTACAATCTACACCAGCCGCCGGGCCATGCGCGCTTCGAAATGAATTGCTATGTAATGTCTTGTAATTTTATTATAGAGATAGGTAAGTACTAAAATTATATTTGTTATAAGTACGTACACTACATACCTATAGGTAGTACCTACATAGGTATTTTAATGTATGTATGTATCTTCACGCCACTTCTCTTACGGGGTAGGCAGATAGTGTGGAGGGCCAGATATCCCGGTCCTAACACACCTCCCGTGCTTCTTCTACATTCATCATTCTCTTCATACATGCACGCTGATTCCTGAGACTTTTGACCCCACCCTCAGACATCCCTTGACCTGTATGGTAGGTCAGTATTTTAATGTGATTTGTAAATGTAGAATGTTCTACATTTCCTGTGAATTTTATTATGATTTAGAACCACTACTCAAATCATAGCAGCCACTAGTTTGTTTAAAAATACTCGTAATATGTATGTCATAAATTTAAACTACAAGGGAAATAATATGTACGAGTATGTACACCTAAAATTCAAAGAGAAAAAAAGGTTAAATTAAATGTTTTCTTATTGGAAGGTAGGTTCAGAGGTAGGTGGTAAGGCTCCAGTGACGGAGCTCGAGTGGTAACGCATCTGCATCTTTGTGTGGATGTCTATAGGCTGCAGTCATCACTTAACATCAATGTGAACTGCATGCTTGTTTGCCACTTCCATTACAAAAATGAAACCGGTTTGGCGGAAAATGATGAATGTTTACAAGTTCCATGTAAAAAGCACCTTTTTCTTCCAATTGTAGCACGACCCACACGGTGTTATTCCGGTTACCACCAACCGATGTCTAGAGCGAAAGTTGCACCGCCCCTAATCGTATATGTCTTATGTGCCCACCCCCACCACAACGTCCTAGGACTTAGGCCTTACTGAGTCCTTTGTGCTCGCAAATTGTCCGGTGAAGAAGACTACTGCCGTATCAATTATGCTGTTACAAATGTATTTAAAGACAGTAAAGAAAATAAAAAAAAAGAAAGAAAAAAATTACTTGGACAGCACAAAGACACAAAAAAGCAAAACTATGAGAAGATTTCAAAAAAATATTTTGGACACGGTAATAAAAACATAATAAAAGTTAACAAAAAAGAGATTAACTCTCACGGTTTTGAGTCCAAATGAAAAAAAAAATTTAAAGTAATTAACTTGATATCTTAAAACAAATAAATATTAAAAAAAGAAAGTGACTAACACGCATACGAGAGCAATTACATATAAAATGAAATGGAATCGATTCTAACTATTACGTAAACAAATTGAGCATGAGTTGCGATATTGAAGAAATTCAATTTGTGTATGTGAAGATTATTTCCTATAAGCCGTATGTATCTTCACGCCAGGTCCCTAACGGGGTGGGCAGAGAGTGTAGAGCGCCAGATATCCCGGTCCTGACAAACCTCTCGTGCCTCGTCTACCTTCATCATTCTCTTCATACATGCACGCCGATTCCTAAGACTTTTGACCCCACCATCAGACAGAACTCGGCCTATTTGGTCATGGTAGGTTAGTCTTGGTCTTCCTGGGCCTCTGCAACCATCCACATTCGCATTGTATATCTGTTTAGTCATTCGCTCATTCGACATTCTTTCTATATGCCCGAACCATCGGAGCATGCCTTTTTTCATTTTTACACCGAGACTATCATTCACATAAAGCCTCTTTCTTACATCTTCATTACGAACGCGATCGGTGAGTGATACACCGCAGATCTTGCGCAAAGATCTCATCTCGACCGCGTTCAACTTACTTTCATGCTCTTTCCTGCATACCCAGATCTCGCTTCCATATAAAAGCGTTGGAGTAAGTACAGCATTATGTACGGCTAGTCGAGCCCGCTGGCTGAGATGTTTAGATTCTAGCAGCTTACCCAACGCTCCAATCACGCAATTCCCAGCTATAAGCCGTGTTATTGGTAAATAACCCGACAAACTCATATTCTAGCCGCCAGACTAGCCATAAAAGGCTATTACACGACACGTTTATTTATTATTTATTATTATAGTATTTATTATTAATTTATATTTAACCAAGCATTTTGGTTCACATGTTCACATAGATGGTACATTACGCAGCAATATAAATATATATTGCTCATCGACATTAGGAAGGACACTTCGGCTTATTTTGCTCCTGTAGAGCGTTATCTCTTTCGCACCTTACCTATGTGACGTTTGTCGACCATGTTCATTAAGTTTTGACCAACACCGGACTATCAGTGTTACGTAGGCAGTGTGCGGCAGAGATAACGCTCTACGAAGTCGAAACTATCCGATTGTCTCTTTCGTAGACTCCATGTGCAATATTTCTTGCTGGGTACTGTATCGCCACTGTATAATAATTTTTTTTTGTGTCAATTATAACATTTTTTTTAATTTCTAGGTAAATTTATTCATACAGAACAAATATTTTTTTATTAAAAAAGGCTTTTTTTATTTATTTAATAATTTTAAGATAGTTTGTTTAAGGTTTTATAAAAATATTTGTACTATATGAATAAATTTACTAAACTACAAATTTAAAAAAGTTATAAAATATTATAAATACTTGAAATATGTTCAAAATGTAAATGTTTACATTTGAAAAAAATTGTTTGGACATTGCCTAACATAAGTGACTCACAGCAAAATAAATTTCCAACTTTCACTGGAGTTATGACTACATACATACCTTTTTTATGACATATGTTCCACAAACATTACATAAGTGTAGAGGTTTTATTTAATATTTTCAAAGACGAATTATTATTGTGATGCAAACTCTAGTCGTTCGTTGGTCAAACATCATCCATAGTGTAAAATAATATTAAGTTTGATATTTCAACAATCACGTACCCCAACATTTTTTTTTTACTTTTTTGCAACCTTATGCATGGCCATAAATGTATGTGTTACTAAATATTAATTTTATTACGACCTATTTTTAAAACTAGCTACTCGTTACTAACATACCAAGTTACTAAGCTGTATCCATTCATCCGCGTGCTATTATGTTTTGGTATTATATAAAACCCCCTACTGGTCCCTACAAACAAGACTTGCACTTGACCAGTGTTTTATTGATGATAGATGTAAAAAAAGATTGATAAACTAACAAGAAAACCTACTTATCTTTACCTATTTAAACATAATTGCTTATCTCTTTTTTAGTATTCTGTTCTAGTTTGCTAAGTGTTTATTAATTATTCCAAAGATCATCAATTTTCTAGAGTGCACAATTCAAGCAATTTCAATCACATTAACCTTAATTCCTACATTCATAGTAAAAAGAAGAATATTTTACTAAAAAAAAAATACTTTATGTATTGTTTGTTGTCTTTAGATACCTATACTTCTCCAGTCTGAAGATTTTAAAATGTACATAAAAAATCTTACATCTCTATTCTCACATCTATATGTTAATGTTTTTCTAAAAGAGTGGGCAGATCTAGTCGTACAAGTTTATTAAATGGAAATACATGAATATTGGAAATGAACAGATGCTGAGGACATTTACCTACAGGTGGAGCAACTGTTAAAACACGTAAACAAACAAGTTCTTGCAGACAAAACATCTTAATGTACCTATAACGTAATGTGTCCAAATATGATTACACTAGTGAATCTAGTAAAGACAAGTCGTTTATACTTTTGTTTTGATCTTTCCTTTTTAATCAATTCCTCATATCTCCGAAGTAAGAAGAAACAGACAAACATTTCCACAAATAAATACAATTTATAAACAAATTTGGTGTAATAAAACGTGCAGGTACAAGTGTATGACCTTGTGGTACTCCGTGACCAATCGCGCATGCGAGCCGCATAACAAAAACTTGAATTCCACCAACAAACAAACTTGATGACAGTGGCGTATGTTCGTTGATGATTTTGCAAAAGGTTGTAACTTACTGTTAAATAGACATTCATGTTCTTGATCGACTCTGTCAAATGCCTTCCATAAACTTTTATATCTGCGAGTAGAATTTTAAAACACAAGTTTATTTGTTTGTATGCGCGTACATTTTGAGTTGCATCATATTTAATGTAAATATTGCTACAAACTTATGTTTTAAAGGTTAAAAGAATTTCAATGCTTGAAATATGAAACTTTAGTCACTGTCAATGACAATACATGGTTGTTCAATCATCATTTCTGTACTAATGGTAAATAATACAATATTTTGTTTATTTTTATGTAAATTAGTATATCTTTTTCTTTATCACGAATATTTATTTAGCAGACCTTGAATTTTAATTAGGTTTTTTTTTTACAAATATAGGTATTTAACTGTAATATTGTCGTGTGTGTTTAAATTCTAAAATATGTATATACGTAAAGTACGAGTATATACATATATTAAGTTATATTTCACTGGTGGTAGAGCTCCAGTGACGGAGCTCGTGGGCGTAGGCACCACCGCATTACCTGATATACTTGCCGCTAAATGGTAGTGTTCAGCACTATCATGTTGCGGTTAGAAGGTAATGTATGGCCCCGTAATAACTATCACAGACACAAAACAACTAAGGTGTCAGGGGTGGCAACGCATCTGCATTTTGACCTCTGATCTTTGTGTTTGTCTATAGGCTGCAGTTACCACTTAACATCAATGTGAAATGCATGCTTGTTTGTCACCATCATTAATAAAAACAAGCTTTTTTTTTATAAGATTTAAAAATATAAATATACTTCATACTTTAATTTAATTATTAAAGAACTTGTTACGGTCACGTCATTGATAAAATAATTTATCTTATTTGTAAGCATTGTATGTAAATTAGCTTTTTACATATCATCCGCTCTGAGATGTACAATTGTACAATAGTCTTTAACCGAGTTCAAAAAACGAAAAGGTTCTCAATTCGGCCGGTATATATATTTTTTTTGGAATTCAATTCGAAGTCGGAAAATATCTTTCATTTAAATGTATGGCCCTTCCTATTTGAGTATTTTTTGAAATGTTATGAAAGTTTTTTGAAGGTTTACTGGTGGTAGAGATTCAGTGACGGAGCTCGCGGCGGTAGGCACCACCGCATTACCTAACATACTTGCCCCTAAATGGTAGTGTTTAGCACTATCGTGTTCCGATCAGGAGGTAATGTACGGCCCTGTAATTACCGGCACAGAGGCATAACACCTTAGGCCTCAGAAGTGGCAACGCATCTGCATTTTGATCTTGGTCTTTGTGTAAGTGTCTATAGGCTGCAGTCATCACATAACATCAATGTGAAGTGCATGCTTGTTTGCCAATTCCATTACATACAGTATTATGTAATGTCATTTTGACTTGGCACTTGCAGATAGATTTCTAATTGCATTTATAATGACATTTATAAGACTTATAACTGTATTTGGATTTTTTAATAATATTATTCTTTCTATGTTAACTAGTTTTATTATATTTGTTATAGTTTAACTATCTGTTGTAATCTTAGTATCTATATTAGGCAAGTTTGTTTCCTTTATTTGCAATAGGGGTTTGATTAAATTACAATTATGCTTAGCTGTAATTATTTTTACTTCAATGTCCGGACAATAATCCACTGTTGCAATGTTGTTACATAAACTATCTATGTATAGATACGTCTGACGTAATGGATCAATTAAAAAATATGAAACTTAATGCGAAAACATGTAGATCTTGTAATTATATTAATGTGATTGATAAACAATATGTAAAGTATTTTTCATTCTAAGTTAGGATTTGTAAATTGGAGACTTTATCCACTCTAACTTATGTACCTATCTATTATATAAAAACTAAAAGTTAAGTTTTTTTTCAAGACCACTTAAGGTCTTGAAAGAAAATAGATAGGTACAAGGTTTTTCAGTAGTTCTTAAAACTTAGCAGTATTTACATATATCATGAAATCACAGTTTCAGTTATTGCCTCTATATCATGCTTACATATTTTATCACACATTAGGTATGTTCCTTTATGCACAAAATTAAATGTTATATTTGTAAATACAGCACGTAGAACCTTGTCGGCATTTAAAGGCTTTTTCCTTTTGGACAATATAAGTGACTTGTAACCTACTTGTAAGTTTTTCACCTTGATAAGCTTCAAAAAGGACATCAGGTGACAAGTTCGTTTCAACTAATTTGTAAAATGTGTGGCCCCATAATAACTAGCACAGTGATAAGACAACTATGGTTTCAGGGGTGGCAACGCATCTGCATTTTGACCTCTGGTCTTTGTGTGGGTGTCTATAGGCTGCAGTCATCTTTTTTAAGGTTTACTTTGACATATCAATCAATGTATCAAATTCACTTCATTTGTATTTTTTAACTTGACCTATCACAAGAAAAAAATATTATTTCCAAGTTATTAAATGAATTTTTAATCTAAGGGTGAAATTCACAGACCGCACTACGACTTTACTTTTAGCAAAGTATGCTTAGATAATAATATGTCAGTTAAGTATGAGTTTTGCCAGTTCTAATGGCGAGATTCACAGATTTTCAGATTTTCAGATTTTCAGACACGCTTCTTTCTTATGAAAGTAAAATCCTCCAACAACGGTACCTAGACCGAGGTAGGTCAAGACCGCGCGTTTTATTCTAATTAATATCCATTGCGATTACATTGCGATAAGTGTAGTTAGCACGCAATGTGAATTCATGATTAATCAACTGTTTTGTCATACATTTCTCCATTGTGCTGTGGGAAAATCTCTGCTTTTATTTTATTGTTCTCGTAATATTACGATGATTAAACATAACATCTTTTTAACACCTTTTTTGTAATTTTGTCAGCTTGTGAAATTGTGACATTTTGTTGCAGAACGAATCTACAAATCGCGTTATCTTTCTAATTACTACTTATGATTTAAACGTAGATAAGTAGTGTAAGCATAGATTTTTTTAAATTAAAATTATAGATATCTTTTTAAAGATTTCCTCTAGTTGACCTGTGTCAATAATAATAATAATGAAAATTTTATTTCTTTTGGTATTTGAAGTCAGAATACAGGATATGCCTCAGTAGCCTAGTGGTAGCAGGCCACTACTACTACGCTGGAGGTCCTGGGTTCGATTCCCGGGTCGGGGATTATCAGATATAACGGTTTAAAATACTTCATCTCTGGTTCTATGGGGATTTTTCCATTTTCTGGAAGTTTCCCAGTACCTCGAAGTTTGGTAATGTGCCCTGAGATGGCAACAGGCTCGCCACCTGTTGCATGGGCCAAAATGTGAATGGCGAATCGTGTGTGTTTGCATGTATGCTTGAATGCATGCATTTACCTCTGCCTACCCCTTCGGGGATTACAGGCGTGAAGTTAAATTATACAGGATATATTGGTTTTTATTAATAAAAATCAAGATCACTGTAAAAATTAAATTTAAATTTATGTTGTGTTAATATTAATGTTATGTTAAAATCCCTCCGTAATTTGAAATTTCTAAAACGTTAAGCCATAAGAGATAGTGGTATTTCACATTTACTTGCCATCACTATCAATTGCAGTCTTCTTTGTCACTTCATAACATAAAAAAACTCATTTTTCTTAATGTATGGAGTGTAACTTATAATAAATACACAATGTTCTGAACTTGATATCATTACCCATTTACTGCATCCTACGCAAGATCACTTAATATTCCGGTAAACGTTTTTATTCATAATAGAATAAAATAATATTAATCTAATTAAATTTCCTTTTGAAATAATCACTTACATTAGAATTTCGTTGGAATGCAAAATTCCGGACGTTATATGATGAAAGTCGGTAAAACATCTGTGCCTACAACAAATAGGATTAAATAAGTCATTGACCACTTGCAATCAATTTTCAATAATTTAAGAATTAGGTAACAGTTGAAATTAAAACTGATTCAAAATACAAAGTTGATACACACGTTTGAAGACTAGATCAACAAGTTCATTTTTGTTAAACAGAGATTGAATTATAAGTATCATATCATTTTTTCCGTACACAAAATGATATAGTTTAAAGAAATTAAGAAACTTATTTTAGAAACAATGCAAATGAACTAAAGATAGACGCTATTATACGATTCACAATATATTTAGTGAGAATGGGAGCAAATAAACAAAATAAATAGATCACAACGGAATCATATGAAGCGTTATTTACAACAGTGACGTTGTTTTCAGTAACTTCATATTTAACAACACGATCGTGTACTCTTCCTAGACAATTAATTGCTATTTGTTCAAATATGATGTGAGTTCTCAATCGTAAGCAAGTCATCTGAACATTGTTACAACATTCATGTTACATGGGCAACCGACACAACCGTGCTTTGTATATTAATTCGTTTTATAGCTAACTTGCTAATACTTGATGTATTTAGCGCCCTGCAGTACCGCGCTTGAAGAATAGGAGCGGCGCGCTTATTGAGGTATCCTCTGCCTGTCATAAGAGGCAACTAAAAGGGGAAAAGAAGAGTGGCAAGAGGGCGGGCTCTAGTTGTCCAGTACTTGCGGTTCTGTGAGGACGTACGGTGACCGTGAAGAGAGGCTGCCAGAATTCCCGTGGACGAGACTTATGGAGGCAAAGTGTGTTGGAGGAACCGGAGCACTGTTTTTAGTGAACCCGGATCACCCGGACCTGGATTCATGCACTATAGTTAAAGTTCAAGTCCCTCATATCCCTAGAGAGTCGGTTGAATGCAAGGACATTTCTATCGAGTAAAATACAAATAACATTGCTGGATTTAAAATTCGAATTGGATTTGTTTTGTTTTGTCACTGGGTATTTTCTATATTGGAAAAGTATTTGAAATATAAGGCAAATAATGAAAAATCTAACTTTATTCAGAACGGGGGTGCGACTGCAAATCGAAAATGTTGTCAACATTGTTATTTCTGTCAATTTGTACAGGAGGTACAACAATAGTGATAATCTGACTGATGTTCTTGCTTTCGTTGGTGATAAACGAGTGATAATTATAGTCAGATAGTCGTTATTGCTTTTAGGGGAGGTAGAAATTTCCAGCAATAACATTTTTGACAGGCAGTCTGAGGGTGAGATTCACAGACCGCACTACGAATTTACTTTGAGCCAAGTCTGCTTAGAACTGTCAGTACTGTATGGGTTTTGACAGTTCTAAGCGTACTTTGCTCAAAGTAAAGTCGTAGTGCGGCCTGTGAATCTCACCCTGAGACAGTTGGATACTGATGCCTTAGAAAAAGATTTTAATTCGGTAAATTTTCATTAACCTATTCATGAAGATCGCTTACCAACCTGTTTGCTACTTTTATGACTTGACTTGAAACTATAAGAATTTACGTTCTTACATCTTATACCTAATATGAATTTAAGTGGGTTAGGTAGGTATGTTGGCACTTGTTCCAAACTTTTTATTTTCATCTTAACTCCTTACCCCCTTATTCATAAACGTACATTAGATACGTTTTAGCTATAGAATGCTTTGTCCTTGTCAGTTGCATTGTCAAATGTGTAGGATAGAAAAAGACAAAGGAGAGATTAGCAACACTTTAGCTAAAATACGCTTATGAATAAGGGGGTTAAACTTTTACAACCTTAATAACAAAAACAACTTTAACCGCAATCTTAACTTTATCTGATAATGAACAATTTACGAAATACTTGAACACACATCGCTATTCAAACATTGAATGTTTGCTCTGTCTCAAAGAATTTGCGTTTATCGTGAATACTGGAACGCTCTGTTTACTTTGCCGTGGCAATATCAATAGTACTTTAATAGTGATGGTTGCTAAATAACCACCATTTTTTTTTTTTATGTTATAAAATTGGCAAACAAGCGTGCAGTTCACATTGATGTTAAGTGATGACTGCAGCCTATAGACACCCACACAATGACCAGAGGTCAAAATGCAAATGCGCTGCCACTCCTGAGGCATTAGGTGTTATGCCTCTGTGCCGGAAATTACAGAGCCGTACATTACCACCTGACCGGAACACGATAGTGCTGAACACTACCATTTAACGGCAAGTATATTAGGTAATGCGGTGGTGCCTACGCCCGCGAGCTCCGTCACTGGAGCTCTACCACCAGTAAAGTACCTATGCATGTAATAGATATTTATAGTTATTTTATGTCGGCATGTTTTATTTGAAAGAGCCATGGGCATGGCCAAGGAGCTGCAGATAGAGAATAATTCAAAACTGGCGAAATGAGAATCGGACTAGCTATCACAAGGTTCCGTACAATTTACTTTGCTATACCTAGACTATAGTACCTACCGAACTATGGATTATTTAAAAAAAATCAGGATCAGTAATTTCGGTGCTAAAGGGAGCATTGGTCAAGTTTCGTCTATTTTCTTGAACAACTCCAACTGTTTGCCACTTCACGATGAAACAAAAAAAAAACAAAATTTCGCATTTCTCACTTGGTGGAGTAGGTATGCGATACTTTGTTCTCATTGGCACAAAGTTTTCAAAATGGCGGTAATTTGGAATATATATGGATTTTCAAATTAAACGTATTCCTACGAATTTAATTAGCACGTGCATGCAATATCTGTTCTAATACGAAAGGATGAGCAAGGTCCTAAAATATTGAAAGTGTTAAAACATGTGTTTATTGGCCTTGTACCATATTTACCCACGTCTCGCGTTTACTTGAATGAAGCTTAGTCGATATTAAAATTAATGTTTAAGACGTGAATGTAAGCGCTTTAAAATGTTAGTAGGTACTTAAGTATTTTAAAGATATCTAGGCTATGTCTGGCAAATCACGTCTGTGCATTTTTGTGGCGATAAAGGCTAATTCAAAAACTTCGATGGTGTGGTCAGGGAACTCGCTGATGTATAGAAAAATGTGTTTAAACCGTTTTTAGCGCACATTTTTATTAAAGTTACAGAATAATCCTTCACTCGCTCCAAGTGAGAGTACATTACTATGTTATTTCAACGTTTTATTTATTATCAACTTAGCTGTGCCCGCGCCTTCGTCCGCGTGAGAATTTATGATTGTTCAGTATCTATCCGGACGAAGTCTTAGGCGCAGCTAGTATTAAAGTAGCCTAAGTTACCTATTATTACATAAGCTATTTGCCAGTGAAAGTCCCATCAAAATCGGTCCTGCCGTTCCCGAGATTAGCCGCAACAAACAGACAGACAAAAATTGTAAAAAAAAAAAATGTTTTGGTATATGTACCGTGTATATATACCAAAACATGAAATATGCACTTAGTAAAAAGCGGTTATTTTTATATTACAATTACATTTTATCAGACACTCCAATTTTATTTATTTGTATAGATGGGATTATTCGGCGAACTTGGCTTTAGATCATCGAATTCGATACTTTAAACGGTCTTTCTTTTTAAGCCACTTCTTCTTCCACATAAAGTAGTTGAAGCAGATTTCATAGTACTTACTTATATTTCTTTACAAACATTTGTATTGTCGGTCCAACTCTTACAATGTCTTTGGCTGTATCGATACCTCGTGTGATACCAACCGATATTTCCCACAAACCGATTACGACGCTCGCGTGTCTATTATTGACAGCTTTTTGCGTTTAGCGGAACTAGAATATATATCACGCTTGCTGTCAATTTCATGCAGTTAGGTTTTTTGTTAGAGTGGTAACGCTCTATAAATAAGTTTTTTTAAAATGTCATAAAGTGACAAACAAGCGTACAGTTCACATTGATGGTAAGTGTATACTGTAGGCTATATAAAAACCGGAAATTTCAAGGAAGATAGGTTATCACTCCAGTGGTGTAAGTTGTAATACCTACCTATGTGCCGGAAATTACAGGGCCGTATCGATCCACCTAATCAAAACACAAATCAGAAATAATATCATTTAGAGCCAAGTAGATTAAGTAATATACGGTGGTTAGATGGTAATGTATGGCCCCGTAATAACTGTCATAGAGACATACTAATAACTAAGGCCTCATAGGTGGCAACGAATTTGCATTTTGACCACTGGTCTTTGTGTCTATAGGCTGCAGTCATCACTTAACATCAATGTGAGCTGCAGGCTTGTTTGCCACCTTCCTTACAAATAAAAATGTATGTTTTCCTACATTTCTTTAATCTCAAAAAAAAAAATATTTATCTTAGTTTTTAGTATTTTTAAGGCATTGCCCCCCCCTCCCCCCTTAGCTTCGGCCCTGGGTCAGTTCCCTGATTGTATTAAGAATCGACACATCCAGTTGTCTTTATAAGATTTCAGTATTAATTAACTTACCTACAATCAAAACCGACTGAATGCCCACTCGACAAATTCATGATAAATAACTTGATACAATTTAATTGAGGATTTTCACACCAAACAAACATTGATCACCCATAATCGTCACTTATACGGTATCGTACACTTGATATAGCCACTTCATACGTACCTATCTATCAAGGGTTTATGTGTATCGGAAATAAAATGATAAAAATAAAACCAAATCTATACATCTAACTGCCCTGCTTGCGTTTAACTGCCTCAGTAGCCTAGTGGTAGCAGGCCACTACTACTACTCTGGGGTCTCGGGATCCATTCCCGGGTAGGGGGCTATCAGAGAAAATGATGTAAAGTCCTTTATCTCTGGTTCTATTAGGATTTATCCATTTTTTGGAAATTTCCCAGTACTTCGAAGTTTGGTAATGAGCCCGAGAGTGTCAACAGGCTCGCCACCTGTTACATGGGCCAAAAGTGCCAAAACGTAACCGGCAAATCGTGGGTCGTTAGCATGTACCTATCCCTGAATGAATGCCTTATTATTATGCCTTATTACCTCTGCCTTAGTAAACTGTGTTTGTCAACTTTACTTCAAAAATAAAAAAATAGGAAGTCACATGTCAAGACACACATAAAACCATTAAAGGTTAAACATGAACAATGAGTATCACTCTCATGATACTCATTACCCCCTATTCATAAACGTATTTTAGCTTAAGTGTTGCTAATCTCTCCTTTGTCTTTTTCTATCCTGCACATTTGACAATGCAACTGACAAAGACAAAGCATTCTATAGCTAAAACGTATCTAATGTTCGTTTATGATAAGGTGGTTAAAGTATAAAATTGGGAACGTACAAAATCCTATGAATATGAATGAAGGAAGAGTAATAAGTTAATACCTAATTAGTTTAAATATTGAAATTCTATTTTAAATTTGGAACATAGAATCCTAAATTGATAAAGAAGTAGGTAATTACGTCGATAACGGACATCAAACTGATCAACAGGAAAAATTAACATATATTAGTAATCACATCCAAATGTCACACCTTTTATTGTGAATCGAGTTGAAAATAGACATGCAGTTCGAGTTCTTGATTAGTTGTAAGACCAGCAACACGGGGCACGGCGGACTGGAGAGGAATCGCCATACGCAGGCCTTCTCCTCCGTCAAAGTACAAGCACAAGTGTTCCTGTCGCCGAGATGTTTACATGTGTGCATAAACTATTTATGTATTTTGTTAAAGTCAATGTGTGAGTTTCGTAGCAATAGACGATTTTTGTAGTGTGTGTGTGTCTATCACACGTAGTCCCCCCCGCAAAAAATTACAGACTGTTTTGCATCGGTAATAAACGCTATGGCTACTCCTCTACGGTCCGCCGCAGCCGGTGGTCCGTGTTGCTCTATGATATTGCTATACCTAATGAGATATATTATGACGATTACTATGCTGTAAAGTGGGGACTGGCGAAGTCCCGATCATTACAACCATTTCAGCTGACCTCATGAAATCGTGGGCTTCACAAGATTCATCTGCGACAGATGAATGATCAGGATGGCCGTGTGATAATAAAGGGTTAGAACTGGCGACTACATTCCATTTCTATAGAGATTTCAATTGTGATTGAGCCAGAAAAGGATGTAAAAAGAGATGAGATACTAATGGCCGAATAGTCAAACGTCACTCAATAATAAGCAACCCTCAAATATGCCCTATCTCTATAGTTTGAACGTGTTTTATAAAGACAGAAGACTTTTAAAGTCCCACTTACATTTAAGTGACGTTTGAGTATTTGGCCGTAAGATTATCTATTGCTGTGCATGTTAAATTAAATAAAATGATGCTTATGTGATTATTTAGCCTTAATTTAACCCGAGCTATCTTACATAGATAAGGATAGTTTTAATAGGTACAGGGAAGTTGAAGTGATATTTATTATTAAGAAGACAATCCAGAGAATAATGTCGACTATCACACGTCAATTTGATAGGCCCAAAAGGAACTGAAGCCAGTGCCGCAAAATAAATTAAAAAATAAATAAATAACATTTCCGCAAACACCTGATATCTCTCATCTTGCACGCACGATGCACACAGATGCAAATCGTTGTGTGCGTTGGGAGCGGCTGGCTTGACGGCATTCCTCGGCTGACCCACATAGCTCGCTGTAGTCGACCCATCGAACACTGGCCACTTAAGGTGCCTTTTTTTAAAATTACGCGCCTGCGTTTTAATAGTAAACGAGAAAGTTGATGACATTTTGCGCGTATTTTTTATATTAATTAGGTTTGCATCTGAGTGTTAAAATAAAATATTTGCATAAAATGTTCTATGTATTTTTTGCGTACAGTACATTACTTTTCTTATTTGCAAATTTATGTGAATTCTGGATTAAAACTCTTATTAAATGGTGGATATTTTGCTTAATTTAAAACTAGATGTAAATAAAAAATGCCATTTTACGTAACGGCAACATAAATACTGCAAGCTATATTTTATCATTATTTACGAGAATGTGTCGTTCAATATTTGTCAAGTGCATCGTGAAAGGTCAATTGACGCTTGACTGAGAAAAATATGTTTGTTCACTAAAGACCAATATGTAAGGTACAGTACCCAACAAGATATATTGCATGAGCTTAGGAAAGAGATAATCGGCTAGTTCCAACTTAGTAGAGCGTTATCTCTGTTGCACTCTGCCTACGAAAGGACCTAAAATTTGATCAAAATGGCCGACTAACGTCAGATACTGTGCGAAAGAGATAACGCTCTGCAGCGCCGAAATTAGGAGAAATCTCTTTCCTGAAGTCGATGTGCAATATTTGTGAGGACTGTAAATGTTCTTCACTATAAGAGTAGGTAACGAAGTACCCGCTGACAGGGAAAAAAAATTCAAATAGGTACTTACTAGAGATCAAGTCCAAAGATTAAATTAAAACTAAAATTTTATTTTAAATTGAGAATAAATGTTGTGACGTCATAATTGTGTCGTAATGGCTACCATGACCGCTATTTATACCTATTCACATCCAACGTGAATAATCTTTTACAGTCAAACAACTCAAACATCTCGACTTCAATATTTCTCACTCAACATAATTTTCAGTCAATTATGAGGACATTTTCTATAATTAGGCAATCAAACTGAAGGTCACATTAGAGCTCAACGTGTGTCACAGAGTAAACACATTAGAAGATAAAGCACGAAAAATAAAATTGTAAATAGAACCTTGTTTCGAGTTTCGCAACAGATTTAACGTATTTAGGTTCTTATCTTGCACATAAAATAATGTCAAAGTCATACTACGTGTAATTCTGTTCTATTGTTTAAAAGTATCTCAGTTATTTATCATTTGCATTTAATTTAGCACTTCTGTATCGCATGCTTACGGAGTGTGATCAAACATATTTACAGAAAAAATATTTAGAAGTCATCCGGTAAGTTAATTATCACAACATTTGAACGGTCCAAGCTATGCCCAGTGACGGAATAAAATTATAATTAACTCAAATCACTGCTTCTTTTAAATATTTAGGTAAACGATTCTAGAATACAAATTGACGATGTACAATATAGTAGGCTGTATATATTTTATTAAATAGTAGTAATTGGTGTAAATATGCACTACCAACTCATGCAATCCATGTTTTATGCGCACGTTCCATACAATGACATAAATCATATGATAGCAATACCAACACTGACATCATATGTTACGTAGGTACCTAATATTGTTTTTATCAAAATCTCTATCTGTATTAAATCAAGAATCAAAATTTTGACACGTTTACCAATACGCATGCACCACACTATCGTGGTACCTGCGACATGACTTCATCGTCCTTCAAATACCAAGGTTTTTTATCCTGCCCATTCCCGAAATAATTAGGCGCGCTTTTGTTTTTGTTGCCCTTGACGCTCTTTTGAATTTCGAACAGGATCCAGAGTCTTTACGCATTTCTAAGAAACGTTTGATTGACGCTTTAAAATTTTAAAACTTGTTTTGTTTGAGCGAAAAACAGTTTGTTGTTTTGCTTCGTAAGTTGGAGTTACATGGTTTAGCTGTACGTTGAAGGACCGTTTATTTTTAACGATTTTAAACGTTGCTGCATTTTATGGGAACTCGGCAAAGGCTTTATCCGTACTGGTGTTCCCCAAGGTTATTTATTAAGACCTTTACTTTTAATACTTTTTAAAAATAAAATTACTGTTAATTAGCGTTATTCCTGAATGCTGCATGGTTTATTTAGGTTCCCCTATATGTGTGAAGAGTGGCTTCAGAAAAGCAAAAATAGAATCGTTACTAAAAAAATCAGAACATTAAGAAATTAGGTGAACTTTCGACATTTATCAACAACTTTTACCAGAACTATTCAGGTGTGCATTAGATTTGCGGCATAAATTATTTACATATACAAAGTAGATACTAGATGCAAATCGATTCGATACGTAGGTATGTCGTTCATGTATCTCGTTCATGATAATCCATTAGGTAATTAAACTTTTTTAACAGATATTTGTAAATACATTCATGCCTTCTATGCCTGTGGTATATAGAACCGCATGTTGTCTAACTAATTGGATGTAAATTGTACCTAAATAGTTAGATATTTCCTAAGTATTGAAGAAATAACGAAATAAGAGCCATATAGGTAGGTACATAGTAAAAAAGTTAGCAAAATCTAATCTTTAAGTATCAAAAGATAAACACACTTTATGTAAATTTCCTCAGAAAAGATGATATAAAATTCTTACCTATAAATTTTAATGCGGTTTTTCTCATCTCAACCTTGAATCCACAATTCCACAATGACTAATGTATGCACAGGTATATCGCCTATCGCCACTTAGTTTTGCTTTATTTTATAGAACAAAATTATGCGGACGTAAGTCCTAATCAAAAATATTCAAAGAACTAACCTGAGCTAGGTTATCGAAGAATGTCAGATACGTTATCGTTACGGATGGTTGATACGTCTGATAACGTTTCTAATATACCTACATATAAAAAAAAAACGATTGTTAGTAAACAAAAGTAGATTTAAATATTATTTACATCTAGTTAAAATTTATATAAATGATTATCATAATACTTACAAAATTAAAATAATTGTTTAGATGTGTATAGATGCCATTATTCCATTTAAAAAATAATAAAAGCTACAGCAATCAGAATTAAACTAAGGTCTGAGTAGCATTGTCGAAAAGGTGCAATGGTCGGTAGTAAGATTTTTTTAAAATAACCTGTTTCACGCTTCATTTTATTTTTTGTTATTATGTTTGGGACTGAATTTTTCAGTTGTTAGAGTAAGATGCTTACGGTGTATGCCAAATTTCAACTCCCATCTAGTGAATTAAACTGTGTTTCAATAGAGCAGTCAGTTTAGTTTTTCTTTTATCCATCTACTAGTGGTAGAAATAAGTACCTAAGAAAATACACGATTGTTTTTATAGTATTGAGGTCACAATGAATAAACAGTTTTTTTAATAATTTGTGTTTAGTACAGATCGTTTTGCAAACCGCCATCATAACTGTAAGTAAGCAACCGGCTCGCCATATGAAATAGGACTACATGCTAAATACGGTAAGGCGCTAAGAACAAGATATTTAAAAGCCATTTTAGTTTATTTGGAACGGTATTTTTACTATTTTTCCTTTTTCAATGTGGATGTGGACAGTACATTATCGTCATTAGGACATACTTTCTGTGTGTATCCGTTTAGTTTCATGTTAAACCAAATTGAATGGTTTTCGATCTGCAGATTTTTATTTGTATACTTACATGGATACTTGGGCATTAATCTAATTTCTAAAGTTGAATCTAGAACTAAGTTGAAATTTTTGCAGTCTCAGTCATCGAGGGAGAGATTCACAGATCACACTATAACTTCACTTTTACCAAAGTACACTTACTTTACTGACAGTTTTGCTTACTTTGCTGGAATTCGTAGTGCGGTCTGTGAAAATTTATTTCTCTAACTTTAACAGATTTATTTAAAGTTAGAAAAGGATGTGAAATGTTACAATAACTTTAACTTTAACAAATATCGTGGTGCAACCCAGGCTTATAAGAGTCTAAAATGAATTAACCTATAGGTAATCTATTTTATTTTAATCTTTTAGTAAACACTCTGAACAAAGTCAAAAACAAACATTGATATTTCTAGTTCTTGTGTGGATGTTAGGCTGCAGTAAAGTAATTTTACCATCATGTAAACTGTAGGAACGCGTGTTTGCAACTGCATAACATAAAAAAAAATGTTAAGGAAAGATATGAGAGTGTTTCTGTCATGTCAATTTGTGACTTGAAACAAACATAAACATCTTAACACACCATTAAATAACACCTGTGGCTTTTGAATTTATCAACGATACTGAGTTAGACATGACAGATGTCTGATGAATTTAAAAGGCCACTTTATTAATGAGGCGACATTAATTATTGATATCTGTAAAATTTATCGGATGAACTGCCTTGATGCACAACGAAATTAAAGAGTATGGATGGTCCACAGGTTTTTTTTTATAAAAAAATAAATTTAGTCTTGCAGCTTGTCAACAAATTCCATATTCATGGCATTTTTTTGCCACAAGATACCTATATGAGTAGGTTTACATTAGTAACTATGATAATGATCCTATAGTGTAATATTAATTATGTTTTCTCGAAAATAAATATTAATTTATTTATTTTTTATTTATTTATTTATTCTTTATTGATTTAACATTGAATACAAGTTAAAACAAAGGGCGGACATAATGCCTAGTGGCATTCTCTACCAGTCAACCCTCATCATGATGAAATATTGTGGTAGGTATTACAACTTATGAATAAAGAAAACTTAATGTAAAGAATACAAAAATATGATCTAACAAAAAAATAAAAATAAATAATAATAATAATAAACACGTAAATACGTATATAAGTAAATAAATATTTAAATACATTATATATATTTATAGGTATATTATAGTACATACAAAAGCTACAAGACATATATATGTATACATATATATATATAATATAAATGATGATGTGACGATCTTTACGAATCAAACTGTAGATAGTGCTCTCGGACAAGTCTTTTAAAAGAATTTTTACTCGGAGCTTTTCTTAAGCGTTCGGGTAAGCTGTTCCAGAGGAGTGATGCCTGAATAGTAAAAGAATAATGGAGAAAATCGCTGTTATGCGGAATAATGGATGTTTGCAAGTTTGATGAAGAACGGAGAACTTTGTCATGAGTGTCGCAGAGGTATGAAAATTTTTCTTTGAGATAACAAGGCGTAGTCGGATCATTCAAAATAGAATAAAGAAGTAACAGAATTCTAGAGCAACGCCTTTGTCGAATAGTAAGCCACTTAAGTTGGGCACGAAAATGGGAGATATGGTCAAACTTACGAAGACCGAAAATATACCGGATACAATTGTTTAGAAGACGCTCTAGCTTGTTGAGAAGATCTTGATTTAGGTCCGGGTAACAAACATCTGCGTAATTTACTTGTTAACTACTGCTTAAATTATGATGTTTTCATAAATAGAAACGCAAGTTATAATATTTGAGACGGAAATTATGAAACTGTCAACAAGATTGATGACCAAAATCGAGATCGAGGTTAATGGCGCTTACTATTACCAAAAAGGCTACGTTTTTACCACTTACCTATATGGATTATTTCAATTACGTATACAAATATCTATCATCATTATGTATGTATCTACACGCCAGGTCCCTAACGGGGTAGGCAGAGAGTGTAGAGCGCCAGATATCCCGGTTCTGACAAACCTCTCGTGCCTCGTCTACCTTCATCATTCTCTTCATACATGCACGCCGATTCCTAAGACTTTTGACCCCACCATCAGACAGAACTCGAACTATTTGGTCATGGTAGGTCAGTCTTAGTCTACCTGGGCATCTGCAACCATCCACATTCGCATTGTATATCTGTTTAGTCATTCGCTCATTCGACATTATTTCTATATGCCCGAACCATCGGAGTATGCCTTTTTTCATTTTTAAACCGATATTATCATTCACACAAAGCCTCTTTCTTCAGCTTCATTACGAACGCGATCGGTGAGTGATACACCGCAGATCTTGCGCAAAGATCTCATCTCGACCGCGTTCAACTTACTTTCATGCTCTTTCCTGCATCATCATTATCCTTTACAAATGTGGGAAAACATAAAAACATAAGACTAAACAACATCAAAATTTATTGCCTTTAATAAGAGGTAAGAATACCTATATTTTAAACGAACAACGATGTAAGTTAATGTGAGTTTATGAATAGAAGAAGACACAATAGCAAATATTGAAAAGGAATGTTAAGATGATTCGAATATAAATAGAAGAAAGTAGTGAATATAAATGAAATGAGCGAAAGTTGGGTAGGAGTGATATAGCAAAATCATAACGATCAAATAAATTAAAAAAAATAAAAGAAAAAGGCTTGACGACAAGTATACGATAGATGAATAAGACCACCTGACCGGAATACAATAGTGCTGAACTACCATTTAGCGGCAAGTATATTAGGTAATGCGGTGGTGCCGACGCCCGCGAGCTCCGCCACCAGTAAATATACCATAGGCATATACCCCTCATTAGAAGGCTTTGGTCTAGCAGTGGACATCTTTTGTTGGATTTTATGAAATAAAAAACAAAATATCTTTAGCCTCAGCATCAGCCAAATCTATTCTGTTAAGTTTTTATTTTATTAAGTTTTTATTTTTTAACGCTTTGGTCGCAAGTCCTACTCGAGCTTGGCTTTTTTTACGGTGTCTAAGATTATCACAATCCAGCAATATAGGTACACGCCTTTGCTATTTCATACAACAGCACCTCATTTACATTAGGTCGAGTTTACAATAGTTTGCGAGTGACATGATATGTCCCTTCCTAAATCAAGGTTAGAGCCGGTTTGCAGACATTTTGTTACCACATTCTTTATCATAGTCAGGCTCTAACACTTATTTATACCGTTTCAGTTTGGTAGCTTTAGCATAGTGATTTGTTTTAACGCAGTCCTTTACAGGGTAGGTAAAGAGAACCTGAAGGTAATAATGGAGCCAACAGTACGAACAACGCCTTGAGTCAAATACCTACACCATCTGTGGTCGAATCCCTCTATCTGTGGTATCTCTTAATTTTACCATACATTAGTAAGAGAATGAGAAAGAGAGTCCACATTAAAGGGGATAGCGAATACAAAAAAAAATATGTATGCCCGAACTACGTAAAACCTGTGTTTTGTTTTTGTGTAGATGTGTATAGCGCTGCAGTCATCTCTTAACATTAATGTTTGTTTACCACTTCCGTTACATAAAAAAGATCATCATCGAAAGACTTCCACTGTTGGATAAAAGCCTTCTCAAAGGCGAATTTTGTGGCATTAGGGGAGAATATACCATAATTGCCACGCCTGGCAAGCACATTGCCGATCGTAGTGGTATTCTATGAAGAGTTTAGAGAGTGACGAATAACGCACATTACGCACGCCGATTTCACACGACGACTTTTTCTTGGTGATATAAAATTATGTAACTACTGCTTTTCTTCAATGACTAATGGAAAGATTTGCATTTTCTAGTTACCATTGTTAGCAATAGATGTCGTTACTGCCATCCCATGGCAGTGCAATAAATGTGAAGGAAAAATTCGACTGTTGGGTGTTGGCTTCGGTAGCTCAGTTGGGAGAAAGGCAGGACTAGAGATTCCAATGGTCGCGGGTTCAAGTATCGCCTGAATTCAAACTCTTTCCATTTTTCCTTAAAAATATTTTACTCGTAGGTGTGTTGCAAAAACAATTAGGTACTGCTTTGCCTTTGGCATCCGTACGATTGAATTGAATGACTAAATACACTTTATTGTACTCCAGAAAATTAACAACAGATATTATACAAAATAGCACTAAGTACAAAAGGCGACCGGCGCAAAGCTGCGATTTCTTCCAGACAACCTTGGGGTCAGGAATAATAAAAATAAAATTTAACGCCGGTAAGGTGTACTAATCACACAAATTAATTATATTATAAACTAAACTAAAGTGGTAATGACCATTTGACAGAAGGATAAAAAAAACGTTGGGGTTCAGGGATATTAAGATAAGTGGATAGCAAGCAAGGAGTTAGAGAGATAAGTAGTATTCTTTGACTTTATTTTTAAAGGAAAAAATTGGTGATGATTGAAAATCAGTGCCAAGCTCAAGCTTGGGAAATGCTGAATCGGTCACCATTTTACGGTACAGTTTGGCAATGCATGTAAATAGTGCAGGTATTATGTATCAGATTAGTGATGATTGAAAATCAGCGTCAAGCACAAGCTTATAAGCTTTGCAAATGTTGTAATCGGTCACCATTCATACTTTATACACATAACTACTTTACTTGAAGCACAGTCTAAAACTAAAAGAGCGCTTGAAGAAAAAGACTCGGGGAGTATATTTTAACACATTTCCTTAAACCAGAAGAAGTAGCCTTAATGTTTTTCTTTTAAAGGGAAAAAGATTTTCAGTGATTTTATTTATGTAACACAATAAAATATCATTTTGACACTTCATATTATTATTTTTTATGTAATCATAAACAAATTAATACTCTCATCCTCATCCCTGGTCAATTACCGAGTAAGAAAAAATGATAAGAGACTACAGAACATAATAAGAGACAGTATCTCGTCCAAATAAACACGTAACCTATAAAACTATTAAAATTTAATGGAATAAAAACCATGACCAGCATTATTCTGGATCGATGGAACAACTTCCTGCGCAGGGCTTCTATCTTATCTAGTATAATCTTCGTACAAACAACTTGAGAGCACGCAAACTATAATATAATGGGTTTGGTTTATCTTAGTTTAAGTAATCAGTACATTTATATTTACGTTGTACTTGTAATTATGCGTTGTGTCTTCAAAATCTATTGCTTGGCTAATAATGAGATGATTATGTATGGAAGTATCTTCACGCCAATTCCGTTACGGGGTAGGTAGAGAGTGTGGAGCGCCAGATATCCCGGTATAAGAATATCTAGACTACCGTACCTTAACTCTTAACTGTGCTTGATCAAGTAGGTTGAGTACTGTTCAGAGGTGGGTTCAAGAGTCTTCAGAATCAGCGTGTAAGTATGAAGAGAGTGATGAAGACCATGACGTAAGGGACTTTGCATGAAGATACATAATGACTACTGGCGTTCGATCACCGTGTCAGATAGTAGGTGATAATAGTACTTAGAGTACTTATCCCATTATCTGGAAGATTCGCGGGGACAATTCGGGGGATTCGTGTTCCCCCTGGCTGTACCTCTATCTAAATCTTCAAAGAAAGAAAAGGACTTTTATCGCCCATCAGAGTAACAAATAAATGCGTTCACGAACACAAATTCACTGATATCGAGCAATATCTATATATTAATATTTGTATATTAATTAAATAAAAAAAGTAAATCATCTGTAAAGCACGTCATTTAATTATTTTAACACCTCTCTCTAAAATAAGTGAAGTAAGATTTAAGAGCACTAGGTAATGAGTGTTTTAAAAAACATAAGCAGGTAAATGATAGTGTGCGTCATAAGCAATCTAACTTAACTAGACGTTAGCATCTTGCAATCAGGTTGTAAGGTTGTGTAGCTATTGATGCTAACATCATAAATGTATCGATGTATCGATAGGCACATCAACTGAATTAAATTATACGAAACATGGATAGGTATATCGAAACACAAGAGGTAGTGGGCAGGGCAGTTCACATGGCTTGAAGAAACGTCAGCCGTTGGGGCAAAATGGTTCTTGAGTAGCGACCGCGACTCGGAAGACGAAGCGTGTGTAGGTCCGTCGTGAGGTGGATCGATGAAGTTTTAGCGCGGGCAGTCACTGCAAAGACCGATCTATGACAGTTTGTCGTAGGCATGTTTCAGGAAGGCCTTTGTCCAGCCATAGACGTCTTTCGGCCGAAGATAATGATTAAGTTTTTTATAGGGAGTTTTTTTACTGGTGGTAGAGCTCCAGTGACGGAGCTCGCGGGCGTAGGCACCACCGAGTTACCTAATATACTTGCCTCTAAATGGAAGTGTTCAGCAGTATTGTGTTCCGGTCAGGTGGTAAAGTACGGCCCTGTAATTTCCGGTACAGAGGCATAACACCTTAGGCCTCAGGAGTGGCAACGCATCTGCACTTTGACCTCTGGTCATTGTGTAAGTGTCTATAGGCGGCAGTCATCACTTAACATCAATGTGAACTCCATGTTTGTTTGCCACTTTTATTACATAAAAAAAATGTTACTCGTACTTTATAAATGAATAGGGTGATACTGGGATAGACTTAGACAATGAATAAGTATACTTATGAACAAGTGATTATTATAGACTTTTTCGAATCAGAGTAAATAAGTAGATAATTTATTGAAAACATTTTAGTAACAGAATATTTACTTTATTGGTGGTAGTGCTACAGTGACGGAGCTCGCAGGCGTAGGCATCACCGCATTATCTAATCTAATTGCAGCTAAAAGTGTTCAACGCGATCGTGTTCCGGTCAGGTGGTAATGTGCGGTCCTATAATTTCCGGTACAGAGGCATAATACCTTAGGCCTCAGGAGTGGCAACGCACGTACATTGAAATCTCTGATTTCACGTAGGTAAATGTTTATAAGCTACCGTATAACTTATCATCAATGTGAACTGTATGCTTGTTTGCCGCTTCATGATATGAAAAAAAAACCTATTTAACTTTTTTGTAACAGAACATCGATGTTTTTCTATCAAAACGTCGATAATATCGATAGGTATATCGTTTGCATCACTAGGTGTAGTCGATAATACACAGATTACATTACGAAGAGGCCGGTTCTTATAATCGCTGTTTCAATTACCTACACGAGCATCAATGTTTAAAAAACATACCTAGTCTAGGTAAACGCGAAGAATCGTATTTATACCTACTTTATTTTTATAGCGTCATACCACGTCCTACTATAGTTAGGTACCTGATGTTATTTTAAAGGTTTACTATTTTTTTATTTTTTGGAAAGAACGACCATTTTATGGCCGACCGAACGGTACCTTTTCTTTCTTATGCAATGATGTAGGCAAACAAGCAAGTAGTTTACATAGATGCGAATACTACAGCCTTTATTATTTTTTTTTTATACGTTTTTATTATAGCATCGCTATTACGCATATTGCCAGTGACAAGCAAAAGGACACTTCGTACTCGTCATAAGCAGCGTAGAAGTCAGAGTCAGTCGGTCAATCGTCAGTCAGTCAGTCAGAGTCACAGTCAGTAATTCGAGTAAAGCGCTGGCCACTTTACCAGAACACACATATTGAAGTTTTGGAGGCAACCTTTAACATAGCAAAAGCCGTGTTTTCGCACTGTTTTTCTATTTCACTATACACGGGCACTGTAAACCTGTATCAAACAAAATGCTATCAACTTTATTAAGTATAACGCATAAATACACCAAGAAAATGAAATAAAATAGGAGCACCACACGCCTCTTTCAAGGTTCCCGCCAAAACTCCTACAGCCTATAGACATCACACAAAAAACAGAGGTCAAAATGGTGCGTTACCACACCGTTTAGACCTCACAAGTCGATGAATCTTTCCCTCAGTTTCCGTGTTAAGCAAATGGAAGATAATGAGACGTCACTCACTTGTCTTGTGTAAAACACGCCAGTGTTCCGGTTCGAAGGGCAAGAGAGTCGGTGAAATTGTTTGTTCCCCTCTTACCCTGTTCTATGTGACTTTTACTGGTAACTGCAAAGGTGCATCCACACTGCAGTTGCAGTTTTTAACCGACTTCAAAAAGGAGGAGGTTCTCAATTCGCCTGCATGTTTTTTTAGGGTTCCGTAGTAAACGAGGAACCCTTATAGTTTCGTCATGTCCGTCTGTCTGTTTGCCTGTCTGTCTATCCGTCCTCGGTTTAGCGCAAAAATTAATGGGTACTAGAGGCTTGAAATTTGGTACAAGTATACAACTTAATTAGGCCGACAAAGTGGTAGAATAAAAACATGATTTTTTTTTTAATTTAGGGTATCTCCCCTACATGTAACGCGCGTATTTTTTTTTCGTTTTCTATATAGTGTGGAATATCGTTGGATAGGTCTTTCAAAAATATTTGGGGTGTGGAAACTACATTTTTCGATTCAGTTAACTGTTCGTGACTCATTAAGATTTAATGGGCCAATTTTCGTTAGAGTCAAGTGTCCCACTCCCTACCGACTAAACGGTTGTTGTTAGAAATTCAAACGTTACGGCAATAGTAGCCACATATAATTAAACTATAAGGAAAGCTATCACACTTGAGTTGGCTTTACAAGTTTGCGAGTTATAGTCGACCAAATGTATTGTACTCGAAAATTTCGAACGACTCCATAGAAAATCATTATTTATTTTTTTCATTACATTTCTTACTCTGTAAATGCACTAAATACGGAACCCTACACTGCGCGTGGCCCGACACGCACTTGACCGTTTTTTTTTGTACACGTTACGCAATTTTTCCGGCGTTTGTGGGCCGATTTGCAAAATTATTTTATTATTTTTGTAGAATAAATAAGCCGAAATTCACAAGCCGCACGAACTACTGCTATGACTTCTCATTATTAATTTTACTTGCTTTAAACATACAAAAGTCGTCAAGTTATCATATGAAGGTTAACTAGTAACTCGTTAACGTAAAAAATTGGACTTTGATTCACAGTCATGTAATAGAAAGAAGAACAGGATATTGACTACCCGGTTAGTCCAGCGGTGTGAGATGACCGTTTGATTCGAAGGGTCGCGGGTTCGATCCCCGCACCGGAGCAATTATTTGTATGGCCAACAGATATTTGTTTCGGGTCTGGGTGTTTGTGTATGTGTTATATGTGCACAACGGGACCCATGACACAGGTTTTTACTAACTGTGGGGCTGTGAGTGTGAGCGTATTTTATTTTTTATTTATTTTTATTGGTGTAATTATTAGATGTGTTTGCCGAGCGCAAGAAATAACATAATAAATAATAACAAGTAGTCAGTGTAGTCACCAAATATACAGATAGTTAGCTAAGAGGCCGTCCATAAAATACATTACGCTAAAATAAGCCTTTTCTGATCTGCTTTCCCCCATTTTGTCACGCTGTGTCACACTATCTGTAACTCCCCTAATAATATTCTGTCACAAAACCTAAGACTCCCGCTTTTTTGTTATGGAGTTTGCAAACAAGCATGCAGATCATATTGATGTTAAGTGATGACTACAGCCTAAAGACACCCACACAAAGACCAAGGTCAAAATGCAGATGCGTTACCACTCCTGAGGCCTAAGGTGTTATGCTTCTGTGCCGGAAATTACAGGGCCGTACATTATGAATACGACTTTTTTTTCAATCAGGAATAGTCTAACGAAATATTAATTTAAAATTTTTTCGTCGAATGTCACGTTGCCGTAGACCCCTCTTCAGCCTTATCACATTTTGTCACACTCAGTCAGCGAGACCCCTCCCCCCCTTGTATGCGTACGTATTGAACGGCCCCTTAGCTAATGGCGGTAATGGTATCGTATTATACAGTGCTGCTCCAGTATTTTTTTTTTATGTAATGGAAGTGGTAAACAAGCATGCAGTTCACATTGATGTTAAGTGATGACTGCAGCCTTTAGACACCCACACAAAGACCAAGGTCAAAATGTAGATGCGTTATCACTCCTGAGGCCTAAGGTGTTATGCCTCTGTGCCGGAAATTACAGGGCCGTTCATTACCACCTGACCGGAACACGATAGTGCTCCGGTGGTTTAGCGGCAAGTATATTAGGTAATGCAGTGGTGTCTACGCCCGCGGGCTCCGTCAATGGAGCCCTACCACCAGTTGAATTTACTGCAGTGTGGATACACCATAAGACATACCACGACTTAGGTGGTCAATGTTGTTTGTGTAATCAACTAATTATGTCTTGTAATGCGATATAGAGACCCAGTTTTTGACGCGAGTTTACGTCACAAATTCTTTGTGGAAATTGCGAAACAACTTGCCGGTATTCCGTTCTTTGTAAATATTTTTTGGTCGTTAATAAGCTGTATTAATTATTATATTGATTTCTATCACAATCTCAGCTCATAATTATTGAGTTTCCAGTTAAATTTTAATGAATAAAAAAAATATTGACAGATTAGGGCAGAGAAGTCACAAACTTAACTTCCGATGAAGATATTTTCGTAAACAGTTTCAAAAACAACACAGATCACAAAGATCTATCAGAAAAACTACTGCTTTAAAACATAAAAAAGAGATGCTTCGGTAGTGATACTAACGCCATTGAAGAAATGTCTTTTATAACATTAAATATAACAACAGCGTTTCTTATTTTTTGCCAAAACTAAATGACATAACAAAGAAGCACTTTAATTTGAAAGTAACAATAAAGAAAGAGCCAAATAAAAATATTCTCGTTAAAACGACCAAATGTGTAACAGGCTAAATAATTAGCAGCCATCCGACACTTTCTATTTCATTTGTTATTGCACAATAACCGGGTAATTTTAAGTATTTAAATCCATTAAAAACCCTACTCGATAGACAACAATTCCCTATAGTTATTTTCATTCTGTTTCCTTTAAATTTCAGTGTATAACTTTTGATACTTACTTTTACTCGTACATTATATCATCTGAATTACTTACTCAAATAGCAAAAATCTTTCATCTGCTGGTAGTTTAGTTTTCTCCTGGAATTGTAGACGAAAATTATCTTTCTTATATACAGCATAGATGATATTGGACTTTTAGTCTACTTACATTTTACGCGTCTTGTATAATAGTCGAATTATTAGTATGTTTTCGATATCTTCTTCAGTAGTAACATTTTTAGCACCCCAAATTGCACATTGATCGGAAATATTAAATTAGATTTTTTAATGATGTTAATCAAGATGTACGTTCCAATATTATCTAATGGTTTTTACGGCGAACTCGAAACATATCGTTTCGTTATGATATCTTCATAAAGTGAAAGTGTGAGATGGATTGCGATGATAACTTAATTATAAAAAATGCATCAACATAATTTACGTCAAACTGAAACGAACTAAATGTTTCTGCCGGTTTAAGTGTAAGGTGTTAAAATGAGAATAATTTTAGTAAGTTATAAGAAGGTAGAAGCGCGCATGGCCCGGCGGCTGGTGTAGATCGTAAGCGATCTACTCGGTTAAGCACTACGGGCGCGATCGGGTAGTGTGATGGGTGACCGCTAGTGGCAAATTGGCAAATTAAATGCGCGTTTCCGTGCTTCGGAGGGCACGTTAAGCCGTCGGTCCCGGTTGCTATCGATAGATAGCAGTCGTTAAACCTTGTCGGAGGCCTTATAAGCGGTTTGAAAACATCCGACAGCGGGTAGGCCACTAACCCACCCACCTCCACCAATCCACATTGGAGCAGCGTGGTGGAGTAAGCTCCAGGCCTCCCCCTAAAAAAAAGGGGAGAAACTCGTGCCCAGCAGTGGTACGTAATGGGTTGCCATAATAAAAATAAATAAGAAGGTACTTATTAAGTACCTACATCCAAACAATATTAGCAATTTTCTGGAACACTATCTTGCTACGTGAGAAACTGCACAAGTTAGACAAGATTAGCGACATCATAACGATAATAAACTGTAAAGTTTGCAGTACCTATGTATTGTTCATGTATCATTTGATGATGTCATTACAGGTCCTAGAAACTGTTGTAATATAATATAAGAAAAAATCGACAATCGGACGTGTGACTTCGGTAGCTTGATGGTAAAGCAGTTGAATTAGTGTATCAGAAGGTATCTAGTTATTTAAATTAATTTTACTGATTGTTTCATTTTATTATTTTAATCACACTGTTAGTTTTAAATTAATATACCTAAAACAGAAGAATGAATTTAGAATGACTGAGCTCCTACTTTTACCGTATAAAAGTAGCTCAGTTTTAAATTTCTACATGTAAACTGCTGTTTTCCAGCCTTGCATATAAAATCAATTCCTTATTGTCCGATTTGAGACAGCAAATTGTACGGATTGAATAATGTATAACAATCTATCAACCGAGACACAGAGTTGGTTGACGTCAATAAATCAATCCTTTCGCTTCATACTTTTGTTTATAAACATTTCCATAAACATATGTAAACATTTGTCTATCACATTCAAACTGATGTTTGTTTTCTTTCGTACAATCAAAGTTGATGAACAATGAAATTTTCTTGTTCGCTTTGCATACTACACTGCGATAAAAGATCGACAGATTTGACAGATGATCGATTTACTGCTCGATTAGCTTAGTATTATCACTAACACGTTCGTTTTCTTTAGACTATTATATTGTAGCATTTTTTTATAATAGAAAATAATCTCAGTATTACTTCCGGATTAAAGGAAAGTGCAAAGGGATACTATTCGACCTATAGCGACCAATGATAATAATATTTTATAAATACGAGTAGATCTGTCCATTGATCCTGAAATTTCTAAGGCATTTTTAAAAATGTAAATCATGTTAATCTCTTTTTGGTATGACGGTTTACTGTCATTTTCGGTGAAGGACAATTAAATAAAAATTGAAGACGATCAGGATAAAAGGCAGTCGAGCCGCAGTGGTGGCACTGTGAAACTCTGTATTAGAAAAAGCTCAATATCACTTATTCTCGATCCAAGGCCATCATCATCATTTAACACAGTTACTATCAGTCTCAAAGCCTCTATACAGTACATTGCTGCTTTGATGTAACATGATAATAATCATTATTTTGAGAAAGCTGATGGCCTTCAAACTGATGACCACCGAGTTACATCATATGTCTTCAAGAGATGTGATCACGAGGACTGGGATAAAGTATTAAGTTCAGATGTTACTTTAAATCATTTCTGCACTTGCCGTGTCTATAGATATGTGAATGTTAGTTAAGGTGTGTCGCAAAAGGCGGTCACATAACACTGCCACGAGTATTGAAAGCTAAAACATGTTCGGTTAAATAAATATATTTATTGGCATACGGTTGTTTTGATGTGTGTCTTAAAATGTCATCGGTAACGGGAATATGGCCTTTGGACTAATTTGATTATTTTTTTAAATATACATTTTATTTAAGTTTTTCTTTAAAAGTCTTTGAGTTTGGATACCTTTTTAGTGCCATTTCTGTAAATATAATTTTGAGAGAGATGGCTCCAATCTCAACTATCATGATCGTCTTCACTATCAATATATTTTTATAAAGTGACAAAGTACTTAAGATTAGTTTTATTAAAAATTTAGGCTTAGGTTCAGAGTATGACGAATCCACCATCCATTCCATATAAAGACATAGAACAACGTCAACAAACGGTTATTTTTAATTTTATTTGAATAAGTTAATAAAGGATCATCTTGCAAATGTACTCATCCACTTACAAAGAATATTTCTTTCACCAATATTGAAATGGTTTTAGATAGTAGATTCGTCGATGAAGTGTCAATAAACATACCCACAAGCAAAAGCTTACTGTAGGGATAACATTTTTTTCTTAGGATTAATTTTTATTGCATTATACTTCATCGTCGAGATATAATTCTCATTTTGAAAAAATAAATTACTTTTCCTACGAATGTTACGTTAATGTTGTTGACGGTTAATTTACAAATGGATATAATATGTCCTATGGTAGAGAGTGTAATACGTACTGGAGAGTGAATTTAGTTTTTTAATTCTTAGCAAAGTTAAGGTCTTAACGTCATGGAAATTTTATAAATCTTAAAATAGTTTTTTGCACAACATTGTTCGGATGAGTAGTTTAGATTTTACGATCGTGTTTGCGCAAAACCGGCGCGAGCATGAGAGCAACCAAGTAATTGTTTAACGCCATTGAAAGTTAGTTCATATCAAATTGTGCATTCATGCCTTTGTTATTGTATTCAGTTGAGTAATAGAATTAGATGATCATTACACGATCGCATTTGTGATGTTAAAGCCCACAGTGTAACATAATACACGAATGAGTCCATCTACAACGGTAAGCTAGACAACTTACATAGGTTTTTTTTTCACTTTTTTTGAGTTTTGGTTGGGTTTAAAGAAATGTCTGATCGCAGACTTAGAAAGTTAATATTCTTGCTCATTTATCTTGTCTAGTGATTCTACTATCAGTTCATAATTTTTGATCTCTCTTGTCTTTTGCTGTTTGTAATTGGAAGATTAAGGAATTCTTTTAAACTACCTTTTGACTAATGTTCATCTGGATCATTTTATAAGTAAAAAAAAATATACAGTTCTTCTTAACTTTTCGGTCTTTAAATTAAAAAGTATCGCATGCTTCTAAATTATCTCGCTTATTGATTTAAAAGATCTTTATTAAACCATGGTGTGTTGCTCCATGTAAATTTTCTTAACCAGTTTAATTTGTTTTTAGGTAAATACCTGAAAAAATATCCTGAACAAGTTTGTGTTATAAGATTTTATTTTGCTGAATTTTCAGCACCAGATTTGCACTCGATTAGTTTTATATTCAGTTATTGTGATTTGTTTCCGTGCCATCTGTGAATATAGGAAGTTATTTAATCTGTCTTTAAACCAATTCTCGTTGGTTTTTCCCCAAGTTTCATTCTCGTCTTGATCACAAAACAGATCATACAGACTACTAATTTAGTTTAAGTTGAGATAAAATTATTTATTTACTTAAAACTTCTTTTTTTTAAAACTATTTATATTTATTTAAAACTATTTCGCCTCATTTATACGATCTTGAGATCTTTAATAATCTGGTTATTTAGTTTAAAAAAATTCTTCGTTTCTTTTTATATCATAAAACAGTTCAATTACAAATTTACAAGTTATATTAAAATCGTGATAGAGAAACTCTTGGGACTTGAGAAAGTATTGTCTATCCGTTCTCAGTATACGTAATGGCTTTGTATTGTCGTGTATGTGTTATTATTTATAATGATACGTGTTTACCGACGTTGGTATGCGTCTCTGAATCGCAAGAGTTTGAATTTTGCTCTTCGTGGTAATGCGCCATGTTTAATACTCAAAGAATCCCAAAGGTTAGTTTGAGTCATATTTTCATTTTTGTTTTTATTTTGTGTTTTGTTATTTCTAAACACGAAGTTCTTGTCTGTAAAACTCTTGTTAGTTAAGAGCTTGTTGGTTTTTCTGTGACGTCACGAAGTAATTTTATCTGATAGCTTATCTTTTATTTATTAGCATTATGATAATTCAAGATGCAGCTCGTTTCTTAAGGTTGTCCTCTCTTTTAACTGGGTTACAGGAAATTTCAACTTAATCATTATGTTGAGTTACCAGATCGAGATAGTTGTCAGTCGAGTATTTATAAGTTTTCCCATAAAGTTAATAATGATAATTAGTGTCCATAACTGATGATCATCTTTCTTATTAATCCTTCAAGGATCGTACGGCCACCGGCGGCGAGACACAATTGAATTTCAATTGTCATATTTTTCTCGTGTCTGGAGAGATTTTAAATAGGTACGTCAATTTATACTTTTTGTCCATATAAGCCTTTTTCAGTACGTTAAGTATTTCTTGACGTTTCTTTATGCTGTATCATATAATTACATCTATGATATGTTAAAAATTAAAATGAATTTCCTTCTACGGGTAGTTCCACATATGACCATTAATGGAATGAAACTTCATAATTTCGCATATCAACTTCGATATCTTCATAACCCAGTTTCCTACGAATATAACTGATGCTACATTTTTGCGATCTCAAAACTAGTTTGACCACGACCAGTTTGACAGTTGATTTGTCAAAACGATAAAAAAGTTGCTGAGCGTATTAGGCACACGTTTCTTGCGGACATGGTAATAAAAAAATGGTGAGATGGTTTCCATTGAGCAAATTTACTGTAATCAATTAACATCAAATTTTTGGTGTCGTTTTTTTCATAGTTGGTCCTTCGACTCTGTTCTAATAATGTTTAAAAAGTTATCTTTGTATTTATTCTCTATATAAACATTTCAATGAATTATGGGTCTCGATTCTTTGATTTTCTTCTAACTGTTAAGTTAACGACAAGTTTAACAAGTTATCTATACCTACCTAGCTATCGCTATTTAATAAATCATCAACGCAAAGACATACTGTATTGGTTTTAAACCTATTAAAGCATCACGAAATGTTATTAATGACGACAAGTTTCAAAAGTTGTTGAGAACCTGTCAAAATATTTTTCATTCCTTTCAACTTTCAAGACATTTCAAGTTCAAACCGTGGATAACTATTTTTTTTTAAACTGGGCCATCTAAGCCAAAATGGTTTTTTTTTATTCAGTCTAGCTCACACTTACCTTTGCGCGACTTCCAGTATAGTTTTCGCAAGTAATAGGCTGCGGCCACCAAAAGTAGTGCCGCTATAAAAGCACCTATCGCCGCACCAGCGACACTGCCAGCACCGAAACAATCTTGCGCTTGACCAAAAACACACGGCAGCGAGACCGTCACAAGGAACAACTTAAATAAAACACCCATTTTTTTCATTTCTTAATTTAACATCACTACGGTTATGGCACAAAACTGTCTGGATTTTTAAAAAGTAATCACATTCCGGATTCGAAAAATTCAAATGGTGTTGCGAGTCGATTAACTTTTTTTAAACGTAACAGTAGAAAGGCGTGCGCCGCGTCAGCCAGCGCGGTCGACTGTGGCGTTTCGTTAGTTTTCGTTACGCAGTTGTTGGGGCGCTTTGCTGGTGAATAGGCTGTGATTGTGGGTTGTGGGACAGCGGAGCGTGTGTGGAAAACGTGTTTGGTCCACGTGTATATTTGAACGGCAGGGTCAAGAAATATTTAACTTTTATAAAAAAGTATATCATTTTACTGTTTTGACGTTTTTCTACATTCCCTAGGTACCTACCATCTGATCGAAAAAATGGATTGATGAATCGAGCGTTTCGATTGGTTTTAAAGGTACCTACCTGATGTGGTGGTGGACATCAAACCAAAAAACGATGATGCTAAATGCTACCATTTAGCGGCAGATAAATTAGGTAATGTACTGCCTACGCCCTCGAGCACCAAAACTCTACCACCAATAATTGAAATGAACCTGAAGATCTTAGCTCCCAGGAGTGTCCCTCCTGAGAGCTAAGATCTTCAGACGTATCTACATTTAGGACTACAGTTTTCATGTAAAAGCAAGGTCGTAGTATTCACTTACGATCAATGCAACTAGCTATTTTGCTACATTCATAACAAAATAAAAGGTCATAAAAGCCTTTCATACCTTTCCCTAAACAGCTGTATTGTCCATTTCCCCCAATTGTCTATTTGGGTCAATATCCATTATACCCCTTAGGCACGTCCGTCCTTCCGGATTCATTTCTCGTGACCATTATTGCACCATAAATCAAATTACGTCGCTTTCAATTCTGCTTCACAATGCAGGTAGGCCTTTGGACGCTTTCTGCGTTTTGTTGCAAATACAGTCGATGTTTTGCAAGAAAACTATTTTGTTTTCTTCCCTCGTTATGTAATGTTTCTATTATTTTATTGGTTGCACATACTTCATTAAGTGGTTTCGAGTTTATGTAGCGTGATCAAGGCCAAACAAAAACAGCTATAACACAGAATACATTATTTTATATTCAATTTATAGTATTAAGTATTATTACTTGCATTCCTAGAATAGCTTGGATAAATGTGCGATATACCTACTATTATCTACTAAGTAACATTCAAGCTCTGCCATGACTACATTTAAGCCAAAATAAAAACTATTCTATTCTAAAGTACACTTATTGGTGGTAGATCTCCATAGCCGGAGCTCGCGGGTGATGGCACCACCGCATACCTAACCTACTTGTCGCTAAAAAGTAGTGTGCAGCATTTTTGTGTTCCCATTGAGTGGTAATGTACGGTCCTTTAATTTCCGACACAGAGGCATAACGCCTCAAGAGTGGCAAAGCTCCTACATTGAAATCTCTACAGTATTATTTTTTATTATTCGCCATCAATGTGAACTGTATGTAGGTACATAAAAAATTAAGCTATAATTTAATACAAACAATCACCATGGCCCCGCCATCACAATGGTATGCACACCTGCGTGGAATCATGCGCGAGCGCAGGTATCATACCCACACACACGAACGGTACACGATAACACTCATAACACACACAGCCGCCGAGCAAACATTAAGTTAATACAAGTTTGTTGTGATATGAATACGATCCTTTGGAATTGCGTAATACGTTTGGATTTTTTAAAATTAGTTTTCGTTGGAATTCGGATGGGTGTCAACATTATTTATTTAGGAGTAAATTGACACGAAGACTCAGCGTTAAGTTTATATGTTTACATAATTCTTAGTAATACCTAAACTGAACTGAAACTTGAAGACGTCTGGAGTCGGGACGTGCCGCTCTCTAGTGGGGGAGAATTCTTTCGCTAGTGCAGTCAGTCAACCCTACAATGGCGGTTAAACCGTTCCAATGGGACGGTAGTAAGTGCAATAACCAGTGCCGGATTAGCCATATAGCAGGAGTAGCGAATGCTACGGGCCCCGCGCCATTGGGGGCCCCGCGCCTGTGCCCAAAAAAAAACACAAATATGTAATACACCTTAGCTATTCTCAAAGGGAGCGTTGACCACTAATTATAAAGGTACCTATATTATTATGTTGCAAGTTGGCAATACCACAATACTTACAGGGGGAATCCCCTAAATTTGTTTGCGATTCCTTTTCGTAAATGTTGTTTTATTTACATCCTAAATTTCAGTAGGCAATGTAACTCTAGGGCCCCATGATCACATTTGCTACGGGCCCCGCACCGGCTTTATCCGGCACTGGCAATAACGCAAGATGGGTAGCAGCGTCTTGCGCTAAAACTAGGCCAATCCAAGCGTGGCGATTAAGTATAGTAAGGCCTCCCTAGAATCTCCACTCTGGAGAGGCTTTGGTTCAGCCGTGGACATAATACGAGTACTACATCTTTCGACTGATTATCTAGGTACCTACTACCTAGGTTAACCTACCTCGGTAGCCTAGTGGTAGTAGGCCACTACTACTACGCTGAGGAGTATTATTACATATTATCTGGCTGAGGTCCTGGGTTCGATTCCCGGGTAAGGGGTTATCAGAGATAATAGTGTAAAGTTCTTTATCCCTGGTTTTATTGGGCTCTTTCCATTTTCTAGATATTTCCCAGTACCTCGAAGTTTGGTAATGTGCCCTGAGATGTCAACAGGCTCGCCACCTATTACATGGGCCAAAACGTAACCGGCGAATCGTGGGTGTTTGCATGTATGCTTGAATGCATGCCTTTACGTCTGCCTATCCCTTCGGGGATTACAGGCGTGAGGTAACTTTTTTTTCGACTGACATGATGATGATGGTTTCAAAAAGTTTGATCGACGCTGGTCTATTCTTTGTACAGAGAAATTGTCATGCCATCTTACCATTAACGCGGCAATGCGGGACGGGAAGTCTTTTGAGCAAGTAAGTGAGAGGAGTATAGATTGTGTGGAGATTTAAGATGCATACTAAAGCGGTAAAGTTTGTAACTTTGATTGTTTGTTTGTTTGTACGGGCTAATCTCAGGAATTACAATTTCGATTTGAAAAAATCCTTTTCTGTTACATAGCCCGTTAGTCCAGCAGTGCGAAACCACCGTTTGATTCGAAGGGTCGCGGGTTCGATCCCCGCACCGGAACAAATATTTGTATGGCCTACAGATATTTGTTTTGGGTCCAGACCCGTAACACCTTCGGCCTCTGGAGTGGTAACGCATCTTGACCTTGGTCTTTGTGGGTGTCTATAGGCTGCAGTCATCACTTAACATCAATGTGAGCGATATCGCAGTTATAAAATAACTTCCCAGCCAATTAATGATCGAGTACTGCGCGCACAATGTGCAAAAGCGGTGGTCCAATTCTTTTAATGTCCAATTATCGAGGAAGGCTATAGGCTATGTAACATCACGCTAAGATGAATAGGAGAGGATTAGCAATAAAAAATATTGAGAAAACAGCCAAAAAGCAAAATAGATAGCCTTGCGGCTAATGTTAATTTTACCCGTGCGATGCCGGGGCGGGCCGCTACTGTATTTATATAATAAATAAATGATATATAAATTAGGTATGTACTTACACTCACAGCCCCACAGTAAGTATAAACCTCTGTCGTGGGTGCCGTTGTACACATACAACACATAACACAAACACCCAGACCCGAAACAAATATCTGTTGGCCATACAAATATTTGTCCCGGTGCGGGGATCGAACCCGCGACCCTTCAAATCAAATGGTCATCTCACATCGCTGGACTAATCGGGTCGTCAACAGGCTTTGTAAGTTAATGCAAATACATGTATAATAGATAAGCGGTATATTGAGTATGTACCTGAATCTTATGGAGATACCTATCTACCTACCTAATTAATTTATGTCTTACTATTTATAAACTAAGAAGTATGACTACCTTTATAATAATTTTAAGTGCCAACGTAACTTCACGCCTGTAATCCCCGAAGGGGTAGGCAGAGGCAAATGCATGCATTCAATCATACATGCAAACACCCACGACTCGCCGGTTACGTTTTTTTTAATAATACTATAAGTCATATTACATCTTACACACGCTGCGCGCTGTAAGTACACAGTTACACACCTCATTTCTAACAAATTGAGATTAATTCATCACAAAAAAATTAGAACCTACTTAGCAGATCGCGTAGATTGAGGATTTATCTTGGATATATCCCAAAGAGTAGGTATAAAAATATACTTAAACGTTAACCCCCTTATTCATAAACATATTTTAGCTAAAGTGTTGCTAATCTCTGCTTTGTCTTTTTCTATCCTGTACATTTGACAATGCAACTGACAAGGACAAAGCATTCTGTAGCTAAAACGTATTGTACGATTATGAATAAGGGGGTAAATGTATTAATTATTGTATGGAACTGCGCTCATTACATCAACTCCGTGTCGACACCGGATCGCCTCGACTGTAACCCGATAGCGCGCGGTCGGCGAGTGGTCCACTTGCTTGCCTTCCTTTGACTATGCATTGTCAACGCGTTGTTCTCACATGGACCGCGCGCTGCCCGCGAGTGGTTCTCAAGAAACATCGGGTCGTTCGCCGGTAGGCCACCCGAGGACAGCGAGTAGACGTCATAAAACGAGGCGGAGCTGGTCGGGTCTTGAGTGGCCCTAGTGAGCTGTGACCTTTATGTTTCGGTGGGTGGAAACTTTTTCCGTAGTGTCCCTTATTTTTATTGTCCATGGTTTTAGGCAGAATGTCATTATCTGTTACCACAGTTGAAGATTGTCTGTAAAAAAATTTAATCTGTGTATTCAATATTGCCAGTAAATAACATAATGCCCATTAGCAGGTAATATTGTACAAAGTGGATTTATATTATTAAATTGTGTTTTAAATTGTTGAAAAACGTGTTTACGTAAATGGCCTTGTATATAATATATATAAACCCGGGGGTGAGCTCACTCGTTTAAGATAAGGAATGAAATGAATGGAAACAAAATTAACAATATTGCAATAAGGCATACTTCGACTCAAAGTTATTTATTTGCGTACATACTTTTTATCCTTTGTATAATATATTATATACATAAAATAATATACGATATCTATTATCCTCAGCTCGCGCACTGTTTCTATTCTTACAACCTAACCTAACCAGTTTTTCTGTAGAAGACTCCACGGTAGTCACTGGTAAATCTTATGTTAATACGTAAAAACGATCTGAGGTAACATCTTGCAGTTGAGATCGTCTTCACTTATTAAACATATTTTAGCTGAACAAATAATCATAATATTATAATAAACATCCGGTTAGCAGGTCACTGGCAGATTAAACTCAACCATTAATTTACAATGCATCTGGGGATTATGGGGAAGTTAGTATTATCTAATGTGGTAACATTTTCTAATCATTTCGTGGACGCGATAAAAATTGTGTCACCCATTCATTGCACCGGCGATAAAATATTGTATTAGGATAATACGTTGCATGTAATTTCAAGTGAAAGCAAGCAAAGGTGCACTAAATATAATGGAGAATGATATTATAGATGGACTAAACGATTTAGGGTAAGTAATTTTTATGATAAAGAGGTTATGTTTCGAGCTAACTTTGTAGTTGAAATATATTGTTATTCAGACAGTGTTCTTCTATTTACCTATTATAATTATCAATTTAAATGCCGAGAATTAGTTTTGTCTAAGAGTGATGCTATATTAAGTCTACAATGGAGAAGACATTTTTTGAATTAATGTTTGAAAAAAATGGGTAAATAAGAACTTGCTATACTTTATTCACAGATATGAAGGTCCGCTTATCGATGAGATAGCTTTTGCCAAGGCCCTCGACGGTGGGCCCAAGTCTCTGGAGTACACCAAGTTAGTACATATCCTGGCTGAGGAGCTGCAGAATCTGTGCAACTTAGAAGAAACAATTAGCATCATGAATGATCCGGATGATTCCAGCTCGTTCCTCTTAGAGCTGAGTTCGTTTTTGAAAGAGCTTGGCTGTCCATATAATAAATTGGTGACAGGTAAGTTGATGCAGTTATTAAGTCCTCCAGACCGAATTTCGGTCACGGCTGTCAATCTCAACGGAGACTAGTCAACTGCACAGGAGATATTAAATTTAAATAAAAAATTAAATAGTTCAATGGAATGGCAATCTGACATGCTCGGAGAGAGATCAGGTGCATGACCAATAGCTTTACGTGCTCACCGAGGTACGACCAGACTCCAGGCTACTACTAGGAATTTCCTCACAGAAAAAACCCAATATCAGATTTTTACGACATGGGGATTGAACCCAGGACCTCAGGCTTCATCATTGCGATTGCGACCACTGAGCAAACGAGGCAGTCTATGCAGTTATTACCATATCATTAAGTTGCATTTGGACTGATATTGGTACACAAACAATTAGAATTCAACTGTCATATTTTCTTGCAAACTGGCAGATTACTTTTTTATGATTTTTGACAGCTAGAAACTGTTGTTGTTGTTGTTGAATGATAAAATGCCAAGGACATAAAGAATAGGAAGAAGTTTGAATATCGACATAATAAAAAGCACTATGATGACCTCATGTTTGAGGAGTTCAGACTGCGGAGAGAGAGATTAATCACTTGTTTGGAATGCACAGTACAGAGTTTTGAGGTGAGACAATGGGCCCGAATATCTCAGGTTGCCAGAAAAATATGACAATTGTTTTCTTATTGTTCTTGGACCATATACATACATATGTATATAATGTAAATTATCATGATGACATTCTGCTATTGCTTGTTAAAGTTCTCACAATATTTCAACCAATAACAAACTGAGTTCCTCTTAAAATCTTTATCATTATAATATGTGTTGATCAGGTCACATGTCATCCCGACTCCAAACAAAGGATGATAGATTGCTGTTACTCGACTACATGATCTCTGAGCTTATGGCTGCTCGGATGGTCAACATTGATTGTCCAAAAGAAAAGCAAGTTGGCATGGAAATCGTAATGGTATGTGTTAAGGAAAAAAAAAATTAACAGATAAAGTTTTTATGCCATTTAACAATTTTCAACTCATTTTTTGCTTAACTGGGTCTTTAACAAATTTGCTAAAGCTAAAGTAAGATAAAAACCTTAATAAAATAAACTTAAGAATGACCAGCTTTAATAAAATATGTAATTAAAGAGGAATTTGACTTCAGGCAGAAATTGAACCTGCAACCTCAGAATAACCAGCCCAGCCTCTTTACCACTCAGCTACCAAAGGACTTCGATTGCAGGTTCGATTCCTGCCTCAAGTCAAATTGTTCTTTCCAATTTTTCTTTGGTTTCTCAATTCACTCACATATGTTATTGCAAAAAATAAAAATATTACAAATATTTTATTTGTGTATTATGATTTCAATAATTATTATTTATTCACAGCAAGAGTCTCCCTTAGCAAAAGATCTGAAAGATATACTGATAGCACTTAAATTCAACAAGCCACCGCCGAATATCACTCCTGAGGTTTTATTCTCAAAATTGGAAGCCAAACTCAAGGATACCATTCAAAAAGAAGGTGAGATACTATTTACTGTCTTTATGGTCACATATTTGTCACAGATGGTTCTATGTTGGTAAAGAGGGGTATCACACGTAGTTCATCCCGCAAAAAATGACTGACTGTTTTGCATCGGCAATAAACGCTGTGGCTTCTCCCCTCCGGTCCGCCGGCGGCGGGTGGCCCGTGTTGCTGTATAAGGGGGAAAAAGAAGCTTTCAAATACAACACTCCAATCCCCCGATGAACGCGCCGCGGACCCTATCACAAGCAGTGGAGTTAAACTTATAAAATATTTACAAATCACATCAGTGATTTTATAATCACAAATTGCAGGTGACCAATTAGTAGGCAAGCCACTATACAACAAGGCGCTGTCTGAAAAAGAGTGGAAGCAGTTGGATTCCACCTTCACAGAGATGTTTGAGGAGTTCAGACTGCGGAGAGAGATGTTGATCACTCGTTTGGAGTGCACAGTACAGAGTTTTGAGGTAAGACAATGAGCCCGAATTTTTCGGGCGGGCAGAAAATATGACAATTGATTTCTAAGCCTGGATTGCACCACAATATTTATTAAAGTTATAAGTTATTGTAACATTTCACATCCTTTTCTAAGTTTAACAGATTTCTAACATATAGAAGGATGTGAAATGTTACAATAACTTTAACTTTAACAAATATCATGGTGCAACCCAGGCTTGGATTGGACCATATAAGGTCCATCTGCTGCTTCAGGGACTAAAAAATACTTATTCAAAAATATAATTGAAGGAAAGAAAAGTATTTTATTAGTGCAGCTGGTAAAGCATCCAATTAGTAAGGTTTTACATTAAAAAAAAAAATTAACTTTCCTCGTTTCAAATGTAAATTGTGTAAAATAGAGTCTCATGGCTGCACAAAAAAAAAAATCTACTAATTTCCAGTTAAGTATAGCCCAATGCTTATGCTGGTGTTCAACTGGGAACTATTTTCTTTATCAGTACCTCGAAGTTTGGTAGTGTGCCCGAGTGTCAACCAGCTCGCCACCTGACCGGTGTCGTGGGTGATTGTATTTGTGCTTGAATGCATGCATTTACTCCTGCGCACAGGTATGAAGATACTTTTTTATATTTCCAGTGGTCCGACCGCCTGAAAACCAAGCGAGACGTTATCCAATCAACGTACAGACCAAAACGCGAACACATGAAAGTGAAGCCAGACGTCAAACTATCAGACTTCCTCGCCGCTCGAACTGATTTGCTGCAAATTGAAAAGACTTCTAGTGCTAAAATGCGAAAGAATACGCAGAGCGATGTCAACAAAGTACTTATTGGACGGGTATGTTTGTTAAACTGTTTATTTTGTTTTATTGGTGGGCTCAAGGGCGGCTCTAGCTCGTGTAGCGTCGATGTGCAATGAACCCTGGCGCCCCCTATGCCTCTCCCCCCGCGGCTATAACTATTAACTTTGCCGTCATAACAAGAAAGTTTTTTTCATATTCCAACAATCTATTTTATAAGTAGGTATACAAGGGGGAAGGTGGGGGTTTCATTGAGCGTGACAAGATGTAACTGGGGGGAGACGGGGGTGTCCGGCAACGTGACGTTCGCAGTTCATTAAGATGTTCGTTATAAAATAAGTTTATTGATTTATTGAAATTTTATTATCTAAATATGTATGTAAATCAATTGCTGTTCGTTAGTCTCGCTAAAACTCGAGAACGGCTGGACTGATTTGGCTGATTTTGGTTTTGAATGATTTTTGTAAGTCCAGGAAAGGTTTAAAAGGTAAGAAAAAATGAAGAAATTGAAGGGAAGCAGTAAAAACCACAATCTAATTTTCCCATACATATAGTCCGTATCTATCAAACCTTTGACACATTATAGAAATTAAACTTGCGGATTTTCTCGCGTATACAACACTCCCATACTTCTTACACCCGACGTTTCGGTCGCTTTCCATTTGTATACGCGAGAAAATCCGCAAGTTTAATTTCTACAATGTATGAAGCTCGCGAAAACCTACGAAAACGTTACTTTGACACATTATTTCATTCTGAGGCAATACAAAGTTTGCGGGTCAGTCAGCTAGTAAAAACGAAATTAATGTTTTTAATTCTCAATATTTAGTGCACAATTAATTAAAAGAAATTATGCATATTCAGGGTGTGGTCTTTGTTCTCGTGACGTAATATTTTTAGGGGGGTCACTAATACTGTGACACAGCGTGACAATACTGGGGGAGGGGTCAGAAAAAGCTTATTTTATCAAAACATATTTTTTGAACTTAGCAAAAAAAATATATATAAAAAAATGGTGTTGTAAAAAAATGGTGTGATGGATTATTTTTTGTGTTTGAGAATCATTTTATGAAATGTGTGACGTATGATTATAATGCGTATTATAATTTCAGGTGCCCGATCGTGGTGGTAGGCCTAACGAGGCCCAACCTCCTCCGCGAGAGATGCCTTCGTGGCAGCAGAGGACCACCACACCTCAACAGGTAATGCATAATAATAATATTGGAGACCCATTATACGTCCCACTGCTGGGCACGATTCTCTCCCCTTTTTGGGGGAGGCCTGGAGCTTACTCCACCACGCTGCTCCAATGCGGGTTGATGAAGATACGGGTTAGTGGCCAACCCTCTGTCGGATGTTTTCAAATCGCCTATAAGGCCTCCAACAAAGTTTTGTTTCTCCGATAGCAACGGGGACCGACGGCTTAACGTGCCCTCCGAAGCACGGAAATGCGCATTTTAATATGCCACTAGCGGTATCGCTTAAACGAATAGATCGCTTAAGATCTACACCAGTCGCTGGGCTATGCTCGCTTCTTAACTAAATGTAACGTAGCTTTAGAAAATATAAAAAATCATAGCAAGTTTTATTAATATTTTATTTTTAAAGAAAAATGGAAAGAAAAATTTGACTTCAGGCGAGACTCGAACTCGCGACCTACTGGGAATCTAGTCCAGCCGCTCTTCCAATTGAGCTACTGAAGCCCTGCCCGATTTGTCAAATCTTTCCTTCACATCTATTGCATTGCTTTATGGTAGCAGTAGCGCCATTTTTCTTTCCATTTTTCTTTAAAAATAAAATATATATTTCACAAGCATGTGTTAATGCGAAATAATATAAAAAACAAGTTTTATTAATTTTAGACGACTTTTGACGACTGCGTTGCTAAAATTCATGTTCATACAGCATAGAGCAACACGGGCCACCGGCCGCGGCGGACATGAAGGGAGTAGCCATATGCAGGCTTTCCCCTCTGTCAAAGTACAAGCCCAAGTGAGACTATGCCTTCCGCCTTATGTTTAAATGCGTGCGTGTAATTGTTTATGTATTTTGTTAAAGTCAAGGTGTGAGTTTCGTTGTAATAGACGATTTTTGTAGTGCGTGTGTCACACGCATTTCCCCCACAAAAAATGACAGACTGTTTTGCATCGGTAATAAACGCTATGGGAATCCACGCTATGGCTACTCCCCTCCGGTCCGCCGCGGCCGGTGGCCCGTGTTGCTCTATGTTATACAGTGATTTTGACATCGTTAGCGAGTCGCCAACAATTCTCTAGCTTCGTTACTGTGTGGACATGGTGCGCGTATTCATTCGGCGGACCTACGCATTTTTTTTTTTTTATGTAATCAAAGTGGCAAACAAGCGTGCAGTTCACATTGATGTTAAGTGATGACTGCAGCCTATAGACACCCACACAATGACCAGACGTCAAAATGCAGATGCGCTGCCATTCCTGAGGCATTAGGTGTTATGCCTCTGTGCCGGCAATTACAGAGCCGTACATTACCACCTGACCGGAACACGATAGTGCTGAACACTACCATTTAGCGGCAAGTATATTAGGTAATGCGGTGGTGCCTACTCCCTCGAGCTCCGTCACTGGAGCTCTACCACCAGTAAATATTTTTGATCCTAACTGAATTATAAAAAAAATCGTTAAAAAATATATTACCTTTATATTTAACGATAATGTTACACGTAACAACGTCTTAAGGAGAGAGTTTTGGCGGGAACCTTGAAAGAGGCGTATGGTGCTCTTATTTTATTTCATTTTCTTGGTGTATTTTTAAGTTATATTGAATAAAATTGGTGGCATTTTGTTTGATATAGGTTTATTACAGTGCCCGTGTATAGTGAAATAGAAAACCCGACCTTTCAGGTTGCCTCCAAAACTTCATTGTAAATGTTCTGGTAAAGTAGCCATCGCTTTACTCGAATAACTTGATTGTAACTCACTTGACTGACATATTATACTTGATAAGTTATATACTTGATACTTACATATTATACTTGATGACTATATTATACTAACTTTTACGCTGCTTTTATAAATATAAAATATCGTTTTACTTGACACTGGCAATATGCGTAATAGCGATGACATAATAAGAAAAAAAAAAAAAGTCTTAAGGAAAACATTCCATCACACACCACAAGCGCATCAGCCGATGGAGTGGAAGAGAGATACGTCTAGGCCAGAGGTTCCCAAACTATTTTTTCTTGTAGACCCTTTACAATTTTTTCTGGTTTCTGTGGACCTCCCGTCCTTGCTACATTTATATCACATTCCCATATTTCCAATTTTATACGTATATAATTTTACGTGCTACGCACACAGGTGCGCGTGTAAATACACGTCACTGATGGATAGAAACCAAATTAAGCGTTTGTATGGAATTTTGGCGGAGTGTCCGCGGTGTGCCTACGTAGACCCCCATCGAGTTTCCCATGGACCATTTTGGGAATCACTGGTATGATGTTGATGTAAGTAAATTGGTACTATCAGTGTATGACATGTGTTGAGATCCATTATCGTGGAACGCCCATTTTCATTTCATGGACCCCCAATTTTATTTTTTCGCTGACGTCGACCCCTTTCAGCTTGTCATAGACCCTCAGGGGTCGATATAGACGACTTTGGGAATCACCGGTCTGGTCCAATTGTTTAACCGGACGCGGAAGCGTGCTTGCTTGTCGCTTGTTCAGCGTTCACGTTTGCACTATCGGCTTAGGCATAACGTGACACATTTTCGTGAGTATGTAAAAAAAAATCGTCACTTGACGCCTGTAATCCCCGAAGGGGTAGACTGAGGTGAATGCATGCATTCCAGCATATATGCAAACACCCACGACTCGCCGGTTACGTTTTGGCCCATGTAACAGGTGGCGAACCTGTTGCCATCTCCGGGCACATTACCAAACTCCGAGGTACTGGGAAACTTCCAGAAAATGGAAATTTCCGATAGAAGCAGAGATAAAGGATTTTAAACCGTTATCTCTGATACCCGGGAATCGAACTCAGGACCTCCAGCGCAATAGTAGTGGCCTGCTACCAATACGCTACTGAGGCAGTTAAATAAAAAATGTAAACCCAACATAATATATCCAAGTTTTTGTATCAGGGTGGACGAGGGGGCGGTCGCGGTGGTGGTGGAGGCGGCCGAGGGGGCTTCACCGGCGGCCGCGATAACAGTCTCGAGAGGAACGGCGGGGGTGGGGGAGGTGGGGGCGGTGGCGGCCGTGGTGGCAGAGGGGGCGGAGGGGACCGGGGGGGACGCGGCGGTAGGGTGCAGGGAGGGTACAATCAAGGGGGTGATCAGAGGTGAGTAGTTTCCTATTTAAACCGGTTGCGTGAGGAGTGGTCGAGGCGTAACAAAGTAATTAAAACATAAAACATTTGTTTCTGTTTCCAGACCTCAATCAAACCAATACAATCAGAATCAAAATCAACGCAACTACCAAACCTACGAGGTGCCACCCGGAGGTTACAACCAAACCCAGGGTTACAGTTCCAACCAGGGTTACAGCGACCAGAACCGTGGTTTCAACAATAACCAGAATTATGGTAACAGCCAAAATTATCAGACAGGAGGATATGACAGTATGGGTGGATATCAAACTCAAGGTGAGGTTTTTATTTAGTTTAAGAAACTGTATGGTATACTGGTTACTGTTCAGCGAGATGGTTAAAGGAAAAATAGAGTTAAAAACAATTATCAAAACGAAAATCTAAAAGGTTTACTTATCATTGGGGATTACAAGAATTGCTTATAATAATATGTTATTAAAGGAGATGTTGCAAAAATGTATGGACCTCTGGCCATGTATTGTACACAATATCATTAAACAAAATCAATATAAAAACGTTTTTTACTGCATATTTTCACTTATTTAGCTTTCTTTGCAGTTACAAAATATTATTTGCAGTTAGAATTGCAACTCAAAACCAACATGGCGAATATGGCGGGCGATGTCATCTTGACATTTTCATTTTCTAAATTGTATTTTGATTATATAGTACTTGGAGAAAAAAGTAATATTTTTTAAATACTATCGAAATCGATTGATCCCAAGTGTCGGCTGTATCGCCGCCATGTTTAACATAGTTGAAAATGATAACATCGTTTGAATTAAATGTGGTTGTAACTCTAAAATATATTCTTGAATAAATTAATTGTATATTTTTCGGATTCTTCTTTAATTTACCCAATTTTTGAGGACGTGTACGAACCAGAGCCGAGCTCGCAACATCTCCTTTATTATTATTAAACTACAGTGAGTAGCAATAGACACCCTATTTATGGTTTATTGCCGTAAATATATCTATAATGGTGCTACAGTATAGGGTTCTTCAAAAATAGGGTCAAAAGAGTCCTTCAGGGCTTTTTTAGGTTATGGAAGTAACAAACTAGCATGCAGTTCACATTGATGCTAAGTGATGACTGCAGTCTATAGACACCCTTAAAAAGACCAAGGTCAAAATTGCAGATGCATTACCACTCCTGAGGCCTAAGGTGTTATGCCTCTGTACCGGAAATTACCACCTGCCCGGAACACGATAGTGCTGAACACTACCATTTAGCGGCAAGTATATTAGGTAATGCGGTGGTGCCTACGCCCGCGAGCTCCGTCACTGGAGCTCTATCACCAGTAAAAATCTTTGTTAAAAGATTATGAGCACACCTAAACCAATTGGCGGTGTATTATGAACTGATTTCTAAGATCCAATAGGGCTGAAAATCCGTACAAGAGTCTTTGAGTTTATCGCGAACAGATAGACAGACAGTCGCGACTGAGCTTTTTTTTATAACATGTGTCTCTCTCTGGTTGTTCCCTCATAACTGAGGATCGTGATCATCCTGGGATCACTCTCGATCGGACGAAATGTCTTCGTCGGCTCCGGTCTGCGGCCATTTACACCGTGGTGTAAAAAAGCGATGCTGGGTTGTCCTTGATCTGGTCAGACCATCGAGGTTCGATTCCCGGGTAGGGGATTATCAGAGATAATGGTGTTAAGTCCTTTATCTCTAGTTCTATTGGGATTTGTCAATTTTCTTGTCAAATTTCCCAGTACCTCGAAGTTTGGTAATGTGCCCGGAGATGGTAACAGGTTCGCCATCTGTTACATGGCCAAAACGTAACCGGCGAATCGTGGGTGTTTGCATGTATGCTTGAATGCATGCATTTACCTCTGCCTACCCCTTCGAGGAATACATTCGTGAAGTAACGTTTTAGATACTGTAAAATTATAACTAATGTCTTATAACTAGGAGGTGGTGGTGGTGGCGGCGGATACAAGACATACAACACCAGCCAAGGATACCAAACCGGCAGATACCAGAACGAGCACGACGACCGGGGCGACCGTGGACAAGGCAGAGGCGGATACCGCGGCCGACGTTGAGAAAACTAAATCTGAGTACAGTATCTATTATGAAATAATGCACATCGACCTCAGGAAGAGACGTCCGGCTTATTTCGGATCTGTAGAGCGTTATCTCTTTCGTACCTTACCTATATTTTTTTTTATGTAGTGGAAGTGGTAAACAAGCATGCAGTTCATATTGATATTAAGTGATGACTGCAGCCTAAAGACACCCACACAAAGACCAAGGCCAAAATGCAGATGCGTTGCTCCTGAGGCCTAAGGTGTTGTGCCTCTGTGCCGGAAAAAACAGGGCCGTACATTACCACTTGACCGGAACACGATAGTGCTGAACACTACCATTTAGTGGCAAGTATATTAGGTAATGCGGTGGTGCCAACGCCCGCGAGCTCCGTTACTAGAGCTCAACCACCAGTAAAGATCTAGTGACGGAGCGTAGATGACGTTTGTCGACCATTTTGATCAATATTTGACCAATACTGGAATACGGATGCTTACGTAGGCAGTGTGTAGCAGAGATAACGCTCTATGAAGCCGAAACTAGCAGATTGTCACTTTCATAGGCTCGATGTGCATTATTTCTTGATGAGCACTGTATCATAGTTTTGTGGGAATAGAGTGAATAGTGTTTTTAAAATGTGAAACTTCGTATGTATTAATTATGTATGTACATGACAACGCACAACATTTTTTTTTGTCAACATAATATGTCAAAAATTGAAACATTGAAGCTTTCTTTTTCGTCTCTGTCGTCGTCCCAAGCTAAGGGACTGGCAAAGTTTACACAGACAACTTTACTCATTGGCCTTACAACATAACGTGAAATTATGTAAATGAGATGTTCCAAAATAAAAAAAGACGTGTGGCACTCGGGGACTGCCGCCGTAAAGCTATTGCATTTACATAATAATCTAAAATTATGCAAAACAAAATAAAATGCAAATAAAAGAAAAAAAAAAATAGAAAAATGAAACAATAATTTTCTATTAATATTTACCACTTTTTAAATATTGAATGGAAAAACAAGCAATAAAAAAAATGAAAAAATACAATCTTGGCAGCGGTGGGATTTGAACCCACGCCTCCGAAGAGACTGGTGCCTTAAACCAGCGCCTAGACCGCTCGGCCATGCTACCCACAAGGTCGGACGGCGAAATTATACATTACATTATATAATTTTCTTTAAATGAGTTTAAAATTTGTAATCCGGAGCGTCCGGTTTTTTCGTTACGGAATTTCTGAATTCGGTCCCCGCGCTTTTTTGAGTATTTTTCCATGATTTTACGTATATTTCAAAGAAAAATGGAAAGAAGAATTTGACTTCAGGCAGAGAATATATAATAAAACTATGTATATAATGGACACTTCGACGTCCCGCCCAATTTCCTCGCCTCACCCAACCTCCTCCCCTCTTATGGGCGACGGTTGGTATTTTCTACGTGCTACGCACACAGGTGCACGTATAAATACACGTCACTTATTGATGCCTGTGTAATAGAGACCAAATTAAGCGTTTGTTTATAATTTTGGCGTAGTGTCCGCGGTGTGTTTCAGGCGAGAGTCGAACTCGCGACCACTGGGTATTTAGTCCAGCCGCTCTTCAAACTGAGCTACCGAAGTCCACGCCTGATTTATCAAATTTTTCCTTCACACTTCATTGCATTGCCTTATGGCGGCAGTAGCGACATCTATTGCCAACATTGCTGTTAGTCTACGTATTTTTCTATATCTTTTGATTTAGTGTACAAGGCCATATAGTTATACATGGGCAAGGCAAAGTCTTGATCTTTGAGTCATTCTATTTTGTTTAATTAAGAAATAATGGAAAGAAAAATTTGACTTCAGGCGAGACTCGAACTCGCGGCCTACTGGGAATCTAGTCCAGAGTTCGAGTCATTTTTTCTTTAAATAAAATATATTTCACAAGCATGTGTTAATGCGAAATAATATAAAACAATTATTAAGGGTAGCGACTTCTTTACGATATTGAATAAAGTGCAAAGTCTATTATATCGGTTGCCTAACTGGCATAGTTGGCAATAGATGGCGCTGCTGCTACCATAAAGCAATGCAATAAATGTGAAGGAAAGATTTGACAAATCGGGCAGGACTTCAGTAGCTCAATTGGAAGAGCGGCTGGACTAGATTCCCAGTAGGCCGCGAGTTCGAGTCTCGCCTGAAGTCAAATTTTTCTTTCCATTTTTTCTTTAAATAAAATATATTTCACAAGCATGTGTTAATGCGAAATAATATAAAACAATTTTGAGTCATTTTGCTTAATTTTGTGTACTCAGCTGCTCTATACAAAATTGTCATTGCTGCGCGACAAAATGTATGGTGCGGCTATACTTTTCTGCAATTTCGATGTTTTAGATATTCAAATGTGGATTTGTCGATCTGTCAACAAGAGGTTTGTACAGCGGCTACACTGGTGGCATCCGGGGCGGATATGCCAGGGTCACTCCAAAAATCAAAATAATTATGTTCCTGATCCTAATTGTGTGTCTCAATTAATGAAAAAATATTTTGCAAAATCTATTTATTCTATTTCCAATTGAAATTATGAATTTACTCATACGCTGCGTAGATTTAATGTTTTTCTTTAATTATATTATAATAAGGGGAAAATAATATAATGTATGTATTTATTTACAGTGACAAAACAGTTGTCTAACCAATTAAATTTAAAGGAGATATTTCAAAATGTTTGATAATAAATTCAATAGAAAAACTAATTTTATCTATCTTCCATCGTCCATCAGACAATAGGTTTTTGCTCCTTCAACCACAGTCACGGCTGTGACTGACGATAACCTACCATGTAATGTCATGTAAAGAGCTGATGGTTGCATGAAGTATTTTAATATGTAAAATTGTTCTATTCTTTTAACTGCCTCAGTAGCGTAGTGGTAGCATGCCACTACTATTACGCTGGAGGTCCTGGGTTCGATTCTCGGGTCGGGGACTATCAGAGATAACGGTTTAAAATCCTTTATCTCTGCTTCTATTGGGATTTTTCCATTTTATGGAAGTTTTCGTACCCCGGCGTTTGGTAATGTGCCCGGAGATGGCAACAGGTTCGCCACCTGTTACATGGGCCAAAACGTAACCGGCGAGTCGTGGGTGTTTGCATGTATGATTGAATGTATGCATTTACCTCTGCCTACCCCTTCGGTGATTACAGGCGTGAAGTGACGTTTTTTTTACGTTTTGTTCTATTCTGTAACCATTTTTTTTACCTGTGGAAAATGCGTTACGCATACCCACCTCTGGGGAGAGGGATGGGTTATGTGGGAATCCGGGACAAGAAAAAGACCCATCTACCCACTTAAAACCCCCTGGGTTTTCTAACTCGTCCACCCTCAGTGGCGGGGTCACGGGAACACATTAGCACACATCCGCGACCCCGCCGGCTCTATTCTGCAACAATAAGTATTAAGTCAACCATCATTATTGACCACAGAGCAACACGGGCCACCGGCCGCCGCGGCGGACCGGAGGGGAGTAGCTATATGAAGGCTTTCCCCACTATCAAAGTACAAGACCAAATGGTCCTACGCCGGTCGCCCAGAGGTTTAAATGTGTGCGTGAAATTGTGTATGTAATTCGTTTAAGTAAATGTGTGAGTTTCGTAGTAATAGACGATTTTTGTAGTGTGTGTGTGTGTGTCCTACACATTTCCCCCCGAAAAAAATGATAGACTGTTTTGCATCAGTAATAAACGCTTTCTTCTCGGAGTCTTCGTAAAAGGTTACAATAATAACTAGAATTAATAGTTTGACCTTTCGGTAAATAATCTACAAAAATAATGCCCTTCGCATCCCAAAAAACGGCTTCTGTTTTAGATGACTTTGTTAGTCGACAAAACGACCTTAGTCTTTTTCGGTGTAGGTGAGTCAGATCTTTTCCACTGTTTGGATTGTTGCTTTGATTCAGAAATATGGTGGTGAACCCAGCTTTCATCCATGGTAACAAATCTAGACAAAAAATCCTCGGGATCAGTCTCAAAAAGTTCCAAACAGTCTCGCGAAATTGTGAATCGAACTCGTTTTTGTTCAGCTGAAAGCAACCTCGGGACCCAGCGAGCAGAAACCTTATGGAATCCCAATTCTTTCGTTATAATGTGTTGCACCCGGCCATAACTAATGTCGGTTGTCTCAGCTATCTTACCAATGGTCAAACGTCGATCACCCAGTATGAGATCACAAATTTTATCGATGTTTTCATTCGTGGTAGAGGTTGTAGGCCGTCCACTCCTAGGATCATCTTCAATGCTCTCACGACCGCGCTTAAACTCAGCTACCCATTTCTTGACACTGGAATACGATGGAGCAGACTCCCCCAAAGTGCCCACCATATCTTGATGGATGTCTTTTGGTGACAGGCTTTTTTTATTGAGGTACTTAATGACTGCACGATGTTCAATTTTCTCCATTATTGAAAATCGCGTCAGAATGCTTCAAACAAATAATCACAGAAAATGTATATTGTGCAGTATCGGAATGAAACTGCGCACAATAAATCAATATGAGACATACTAACAAATGACGGTAAATTTAAAAAGATGTCATATCTCCTTGTAGTTTGGGCCACGAACTTTTGGATCCACCCTCGTAATAATAATAATCATTTATTTATTCAAGTGACCAGGACTAAATATAATATAAAAACTTACATTTAACTCATAAGTAACTTAAAATATCCAATGTATAAAAAGTCTTAAGTTTTAACTCTAGTTTAGTTTTAGCTCGTGACTATTTTGACCCCACAAATACGACTATTATTGAATTGAATAATGCCTACATTATGAAAAAGACTACGTCTCCATAAAAGGGCCACTCCACTCCACCGTGAGGTCGGCCGCGTAGCATACCAGCCGTTGTGTCTACTGCCGAAACTCCGGTACAGCTGAACTCATCGCTGATGGTATCCAGGAAAGTTATGTCATCTGGTAGCAACCATGTTTCTTAATATAACATCATATTAACAATAAATATACAGTTAATATCACAGTATTTGCATAGGGTACGAATACTGTTAATGACTGATGGAATTCAATGATACTGGCATTTGTACGGACCTGTAATTACCGGCACAGAGGCGTGTAACACCTTAGGCCTCAGGAGTGGTAACGCATCTGCATTTTGACCTTAGTCTTTGTGTGGGTGTCTATAGGCTGCAGTCATCACTTAACATCAACGTGAACTGCATGCTTGATTACCACTTCCATTACATAAGAAAAAAAAAATTTAAAAAAATGAGTGTGAAATGGACGCCTTACTCTATAAACAATTGTACAGCATCTTGACTAATGTATACTAATACTAGCTGACCCGGTAAACTTCGTATTGCCTCACAATTGAAATAATGTGTGTGGTTTGATAGATACGCACTAATTATATGGGAAAATGAAATTGTGTTTTTTACTTTTTACTATTTCCTTTCAATTTCTTAATATTTTCTTACCTTTTAAACCTTCCCGGAGCTTCCAGAAATAATTCAAAACTAAAATTAACCAAATCGGTCCAGCTGTTCTCGAGTTTTAGCGAGACTAACGAACAGCAATTGATTTTTATATATATAAATTATCTTTATATAGATAAATTACGTGTCACGGTGTTTATCCGCGATTGACTCTTAAACTACTTCTCCGATTTAATTCAAACTTGCACACCGTGTACAGGTTGATCCAACTTAGGAGATAGGGTAGTTTATATCTTAATTTATACTCGAAGCCGGTGCAGGGCGTTAGTATACTTATATAAAAATCAATTGCTGTTCGTTAGTCTCGCAAGGACGCTACGTAGTGAAATACTATCATATAAAATTTCACCAGCTACTTGTGAATATTCTATTCCTAATATGACTACTTTCACGTCATGATAAGAACATAAAGTCACTTTCGCGTGGATTCTCATGTTTTCGGGTAGTCTCCATTTTGAAATATCTTCGTATAGACAGACATTTATTATATATCTATTTATATACTATGTTTATTAATATAATTATTTATTTTTTACATACAAAATACATTTACCACTCATAATTTCTAAATTTACACCCGGTTTGCATCTACATCGTTGCCCTCTTCATAACCCAAAGGTTGACTGGGAGATAATGCCTAGTGGCATTAAGTCCGCCTTTATGTACCTTCTTCGAGCATAAAAAGAATTCATAAAAAAATAAACATATTTTTAAATTGATAGAGTTGGCAATATGACTGGATTATTTTCTAATTTTATAGAGATCGATGGACTTAAAATAGATACACAATAGCCAAGTTTTAGGATGCAATATTATTATAGTGAATTAGATAGATTATTCAAATTCTAAGTGTTGTTTTTCATAGAAAATCACAATAGTTTAGTTTTACTTTTACATTAATAGATAATTTTAAGTCAGTTTTATTATGTGTATTAAACAACATGTAACAGGATTAAATGTACAACCGAAACCAGTTTGTTCAGAATCAATAACCGAATCGATTTTAGGCTTTTTGATATAGGTATTACATATTTTATCCCAAAAGTAAATTATGGTCACTCATTTGTCAATACAAACGAAAATGAGACTAACGTCTATCCAAAATAGAATGCTAGACCCAACAAGTTCATTAGGGCTCGTTGAGACGCATTTTAATATATATAATAATTTGGGCAATGACATATGTAGTGAAAATGAATCTTATTACTAGCGAGTGTTAAATAGGGATGCGCAGGTTACGCTACATGACATTGCGACAGTGTGCGTATGTGAGTAAGTTTGAGTTTTATGTGCGGCCGTAGGGTAAGTATGCGTAGGGTGTGCATTCTGTTCCTCTACAAATTGAGGACAACTTGTTTCTTAAATAAAAAATATATTAAATACTTAAATAATAATATGTAATTTCAGTTTATGTATTATTATAACTCGATTTTCTAATCAGAGTGTTTGAGAGTGTGAATTTGTATGTGAGATGGACATTGGTTTTATTTTATTAAGATATCTTCATAGAGCAACACCGGAGGGGAGTACCCATATGCAGGCTTTCCCTCTGTCAAAGTATAAGCCCAAATGGGCCTATACCTGTCTCCTAGATGTTTAAATGTGTGCGTTTCTGTATTTTGTTAAAGTCAAGGTGTGAGTTTCATAGTAGTAGACGATTTTTGTAGTGTGCGTGTGTGTCGCCACCCATTGCTCCCCGCAAAAAATGACAGACTGTTTTGCATCGGTAATAAGCGCTATGGCTACTCCCCTCCAGTCCGCCGCGGCCGGTGGCCCGAGTTGCTCTATGCCCGACACTGATCGAAAGCGTGAATTAGAAGGCGTGAACAACGTTTACACTCGTGTCGCGGGACTCGCGGGCTTTCGCGGCTATTCGCACGGCGACTGTAGAGTTGACTTTATGTCAATCATTATTATATTTAGTTCATTTTCTACCTACTAATCTATCGTTGAACAGCACCCAGCAATAATTATTGCACATCGAGCCTACGAAAGAGACAATTGGCTTGTTTCGAATTTGTAGAGCGTTATCTCTGCTGCACACTGCCTACGAAAGCACTGATAGTCCGGTATTGGTCAAAACATGATCAAAATGGTCGACAAACCTAACTTTCTACAGACTCGAAATAATGCGAAGTCTCTTTCCTAATGTCGATGTGCAATATTTTTTGTTGGATACTGTAATACTGATATGTTCTTAGGTTTTCGCGAGCTACACTCATTGAAATAAAACTATTTTTACGGATTTATCTCGCGTATATTAAACTAAAATGATTTTTAAAATCAACCCGACGTTTCGGTCGCTTTTCAGCTTCCGTGGTCCCGGGCAGACTGAGGTGACATTTGTCTGACAGAAGTTTGAAAAATTATATGTAGCTACCTCCATCGATTTCGTAAACGCCTTGCGTAGCGTTCAGGATTAACACAATAATTACTTATGGTATCTTGAGGTCTTGCAGACTGCTGCGGCTGGGATTTAATCTTGCTAAGTATGGGATCCCATGATGTTGATAATCGCCATCCATCTTCTCTATTGAAATTTGGGTGTTTTTTAATTTCAATAGCCTCGCGTACCATTCGTGGAATGGGTTTGTGTTCTCTAGCGAGTATTTGAATTTTATCAAACCGGATGTAATGGTTTGGCTTATCCGCTATGTGTTCACAGACTGCAGACCTCCCTGTTCTTCGGTTTTTGACATCAGCAATGTGCTCTTTAACGCGGGTGGATACAGCTCTCTTCGTTTGACCAAAGGTCGATTTACATCAAACGAACATAGAGCTAGAGCTAGAACAAGAGCATTCTTTCGTAATCTTTTAGTGTAAACAAAAGCTAGAGGTATCGATTTACATCAAACGAACATAGAGCTAGAGCTAGAACAAGAGCATTCTTTCGTAATCATTTAGTGTAAACAAAAGCTAGATCGAATGTTCTTTGCTCATTCGTGTCAATTCTGTGGTTGGTATTGGTAGTGCTTCGTTATGTCTGACTCTGACAGCGATATAATTATTGCAAGTGCTGCATTTATTATTTTGTCGCAAAAACTCAAAAACAAAAGAAGGAAGAGACGTTGGTGGGTTACAAATTTAATGCAACATTACATTCCAGTTGTTTTGCGATTTCCCGCCAAGCATCTTGTTTGTAAGTTGTATTTTTATAGTTTTCATACGTCGGATCCCACAGACATCTGAAATTGCGGTAGGCTTCTATCATTAATAAACATTTTTCTTGAGACCAATCCATAATTTAATCGATAAGATACGTAAACAATCGCTAGAACACAAGAACGCTTTGATGAGACCGCTCAGTGGCGCGAGCACGTCCGAACACGCTAGAACGCTCTAAGCAACTGTTCGCGCGCTCTTGCGCCGTTTACATCAAGCGAGCGAGCATTCTTAGAATATTCTATAGAATCTTTGCGAACGCACTAAGAACAACGAAATAATGCTCTACGCCTGTTTACACTAGAAGAATTTGATGTAGTGGGGATAGAATGAGCATTCGCTCGTTTGGTCTAAACCCACCTCAATATATGAGAGTCCACAATCACAATCTAATTTATAAATGCCAGAATTTTGTAATGGAATATTACTTTTAATGGGTCTTAAATACTGATGAATCTTTTTATATGGTTTGAAAACTGTTTTAATGGAATTCTTTTTTAAAATGTTGCTGATTTTATCTGTGACACCCTTAACGTAAGGTAGTATGGCTGGTTGTCGTTCTACTGTAGGTGGTTTCACGCGGCCTCTGTGACGGACGGGTGGTACATGGAGCTTGTTGTTATGTAGCACCTGGCGTAGGTGCTTCAGCTCCCCCTGAAGATGGTGGTCGTCACAGATGCCTCGTGCTCTCTGAAATAGAGATGAGCCAACGGCAGATAAATGTGCCGGGTGATGGTGTGATTCACCATTAAGGTACCTATCAGTATGGGTAGACTTCCTAAACACAGTGTGACTGAGTGTGTTATTGGTTTTTCTAATTAATAAAGTATCTAAGAAGGCTAATTTATTGTCCTGTTCCAATTCCATAGTGAATTTGATTTTATGGTGTATGGAATTGAGATGTGAAAGAAAAACAGAAACATTATTGCTATCCAATATGGTGAATGTGTCATCTACATATCGTTTATAAATGCGAGGTGTTATGGTTGTAGTGCTCAGGGCTCTCTCCTCAAAGTCCTCCATGAATATATCGGCGACTATGGGAGAGACTGGGGAGCCCATGGCAACTCCGTCTATTTGTAGGTAGAATTCCCCATTCCACATTAGATAGCCAGATGTCAGGCACCATTCAAGTAGTTCTGCATATTGACGGGGCATATTGTGAGCAATTAGCTTTCTTTTAACAATCTCGACACAATCCTTAACCGGTAAACATGTAAATAAGGATTCAACATCGAAGCTGACCATTGTTTCATTTGCTGATAGTTGTAGATGTTTGACTTCAGCAATGAAACTGTACGAGTCTTTGACATACGCTCTAGTTTGTCCCCGCAGTGGTGAAAGTATCTGTGCCACATGTTTTGCCAATTTGTAAGTTGGAGTGTCAATTTGACTAACTATGGGACGAAGGGGAGCGCCAGTCTTATGTATTTTAGGGAGCCCATACAGTTTGGGTGGCTTTGGACAAGCAGGTAAAAGTTTTGGTACGTCAAGATCCAATGAATATGAATATTTATGCAGTAAATCGGTAGTCTTTTTTAATATTCTAGAGGTGGGGTCTTTGTTTACCTTTGTTTTTGAAGAGATGCAGAGACAACAACCTGATACCAGTATGTGTGCGCATTGCTCCAAAAAAAGACATCAAAAAGAGCAACATCATCCTCCGCCAAGCAAGTACTAAATTATTATGTCAGCTAATTCAACAAAACCGTTCGGAAATCGCACATACAGAACACGACATCAGTGAAGTCTCTAAAACCCTCGAAAATACATTAAAAATAGAAGATTGGCAAAATTGTAACGAACAAACCGACTTACGCGCAAAATTTACATTAAATAACTGCAAAATTAAACAAATAAGTAAATACGAAAAATTAGAAAAACAGTCGGTTACGGGTCAAAAACATTCAAATCTGAACACACCCATAGACAACGACAAGTCATCCGTCAATGTCAACGTCAAAGCAGTTGTCAATCTATCAAAACAAACTTTGGATGATTCGACTATTGGGGTGCTGGAAAAGGGTTTAAACTTTGCACCAGCTCCATCGAGGATACCGTACGAAGAGATTATCAGTTACGTCGAGGACTGCGTCATTAGGAATCAAGTTCCAAAGGAGACAGCCGAGGAAATCCGACAGGACGTATCGTCTACGTTACGACACTGCCGGCCACCAAAACCTAATCTGTCTCGTGAAGAACTCCGCTCACTGACGACGTTGAGACGATCAGAAGACATCATCGTCCTCCGTGCTGATAAAGGAAACGCTACGGTTGTGATGGACACGTCAGACTACAATGATAAAATCTTATCGCTGTTATCGGATGAAAGCACATATAAAAAGGTAAACAAAGACCCCACCTCTAGAATATTAAAAAAGACTACCGATTTACTGCATAAATATTCATATTCATTGGATCTTGACGTACCAAAACTTTTACCTGCTTGTCCAAAGCCACCCAAACTGTATGGGCTCCCTAAAATACATAAGACTGGCGCTCCCCTTCGTCCCATAGTTAGTCAAATTGACACTCCAACTTACAAATTGGCAAAACATGTGGCACAGATACTTTCACCACTGCGGGGACAAACTAGAGCGTATGTCAAAGACTCGTACAGTTTCATTGCTGAAGTCAAACATCTACAACTATCAGCAAATGAAACAATGGTCAGCTTCGATGTTGAATCCTTATTTACATGTTTACCGGTTAAGGATTGTGTCGAGATTGTTAAAAGAAAGCTAATTGCTCACAATATGCCCCGTCAATATGCAGAACTACTTGAATGGTGCCTGACATCTGGCTATCTAATGTGGAATGGGGAATTCTACCTACAAATAGACGGAGTTGCCATGGGCTCCCCAGTCTCTCCCATAGTCGCCGATATATTCATGGAGGACTTTGAGGAGAGAGCCCTGAGCACTACAACCATAACACCTCGCATTTATAAACGATATGTAGATGACACATTCACCATATTGGATAGCAATAATGTTTCTGTTTTTCTTTCACATCTCAATTCCATACACCATAAAATCAAATTCACTATGGAATTGGAACAGGACAATAAATTAGCCTTCTTAGATACTTTATTAATTAGAAAAACCAATAACACACTCAGTCACACTGTGTTTAGGAAGTCTACCCATACTGATAGGTACCTTAATGGTGAATCACACCATCACCCGGCACATTTATCTGCCGTTGGCTCATCTCTATTTCAGAGAGCACGAGGCATCTGTGACGACCACCATCTTCAGGGGGAGCTGAAGCACCTACGCCAGGTGCTACATAACAACAAGCTCCATGTACCACCCGTCCGTCACAGAGGCCGCGTGAAACCACCTACAGTAGAACGACAACCAGCCATACTACCTTACGTTAAGGGTGTCACAGATAAAATCAGCAACATTTTAAAAAAGAATTCCATTAAAACAGTTTTCAAACCATATAAAAAGATTCATCAGTATTTAAGACCCATTAAAAGTAATATTCCATTACAAAATTCTGGCATTTATAAATTAGATTGTGATTGTGGACTCTCATATATTGGTCAAACGAAGAGAGCTGTATCCACCCGCGTTAAAGAGCACATTGCTGATGTCAAAAACCGAAGAACAGGGAGGTCTGCAGTCTGTGAACACATAGCGGATAAGCCAAACCATTACATCCGGTTTGATAAAATTCAAATACTCGCTAGAGAACACAAACCCATTCCACGAATGGTACGCGAGGCTATTGAAATTAAAAAACACCCAAATTTCAATAGAGAAGATGGATGGCGATTATCAACATCATGGGATCCCATACTTAGCAAGATTAAATCCCAGCCGCAGCAGTCTGCAAGACCTCAAGATACCATAAGTAATTATTGTGTTAATCCTGAACGCTACGCAAGGCGTTTACGAAATCGATGGAGGTAGCTACATATAATTTTTCAAACTTCTGTCAGACAAATGTCACCTCAGTCTGCCCGGGACCACGGAAGCTGAAAAGCGACCGAAACGTCGGGTTGATTTTAAAAATCATTTTAGTTTAATATACGCGAGATAAATCCGTAAAAATAGTTTTATTACTGTAATACTACCTACATAGAGCAACACCGGAAGGGAGTAGTCATATGCAGGCTTTCCCTCTGGCAAAAAATTACAAGACTGTTTAGCATCGGTAATACACGCTATGGCTACTCCCCTCCGGTCCGCCGCGAACCGCGTTGCTCTATGACTACCTAGGTACATTAATTATCATCTGTTTTTTCTCACACTAAGCCCCCATTTTTGCAAATATTGCTAATACGGCCGTTTGGTTATTACCGAAGATCGGTAAATGATAGACCTTGTTATAGGCGAGTATATAGTGAGAATTTGAAACGTGGGACCGTCTTTTGACTGTTCGCTCGAAAAAGTGTCACGTTCCGCCTGAGCCGAGCGTGCAAGCGAGAGCGCGGAACAAGCGATAGAGAAGCACGATCGGCCTAAGTTCGGCTTGTGACGCATGTTTTGTTTTGTTGTCACGTAATATTTTGTCGTCCGTAAATCAACTTCAGCCATTTTTTTAACGGGTAGTGATGGTCAACTTGAAACAAAATTCTTCTCTCTGGTCTTGAATTTCTTACTCTCAGGAGGTATTTGGAGGGTTTTATTTGCACGTTATATAGGCAGAAATGGAGGGTGTATTACCATAATTGCCAATACTTATGCTTTAAAACAGTTTACATAATATCTATGTAATGCATTGTTTAATCGGAAATAAATATTACTACCTGCAAATTTTTGTATTACTTCCAAGTCACCTTAATTTTTATACCTATTAAAGTGCAATGTGTTTCTTTACTAGTGGTATCTATAGATTTGATTTAATATGCCATAAAGGGCGAAACCATTCTAGTAGGGGGGGGGGGCAGTTTAGCTTTAGTTGTTTAATGACATGAAGGTATCTGACAGCTGCAGTATAAACACAAAAAAACCACAGGTCCGGGCAGATACGTTGCTACTTCTGAGGCCTCGACTCTGTGACAGCAATTACCATACCGAGGTTACTGTAGAGCCATACATTTGACGTGTCATAAGAGGTGCCTGTCACCCTAAATGAATAAATGAGTTTCTGATTCTGATTCATTGGTAATGTAAAAGTAAAACTAGTGCTGAACATGCCATTTCGCGGCAGATACATTAGATGATGCCGTGGTGCGTATGTTCTCGCGTACAGACAGACAATGCTACCACGGCAGTAGCTTGGTTTAAGTGTATTACAGAAATCTGTTGTTAAAACGATTTTTTTTTATGTAAAGTGGCAATTAAGCATGCAGTTCACATTGATGTTAAGTGATGGATGCAGCCTATAGACACCTACACAATGAACAGAGGTCAAAATACAGATGCGTTGCCACTCCTGAGGCTTAAGGGGTTATGCCTCTGTGCCGGAAATTACAAGGCCGTACATTACGACCTGACCGGAACACGATAGTGCTGAACACTACCATTTAGCGGCAAGTATATTAGGTGATGCGGTGGTGCCTACGCCCGCGAGCTCAGTCACTGGAGCTTTACCACCAGTAGAATATAATTATTATGTATTTCGAGTGGCTTTCACGTTTATACAGGGTTAATTAAAATTAGCGCACTACCTCACTACCTCTTGCAGGCAGCCTCTACATCAATCCCAACATTTGTTCTACAACTTTTAAAAAGTTTCTTTATACAAAATTTAATTTTTGTGTCTGAACTTAATTTACTTTTAGCGTAGATACACAATTCATCCCATCGCAAATTGCGTAGCCCCGTGGCTTTGCCTCAGAGACAATAACTATGATCTCTGGGCTGGCAACGCATCTGCATTTTGACCTCTGATTTTTGTGTGTAGATAGATGTCTATAGGCTGCAGTCATCACTTAACATCCACGTGAACTGCATGATTGTTTGCAACTTTCAACGCTTCAAAAACAGCGGTAGACCTTATTGTTCTGATTGGTAGACACTCCAGATTTCTGGGATATTTCTTTGGAGCTAGAAAACGCTAAGATTAAATTCCACAGAGGGCAGAGTCTACCGAGTCTGTAAGTATTAAAAATGAAAAAACGTAAGAAAATAATAAAAATAATTTAATCCTATATTCAATATTATTTTACAAATCCTCAGTACTCCACTTGTAGGCCTCTTCCTGCATCGCTTTCTTCTTGCTCTGTTGCTCGAAGTACTTCTTCTCGTATCCGTTGGACCTGTCGACACCGTCCCAGCGGTATCCCGGACGTATGTTGAACCGGTTTGGAGGGAAATTGCCCTTGTACGTTGGTTTTTCTGTGGACAATTAGAATATATTGTTAGCAACATCAAAAATTAAGGGTATAAGTGACTTATTACTAGTATAGAGTGGCAATAGATGGCGCTACTGCCACCATAAGGCAATGCAATAAATGTGATGGAAAGATTTGACAAAATCGGGCAGGACTTCGGTAGCTCAGTTGGAAGAGCGGCTGGACTAGATTCCCAGTGGCCGAGAGTTCGAGTCTAGCTTAAAGTCAAATTTTTCTTTCCATTTTTTCTTTAAAAATATATTTCACAAGCATGTGTTAATGCGAAATAATATAAAAACAAACATCAAAAAGTTAAAAAAGACAACATTTATTAATCATTTATGACTTTAATTAATTTAAGCGGTAAAAAGCCTACAGTTCACATTGATGTTAAGTGATGACTGCAGCCTAGACACTTACACAAAGACCAAGGTCAAAATGCAGATGCGTTACCACTCCTGAGGCCTAAGGTGTTACGCCTCTGTGCTGGAAATTACAGAGTACAGCCAGAATACAAGCAAACTATCTGCCAGATTTTTTTTTACGTAATGGATGTGGTAAACAACCGTGCAGTTCACATTGATGTTAAGTGATGACTGTAGCCTATAGACACCAACGTTCAAACTAAACTGTAACATATTTTATTTTTAAAGAAAAATGGAAAGAAAAAATTGACTTGAGTCTTGATTGAGTTAGGCCTAACTAGCATAGTTGGTAATAGATGGCGCTGCTGCTACCGTTAAGCAATGCAATAGATGTGAAGGAAATATTTGACAAATCGGGCAGGGCTTCAGTAGCTCAATTGGAAGAGCGGCTGGACTAGATTCCCAGTAGGTCGCGAGTTCGAGTCTCGCCTGAAGTCAATTTTTTCTTTCCATTTTCTTTAAAAATAAAATATATTTCACAAGCATGTGTTAATGCGAAATAATATAAAACAATTAAACTGTAACATACCTGGACCCAACTCCCCGCGTTCCCGTTTCTTCTCTCTAATATACTCCAACATAGGGTCGTCAGCTCGCTCCACAGCCTTCAACCGGTCGTCCAAATCGTTGTCATTTTTGTATCGGGCCAATGGTTTGGACGCTTCGTGCATGAACTCTTGTACTCGAGCCTCTTGTGCTTCCGTTTGTTTAACCCTGTAATGTAATAGAAAGAAATAGAAATAGAAATAGTTTATTTTTTGACACACACACACACACTAAATAAACAAAAGATAATAATAATAAAAAAAAACAATAATAAAAACAGAAACAACTTAACACAACTACCGGCATGATGTATGTGTGAGACCAAAAAAATGGTACCCATCTCAGCTGATTGCTGAAGTTGGCACTACAGCGCTGGTGTTCTGATAGGACCACCGTAAGTGGCTTTGCGAACTACAAGCCGCCCAACTACATAAAACTTCCATGCATACTAATGTTATATTTATATACAAAATTACGTAATATTACATAAATATAGATAAATAAATAAATTATTAGAACAAATAAATTAAATACATGATAAAATTACACACTCTCTGCCTACCCCGTTAGGGACCTGGCGCGAAGATACATATATACATACAATAATTAATCCAAATATTTGGTGCCGTGGTATCAAACATGCTTGATAATACAATAAAAACAAAAAGGGTAGTAAACTATTGTATTAAGGGAGCCCAAGATGGATTTTTTGTAGTCTTTATTTTGGAAGGGTGTAACAATAATATAATAATAATGGCAACCCTTGTTACGTCCCACTGCTGGGCACGAGTTTCGCCCCCCTTTTCTGGAGGGAGGCCTGAAGCTTACTCCACCACGCTGCTCCAATGCAGGTTGGTGGAGATACGGGTTAGTGGCCAACCCGCGGTCGGATGTTTTCAAACCGCCCATAAGGCCTTCGACAAGGTTTTACGATTGTTATCTATCGATAACTACCGGAACTGACGGCTTAACGTGCCCTCCGAAGCACGGGAATACAATATTGAAACGTAAATTATGTTTTTCGTCGTGTATATGTACAGAGTGAAATTTTAGCGGTTGTTTGCCCGCGGCAAAATTAATAAGCATCAAAATCAGCCTTCAGACATACCCTTTACTCCATTTTTTGTATTTTTCATCCAATATTTTTTGCCGCTCTTCCTTTTCTTTTTGCTTTTGTCTATCCTCTGATGTATCTCTTTTACCTGTAACACAATGTGGAATAACATGAATGATGAAAATGTTCTATACCATTTTCAATAGCAGAATAATATATTAAACTAGTGGTCCCGGCAAACTTCATATTGTCTCAGAATTAGTATAGATAGATTTTTGGGCAAAAAACGTACCCCAAAGTATCACAAGCCAAAGTATGTTTCCTAAGTTTTCATCTCGTAAAAAACCATTTTGCAAAAATTTTTCGCAATTTTAGTTAGCTCAGCAATTTTTTTTTTTTTTTTATGTTATGGAATTGGCAAACAGGCATGCAGTTCACATTGATGTTAAGTGATGACTGCAGCCTATAGACACCCACACAAAGACCAAGGTCTAAATGCAGAAGCGTTGCCACTCCTGAGGCCTAAGGTGTTATGCCACTGTGACGGCAATTACAGGGCCGTACATTACCACCTGACCGGAACACGATAGTGCTGATCACTACCATTTAGCGGCAAGTATATTAGGTAATGCGGTGGTGCCTACGCCCGCGAGCTCCGTCACTGGAGCTCTACCACCAGTTAAATTATTAACAGTTTATTGTTTACCAAATAATAACAATGGCAATGTGTCATTCACCGCATTAAAAACTTGGCAAATCAATTAGATCTCATTTTTACTGTCAGCAAAAATAAAAATACCTAACACCGAACGATGCGTCGAACCCTTCGACCTAACCTGCCCAAATCAGGAGCGCCAAGGGTCCCCGTCACGCCGAACGAAAATTAAAATTTGAACAACCTTATTTTTGGAATACAATATTTTACAAAATGCATTTGCTTATTGTATATTTGACTTAATAAAACTTGAGCAAGTAAAAAGTTGCCCTTAATTGGGCAGGCAACTTTTGATCGATGATGACCAAATGATTAAAATGCGAAATAGAAATTTGCTAAAGATCCTTTGGGAATGAAACTATTGCGATAAGTTTTCTGGGAAGTAAAATTTGTCGTTAAATATTTTGGCAAACGGTAGGATCCCTCTACAGACATTTGTTTCGAGTCTGGGTGTTTGTGAATACAACGGCACCTACGATACAGGCTTATACCTAGTGTGAGTGTAAGCGTATTTTTTTTATTGTTTCATATTATTTTCAAATTAACCTAATCTTTACAAAAAATAATACATGGGATGGGTATGTTTTGGCAATATCATTTTTGTACAGAATATGATAAATCATTCTTACTTTTTCGTGACACGGCTTTGGCGTTTCTTCCAGACACATCATCAGTCATTTTACTAAAGGCCTCCTCTTCCCGTCGCCTGTAGGCATCATTTTCTTGTCTAAGTTGGACGGCGTCTTGTAACCCTGCCATTTTTCCATCTAGTGTTTTAGTCCTCTTATGAGACGGTGGGGGACTGTCACTTCTTCTTTTATAACCTTTTCTTTCCTTTTCGTAATCTCTTCTTTCCTTTTCATAGTCCTTTCTCTCTTTCCTTGGCGGAGAAAGATCAGAATCGCTGTTATGTTTTCTTTTATTTCTAGGTGATTTCTTTCTTTCCGTTACATTTTGTGTCCGTTGTCTTTTATGTCTATCTTGGGACGATTCGCTGTCCGATTTTTGCCTTCTTTTATCGTACTTTTCAGTCTTTCTATTTATATCTTCATATTTAGGTGATTTTCTTTTTCGTGGTGGTGATGGATCTGAATCGGGTGTTCTGTTTCTTTTTTTCGACGTATCTATTCTAGATCGTCTTGGCGGTGACATGTCCGAATCGTAGTTTTTATTTCTATATTTTTGAGTTTTTCTAACCGGTGATAAGTCTGAATCGGGTGATTTCCTTTTCTTATCTTTTCTTTTCGGTGATAAATCGGAATCAGGAGACTTCTTTTTATGTCTGTCTTTCTCTTTTCTATATGGAGATTCTGAACTTCTGTGCTTTTTATATCTTTTTGGAGATTGAGGACTTTCTGATCTGTTTCTTGATTTTTTCTCGCTGTCGAACGCTTCGCCCCAACGACTTGGTTTTCGGACTCTCTGATTCGATTTGGGCGGCTCATGTTTTCTTGGTGGAGATAAATCTGAATCATAATTTTTACTGACAGTTTTTTTAGTTTTGGACGCATCTTTCCTTCTGGGCGGACTAAAATCACCATCACTATTATTCTGTGGCTTTTTGCTCGCATCTTTCCGTCTGGGCGGACTAAAATCACTATCACTATTATTCTGTGGCTTTTTGCTGACTGAATGATTAGTATCCTTGACTTTAGACTGTTTTCTTGGTGGGGATAAATCAGAGTCATTCTTTTTTTCATCTTCTGAATCACTGTACATTTTACCGAAGACAAGTTCATTCTCTTTTTCCACCTCTTTGATATCTTTCTTTATTTCTTCAATTTGTATTTTACTGTTGAAGCCATCATCCTATGGAATTGAATAATTAATTAATTCATAACATACTGAAACAGGAATTACCTAAATATTATTATTTTTCAGTACAAAAAGCAGTGGTTAACTACTATTTCAGTGACTTCTGCATTTTGCATAATTTTTATACTTCATTTAAGTAAGAATAGGCATTATTGTTTTACAACTAAATAACCTAGCAAATACTTAATTGCTTTTACTTATTACTAAAAATGTTAAAAGTGTAACTGCCTTGGTGGCAGTTAATAATGGCAACCCGTTATACGTCCTTATATGTCCCTGGGCTGGTCAGGAGTCTCTCCCCTTTTTTGGGGGGAGCCTGGAGCTTACTCCAACACGCTGCTCCAATGCGGGTTAGGTAGATGGCGTGATGCCAAGTCGCTTACGGGGTAGGCAGAGTGTGGAGCGCCTTTGTCCCGGTCCTGACACACCTCTAGAAGATACGTACATAAGTAACCACTATAGAATAGTAAGTATAAACAATAGTAGCACTCAATACAACAATTTAGTAGCAGATAGATTTCCGTTGGCAAGCTAGCATGCAGGTCACATAGATAGTAAGTGACCACTACAGCCTAATAATCATCTACACAAATCCAGAGATCAAAATGGAGATGTGTTGCCAACCTTGAGACCTTAGTTGTTTATGCTCTGTGACAGAAATTATTGCCTATCCTGTGAGGGACTTGACATAAAGATATACAGAGATTATCAAATAATTAACCCAAACACGATCAGTAATATATGTATGTATGATATTATTTTGTATGTACGTATGTGTGTTTTGTATGATTGCTATATTCTTATATTTATAGTACACTGTATGTATAAATATATCAAATGTAGTTTCGTATTATTATATTTCATTGAATTAGCACCTATCTTACGTTTTCAACACAACCCAAAGGTTGGCTGGTTGATAATGCCTTGTAGTAACATTAAGTCCACCTTATGTACCTTTTGTGTGCATTAAATTTAAATTTTCGCTTTAAATTCGATAAATTTAAATTCGAGCTTTCATGGGCCATAAAAAGAATGAAGAACAACAAATCCCCTGGATATGACCTAATCACTAAAGAAGTGCTGATGCAACTCCCTAGAAAAGCTCTAGTGTTCATTGTAACACTCTTCAATGGTATTCTCAGGGTTCAACACTTCCCAACTATGTGGAAAGTATCCATCATCTCCATGATCAACAAGCCAGGAAACCTCCAGATCATGCCACATCATACAGACCGATAAGTCTTTTACCTGTCATGTCTAAAGTGTTTGAAAGGATTCTTCTCAACAGAATAATGCCACTATTAGAAGAAAATATAGCCATCCCCAAACACCAATTTGGGTTCAGAAAATACATTTAATACTCTACCATCGAGCAGGTACACCGGGTTTGTGATAAAATACGGCATCCCCTTGAAGCTAAGGAGTACTGCTCTGCTGTTTTTCTCGACATCCAGCAGGCGTTTGACAAAGTGTGGCATAAAGGTCTCCTTTCCAAAATAAAAACGTTGCTCCCTCATACGTACTACACTTTGTTGGATTCTTACCTGTCGAATGTCGCATGTTCCAAGTACGAGAAAGCGGAGACGCATCAGAAATCTATGAGATCTCGGCTGGGGTGCCCCAAGGCTCCGTCCTTGGTCCAATCCTGTATACTTTGTACACTGCAGACCTCCCTCAGTCAACACAAGTAATGAACACTACATTTGCTTATGACACTGCACTATTAGCAAGCAGCACAGATCCACAAGCTGCTTCAAACATCTTACAAGAAAGCCTCAACAAAGTCAGTGACTGGATGCGAAAATGGCGCATCAAAGCAAGTGCTTCTAAATCGACTCACATAACTTTAGAAAAGGAAACTGTTCACCCGTGCAACTGGGAAACAATACTCTGCCTCAATGTGACTCAGTCAAGTACCTCGGAATACACCGGGATAGAAGACTGACATGGAAACATCATATCAAAATGAAGCGTGATGAAACCGTCATATGGTTCCGGACCATGAATTGGCTGATGGCACGCAACTCCAAACTTTCAGTGGACAATAAGCTCCTAATCTATAAAATGATTCTCAAACCTGTATGGACGTATGGGATACAACTCTGGGGAAGTGCTTGTAACTCCAATTTAACTATTATACAGAGATTGCAAAATGGCATATTGCGTACCTTGTCGAATGCTCCATGGTTTCTCACTAATTCTGAGATACACGAAGCTCTGGAAGTCAAAACAGTAAAGGAAGAGATCCAGCAGTCTTCAAGTAACTACAAAAATCGGCTCGACAACCACCCAAATGACTTGGCTGCCGAATTAACAAAAATCAAGTACAGTAAACGCCTTAAACGCCATGACATCCAGACTTTACGTTCTCGATGGTAAAATAGGAGTGCCTCCCACTGGGGAGACCCCACGCACAGTCACAATCGCCTTAACAAATTTGCTTATAGTCCTGGGACTGATAGCTCAAAGGAAAACAAAAAAAAAAAAAAAAATAATTTAAATAAATAAATAAATACCTGACTTATAACTCTCCATTTAGAATTAGTTTTGAAAGACTCCATCTTTTTAACCTCCTCAGGCCTCTCATCAATAATGCCAGCGATGATGGGGGCATCTTCTCCGTGTTCACCAATAATATCAAATTCATCATTCTCAAGCGCCCTCAGTTTGGATAAATCTATATCGTCATCTATTATTTTTAACCTGTAAAGAGGAGTGGTATCAGTGGCGTAGCAATAGGAGGGAGGGGGGTGTACCAGGTGCCACCCATTTGGGGGTGACACCCTCTCCATTGATCATCTATGTTTCAATAACCGTGCAAAAGAACGGAGAGTTATTCATCTTTTTTTGTTGCACATGGCTGGATGCCACCCGTATTAGCTATGCCACTGATGTTAGTATGCCACTATTACTAGACTGCGATTTTGTTTGCATATCATTGATTAAAAGTATCTTTTATATTTATTAATACAAATACAAAGCCATATGTGTGTCAAATAATCATGCCAAATTCCATAAGCATACATTACATTAATTTGCACACAAAAAAAATTGTAGGTCCATTTGTAACATTTGTGGACTGTTCGAACCTTGATCCTACAAATAGTAAAACTCATTTTTAACAAGCAACAATTAGATTTTGCATGTGCGCATTGTTGTAATACAGTGGAAATTGTGAGTTCAATGGAACTTTTTTTATAATATTCTATAGAACCTTTTTGTTTAATGGAACAACAAACATCCATGCGTACAATTTTTCACATTTATATAATAATTGATGTGAAAACAAATCTCGGTTTGTATTGCAACCTAATGTAAATAACATAACACTGTTGATCTTATTTACATTAGGCACATTTCATTTTACAAAGTAGTGGGTCAATTGGGTCATACTCCCGTTTGGACTTATAGGTGGCACCGAGTTTGAGTTCCACTGTAGGCAATTCAACAACAGGCATGACAATTTATTGGCAAATTCGATATTTCAGTTGATTTCAAAGGACTTACAGGAATAACATTGAAAGTATCTTTGGTCGCAATAAAATAGGCATTGGTTTTAATCCTTAGGATTCCTAATACAACGGACATCTACTTCTAATTTTTAAATATTATTCGATACGAACCTACATTTATAAAATTAATATGTGAATAATTACATGACTATACAATATTTAAATGATAAAACATGAAGATTTCTCACAAAATACACGAATTCCATGGATTAAGTTTGTATTAAATTCTCACCCTTTTCCCTTGATATTTTTCTTTTTCTTCTTCTTTTTATCACTTGGTCCACTTAAATACTTCTGCAAATATGCTTTCTGATCAATTTTTGTACTCATTTTAATTAAATTTTAATAAAAATACACAAAGCGAGCAAAGCAACGCTGTTATCAAGATTGACAAAAATGACAAGTTGTCGAATTTGTCAAAAACGTCAAATAACTGACATTGACATATAGGCATGTGAATAAAACAAAAATCTCGGTTTGCATGCACCAATATCGAGTTTACTGATTTAATAACGTATCGATTTTAGAAATATTAATAATACAGTGAAAAATACTTTATATGACACCATGTTTACTAATGGTGTTTTTTTATTCATTACGCAGCTTGGTCACTTGTCCTCTATATTCATATCTCTATAATGCCGGCACTAAACGTCGACAGATGTATCTGCAGAGCTGCAGACGTCATCTGCGTATGCGTCCGAGACGTTCAACTCACCTTCTTTACACGTCGACGGACTCATACGCCGGCGTGTAGAGGATGTGTGATTTGAGCGTCTGTGGTAAGTATTTAACGTCGGCGGACGCATACGCAGATGACGTCTGCAGATGCATCTATCGACGTGTAGTGCCGGCTTATCTGTTTGCGTCTGTGCGAGGCCGTCATCAATCGATGATCCGAGGAGGATAGTTCGAGTTTAAGGTTCAACGCTGGGCCTAGGATTAAGGGAGATGGGTAGGTAGGTAGGCTAGACCACCTCAGAATAGATTTTTACGGCATACAATTCTTTAGTTTTATTCTTTCTCAAGTATCGCTAGCATTTCAAGATGCTTTAGATACACCCACGTACAAAGTATTACTACATATGAATTTCTGCCCACGGGGAGGATTCGCCTATACAGGATAGAATATTACAATTTGGTGTACGTATAGCAGTTAACAGACAGCATTGCTTTAAATTGAGTTTTATTTAATGCATTTTGCCCTCTGGCGACGCACAAAGCTCTGTGCCTCTGTTTATGTCTCCATCTCTGTGCCTGCCCTTAACTCATCCTCGCGTGTTTTGGTACTTCTGTTCCTGCAGGTACCTTTGTGTCTCTGTTTATTTATTGAAATACCCTAGTAAGATTTGAAAGTTATATAACGCTTTTGACGTGATGATGTCTTATATATCAATGAACACCGGCTGCACGCTCGTAAAAGTATCACGTTCCGGCTGAGTCGAGCGTGCAAACGAGAGCATGGAACAAGAGAAGCGTTAAGTCTAAGGGCGAGATTCACAGACCGCACTACGACTTTACTTTCTAGCAAAGTATTCTTCGAACTGTCAAAACCCATACATTTCTGACAGTTCTAAGCATAATTTGCTCTAAGTAAAGTCGCAGTGCGGTCTGTGAATCTCACCATGAGACTTGGAGGCCCACTAGCGTGACGCACGAGCAAAAAACAAACCACAATTCCCTCCGTAACCTCTACAAATCTTCATGATCCCAAGCGACCAGTCGACTTTTGGAAGCCCTCAGACCGGGCGGTCTGATAAACGAAGTAGATAATAAATCTAAGGCCCCAGCCGTCCCCCTCCCCTTAGTCCGCCACTGCACATTCGGCTTGTGACTCATATCACGTTATACGAAAACAATAAGTAGGTATTGTCATCCGAAAGCCGATTTTACCTACTGAAAACCAATTATTTTTGTTACACTTTGTCCGTTACTCATTTGATTATTTTACCAGTTCACTCCTATGGAAAGAAGTTCGTTGAAAAATAAAATACAGAAAGAAAAGAAAACAACATTATATGCTGCAGCTTTGCTCTTTAATAGCAAATTGTTAGAAATTGTTTCGATTCAAACGATTCAAATCCTGTCAGACGTAGCGTTGCCGAAGTTGTTGGTTTTAAGAAACTACCTTCTCCTTTGGTCTTGTTCCTGATCATCGTCATCTTCATCGTCATCTTGCCGATCTTCATCACCTTGCCTCTGAAAAAAAAACATCGTTCTTGTCTGAGAAGTCGGTTTACGGACCATAATCGTGATAATGTCTTAAGGAAACATGCGTCACAAGCCGAACGCTTAGGTCGGGCCGCGAGGCTTAGATCTCTTCATATCTACAGTAAGGCCTGTCTCACAATATATCACACAATACAGTTAAAAACTTTTTTAGTGCCCCTGTTTATTTCCCTAATGTTTAAATTTAGTTTATTTTTTATTTTCACTTATTTATATTACATGCCCTATTTTGGGTCACTGATTTATAGGTATACCTTTCATCTTAATCGGTCCAGTGCTTTCGGAATCAGCTGTGACAGACGGACAGAGGGGCGTAAAAAATTTAGTAAGTAGGTTCATGAAAAAATATACTAACCAGATAGTTCCAGCCCCAAGATTGTGGACGCTGATTATCAAATCTGTCCTGTACCTGCAAAAAAAAAGAAGACGTGCGTCGTTACGTTATTTATGAAAAGATCGTATTCTCTAACTCGATGGCTATTCTTAATTTACGTATGTATGTATGTATCTTCACGCCAGGTCCCTAACGGGGTAGGCAGAGAGTGTAGAGCGCCAGACATCCCGGTTCTGACAAACCTCTCGTGCCTCGTCTACCTTCATCATTCTCTTCATACATGCACGCCGATTCCTAAGACTTTTGACCCCACCATCAGACAGAACTCGACCTATTTGGTCATGGTAGGTCAGCCTTGGTCTTCCTGGGCCTCTGCAGCCATCCACATTCGCATTGTATATCTGTTTAGTCATTCGCTCATTCGACATTCTTTCTATATGCCCGAACCATCGGAGCATGCTTTTTTTCATTTTTACACCGATGCTAGCATTCACACAAAGTCTCTTTCTTACATCTTCATTACGAACGCGATCGGTGAGTGATACACCGCAGATCTTGCGCAAAGATCTCATCTCGACCGCGTTCAACTTACTTTCATGCTCTTTCCTGCATACCCAGCTCTCGCTTCCATATAAAAGCGTTGGAGTAAGTACAGCATTATGTACGGCTAGTCGAGCCCGCTGGCTGAGATGTTTAGATTCTAGCAGCTTACCCAACGCTCCATTCACGCAATTCCCAGCAAGCACTCTTCTTTCTATGTCAGTGGTGTACCTACCATCCTTGCTAAAAGCACATCCAAGATATACAATTTCATCAACCTGTTCTAACACTGCATCATCTACTACTACCCTTGCATTTGTTCTCTGTTCATCTCTTTCAAATACTAATACTTTAGTTTTTAATTTATAAATTCTTAATATGCCACTTAGCAGTTCATTTACATTATAATAATATCTATATTTTATTTAAATTTTAATATAAGATTAATGGATTTTTTTTGAGAAAAAGAGCAACATAGTAAATTTGTTCGGTAGCGGAGTTTTATTCAGTAGTCCCTACACTTGGAAATGTGCCAGAGTTAGGTAGGTACTCAATACCCTAAGGCGGGGTTGCACCAAAATATTTGTTAAAGTTATTGTTTACATCCTTTTCTAACTTAAAGAAATCTGTTGAAGTAAGAGCAGGATGTGAAATGTTACAATAATTTAAACAAAAGTCGTGGTATAACCCAGGCTAAGTGAATAAAAGTCCCAGGCGGCTTCATTTTTTCTGACACCACCAACATTGATTGTTATATTCATACCAAATTACAGAAAACTTTATCAAATTATTTACACAAACCTTCCCCATGAAACACTATGTAGTGGTGAAAACTGAAAACCGTACGAAAATCCGTACAGTAGTCTTTAAGTTTATTGCGCAGAGATAGACAGACGCGACGGGAGACTTGGTTTAAAAATATGTTTTTGGGTATTTCTATTTTTTCGTGCAAAACACGTGTCGGCGAGAATAAAACCTAAACTAAGTAAGCCTCAGCTATCAATCAAGTTCTGAAACAGAAAGCCACTTGATGTTTTCGTCTTCAACGCTACAAATATCTTTACGCAGACTCAAAATTTGATCTGCAGTCCTCTTCAAAAGTACACCAACCACATCAGGTGCTCCCATTTCCGCGTCCCGCTTCGAAGTAATTCCAGGTAATAGATCAGAGCTCTGGAAAATCTTGGTGTACTTAAACTTGGTTGACAAATAACATAAATCATGTATAAAGGCTTGATGGGCTATCGGATATGATATGTGATTGTGTATCAATCAGCGGCGCTATTTTTTGGATATAGCCATGCGGTGGTCGCAGATAATCCCATATAACCCTTGCGTCGTGTTAATTACATTAACTGATACTGCAAGCATTATATGGTTTCAAAATTCCGGTTTCTTGATCAATGATATACACCACCGTAGTGTGTAACGTTATTTGTGTTCGGCTACCACCGAAATGAAAGCTTTGAATTTCATTAACAAACTGAAATGAAAAAATTTCAGAAAAAACGATATGTACTATAGCCCTCATGGTAGATAATGTCGCCTTTAGAGATGTTAAAGGTTTATAATGTCTAACTCTATCTCACTCCCTTTAAATTTTGTAAGAAAAACTCGAAGACCAGCTATGAGGACAGTAGTAAGAAATTTATCAAATGAAGATCTACTACATACGAAAACAGAATGTAATACAAGCGAAGGAAAGTATATTATTAATATAATTATGTTTTGTAGTAATTTTTTGATGATAACATATTTTAAGCTCAATGGTGTTCTTGTGTCAATAATTTGAGGCTTTATTTAAAGTTCCTACTAGTTTTCATGCTTAATATGTTCTTTATAGTTTAGACTGTAACATAACTTCTGAGACTGAGCTATAAATAATGTTATTATCTGTTACAAATAGGTTTCCATATATTACAGCAAGTATAAAGATATTTCAAATCAATTGAACTTTTATGTAAGTGAAACTCAATTAAAGTATTTAAAATACTTAAATTGAGTTCCACAAACAATTACAATACGATTTTTTTATTACAATCTTATTACCATTAGCAGTTTATCTTTACCACTGTCCCCATTATCATTACCAAACTTCTTCCTTCATTACCATAACAATGACAATAAAGTTAAAGCTCATAATTTTGCCGATCCTGCGTATAATTTAGTGATAATGATATAGCGTGTTTATTTTTCATGTAGCTATGCATTGGGACTAAAAAAAAGCATTTCTATATTTTTCTCCATTTTTCGTTCAATTTGCACGCAAAAATAGAACTACTCTTTTATAGAATAGAATGAAAGTTTACGTCCCTACTGATTATTATTTGATTTATTCAACATCCAAAATTCATAATTAAAATCATTTATTTCAAATTGGTCTACAAGGACACTTTTGCATTGTCGGGTTTTAAGCTACCTAGAGAGAATGACTTTAAAAATAATCCAATAGGTATTCATAAATACCAATGTAATAATCTTAACCAATATAGAAATCATCAAATTTTTCAATTCCTTCATAAAAGAAAAAGGAAAATCTGTTCGTCATAATCATAGTCAACACTTAGCAGAGTTCCAAGTGCAGGCACTACTGAGAAGAACTCCGCTACCCAACAAACTCAGCGTGTTGCTCTTTTGTCAAAGCCATAGATTTAATACAAATATTATTAAATAGAATTAAAATAGAATATAGATAATATGAACGTCCATAGCATATAAATATTTGCATATAAACACATAACATCAACAGCTTAATATCGTGATAGAAAATAACACCTGCAAATCATAACAGACCAGTCCCCACAATCAGCACCCGTTCACGAGTATGACGCATGTGGCAGCCATTGCTCTTCTCGACCATTTTGTAGGGAAGTGAACAACCCGTCACACGACGCCGCCGAAGGCAAAGACATGACTGTTATGATAACCAGTGCATAGATAGCATTATAGATGCTTATTTAAGTTACTTAGACATTCATTAACTTCATTAAGTTACTTACGCGTTGTTGTCTGAAGGTCTGAAAAAAATTAAGGATTCAAATCAATAATAGGTAATATAGGTAAATTAGCACTCCAAATAAACTTCATATCTTCTTACTGGTATAAAAAACAGTGTACGATCTATTCGTTGAAAAAAGGACATGAACAAAACCGCCCAAGTGTGTGTCGGACTCAGCCATGGTTCCGTAGGTTACCTTTTTTATTTGCAGTTTTTGACAAGTTATCATTTCTCAAAAACTATTAATATCACGTTCAAACTAAATTTCTTTGATTTCGTGGTTATTTTGAACAAGTATAATACTCTTCCGTAACTGATTTAGTCACTTAGACTGACAGATAATACAAAACTGAAATTACTGGCATGACTGACTTTTGGCCTATAGATATTAGGTAGTATATTATTATGAAACCACGTTTATAATAAACAAGAACCAATAATAATAATCATTTGAGAAATTAATCTATATGAATAAATTACTGAAAGAACCCTAGCGTTCCTAAAATTATAATTATTTAAGGCGTTACATTTAATTTCTTGTTTTTACAGACTTTTTCTTAATTATACTGCCATCTTTTATATTTCTCACAGGAATCCTACTCCTTTTCCTTCCCTTCTCAGTAAAACTGGATATGCCTAACTTAATCTCTGTTGTTGGTCTATCTATAGTTATTTATAGTTATTAGCCAAAGTGGCAATCTTTTTTTATTTAATTTATTATGCGTATATTTTTCTGATGATTTTCCCTCATTACTTGGTTGACTTCCTTTGTGTGTTACTTCATTATTTTTGTTTTGAACACTGTTTATTTTGTGCACAGAACATAAAACCATATTTTTACTTTTGTCTGTGTCCAAAGTGTCGGGAAAATTCTTATGTTTTGTTTTTAGCTCACTGGCGAAACGCTTCTTAATACTATTTTTATTATCTTGCATGCATGGCAAGGGTAATTTTCTTTTCGTGTTGATGTCTTGACGACAAGCAGTACAACTTTTAAGAATTGTAGCACACAGACATGGACGACGGCTCAAATCCGTAAGATTATTTATTTTTGTATGTGTTTTGCTTGTGCCTTTAGTCGGATAATAAATATAACGCTCATTAGTTTTATTAAACTTTTCGCCATCTTTTTGAGCTACCATATCACTATTGAGGAGTGTTGTGAGAACTAAAAAAATTGATCCAGGTAACTTCACGCCTATACCTCGGCAGAGGTAAATGTATACATTCTAGCGTGCATATGCAATCACCCACGATTAACGTTACGTTTTGGCCCATGTAACAAGTGGCGGGCGTATTGACATCTCCGAGCACAGTACCAAATTCCGAGGCAATTAGAAACTTCTAGAAAATGAGAAAATTCCCGTAGCACGAGAGAAAAAGAACACTTTTGTCTCTGATAGCCTACCCGGGAATCGAACCCAAGACCCCAGCGTGGCAGTGGAATAAGTAGATAGAATTAGAATTAGATTTAATTTTTCTTTTAATTTTAACTGTCTGCTTTGCAGACTTGTAATATAATGCTTACTTGTTCAGGCCTGTAAGCTGGAAGCGCCTGAAATTGAAATTAAAATATGTATTAAACAAACCCACCAACTTTTTTGCTGGTTGTAGATGTCCAGTGTAGGAACTCCCACAATACGGGGTTCTTCAAAAATGGCGTCAAAAGAGTCCTTCAGGGCTGGCAGCGCGTTGGCAACTCCCCTGGTGTTGCAAATGTTCATAGGCGACGGTGACCACTTTCCATCAGGTGGCCCGTTTGCTTGACTGTCAATCTTCAGACATAAAAAAAAAAAAAAAAACTCGAGGGCGTAGGCACCACCGCATTACCTAAACTATCTGCCGCCAATGGTGTTCATCACATTCGTGTTCCGGTTAGATGGTTATGTACGGCACGGTAATAACTGCTACAGAGACATAATTAGAGACTGGTTTTACTGGTGGTAGAGCTTCAGTGACGGAGCTCGCGGGCGTAGGCACCACCGCATTACCTAATATACTTACTTGCCGACTATCGTGTTTCGGTTAGGTGGTAATGTACGGCTCTGTAATTTCCGGCATAGTGGCATAACACCTTAGGCCTCAGGAGTGGTAACGCATCTGCATTTCGACCTTGGTCTTTGTGTGGGTGTCTATAGGCTGCAGTCATCACTTAACATCAACGTGAACTGCATGCTTGTTTGCCACTTCCATGGCATAAAAAAATAAATAAGAAAAAATCATCTTCGTATAGGTACTATACGTTATATTTCGTTCACTTTGAACTGTTTCCTGGGACTAGCAATATACTCACTTGTTCCGGTCTATAAAACGGGAGTGCCTGTAATTAAATTAAAATATTAAAAAATGTCACTGAAAACGCGGCCAAGTACGAGTCGGACTCGCGTTCACAAGGTTCCGTACAATAAATTATTATTATGAATTAATTTCCCAAGTTATCATAAACACCATATTCTTGTAGGTTCCCCTTTAATATGGATAAAGACCTATTTGCTGGATTTGTTTTAGCGTGAGTAGTTTCGGAGATAAGGGTGTAGAGTGAATGTTTAATTTTCGTCTATTTTCCTTAATAACTTCATTTATGATAAAATAATAAATAAGATCTGTCTTATACAAAAACTTCTATAGCACTAAACATTTATTTTTATTTTTATTCACTGGTGGTAGAGCTTTAGTGACAGAGCTCGCGGGCGTAGGCACCACCGCATTACCTAATATACTTGCCGCTAAATGGTAGTGTTCAGCACTATCGTGTTCCGGTCAGGTGGTAATGTACGGCCCTGTAATTTCCGGCACAGAGTCGAACTCGCACTTGTCCGGTTTTTTTTAATGTAATGGAAGTGGTAAACAAGCATGCAGTTCACATTGATGTTAAGTGATGACTGCAGCCTATAGACGCCCACACGAAGATCAAGGTCAAAATTCAGATGCGTTACCACTCCTGAGGCTTAAGGTGTTATGCCTCTGTGCCGGAAATTACAGGGCCGTTTATGGTGATTATTAATGAAAGAAAAGAAGAAATACTCACTCTCTGCTGAACTTGGTAACCCCTGTTACTCGTATGGTAGTTGACTAATTGGTCTGGGTACTAAAAATGAGAATTAATTTCAAATAAGAATATAAATGTGAAGAAGTGTATAGACCAAAAAATATATTCCACGTAAATAGACACACCGTGGGCGGGGCATAAAAAGGACACACCGCTACGTTTCCTTGCCGCCCGGCGAAATTACCTTGTCGCGATCAATCGAATGCAAGCATTATCTAAGTTGAAAGTGTGAGTGTTTGTTATAATTGCATTTAATCACACACACACGGTTTAACAAATCCACAGGAGAAACTGTGTAATAAAACCGCGTTTAGGTAATCATAGACAAAAAACACAGAGGTTCAGTAAAATAACTATTCCTCACACTTTTCAACCAATTTAAAAATATTATGTATATACTTAGTTAAAAAACCGGTCAAGTGCGTGTTGGGCCACGCGCATTGTAGGGTTCCGTAATTACAGAGTAAGAGATGTAATGAAAAAAATAAATAAATATTTTGTATAGACTTGTTCGAAATTTTCGAGTGAAATACATTTGGTCGACTATTACTCGCAAACTTGCAAGTCTAACTTAAGTGTGATAGTTTTCCTTTTAATTTCGTTATATGTAGCTACTATCGCCGTAACGTTTGAATTTATAACAACAACCGTTTAGTCTGTAGGGGGGGGGGACACTTGAGTCTAACAAAAATTTGCATTATAAAGCTAAATAAGTCACGAACAGTTAACTAAATCGAAAAATGATGTTCGCACATCCATAATATTTTTAAAAGACCTATCCAACGATACTATACGGAAATCGAAAATAAAAAAAAATACCGCGCGTTACATGTAGGAGGTTACCCTAAATATATATTTTTTCATATTTTTATTATACCACTTTGTCGGCGTGATTAAGGTGTATACTTGTACCAAATTTCATGTCTCTAGTACCAATAGTTTTTGCGCTAAACCGCGGATGGACAGACAGACAGACAGACGGACATGGCGAAACTATAAGGGTTCCTTGTTTACTACGGAACCCTAAAAACGTTATCTGATGCGTGTTATCAAGTCCATATCAAAGTCAAAACTAAGTTATTTTCAATGACAGTACCTGAACGTGTTTAAAGGACTTATTACACGGCACGGTATTCAGAGTACGATAGCAAGGGTCAGTGAAGTGTAATAATATTTAGGGAGTTAGGGCCCTAATTAGAGCGACCGGAACGGCCCGTGTATTTGTACTGTGATTGAGTTAGGGCGCTGTCGACCGGATAGTGTAATAAGCGGCAAACCGGCGCGAGGCCACGCCCACCCTTTCTGCCGAACCCTAAATACCGTGTCGTGTAATAGCCTTTTATATGCTTAGAACGTGTACAGTCAACTACAGTCAATTCATTCAGAATATTAAACTATTTATTTTTATCACGTTCAGTTTCGACGTTGAAATCCGTCCCAAATAAAATGAGTCCACAAGTAAACAGTAGTTAAAAAAAAACGTAATTGACGTAAGGGGTCGTCCTTCGACCTACAATGCTATCTCAAATCTCCAGTGGGTTAAATACTCAAACTTCGATTATTAAGTACTTATTCTGTAGTACTGAAACGATATATATGACTATAAGTTAAAATATAGGTACATCTATTTAATTGTTTTATATTATTTCGCATTAACACATGCTTGTGAAATATATTTTATTTTAAAGAAAAATGGAAAAAAAAAATGGACTTCAGGCGAGACTCGAACTCGCGACCTACTGGGAATCTAGTCCAGCCGCTTTTCCAATTGAGCTACTGAAGTCCTGCCCGATTTGTCAAATCTTTCCTTCACATTTATTGCATTGCTTTATGGTAGCAGCAGCGCCATCTATTGCCAACCATGCTAGTTAGGCAACCGATATAATAGACTCTGCAGTTTGTTGAATATCGTAAAGAAGTCGCTTTTACCCTTAATAATTGTTTTATATTATTTCGCATTAACACATGCTTGTGAAATATATTTTATTTTAAAGATAAATGTAAAGAAAAAATTGACTTCAGGCGAGACTCGAACTCGCGGCCTACTGGGAATCTAGTCCAGCCGCTCTTCCAATTGAGCTACTGAAGTCCTGCCCGATTTGTCAAATCTTTCCTTCACATTTATTGCATTGCTTTATGGTAGCAGCAGCGCCATCTATTACCACACTATACTAGTAATAAGTCGCTTATACCCTTAATTTGTCCTTATACCCTTAATAGAGCCCCTATCGAGAATTTTGATCTACTTTATAATGGGTTTTATTCGGCGGGACCTCTCTCTGGCTGCATCAATAGTTAATACAGACACAGACAGACCCCGTAGAATATAATGGGACTATTGTAATGATCGATGAAGCGCGCATGGCCCAGCGGCTGGTGTAGATCGGAAGCGATCTGCTCGGTTAAGCACTACGGGCGCGGTCGGGTAGTGTGATGGGTGACCGCTAGTGGCAAATTAAATGTGCGTTTCCGTGCTTCGGAGGGCACGTTAAGCCGTCGGTCTCGGTTGCTATCGATGGATAGCAGTCGTTAAACCTTGTCGGAGGCCTTATGGGCGGTTTGAAAACATCCAACAGTGGGTTGGCCACTAACCCACCCACCTCCACCAATCCGCATTGGAGCAGCGTGGTGGAGTAAGCTCCAGGCCTCCCCCAAACAGGGGAGAGACTCGTGCCCAGCAGTGGGACGTATAATGGGTTGCCATTATTATTATTATTATTATTGTAATGATAAATGATTCGCCAACCTTTGGGCTATGTGGGTGAACTGGGGGGACTAGCTGGCTGGGCCTATGGAGTGAGATCCGGCACCTGCCTATATTCAACATCTCACATTATCGAATCCTACTTTATACTAAATTTATTATATTAATACACTTACACTTTCGGCTTGTTGGAATTGATGCTGAAAATTTTATTAAACAAAAAAATATATTTTATAGTTGGTCGAGTTGGTATAGTTGGTAGGTAGGTGGAATAATGTAAAGATATTAGTTAATTGAAGATTTAATTTTAAAGTGCTGGAAATTATAGGGCTATACATAATAAAGGTTAAGGCGTAACTTCACGCCTGTAATCTCCGATGGGGTAAGCAGAGGTAAATGCATTCAAGCATACATGCATACACCCACGATTCGCCTGTTACGTTTTGGCCCATATAACAGGCGGCGAGCCTGTTGACATCTCCGGGCACATTACCAAACTTTAAGGTACTGGAAAACTTCCAGAAATTGGAAAAACCGCAATAGAACCAGAGATGCAGGCTTTTCATACTGATATCGATCATAGCCCCCGACCTGGGAATTGAACCCAGGGCTAACAGCTAATGCTTATTCGATTTTAATTATTGTTAATATCAAATAATCACTTTTAACCCGTTAACTGCCAACGCGGTCAATGTTGTGCGATGCTTGAGTACGTATTCAGGCTAAGTAAAAACCCTTAACTTCTTAATTTTTTGTATATTGTTTTTATTTAATATTTAGAAACCTTATGTATTTAACTGCCTCGGTAGCCTAGTGGTAGCAGGCCACTATTACTACGCTGAGGTCCTGGGTTCGATTCCCGGGTAGGGGGTTATCAGAGATAATGGTGAAAAAGCCTTTGTCTCTGGTTCTATTGGGATTTTTCCATTTTCTGGAAATTTCCCAGTACCTCAAAGTTTGGTAATGTGCCCGGAGATGTCAACAGGCTCGCCACCTGTTACATGGGCCAAAACGTAACCGGCGAATCGTGGGTGTTTGCATGTATGCTTGAATGCATGCATTTACCTCTGCCTACCCCTTCGGGGATTACAGGCGTGAAGTTACGTTTTTATGTATTTAAATAACATGTTTTATTAAATAGACCTTTTTTAAATATTTATTATTCATCGCACAACATTGACCCCTATGGCCTCCGCGGCAAAAAATCGAAATATTCGTTTGGTAGGGCCGCGCGGTCATGTTGCCGCTCACCCTCGCGACCCCAAAATTACACCCCCGCGGCCCTGTAATTTCCGGCACAGAGGCATAACATCTTAGGCCTCAGGAGTGGTAACGCATCTGCATTTGGTCTTTGTGTGGGTGTCCATAGGCTGCAGTCATCACTTAACACCAATGTGAACTGCATGCTTGTTTGCCACTTCCAAAACATAAAAAAAATGCTATATGGATATCCCAAGGCCGTTTAATAGCTAAAAACAGGACTAAAAAAGTTAATACTTTTTATGCTAATTGTCCTGATGAACCCTATCTATGTGTTGAATGTTTCACTAAAGTCCATTAACTGTAACGTTTGAATTTTTTTTTATAAGTTAATCAACTTTATTTAAGAAGTTCTACTGATACGGATATAATTATGTCTTTTTTATTATTTTAATACACTTGTATTTATCTAGAAAACGTGTGTTTACTTTATTATAAACCCAAAAGACTCAATCAGTGATTCACATTTTTAAAAGTGCGATTTTTTCTAAGTCAAAACCCCTCTTTAGAAAAACCAAGCTATGTAAGTTGAACTAGAGAGCCGCGCGGGTCACCGTGTAAGTGAATAATATCGATACTGTTGTCTGTTGGCGCAATAGAGAGTTTTGAACACAGACCTGACGCGCGGTCAGCATTATCAGACGCGGCTTGAATGAAAAGCTTCAATGTCGCTCAACATTATCCCCCAAGGCTCGAACGGAAAAAGTATTTTTTATACATGGCAGCTAACGTGTTAAAAATAAAATAACAAATTAAATTTAATATTCTACTCCGATATACAGGGTTAATTAAGAGCGCTACTTTAAGATCTTTAATATTTAAAGACCACGGTGTAGATTTAAGGAATTTAGGTGATGATAATAGGTGCAAAGGTGAGATATTAGTAAAATGCTTTGCAATGTTAAATGTGATATTATAAATTCTTGATTAGGCGACATTAATTAGCAACCACGGGCCTGACATAGTCGCACGTCGACTCAAAGTCCCTTATAAATAATAGACACAAAAAAAAGGGTTAATTGAAATTGGCGCATCACCTCTTACAGGCGGCCTCTCTACTTCGATCCCAACAGCATTTGTTCTGCGACTTTTTACAAATCTTGATAAATAAACAAAAAATGTTTTTAAAAGAAGAGCATTGCCACACTCTGTGTGTATGTATGTATGTATCTTCAAGCCAAGTCACTTACAGGGTAGGCAATAGTGTGGAACACCAGATATAATATACATTATAATTTATACTATCTCGGAACATATATGCCTATACAACGTATAATGTATAAGTAAACAAAAAATAACTGCCTCGGTAGCCTAGTGGTAGCAGGCCACTACTACTACGCTGAGGTCCTGGGTTCGATTCCCGGGTAGGGGGTTATCAGAGATAATGGTGAAAAAGCCTTTGTCTCTGGTTCTATTGGGATTTTTCCATTTTCTGGAAATTTCCCAGTACCTCAAAGTTTGGTAATGTGCCCGGAGATGTCAACAGGCTCGCCACCTGTTACATGGGCCAAAACGTAACCGGCGAATCGTGGGTGTTTGCATGTATGCTTGAATGCATGCATTTACCTCTGCCTACCCCTTCGGGGATTACAGGTTTGAAGTTACGTTACGTTAAACAAAAAATAACAACAGTGAGGATGCACCATAATATGATAAGAATCATTACATTCCATCTAGCTGTATAGATAGCTGTAGGTTATTATGAGATAATATATTATTTTATTCTTATTATTGAAAAAATGTTTGATTTTCTTTAGTTTTTAACTATTTTAAATGTACATTTTATGTAGATTCTAATTTATTTAATCTTCGTGTTGCACTTGATTTAATTGGAAAGCTGTACATACCTACCTGTAATAGGCATACGCATCAGACCAATACTTCTGTTTTATATTTTGTAACTATTTGATGTACCTACTATGTTTTTGGTGTGTCAATAAAATAAATAAATAAAAGAATTTATTTACCGCTGGTGCATACTGCTGAAAATAAACAAAAAAATACATGAGTTTAATGATTTAATTAAAATTATATTTTTGTTTGAACTATTTACCCATTCTTTACTTACATGTGAATGGTGTCTTGGAGAGTGCTGAAAAAGTAAACAAAAAAAACGGCTTTAAATACTAGCGATGTTTTTTTTTGCTTTCTAGTGCACTTTTTTATCATTCATAAATAATGACATGTAGTTCTTTTTTTATTGATTTTTGTAAGTCTATGTAGGTACCTTTTTAACACAGAATTCATTATTATTATCAACAACAGATACAACAATTTAAAATAAGAAATAAATGTAAGGTTTTAATTTTCGGATTCGGAGAAGTGTCCGAAACTCCGGGTTGATTTTAAATAACCATTTGAGATTATACGTACTCCAGATAAATCCGAAAACTAGTTTTATTTCAATTAAAAGTACAGCATTACATTTAATCATTTTTTAAATTCCTTCCTTCAAAAATTATATAAGAAAAAAAATTGAAAAATTTGAAAAAAGAGTAAAAAGGAATAAATATTTGTCAAAATCAAAGTTATCCATAGAGTTCCAAGTGCAATCACTACTGAGAAGAACTCCGCTACAGAAAACACTCACTCAGTGTTTCATAAAACATTCTTAAAGAAAATGGAAAGAAAAATTGATTGATTCATTCATTCGGGACTAGAGCCCTCGACCGCTGGGATCTCTAGTCCAGCCGCTCTCCCAACTAAGCTACCAAAGTCCACACCCGACTGTTGAATTTTTTATTCACATTTTTTGCTTTGCCTTGGGGTGAAAGGTATAATCTAACATTTTGTCAATAGTTCATAATGTAATATTTAATTAAAAAAAAATAATAATAAAGTATACTTTACGTTATGTTTATGTTTTTTAGGTGTTACCGAATTCTTCTTTGGAGCAACCTGCAATTTGTCATAAAGTTAATGTATAATTAAAATTGTTAATGGGTTTTTTATATAATAGTGTAGATGTTGTCTATAAGTGCAAATGCAGATGTTGTAAACAAATAATTGTTTCCTTTTTTTTTTAAATAAAATAGTTACAAATTGTATGATTTGATTATATTATATTAAAATATATATATATATTAAAATGTCAAATAAATTAATAATGGTTATAAATATTTGTCAACTTACTTCGTATCTGATCTCTAAGCTCTGTAGAGGATTTAATAAAATATTAATAAATTTTAAAGCAGGTTACGCATCAAGGAAATATTTGTAAAAAATATAAAAAAACAACTTACACCTAATTCGTAGACGCTTGGATTAAACTATAAAAAAAAGTTAAAATTGTAGATTTTTGTAAAATATACATTAAAAAAATCTTGCGCTCTGCACGTGTAAAGCAACAACTTACGTTTTTCTGCTTTGGCGGATTCTATAAAATGAATAAATAATGTTTAATTTGCCCTTCAATAATAAAAAAAGGAAATCAAAATGTTGAAAAATATACTCACATAAGATATTTGCAATACCTAAACATAAAAACATTTTAATATTTTGTTTTAATACGAAATAGATAAGTCACTTTTTTTTTCAATTTTTAACTTACTCCATTGCCCGCATATTTCTGTAAAAATGAGAAAATATGATGTATTTGGTATTTTATTTATAGATCTGCTTTAGTCGATATTTACATTAATCATTATTTAAAAAATATTTTTTTGAAAAAAAACTTACTGTGGCAAGATAGTCTAAGCCGCTAGTTAACGAATCTAACGAATTGACCTGAAAATATAATGTATAATTCCTATTTACTGAAACCTAAACAATAATGACTGTACTTAAAAGATTTTTGAACTCTGTTAAATTCGGAATTATTTTGATTATAATTATACGAAGTTGCTGATTATTAATAAGCGTTTTTAATTAATAACGAAGTGTCTAAGCATAATTTAGGATGAATATTTTTACCTGTATTGCTAACACTGTTATTTAAAAAAAAAAACAGATTACAATTAGTTACTGTTATAAACTTTTATTCCGATTTTTTTTAATGAGAAGGTACAGGCAGTAAAATTTTTGCTTTGGTTTTTAAAATATTGACTTACGTGATGTTAAACCTACTTAAAATAATTACATTATTAATAGAAATTAAGTGTTGTGTTTAAACTAATTATAAAGCATGAGGAACATGGAAAATTATTTGTATTAACTCTATCTAATGTTAACAGATCTAGGAGGATCGGAAGGGTATATGTTCCCAGATGTTCTTAAACGTATTTTAACTGACATAAAAAAAAGGAGAAAGTTCTCAATTCGTCCTAATCTTTTTTTTTATGTTTGTTCATAGCTTTAGTGTTGGTAATGCATGTTGGGTAAACAACTAACAATGCAATTGACAAAGACAAAACGTATTAAAGCTAAAACGTATCTAATTAAACAGGGTAATTGAAATTCACCTCTTGCAGACAGTATCTCTACATCAATTCCGACAAAATTTGTTGTACACCTTTTTTGAAATTCATAGTTTTTAAAATTTTATATTCAATGTTATTTTAACTGGTGGTAGAGCTCCAGTCAGGGGCTCGCAGGCGTAGGTACCACCGCATTACCTAATATACTTGCCGCTAAATGGTAGTGTTCAGCACTATCGTGTTCCGGTCAGGTGGTAATGTACGGCCCTGTAATTTCCGTCACAGAGGCATAACACCTTAGGCCTCAGGAGTGGTAACGCATCTGCCTTTTTGACCTTGGTCTTTGTGTAAGTGTCTATAGGCTGCAGTCATCACTTAACATCAATATGAACTGAAAGCTTGTTTGCCACTTCCATAACATAAAAACTTACTCCCTTATTCATAAACGTATTTTAGCTAAAGTGTTGCTAATCTCTCCTTTGTCTTTTTCTATCCCACACATTTCACAATGCAACTGACAAAGACAAAGCACTCTATAGCTAAAACGTATGTAATGTACGTTTATAAATAAGGGGGTTATTTTTTTGCTTCTGAACTGGCAATTAGTTATTTATCAAGATTTGTAAAAAGTCGCAGAACAAATGTTGTTGGGATTGATCTAGAAATGCTGCCAGCAAGAGCTGATGCGCTAATTCAAATTCACCTGTATATTATGAAAAAGGCGATTTCAGCTTATTTTTAATCGATTAAGTGACCCCGAGAACATTGAGCTTAGGAGTCATGGAGCATTTAGTTTTCGATATTGGCGGTGAACACAACTTACCCTCAGGGCATCGTCTTGGTCGTATTGTCCCTGAAATATTAAAATTAATGAAAACCACTGTCATTATGTTAAAAAGAGTTCTAGCGATAATACATATCATCTTTTCGATCCAGAATTTTCTTTAAGACTGTTTTTTAAGTGTATTATAACGCAGACTCAGCTACTTGAATAAATTTTCCGTTAAGTTACATAGAAGATAACTTAAATTCTCGAAATTGAATATAAAATAATACAAGTGTGTGTGTGTCAGCTCCGACGCACGACGGGAGTCACGATTTACTCGGTATGCGTAAATAGCGTAAGGAGATCGGTAGTGTGCGGCCGAGTGAAACACGTCCGCTCGGTCGTAGCGCTCGCGGGGGAATCGCGCGTAACGCCTCAACTTTCGTGTTACACTTGATTTTACTTACACTTTCGTGCTACTTTGAACCTGCAAAAACTACACTATAATACAACTGCAACGGGCAACTTACTTAAAGCTAATCCCTTATAATTACTTACTTAGCTTGGGATTCCCCGCGATTTGGGGAATTCCTTACTAATTGGCAACCCTGCTCGTTTCTTAAAGAGTAAAGTCCATAAATTAAAAACATTACTTACATCATCATCATCGTCATCATCATAACGTTGCTGGTATCTTTGTTGTTGACGCTTTGAAAATAAAAATGATGAAATAAAGCATGGAATTTCCCTATTCTGGATTTTAAAGCACTTATAAAATATAATTTAAGTTGGATGTTCTAAACGGGCTGGCGTCGACATGTGACGACCCCGCTGCTCGCTAGTGGATGCATATTCTTGAACTGGAGGGAATTCTTCCACTAGTGCAGTCAGTCAACCGAACAATGGCGGTCAAAGGATTCCAATGGGGCGGTTTTAAGTGCAATAACTGCGATACAACTACCGCCTCTGCGATCGCCAAAGCGAATGCCAAGCGTGGCGATTTTGGCATATCCTCCTATGGGGAGGCTGCGGTCAGGGAATATGTAATCTTTGGTCCAGCAGAGGACATCCTTCGGCTGATATGATGATACTAAACGGATTATTAATGAATGCCCAAAAAACATTTCTCTAAGTATCAGATTTCAAACTATTTTCCCCAAATTTTCGTTTGGCAAAATATTACTATAATTTTAAACTAATTTTAATTAAAGGGAATTATTTAGTAATAATATCAAAAATACTTACTTGGTTCTGGTAGCGCCTTCTGTTTTGTTGCTATAAAAGAAAAAAATATAGAAGATACACAGGCATCCTACACGAACAAAAAGATTGGGCTAATAAGTATAATCAATAGTCTTAAACTTAGAACATACACTTACTACACTAACAATGACGTTGGTACAGTTCAGAAAAATTAGTTCTCAAATCACAAAATGGGTTAGTATCTATTTATATTAAGTATGCGACGAAAAATTGCATTTTTAATATTTTTTTTTTATTTTTGACCGAATTATTGGCCAGTTCTCTGGTCACGGGAAGTGTCGACCTCAATATCTCTAAATAGGAGACAAGTACTGGAGCCACATGGACATAGCGTTAAGGGTACAGATAGATAGTCATTTGAAAGACTACTGTATTTAGCCCGCTTTAGGGTTTTCGATACAGGAGCAGAGCCGTCAGAGTATGCCGTGCTGGGAAGATGGGACGGCGCTAGGGAGTCGACGCGTTGATAATTAGCTTTCCCCAAGGAATTAAAATAAAATCGTTTAGTTACCTCTTGCTGTTCCTGTTGTTGCTGGTCATCCTGATCGGGATGCTGTTGGATTTATTATGAAATTGATAAACAATTATTATTATGATGATAATGATTTTGATGAAGCGCACATGGTCCCGCGGCTGGCGTAGATTGTAAGCGATCTACTCGGTCGAGTGTGTGATGGATGACCGCTAGTAAAAAATTAAAAAAAATGCGCGTTTCCGTGCTTCGGAGTGCACGTTGAGACGTCGGTCGTTAAACCTTGTCGGAGGCCTTATGGACGGTTTAAATACATCCGACAGCGGGTTGGCCACTAACCCGTATCTCCACCAGTCCGCATTGGAGCAATGTGGTGGAGTAAGCTCCAGGCCTCCCCCCAAAAAGGGGAGAGACATGTGCCTAGCAGTGGGACGTATAATGGGTTGCCATTGTTTATGATTTTGATGATGGTAATAATATTTTGGATAATCTACTGTGAAAGAAGAAGAAGCAAGAATGAAGGATCATTTTATTTAGACAGTCAGCACGGAGATATGAACAAACAAATAAAGTAGATGGAAAACATAGAACAATTACCAAACAACAAATTCTTCTACTAAATAACTACATGTTATCGATAAGTTTTTTTTTTTTAATGTAATTGAAGTGGCAAACAAGCATGCAGTTCACATTGATGTTAAGTGATGACTGCAGCCTATAGACACCCACACAAAGACCAAAGTCAAAATGCAAATGCGTTACCATTCCTGAGGCCTAAGGTGTTATGCCTCTGTGCCGGAAATTACAGGGCCGTACATTACCACCTGACCGGAACACGATAGTGCTGAACACTACCATTTAAAGTAATTAAATAAATATGTATATCTGTACATATAAATAACTAGAGATGGTACATATGTCTCATGGCTGGCCTAAAGGGTTTCCCAAGGGGCCAACCGCCTTACTCTAATGCTGGTAATGCGATGGTGCCTACGTCTGCGATCTCCGTCTCTGGAGCTCTACCACCAATAGTGCTTGTCGATTGAAAGCAAAATTAAAGTCATATTCAAGTCAAAATAAACATACCTCCGGTGCTGCCCAGACAACACTTAAACACAGAGCCGCTACAGTAAGTACTAACCACTTCATTTTACCCTAAACCCTTCAAATACACGCAGCACCAAACCTAGCACCCAATTTATAAAGTGAATTCGAACACTGTATCGAATCTAGGTAAATTACTGCACGGTTGTTTAATCGAGTGGAAAATTCGTGACATTATTCGATTAGTAACTACTAATTTTAATTGTTCGCTTAGTTATAGTATTAATGTGTTTTTATTAATATAGCCAGATTTGTTACCATAGCCCTTAACTCTTGAGTATCTACCTAAGTAGGATTCGTTTGAAAAATGCAAAATTTTCGCACTTTGACGACTAAGGTCTCAGGGGTTGCAAAGCATCTATATTTTGACCTTCACCCATCTGTAGCCCTATTTTATATGTTTAAATCTTATAGTCCCATTTGATTGGTTAACAAATAGATGAAACATGTTAAAAAATAGTTTTTTTTCCCTAATTGAATTATTGATAGCTACGAACATAGAGCAACGCGGGTCACCGGTCGCGGCGGACCGGAGGGGAGTAGCCATAGCGTGTATTACCGATGCAAAACAGTCTGTCATTTTTTGCGGGGGAAATGCGTGCGACACAGACGCACACTACAAAAATCGTCTATTATTACGAAACTCACACCTTGATTTTAACAAAATACAGAAACAATTTCACGCACACATTTAAACATCTAGGTGACAGGTATAGGCACATTTGGGCTTGTGCTTTGACAGAGGGGAAAACCTGCACATGGCTACTCCCCTCCGGTGTTGCTATGAACAAATTTGTATTGCATACATGCTAGACGTGTCTGTTAATGTATGAAATATGATAAAAATAATGTTTAATTCGGTAAACAGATGGGTGAAGGTCGACCTAGGTTCAACTCCCCTGCCAATATAACATCACGCAGTATCTGACGTATGTCGACCATTTTGATCAAGTTTTGACTAATACCGGACTATCAGTGCCTACGTAGGCAGTGTGCAGCAGAGATAACGCTCTATGAAGTCGTAACTAGAAGACTGTCTCTTTCGTAGGCTTGATGTGCAATATTTACTGTTGAGTACTGTACATTCTACGTAACTTCACGCATGTAATCCCCGAAGGGGTAGGCAGAGGTAAATGAATGCATTCAAGCATACATGCAAACACTCACGACTCCCCGGTTACGTTTTTGGCGCGTGTAACAGGTGGCGAACCTGTTGCCATCTCCGGCCACATTACCAAACTCCGAGGTACTGGGAAACTTCCAGAAAATGGGAAAAAACCAATAGAACCAGAGATAAAGGATTTTAAACCGTTATCTCTGAGAGTCCCCGACCCGGGAATCGAACCCAGGGCCCCCAGCGTAGTAATAGTGGCCTGCTACCACTACACTACTGAGGCCGTTAATGTACATTCTAACCCTACGTTTTAGCTATAGAATGCTTTGTCTTTGTCAGTTGCATTGTCAAAAGTGCAGGATAGAAAAAGACAAAGGAGAGATTTAGCAACACTTTAGCTAAAATACGTTTATGTATTTTATTTTAAAGAAAAACGGAAAGAAAAATTTTACTTCAGGCGAGACTCGAACTCGCGGCCTACTGGGAATCTAGTCCAGCCGCTCTTCCAATTGAGCTACTGAAGTCCTGCCCGATTTGTCAAATCTTTTTTTTTTTTTTTTTCTTTCCATTTTTCTTTAAAATAAAATATATTTCACAAGCATGTGTTAAAGCGAAATAATATAAAACAATTATTAAGCGTAAAAGCGACTTCTTTACGATATTCAATAAACTGCAAAGTCTATTATATCGGTTGCCTAACTAGCATAGTTGGTAATAGATGGCGCTGCTGCTACCATAAAGCAATGCAATAAATGTGAAGGAAATGTGGAAAGAAAAATTTGACTAGTCAAATTTTATTTCACAAGCATGTGTTAATGCGAAATAATATAAAACAATTACGTTTATGAATAATGGGATTAATGTTGAATTTGTGATAAGATAACATTAATTTATAACGAACCGTAATAATTGGAGCTAATAATTAATTAATTCCTAAAACTGAAAACATTGAAATTTTAATTAGAGAGAATTAACAGGTGGAAGAGCTCTATTGACGGAGCTCGCGGGCGTAGGCACCACCGCATTACCTAATATACTTGCCGCTAAATGGTAGTGATCAGCACTATCGTGTTCCGGTCAGACGATAATGTACGGCCCTGTAATTTCCGGCACAGAGGCATAACACCTTAGGCCTCAGGAGTGGTAACGCATCTGCATTTTGACCTTGGTCTTTGTGTGGGTGTCTACAGGCTGCAGTCATCACTTAACATCAATGTGAACTACATGCTTGTTTACCAAATTTATTACATTAAAAAAAATAACTGCCTCGGACTACTAGTGGTAGCAGGCCACTTCTACTACCCTAGGGTCCTGGGTTCGATTCCCGGATCTGGGGCTATCAGAGATAACTGATGCTAACGTTACTGGTGGTAGAGCTCCAGTGACGGAGCTCGTAGGCGTAGGCACCACCGCATTACCTAATATACTTGCCGCTAAATGGTAGCGTTCACCACTATCGTGTGCCGGTCAGGTGGTAATGTATGGCCTTGTAATTGCCGGCACAGAGGCATAATACCTTAGGCCTCAGGAGTGGTAACGCATCTGCATTTTGACCTTGGTCTTTGTGTGGGTGTCTATAGGCTGCAGTCATCACTTATCATCAATGTGAACTGCATGCTTGTTTGCCACTTACTTAACAAAAAAAAAATTGGATCACGTACTTTTCAGAGGAAACACCAAAGCGCCATAATGTTCCCTAAGTACATTTTTATGTGGCTCGATTATTACTCGTAAACTTGTAAAGCCTACTTAGCTGTGATAGTTTTTGAAATGTGAATCTCTTTAACAGCGCGTTTCACTTGTGATGTATAAAAAATATTATTCTCGCGTCAGGACACGTGACAATGCGTAAGACAGACACACGGGACCAGAATTGCATCCGCTTACTTTTTGGGGACTCATTTACAGCTGTCATGGTGGTGGTGGTGGTGGTGTTGGCGTTGCTGGTGTTGATGGTGTTGGTTGCTTTGGTGGCGTTGGTAGTGTTAATGGCGTTAGTGACATTATTGGCGTTAGTGGCGTTGGTGGCGTGGGTGGTGTTGGTGGTGGTGCAACAAAACAAAAACTGCATTACGTTAATATTCAAGTTTTCACTTCATACCTAATGAAGGTGGCAAACAAGCATCTATACCACCGCATTACCTCATTTCTACTGGTGGTAGAGCTCCAGTGTCGGAGCTCGCGGGCGTAGGCACCACCGCATTACCTAATATACTTGCCGCTAAATGGTAGTGTTCAGCACTATCGTGTTCCGGTCAGGTGGTAATGTACGGCCCTGTAATTTCCGGCACAGAGGCATAACACCTTAGGCCTTAGGAGTGGTAACGCATCTGCATTTTTACCTCTGGTCATTGTGTGGGTGTCTATAGGCTGCAGTCATCACTTAACATCAATGTGAACTGTATGCTTGTTTACCACGTTTAAAACATAAAAAAAAAAAAATCTATCTACCGCCACATGGTAGTGTTCAGCACGGGTCGCTAGTGAGTAGATAAATACTTTAATTGTAAAAACAGTGTAATATTTCAAATATTAATTGTTTACGCACGCACAATCATGCTAAAGTCTTCCGGCAAAGTACAAACGTGAAGTTATTTGAAATTAATACATTTGTATTGACAGAACATTGAACATAAAATACGCAAAACTCCAATATGAATACAGAAAAGTATTAAATTTACGCATCCGTGTAAACATGGCCTCGGAGCGAGCGTTGCCTAGCAACAGTAACCTAGTAACGCACAGAGCAATTGATTCGAATTCGAATTGAGAATACAATCGAACGGATTCTGATTTTAAACTGATCACGTGAGAGCCGTGCTCGCGTATCTATATAGGATTGTGGATTTTAGATTTCAGGTTATGGCTAGATGGATAGAAAATATCGACGGTAGGTATCTGAACATATCTATACATCTATACAAATAAATAAAATTGGAGTGTCTCTTTGTAATATAAAAATAACCGCTTTCTACTAAATGCATATGTACGAGAATGTACACACGGTACATATACCAAAACAACTATTTTTACAATTTTTGTTTGTCTGTCTGTTTGTCCCGACCGATATCGGGAACGGCGTTACCAATTTTGACGGGACTTTGGGACACTGGAAGATAGCTTATGTAATAAGGAGTAACTTAGGCTACATTTATTTATGAATGCGCCTACGTCTTTGTCCGGGTAGATACTAAACAATCTTAAATTTTACTGGTGGTAGAGGTCCAGTGACGGAGCTCGCGGGCGTAGGCACCACCGCATTACCTAATATACTTGCCGCTAAATGGTAGCGTTCAGCACTATCGTGTTCCGGTCAGGTGGTAATGTACGGCCCTGTAATTTCCGCCACAGAGGCATAACACCTTAGGCCTCAGGAGTGGTAACGCATCTGCATCTTGACCTTGGTCTTTGTGTGGGTGTCTATAGGCTGCAGTCAACACTTAACATCAATGTGAACTGCATGCTTGATTGCCACTTCCATTACATAAAAAAAAAAAAAAATCTCACGCGAACGAAGTTGCGGGTATAGCTAGTACCTACCTAATAAAACTCTAACTGGGCTATGTCTGTACATGGGAGATTATACGATGTGTCCCTGGGATAAGTGACCGCCCGCCGTTTTTCGAATATTTGTACAAAATTAAGGCCAATTACTCTTATAGGTATATATGGGACTTATGGGCTTTGGTTTTTTTTTAATGATTTTTAATTTTCTAGTAAATACGCGTGACGTGCTGTAGTTTTTTTACGATATTTCCTAAGTTTTTACATCTCTCTTCATTATTTTTTTTTATTGACTAACCGAAATCATTGTTTATCAATTAAAATTTGAACTGAACATTACAATTTAACAGCAAGTTTTTTTTTTTTTTTTTATGTCATTAAGTTGACAGACAAGCAGACGGGCCACCTGATGGTAAGTGGTCACCGTCGCCTATGGACATTTGCAACACCAGGGGAGTTGCCAACGCGCTGCCAGCCCTGAAGGACTCTTTTGACGCCATTTTTGAAGAACCCCGTATTGTAGCACCGAGGGAACACCTCAGAGGGAAGTATATTAGGTAATTCGGTGGTGCCTACGCCCGCGAACTCCGTCACTGGAACTCTACCATCAGTAAATAGTACTAAACACTACCATTTGGCGGCAGATAGATTGGTAATGCGGTGGTGCCTACGCCGCGTCTTTGCTCTGGATTACTACCACCTGTACAAAACAAATGTGATAATGAGTCATGCCTCTATTGAGGTAATATAGAAAACATTCTTTATCTAACATACTCTATGCGAAAAAAAAATCATTACTCTACATTCGCAGTAGACATCGCGACGCCTACGACTCCCCATACACCCACTACCAAGTGACTGAATAGAAAACATTCCATCGTATTTTCCTAACAAACCATCGCAAATCGTTATACCAATGCTCAACTTTTCAAACATCTATTCCGTTTGCGTTTTCTGCACACACATTTTTATGGGAATTGCGAACTTAGACGTTATGTTTTTCGGTTATAGTTCTGTTTCTTATTGTGTATTGGTACAGGGAAGATTAATTTTATTTGGCGTGATATATCGTACAGATTGTTATCTACGAATCTCGGTTTGTATGGTGATGCTCACTCAGTGAGAAAACTTAATTCTTCTCACAGATTTATTAATAGCTCGATAATAATGTCGTCTATTTGTATTTGTATTAATAGATTAGGATCCCACTGCAGAATCATTTCGTTCATCTAGATATGCTGCAAACCTAGTTTTTATGCATATTTATACCTAATCTATCCTTACCAACCAGGTTTCCAATAAAAATTTGGCCGCAAGTATTTTTAATTATTATTTTTCATCTTTAACAGCCAGCAATTCTTATTTGCGGCCGATTCAATGTGGATCCCGTTTATCACAAAAATGAGAAAAAAAATTGCTTTAATCTGATATATAAATAATACATGTACGTTATGGACGTAAAAAGATATCGGGGTGGAACGTAAATAGCTAGGGGCGGCCAAGTGCGCAACGGCAGCTTTGATTTTTCAGAGTCTTTGTACATATTGCAGTGAAGTAGACGATATTTTATTAAAAAAAAATAAACCAAAACTCGTTAAAAAAAAAAAAAAAATACGTGGTGGCAACCTAGTGGACATATATTCTCTAGATATATATGCATAAAAAATAGGTTTGCAGCATATCTGGATGAACGTAATTACGTAATTATTCTGTGATGGGATCTTAACCTATAATCGAATAATAGACGGGTATCATATCTATTGCTTATTACTTTAGCAAATACATTTGTCTATGTGGTATACTTATCACTTCTATTTAGATATACTTAATTGATTCAGTGTAAACATTTCCTTTATTTCCAATTCTTTCACAGTTACGGCAGTGCGATTGTGGAATACCTTGCCGTTAAAAAATCGTCAAGCTCAGAATCATGAGTCTTTCAAAAAACAGCTCAATGAGTACTACCTAGCTAAAAATTAGTATTGCTCTTAATTACCTATAATATTGCTGTATTATTATGTATATATCTATCCAATGTTGTTTATCTATATATGTTTTATACTTTGTATTTTATTAATTTAATTACTGTACGTATTATTTATTTAACCTGTACACCCCTACCGTCTTAACCAAATCAAAAGTCTCCTTCCACCTACAGGTAGTCTGGAAGAGATCGCTTTAAGCGATAAGACCGCCTGGTTGTATTGCCTATTTGCTATGGATCTAATTTTATTTTTGTAAAAATTATTGGTGTACAATAAAGAATATTCTATTCTATTCTATTTCTTAGAGATATGTAGTCTACAAGCAAACGTAACAGTTTCATTTGGTCCATGGTTAGTTCCTATAGCGAATGAAGCGCGCATGGTCCTGCAGTTGGTGTAGATCGGAAGCGATCTACTCGGTTAAGCAATACGGGCGTAGTCGGGTGTGTGATGGGTGACCGCTAGTGGCAAATTAAAATTTGCATTTCCGTGCTTCGGAGGGCACGTTAAGCCGTCGGTCCCGGTTGCTATCGATAGATAGCAGTCGTTAAAACCTTGTCGGAGGCCTTATGGGTTTGAAAACATCCGACAACGGGTTGGCCACTAACCCGTATCTCCGCCATCCCGCATTGGAGCAGCGTGGTGGAGTAAGCTCCAGGCCTCCTCCCAAGAAGGGGAGAGACTCGTGCCCTGCAGTGAGAAGTATCATGGGTTGCCATTATTAAGGTGACCTCCGAGTAGTGGCGAACTAAGGAGTCGGGGGAGTCCGCCACTACTCGACTAGACTACTAGACCTCCGGTTTTAGGAGCCTAATTTAAGAGATTTTTGAGCCCACGGAGGGAATTGTCGTTTCTTTAGCTTGCGCATTCTTCTTGGAAAGTATTTAGTTAGTTATTATAAATCTCTTACCAAATGTAAAAGATGGGGCCAAGCGGAGACGGAGATAGAGCCAGAGAGAATAACGTTTTTTTTTGCTCGCGTATAAACTTTTTTATACTTAAATAATAACAAGGCAAATTCTTTTGTGAAATTGTTGATTCTATTTTATATCTTTGATTATGTACATCTTTTGATTCAAATATGTATCTTAAATTATGATAATAATACCATTATAATTTATTTTGATTGACTTTGATGCGACGCATCGCATCGCAGTTTTGTGTGGTCGCCCTAAAATAGCATAACAAAAGTGTAATCTAACAAATGATAAAGCACAAAAGGGTAAAATGGCGTGCAGTAATATATATCACATCGTAATGAGCTCAGAAGTTTTGCAATTAACACGGCCCGCTGTGTCAGCAATTCGTCCAGTTTCGAACATTTGACTACGTCTGCTATTCACTTGGAGCCCTACACTAAAGATTTAGGGGTGTCGTTAGGGTTGCCAGGTCCAGGCTGATCATTTTCTGGACATTTCTGGGGTCACGAACGGGATCAGAGTTTTTTTCTCCGGTTCAAGACTAAACTAAGTAGGAATTACATAGCATCAAAACTTTGTCAAAATAAACTAGTATGGTTAAACAGCAAACAAAACAAAACACGCCTGATTCCGGGACAATCCCGGCAATCCCGGCCATCTGGCAACCCTAGGCGTCGTTCATATGATTAAGAGTCGAGGTGGCTTCGAAGCTTTAAAGTGCCCGCGCCCGCATCTAGCTTTATTGTACCAATAAATTTACTGGTGGTAGAGTTCTAGTGTAGGGAACGTAGGCAGCACAGCATTACCTAATCTATCTGCCGCCCAATGGTAGTGGTCAGCACTATCGTGTTCCGGTTAGATGGTAATGTATGGCCCCGTAATAACTATCACGGAGACATAAAAGCTAAAGTTTCAGGAGTGGCATCACATCTACATTTTGACCTCTGGTTTTTGTGTATAGATAGATTATAGATTGTAGTCATCGCTTCATATCTATGGGAATTGCGTGCTTGTTTGCATGAAAAAAGTTTTTGTTTGTAAGACGTGGGCAAGTAAACACTACTGCCTAAGATCACCCATGGGGCCCAAACTTTTTTGTATCTGTGGCGATTTATGTGTGTAAGTAAGCTGCAGTCATCACTTAACATCTATGTAAACTGTATACTTGTTTGGTTTGCCAGCTCCATTAAATAAAAAAATAATCGGAAAGCGTTTATCTGTGTGCAAAAAACCTAAGCTACACTATTTCCTATGACTATCACTGCTGATTAATTACTGTTGACAAAAAGTTTTTTGCGATTGCTTAATGCGGGGACAAAAGTAAAAATAAAAGGTTCGTCAATTTTCTCCTTCCAATGTTACGAACTTCGAGAATCATTTGTTATCGGGATCAAATCTGATATGCAAGATCATTCCCATGGCCCGTCCGACATAACGCCCTATTATAGAAGTAACACACGTCCGGATTCGGTTCGGCGGACCGCATCCACCGACCTAGCCGCGAGAGCGGACCGCATCGGACTTGATCAAAAATAATTATGTCCGCCGAACTCCTCTTCACACGGCCAGATTTGGTTCGGAGCGTACAGAATCCGCTATCCGCTCCGTACCAAATCCGGACGTGTGTTACTTTACTACTATTAGGCGGGTGCACACGACAGGTGGGGACCGCTCATTTATATCAATTACTTACATCAGACCGTGTGTGTCTGGAGCCTTAGGTTAGGTATTGTCAGTATTTATTTATTTTAACTATTTACATCTAATTACATCTATAGTCATGTTATAAAGAGGAGGCATTTGTGTTTTGTAGGTGGGTATGCTTAAAACGGAACTTTATAAAGGTGTTGCTCACTTGTTTGTTGTTCGTGCAATATATTTTTTGTGTTTTAATGTAGTTGTATTCACATATAGGATTACAATTTAGACTTTAAGTTCTGAAATGTATCTAATTGTTATGCAATATTGATTGTAATCTGCTTTGTGAATCTTGAATAAATTAAATTAAATTTAGTTGATGATTGACTTAAATGGAAATCTGAATACATTCACACGGTGAAATAGTTATCCTGAACATGAAATCTAGAATTCAGTGTCCATTAACCAAACGACGATCAGTTCGAAAGATTTTTTTTTTTAAATCAGTAATATTTATAAATATTAGCTGACCCGGCAAACGTCGTTCTACCATACAATAAAATATTACAGCCATTGTCTTATTAAGAACTAGCAGCTGCCCTCAACGTCGTCTGCGTGAAGGCTCTACAGCACCAAACATACCTAAGATGCCAGTGTCGCTTTAGCATTATAAGCAAACAACTTTTAAAATAGTATTAAATTAAAGTATAAGTTTTTTTGCAAGCGAAGCAAGTGAAGGGAGTCATATGGGAATCCTGCTGAGTTCAGTAGTATTATTACATATTCTCTGGTTCAGTCATAAGATGTGACTGAAGGAAATAGACAAAATAATGCAGGAATATATTCCCGGACACAAAAGAGTAAAATTACGTACAAAGGTATCAAACCTTACAACACTTTCCTATAAACTACGTTGGTAGTTATTCTGCCAGGAGCCAAAATGTAAAGAGAGACAGGACTGGTAACGCGGTAGCAAGCGACGTACAGTTGCCCGTGTGAGAAGCAAATTGTTCTGAGGTTAACACCCGCTGACCTCAGTGTCTGCCCCTGCAACTTATTGATGGTCATCGCGAAGCAAACATTCAACTGTACGCGCTTGAACTGGAATGTGTAGTTATGCAGTATGAGGGGAATGCGTGGTATAAATACTGCCTCGCCAATGCCGGGTCCCGTTATACAACTTCGGAGGAGATAAGTTCCGAAGAAGCATAATCGGGACACCTACCTTCAGCTTGATGGTATGCGATGAAAGTCCGCTTGCTGACAGGAAGTTCAGAAATGCCATGGGATAATGTGTGGCGTCATCTTGCTCGACGACAGTATTTATGGAGGTATAGACCACTTCATTGCCTATTAATTGCTGCAGCCTGATCATTTTTGGGCGTCGAAATGGCCCGCTTACACACCCATAACGTCGTTTTCTGCTGGTGCGGTATACGACTAATGTTTCGAAGCGCAAGCGTAAGTACGAACTCGTTAAGATCGTTTCAAAAAAGCATTCATCTCGGCAGCCCTCGATCTTCGCGTCAAAACGGGAAGCGTTTGCCGGAAATCGTCAGTGAACAGTAATGTGACACCACCCACTCAAATGTTCGTTCCTGCGGGTGTCCTGCAGGGTTCTGTCGACGGCCTCAACTGCCTTTCTATTGGCCATCGTAAACTCATCCCATACAATCAAGCAATCCTTGAGCACGTGTCCCTTATCACTGTTATATGACACACCAAAAACGTCATTTCGGCGCTCTCTAAATATAAGGGAATTTTAAACATGACATGTACTGTCTTGCTATCCGGAAGTAGTGTGGCAGCAATTCCCCACGACGCTACAGCAATAGCAATTTTGCCTTGCCTCCTGACCTCTGCAAGTATGCCAGTGATAACAAATGTTTTTCCTATTCCACCAGGAGCATCCAAAATCCAGGAGAAAAACATTTTACCCTGGTTTTGCCCATCTCTTTCGAGGATGGTATCATAAATTTATTTTTGCTCTGAAGAGAACAAAGCGACATGGTCATTTCGCCCGGATCGTAATTTGTCTCAGCGATATACTCCCAATTTCTACGGTCTTGATGCGGTGATAATTTGGGGAGCTGGTAACCCATATTCGATAGTTCAATCGGTGGTGGAAATTACCACATCTTGAAATGAACTAATACAGGTGTTCAGCATGCGTTCATTAGTTACTTCGACTTCGTCTCCAGTAGCACGTGTCTCAAAGCTCGTAGAAAATCTTCAGGCAGATGATGGCGATATTTCCCCGTCACTAACGCTTGCCTCCGCGAGGGTGTAAGCCCAGTTTTGGTAACCGTCGAGAAGGTGACGCTACGACTACACAGGCTGCGCGGTAAGTGGGATACTCCACGCCACCAAATATCCTCAGAAAAGTGAAATACGTTGGGCCTCGGACCGTGTGAAGAAACAACCGCAAGAAATAGCTTTCGCCATTATTTGGATGCACGGTATCTATAAACCTTACCCAATGAGGTGTCCTTGAAAATTCTCGGATATTAATGCAAAATTAGAAGTAAATCCATTAAGATTCATTACTTTTTGAGTTTAGCTCGAACATACATACAGACAAACAACAACAGACAAAACAAACACTATATTTGGCTTCGATATCGATAATGAATCACACCCCAAATATTCTTTAAAACAATTTAAAAAAAAGGTACAGTTTTGACTTTCCTACGATTTTAAAGATTTACAGCTCTTCCCCGTAGGAGATAGCGTGATAATATGTAGCCTATATGTTGACCGGACCTGTTAGTATTCATTATCAATTTTTTTCTTCAAATTTTGCGTGAATAGCAGGCTAACAGGCGCCATTTAATAGGTACTTTTTTAGTTTAGCCCAGACATACATAGAGACAAACAGACAAACAATCTGAAAACTATATTTTTGGCTTCGATTTCTATTGTAGATCACGTCCCAAGTATTCTTTTAAAAAATATTCGATGTACAGTTTTGACTTTCCTACGATTTTATCAAATGTAGAGATTCCCGTGGTGTTGAGCGATTTTCCCGCAGTAAAAAGTAGCCTAAATGTTGGCCAGGCTTAGTATCTATGCACCACAAAAAGTTTCATTCGAATCCATCCAGTATCTTCGGAGATTAGCCTGGACAAAGGGACAAACAGACAAACAGACAGACAATAAAATTAAAAATCATTGAAAAGTGTTCTAATACTATTTTAACATCGCCCGCAATTAGTTTTTCGTAAATATATACAATGTACAGACACGCGGGTTTTACTGTTTTATATAGATAAAAAAACATCAAGTGAATCCCATCATCGGTGTGAGCAAGCTTACCCGGCAAACATCATTCTGCCGTAGGCACAATAAATGTCGAAGTCATTGCCGCACGAAAAATTAAAATAAAAAACAGGCGGGAGCACTCGTTAGTGCGAGCAACGTGTTTGAATTATTTTTTTTTCCTGAGCCCATATTAATTTTGCTTTTAAGTTACAATGTTTCAAAATTTCCATTAATTCATGAAATGTGTAGGAAAAACGGTAAACCTATACATGTTTAAAAATACACACAATAGCTCATTTTTTCCTTGTCTAATTTTAGTGAGCTTCGAGAATCATTTGTTATCGGAATAAAATCTGACGTGGAAGATCGTCCCCACGGCCCGTCCGTCACAACGCCCTATTAGGCCGGTGCACACGACAAGTGGGGACCGCTCATTTATGTCAATAACCTACGTCAGAACTGTGTGTATATAGCTTTAGGTACTGCCTTATGCCTCAGTGTTTATTTATTTTAGCTAATAATTTACTTGTACTATTTATTTTTCGCAATAACACGTGCGAGTGAACTTCAGAAATTAAAGAAAAAACGCAAAGAAAAAATTGACTTCGGGCAGGAATTGCTTTACCATTAAGCTAGCGAAGTATTTCGGATTGGTACTGGTTATCCTGAGGTCGCAGGTTCGATTCCTACCCGAAGTCAAATTTTTCTTTCCGTTTTTTCTTTAATTTCTAATAATTTACTAAAAATTAAAATGTATGTTTTTGTAGGAGTTTTTTCTTGATAACTGTATTTTACTGGTGGTAGAGCTCCAGTGATGGAGATCGCGGGCATGGGCACCACCGCATTACCTAAGATACTTGCCGCTAAATGGTAGTGTTCAGCACTATCGTGTTCCGGTCAGGTGGTAATGTACGGCCCTGTAATTTCTGACACAGAGGTATAACACCTTCGGCTTCAGGAGTGGTAACGCATCTGCATTTTGCCCTTGTTCTTTGTGTGGGTGTCAATAGGCTGCAGTCATTACTTTACAACAATGTGAGCTGCATGCTTGTTTGTCACTTCCATTACATAAAATAAAACATTAACAAAATTTGCAATTCTAACAGGATGTACCTCCCCGGGACTGAACTCAGGACCCTAGCGAAGCAGTTGTGACTACCATTAGACTACTGAGACGGTTTACTGAGTTCTACCACACCGCGGACACTCCGCCAAAATTTCATACAAACGCTTAATTTGGTTTCTATCCATCAGTGACGTGTATTTACACGCGCACCTGTGTGCGTAGCACGCACAAAATACCAACCGTCGCCCATGAGAGAGGAAGGGGTTGTGTATGTGTGCAAATCAGGCGGGACGTCGAAGTGTCCATTCTATACGTAGTATTATTACTACTCTGGTTCTACTGACCTTTTTTGTCACCTGAAAGTGTTTTCTAAAATAAAAAGGCAATTCTTTCTGATCCTGTATGCTTTTTCTTAATCCTTAAAAGCGTCGTAGACTCCGATTGTTGCAAACACCAACATTGTTTGAAATTGCTAGGTGTTGCTTCGTAGCACAAAGCTACGTGGCGTAGACAATATAGTGGCATATTCTTTCGGCCCGTATTTTTTTTATGTAATAAAAGTGGCAAACAAGCATGCCGTTCACATTGATGTTAAGCGATGACTGCAGGGTATAGACACCCACACAATGACCAGCGATCAAAATGCATATGCGCTGCCACCCCTGAGGCATTAGGTGTTATGCCTCTGTGCCGGAAACTACAGGGCCTGTAATTACATACAGTATTGTATGTAATTACCGGTACAGCAATATATAATACCTCAGGCATAACGTATAAAATGTAAGGTATCTCTCTGGTCTCATGTAGATGTGTATAGGCTACAGTATGCTTACCATCAATGTAAACTCTATGTTTGTTTGTCACTTCATGAAATAAAAAAACAATAGACATAGCTAAAGATTTCATACAGATTACTTATATTTAGAGTGGTAAAATTGTTTTTTTTTTTTAATTATTTTTATGTAATGGAAGTGGTAAACAAGCATGCGGTTGATGTTAAGTGATGACTGCAGCCTATAGACACCCACACAAAGACCAAGGTCAAAATGCAGATGCGTTACCACTCCTGAGGCCTAAAGTGTTATGCCTCTGTGCCGGAAATTACAGGGCCGTACATTACCACCTGACCGGAACACGATAGTGTTGAACACTATCATTTAGCGGCAAGTATATTAGGTAATGCGGTGGTGCCTACGCCCGCGAGGTCCGTCACTGGAGCTCTACCACTAGTTAAAGGTCAATTATCGACTTACTACTTTATCAAGTAGCGATATGCGGATATTTGAATTTCAACAGAATATTTATTGGATCTATTAGAAAACAAAATAGAAACAAAATTGAAGATGCAATCTTATTTTACAGATGGCTATCGTCTGGTGTCGTGTTCTAAAGGTCAATAAACAGTTTCTTTTTATTGGATCCCTGGTGGGTCGATTAGCAACTTAGTAGTTTTTTTAGTTCTGGTGTCTAAATGAGGCGCAAGGAAAATTGTACTTTGTCGGGGGACGGTGTTTTTTTTAGATTGATGTTAGAAATAGATTGAGATTTTTATGAAAATATTATACTGTATTTTTTTATATTATGAAGGATACAAACAAGTATCACTGTGTGTGACAGTTAAAATAAATCTAAAGAAGGCGTAGAGGTTTTTAGAAAAATGCAGTAACTTTGAGGTTAGATTTGGTTATGTGTTACGTACTTGTTTACGTGGCAGTGTTTTGATTTTGTTTCGTTGGTTCGGTGGTTGGTTGGTTTGATTAGAAAGTTTTATTTTCATAGGTTTTGAAATACGCTAACTTCTATTATTTTCTAATGTGTACAAAATGTTGGTTGTTATTGTTAACAATTTGAATATTGTTCAGTGAACGCTTATTAATTGAATTAAATGTTATTAATACAAAAGAAAAAAATGAATCTAGTGGACCTTTAAAATTTTACTAAACGATGGTTTACTTTGCGTTGGCATAATGGATAGATCTGTATGTAACGTGTGAAAATATATTAAAAAAATACAGAATAAGGAATCAGTACAGTGTGCAATATGCCCAAAAATATTATCTCCTAAAGGTTCTTTAACAAAGTTTAAGCCTAGTTCCAAAAAGACCGTAGATAACATTCTTTTTTCTACCGTCTACTAAAATTTCCGAATTTGTTGCACGCACAAGACGGTATTTCCACTCGAACTGTTTAACCACGTTTAACTGAGTGATTGTGTCGCTCGGTAACTGATTTCTGCAGCCTATAGACATCTACACGATGAAAATGTTGCTATACATAAAGCCAAAAAAAAAAATTGGCGAAGAAATTTTTCTTTTCCTTCTTATTTTGTTTTTGGATGGAAGAAACTGATTTTTTGACGTGACAACGTCTTAAATTAGGTTGCGGCTCGGAGTCACTCATGAAAAAGTGTAACGCCCGGTAACGTAACGATGAGTCACCGAACGAGAGAGAGGCCTGCCGGACCGGCGAATGCCTTTCTACCGAGAAAAAGACGTTGTCACGTAAAATCTTCGCCCGTAAAACCGACTTTACAGGCAACCAGTTTTTTTTCATATTTTTACTTCACGTTTTTGTTATACCTATTTTAATAACCTTAATATCAGTTTTAATTTATGTAATAGTTATTCACTCTAGGTATTTGAATTCTAATGACTTTTCGAAAACGGTTCAAAAATATCACTCGAAATAAAAATGATTTTCTTTGCCCGGCCTGTTTGCTTGTCTCTCAATCTTATATCCCATGACTTATAAAGGCAACTGCATTATTTGCCCACCATATCACTTTGGAAACGCCACTTGACTCAATAAAAAACAGATATTCAGTCAAACATTGAATATGTTCAAAGTTTGGTTGCAGACAAAGACTAAGATTTAAAGCGTCGACTTCTAGGTTGTTTTTCCAGACACTGTGGTGTAAGGAGTGTTAGCGCGACGTCCGATTTAAATATCGATTGCGATGCTTCATATGTTTTTTTTTTATTGCAATGTAGTTGGGATACCGCAATTTGTACTATGGATCCAAATTCAGCGGTTAAACAGTGTTCAAAAACAATATGAATAATAGTTTATGAATAAGAATAACAGTTGAATCTGATAATTTTGTTAACTGATAATTTGTATAAAATTTAATTAAATATAAAAATAATTTAAATAGGAATTAATGTTGCTTGTGATCATATAAAAATGTAAATGATAGTGAATGAGAAATTAATAAAAGGCTTTTTTATTTTATTTTTATTTATTTTATTTAAACAGTGTTCAGCACTATCATGTTCCAGTTTGATCGTAATGTGGCTTTGTAATTTTTATCATAGATACGAAACAACTTAGACCTCAGCAGCTCAGGGGTGAAAGTGTGTCTGCATTTTGACCAGCATCTTTTTTTGTAAATGTCTAAGGTCTGAAGTCGTCATTTTTTTAAGTAATGAAAGTGGCAAGCAAGCATGCAGTTCACATTGATGTTAAGTGATGACTGCAGCCTGTAGGCACTTACACAATGACTAACAATGGCTGAAAACGCAGATGCGTTGCCACTTCTGAGGCCCAAGATGTTATACTTCTGTGTCGGAAATTACAGGGCCGTACATTACCACCTGACCGGAACACTACCTTTTAGCGGCAAGTTTATTAGGTAATGCGGTGGTGCCAACGCTCGCGAGCTTCGTCACTGGAGCTCTACCTCCAGTAAAATTTATCATCCGTCATTTAACATCCACGTGAGTAGCATGCTAGTTTGCCACCATCGTCACATAAAAAATGCATTTATTTTGACCTTCATTCTGATTTAACCAGTGCACAATCTCCTGCCTATTCTACAAACAGACGGAAATATTAAATTTGTGATAGCTGACATAATGCATTCAAAACTAACCTCGCATTTTGCAAAACAACTGAATAATCGATTTATTTTCCATTCAAGGTTATTTTGAATAGTTTGCAAAGATTATACATATTTTTGAAAGAGGACTAACAAATTTATGTGCCGAAGTCAGCTGAAAGGATGTGGAAACGTCATTAAGGGTAGGTGGGGTGATCTGTTTCATCTTTACCCTTGGGCCAGTCTGGTTAGTCCCACCCAGTCGGAGGGTTGTGTCGCTCGGTACGTTTTAAACCTCGATTTTCATCTGTGACTGTGTTTGTGTGTGAGCTTAAAACTTTTAAATCGGATTGTCTACAGCACCTATTTTATTGAAGTAAGTTTTTTAATTTGGGTCTTTTATCGTAGGCTATTTAGAATGAGTATTTTATTTAGCATTTTATTATTGTTAGTTATATCACTTGTTTATTGTTTGATATAAATATAAGGTTACTTGCTGTTGTCCCGGCTTCGCCCGCGTGGATGTCGTTTTATAAATAACTAAGTAGCCTATGTTCTTTCTCAAAGTCAGCTCTCTGTACCAAAATTCATTAAAATCGGCTCAGTCGTTGGGGCGTGAAAAGGTTACAGACAGACAGACAGAGTTACTTTCGCATTTATAATATTATAGTAGGGAAGTAGTTAAGTAGTTCTTTAGAAGTAGGGAAGTATTAATGATGCTATGTATGACAGTGGATACATTTTTGTGCTTTTTAATTTCTGGTAGTTCAACGAGTTCTATAATTAATTTATTACAGTTCAGAGAGAAAGTTTCCCTTCATAAAAATGTGTTTTATAATGCTAATTATCTCAAGTATTTTATTGTTGCGGTCTTCATGTAATTAGGGATGGTAATTAAAAATATCTGGTTGTTCTCTTTTATGTTTGAGGATGATTTTGTGAGATGCTGTTGTTTCAAATATTTTGTAGGGTCGCTTCTATGCAAATATCTTTAGTGACAAATGATTAATAAAAATGTAAAGTACCTACTGCATTTTGTAAGGAACATATTTATGAATAATTTATGTTCTTTTCATTTTAGATGTTCCCTTTACAGCTTTTAAGTTGGCGGGGTCTTAAGTTGTTATATTTGAATATTTTATTATTCTCCATAGTCTCATTACATGAATTTATATTTATACTAGCTGCCCCGACCAACTTCATATCGCCTTAGAGATATAAAAAAAATATATGTAAAAAAAATGTTAAAAATAAGAACATTTTGTGAGAATTACCTTTATGACTTAGGGGTATGAAAAATAGATGTTGGTCGATTCTCAGACCTACCCAATAGGCACACAAAATTTCATGAGAATCGGTCCAGCCGTTTCGGAGGAGTATGGTAACTAACATTGCGACACGAGAATTTTATATATATAGAAAAGATTATCTGTACTGAAATTTGCGATCGCTCTCAAATTCATGCGTTCGTAATGAAGATGTACGAAAGAGGCTTTGTGTGAATGACATTATCGGAGCAAAAATGAAAAAAAGGCATACTCCGATGGTTCGGGCTTTTAGAATGAACGTCGAATAAGCGAATGACTAAACAGATATACCAACAATGCGAATGTGTATGGTTTGCAGATGCCCAGGAAGACCTCACTTCTCACTGGTGGTAGAGCTCCAGTGACAGAGCTCGCGGGCGTAGGCACCACCGCATTATCTTATATACTTGCCGCTTATTGGTAGTGTTCAGCACTTTCGTGTTCCGGGCAGGTGGTAATATAAGACCCTGTAATTTCTGGCACAGAGGCACATTTCTGGCACCTTAAGCCTCAGGAGTGGTAACGCATCTGCATTTTGACCTGGGTCTTTGTGTGGGTGTCTATAGGCTGCAGTCATCACTTAACATCAATGTGAACTGTATACTTGTTTGCCTAATTACATTAAAAAAGACAGATATACCTACAATACGAATGTATGGTTTGCAGAGGCCCAGGAAGACAGTCTGACTTACCTTGACCAAAAAGATCGAGTACTGTCCTGTCTGAGGGTGGGTGGGAGGGGTCAAGAGTCTTAGGAATCGGCGGGCGTATGAAGAGAATGATGAATGTAAAGGAAGCACGAATGGTGTGTCAGCTGTGTGTGCTATGCTGGAGACCTGAGTTCGATGCCCGAGATAAAGTTTTTTTTTATGTAATGTGATGACTGCAGCCTATAGACACCCACACAAAGACCAAGGTCAAAATGCAGATGCATTACCACTCCTGAGGCCTAAGTTGTTATGCCTCTGAGCCGAAATTATAGGGCCGTTCATTACCACCTGACTGGAACACGATAGTGCTGAACACTACCATTTAGCGGCAAGTATATTAGGTAATGCAGTGGTGCCTACGCCCGCGAGCTCCATCACTGGAGCTCTACCACCAGTAGAGTTGAAAGTTTTCCATTTTCTGGAAAACACATTACAAAACTCCGAGGCACTGGTCAACACCAGTGCCTCGGAGTTTTGTAATGTGCCCGGAGATGTCAACAGGCTCGTCACCTGTTACACGGCAAAAACGTAACCGGCGAATCGAGGATGTTTGCATGTATGCTTGATGCATGCATTTACCTACCCCTTCAGGGATAGGCGTGAAGTTACGTACTGCCTATACAAGGTGATTTTAAGCCACCAGCCAAATTTTAAGGGATCATTTTGATCATCCACGCTCTTTGCCCAGCCCGTAAGGGATCTGCCGTGAGTATACAATTTACTCATCTTTATGTATGGTGGTAGAGTTTCAGTGTGGGAGCATTACCTAACCAGATAAGTAAATGGTAGTGTTCAGTACTATTGTGTTCCAGTTAGGTGGTAATGTATTGTCCCGTAATAACTATCCCAGAGATCACTTAAGTTCTCAGGCGTGACAACGTATCTGCATTCTGACCTCTGGTTTTTGTGTATATGTTTACAGGCTGCAGTCATAACTTAACATCCATGTGAACTGAGTGCTTGTTAGCCACCTTCGTAACATGAAAACGAGCTCATGCGAATAGAAGCGAATGACATTGATACATGTGTAGGTAATGATTGATTTATTTTATTATTGATAAGCGGTATTGTACTATAAAATGTCACAGCATGGATTATCAATAAAATAAGCTCAATAACACACATTTATGCGATGGCATGACTACGTTTTTTCCGCGCTGAAATATGTCTTTGCGAATTATAGCTTATAAAATGACTTATAAAACGTGACGTGACTTATAAAATTATAAGCTTGTGAAGGAAAGGATGGAAGTGTTCGAAGTGTTTCTCCGACGCAAGGGGAGGATCTTCCGACTAGGCGAGGTGATAGCGCCTGGCGAGCCGCGGCCTACCTAACGATTGACGTTGGGCAGTTGTATAACAATTCATATATGGCATAATTATTTAAATGGCAACTCTTGAGAAAACTTCGTATGTGCGATGTAATTCGATTGTGCCAATTTTAAGAATAAATGATCGATTTTATTGAAATAAATATATAATTCTTCACAACTAGCGGAACAGACAAACTTCGACCTGTCATTTAAAAATTGTATTCTAGCAGTTTTTTGTTCCTACCAATTTTAAAGTCGGGGTTAAAAAATTCTTCTGAACAAAACCGTCACCCTGGTTTGACGTTAGGAACACACCTACATTCCTTGGACAACAGTGAGTGCTTGTAATTTAATATGAACTATATACAATAGCAATAAAGATCAAATTGACTCTACGTTTTAGTTAGAATACGTTTGAATGGGACAAAAAAAGGAGCTGTTTTTAGGGTTTTCCCGGCAATTACTCGAATTTTTCTCACCTTTTACACCGTCCCTAGACCTCCACGAATATTTAATTTTCAAGACCAAGATAAGATAAATCCGTTCAGCCGTTCTCGAGTTTTAGCAAGACTAACGAACAGCAATTGATTTTTATATATATTCACAATAATTATTTATTAATTAGTAACTATTGCATTATTTTATCAAAAGTTAATGTTTTCTTTCAGTTATATAAAAACACAACTTATAATAAAAGAGCCTAGATTTTCTTTAACTTTGAGTGTATTTCTTTGTTTTGGTTTGCCATCAAAATTAATCCTTAGTCAAGGACATTACAAAAAGATGTAAACACATTGTCCTCAAAGAAAAAAAGAAGTCCACAAAAAGCTTTGACGGTTACGGAAAAAGTAATGATCCGCAACGCCTACAAGTACGTGAAAAACGAAACTACTGCGCTAAAATAGTAATTGTTTAGATAATACTATAGTAGGGGAGCCCAGGATTATATTTTTGGATTTACTCGAGCGCGTCAGATAAAGATATGGGAGATTCCTTGAATCCCGCTGGTTATCTCCACTAAATCTAAGGTTCGTATATAAAGATGCGGCCGAAGAATAGTCTTAAAAAAAATTATAAATGTCGCTACGATCTTACTCATCTTCCGAATTGTCTGAATTTTGGATAGGAGCATTGTTTGGCCACATTTTAAACCCTCACAGAATATCTGACACGCTCTTGACCCAAGACGTTGATGCCGCGTCCTCTTCAAAAACATTTGATTCGTTCAAAAATGAAGGTGAAAAATTACTCAAGACTGTCAGATACTCAGAGAGGATCTAAAGTGAACCCCATCAAAGCTCCCATCCAAAATTCTGACAGTTTGGATGCGAGGCAAGCTCGTGGCGGAAGCCCTAAGGGTTCGGCCTTTTATGGAAATCTTAGATTTGGTGGAGGTACTGAATTGGGTGTAAGGTATCTCTTATAACTTAATCTGACGCGCTGGAGTAAATTCAAAAATCCCCTCTTGGGCTCCCATACTATAAACGAATTGAATCGATTCGGAAATATTTCATTTTCGTATGGATTAATTTCGCAACGTCACTATTTAGAAGTTGTCATTACGTTGCAACACTGTAAATGTTTTTTTTTTGGCGGGAACCTTGAAAGATTACTGTAGTGCTCTTATTTTATTTTATTTTCTTGGTGTATTTTTGAGTTATATTAAATAAAGTTGATGGCATTTTGTTTGATATAGGTTTATAACAGTGCCCGTGTATAGTGAAATAGAATAACAGTGCAAAAACACGGCTTTTCAATTTGCCTCCAAAACTTTATTGTAAATATTCTGGTAAAGTAGCCATCGCTTTACTCGAATTACTTGACTGTGACTCTGACTGACTGACTGATAATTGACCAACTGACTTTAACTTTTACGCTGCTTATTCATAAATATCGTTTTAATTGACACGGGCAGTATGCGTTATAGCGATGCCATTAACACAAAAAAAAACACTGTAAATGTCAAATCAGGAATCGAATTAAAATTCCGAGTTTAATTTTCATACAGTACCTACTCTTAACCGTGAAAGTAAAGTAATCTTAAAATTGTTTGCAAAAGCATACGTATACAACACGAAATTTAATTAAACTCATAAATTAATACATCCACACGTGACGCGACGAGACGTTTAAATATTCAAATGTGGAATACGTGCATTAATTAAATTTCGGCCTATTAAAAACGTAATTAGACATCCGCCATATTGGTTGTGACGTCACTAGTGTCATTAGCGCGTTTTGTTTTTTTATAGTCGAGGTGTGGCTTGGTGTTTGACTTTATGTGGTCTAGTGGACTTATCCCGTGATATAATTAATGTAGGGACATAATTCACTGTTTGTAGAAAAATTCTAAGGCGGAGGTCGCTGGTTCGGTTCTTACCCGAAGTCAATTTCTTTTATCCATATATTATTTAATTTCTAAAGACACTCATATGTGTTATTACTAAAAATAAAAATATTGTAACGAACGTTTGTATTTGTTTTTTTTTTGCATTCCATAAGCTACTACATGTATATAAATAAAATAAATAAAAAATAAAATACGCTTACACTCACAGCCCCCACATTAGGTATAAACCTGTGTCATGGGTGCCGTTGTACACATACAACACATACACAAACACCCAGACCCGAAACAAATATCTGTAGGCCATACAAATATTTGTCCCGGTGCGGGGATCGAACCCGCGACCCTTCGAATCAAGCGGTCGTCTCAAACCGCTGGACCAACTAGGTCGTCAAAATCTATATATGTATCTAGAACAACAATGTGTTATTTATTTTATTTTTAAAGAAAAATGGAAAGAAAAATTTGACTTCAGGCGAGGCTCGAACTTGCGACCTACTGGGAATCTAGTCCAGCCGCTCTTCCAATTGAGCTACTGATTATATTATAGCATTCTATATCTGATTATAGCAATTATTAAGGGTAAAAGCGACTTCTTTACGATATTCAATAAACTGAAAAGTCTATTATATCGGTTGCCTAACTATCATAGTTGGTAATAGATGGCGCTACTGCTACCATAAAGCAATGCAATAGATGTGAAGGAAAGATTTGACAAATCGGGCAGGGCTTCAGTAGCTCAATTGGAAGAGCGGCTGGACTAGATTCCCAGTAGGTCGCGAGTTCGAGCCTCGCCTGAAGTCAAATTTTTCTTTCCATTTTTCTTTAAAAATAAAATATATTTCACAAGCATGTGTTAATGCTAAATAATATCAAACAATGTGTTATTTATCAAAACATTATATACTTATACTTATAAATAAAAATGAATCACTAAGTGTGTTGGTAAGCGCAAAGACTCAAGAACAGCTTTACCAATTTCGCTAATTCTTTTTTTGTTGTATTTGTAATAGAATTGACGGTCGAAGGTTTTTATAAAAGAAAAAAAATAGATAGTTGCGGGGAAAAGTAGGACAATTGAAAAAATATAACCACCATATTTACCTTTCCAATGTAAATCTTAAGCCACTTGACATAATGGTCAATCGTCAATTATCGTTTTAAATATTATAGATGAATAGGTAGAAATTTATGATTGAGAATGAAATCAAATTACCCGTAATAATCTACATTGCACGCTAGTTCATTATAAATATTTAAATTATAAAAAAATATATTTATATAATTTATTTATTATTATATATAATAACAACGGTAATTGATGTCACTCTCAGCTGACGCTAACTCACACACACTCACATAATAATATACTTGATAAAAAGGGCACAGCAGCTTGTAGCGAGCTGTTCGTAGGTGAGTAGCGACACCATCTACCATCATTTCGAGTTCCTTCCGAGAAATGGGCTCCACCTCGTCCGCCACACAGTAGTGCGGCCGGACAGAGCATCAGGTCTCTCACCTCTGGCTTGCCTTCATTGGTCGATCAGAGAGGAGCGCTAGAGGTATGGCATTTGTAGAAATTTAGATAATAGTCTGTTATCTAAATTTTTCTAGTTTTGTGTGGAGGTCTATAGGCTGCAGCAGCTATGTAAGCTGCATGCTTGTTTGCCATCTTCATGACATAAAAAAACCGGTCAAGTGGGTGTCAGGCCACGCACAGTGTAGGGTTCCGTATTTAGTGTATTTACAGAGTAAGAAAAGTAATTAAAAAATATATATGGAGTTGTTCGAAATTTTCGAGTAAAATAAATTTGGTCGACTATTACTCGCAAACTTGGAAAAGGCCAACTTAAGTGTGATAGTTTTCCTTTTAATCTCATTATATATAGTTGCTATTGCCGTAACGTTTGAATTTCTAACATCAACCGTTTAGTTGGTAGAGGTCACTTGACTCTAACGAAAATTGACACTTTAAAGCTTAATAAGCCAGGAACAGTTAACTAAATCGAAAAATGGTATTAACACACCCCTAACATTTTTAAAAACCTATCCAACGATATCCCACACTATCGTCGACCCATATTGTCGGCGTGATTAAGGTGAATTATTCACCTTGTGTGCCAAATTTCAAGTCAATAGAGACTTGACTAATAGTTTTTGCGCTAAACCGCAAACGGACAGACAGACAGACGGACATGGCGAAACTATAAGGGTTCCTTGTTTACTACGGAACCCTAAAAAACACAGTAATTATGTTTCATCAACCAAAAAAAATGAAGCAATATATTCTAGTGTTTGTCCTTTGATATACTAGGGTGCGTAAATTAATTACTATCACAAGATAGATTATTTCCTTCATGAGGTACAATTTATGTGCTCTGTACTCTTCTTATGTTAGAACGAATCCCTTGAGGCTATATTTCTTGTTTACTATTTAGGTACTATTGTGTTTACAAATGTGTCTGTGAATTAATCACAATTAACTCTGACTAGAAGTCGTCGGGACGTGACGATTCCATCGCCCTGAAGTGGTGGAGAATTCTTCAACTTATGATCGGTCAACGGATGATTTGAACATCATTGCTATCAGTTGAACAATAATGTTCATTTCAATAGGGCGGTAGTTATAACAACTTAGGATGGGTTCGCAAATCCGTTTGCCAAGCGTGGCGATATTGGTATATTCTCTGCAAATGACGCACAACACTGTGCCCTCTGTGTGTAGAAGCGCATATGGCCCCGCGGCTGGTGTAGAGCGTAAGCGATCTACTTGGTTAAGCATTACGGGCGCGGTCGGGTGTGTGATGTGTGACCGCTAGTGGCAAATTAAAAGCGCGTTTCCGTGCTACGGAGGGCACGTTAAGCCCATACACGCCGTATGGTTCCGGTTGCTCTCGATAGATAGCAGTCGTCAAACCTTGTCGGAGGCCTTATGGGGCGGTTTGAAACCATCCGACAGCGGATTGGCAACTAACCCGTATCTCCACCAATCCGCATTGGAGCAACGTGGTGGAGTAAGCTCCAGGCCTCCCCCCAAAAAAGGGAAACTCGTGACCAGCAGTGGGACGTATAATGGGTTGCCATTATTACTGTGCCCTAACTTTTAGGCTGAGAGCACACTCTGCGCTCGACGATTGCCCAGTGAAGTAGACTGGGCCGTCTCGAGACGTGCCGCGTACAGGAGTCCATAAAAAACCCGTATAAAATGCGGGATGGCCGCCGTACGGTGTATTGCTATTTTTATCACATATAAAGCTCAACGTTATAGGCGTCGTGAGAACTGAAGCTTAAGTGGCCTAAGATACTTATTATTATCTTAATAACCTTTTGTCGTCAACCTAGTCTATTTTGGTTATATATCAGTCTAATACTAAAAGAGGTTTCAGTGAGATAGATATACTAGTAAGACCGCCTCGACTTTTCTCTTTGTTATATCGATGGGTACACAAAGTGTAATAGGTTTTTTAACTTTCACTGGTAACCTAATCCACCACAGCTTTACCTAATCTGTCTGCCGCCGAATGGTAGTGTTTAGCACTATCGTGTTCACAGAGACATAACAAGAACTCCGAGGTGGCAAAGCATCTGCATTTTGATCGCCGGTTTTTGTGATGATGTCAATATATAGGCTGCAGTTATTGCTGGTGAGCTGCATGCTTGTTTGCCATATTCGTTGCATAAAAAAACAATGGTGGTCCCATTCCAATGGGGCGGTAGCAAGTGCAATAACACAAGATGGGCAGCAGCGTCCTGCGATAAAACTACCAGCACTACGATAGCCAATCCGTATGCCAAGCGTGGCGATTATAGCATATCCCTCTTAGGGGAAGACTTTGGTCTAGTGTGTTCGGTTGACCGACTGCACTAGTGAAAGATTTTTTGCAATAGAAGAAAACTCTTCCGCTAGTGGGTGGTGGGGTCGCCAAGTCCCGACGCTAGCATACTGCAACTCTACCACCAAGAACTGACTCGGGATTCAATGGGTACGTTACTATCTACCCCTTCCTTCTAACACAGTCTTGATAATATTCAACGAAAACACATCCAAATTAGTGAAACACAGGGTTTTCCTCCTTGAAACGTAAATTAGTGAACGTTTTTAATTAGGGGAATAATAACCAAGCCCTCGATAATCCGGGATCAGAGTTCATTAAAAATCCCGGGTTCACCGGGATACCGGGATTCCACGAGTAAGTGATCATGGAGGTTTATTGCCAAATATTGCATGTTTAATTGGATTTTAAGATCCAGTAATGAACCTCTTTACAGCCCTTCTCTCTCTCTAAAGTCAGGCTCTTACGCTTAGTGGTTATAAATTTAATTTTCTTGTGGCTGTAGTTATTTTTTATGAAACAAGCATACAACTCACATATAAATATGGTTTTATGTTAAAAATGATTAAAAAAAATAATAAAATAACTTTATTTCTGTTACATAGTGGTACAAAGTATAGAGGTACCGATTCATTACAAATATATGCGGTGCTAATTTAAAAAAAACTGGTTGCCTGTAAAGTCGGTTTTACGGGCGAAGATTTTACGTGACAACGTCTTTTTCTCGGTAGAAAGGCATTCGCCGGTCCGGCAGGCCTCTCTCTCGTTCGGTGACTCATCGTTACGTTACCGGGCGTTACACTTTTTCATGAGTGACTCCGAGCCGCAACCTAATTTAACGTTGACACGTCAAAAAAAAACATTATAAAGTTATCATAGAACGTATGTTCTAATTATGAATTAAAAATCCAAATGTCGTGGAATTGGACTGCTTATTAAAAAAGTGTTTTTTTTTCAAGGTTGTCCTACTATGACTAAGTTAATACTTAAGTTGGTAGTTACTTAGTTGCAGTGGGATCAACTTGGAAGTGTTTTAAAAATTTGGTCAACAGTAGAACCTCCACCTTTTGTTGTGTGTTAATATACTTAAAAATAATAATTATACTTAATCAAAATACCACGCTGACGTACTCGTGGCTCACAGTGAGTATGTTAAAAATTAATATAAAATGCCCGGAACTTGTACAATAAAAAAAAAGTCCGCCTATAACAAGAACAATCAAATATAGCTTTTATTACAACGTAATAAAGTGTCTATGTGTAGGTACAAATTGACCTTTTTCTGATAGTAAAATATCAGCTTTTCTTTCATAGGAATATCAGTTGTTCAATATGCGTATCGAATACGGATTCTTGGATAATAGATGATGGGAAATAATAGATTTATTATCAAGGTCAGCGAGCAATACGAATGCCCGGGAAATGTACATTTTTATTACTCCTTTTTTTTAGAATTTAGTAGCTAGGGGATTACATTTTTATACCTATAGTTGTATTCAGTTTATTCAGTTTATTCATTTATTTCATATAATTAGGCTCCTGGAGAGCACTTTTACATCGTCATTTTTTTTTAAACTAACCTAGAGCAGAGAATATATATATTATTACTACGTATAGAATGGACACTTCGACGTCCCGCCCGATTTGCACACATACACAACCCTTCCTCTGTTATGGGCGACGGTTGGTATTTTGTAAGTGCTACGCACACAGGTGCGCGTGTAAATACACGTCTCTGATGGATAGAAACCAAATTAAGCGTTTGTATGGAATTTTGGCGGAGTGTCCGCGGTGTGCCTAGAGTGAATAACAACTAATAATAATCAAAAACACGTAATCAATTAAATAGAAACTAAAAAAAATTGTATAATATGGAAAGCATCAATTATTTACAAATTCCTCCATTTCCCCATTTCAAAAGAAACTGAGATCAGACTATCATCACGTACATAAGGCACACAAGGTTATTCGGCAATATTTTAGAAGTAACATGGTCGTATCATGAAATTGTATCGGTCCTGATCATCCAGTGACTTCAGGCGACCTTCACTAGGTGAGTTGGCGGGCCTGTGTACGTACCGTCTTCCGGTACGCGGTCACTAACTCAAAAACCGTTTTGCCCCAACGGCCATCGCTTCTTCGAGCTATGCACCCTGCCCATTGATTTCGCTACTGGTTGGGCTTTTTTATGTAATGGAAGTGGGAAACAGGCATACAGTTCATATTGATGTTAAGTGATGACTGAAGCCTTTAGACACCCACACACAGTCCAAGGTCAAAATGCAGATGCGTTACCACTCTTAAGGCCTAAGGTGTTATGCCTCTGTGCCGGAAATTACAGGGTTGTACATTACCACCTGACCGGAACACGATAGTGCTGAACACTACCATTTAGCGGCAAGTATATTAGGTAATACTGTGATGCCTACGCCCGCCAGCTCCGTCACTGGAGGTCTACCACCAGTAAATGGCAATAAAGCGATGGCCGTTTTGCCCCAACGGCCATCGAGGTATGCACCCTGCCCACTGCCACTTGATTTCGCTACTGGTTGGGCTTTTTCGACTATTTTAGTTCTCGTTATCCGTAAAAAGATGAATAGTTCTACTTAATTTTTTCGACCAGTTAAAGTGTCTGTCTTGATACTTACACTTATAGACTTTCTAAGGGGGTCCACACAAAACTGCGATGCGATTTCGTCTGACATATAGAAAGTATGGTCAACTGAATCGCATCGCAGCAATTAGCATCGCAAGTTTTTGCGTTGTGGCGTTTTGTATTTGTTATTTGGCTGTTTTTTTTGCATTAATAATAATAATTTTAACATTTATTTTGGCATGCCAAGTTGGCTTTCAACTTCCCTTTAACAAAAAAACTACGTAGTAATAAGCATAGTTTTTGCGATTCACGAGTGCGGTCGGCGCTTGGTGTTGGCACACCGCGGACACTCCGCCAAAATTCCATACAAACGCTTAATTTGGTTTCTATCCATCAGTGACGTGTATTTACACGCGCACCTGTGTGCGTAGTACGTACAAAATACCAACCGTCGCCCATAAGAGAGGAAGGCGTTGTGTATGTGTGCAAATCGGGCGGGACGTTGAAGTGTCCATTCTATACGTAGTATTCTTACATATTCTCTGGTGTTGGTTAGCCTGGTTAGATATGACAACTTTTATATTATTATATACAGTGTGTCCGTGTGCGTGCCTTATGGAGCGGCGAGTTGCGTGACCACTCGTTAGCACACATGCATACATGTGTATACACAGACACATCTTCATCACAACCACGCGTCCACCGCGTCCAAGAATTGCAGACTATAATGTGAATGTAGAGGCAATAAACGTCAAACGCGTCAACTGTGCGTGACTGAGTCAAATAAATTCACCAACCTTGATAATTTATTGATTCTGGTCGATATTCCATGATTGCGTCTAGTATCTTCTTCTTCTTCTTAGCCATATCTATGTCGATAGTCTGGCACTGACAAGGTTGTGTTTTATTTATGTTACTCAGCATAGAGCAATACGGGCCACCGGCCGCGGCGGACCGGAGAGGAGTAGCCATAGCGTTTATTACCGATACAACAGTCTGTCATTTTTTGCGGGGGGACTACGTGTGATACACACACACTACAAAAAGACGTCTATTACTGCGGAACTCACACCTTTACTTTAACAAAATGCATAAACAATTTCACGCACACATTTCCACACCTGGGCGACTGGGCGACAGGCAAAGCCTGCATATGGCTTCTCCCCTCCGGTCCTCCGCGGCCGGTGGCCCGTGTTGCTCTATGTTACTTAGTGATTTGATCCTAAAATAGCAAGTTATTGTTGGCATAATATTTTTTTATTAATTTAACTAACGTGCTTCTGCCTTGTTGGCTTGGGTGGTTACGGCTTATCCCAAGGTTTGAAAATATACCTGATAGGTCTGCCTATATATTATAAAACGAAATCTCCTTCGCCCTCTGTCTTCACGAAGATGAGCTGCCAAAGGCAGTGTCATATTCAGCGAAACAAATAAAGTTCCCCTAAGCTTCATTCAAATGTGCCTGAGGCGCTTCGATTGTTAAGCAAAGACGCGGAACAATCAACAAGCAGTCGTAGGGGAACTTGGGATTGACAAATTTGGATTAAAAGCCCCCAGACAATGAATGAATGAATTATTTATTTATTTGCGTTGACAAACATGAGATACGCTACGCAAGACGTTTGCGAAATAAATCGAGGTAGCTGCACATAGTAATTTTTCAAACTGCTGTCAGACAGATACCACCTCAGTCTGCCCGAGACCACGGAAGCTGAAAAGCGACCGAAACGTAGGTTCGATTTTAAATAATCATTTTAGTTAAATATACGCGAGATAAATCCAAATACTAGTTTATTTCAAACATGAGATGTTAGAAGCTAAGATAAGGGAAGCTCAGTTTAAATAAAACACCATTTTAATATTTCGTTTTCATTTCATTTCATTTCAATCATTTATTACAATCAAAAAAAGAAGAAAATACATTCTTAACAGACTTAAAACAAGATGGTAAAGTAAAGCGAGCGTTGGTTCGGTTTGGATTTGCCTGGAAAGAATATAACTAATGGGTTTTTACAGTTGTAATCCCGATGATTTTCTGTTAAGAAAATCTTGGTCTGTATCAGTGGCGATTCCTGGTGTTTATAATTGGGGTGGCTCCAGCTTTTGTTATAGGTATAGGGTGTAGTGTTAAGTGCGCAAAACTTAAAAACCGTTTTTTCCAGACGGTTAATCTGAACTACTTTCAGTCTTTCATTAAGGAACCTACTTTGTAAAACAGAAATTTCATATTCGTACAATTTAATATTTTCATTTTTGTATGAAATTGCTGATATTTTTTCGCTATATTACCGTTGAATTACTATAAGATAGAAAAAATAAAATCAAAAGATAGAAAACGTAACAAACACTATCATAAATCTACTCTATCACGAAAAACATGCGAAAAATCGTTAGGTAGTGCGCCATTCACAGAGCCAGACCCGCGCTTCAAACTCCGTGAGTAATACTAGGCGATTAAGTGGGGCGGGCCGCGGGCGGCAAACGACTTTGTATGCACTCCGCATTAGGGATGGCGATTCTTTCAGAAAAAGATCGATCTTTGAATCGATTCGAATCGAAGAGTAAAAAATCGATCCACGCCTGTATCGACGTCTAAAAAATTGATTTCCGATTAATCGACATTTTTTCAATTTGGTTCATGTCAACTTCAAATTCAATCAAAGATAAGTGACGAGCAAAAAAAAAAAAAAAGGAAGTCAATGTTGCTTCATATTACACGTTAAATGTTATGATTTATGTGTCGTGTCTCTTTTTACTGTATTTACTGCATGTTTCCTTTAAGTAATGAAGCAAAAAGCGATCTTCGATTTTCCAAGGTAGAGTATCGATTCGCTAGATCGATTCAATGCAGTGAATCGATTCAAATAATCGATCTTTTCGGTCTAAAAGATCGATCTTCCGATTAATCGATATCAGATCGCCATCCCTACTCCGCATGCGCTGGCAGTGGCAGAAGCGCGGCGCATCGCTCGGTCGCTCGTCTCCGCCGAACGCGACGACATTTGCGAGTTACGTTCGTGATAGAAGGCCTCCCCTGGGCCACAATCGCCACGCTTGGACTGGCGATGGCAGTGGCGGTAGTTTTATCGCAGGATGCATTTGCTGCGTTATTGCTCTTATTACCGTCCTATTAATTGTAATAGGACGGTAATAAACCATTGGGTTGGACCGTAATTGTTCGGTTCACTGACTGCACTTATGGAAGAATTCTCTTCTAGTGGAAGAATTCTCTACTAGTGGAATATAATTCTGCCTCTTGTGGGCGGTGGGATCGATACGTCCCGATGTCGCCTTATAGAATCTTATTTTATAATAATAAATAAAAATAATGGCAACCCATTATACGTCCCACTGCTGGGCACGAGTCTCTCCCCCTTTTTTTTGTTGGGAGGACGCCTGGAGCTTACTCCACCACGCTGCTCCAATGCGGATTGTTGAAGGTGGGTGGGTTAGTGGCCAACCCGTTGTAGGATGTTTTCAAACCGCCCATAAGGCCTCCGACAAGGTTTTAACGACTGGTATTTATCGATAGCAACTGGGACCGACGGCTTAACGTGCCCTCCGAAGCACGGAAACGCGCATTTAATTTGCCACTCTCGGTCACCCATCACACTACCCGACCGCGCCCGTAGTTCTTAACCGAGTAGATCGCTTACGATCTACATCAGCCCCCGGGCCATGCGCGCTTCGATCTAAAATCATAATCTTATTTTACTACTTATAATTTTGCTACTGCTTCTTTTTGCGGTCGGATGCATACTTCAACAAATACAAGCGTCATTTTGATGAAATGGGTAGAAAAATCATTCTCATTTCGACTTGCGAATCCTAAAAACGAGCGTGAATTTACTTGAAAAAAACCCAAATCCGAAACTAGTTTACGAATTCAATAATTGAACACACTCTACCGAAAGGAGCTAGTCCAGAGTGGCTTTATGACTGTAAGCTCTTAACGTGATTAACCCTTCAGCTAATGAAATCCCATAAATCGATCCGAATGTATTTCTTAGAAAAAAAAAAAGGTTTGAGGGGTAAAAAACTGAATGAAGAAAACAAACCCCCTTATTCATAAACGTACTTTAGATACGTTTTAGCTATAGAATGCTTTGACTTTGTCAGTTGCAACTACTGGCCTAACTTAGGCCTCAGGAGTGGCAACTATGACAAGTGGCATATACCTTAGGCCGCCTAAGGTATACTGCCTCTGTGCCGGAAATTACAGGCCGGACAATACCACCTGATCCGAACATGATAGTGCTGAGCACTATCACACCATTTAGCGGCAAGCAGATTATGTAATGCGGTTCGCTTCTCCTATCACAAACACTAACAAAAAGTATAGAAGACGTTTAATAAAACAAGTAAATCAATCACTCTCAATGCCTCTCACGCCACAATATCAAATTATGCGCACATCAAAGTGTGAAGTGCCTTCGCCGCCGAATTTAACGACATTTGCTGTCACTCACGGCTCGATTTACCGCCTTTTTGGCTTTAGTGGGCAGGCGACGCAATATATTTTGGGGTACTCTCATACTTGTGCGAGTGGCGCGGTTAAAAAAGACTAAATTTTTAGGTTCCGAAGCAAGGAACCCTATTTTCGGTATTTTCGTTCATCCGTTATATTCGCTGTTCTATCAAATTACAGCTGTCCAGTACTAAGAGTCACCAAAGTACAACCTTAGTAAGAGTGTATAATAGTTATATATTAGCCATGTCGACAAAGTGATAAAATAAAATATCAAGCTGAGATAAACAGAAAAAAAATCCTACACGTATTTTTTTATATATTTTTTTAAAAGTATGTTATTTTTTACAACTGCCTCAGCATTCTAGTAGTATAAAACTGCACAGCAGTCTAGTAGTACACTACTGCTACGCTGGGGTCCTAGATTCGACACTCGGGTTAGTCACACCTAGGGCTACCAGAGATAAAGGTGTAAATGTGTAGTTTGGTAATGTGCTCCGATATGTCAACAGTGAGTCTGTTGACATCGCCGAGCACATTACCGAACCACCTTGGCCAAAACGTAAGGAGTACAGTACTTCTGCTTCTAGGTTACTTACCCATGAGTCATCATCATAATTTCAACTTAAAGACTTCCATGACTGAATAAAAGCCTCCGATATATCTAAATCATAAAGATAATATCCGGGGAAGGGGGGGATGCCATAATCGCCCCGCTTGGCATGTGGATTACCGATCGCAGTAGCGGTACTTTATTATATTTTCTACCGCTCTATTGGAATGGTTTAATCGTTATTTTTCAGTTGACTGACTGCACCAGAGGAAGAATTCTCCTCCAATAGTGGGCGGTGGGGTCTTTACGAGCCTTTGACACAGATGATTATAGATGCATTACTACCTCCCAGGCTTCATTAGGAAAAAAGTTTCTTGTCTTGCACAGGTATGCACATGCCATATTCGACCACGGAGGTCGTGATTGGAAAACTTTGTCGATCAAACGCGCATCCTTGCTTCTATGATATAAATTAATGGACACAACAAAATTAGATTTTCTGATATCTTTGTAGTTGCTTGCATGTATTGTTTAATAATGTTTACGATGGAAGCGAAATGAAGGCGGTTACGATTTTACACAAATTTTAATTCAACATGCTTAACGCTAATACAGGCAATCTAATTTTAGGGTTAAATGAATATTGCCACGTAAGACCCCGCAAGCTACCGCCCGATTAAAACGCTTAAGACAGTCATGACTTGCGAAATTTCCACAAACAATGGGAGCAAATGTAGCGTAACAAGACATGAAAGTGAGGGAAGCACTTGATGACATCTCGAGAATTATCTCAAATGCTTCACTTGTCTCCCTTTGCGGCACGCCAAATAATTCGAACGCTTTGAACAAAAAAACTGATGATAATAGGGATGTGCACTGAACATATAACTTATTGCTAATCTCTTTTTATCGCGGAAGAAATCGTTTAAAAGAAAATAAGGACTACCTTGTAGGCAACACTTTGAATCAAATAAAAATACCATTAGAAAATCGTTTGAAGCATCTCATTCATGTTATTTACGTCATCATGATTTGACTCATTTTGAGATAAAACTAAGTTATGAAAAATGAATCTTTGTCTAAAGGTGCCTGCCTACAAATAACTATGATTTAATATTGTTAACTTTATGTTTGTGATTCAGTCATTATTTTGGAACATAACTTTATCCTGCAGTATAAATTAAATCTTCAGAGCTAAAATTCACAGCCAAGCGCCCGAAAATATGGGTAATCTCATTTCAGGTTTAAATGAATATTGCCACATAAGACCCCGCAAGCTAACGCCAGATTAAAAGGCTTAGAGACAGTCATGACTTGCGAAATTTCCACAAACAATGGGAGCAAATGTAGCGTAACAAGACATGAAAGTGAAGGAAGCACTTGATCACATCACGAGAATTATCTCAAATGCTTCACTTGTCTCCCTTTGCGGCACGCCAAATAATTCGAACGCTTGAACAAAAAAACTGATGACAATAGGGATGTACACTAAACATATTATTATAACTTATTGCCCAACCTCTTTTTATCGCGAAAGTAATCGTCTAGAAGAAAATTTAAAAAAAGGCTCTTCTACGAATTTTTTTGAAATCTTATGGCATTTAGTTATGAAAAATTGTTCTTGCCTAAAGACGTTTGCCTGTGCACATAGGTACATATATTTATTAGAACCTGAGTTCTTTAAATTGTTCACTTTATGTATTGTAATCATTCTTATCCTGTCTGTCTGACGTGATCGTGTTCTTTAATTAAATTATTAAGAATATAAGTCTGTACAATAATGTTACGTAGTCTAAATTGAATCTTCAGAGCTAAAATTCACAGCAAAGCTCCCGAAAATGTCTTCCCCGAAAATGTCACTTGTCTCCCCTTGCGGCACGCCAAATAATTCAAACGCTTTGAACAAAAAACTGATGACAAAAGGGATGTGCACTGAACATATAACTTATTGCTAACCTCTTTTTATCGCGAAAGATATCGTCTAAAAGAATATCAGGACCACCTTGTAGGCAACACTTTGAGTCAAATAAGAATAGCATTAGAAAATCTCTTTTGTAAGTTATTTATGTTATCATGCTAACCTCATTTTGAGATTAAAATAAATTAAGCTATGTAAATGTATTTTCATTTCTAAAAATGTCTCTACATCTTAAATATAAATATAAATGAATTTATTAATGTGTTGCTAAGCGCAAAACTTGAGAACGGCTGAACCGATTTTGCTAATTCTTTTTGTGTTGTATTTATAATTGTCCGGAGAAGATTCGCATGAAAGAAAATTAAAGATAATTGTGCGAAAACTTTGAAATTTTATGAAATTTAACGACCATATTAACTTTTCTAATTTAAACCTTACAGCTCTTGACATAACGGTCAGTCGTCAATTATCGTTTTAAACAGTTGGATCAAAATGGCATCAAATTACCAGTAACAATATACATTGCACCCGCGTGAAGCCGGGGCGGGTGTTTAGTATTCAAATAAATATTGCAGTGGCAGTGGCAATGGTAGCAGGCCACTACTACTTCGCCGAGGTCCTGGCTTCGATCCCCGGGTAGGGGGTTATCACGGAAAATCGTTGAAGTCCTTTATCTCTGGTTCTATTGGGATTTTTCCATTTTCTGGAAATTTTCCAGTACCTCGAAGTTTGGTAATGTGCTCGGAGATGTCAACAGGCTCTCGTGGGTGTTTGCATGCATGCATTTACCTCTGCCTACCCCTTCGGGGATTACAGGCGTGTAGTTACGTTTTTTTTTTTCTTAACACTTTATGTGTGTGATTTTGTCATTTTCAACCTGGTGGAACAACTCTAGCAGCAGCATAAATTGAATATTTAGAGAGAAAATTCACGGCTTAGCTCGTGAAAATACAGGTAATCTTATTTCAGGGTTAAATGGATAATACCACGTATACCGCAGAGCTACCGCTGGATTAAAATACTTACCGGTGGTAGATCTCCAGTGACGGAGCTCGCGGGCGTAGGCACCACCGCATTACCTAATATACTTGCCGCTTAATGGTAGTGTTCAGCAATGTCGTGTTCCGGTCAGGTGGTAATGTGCGGCCCTGTAATTTCCGGCACAGAGGCATAACACCTTAGGCCTCAGGTAACGCATCTGCATTTTGACCTCTGGTCATTGTGTGGGTGTCTATGGGCTGCAGTCATCACTTAACATCAATGTGAACTGCATGCTTGTTTGCCAATTACATTGCTTGAAAAAACTTAAAGACAGTCATGACTTACGCAATTTGCACAAACTATGGAAGCAAAATTGGGAAAAAAATGAAAAAAATGCAACGTTCTTAAATACCAATTGATTTTTAAATGCACGTGCTGAAATTATTATCGAATATCCAAACGGATAATGGCCTATGTATGTATGTTTTTTTTTACATTAGTGATACACACGAACCTAGAGAGACACATTTACGAGTGATCCTATAAGGGTACTGTATTAATAATTATTTTTTAAGGTACGGAACCGTAAAAAGAAACATAAATTCAAAATTCATTTAATACCTAGCTGTTTTTCAGAATAATCTACTAAATACGTATTTATTTATAAGAATTCCAGTTTAATATTAAAGGCCCTTTAATAAAGACCAAGTCACTTTAACAGTTATTATTTACAATGATGTGCAAAATTATATTACGCTGCCAGTTTAATATCAGAGACTCTATAAAGATCGAGTAACTTTTACCACGAATTCAGACCTGTGAAAAGATCTTACAAGACACCAGTAATAAGAGATTTTCTTTTTCTTCGGAACTTCTTAGCAAGAATTTATGAAGGTTATCAAGACTTAAATATGGACACAAATTGTGTTCATATGATGAACTGATGATGATGTGACTTAAGCTCCTAAAACGTTATGTTTATTTGGGTGTTTATCAAGAATTAAAAAAAACGTATTTTCACGCCTGTAATCCCTGAAGAAAGAAAGAAAGGGAGACCTTGCAATAGATGGGAGGACGAAATAAATCGCACAGCGGGTCCGAACTGAATAGAAACAGCGCAATCGCGAGATAACTGGCTCTTTTTGGAGGAGGCCTTTACCCGCAGAGGGGTTCTTACAGAACAATAGCAAGTAGAAATTAATAATATATTAACATAGATATGTTATTTTTTTTTTTTAACAAAACTGTATCTACTGACACTATATCTATATATTTTCTGATACAAACAAATATGTAATTAACTTTGTAAACTAGCATTTCTGGAAGAAACAAAAGGCTTTTTTATTTTTATTTTTATTTTATAATCCCCGAAGGGGTAGACAGAGGTAAGTGCATGCATTCAAGCGTACATGCAAACACCTACGATTCGCCGGTTACGTTTTTGACCCATGTAATCTCATCTCCGGGCACATTATCAAACTCCGAGGTACTGGGAAACTTCAGGAAAATAGAAAAATCCCTATATAATCAGAGTATCAGAGATAAAGGATTTTAAATATGTAATACGTACCGCGAGTTCCGTACAAACCTGTAGGTACATAAGTAAAAAGTAAATATTTACGGTAGGTATCCGCAATTCTTCCTTTATCTACTAGCTAGAAGCAGCTTTGTACCAAATTTCAAGATTCCGAGTTGACAGGAAGTAGGTTTTAATTCCTTTCAAGCAAAGCCAATATCGAAAATTTTCAAATTAGCGGCATAAGCGGCTGTATCTTTTGATTGCGTTGACTTGGAAGTTTGGGACAGTAATCCTGAGTAATAATAATAAATAATGGCAACCCATTATACGTCCCACTGCTGGGCACGAGTCTCTCCCCTTTTTGGGGAGAGGCCTGGAGCTTACTCCACCACGCTGCTCCAATGCGGATTGGTGGAGGTTGGTGGGTTAGTGGCCAACCCGCTGTCGGATGTTTTCAAACCGCCCATAAGGCCTCCGACAAGCTTTAACGACTGCCTATCTATCGATAGCAACCGGGACCGACGGCTTAACGTGCCCTCCGAAGCACGGAAACGCGCATTTAATTTGCCACTAGCGCTCACCCATCACACTACCCGACTGCGCGCGTAGTGCTTAACCGAGTAGATCGCTTACGATCTACACCAGCCGCCGGGCCATGCGCGCTTCCCTAACTAATCCTGAGTATTTGATATAAATTTCAGCTTAATACCTCTACGCGTTCCTGAGAAAAACGGTCTTGACAGACAACAAAGTGATCCATAAGTCTTTCGAGTTTTCCCTTCGAGGTACGGATCTCTAAAACCCACACTTACCTAAAGCTTTTTCCTAAACTACTCTGTAAATAAAAAGTAAGGGCCCATATTTAACAATACAGGAATAGTGAGCGAAACGGATCGGCGTCTTATTGTGTAAAAGAATAATAGTGGATTTACTTGAGCGAGTCCCGCTGTATTGTGTTGGCATTACTGTACACATCGACGATTGTGTAGTTCCGTCGACGTGATCGGAATTTTATACTTCTCTTTGGTTTCAGTAACACCTAGCCTGGGTTGCACCACATCATTTGTTAAAGTTAAAGTAATTGTGACATTGCACATCCTTCTCTAACTTAAAGAAATCTGTTAAAGTTAGAGCAGGATGTGAAATTGAGAATGGAATGGTGAATTGTGACATGGATGTGAATTGGATGGTGATTGAAGTTCAAAAAATAAGATGAGCTTCTGAAGATGGGCCCGGATTTGTGCAGCTGCCGGTGGAGTCGCGGAAGTATACTGCAGTTTTTCCGTGACTCCGCAACAAAAGGCGCCGAGGAGGAACACCGCGGGGTTTTAGTGAGTCAGAGTCTCACACTACCCGCCGTCAGTTCCCCACGTCAGACGGTGGGCGCTCATGATGGGTATAGGTCGCGCCACGTAAAAAGAACGCTGGAAGAAAGTAGAAGGGATGTGTTCGCGCATCGGTACACTCGCGCACGAAAGTACTAGCCCTATTGGTTTATTTTTGATCTAGCTTTCGCTTGCGGTTTCGTGTATTGGTAGGCAGATTGAAAACTATATTACATAGAATAACATAAAATGAAATAAAAACACATGACGCGCAGCTTGACCGCCAGCGTTCTTTTTACCTGGCGCGACCTATATCCGCGCGTAAATAAAAAGAATGTGAAATTTTAAAATAAATTTAACAATAGTCGTGGTACTACCCAGGCTTAGAGATATATGAAAACTGTGGACGTGTTACTTGTGATGGCGGGTAATTCCTAATGTTATTCTTTATGTTGTAGAGCTCCACTAACGGAGCGGGCGTAGGCACCACCGCATCACCTTTTAAACTTGCCGCTAAATGGTAGTGTTCAGCATTATCGTGTTCTGGTCAGGTGATTATGTATGGCCCTGTAATTTTGCGGCACAGAGGCATAACAACTTAGGCCTCAAGTGTGGTAACGCATCTGCGTTTTGACCTTGGTCTTTGTGTGGGTGTCTATAGGCTGCAGTCATCACTTAACACCAATGTGAACTGCATGCTTGTTTGCTACTTCCATTACATAAAAAAACCTATCTTACCGGAACACGATAACACTGAACACTACTAATATGCGGCAGATAGATTAGGTAATACGATGGTTATTTTTATACTGTCAACGGGACATAATCGCGTACTATTTTAATTGAAGTATTTACTTCGACTCGGTACATATGACCTTGAGTACCTACGCTGAAACTTTACCAACAACCAACTAACTGATGATATCATTTGATAGGGAACGTATCCTTGTCACTTTCGACTTTTGACAAGTCGAAGCCATCACATTGGCAAACAAAGTACGGCACGAAATAAAGAGACTGCCCGGACGCGGTGACGTGTGTCGGTTAGTGTGAGGGTTTCTTTATGTGTTTTGTATAGCTCTAATTCAAAGGTGCTTTTCCACCAGAAATGTGCGATGCAGCTATGCGGCGTAGATATCCCACCACCTCCCATTCCCCTTCCTATCTTTCGGTATACGGGGCTAAACATGGGATATGAAGAAACACATAAAAACCTCTGTTTCCATGCGTTTCTGGATCTCCCTACAAGTTATTTTACTTTAATTTGTCCTTACTATGTTACCGCTCCTCCCCGAATGGGTGTGTATCACAACAAAACACACAGAGGATTTCGGTGCGGTATGCTCGCGCTAGGATTGATAAAGAACTTAACTTACCTCTCATTTTACACAGCAGCTCAATTCAGTAACTTCCTGACGTTGTGCCAACGATGTGCAAAAGTGCGTAGCAGGTCAAAATTTTCATAACAATAAATTAAATCTTAAAAATAGGCTGGCCCAATAGTTGTTTACGTAATAGTTGTCTATGCTGCGTAGATGTAAAATCTACTCTACGAAAATATATGACCGTTTCCACCGATACTATGCTATGTGACTGTACGAGGATGAAGCGCTATGAAGATGCGCCGCCGCAAAATGCGCGCTATACTGTAGGTTAGACATGAGTAATTCATGAATGAATCCTTCAATTGGACTACTGCAGTTCAGCTCCGCCAATCTATCTGTAGTCTAGTATCAATTCAAGTACTTCTTTAGTTCAGTAGTTCAGTTCTTGGTTATTGGTCTGTGGTCCAAACAAATCCAAAGTTCCAACGCCAAAATTAAATTAAATAAAGTTGGTGGCATTTTGTTTAATATAGGCTTATTATAGTGTATAGTGAAATAGAATAACAGTGTGAAACACGAACAAAACACGTTCTTTCGGGTTGTCCTCCAAAACTTAATTGTAAATGTTCTGGTAAAGTAGCCATCGCATTACTCGAATTACTGTGACTGACCAATGACTGACTGACGGACTGATAAATTGACTGACTGACTCTGACTTTTACGTTGCTTATTACCTACGAATACGAAATATCGTTTTACTTGACACTGGCAATATGCATAACAAGCGATGCCATTAAATTAAATAAAAAAAAAAACGCCAACCACAGATCAATAACCTAGACTAGCAGCGCCTATTGAAATCTTAAGCCCGGTTCACACCCACTTCTGTGTCGGGATATGTTGTGTGTAGACATGCGTCGTATATATCAAATCGATCTTAGTCTATCTTACATCTGATTTGAAATAAATTACTCTGAGCTACGGAGCCACATGAAGTAATTAACTAACTACTACATTATATTAATGAAATACCTATTTCATACATGTTCGTGTCAAGCACGACTCACGAATTAACAACTCGTCCAACCAAGCTTGCGATAAGAAGATTCAGTAAACTACAGAATGGTGAAGAAAGAAAACGATAAACACAAGATTATCTTTCTTAAGTTCAATAGTCCTGTCAAGTTCAACTGGACTAGTAAACTAAATGAACTAAATGAAGGATATACCTACTTCACTGACATGAAAAGACACATAAATCTTTTCATTTCAGTGACACATTTATCGCATGTCTACTGTAGGTACCGTGGGTTGAAAGCAGCGAGTGCATGCTACATTCTAGCATTCTAGCATTCCAGTCTAGTTCAACTGGACTAGTGAACTAAATGAACTAAATGAAGGATATACCTACTTCACTGACATGAAAAGACACATAAATCTTTTCATTTCAGTGACACATTTATCGCATGTCTACTGTAGGTACCGTGGGTTGAACGCAGCGAGTGCATGCTACATTCTAGCATTCTAGCATTCTAGCATTCCAGTCTAGTTCAACTGGACTAGTGAACTAAATGAACTAAATGAAGAATATACCTACTTCACTGACATGAAAAGACACATAAATCTTTTCATTTCAGTGACACATTTATCGCATGTCTACTGTAGGTACCGTGGGTTGAAAGCAGCGAGTGCATGCTACATCTTTTTGTTTCAGTGTCTAAAAAATTTGTTGTTTAAACTTTACTATTTGGTGTAGGTACACCAATTAGTAAAGTAAACATTTTTAGACTACTACCTGACCTACCTAGGTCAGGTCAGTCTTTGTCTACCTGGGCCTTTGCAACCATCCAATAAAATAAAAATATGTAAGTGGCCAATAAAACATGAATTTACCTATGATTATAAATGTAAACCCTGCTTTAGGTCTGTCAAACGTATAAAAAAGCAATAAAATCTCCAGTGTAATACAAAGTGCGGGTATAAATAAATGATCGTTTGAGCCATCCGGTCTTGTGTACCTATGAAAATTTTATCGAGAAAATTCTAAGTCGAGACGACACGATTAGGTAGTTTTATTAATGCGAGTAAAAGTGGCAGCTTGAAGCGCACATGATCCCGCGGCTGGTGTAGATTGCAAACGATCTATTCGGTTCAGCAATACGGGCGCGGTCGGGTGTGTTATGGGTGACCGCTAGTGGCAAACTAAAATGGGCCTTTTCGTGCTTCGGAGGAGACGTTCAGCCTTTAATCTCGGTATCGATAGATAGCAGTCGTTAAACCTTGTTGGAGGCCTTATGGGCAGTTTGAAAACCATGAGGGAGATATGCCATAATCGCCACCCTTGGCATATGGATTGGCGATCACAGTGGAGGTAGTTTAATCACAGGACGCCGTGCAATAATGCTTGCTGCATTAAAAACGAAACATATTAAGCGATAAAAGAAAACTATGCTCTGTAACAATTGTAGTGCAAATGTGGAAAATTTTGTGTGAAAAGCATTTTTACCGCTATATATTTGCCGACGCGGGCCACAGACCGTAACGATTACAGCGTGTAGAGGCGGTAGATATTTATTTAATCTGTGTAGGAAAATTGTGAGCAGCTTTTACGATACATAAACTGGATGGTTTTCGGCGCGTAGGTACGGAAGTTTCGAGCAACTTAGTGACGTTGTCAATCTTTATTAGGTTCAGTACCCAACAATAAATATTGGCACGTCGACCTTAAGAAGGAGAGTTTGGCTTATTTCGGGGCTGTAGAGCGTTATCTCTTATCTTTTTTTATGTTATGGAAGTGGCAAACAAGCATGCAGTTCACATTGATGTTAAGTGATGACTGCAGCCTATAGACACCCACACAAAGACCGAGGTCAAAATGCAGATGCGTTACCACTCCTGAGCCCTAAGGTGTTATGCCTCTGTGCCGGAAATTACAGGGCCGTACATTACCACCTGACCGGATCACGATAATGCTGAACACTACCATTTAGCGACAAGTATATTAGGTAATGCGGTGGTGCCTACGCCCACGAGCTCCGTCACTGGAGCTCTACCACCAGTTAAACCACGTTATCTCTTATCTAGTATATGTGATGTTCTTTTTTATTTTTAATTTTATTGTTCTTTTAATTTTCTACCAATATCCTACGCTATCAGTTCTTACGTAGACAGTGTGCAGAAGAAGTCGTAACTAGCCGATTGTCACTTTCATCGGCTCGATGCGCAATATTTCTGGAAGAGCACTGTACCTTACATATATACAACATGTAATGGGAATAATACACACTATCTCACACCCCGATTAGAAAATCGAGTTATAATCATAATACATGAACTGAAATTACATGTTTATGTATTTAATATTTTTTATTTAAGAAATAAGTTGTCCTGAGTTTTACGAACAGTATGCACACCCTATGCATACTTACCCTACCTCTACCTACGGCCACATATAAAACACGAACCGAAAAAAAGTGATGTAGCGTAACTTGCGTACCTTTAATTAACATTCGCTAGTAATAAGATTAATTTTTATTTTTCACAATTTTATTTTTTAAATTATTATTTATATTAAAAAACACGTCTCAAATCGTTCTAATAAACTTGTCGAGACAAGCATTTTATTTTGGATAGACGTTAGTCTCATTTTCGTTTGTATTGACTGTTCACCAAATGGGTGACCATAATATTCGTAATCTTAATTAACTTTGGGACAAAATATTACCTATATCAAAAATGTCTGAAATCGATTCGGTTATCGATTCTGAACTATCTAGTGTCGGGTTGTACATTCAATCCTGTTACACGTTGTAAACATACATTTTAACATACGTTTTGTATGTATAGCTGTACCGGTATCTTATAGTGTCTTAGTTATTCTCGAAGCTGTCTAGGATTCAGCATTTCTGCTGAAAGATGTCCACTGTTGGACCAAAGCCTCCCATAAGGGGGATGTGCCATAATCACTATTCTTGGTACGTGGTTTGGTGATCACAGTGACGGTAGTTATATCGCAATAGTTTTGGTTAAAAAATATTAAGGGTCATAGCTCACTACAGCCACCCGGCACCCGACCAGCACCGTCTCGTTTTACGGCGTCCACTCGTAGGCGACGGGTGGCCCAAGGGTGAACGACGAGATGTTACTTGTGAACCACTCGCGGACCGCGCGCGGTCCACTTGGGAACAGCAAGTTGGCAATGCAAAGTCAACGCAAGACAAGCCAGTGATCACCGAGAGATCAACTCGGCAACCGCGCGTGGACCGCGCGCCGCTTGCGCGTTGACGGCTTGCGATCGAGGCGATACGGAGCGGAGTTGATCTAATGAGTGCAGACCGCTCGAGGCGGTCGGGCGCTGGTCGGGTGCCGGGTGGCTCTGGTAAGCTATGACCCTAATTCAGGCACACCTAGACATAGCGTCAGACATGCGCGTATGTCATTCAAATTATACAAAATGACAGGTAACAGACAGTTTAATTAGATAATTACTCGCCAAATTGAGGTTAATTACGCAAATGTGTACTATTTATAGTATTCACGTATTGCCTATTAGCGACCCGCCTCCGCTTGACCCTGAATAACTAGCAGTTTACCATGGGTTTCATCATTTCAGCCGAAAGACATAAAGGAAGGCTTTGTCCACTAAAGACGCACACAATAGTGTTATGCGTCACTAGTGAGAATATGCCATAATCGCCACGCTTGGCAGAACGTGTTATTTGGCATAATGGCCAAATCGCATAATGGCCGATTCGCATGATTTACGATTTGCATAATACCACCGGATAGATTTGCGATTGCATTGGCGGTATAATTATCGCGGGACGCTGCTGCTCATCCCGCGTTGTTATTTTTTAAAACGTACCTTCACGCCTGTAATCCCCGAATGGGCAGGCAGAAATAAATGCATGCATTCAAGCATACATGCAAACACCCACGATTCGTCGGTTACGTTTTGGCCTATATCACTGGGGGCGAGCCTGTTGACATCTCCGGGCACATTACCAAATTTAGAGGTACTGGTAAATTTTCAGAAAATGTAAAAATCCTGATAGAACCAGAGATAAAGGACTTTACACCATTATCTCTGATAACCCCCTACCCGGGAATCGAACCCAGGACCTCTACCTAGCTTACGGAGCCAGTTTAAAGTGTTAATTTTACTACCGTCCTATTGGAATGGTATGACAGCCATTGTTCAGTTGACTGAAGGCACTAGTGGAAGAATTCTCCCCCACAAGAGGGCGATAGGGTTGTAAAGAGCCTTCGTAAATATCTTGTACGAAATACCATGTAAAATGGTGCCTCTTCATGCCATCAGTCATTAAAAAAGAAAGCCACTAAGTTAAAACCCAACGACTCTACACAAACCGATAGAAAACACATTGCAATATAACTTCTATTTCTACCACTTTAAGTTCCACGTTTAGCTTAGTCTGTCGCAGGCTATATTACAACGTTTTCAACCGTCCTCTCAAAGGTCTTATTATTTGAGAATTAAGAACGACTTGTAACTCGATGGGACAAAGAGTGTTAATTAGTGCTATTTTGGATGTTTCTCGCAGCGAATGTACCCATTTTAAGATCTAATTACTATTTATTTTAGCAATGTTATCATAATATACTTATAACTTAATAAAATAAATATGTTCCTTTTTTATATAAAGAAGGTTTGTTAGTTTTGTCACCTTGCAGCTCACATTGATGTTAAGTGATGACTGCAGTCTATAGATCTACAATAAAACCAGAGGTCAAATGCAGATGTGTTGTCACGCCTGAGACCTAAGTTATCATGGTCTCTGTGATAGTTATAACGGGGCCATACATAATAATACATACAATTTCCTTGTATGGTTTCGCATAATGGCCAATTCGCATAGTGTCCAATTCGCATAATGGCCAATTCGCATAACGTTCATTTCGCATAGTGGCCAATTCGCGTTCCCATCGACTAAGAGCAACCCGACATGATTGGGCTAACCCAGTTTACCTACGTAAGCTCGCCCGCCGCCCCACTCAACACAGTGACGTGAACTGACGTGAGACATAAGTTTATTTATTTCTAAAGATTTTTAATACATTTATTGCTTAATCATACATAATATAACGTTCTGATCGGATGCAAATCGGGACACCTGGCAACACTACTCATCGTTTAGAAAGAGACGGGGCACAGCTACCGCACTTATGGACGTCACCGATAACATACTTACAGCACAAGATAGGGGCATGTGCACAATAGTCATACTGCTTGATTTCTCTCGCGCCTTCGACTCCATAACACAGACAAACACGGCCTTACTGTTGTCGAAGTTTGGATATAACGGTTTTGACCATAAAACTGTTTTATGGTTTGAAAGCTACCTTTATTATCGTAAGCAATTTGTGGAACTTAATTTAAGCGACGGTACTGCCGTATCTTCAAAGTTATCCCTGCTTACCAGAGGAGTTCCCCATGTTTGCTCTGTATTGCGCGGATATAATTAAACATATTAGGCACTGTAAATATCATATTTACGCCGATGACGTTTAGATATATATATCTTTTAAGCCTGTTGATTATAACCAAGCCATCAAGAGCCTAAATGAAGACCTTAGCGGTCTTGTTGCTTGGTCAGAGAAGAATTGTTTAGTATTGAATCCGAATGAAACGAAGTGTATGGTATTTGGAACAAAAAAAAAATTACAAAAACTTCCAAACCCAATAAATTTGACCTTGATGGGAAAGCCCATTGAACAAATTAATATGGCTCGCAACCTGGGTATTAATATAGACACAGCATTAAGATTTGAAAAACATATTAGTGAAACGGTGCGCAACTGTTTCTATCGGTTAAACATACTGTACAAAATACGATCTTACCTCTCCGAGGCATTACGCGTGCAACTAGTCGAGGTTCTTGTCTTATCCAAACTCAGCTATGGAGACACGGTATATGGTCCTCGACTATTATCTAGAACCGAAAAGCTTGTTCAGAGAGTCCAAAATGCCTGCGCGCGCTTCTGTTTCACGATACCGCCCAGAAGTCATGTGACGCCTTTTTTAAACCAATACTCAATGCTTAGAATGAAATCTCGTCGTAAACTGCACATGGCATGTATGCTTTTCGGGCTTATAAAATATAAGGAACCAATATATTTATATGACAAGCTAAGCTGGCTATATAGTACACGCGAATGTGTAAGTAGGCAGGGTCCCCCTGTACTTTCAATTCAACTGCACAGATCTGTATCTTTCACACAATGACTTTCACAGGTACGTTTCGATATGCTGTTTCAAAAATTTGGAACAACATTCCGCCTCCAATACGTAAACTACCTTCTATTTACTCTTTCCGAAAACAGCTCCGCCTATTTGTTTTAGATTCACAACATATAATGATAATATGAATGACTCAATTGTTTGATTTTTGTGAACAAATAATAATGCACTTAGATAAATTTAATTATAAATTATAGGTTCTCGTATGTATAGTGTTAATTAAATAAATTATATAATGATTGTCTATATGGTAAATAATATATATTTATTGTGTATGTTAGCGTATTTATTTGTTTATTATTATACAAATATCAAAACTTATTTATTTATTTTTTTTGTATTTATCAAATATTTTTTAAAATTCATGTCGTTTCGTTGGATGGATATTTTCACGGATATGCACAGTAACTATTATTTAAATATCTGTTATGCTTCATGTAACTATTCCTCCAACAGCCATGGACGTGGGATCCGTACGTCACCCGATAGCCTCCAGTTGAAAACCAGCGTCAGGCTCCGGACTGGCATATGCTGAACTGGAAGCTATTTGGTGCAGCCGTGAGACATACCGTAGGTGGGTTTTACGGAAGTTAGGCGTTATTAGGTATTCTGTGTTAGTAATAAGTTTTTGTTAGTCTTTAATTATTATGTCTCTCGTCAGCACGGGGTCCAATTATTATTATTATTATTTTTTATTTTTTTATTTTTTGTAATGGAAGTGGTAAACAAGCATGCAGTTCACATTGATGTTAAGTGATGACTGCAGCCTATAGACACCAACACAAAGACCAAGGTCAAAATGCAGATGCGTTACCACTCCTGAGGCCTAAGGTCTTATGCCTCTGTGCCGGGAAATTACAGGGCCGTACATTACTACCTGACCGGAACACGATAGTGTTGAACACTACCATTTAGCGGCAAGTATATTAGGTAATGCGGTGGTGCCTACGCCCGCGAGGTCCGTCACTGGAGCTCTACCACCAGTAAAAATATAATATATATAATATAATATTTAGCTATCTACCATTTTTTTTAATTTAATTAAACATGTTGTACCCAAGTTGAAATGTAGGTACTTACCTACCTTTGTCATGTCTCAAGGCTGTAGCAAATGAAGCAGTTTCAGTTTCAGTTTCAGTAGTTTCAGTTATAGTATATTTTTTTTCGCTAATATGATTTTTATTTGCTGAGCTAATGAATAAAGTTTGAATTAATTTGAATATTTAACAAAGACAATGAATAAAGGACAAATTTAACATTGGGCCCGCATCTTGTACATCAAAAGAGAGAGAAAAATACGTAGATTCGTGAAAAATAACCAAAAAAAAAAATACAATGAATCGTTGTTTTTTTGTCGAAAATATTTATTTTGTGTAATTTTTGTACAACAACAATATGTCACCATATCGATACTAAGACATTATTGTTTTTGAAATATACTAACGACAATTAATTGAAGGTATAATAAACGATTTGAATAGCTGAAAATCATTTAGTATTTTATGCTGCTTATCTCAATAATGAGTATTAGCGGCCCGGACCCGCTTTGCGCGGGTGCTATGTTACCTACCCTCTCCTATTCGTCTTAGCGTGATGATTATAGATATAGCCTAAAGCCTTCGCCTTCGTCGATCTTTTATAGTTTAAGCAGCGTACGCAAAATAAGTAACTTTTCTAATTGATTTTTCACACCTTGTGTCCGAAAAACCAAAATATCTTACGGAACCCTATTTTATCCAAAATAAAATATAGCCTATGTTACCCGTGGATAATGAAGCTTTCGAATAGTGAATGAATTTTTAATATCGGTCCAGTAGTTTTTTTACTAGTGGTAGAGTTATTACCTAATATACTTGGTGCCAAATGGTAGTGTTCAGCACTATCGTGTTCCGGTCAGGTGGTAATGTACGACCCTGTAATTTTCGACACAGAGGCATAACACCTAATGCCTCAGGAGTGGCAGCGCATCTGCATTTTGACCTCTGGTCACTGTGTGGGTGTCTATAGGCTGCAGTCATCACTTAGCATCAATGTAAACTGCACGCTTGTTTGCCACTTTTATTTCATAAAAAAAACAAACAAATAAAGTTTTCCTCTTTATAATATTAGCGTAGACAAGGTGCGGGCCCAAGGAACACCTATCCATACAAATAAATAAAATTGGAGTGTGTGTTCGTATTCGCTTCATAATCGCTTTTTACTAAACGCATATGTATGTATACACGGTACATATACCAAAACAACAATTTTTACAATTTTTGTCTGTCTGTATGTCTGTCTGTTTGGCGGGGCTAATCTTGGGAACGGCTGGACCAATTTTGACAGGACTTTCACTGGCAGATAGCTGATGTGATAAGGAGTAACTTAGGCTACTTTTATCTCCATACAAACATACATACATACCTACATACAAATAAATAGAATTTGAGTGTCTCCGATTTAGACAGGACTTTCACTGGCAGATAGCTGATGTAATAAAACTTAGGCTACTTTTATACTAGCTGCGCCCACGACTTCGTCCGGGTAGATACTGAACAATCGTATTTGTCTGACGTGGACGAAGTCACGGGCACAGCAAGTTTAGAATAAAGTTGCCACCAAATGCGTTCATTTATACAAACATTGTATTTAGGAACATGTGAACTGAAACCATAATCATGTTATAAAAGTTAAAGAGATATATTATGTGTGTTGTTCCAGAGAATACATTATGGCGATGTTTATTCGAGTTTTATTACTGTTTGCTTGAAATATTTGAACGGCTATAATACCTATGTGTAATGTTATTTGGATGTACTGTGTGCCTTTGAATATACTCGTAGCTATGTACGAAGAACATTTTTATGTAATGGAAAGTTGAAAACAAGTGAGTTGTACTTGTAATAGAGATTTAGTGTAGGAGTTCGCGGGCGTAGGCACCACTTCATTACCTAATCTACTTGCCGCTCAATGGTAGTATTCAACACTACCGTGTTCCGGTCTGGTGGTAATGTACGGGTCTATAATTTCCGGCACAGAGGCATAATACCTTAGGCTTGGAGTGGCAACGTATGTCCATTGAAATCTCTGTTTCATGTAGATATTTATTTATTTATACTTTTATGCACATAAAATACACATACGGCGGACTTAACACCACTAGGCGTTTTCTACCAGTCAACCATTGGGTTGTGTACAAATCAACTATGTAGGTGCAACACTAGTTAAAAGTAGAGAATGCCAATAAAATAAATGAAATAGATTTAATTTATATGCTATAGTATTATGTATCCTCCATGTGTATGCTTGTATCTCACTTCTTGACAAAATACGTAGATATTTTTAGTTAGAAAAACCGATATGACTATACTTTTAATTTAGAAGCACAAAGTCATATTTTTTATGTAAGAATAGTGACGTGCGAGTGCACTAAAATTACGAGACAACTGTTGCTGCTGATGAAACGCTAATAGTAGTAACACATGACCGGAGACCAAATCCGGTGTCGCTGTCCGCCGGGCTCCTCTACATACGGCCAGATTTGATTCGGAGCGTACTGAATCCGCTGTTCGCTCCGTACTAAATCCGGTCATGTGTTACGACTATAAGTTTACGCTGTCAGCATTTTCATATTACTCGTAATATTCTGTCGCTACGTCAAACAAGTATGGCAATCAAGCAAGTATGGCAATCAAACAAGTATGGCAATCCAACAAGTATGGCAATCAAACAACTATGGCAATCAAGCAAGTATGGCAATCAAGCAAGTATGGCAATCAAACAACTATGGCAATCAAGCAAGTATGGCAATCAAGCAAGTATGGTAATCAAGCAAGTATGGCAATCAAGCAAGTATGGCAATCAAACAAGTATGGCAATCAAAGCAAGTATGGCAATCACACAAGTATGGCAATCGAGCAAGTATGGCAATCAAGCAAGTATGGCAATCAAACAAGTATGGCAATCAAGCAAGTATGGCAATCAAACAAGTATGACAATCAAACAAGTATGGCAATCAAGCAAGTATGGCAATCAAACAAGTATGGCAATCAAACAAGTATGGCAATCAAGCAAGTATGGCAATCCAACAAGTATGGCAATCAAGCAAGTATGGCAATCAAACAAGTATGGCAATCAAGCAAGTATGGCAATCCAACAAGAATGGTAATCAAGCAAGTATGGCAATCAAGCAAGTATGGCAATCAAACAACTATGGCAATCAAGCAAGTATGGCAATCAAGCAAGTATGGCAATCAAGCAAGTATGGCAATCAAGCAAGTATGGCAATCAAACAACTATGGCAATCAAGCAAGTATGGCAATCAAGCAAGTATGGCAATCAAGCAAGTATGGCAATCAAGCAAGTATGGCAATCAAACAACTATGGCAATCAAGCAAGTATGGCAATCAAGCAAGTATGGCAATCAAGCAAGTATGGCAATCAAACAAGTATGGCAATCAAACAACTATGGCAATCAAGCAAGTATGGCAATCAAGCAAGTATGGCAATCAAACAAGTATGGCAATCAAGCAAGTATGGCAATCAAACAAGTATGGCAATCAAGCAAGTATGGCAATCCAACAAGTATGGTAATCAAGCAAGTATGGCAAACCAACAAGTATGGCAATCAAGCAAGTATGGCAATCAAACAAGTATGGCAATCAAGCAAGTATGGCAATCAAGCAAGTATGGCAATCCAACAAGTATGGTAATCAAGCAAGTATGGCAATCAAGCAAGTATGGCAATCCAACAAGTATGGTAATCAAGCAAGTATGGCAATCAAGCAAGTATGGCAATCAAACAAGTATGGCAATTAAGCAAGTATGGCAATCAAACAAGTATGGCAATCAAGCAAGTATGGCAATCCAACAAGTATGATAATCAAGCAAGTATGGCAAACCAACAAGTATGGCAATCAAGCAAGTATGGCAATCAAACAAGTATGGCAATCAAGCAAGTATGGCAATCAAGCAAGTATGGCAATCCAACAAGTATGGTAATCAAGCAAGTATGGCAATCCAACAAGTATGGCAATCAAACAAGTATGGCAATCAAGCAAGTATGGCAATCAAACAAGTATGGCAATCAAGCAAGTATGGCAATCCAACAAGTATGGTAATCAAGCAAGTATGGCAAACCAACAAGTATGTCAATCAAGCAAGTATGGCAATCAAACAAGTATGGCAATCAAGCAAGTATGGCAATCAAGCAAGTATGGCAATCCAACAAGTATGGTAATCAAGCAAGTATGGCAATCCAATAAGTATGGCAATCAAACAAGTATGACAATCAAACAAGTATGGCAATCAAGCAAGTATGACAATCAAACAACTGTAGCAAACACGCATGCAGATCACATGGATGTTAAAGTAGTATAATAAATTTATGGTTATGACAGACATGCCAGCAATGCCCTGCTGTATCTATGACATAAAAAGTTAACTACCTTCTAGCAGAGAATAGTTTATAATACTACCTTCTAGTCACTGCTAACAATAATATTCAAATGTTGGAGATGAAAACAATATTGCGTCATTTGAATTTTAAAATCGTAAACGAGGCGGCTTAAACCGTAACTTTGTTAAACGGAGGTCGAACCCGGGTTAAGCCCCCGTGGGAATCATGGGAGGTCAGCATTTAAAACAAATACTATCTATACAAACGAGAATATCCAAACAAATGTTAACATAGATAATTTTTTTAAAGAAAAATGGAAAGAAATATTTGACTTCAGGCGAGACTTGAACTCGCGGCCACTGGGAATCTAGTCCTGCCCGATTCGTCAAATCTTTCCTTCACATTTATTGCATTGCCTTATGGTGGCAGCAGCGCCATCTATTGCCTCACTATGCTAGTTCGAGTCTCGCCTGAAGTCAAATTTTTCTTTCCATTTTTCTTTAAAAAAATATATTTCACAAGCATGTGTTAATGCGAAATAATATAAAACAATAGATATTTTTATTATTATCCACTCGCAAATATAATGAGATACAAATTTTTAAAACTTTTTCACGAATACCGAAAAGGCTTACCTTTTGACCCAGACGTTTTGACTCTACCTATAAAAAGGTACCGACTTGACCGGCTTTGTAATAAATTGTCTAAAGACCCGTTTTTAATTAATTAGATAATTGGAAATTATTATGTTTGTTAGAATTTTTTATAAAATTATTTAACACGACACGAATAAATATTTCGCTTCATGATATTATTATTCAAACGTATACAACTTGCAGACACAAACACAATTTCGCCCAATTTGAATTTTAAAATTGAAAGAAGAAGAAGAAAGAAAAGGCGTTTAATTGGCGCATAGCCGGAAAACACACAAAAACAAACAGATTTAAAAACACAAAACAATTAATTTTAAACTAGTAACAAAAACAAAAGACCACAAAAATAAAGAGATAAAGAAAAAAAATATAACAGAAAAAACAGATTCAACTACACAGTGACACAAATGCTGCTGTGACGCTGATTTTCAATGACTTTCAAAAAATTGGAATTAATGTGTCCTGTAGGGTCACTTAGTTATATGGGGATCGAACGCGGGTCAAATCCCTGTATGATACCGTGGCAGGTCAACATTTAAAATAAATACTACATAATATACAAACGAGAATATCCATACAAACGTTAACATTTATGCTTTTAGTATAATCAACGCGCAAACATAATGAAATACCTACAACTTAATGAAACTTTTTCACGAATATCGATAAGGCTTCAAAACCATTTGACCCACACGTTGTGACTCTACGTATAAAAAGATACCTACTTGACCTGCTTTGTAATAAGATGTCTAGTTAGTAGTAGTAGTAGACCCGTTTTTAATTAGAAAATTGCAAATTATTATGTTTGTTTGAATTTCATAATAACTCATACTCATATAAGACGAATGAATATTTCGCTTCATGATTTGCAAACAAAAACACAATTTCGCGAAATTTGAATTTTAAAATTGGAATCGAGGTGGCTGAAACGGTAATGTAGTTACACGGGGGTCAAACGCGGGTCAAGTCTCTGGGGGAGGTTAACATTTAAAACAAAGATTATTTATACAAATGTACAAAACCCTAAAAAATGCCAAAAGCGAACATCGGACACGTGATTATTCTTTGTTTTACTTTATAGAAAAATCTTTGAGTAAAATATTTTCTTGCTTTAACTTTTTTCATACGTTACTTCACGCCTGTAATCCTCGAAGGGGTAGGCAGAGGTAAATGCATGCATTCAAGCATACATGCAAATACCCACGAATTGCCGGTTACGTTTTTGCCTATGTAACAGGTGGCGAGCCTGCCGACATCTCCGGGCATATTAGCAAACTTCGAGGTACTGGGAATTTTTTAGAAAATGGAAAAATCCCAATAGAACCATAGATAAGGGACTTAACACCATTATCTCTGATAACCCGGGAATCGAACCCAGGACCTCAGCGTAGTAGTAGTGGCCTGCTACCACTGCTGCAGTTTTTTTTTTAATTCTATCGATATTTTTGTATTAATTTAATCCTTTAATTCTGCAATATCTCATCCATTATTAAAAAAAATGAAATTATATTCAACCTTAAAAAGAATCGGTCCAACATCAATTTAAAAAAAAAATCTTTGGAGTCATAAAACTGTAACTCGGTTACATCGGAGGTCGATAGCGGGTCATGTCCCTAGGGAATGCGAAAATTTTAACTTTGGACTTTTGTTGCAGGTAATAAAATCATAATTGTAGGTTTAAATTACAGTTAGAATTGTATTTTGTAAATAATGAATATTAATATTTTTACTGTATTTTTATATATTGATAAAGATTGAAATTCGCATGTCGCGGTTTTGTAACCTAATTCCTTTGAAACGGCTAGACCGATTAAATGATTCTTTTCATTGCAAAGAACTACGTAGAATCTAGGTCTGAGAACATTCCTAATACAGGGTAAATGATATATTATACCGTTAAACTTCGTTTTGCCGGGTTTATCATATCGAGTGTCTGTACATTAAAAGTCCGTAAAACTGATAAGGGGCGATTAAAGAAGAGAAACAAGAACCAAAAAACTTTTTTGGAATTTTTGTCTGTCCGTCTGTCTGGTACGATATCACTTCGAAACTACTCAACGGATTTTCACAGTTGGATTACATAATTATGTTTCGTCAAATTCGTTTCAAAACTTTTAATCAGAGTTGAATGCGGTTTTCATAAACGTATTTAATTTCGACTAGCTGTGCCCGCGAGTTCTTCCGCGTAGAATTTAATAAAATTATTGTTCAGTATCTACGCGGACGAAGTCATGGGTACAGATAGTACAGAAAAAGATTTCGCTTGTGTAGGAGCGCTGTAGCGCACTCTAATTTATTACGTGTTGTGATACCCGCAGTCAGGCGCAGAACATAATTTTATTACGTACGTTTTTACGAGGTTTAGGTAAGTTTAGCTTTCTTTGTTTAACCGAATTTTGTTGGAATATGTTTTTATCGTATAATACTGGCTATGTTTCCTGTAGTAAAACCACAACGCGGACACTCCGCCAAAATTCCATACAAACGCTTAATTTGGTCTCTATTACACAAACATCAATCAGTGACGTGTATTTACACTTGCACCTGTGTGCGTAGCACGTAGAAAATACCAACCGTCACCCATAAGAGGGGAGGAGGTTGGGTGATGCGGGGAAATCGGGCGGGACGTCGCAGTGTCCATTTTATACGTAGTATTATTACATATTGTCTGGTAAAACTGTAACCGGTGACATAGTTTCAGTAGCCAATTTAGTCAGAAGAATCAGAAATTTATTTATGCATATACCTATGTAGGGTGATAACATCGACAACACAACGCAGCTTGGTGACAAGCACCACATATGATAAGTCAGCGAACAATAATTGCAGTGGCGATTCCTGTTGTTTATATTTGGGGTGGCTCCAGCTTTTGTTATATAGGGTGTAGTGTTAAGTGCGCAAAACCAGAACCGAACCTACCTACTTTGAAATCGCAAAAAAGAAATTTCATACAATTTGACATTTTCATTTATGTATGACATAGCTGATATTCTTTCAAGATTTTAAGGTTTTATTACTAAATAAAAAGTCAATTAAATCAATAGAAAGATAAAAACGTAACAAACACTATCACAAATCTACACTATCACGAAAAACATGCGCAAAATCATTAGGTAGTGCGCCATTCACAGCGCCCACGCTTCAAACTCCGTGTCGCAATACTAGGCGATTGAAAGAGCGGAGCGCGGGCGGCGAACGACTTTGCATGAACTCCACATGCGCTGGTAGAAGCGCATCGCTTGCCTCGGCCGCGTTCGGCGCCGACCGAACGCGATGACAATCGCGAGTTGCGTTCGTGATAGCATTAGATAAATTATATATATAATAGTGACCGCAGCGCTATTATATATATAATTTATTGTACCTAGGTCTAAGTAATTAGGTTGTAAATATATGATTATTTACATTTTAATGCTTAAAAATTATGGTATGGCGGCGCCATACGCGCCATCTTGGAGAAATCGCCACTGAGCAATTGATAGGTATATATGTCAATTTACAAATTAGAAAACTAAAATGGTGAATATCACTAAAATAAAACGAAATATAATATATTAATAGGTAAGTGTCCGTGAAAAGTCTGATTTCCAGTTTTACAAACTGACAACAAAGAGTAAAGAGTAAAGAGAAAAGAAAAAGTGTCCTTCGTTATCATTCACTGGCAGGGATCCAAAGGCCAATATGATCTGAGAAGTCCAATCAATGTAGTCGTTTGTGTCCATCGATTGTCAAGTATCCAACATACGTTTTTACTGGTGTAGACCACCAGTGACGGAGCTCGCGGGAGTAGGCACCACCGCATTACCTAAACTACTTGCCGGGCATAGAAACGTAACACCTCAAGCCTCAGGAGTGGCAACGTATCTACATTGAACACACCAGTAAATAAATATCTAAGACAGCGCAATATAATTCACGTATTGTTTTTTTTTTCTTATTTTATGGCGTCACTCGTTATAGCATATTGACAGTGTCAAGTAAAACGATATTTCGTATTCGTATTCGTATTATGCAACGTAAAAGTCAGAGTCAGTCAGTCAATTTATCAGTCCGTCAGCCAGAGTCACAATAATTCGAAATAATTAAAAAAGCGGAGGCTACTTTTACCAGAACATATACAATGGAGATATGGATGCAACCCAAAAGAACGTGTTTTCGCACATTCTATTTCACTATACACGAGCACTGTAATAAGCCTGTATCAAACAAAATGCCACCAACTTTATTTAATACTAGCTGTTGTGCGCGGCTTCACCCGCGCGGATGTCGTTTTATAAATAACTAAATAGCCTATGTTCTTTCTCAAAGTCAGCTCTATCTCTGTACCAAATTTCATTAAAATCGGTTCAGACGTTTGGACGTGAAAAGCTAACAGACAGACAGAGTTACTTTCGCATTTATAATATTAGTAGGGATAACTCAAATATATACCAAGAAAATGAAATAAAATAAGAGCACCAAACGCATCTTTCAAGGTTCCCGCCAAAACTCCCATTCACGTATTGTTAGTCAATGATCTGTCAACTGCCAACTTTGACATGATGTAGCACGGGACGCACGGGACGCTGGGGCCTGGGCTGGGGTATGATAGATGGAGTGACGATTGAGCATGACATGACATGAATGGTTCATCGCAAAACTGCACGTGAAGCGCGCAGCTGCGGTACGTGGATGGCACTCTTGCCCGGGCAATAATCTGCCCTCGCTTCGACGAAGGCGTCACCATACAATAGGTTGGTTGTCGTGTGCGCAAGGAATCACCGGGGGGCTTTCAGCGAGGAAGCGTGGTAGACTTTGCACGCGCCCCACGTGTTCTGGTGGAACGTTGGTTAAAAGGTAATCGTTTTACATCCAAGTGATCCATCACTTTTTTAATCGTTGATTGTTAATTTTGTAATCAGTTGAGAAGTGCCTTTTAGATACACATTGTATTTTTGTTGTAACAAATCGCTGATCTCCTCGCCCGCTTACCCACGTAAATCATGGATAATTCACAAGGAAAACCTTAAGAGCATTTAAAAATGTCTATTTTCTAAGTAAATCTCAACAGTTATGTATGAAACAAGGGTTTCGCTTATACAGTGCACTCTAATTTATTCCATATTGAACAGATTTCTTTAAGTTAGAGAAAGATGTGAAATGTTACAATAACCTTAATTTTAACAAAGCTCGTAGTACAATCCAGGCTAAGATTAAATCTAAGCACTAGAATTACTCTGCTACCATTAGTTTAACCATACCTTTATTAAAATAAGTACAGTTGTTAGCGTGATCGAAGAACATCTAAGCTTTTACAGTTTTAATTATGGCTATTATGAAGCGGAACGTTTGCTTTATTCCTTTGTTCGAATTCATTTGGTTACCGAATTTATTTTACATTCATTTTACGTTATTCTTCTTTTCAGGCTACAGTTAGTTTATTTTCGCGCCAAAACTCTTACGGGGTAGGTAGATCGTGTAGCGCCATATATCTAATGGAGTAGAGTCAATGTTTCACCTTTTTTATGTAATTAAGGTGGCAAACAAGCATGCCGTTTACATAGCTGTTAAGTGACGATTGCAACCTATAGACACCTACACAAATACCAGATGCATTTAAAATGCAGATGCATTGCCACCTCTAATACCTAACAACTTAGGTATTAGGGGTGGCAATGCATGTCTCTGTGATAGTTATTAGTGATCTCGAAAGGGTTTTATTTTCCCTTTCAGTAAGTTGGTAGGTTGAGCGTGACGACCCCACCGCCCAGTGGAAGGTAATTTTCCCGTTAATGTCATCAGTCAACCGAACAATGACGGTTAAAACGAATTTGGCGGTAGTAAATGCAAAAACTACTGCCACTGCGGTAGTCCACTCCACATAACAGCGTAGCGAGCGATTACTTTATATTAACTCTCCTAATAATGTACAACTCTGTGGTGGGGTAGGCTTTTGTCCAGCAGTGGATCTTTCGGGTAAAGTGATGATGATTTTTTTTATGTAATGGAAGTGGTAAACAAGCATGCAGTTCACATTGATGTTAAGTGATGACTGCACCCACACAAAGACCAAGGTCAGAATGCAGATGCGTTACCACTCCTGAGGCCTAAGGTCTTATGCCTATGTGCCGGAAATTACAGGGCCGTACATTACCACCTGACCGGAACACGATAGTGCTGAACACTACCATTTAGCGGCAAGTAAATTAGGTAATGCGGTGGCGCCTACGCCTGCGAGCTCCGTCACTGGAGCTCTATCACCAGTAAAAATGTGATGATTGCAACCTATAGACACCAACACAAATACCAGATGCATTTAAAATGCAGATGCATTGCTATAATAATGTACAACCCTGTGGTGGGGAAGTCTTTTGTTCAGTAGTGGATATCTTTCGGCTGAAGTGATGATGATGATGTGGATTTGAAAAACCAATAAACATTTATTTAACGACCGTGGGGATCGTGTACGACAGCACTGTGAGAAATGCCCAAGAAATCGGCATTAACGTATTTGATACCGCGGGAAAAAAGGCAGGTCCTCATAAACCATAAACGGCTCTCCCTAACGGTAACCTGCGTCCTGACAGCTGACAAATTGCAATATCACACGCAATCTATTTGCTAATTGGAACATTTTATTTATTGTTGTGGTCTTTTGATGAGTTTTAGGGTTCTATAAGTCCAAAAACAAAGACAAACGTTGCTAAGGGTTCAAGCTCATCAAAATATATTGCACATAAAGCTTAGGAAAGAGACAAAAGCTTCGACTTTGTAGAGCATTTTCAGCTTCCTATGCAGGCCCCCCACGAGGTGGACCGTAGATCTGGTGAAGGTCGCGGGAAGTCGCTGTATGAGGGCGGCCCAGGACCGTTTGTGGTGGCAAACTTTGGGGGGAGGCCTTTGTCCAGCAGTGGACGTCTTTTGGTTTAATGATGATGACGAGAGCATTTTTTAATTTATTTGAATGATGGTGCGGACGTGTGGTCCCTTACAATAGGGAACCTCTTTTTATTTAATTTAGAGTAAGACCATTTGTAAGCGACATGCGGAAGAATAGCTGAAGGCGTCAACAAAAAAACCACAGCGAGTTTCCCCTGCGTACCAGCATCCCTGCAAGGATCACGGCCCCGACGTTTTTGGGGCAGATAGGCCCTGGAAGTGTGGAAGCCGCGATCCCCGAACTATCACCCCCCTCTGTTGCGCATCACCCGCGTAGGGCAGAAGAAGAAGAAACTATTTATTTAGACAGACAGCACGGAGACATAAACAAAATAAAATAAATGGAAAACAATTAACAAACAACACGTATATACCTATATTTAAAAAAAATCAAGGGTGGAAATATGTCTCATGGCTGGTCTAAAAGGGTGCCTAGATCAGTTTCATGTCTATGAGAAGAAATTATCTAATCGACACTGGTTTTCGTCTGGGATCTAGTGCTGTACTGTGTGCTGTGTAGCGATGATGGTTAGTCAGTCAGTCTGCCTACCCTGAGTGGGACCTGGCTTTTAAAAGAAAATTAGGTTGTGTATCTAATTTTCTGGAAGCATCCAAATTTCACATTTATAAATAGCGATGTCTTATTTCGCTAATGGACTATAGTTTTGCTACTGGGTCAAACTTGTTAAAGTTTGTATCGAACAAACCTTAGGTGAGCAACAGATGGGCTGAAGTTTTAACGTTTGTGTGAACCTCTTTTGCTTTCAAATTGAGTTGTATAAACATAGAAACAGATTGATAATGAAGTTCAAGGTCTTCTTTGTTGGTCATGACATGACAAACCCGAGTTTTATTGTTATCTAAATAAATTATGCGCTTGTTTTTATATTATTTCGCATTAACACATGCTTGTGAAATATATTTTATTTTTAAAGAAAAATGGAAAGAAAAATTTGACTTCAGGCGAGGCTCGAACTCGCGACCTACTGGGAATCTAGTCCAGCCGCTCTTCCAATTGAGCTACTGAAGCCCTGCCCGATTTGTCAAATCTTTCCTTCACATCTATTGCATTGCTTTATCAGTAGGTCGCGAGTTCGAGCCTCGCCTGAAGTCAAATTTTTCTTTCCATTTTTCTTTAAAAATAAAATAAATTATGCGCTTGTAATTTTTCGTACCCAAAAAGGGTCAAAAAGGGACTTAATTACTAAAACACCGCTGTCCATTTATCAATCCGTCTGTCTGTTGGACTGTATCTTACTAACCGTGATCGCTAGAGTAAAACTTTCACAGATTATGCATTTCTTTTTCCGCTATAACAAATATTAAAATCGGCCCCGTAATACCTATCACAGAGACATAACCACTAAGGTCTTAAGGGTGGCAATGCATCTGCATTTTTCACAAACTAGCATATAGTTCACATTGATGGTAAGTGGATTTTGTAGGTTCGAAACATTTTCATTCAAACCAAAGAATTCAATGTAGATGTGTTGCCACACCTGAGGTGTAAGCTCTTCTTGTTACATTACCACCTGTCTGGAACACGATAGTGCTGAACACTACTATTTAGTTGCAAGTAGATTAGAAAATGCGTACCTACGTCCACAAACTCTATCACTAGACTTCTACAACCGGTAAAAATAAGTAATAGCAATGCAAGCTTACTTTGCAAACACATAATTCTATCACACTCAAAACTTAAACGTGTCGTGCAGTTAACCTTCGGCCACGCCCGCGCGGTTGCAATTGCAAAATGAGACCATAACGGCCGCTCCCATGGACTGTTTATAGACTACACTTAGTCTTTCTCGTCATTTTATGATCAACTGTAACCTTTCATTACTTAATGTCTCTCACCGAGTACAGTAGTTTATTATGAAGATTTCAATCTTTTTGGTAAAATGAAAGTAAAATCAGTAGTCACATTGAACTAGGAGTCTCATCTTTTACTGGTGATAGAGTTACAAAGTAGGAGTTCGAGGCGTAGGCACCACCGCATTACCTTATCTATCTGCTGCCAAATGGTAGTGTTAAGGTTTCAGAGGTGGCAACGCATTTGTTTTTTTACCTCCGGTTTTTGTGTAGATGTCTATAGATGAACTGCATGTTTGTTTGCCACTTTCGTTACATTAAAAAAAAACAGTAATATTTATTTAACACTCAACAACTAAAACTAGCCTAGACATTTTACAATAATATTAAAAGTTTATATCAAATCACATACGACAGTCGCATTGGCATGACCGGAGCTTTAAATTGAAAATAGTTCTATCTTTCACAATGTGTTAGCAAGTTTATGTTATATACATATTTCAAAAGATTCTTTCTAACTTTCGAAGTTATGCTTCATACTTATTCTACATGGAATATCTATGAAGAATCTATATAATAATACGTGTTTAAGAAACTGTATTCGAACACGGTTAACTTTTAGATTTAGTTTAAAGTTTACGTAAATAGCGATAGCAGTGCAGATAGTATTAGCAAAAACAAGTATGAAATATGACTTATTGATTTAACTAAACCCTTGTACTCTCTAATAGGGTAGACAGAGAGTAAAGCATGCATGCTTGGGGTTTGGCCAGGCAACCGGCGTGGCGTAGCGGTGTCGTTGAGCAGTTATCGCAACAACCCGTTTCGTTCGGTCGCTCCCGGCAGCGTGATTGTGGCCTTTCATAATATCTAGTAACCGATAGCCGCTGGGGCAGAAAGGTTCTCGAGTGGAGACCACGTATCGGCAAACGCAGCGTAGGATGTCACCTGCGAGATGGACCGACGACCTAGTGAAGGCTGCAGGTACCCGCTGGATGCACGTCGCTTCCGATCGCTCGGCATGGAGGTCATTGGGGGAGGCCTATGTTCAGCAGTGGACGTCCTATGGCTGATATGATGATGATGATAGTAATAACGTTTATTGTCCAAAAACAGAATACACGATACATGGACTATATGACTAACAAGAAAAATATAATTTTAACACCAGACCAGTTAAGTCGAGTTCTGCCTGATGGTGGGATCAAAAGTCTTAGGAATCAGCATGCATGAATGAAGAGAATGATGAAGGTAGACGAGGCACGGGAGGTGTGTCAGGACCGGGATATCTGACGCTTCACACTCTTTGCCAACCCCGTTAGGGATCTGGCGTGAAAATTCATACATACATACATACATAGGTGCATATTTTTTTATCCCTATCGGGTTCTTGTGCGTTCTCGAAGAGGCATATTTTTATTGGTTACACGCAACAAAGTTCTCGCTAATACCTACTAGCAACTTTGTCGTATTTTTGGTTTGGTGGCTTATTGCTTTTCAGTTTTAAGTTTGGTAGTGTTTTTATGATGAATTTGGAGAAGTGTGTATTTTCGCGCCTTTCCTTTGGGATAAGTTTAATAGAAAATTCCTTGGTTGAATTTCTCGGTAGAAAACGGGAATTTCACTAACTTCTAAACATCTAACATCTGCAACAGAAAGTTCCGTAAGCTATCTAAACGAGCTACAATCAACGAGACGAAGAAACAATTAAACAGCAACAATGTATGTGTTGTTGTAATGAAAATCATGTTAGCGCAGAATAATTACTGTCGGTTGAACGAAATTTAATCGTGGTCCATATGGTTTAAAGATTTAATTTATCTACGTTTATTTTGTCCAATAGCAATATTTGTATACTGTGCCCATGACTTCGTCCGCGTAGATACTGAACAATAATTTTGTTAAATTCTACGATTATTGATATAAATTTTCAATTATCTATCATCATCATATCAGCCATAAGACGTCCACTGCTGAACATAGGCCTCCCCCAAGGACCTCCATGCCGACCGATCGGAAGCGACGTGCATCCAGCGGGTACCTGCAGCCTTGATCAGGTCGTCGGTCCATCTTGCAGGTGGACGTCCTACGCTGCGTTTGCCGATACGTGGTCTCCACTCGAGAACCTTTCTGCCCCAGCGGCTATCGGTTCTCCGAGCTATGTGCCCTGCCCATCTGCCATCTGCCATAATTATCTATACTTATAATAAATCTGTAAATTCTGTACATTAAGAATATTGAAAAAATATATACCAGGGGATGTTATTAGATCGATACCGAACACAAATATGTGATTAGAAATTTTTTGTCTGTCTGTCCGTCTGTCTGTCTGTCTGTCTGTCTGTCTGTCTGTTTGTTCAAGCATCACATAAAAACTACCTTTACCGATTACAATGAAACTTGGTGTAATTATACTTTAATCTTTGGCGCACAACGCTGGGTACTTTTTATCTCGGAAAAATGTCTGTTTGTCCGTGTGTTTGTGCACGCTAATATCAGAAACTGATTATTCGATTTGCGGTTTTCATTAATATATTGTGGTAAGTTTCACTTAGTATTTAGTGTTTGTTTTATGTGAATCGGTTCAGAAATAAAAAAGTTATGTCGATTTAAAGAATCGTATCGAATATTTTTAAGCTATTCTGTATCTTAGTTCCATCTTTTAGGGAATTTCGTACCTAATAGGTAAAAGAGGACCCTACGGATAACTAATCCTCCGCTGTCTGTCTGTCTGTCCGTCCGTCCGTCTGTCTGTCACCAGGCTGTATCTCATAAATAGTGATAGCTAGAAAGCTAACATTTTCACAAATTATGTATTTCTGTTACCGCTATAATGTAGACGCTTAAAATTTTCACAGAGATTTTAGGTCTTATGTTGTATTGTAGCTTCCATAATAAATCTATATACATACAAATAAATAAAATTGGAGTGTCTGTTTGTAATATTAAAACAACCGCTTTTTATTAAACGCATATGTAGGTATGTATACACTGTACATACACCAAAAGATAATTTTTTGCAATTTTTGTCAGTCTGTCTGTCTGTTTGGCGGGGCTAATCTTGGGAACGGCTTTACCGATTTTGACGGGACTTTCACTGGCAGATAGCCGATGTGATAAGGAGTAACTTAGGCTACTTTTATCTCCATACAACCATACATACATACTTACCTCCATACAAATAAACAGAATTGTATGTAGAAAGTGTTAATTGTAAAAAGTTATCATTGTATAAAAAAAAAATAAAAAAACATATCACTAATAGTATATTTTAAAACAGTCCGCCGATTACTGAAATATAAATATAATATAATATTATGTAATGTTACTAAGCTCAATGTAAGTGAACGATGTTCTTTTTGAGTAAATAAATGTCTTTAAACCTAATTTGAGTGTCTCCGATTTTGACGGGACTTTCAGTGGCAGATAGCTGATGTGACAAGGAGTAACTTGAGCTACTTTTATCTCCATACAACCATACATAACTACATACAAATATATAGAATTTGAGTGTCTCCGATTTTGATGGGACTTTCACTGGCAGATAGCTGATGTAATAAGGAGTAACTTACGCTACTTTTATACTAGCTGCGTCCACGACTTCGTCCGGGTTCGTTCGACTGAACAATCATATTTTTTCTCACGTAGATGAAGTCGCGGACACAGCTAGTATAATAATAATAATATGAACGGAGCGCCGTGCAGTGATCATCGACATTACCATTCCTCATGACGGGAATCTCGTGAAGGCTGAGAAGGATAAAGAATTAAAATATCTGGATCTAGCACACGAGATTGTCGGCATGTGGCATGTGGATGCGGCGATCATTGTACCGATAGTCGTATCGGTCAATGGCCTTATCGCTAAGAGTCTCGACACCTTAAGAGACTCGCGTTGGGCGGCTGGGTCAAGGGCTTGATGCAGAAGGCTGTACTCCTCGACACGGCACGAATAGTGAGGAGGTTCCTTTCTCTGTGTCCCTAACCACCGGTAGCTTGGACCCTGTTCCCGCTGCCGGCGGCAAGCTATTTTTTATTTGTTTATATATATTTGTTTTTTGATACTTATATGTAAAAAAATATTTAATAAGTTTTAAAAATAAATGAGTGGTATAATAATAATAATGGCATTATACGTCCCACTGCTGGGCACGAGTCTCTCCTCTTTTTGGGAGGAGGCCTGGAGCTTACTCCACCATGCTGCTCCAATGCGGATTGGTGGAGGTGGGTGGGTTAGTGGCCAACCCGCTATCGGATGTTTTCAAACCGCCCATAAGGCCTCCGACAAGGTTTAACGACTGCGATCTATCGATAGCAACCGGGACCGACGGCTTAACGTGCCCTCCGAAGTACGGAAACGCGCATTTAATTTGCCACTAGCGGTCACCCATCACACTACCCGACCGCGCCCGTAGTGTTTAGCCGAACCGAGCAGATCGCTTACGATCTACACCAGCCGCGGGGCCATGCGCGCATCTAATTTTCAATTAACCATAACTTATTTTTCCCTTTTTCGATTTCGAAGAAAACCTTCCACTTGTTAAAACCGCTCAAATCTGTTGAGAAGTTTTAAAGTTATAACATACCAGACAGTCAGACAAAAATTCCAAACTACTACTGTCTTGTTATATGCATACCTATGAAATGTATAAAAAAAATCATTTTTTTTCAGGAAACCAATTAATTCCTATATTACTATGATCCAGTCTACTGGAGGTAGAGTTCCCGTGACAAAGCTGTCTGCTTTGTCGGCTCGCCTGTCCGTCCGCCCGATCGCTCGTCCATTCGGCTACCCGTAATTTGCTCACCCGTCCACTCATCCATTCTTCCAACCGTCCACCCGTTAACCCATCCACTCATCCACTGGTACGACGGTTTCTGTATTTTTTTAATGTTAGTGGCATATAAGCATGCAGTTCACATTGATGTAAAGTGATGACTGCAGCCTATAGACACTTATACAAAATGCAGATGCGTTACCACTCCTGAGGCCTAAGGTGTTTTGCCTCTGTGCCGGAAATTACAGGGCCATCACCATCTAACCGGAACTCGATAGTGCTAAACACTACCATTTAGCGGCAATATTAGATAATGCGGTGGTACCTGCGCCTGCGAGCTCCGTCACTGGAGCTACCCACCACCACCACCACCTACCACCAGTAAAAATACATTACAATCAGCACTGTAGAACAAAGACAACAATAGCAAAGGAAATTCTCGAAATGCCATTACGAGACAAAGTACACAACGTTGAATGCAGTTAAGCTGTTAAGGTCAGTCAAATGAAGTTAAACTAGACAGTTTGGTCGATATTTCACGTGACTCCGTTTCACAGCTCTCAGAGGTATGGTTGAGGTAAACTTAAATTTAGGACCAGTTAAGTGAAGTTTAAATGTGTGCGTGAAATTGTTTAAGTCAAGGTGTGAGTTTCGTAGTAATAGACGATTTTTGTATTTCCCCCGCAAAAAATGACAGACTGTTTTGCATCGGTAATAAACGCTATGGCTACTCCCCTCCAGACCGCTGCGGCAGCCCGCGTTGCTCTATGGGTATTGGTTCAAGTCTTAGTTAAAATTACCGATGAACGTAAACTAGGTTTTGTGCGAAAGATATAACAGTCCAAAAAGCCGAAATAATCCGAAGTCTCTCTCCGTAGGTCGATGTCCAATATATCTTACTGTGTTCTGTATGCTTGTTTGCCACTACATGACATAAAAAGAAAGAACGCACCTTAACCCGAACAAGTTCGCTAGTAATCTGTAAAACAAATAGAAACTCACAACTCGGCCGTCGTAAAAACATGATGATTAATGACCTTGTTTTGAAAACTTTAGATGGGTTTCATGGCTCCATCCTCCATCACGTTAATGGTATTAGATATTTAATATATAGGCTTTGGTTTGATCATGAAATATATACATGGATTTTTTTGAAGATACGTCCCACTGCTGGGCACGATTCTCTCTCCTTCTTGGGAGGTGGCTTGGAGCCTACTCCACCACGCTGCTCCAATGCGAGTAGGTGGAGATAAGGGTCAGAGGCCAACCCGCTGTCCGATGTTTAGCAAACCGCCCATAAGGCCTCTGACAAGGCTTAACGACTGCTATCTGACGATAGCAACCGGGACCGACGGTTTAACGTTGACCTCCGAAGCACGGTTACAGACATAAGAAGTATAAAAATGTTACACATGCATTTAATAAACGGTTACATGATTAAAGTAGGTTCAGGTTTTTCATATTACAAACAGACACTCCAATTTAATTTATTTGTATGTATAGAAGATTTATAGACGTAAAGATTAAAATATTATGAGTTTAAAATATTTACAAACCACCTTCAATTTATTATTTTTCTTTCCATGCACAAAACGCACAAGTAGGCGTCCATATATCATTTTTATATTGCTATTTGAATCATATCATATCAAACCACCAACAATAAAAGAGCGGTTCACATTGTGATTTTCATCTGCACTGTGATCATTGTCAAAGGTCTGCGAGAGAGCAATTTGCAGTAATTTGCCGTCCTAGTGTATAATACATGCGGTAGGTCGATGCGGCGAGACGCGTTCGATCGAGCCAGCGCTTCTCAACATATTGACTAATTTTCTCTAGAAATAAGAAATGGGGTACATAAATTTCACCGATAGCCTTAAAATGAATGCCTAATGTTTTTACTTGTGGTAGAGCTCCAGTGACGGAGCTTGCAGGCATAGGCACCACCGCATTACCTAATATATTATAGGTACTTGCCGCTAGATGGTATCGTGTTCCGGTCAGGTGGCCCTGTACTTTCCGGCACAGAGGTATAACACCTTAGGCCTCAGGAGAGGTAAAGCATCTGCATTTTGACCTTGGTCTTTGTGTCTATAGGCTGCAGTCATCACTTGACATCAATGTGAACTGCATGCTTGTTTGCCACATCCATTACATATAAAAATGATATTTTAATTGTTACGTAATCGCTACCGTGATTTCTATCACAATGATAACCACCTCAGGGGTGGCGATAGCGATGCATCTGCATTGCCTCTGGTTTTTTTGTAGATCTATAGGCTTCAGTCATCACTCAACATTCATGTCAATTGCAAGCTTATTTACCACTAACATTACATCTAAAAAATTTGGAGCATTGATGGGATGATTATAAGTTTTTTTCCTTTAGCTAGCGTCCTTCTGGTTGAGTTTGGGGGCGTGATGCCACCACATGATTTAATGAATCTGTCACTAAATGATAGATATAATACAGCGCTGTAGTTCAGTTAACAGAGTAACGCTCTGATCGGTAGATTTCTAACCATATAATTCTGACACCGACTTATTTTCTTATTAAAAACCATTTTTTTATTTTTAATGAACCATTTTTATACCTATATCAAAACCTTTAGGTATTATCTAAATTTAATTTAAAAGTCTACTAAACATTTAAACATCTTTAATGTTCAAAATCATTTGGTGCATGTGCGGTGTCAGATAATTGTATCAGGTCAAAGACCACGAAAGTTTGAGAAGCTCTGTCCACAGGAACACCCCTCTCGCACGTTATTTTGCGAAAGTTATCAAAATTGGTGTATACGTATGTCATAAATATTATTGGGAATGCTTTACTATCCTTTTACGATTTTCTTAGAAGCAGCACATCCTAATCGTTAAAGTGTTGTGAATGTACCTTTCTTCGTTTTTTTTTAATGTAATGGAAGTGGTAAGCATACATGCAGTTCACATTGATGTTAAGTGATGACTGCAGCCTATAGCCACCTACACAAAGACCAAGGTCAAAATGCAGATGTGTTACCACTCCCGAGGTCTAAGGACGCCTCTGTGCCGGAAATTACAGGGCCGTAAAAATGTTTGTTTGCTACTTAGTGACATGATAAATACTCAAAAGGGTACATGGTAGCTTCTATATCTTTTTTTAAAAGTTACTATGGCATCGCTGTTGCACATATTGATAGTGTCAAGTAAGACGATATTCGTGTTTGATGCAGCGTAAAAGTTAGTATTTGTCAGTCAGTCAGCTATTTATTAAGTCAATCAAGTGAGCTACAGTCAGTAATTCGAGTAAAGCGATGGCTACTTTACCAGAACATTAACGATGAAATTTTGGACGCAACCGGAAAGGCCGTGTTTTCGCACTGTTATTCTGTTTTACTATACGCGGGCACTATGATAAACCTATATCAAAAACCGAAATGCCACCATGGGGTTTTGGCGGGAATCTTGAAAGAGGCGTGTGGTGCTCTTATTTTATTTCATTTTCGTGGAGTATTTTTGAGTTACATTAAATAAAGTTGAGGGCATTATGTTTGATATAGGTTTATTATAGTGCTCCTGTATAGTGTCAGGTTTCCTCCAAAACTTCATTGTAAATATTCTGGTAAAGTGGCCATCCCTTTACTCGATTTACTGACTGTGACGCTGACTGACAGACGGACTGATAAATTGACCGACTGACATAGTATGTTCTTAGGTTTTCGCGAGCAGCACTCATTGAAATAAAACTAATTTTCGAATTTTAAATAATCATTTTAGTTTAATATACGCGAGGTAAATCCGAAAACTAGTTCTATTTCAATCGTCCGACTGATTCTGACTTTTACCCTGCTTATTACAAATACGAAATATCGTTTTACTTGACACTGGCAATATGCGTCATAGCGATGCCATAAAAAAAAAATCAAGAAAATAAAATAAAACAAGAGCAGAGTTTTGGCGGGAACCTTGAAAGAGGCGTATGGTGCTCTTATTTTATTTCATTTTCTTGGTGTATTTTTAAGTTATATTGAATAAAATTGGTGGAATTTTATTTGATATAGGTTTATTACAGTGCCCGTGTATAGTGAAATAGAATAACAGTGCGAAAACACGACCTTTCAGGTTGCCTCCAAAACTTCATTGTAAATGTTCTGGTAAAGTAGCCATCGCTTTACTCGAATAACTTGATTGTAACTCACTTGACTGACATATTATACTTGATGACTAAATTATACTAACTTTTACGCAGCTTAAATAAATATGAAATATCGTTTTACTTGACACTGGCAATATGCGTAATAGCGATGCCATAATAACAAAAAAAAAAAAACAAGAGCACCATACGCCTCTTACAAGGTTCCCGCCAAAACTCCTTCCATATCTTAATCGGATGCTCTGGACTTAATTCGATGATCCCTTTTGTAATATATATTTTTTTGTTTCATTAGCTCTTACATTTCATCATTGGAACATTAGAGTTGCAAGCGATTTTGTTGGCTCTAATGTTCCAATGATTATTAGGATCATTGAACAATGAAAGGGTGGAAATGGTGATGGAATGTGTTTCATTACGTCGTAATTAAGGGGTGAATACGAATGAATGACCCGAAAACTGATGATATGAATGTTATTTGACGATCCGTATTCACTGGTGGTAGAGCAGACCGTCTCCAGTGATGAAGCTTGCGGGCGTAGGCACCGCACTAATACACTTGCCGCTAAATGGTAGTGTTCAGCACTGTCGTGTTCCGGTTAGGTGGCAATGTACGGCCCTGTAATTTCCGGCACAGAGGCATAACACCTTAGGCCTCAGAAGTGGTAACGCATCTGCATTTTGACCTTGGCTGCAGGCTTCACTTAACATTAATGTGAACTGCATGCTTGTTTGCCACTTCCATTACATAAAAAAAATCGCGTGCAAATGTATTATTAGGATCATTGAACAATGAAAGGGTGGAAATTGGGATAGAATGTGTTTCATTACGTCGTAATTAAGGGGTGAATATTAATGAATGATCCGAAAATGGATGATATGAATGTTATTTGGCGACCCGGCTAGATGACGTTAAGTGATGACTGCAGCCTTAACACGTTCACTGTCCTCAAGCAGACACAATAGTCAAAACAATGCAAATGGACACATGTGGTACATGGGACATGGCACATGTGTCCATCACACAAAGACCAAGGTCAAAGTACTAGTAGATGATGCAGTGTTGGAACAGGTGGATGAAATTGTATATCTTGGATGTGCTTTTAGCAAGGATGGTAGGTACACCACTGACATAGAAAGAAGAGTGCTTGCAGGGAATTGCGTGAATGGAGCGTTGGGTAAGCTGCTAGAATCGAAACATCTCAGCCAGCGGGCTCGACTAGCCGTACATAATGCTGTACTTACTCCAACGCTTTTATATGGAAGCGAGAGCTGGGTATGCAGGAAAGAGCATGAAAGTAAGTTAAACGCGGTCGAGATGAGATCTTTGCGCAAGATCTGCGGTGTATCACTCACCGATCGCGTTCGTAATTGTAAATTACCTACCTTATTATATTCAATTCAACGTAGGTACCTAACATAACCTTATTGCTAATTGCAAGGAATTTGTGAAAATGACATCGCCATATTCGCCATGTTGGTTTTGAGTTACAATTCTAACTGCAAATAATGTTTTGTAACTGCAAATGAAGAGAAGTGAAAATATGCAGTAAAAAACGTTTTATATTTATTTTTCCTGTTAAATATATTGTATGTATGTATCTTCACGCCAGGTCCCTAACGGGGTAGGCAGAGAGTGTAGAGCGCCAGATAACCCGGTTCTGACAAACCTCTCGTGCCTCGTCTACATTCATCATTCTCTTCATACATGCACGCCGATTCCTAAGACTTTTGATCCCACCATCAGACAGAATTCGACCTATTTGGTCATGGTAGGTCAGTCTTGGTCTTCCTTGTCTTATAAATATATTGTGTACAATACAAAGCCGGAGGTCCATTCATTTCTGCAACATCTCCTTTGTCGAATCTATTTAAATAATATTTGTCACCTTTGTTTCAGGTACAGAACTTTAAGAATTATGATATAGTTCAGAAGCGCGACAATCCATCAGTTAGTAAGAACGTAGAGTAGTGTGTTAGTGACTTAGTGCCAAAATGGGATGTAATACGAGCTCCGAGGCGAAATCCAGTAAGGATGAGAAGGAAAATGTACACGAGAACCACACTAATGCAGCCACGGGTAAGTAAAGATTGTAAACAATAACAATAATTTATATAGATAAGACGCGGGCAAAATGATCCAAGGATTGGTCGGAATTTTGGCGGAAACCTTGAAAGAGGCGTGTGGTGCTCTTATTTTATTTCGTTTTGTTGGTGTATATTAAATAAAGTTCATGGTATTTTGTTTGATATAGGTTTATTACAGTGCCCGTATATAGCGAAGTAGAATAACAGTGCTAAAACACGGCCTTTCCGGTTGCCTACAAAACTTCAATGTAAATGTTCTAGATAAGTAGCTATCGCTTTACTCAAATTACTGACTGTGACACACTTGACTGACTGACTGATTCTAACTTTTACGTTATACAAAAATAAAAAGGACTTTGGTCACAAACTGGCCCCTTAATCATTTACTATGAATTCGATTTATAAATTTGCCTCTTTCATGACATACAAGACACATATTACTTCAATGACACGAATTTTCATCAAAAGAGTAGGCACGTTTAGGTTAGGATCCCACTGCAGAATCATTTCGTTCATCCAGATATGCTGCCAACCTAATTTTTACGCATATTTATAATCTAGAGAATATATTATATCCACTAGGTTGCCTATCAAAAAATGGCCGTAGGTATTTTTTTATATTTTTTATTTTTTGATTTTTTTTTAACTTATTTTTTCAATTAAATATTGTCCACTTTACGGCAATTTGTATGAAGTCTGAAAATCACGGTTGCCGTAGCGCACTTGGCCGCAAATACATATTTTCGTTCCGCCCCGATAACTTTTTTACGTCCATAACGTACGAGTACTTGCATGTATTATTTATATTATATCAAATTAAAGCATTTTTTTTCTCATTATTATTATAAAGGGGAGCCAAATTAAATCGACGGAAAATAAGAGTTGCTGGCTGTTTAAATTAATTTATTAAAAAATACTTCCGGCCAAATTTTGACTGGCAACTTAGTGAATATATATTCTCTAGATTATAAATATGCGTAAAAATTTGCTTTGCAGCATGTCTGGATGAACGAAATGATTCTGCAGTGGGATCCAAACCTAGTTGAGTCAGCAAAATGCTTACGACTCTGAGAACTGTACGAAATGGATAAACATTTGCCGAAGTAAGCGAAATGAGAAAGTTTAAAAAGAAGTTAGTCATCCATGCACTTCCGAAGATGTTGAAATACAAAAGTTTGGGAACGTGTAAGAGTTCACGTTTACTTAGATACGGCAAAGAGTAAAAGGTTATGTAAGCATGTGTATATTAATGGGGTTCAGAAATGAAAACATAAGAAAAATATTATGCCTCAGTTATATTTCTTTATGAAATGATGGTGGTGAACAAGCATTCAGTTCACATTGATGTTTAGTGATGACTGCAGCCTATAGAAATATTTTTTTTTTATCTACTTGTCTGTCAAAGCATTGACAGACAAGTAGACCAGCCACCTGATGGAAAGTAGTCACCGTCCCCTATGAACATTTGCAACACCAGGGTAGTTGCCAATGCGCTGCCTGCTCTGAAGGACTCTTTTGACTCCATTTTTGAAGAACCCCATATTGTAGCACCGAGGGAACAACTCAGAGGTAAGCTCATTCCACAATTTACACGTTCTGGGCAAAAACGAACGTGAGAACCGCACCGTTGAACATATCTACACAAAAACCAGAGGAAGCAAATCCATGCAAAGCATAAAAATACAGATGCGTTTCCACCCGTGAGACCTTTGAGCCTGTCTCTGGGATAGTTATTACGGGGCCATACATTGCCATCGAACCGGAACACGGTAGTGCCGAACATTACCATTTGGGGGCAGATACATACACATAAACGGTTTTTCTATACTTTATCGAAGGTCATAGGTATATAACGTGTAAATAGGTAAGATCAATTTACTTGATTACTTTTTTTGCGTCGTAGATGCCTGAAAGATAAAAAAATACTCTGCTATAATCAACAAAACAAGACAAAGCCTTCACATCCTGTAATATCCCGTCAAATGGAGCCTGTTTCATTCGAAGTTTTATCGAAATTAATTCGGACAGCACAAATGGCGCGCTCGATTTTTTCAGTTTCGGAATTCATCGATTGGAATTTATTAACAATCCCGCGGGATTGATTTATATACAGATTTTTTTTTTATGAAATGGAAGTGGTAAATAAGCATGCAGTTCACATTGATGTTAAGTGATGACTGCAGCCTATCGACACTCACACAAAGACCAAGGTCAAAATGCAGATGCGTTACCTGCCTACTCCTGAGGCCTAAAGTGTTATGCCTCTGTGCCGGAAATTACATGACCGTACATTACCACCTGACCGGAACACGATAATGGTGAACACTGTCATTTAGAGGCAAGTATATCTGGTAATGCGGTGGTGCCTACGCCCACGAGCTCCGTTACTGGAGCTCTACAAATAGATCTGATAGCCAGAAGTACACGCATGGATACAATTCTTACGTTATTGGACTAACTATTGTCCCATCGGAATGGTTTGACCGCCATTGTTCGGTTGACTAACTGCACTGCACTAGGGTCATCACGTCCCGACATCGTTCTGTGTTTATAAGATTAAATAAATAAATATATTTCAAATCCGGTACCTAATCAGACCGATTTAAAAAAAACGTTTATTTCAGGTTATTTCCATAGTATAACGGGTGGTAGAGCTCCAGTGACGGAGCTTACGGGCGTAGGCACCACCGCATTACCTAATTTACTTGCCGCTAAATGGTAGTGTTCAGCACTATCGTATTCCGGTCAGGTGGTAATGTACGGTCCTGTAATTTCCGGCACAGAGGCATAACACCTTGCGCCACAGGAGTGCGTTAACGCATCTGCATTTTGACCATGGTCTTTTTGTGGGTGTCTATAGGCTGCAGTCATCGCTTAACATCAATGTGAACTGCATGCTTGTTTGCCACTTCCATAAAAAACATTGGAAACATTTCAAAACACAGAATAATTATAAAATTTATAAATTGTTCGGTCTTACATAAAACTAATCTTCAGCAATATTAGCTTGAGATGAATATCGTATTTATAAATAGTATAATAATAAATTATTATACTATTTTATAAATATGATTTAAATAAATTCTAATTTGATATTCGTACATAGATTATGTAAATATTCAGAAATTGAATTTTTTATAGTAATAAAATGTGTAAATAAATAATAAATTGTTTCTTTTATTCCTCTTTCTTCTTCTAAATTAAGGCATCGGGACGTGACGACTCCACCGCCCATTAGCAGAAAAAAACCCTTCAACTGCAAGATAAATTTTAATATTTTCTGCTAGTCAACCGAACAATTCTAATGTAGCAGTAGTAAAAATTACAACGCGGCACGGGAAGCAGCGACGCGAGATAAAACTACCGCCACTGCGATCGCCAATCCACCTGCCAAGCGTGGCGATTATGGCATAATAATGGCAACCCATTATACGTTCCACTGCTGGGCACGAGTCTTTCGCCCTTTATTTATTTTGGGGGAGGCCTGGAGCTCACTTTACCTTGCTGCTCCAATGCGGGTTGGTGGAGATAAGGGTTAGTGGCCAACCCGCTATCGGATGTTTGCAAACCGCCTATTAGGCCTCCGACAAGGTTTAACGGCTGCTATCTTTCGATAGCAACCGGGACCGACGACTTAGCGTGCCCTCTGAAGCACGGAAACGCGCATTTTAATTTGCCAATAGCGGTCACCCATCACAATACCCGACCGCGCCCGTAGTGCTTAACCGAGTAGATCGCTTATGATCTACACCAGCCGCTGGGCCATGCGCGCTTCATTATGGCATATTCGCCCCTAATGATGCACAGTGCTGTTATGGGTAGTCTTTGAGGGAGGTTTTGTCCAACAGTGGACTTCTTTCGACTGGAGCGATGAATCAGACGGATAGAGATACCAAAACACATCTCTCCATCTGTAGAAAATATAGAAATACAACAATAAGCTCAAAAAATATGTATCTAAGAAATCCCGGAAAAACCGGGATCCATTTACGCGATTGGCATCTCTAGTTACATCGGATAGTTGGGACAAATGGTTTTTGTGTTGATTGTGTGCGCAATAGAAATTTGGCAGAGGCAGGAATACAGTAAAGTGTATTTTTTATGTCTAGACCTCTTTTGTAATATTTACGAACTACAACGGCGTCCACGTCCTAATAAATAAATACAAAAGCACACTCTTGTGTCTCTCTGTGGTTTAGTTGCGGTAATTTATTACTTTTTGGTTTAAACCTTGCAAGCGGCCCCGGCTTCGCGTAGGTGCAATGTTACCTACTCTCTCCTAATCATCTTAGCATCTAAAAACTTTCTCGTTAAATGGGCTATCTAACACTTAAATAATTTTACAAATCGAACTAGAAATCCTGAGATTATCGCGTTTAGGCCAACAAACTAATATACCCTTCATTTATAATAATAAACCCATTATACGTCCCACTGCTGGGCACGAGTCTCTCCCCTTTTTGGGAGGCCTGGAGCTTACTCCACAACGCTGCTCCAATGCGAATTGGTGGAGGTGGGTGGGTTAGTGGCCAACCCACTGTCGGATGTTTTCAAACCGCCCATAAGGCCTCCGACAAGGTTTGACGACTGCTATCCATCGATAGCAACCGGGACCGACGGCTTAACGTGCCCTCCGAAGCACGGAAACACGCATTTAATTTGCCACTAGCGGTCACCCATCACACTACCCGACCGCGCCCGTAGTGCTTAACCGAGCAGATCGCTTACGATCTACACCAGCCGCTGGGCCATGCGCGCTTCCCTTCATTTAGCTTTATAATATTAGTATAGATTGGTCGTCCTGGGTTCGATTCCCAGGTCGGCTATCAGTTATCTCTGATAGGGTGTAAAATTCTTGCTGCCGGTTCTTTTTTTTCCATTTTCGGGAAGTTTCCTATTACCTCAGAGTTTGGTTATGTGCCCGGGAATGTCAACAAGCTCGGCGAATCGTAGGAGTATGCATGTATACTTGAATGCATGTATTTACCTCTGCCTACCCCTTCGGGGATTCCAGGCAGGGACTGACGTTACGTTATGTCTAGTAGCAGTAATAAGCGGGGATCGAACCCAGGACCCTAGCGTATCCGTTGTGGCCTCCTATCACTAGACTTATCGTAACTTCACGCCTGTAATCCCCGAAGGGGTAAGCGGAGGTAAATGCATGCATTCAAGCATACATACAAACACTCACGATTCGCCGGTTACGTTCTTGGCCCATGTAACAGGTGGCGAACCTGTTGCCATCTCCGGGCACATTACCCAACTCCGAGGTACTGAGAAACATCCAGAAAATGGAAAAATCCCAATAGAACCAGAGATAAAGGATTTTAAACCGTTATCTCTGATAGCCCCCGACCCGGGAATCGAACACCATGACCTCCAACGTAGTAGTAGTGGCCTGCTACCACTAGGCTGGCTACTGAAGCAGTTAAAGCTACACTTATCAATTTTGATAAAACAGAAACCAAAAGCAAATCTCCAGTCACTCTAAATCAGTTTATTTTTACTGCTACACTAATCATTTTATTCAATTATTTAGGAACGTAATAAAAGGTCACTAACTTCTGTCTGACCTTAAACATTACTTGGCAACATTCAAAAGTTCAATGTACACACTCAACTATTTTAAAAATTAAAATCAAACCAAGACATTATCAGCCAAACAACCGAGGGCAACGATCTAGGCTGGAATCCAGCCAAGCCCCGGGATTCTGTCTTGCTTTCAAGTGGATATGAAAATTAACTGCTCTGAGATTGCCTTTGTATAAATTGGATTAATGATTAAGTTATACAAATCACTTTATTAAGTCTAGAAAGATACACACTTTTGATATTCAAGGATTCTGCCCACTACACCGTATCATACCATGACCGTGATAGGAGCGTATCAGGCAAAAAATGCCCACAAGATCGTTCCGTCACCGACCGACAACGTCGCGTGCCATGCACGGAGCGTCAAGAGTTGTCGTCGACATAGAGCAACACCGGAGGGGAGTAGCCATATGCAGGCTTTCCCCTCTGTCAAAGTACAAGCCCAAATGGGCCTATACCTGGCGCCTAGATCTTTAAATGTGTGCGTGAAATTGTTTCTGTATTTTGTTAAAGTCAAGGTGTGAGTTTCGTAGTAATAGACGATTTTTGTAGTGTGTGTGTGTTGCACGCATTTCCCCCCGCAAAAAATGATAGACTGTTTTCATCGGTAATAAATGCTATGCCTACTCCCCTGCAGTCCGCCGCGGCCGGTGGCCCGTGTTGCTCTATGGTCGCCGAGAATATTTTGCCGGTGTCGATACACGATTCGGTCACAAACCGTAACGCGTGCAATAGGTTAGGATCCCACTGCAGAATCATTTCGTTCGTTTAGATATGCTGCAAACCTATTTTACGCATGTTTATAATCTAGAGAATATAATATCCACTAGGTTGCTATTCAAATATGGTAGTATTTAGTTATATTTTTTTTGGGAAAGACATTTATTTATTTGTTTTTTCAATAAATTATTGTGCACCTCACTGTCAATATGTATAAAAACTGAAAAATCACGACTGCCGTTGCGCACTTGGCCGCCCCTTCGTATTTTCGTTCCGCCCCGATTTCTTTTTACATCCATGACGTACCTATATGTATTTAAACATCAAATTAAAGTTTTTTTTTATCATTATTATGATTTACGGGACTCAAATTAAATCAGCCGAAAATAATAGTTGCTGGCTGCTAGAGATAAATTAATTTAATTATAAATACTTGTGGCCAAATTTTGACTGGCTATCTAGTGGATATGCTTGTTGCCACTTTCATTACAAAAAAAATTTTACAAAGAAACGTAATTTGTGCGAGAGAAGCTGCGCGCCACAGCTAATATTGTTCGAAAGCACAAATACCTAACATCAATTAATTTCAAATATCCGAATCATAAGATAGATATAAATAAGCTTCTAGTTAATCCACAGTTAATCTTCTTAAAATTTCTGCATCCTAAATATCCCCGTAATCTTATTATCTTACTAATCTTCATAATGCGTATTTTGGAGTCTAAGTCAGACATTCCTATGCTGCTTGCTGAATGGTTTCTTAAAATAATATTTGTCTTAAGCTGAGCTATGCCTTTTCATATTTAATTTAACTTTTCGTTATGCTCTGATATATTTATTATTAAAAAAATAAGGATAAGACTAGACAAGAGGTCCAACAATAAAATAAAATAAGAGGAACTAAAAAATGACATGAATTCCTGAAAAGAAACAGTCATCTACTTCAAATATTTGAATTGGTTACAACGCCATCTCTTAGATTATTAGTGAACTAGGTTTTGTGCTGCTCATGTGTAAAGCTCGAGCATTGTCATTTCAGGCAATGTTTAAGTGTAGCGGCAGATGGCGTTGAACAAGTACTTGGTAGGTATTGTTTTACGAGTAGACGGATTGTTGATTAGTAAGTAATCATTTAGGTATTTTAATGTATTGAATATTAAATTTGTGTTTCAGCTAATTTGAATTCTAGGCCGCATAGTATAAAAGACTTATGTACCTACTAGTACTGAAGTAGAGCTAAGTCGTCGTAAGTTCGTCGCAAGTAGAACAAACTCTACCAGTAAAACTTGGTTATTTATTTTTCTATGTTTAGATTGAACCAAAAAACGTAACTTTTTTTGAGGCAAATAGTTAAGAAGATACATACATGACACGTATAAAAAGCTTGTTCGTGATCTCGCCACGGAGCTCTCTCTATGTGCAAAATGTTCACGATCCTTTCAAATAGGGCTGACAAAAATTAATTTAAAAAACAACATTGACAGATTTGATGGAAAGGATGTCCCCATATTAAAATAGTCGTAATTAATTAAAACATACAATATTATTTATTTTTGAAAAACTTTTATGTTTAGTACATATTTTCGTGGTATTGGTTTTTTGTGATGGTTTGCGCACGCATCGTAAATATTTACTCACATCATTTTTCTCTAACGCGCCGAAAGAAGTATAAATTAAAAGAACAGGTATTCCTGAAATGGATAGTACGAAGCACAGAAATCTAATGAATAGTCTAATGATTCATATTTCTTTGAGCAAAAGTAAATACAGGCATTTGCACTATTGCCTATATACAGATACAGACAGCTGTTATTGTAAGGGACAATGATAAATACCTACTGATAATAAAAGTAAAGAACAATCATTTGCATATTTATTTTTATTTTGCGCGATTGGAAATAAAATATGAGAGTGAATTTTTAAGATGCGTGCGCGCACCTACAAAAAAAACGCAACAGTCCGAAGTTAGTTGCTAAACTTTTTTTCATAACTGTTCCTATCGCACTATACATTTTTCCCATTACGAAAGTTGGTGTCTCGTTCTAATCACGTGATCACGTCATGCAATCCTGACAGAATACGTCATTTTATTTTAACTTTTATCTTATATATATAAAAATCAATTGCTGTTTGTTAGTCTCGCTAAAACTCGAGGACACTTAAACCGATTTAGCTTATTTTGGTTTTGAGTGATTTTTGGAAGGCCAGAGAAGGTTTAAAAGGTAAAAAAATATGAATAAATTGAAAGGAAGTCGTAAAAAAACACAATTTTATTTTTCCATGCAAATAGTCCGTATCTATCAAACCTTTGACACATTACATATTTCATTGTAAGGCAATACGAAGTTTGCCGGGTCAGCTAGTTTTAAATAGTAATAAATCTGACAACCCTACGAATTTTGAGGTCGCTGACAGCTCCAGGCATTTGAAAATAGAGAAACGCCAGAACTTGACTGCGAATGTGTGTCAGTCGAGTTCAGAAGTCGTTGTGTGGAAAATAAATATGGAGGTGGAACTGCATAAATAATGAGAGGTGAAACCCGCGGCGGAATTGGGTAACTTTTTCGAGTTACGCTATTTCGTTTTGAGTGGTTTAATGGCGAATCTTATTTTTGTTATGAAGTGTACGTAGTTAATATTCACGAATTACGTTGTGGATTATTGTTGCTGATTTGTTGCTGTGTTTCTTTTTCATTTATTATGTGTTTTTGATTATTATTAGAGGTTATTTCACTCTAGGTTAGTTAAAAAAAGAAATCGACGTAAACGTGCTTTTCAGGAGCCAAATTGTATGAAATAAATGAATAATCTGAATAAACTAAACTATGATTACAATTAAAGCGTTGTAGTTAATCAAAACTAACTGGTTATATTGTGATAAAGTTAACGTGATTTTCGATTTCTATCATTCCAGATAGATTTATAATTGTATGTGTAGAATAAAATTTGAATGAAATAAAACACGTTTACACTCACATCATAAAATTGGAATGTCTGTTTGTAATATAAAAATAACCGACTTTACTAAATGCACATGTATTTTTTTTGTCCGTCACTCTGTTTGTTGGGGCTAATCTCAGGAACGGCTGGAGCGATTTTGACGGGATTTTCACTGGCGTATACCTTATGTAATAAGGAGTAACTTAGGCTTTTATATTACTTTTATACTAGCTGTGCCCACGACTTCGTCCGGGTAGATACGAATAATCATAAATTCTCACGCGGACGAAGTCGCGGGCACAGCAAGTTAGGTATAAACCTGTGTCGTGGGTGCCGTTGTACATACACAACACATACATAAATACCCAGACCCGAAAATAATATCTGTAGGCCATACAAATATTTGTCCCAGTACGGAAATCGAATCCATGAGCCTCACTTGAAACGGCCGTCGCACACCGTTTGACCATCTGGCTCGTCAGTCTGCCTGGATCAAAACATGGACTAACATCGCTGACTGCATGCATCTATCCCTTTGATTTAGGATTACAGGCTAGAAGTTACTATTATTAATAAACAAATGTTATTTTTTTAATGTAATGGAAGTGACAAACAAGCATGCAGTTCACAATTATGGTAAGTGATGACTGCAGCCTATAGACACCCACACAAAAACCAAGGTCAAAATGCAGATGCGTACTACTCCTGACGCCTAAGGTGTTAGGCCTCTGTGCCGGAAATTACAGGGCCGTACATTATTCGGAGGGTCTTAGTTTTTGTGACGTAATATTTTTAGGGTAGGTCACAGGGGGTAATAGAGGGGTAAGGGGGCAGATAAAGCTTATTTTAGCGTGATAACTGCCATGTATAATCTCAAGGAAACCATCCATTGATGTTGTAAACTGCGTCAATCTACGAAAACCACAAATGTTTATAAGCCATTGTTTACACATAAAACTAAATTGCTAATTTCATTTTATAGCCTTAATGAATTCAACCCCACAAAACAAGGGTGGTAGAATTAGTTTTACTGGTGGTATAGCTCCAGTGACCGAGCTCGCGGGCGTAGGCATACATTACCTAATATACTTGCCGCTAAATGGTAGTGGTCAGCACTATCGTATTCCGGTCAGGTGGTAATGTACAGCATTGTTATTTCCGGCACAGAGGCATAACACCTTAGGCCTCAGAAGTGGTGACGCATCTGCATTTTGACCTTGGTCTTTGTGTGGGTGTCTATAGGCTGCAGTCATCACTTGACATCAATGTGAACTGCATGCTTGTTTGCCATTTCCATTACATAAAAGGGTTAGTTTATAGATTAACATGGGTAACATAAAAGCATCATAAGACTTGATCGAGAGTTTTTTATAAAAGGTTCTTGGGGTTGTAGTTTTTAATTCTATTACAAATAACAACATAAATAACGTGACGTAACTTTACACCTGTAATCCCCGAAGGGGTAGGCAGAGGAAAATTCGTACATGCAAACACCCACGATTCGCCGGTTATCTTTTGGCCCATGTAACAGGTGGCGAGCCAATTGACATCTCCGGGCACATTACTAAATAAATAGAGATATGTATCTTAACGGTAGGTCCCTAACGGGGTAGGCAGAGTGACATACCTCCCATCCCTCATCTACCTTCATCATTCTCTTCATACATTCACGCCGATTTCTAAGAATTTTGACCTTACAATCAGACAGACCTATTTGGTCATGACCTTTAGAGGTGAAAGAATAAATTATTTATGCGATCATTCTTTACTGTCTATAAAACTGGACTTCAATTGGTTTTACGTCCAACTCGTCGAAGCTTTATAAAGCACAATTCTATTAAAAATTTAATCGGTTACTCATTTCACAAGTTTTTATTAGTTTACATTTAATTTTTATATTTTTACTATTAATTTAGGTACTTACATATTAAATATTGCGACTATAAATTGAGATGTACGCTATCCTATCTGGTAAGTTGGATCAAACTGCACACGGTGTCCAAGTTTCATTAAAATCGGTTGATTAGTTTAGGAGTCCATTGCGGACAAACACTTTGACACGTTAATAATGGCAACCCATTATACGTCCCACTGCTGGGAACGAGTCTATCCCCTTTTTTGGGGGAGGCCTGGAGCTTACTCCACCACGCTGCTCCAATGCGGATTGGCGGAGGTGGGTGGGTTAGTGGCTAACCCGCTATCGGATGTTTTGAAACCGCCCATAAGGCTTCCGACAAGGTTTAACGACTGCTATCTATCGATAGCAACCGGGACCGACGGCTTAACGTGCCCTCCGAAGCACGGAAACGCGCATTTAATTTACCACTAGCGGTCACCCATCACGCTATCCGATCGCGCCCCTATTGCTTAACCGAGTAGTTCGCTTCCGATCTACACCAGCCGCGGGGCCATGCGCGCGTTGCACGTTATTTATGTATTATTAAGCAGATTAGTTTACATTTTACACACTCTGCCTACCCCATTAGGGATCTGGCGTGAGGAAATATACATACATACAGGACCCAACTATAAATATTGCACATCGAGCCTACGAAAGAGACAATCGACTAGTTTCGACTTCGTAGAGCGTTATCTCTGCTGCAAACTGCCTACGTAAGCATAAACAGTCTGGTATTGGACAAACCTTGATCAAAATAAATGTCATATAAGTCAGGAGCACGCAGTGCAAAGCGCGCATGGTCGGGTAGTGTGATGGGTGACCGCCAGTGGCAGATTTAATGCGCGTTTCCGTGCTTCGGAGGGCACGTTTAGCTATCGGTCCCGGTTGCTATCGATAGATAGCAGTCGTTGGACCTTGTCGGAGGGCCTTGAGGGTTTGAAAGCGTCCAATAGCGGTTTGGCCACTAACCCACCCACCTTCACCAATCCGCATTGGAGCAGCATGGTAAGCTCCAGGCCTCCTCAGTTGTGAAAGAGATAACGCTCTACAAACCCGAGATTAGCCAAAATCTCGTTCCTGAGGTCGATGTACAGTATTTCTTTGTTAGATACTGTCCCCCTTATTCATGAGCGTATATTAGCTAAAGTGTTGCTAATCTCTGCTTTGTCTTTTTCTATCCTGCACATTTGACAATGCAACTGACAAAGACAAAGCATTTTATAGCTAAAACGTATCTAATGTACGTTTATGAATAAGGGGGTGTATATATATTTTATAATGTACTACTTGTCGTGTGTAACTCCATAATAGTATCGAAATATCATTTTTTACTTTTCGTTTTTTTTATGTACTAAAAGTGGCAAACCAGCATGCAGTTCACATTCATGTTAAGTGATGACTGCAGCCTATAGACATCTCCTCAAAATGCCGACTGCTATCGTTACTACTCTTGACGTCTAAGGTGTTATGCCTCTGTGCCGGTAATTACAGGGCCGTACATTACCATCTGACCTGAACACGATAGTGCTGAACACTACTATTTAGCGGCAAGTATATTAGGTAATGCGGTGGTGCCTGCGCCCGCGAGCTCCGTCACTGCTCTACCACCAGTAAACATTGGGACGTGATGATCCCATCGCCCACTAGCGGAATAATTTTTATCTACTGGAAGATATCTCCGGGCACATTACCAAACTCCGAGGTACTGTGAAAATGGATAAATCTCAATAGAACCGGAGACAAAGGACTTAACACCGATATTTCTGATATCCCCGACCCGGGAATCGAACCCAGGACCCCAGCGTACTAGTAGTGTTCTGCTACCTCTAGGCTATTGAGGCAGTTAAAATATGTCGCTTGTTATATTACATTTTTACACACAACATACATACAAATATGCAAGAGTTGAGCCTGATTGAAATTTTGATATTTATTACATACATTTACCCATTAAATATAAATTAATATACGAGTATAAATATTCATAAAGCGAATGGCGAATCTCAAATGCAAATGATTTGTAATGCTACATGTTGCTACGGATATGCTACGGCGTAGCGCTATATTCTACGGCGCTACAGTACGCGTACCATAAATGAGCGAATGACTCAACAGATATACAATGCGAATGTGGATGGTGGAGGCCCAGGCAGACCAAGACTGACCTACCGTGACCAAATAGGTCGAGTGCTGTCTGATGGTGAGGTCAAAAGTCTAAGGAATCAGCGTGCATGTATGGAGAGAATGATGAATGTAGAAGAAGCACGAGAGGTGTGTCAGGACCGGGATATCTGGCGCTCCACATTTTTCGCCTACCCCGTTAAGGATTGGAGTTATTACGGGGCTGTAAATTACCATCTCAGACCGAGCACTCAGACAGCAATGGAGAGGGCTATGCTCAGAGTTTCTCTGCGAGATCGAATCAGAAATAAGGAGATCCGCATGAGCACCAAAGTAACCGACATAGCCCACCAAATAGCGAAATTGAAGTGGCAGTGGGCAGGGCACATAGCTCGCAGAACTGACGGCCGTTGGGGCAGAAGAGTTGTGGAGTGGCGACCGCGTACTGGAAGGCGAAGCGTAGGCAGGCCCCGGGCAATCGCTGGACGAGGGCGGCCCAGGACCGTTCGTTGTGGTATTCTTTGGGGGAGGCCTGTGTTCAGCAGTGAACGTCTTTTGGCTGAAATAATGATGATGAAATTACCATCTAATCGCAACACGATAGTGTTGAACTCTACCATTTGGCGGCAGATAGATTCGTAATGAAAGAGGCCTACGCCCTCAAGCTCTTATACTGAAACTATTCGATCATCGATCGTTTTTTACTGGTGGTAGAACTCCAATAACGGAGCTCGCGGCCGTAGGCACCACCGCATTACCTAATATACTTGCCACTAAATGGTAGTGTACAGCATTATCGTGTTCCGGCTGACTGACAAATCATCATTCCTCCCTCAGCCTGTGAAGCGTTACAGTTGGTTCGGGGATCGAGGATTTCCTCATTCCCCGGGCCTATCTGCCCTCAAAGCATCGGGATGCTGGCACGTAGGGAAAACTAGCTAAGGGAGGCTATAAACACTTTTTTTTTCGTTTATTTTATGGGATTTATTTGTGAGATTTTTAACCCTGTTTTTTTTTCGTGTTCCGGTCAGGTAGTAATGTACGGCCCTGTAATTCCCAGCACAGAGGCTTCAGGAATGGTAACGCATCTGCATTTTGACCTTGGTCTTTGTGTGGGTGTCTATAGGCTGCAGTCATCACTTAATATCGATGTGAGCTGCATCCTTGTTTACCACTTCCATAAGATAAAAAACAACGTCTAAAATAAAATGTTTACGAAAATGTAGGTTAGCGTTTCAACTGAAATCAATCTTTGTTACAAAGTTCAGTAATATTTTGTATACACAAAGAAAACTTGAAAAACTTTTAACCAAACTACGTTGTAGCTAACACAAGTGATCTGTGACGACGCGATACTATTGACATAATACATAGTTTCGTTGATAGTCTGTTCTTGAAATATTGTCGAGAAAAACTTTTTTGTATGTGGTAAGTTGCTGGAGTTGTGGCCAATATTGATTTATTCTGATCGTATAATGTTTTGTTTTAATGCAATGGAAGTGGTAAACAAGCATGCAGTTCACAGTCATGTTTTACTGGTGGTAGAGCTCCAGTGACGGAGCTCGCGGGCGTAGGCACCACCGCATTACCTAATATACTTGCCGCTAAATGGTAGTGTTCAGCACTATCGTGTTCCGGTCAGGTGGTAATGTATGGCAGTTATTTCTCAGTAATGTGGCTTTGGAACTCTGCCGGTGAATGATAAAGAATGTCCCGTCCCATATTCTTTTGTTTAGTCTTGTCTTGCCGTTTGTAAAAGAGAGTATAGAAACATTCTGTTGATAATAAATTTTATTATTCTGTATTTTTGAACCATTATTTATCTTATTTTTGTTAACTCTGATATATTAATCAACGTATCAGTTGTTATTCGCTTTAATTTTATATTTTGTAATTTGACCTATCACAAGCAAATTCTATTATTTCCAAGTAATTGAATAAATTATTGAGTTCGGTTTCGGTTTAAAGACATTTATTTCACAGAAAGACAAACACGTCACTTATCGAGAAACATGCAAACAATGTTATAATACAAAATGTAGTTAGTCACCGTTCTTAGATTAGGTAAGTAATTATAGTTAAATTATAAATATTGATTATTAAATTAAAGTAACAGTAAAAATGAAGGTACCATCGAAGGAAGATCGGTAGTTTTTAGTTCATTACTCATGCTCATGATTTTTTATCTTATTTTTATTTATATTTTTTTTTTCTCAAATTACCGAACCGTTGTCTTGTTTTTATTTTAATAGAAATATGTATGGAAATATTTAAGGACCACTGCGATACAAGCCTAGCTTAGTGCAGGGTCCATTGTAAATGTTTATGCTAATATAAGAACAATGTTTAATATAGAATAAATAAATAAATAAATAAAAATAAAAAATAAAGTTTGAGTTTGGCTGTGGCATTAAGGTGAGTACAAGTACAGTACAAGAAAACTCTCTGTTGTATGAAACCCTATGGAAAACGATCCCGACTCACACTTACCCCAAAAACTCTTTGATAATTAACTCTTGACTTCTAACTAATGTATGTATGTATCTTCACGCCAGGTCCCTAACGGGGTAGGCAGAGAGTGTAGAGCGCCAGACATCCCGGTTCTGACAAACCTCTCGTGCTTCGTCTACCTTCATCATTCTCTTCATACATGCACGCCGATTCCTAAGACTTTTGACCCCTAACTAACTAACTACTAACTCTGCTACATTAAATTCAGCGTCAATAACAGATTCGGAATGAATTATTCGATCGTGATATTATTCAATTTAATGAACAATTGATTCCCAATAACAATTAGTCACACCAAAACAATTACAGTGTTTAATAAAGCCAACTAAAACCGCACATAATTACCCTATTGTATTATTCATAAATGAATTACAAAATGTTCACACAGCTGACCTAGATACAGGGGGAATCGATCGTGGAACCGGTATGTTGAGAACCGGGTATATAATTTTATTTTCAACATCCTTTACATTCTACTAACTTATCTTTGTATATTTATGCGCTAAAAATGGTGATCGAGTAGTAATCCTAAGTTTTTTTTTTATGTAATGGAAGTGGCAAATAAACATGCAGTTCACATTGATGTTAAGTGATGTCTGCAGCCTATAACAAACAAAGACAGAGTTCAAAATGCAGATGCATTACCACTCTTGAGGCCTAAGGTGTTATACTTCTGTGCCGGGAATTACAGGGCCGTACATTACCACCGGATCGGAACACGATAGTGAACACTATCATTGTGTCTACAATGTAGATATTCACGTTCAATTCAAATAGGGGGACACGTGTAAATCTATTTATAGTGGCAATCAACTCGACAGAGCGTGGTATCGAGGCAATCATATTAACGCATGAGTGGCGAATGTGGCTTGACACAAATGGTCGCGTCGTTCTAAAAATCTAGCTTCGTGCGACAATTTGTAAAGTCGATTGGAAAATAGTCGCTTTACTAGCTCTAGACGTGTAGCGATGTGTCTTAATCTTATAATATACAAGCTGCCCTGACGAATTTCGTATCGTCTTAGAGGTATAAAAAAATTAAATGTCCAAGAAGTCGAAAAAAAAATGGTAAGAATCACCCTTACCGCTTAGGGACATAAAAAATAGACTACAACCGATTCTCAAATCTACCAAATATACACAATTTCATAATGATCGGTAAAGGAGTTTCGGAGGGGTATTGTTACAAACACTGTGACACGAGAATTTTAATTATCTGTATATAAGGTTGGCGAAAAAGTTTCTTCGCATATTTAAGATAATTCAAAACATTTTTTAATATAGTTTATTTAAATTTTTCCTAAAGTATGTGTTCGATAACCTTTTGCCATCTTGTAGGTAGGGACATGATCCCATTGCTATAAAAATTTTGGGACTTCTCATCAAAATACCGCGACAAGTGGATTTGGCAGTCCTCTCGTGAAGTTAACCTAACATTGCATAAAGAATTCTGAAGAGACCGAAACAGGTGGAAATCTGAAGGTGCAAGGTCAGGACTATACGGCGGATGCATTAACACCTCCCAGCCAAACTCTCTTAATTTTTGCTGAGTGGCTATAGATGTGTGAGGTCTAGCGTTATCATGACGAAACACCACACCCCTCCTGTTGATCAATTCCGGCCGTTTTCTCTTAACTTCTTGCTTTAATCTCATCAGTTGTTCGCAGTAGAGTTCAGAATCGATAGTCCTGCCTGGTGGTAATAGCTAATAATGAATAATGCCCTTCCAATCCCACCACACACACAACATCACCTTATTGCGAGTTAACCCGGGTTTCGCCACAGTCTGTGAAGCCTGACCGGCCTTTGACCACGACCTTTGTCGTACGTGATCCACTTTTCATCACCAGTTATCAGCTTCTTCAAAAATTGATTCGGTTTCATTACGTCGTAATAAAGAATCACAAATGAGTACACGGTTCATTAGGTTTCTTTCAGTGAGCTCGTGAGGTACCCGAATATCGAGATTTTTTTTGTATCCAGCTTTTTTCAAATGCGCCAAAACTGTTTTGTGATCAATTCTCAGTTCTTCAGCTACGTCGTAACTACTGATATGTCGATCTTGCTCCACTTTTTCAAAAATGGCATCCATTTTATCCGTAATAAGGCGACCAGAGCGAGGTGCATCTTTGACATCAAAATGGAAATTTTGATGTCAAAGAATGTTGATAATGTTTAAGCGTTTTCAATCCTTCAAACCAAATTTGTGCATCGCAAATTTTTTTCGCGGCTTGCGTTGCTTTTTTACTTTTTTTGTAGTAAAATTTTAAAATGTATCGAATTTCTTCATTAGATTCACTCATCTTGACAGTACAAGATACAAATGAAAATCACACATTTGCCTAATTTGAATTTGGAATTATGTTCTTTAAAATTTTAACTTTCAATGATACCAAAACCAGCCAGATACAAATACTACAGCCAAAGAGATTTTAGTACAAGTTCATACATACTATAATGCGAAAAGACTTTTTCCCCAACCTATTATATAAAAATCAATTGCTGTTCGTTAGTCTCACTAAAACTCGAGAATGGCCCTACCGATTTGGCTAATTTTGGTTTTGAATTTGAATTTTGAATTCTTGGAAGTCCAGAGAAGGTTTAAAAGATAAGTAAATATGAAGAAATTGAAGGGTAGTAAAAACCACAATTTCATTTTTCCATACAAATAGTCATTGTGAGGTAATACAGGAAGGCTGATTGGTCTGTAAGCAATACGAAGTTTGCCGGGTCAGCTGGTTAGATAATTTTTTATTCATGACATTGATGAAGTTGAATGTAGTCATGTCACCATAAAAAAATGCAAGTGCAGTGAAATAGGAATTGTCCAAATTAAAGAAAATTTTAATCAGTAAAACCTATCACAGCATTAATGAATTCTTTCGAGAAAAAGAAATAAATATAATTAAAGTAAAATTAAATAAAAAACAAATTAATAAATTAGGGCAGTAATATAAATAATGTAGGTACCTATATGTTAAAATACTAGGTATTTAATTCAGTATGAATCATCCTCTCTCCTACATTGCGGTGCCCTACAGGGTCCATAATCCTAATGTTGTAGGTATGGTGCAATAAAGTATTGAGTATTGATAGTCCGGTATTGGTCTAAACTTGAATAAAATGACGAATCGACAAACGTCACATACGTAAAGTACAAAAGGCTCTACCCGATTTTTTATGTAATGGAATTGGCAAACAAGCATGCAGTTCTTATTGATGTTAAGTGATGACTGCAGCCTATAGACACCCACACAAGGTCCAAGGTCGAAATGCAGATGCGTTACCACCCCTGAGGCCTAAGGTGTAATGCCTCTGTGCCGGTAATTACAGAGCCGTACATTACCACCTGACCGGAACACGATAATGTTGAACACTACCATTTAGCGGCAAGTATATTAGGTAATGCGGTGGGTGCCTACGCCCGCGAGCTCCGTCAGTGAAGCTCTATCACCAGTAAGAATGTGAAGTAATGTGGTAGAGCCTACCCTGGAGCTCAGATAGTGAGAACTCTACGGGCAATAAAATCTTTAACCTTCTACAATTCTTTCTAAACATATCGAGCTCAATTTTGCTAAAAATAGCTCCGTCCAATCTTGTGCATCCGTCATCTTTGATAAAACGCACCACGTACGAAAGACGGCAGTTTCCGCATGGATTGAACACGTGACATTCTTTGACGATCTAGAACACACGAGTTCGTATGTGCAAATTGTTGAATGGTTCTTTTGAAGTGTTTCCTGGTTATGTATCTGTGGTGTGTGAATTTAACGTACAAAGAATATAAAAGCCATTGACGGGCGTCGATAATTTTTGTAACGTAACGTAACGTAACTTTACGCCTGTAATCCCCGAAGGGGTAGGTAAATGCATGCATTCAAGCATACATGCAAACACCCACGATTCGCCGGTTACGTTTTGTTATTTTCGCAATGGCAGTGTGCTGATAATTAATATCCTATCTCATTTTCTAATTGCTAGCAAACTGCCAGCCATGCAAGCCAATACTTCATCCAAATGACCGACAGACAGACACACAAGTAATCTTATAGTGAGGACATACCTAATAAAAATCCCATAAATAAATGGTAATTTTTAGGGTTAAAAATGGAACCCTTATAGAATCACTCGTGCGTCTGTCTGTCTGTTTATGTTATGAAGTGGCTAAAACATAACGTTCACATTGATGGTAGCCAATAAACATCTTTTTTTTTTATGTTATGGAAGTGGCAAGCAAGCGTGCAGTTCACACTGATGTTAAATGACGACTGCAGCCTATAGACACCCACACAAAGACCAAGGTCCAAATGCAGATGCGTTATCACCTGAATGAAACCATGAAGATTTTAATGTAGATTCGTTACCGCCCTTAGGTATTATGGCTCTGTGTCAGAAATCACAGGGGTGTACATCACCACCTGACCGGAACACGATAGTGGCAAACAAGCATGCAGTTCACATTGATGTTAAGTGATGACTGCAGCCTATAGACACCCACACAAAGACCGAGGTCAAAATGCAGATGCGTTACCACTCCTGAGGCCTAAGGTGTTATGCCTCTGTGCCGGAAATTACAGGGCCGTACATTACCACCTGACCGGAACAGGATAGTGCTGAACACTACCATTTAGCGGCAAGTTAGGTAATGCGGTGGTGCCTACGCCCAGCTCCGTCACTAGAGCTCTCTGGTGGTAGGCACCACCGTATTACCTAAGTAGATTAATGCGATGGTTCCTACGCCTGCGAACTCCGTCACTGAAGTCCTACTACCAGTAATTCAGTTGTTTTTGCTAGCCTCCTCTACCTTCGCCTTTGGGATGTACAGACGTGAGTTTGAGTCAAATTTCACAATCAGCGTAATTCTTTGTGTTAACGTAATCAGTATGCACTAAAGATGATACTTATTAGCAATAACTGCAGCGAATTTGATGAGCGTGCTTAACTGGTTTCTCGTTAACTGCACCTTTGAGAGAGATTCTATGTAATTGATTCTACTAGGTTAGGATTCCACTGCAGAATCATTTCGTTCATCTAGTAAATAAATATGCAAATAAATCAATATGTAAATATGCTGCAAACCTCAATTTTGACGCATATTTATAATCTAGTGAATATTATATCCACTACGTTGCTTATCAAAAAATGGCTGCAAGTATTTTTTTTTTGGGAAAGACATTTTTGACTTGTTTTTTTTTCATTAAAATATCGTCCACTTCACGGTAATATGTATATAGACTCTGAAAAATCATGGCTGCCGTATCGTACTTGGCCATGCATATTTTCGTTCCGCCCCGATAACTTTTTACGTCCATAACGTACATGTATCATTATTATAATAAACAGGCGCCAAATTAAATCGGCCGCAAAGAATAGTTGCTGGCTGTTAAAGATAAAATAATTTAATTAAAAATACTCACTACTCAGTAGCGTAGTGATAGCAGGCCACTACTATTACGCTGGAGGTCCTGGGTTCGATTCCCGGGTCGGGGACTATCAGAGATAACGGTTTAAAATCCTTTATCTCTGCTTCTATTGGGATTTTTCCATTTTCTGGAAGTTTCCCAGTACCCCGGAGTTTGGTAATGTGCCCGGAGATGGCAACAGGTTCGCCACCTGTTACATGGGCCAAAACGTAACCGGCGAGTCGTGGGTGTTTGCATGTATGATTGAATGCATGCATTTACCTCTGCCTACCCCTTCGGGGATTACAGGCGTGAAGTTACGTTTAAAAATACTTGCTACAAAATTTTGATAGGCAAACTAGTGGATATTAGATTATAAATATGCGTAAAAATTAAGTTTGCAGCATATTTTTATGAACGAAATGATTCAGTACTATTTATTTTCGCAATAACATATGCGAGTGAACTTTAGAGATTAAAGAAAAAAATGATTCTGTATTGGGATCCTTATTTAAACAATACAAAACTACTCGAGAGCGTGTTCACCTTGTGCGAAGTAGGTGGTGGGTAAAGTCAAATCGATAACAGCGCGCGATGTGGCAGGGATGTGAACTAACTCTGGATTGTCATAAGTCAAAATGCAATATTTTCAAAGAATTTGGATCGGCAGCTACTTAATGCTGATACTTTAGGATTTTTAGATCCAGAACGATTTCAATTTAAATATGTATTGGATAAGAATAAACTATCCATAATGATTGTATTTAAATTCAATTCAATTCAATTCATTTATTTGCGAAAATGAGTACAATTTTAATGAAGATCTCATAAAATAAATATAAGTATCCATCCAAATTCAACCATTAGGCATGCAAATATCAAGTGAACAATGTAACAAATAAAGGAGATGTTGCGAGCTCGGCTCTGGTTCGTACACGTCCTCAAAAAATGGGTAAATTAAAGAAGAATCCGAAAAAAATACAATTAATTTATTCACGAATATATTTTAGAGTTACAACCACATTCAATTCAAACGATTTTATTATTTTCAACTATGTTCAACATGGCGGCGATGCAGCCGACGCTTGGGATCAATCTATTTCGATAGTATTTAGAAAATATCACTTTTTTTCTCCAAGTATCATAATCAAAAAACAATTCAAAAAATGAAAATGTCAAAATAACATTGCCCGCCATATTCGCCATGTAGGTTTTGAGTAGCAATTCTAACTGCAAATAATGTTTTGTAACTGCAAACAAAGCTAAATAAGTGAAAATATGCAGTAAAAAACGTTTTTATATTGATTATGCCTGTTTAATGATACTGTGTACAATACATGGCCGGAGGTCCATACATTTTTGCAACATCTCCTTTATCTCAAAGAAATTAAAATTAAAATTGATTATTAAAATATATTAAAAAGTAGCATTCTATTACTGTTACCCTGAGATCCTGGGTTGGTGAAAAGTATTGTAAGATTTTTCAACCAGCCAACTTAAGTGTGACAGTTTTCCTTTTAATTTCGTTATATGTGGCTAGATGTAAGAATCTCTCAGGTAGTCCCGAAGATACAACCTGTTACCCACGCCTTGGCCTCCGAAAACTCTCCAACAGTGCTCGGGAAATCAGGAACAAATATATAACACACTGAATTGATTACATACACTTTTACTATTTTCGTTACACTTTTTCAAAATTACTATCACACACTGAATTGGTTTACACACACTTTTGCTATCGTTACACTTTTCTTAACACTCCTAAACTCGTCGCGTTTTCAACGTCAACACTCCAAAAAGCCCCCAACTACTTTACGTTGCCCCTTTTATAATCATCGTTCTCCCACCTTTCATTCCTTTTCGACCGTTGTCTATACTCGAGTCAAAAGTGTCTCTTTTATTTTAAATAAATTGTTTTAAAAAGAAAACTATCGAATGGTAGTTGTATATAAATTGAAGATATGATTATTAAAAATAATAAATTAGGAATGAAGGGCGAGATTAATTAAAATAAACCTTACATACTATTGTCGTAACCTTTGCATTTTTAACAACAACCGTTTACTTGGTAGAGCCTCCCCCCCTCTACCAACTAAACGGTTGTTGTTATTCAAACTTAATACACTTTTACGAAAATTTACACTTTTACAGCTTGATAAGTCACGAAAAATAATATTAGCACATCTCCAGTATTTTTAAAAGACCTATTCAACGATATCCTACACTTTATAGGAAACGAATAAATCAAATATCCGCGCGTCACGTGTAGGGTAGGTACCCCAAATATTTATTTTATTCATGTTTTTATTCTACCACTTTATCGGCGTGATTAAGGTGTGTAGGTACTTGTGCCAAATTTCAAGTCTCTAGTACCAATAGTTTTTGCTCTAAACCGCGGACACAGACAGATACGGACATGGCGAAACTATAAGAGTTCCTTGTTTACTAGGAACCCAAAAAAAAGTAATTTCGTGTGGGTGCCTGTAAAAGTAATTTACCTCTGCCCATTCCGTAAGAATTCACAAGCGTGAAGTTTCATTTACGTATATAATATTACAAAAATTAGTAGGTCCATTTAACTACAGGTAACGCCAAGGAAATAATGCACGAACCATTAATCATTGTTACAGAAATCGTTGCAAGACAATCAACGGGTATATTGTACAATCCACCCAAGTTCTGTAATTAACCTGTACAAAACTTTACCCTATACGCATTCATGTGTCAAAAGCAATAGAGACAAATTTGCTGTGTATCTGTATGTAGCGTACAGACGAAACATTTTCGCTCTTCGTGCAAAACTCCCTTTCCCGCGCTACCGCCTCATAGTAGCCGCGATTCTCGAAGGGAGCGCACGTCGTTCGAAATTCAATTCCCGAATTCGAATCCTTACCGCTCCCTCCCCACCGAAACGGTGGACGATCCTCCCCTAATTTAATTTAAAAAATAACAGTGGATTTATTAAGAAAATACCTTAAAATCGTCGAGGAGAAGCTTTTCCCAGGTGAGTCCATTTACACTTTACAAATTGAAAAAAAAAAACTCGGTATGAAATAATTTGCAAATTTAAATTTGACATTAACAATTTTTTGCTCTGTACAGATTAAATATTGAACGTCGAGTTTTTGATATATTTTTTTATTATAAATAACAATGGAAAAATCTCATTCAGCGTTAAATAAATGACCATTCAGCCATAGATAGTTGCTTAAAGGTCGTGAAGAAGGGCAAGCTAATTAGGTTAGAACTAATTAGTCAACGAGGGTTTCCCTTTGGTTTATTTATATTTACCTGAAGGGTGTAGTTATTTTCACTGGGGTACGATGAGAACCTTTATGTTACAAGTTTTAACTGAAGTACCGGTCTTTGTGAACGGTAGTTAACTGAAGTTTCGTGGTTTTGTGCAATTAGTGACAAAATAGGTCAAAAGGTAAGAATTTTTCAATGCCCGTTTTTAACAACAAGCATTGATTTTGTGACGATATTGTGATTTCTGACGTTTATGTAAGTTTCTATGGCGTTGGTACGTGACGACCCCACCGCCCACTAGCGGAAGGATTCTCTTCCAATAGAAGAAAATTCTTCCATAAGTACAGTCAGTCAACCGAGCATTGGTAGTTAAACCATTCCAATGGTCGCCCCATTTACATTCAATTTTTCTACTGGTGGTAGAGCTCCAGTGACGGAGCTTGCGGGCGTAGGCACCACCGCATTACCTAATATACTTGCCACTAAATGGTAGTGTTCAGCACTATCGTATTCCGGTCAGGTGGTAATGTACGGCCCTGTAATTTCCGGCACGGAGGCATAACACCTTAGAAATCAGGAGAGGCAACGCATCTGCATTTCGACCACTGCTTATTGTGTGGGTGTCTATAGGCTGCAGTCATCACTTAACATCAATGTGAAACTACCGCCACTGCGATCGCCAATCCGCATGCCAAGCGTGGCGATTATGGCATGTATCATTGGTCCTCGTTTTGGTCCATCAGTGGATATCTTTTGCCTGATGGGATGATAATGTGAATTTATGGGCTTCTCGGATTCGATTTTCGGGTCGGGATAAATAGGGATTTTTCCAGTCTTAGAGGTTCCTCAGAACCATCTTTAGAGCCCAATTCTTTAATACAAGCAAAAATTCTTAGTTGCCCAAAGACATCAATAAGTAGGTACACTTATTACAACGCGTTCACATATGTAGTAGAACTCTAGTGATGGAGCTCGCGGGCGTAGGCACCACCGCATTACCTCTATCTGCTGCCAAATGGTAGTGTTCAGCACTGTCGTGATCCGGTTAGATGGTAATGTATGGCCCCGTAATAACTATCACAGAGACATAACAACTAAAGTCTTAGGGGTGGCAACGCATCTGAATCAGAATCAGAATCAGAAACTCATTTATTCATTTAGGGTGACAGGCACCTCTTATGACACGTCAAAAACAAACAAAATAAATTAAAGCGAATAACAATTGATATACATGTCAAACAAGATAAAAAATATATGTAAAGTCAAGAATATCACTAAGATAAAACTAAATGTAATAAACTAATGTAAAAGTATATCAGTAGAATGTCTCTTTTCCCCCTTACAAACTGATAACAAAGAGTAAAAAGAAAAGAAAAAGAGTCATTCTTTGTCATTCACCGGCAAAGTTCCAAAGGCCAATATGATCTGAGAAAAACTTGCCGGAAAAAACTCAGTCGGCTCTTTTAAAAATATATATATATCTGCATTTTAACCTCTGGTTTTTGTGTAGATGGGTGGGTGCAGTCATCACTTAACAACCATATGAACTGCATGCTTGTTTGCCACATTGGTATTACTAGTGAAAAGAGAAATAAACATGAATATACAGAATTAACTGAAGTAGGCGTGTACGACTAAATAACATATTCAGTATTATCCTGCTGCATTCAGATGGTAACGTATGGCCTCGAAATAGGTACGTAGGCAAATCAAGCCAGACCTTCTGAGTGGCAATTTGCATTCACGCATAGGCCATGGCCTATGGAGGGTAATAATCTCTAATATAAAAACGTAACTTCACGCCTGTTATCCCCGAAGGGGTTAGGCAGGGGTGAAAAATCCATGCATTCAAGCATACATGCAAACAACGATTCGCCGGTTACGTTTTTGGCCCACGTAACAGATGGCGAGCTTGTTGACATCTCCGGGCATATTACCAAACTTCGAGGTACTGGGCAATTTCCAGAAAATGGAATCTCCCAATAGAACCATAGATAAAGGACTTTATACCATTATCTCCGATAACCCCCTACCCGGGAATCGAACCCAGGACCTCAGTGTAGTAGTAGTGGCCTGCTACCACTAGGCTACCGAGGCAGTTAGCATAATTACACAAACTCAGTAGCCTTTTGGTAGCAGGCCATTACTACTACGCTGGGATCCTGGGTTCGATTCCCGGGTCGAGGGCTCTCAGAGATAACGGTGTAAAATCCTTTATCTCTGGTTCTATTGAGGTTCTTCCATTTTCAGGAAATTTCCCAGTACCTCGGAGTTTGGTAATGTGCCCGAAGATGTCAACAGGCTCGCCACATGTAATGGGCTAAAACGTAACCGGCGAATCGTGGGTGTTTTCATGTTTGCTGGAATGTATGTATTTACCTCTGCCTATCCCTTCAGGGATAACAGGCGTGAAGTTACGTTACGTTTTTTCCTTTTAAGGTACCTTAAAAGAAACAATGTATTTGATTAAAAAAAAAGGAAATAACTAATTCATTCCCTAAAAAGCCTTCAAACCTACTTTACTTTTATACATAATCACATGAGTGAGCCAGGTGGTTGACTCGGTGTTATGTCCCAAAAGTGGGTCATGCTCGGAGTCAAATGATATTATAAGATGGCGTATGGCCTGAACTAATTAGGACTTTTAAGTTTAACGCAGATAATATGTTTGAATGGGACATTTTGTAGTAGAAAGAATCACTTATCATTCACATTTTTTTTTTTTATGTAATGGAAGTGGTTAACAAGCATGCAGTTCACATTGATGTTAAGTGATGACTGCAGCCTATAGACACCCACACAAAGACCAAGGTCAAAATGTAGATGCGTTACCACTCCTGAGGCCTAAGGTCTTATGCCTCTGTGCCGGAAATTACAGGGCCGTACATTACCACCTGACCTGAACACGATAGTGTTGAACACTACCATTTAGCGGCAAGTATATTAGGTAATGCGGTGGTGCTTACGCCCGCGAGCTCCGTCACTGGAGCTCTACCACCAGTAAATTAGCCCCAAAATAACTATCACTGAGTCATAATAACAAAATGATTCTTCAGTTGGATCCTAAATCCAACTGAAGAATCATTTTGTTCATCCAGATACGCTGCAAACTTAATTTTTACTCATATTTATAATCTAGAGAATATATATACACTAGGTTGTCTATTAAAAAATGGCCGCAAGTAATTTTTTAAATATTTTAATTTGTGAATGATTTTTTTCGGTGTTTTAAAAAAAATATCGTCCACTTCACGGCAATATGTACAAAGACTCTGAAAATCACGGCTGCCGTTGCGCACTTGGACGCAACTACATATTTTCTTCCCGCCCCGATAACTCTTTACGTCCATAACGTACATGTAATAATACATACATATTTAAAATGTTAAATTAAAGCTATATTTTTCTCATTATTATGATAGCGAAGCCAAATTGAATCGGCTACAAAAAAGAGTTGCTGGCTGTTAAAGATAAAATAATTTATTAGGTTGGGGAAAAAGTTTCTTCGCATTTTTTAAGATAATTCAAAACATTTTTAAATATAGTTTATTTAAATTTAACTAAAGTATGTATGTACCATTTTGTTCGATAACCTTTTGCCATCTTGTAAGTAGGGACATGATCCCATTGCTATAAAAATTTTGGGACTTCTCATCAAAATACCGCGACAAGTGGATTTGGCAGTCCTCTCGTGATATTAACCTAACATTGCATAAAGAATTCTGAAGAGACCGAAACAGGTGGAAATCTGAAGGTGCAAGGTCAGGACTACACGGCAGATGCATTAACACCTTCCAGCCAAACTATCTTAATTTTTGCTGAGTGGCTATAGATGTGTGAGGTCTAGCGTTATCATGATGAAACACCACACCCCTTCTGTTGATCAATTCCGGCCGCTTTCTCTCAACTTCTTGCTTTAATCTCATCAGTTGTTCGCAGTAGAGTTCAGAATCGATAGTCCTGCCTGGTGGTAATAGCTCATAATGAATAATGCCCTTCCAATCCCACCACACACACAACATCACCTTATTGCGAGTTTACCCGGGTTTTGCCACAGACTGTGAAGCCTGACCGGCCTTTGACCACGACCTTTTTCGCACGTTCTTGTCGTACGTGATCCACTATTCATCACCAGTTATCAGCTTCTTCAAAAATGATTCGGTTTCATTACGTCGTCATATAGAATCACAAATGAGTACACGGTTCATTAGGTTTCTTTCAATGAGGCCGTGAGGTACCCAAATATCGAGCTTTTTTTTGTACCCAGCCTTTTTTTTAATGCGCCAAAACTGTTTTGTGATCAATTCTCAGTTCTTCAGCTACGTCGTAACTACTGATATGTCGATCTTGCTCCACTATTTCAAAAATGGCATCCATTTTGTCCGTAATAGGGAGACCAGAGCGAGGTGCATCTTTGACATCAAAATTTCCGGATTGAAAACGCTTAAACCAAATTTGTGCTACTCTCACAGATACTGCACTAGGTCCATAAACATCGCAAATTTTTATCGCGGCTTGCGTTGCATTTTTACCTTTTTTGCAGTAAAATTTTAAATATATCGAATTTCTTCATTAGATTCACTCATCTTGACAGTACGAAAAACACACATTTGCCTAATTTAAATTTGGAATTATGTTCTTTAAAATTTTAACTTTCAATGATACCAAAACCAGCCAGATACAAATACTACAGCCAAAGAGATTTTATTACAAGTTCATACATACTATAATGCGAAAAGACTTTTTCCCCAACCTATTAATTGAAAATACTTGCGGCCAAATTTTGATAGGTAACTTAGTAGATATATATTCTCTAGATTATAAATATGCGTAAATAATAGGTTTGCAGCATGTCTGGATGAACGAAATGATTCTGCAGTGGGATCCTAGCCTATAACAACTTAGGTCTCAGGGGTGACAACGCATCTGCATTTTGACCTCGGGTTTTATGTCTATAGGCTGCAGTCATCACTTAACATCAATGTGAGCTGAATACCTGTTTGCAACCTTCCGTAATAAAAATGTAGTGGCTTGTTAAAACTAAAGAGATTAATGGTTTAAAAAATTTAAAGAAAGAAAGAAAAAACTTTTTATTTACGGTAAAATCATCTACATTGAATCGATTATAATTACGCGAGTGCCCTAGGTGACTAACGTGGTATTGTAATGTCACTAAATAGCATATTAGTGGTGGTAGAGCTCCAGTGTCGGAGCTCGCGGGCGTAGGCACCACTGCATTACCTAATATACTTGCCGCTAAATGGTAGTGTTCAGCACTATCGTGTTCCGGTCAGGTGTAATGTACGGCCCTGTAATTTCCGGCACAGAGGTATAACACCTTAGGCCTCAGGAGTGGTAATGCATCTGCATTTTGACCTTGGTCTTTGTATAGGTGTCTATAGGCTGCAGTCATCACTTAACATCAATGTGAACTGCATACTACCACTTCCATTATATATGTATATATAAAAAAAGATTATCATTATTTCAGTCCTTCCCTAAAAATACCATATTGCACCACATTGGGGGATGTATGGTCTGAACGAATTTTTTTAATAACATTTTTAATTTCACTAAATGCCTACATCTCTATGCTCGGAAGAGCAGAAATTTTCTGAATAAAATGTGTTATTTTTTGGCTCGCTTTGCAGTCAAATCGGCTGGACGGATTATAAAGTGTGATGTCGTTAATACGATACAGCTAAAAAGTTTGTAATAGACCTTAAAGAATAATCCGTTTTGAATGTTTACCTTATGGAATAGACGAAAAGACGGATTTGTTATGTGAAACTTGAGAGTTTTTGATAACTCAAACAAAACAACCCTAGCTCGACGGTACAAGATCAAAGTGTAATTCGCTCGCTTCGCTTTCGTGTATACGCTTTAAAACAGAATACTGCGTTGACATAAAACCCGATATTTCAGTTGGAGTGGAGGTTTATTTAACGCCCATATTATTATTTCATTGGAAGAAGTTAACTGTCTTTTAATTAATGACAAAGGGATACCTTAGTCAAAATGCAAATGCGTTACCACTCCTGAGGCCTAAGGTGTTATGCCTCTGTGCCGGAAATTACAGGGCCTACGTAGAACAATATTTTCATACAAACAATATTTTACCAGAATTGTAGCTCAAGTACTCAGATTATCGAGGTCGTATCGCCACCAACCGATGACTAGAGAAAGTTGCACTGCCGCTAATCGCATATGTTTATTGTGTTCATCGACATCACAACGCAGCTTCTCTCCATAGACACCTCATAAAAGGCGAGCGGTTTCTGCTGCATACTCCAAATCGAGTTTATAATATCCACCATTTTATAATGCTCATTTAGTAACGACCAGAGCTCGAACTCGATAGTGCTAGACACTATCATTTGGCGGACGGATAGAGGTAATGCGGTGGTGCCTACGCCCGCGAGCTCCATGAAGGTCTACCACCAATTATTGCTTCAAGAATCCTTTCAACACAAAATTCAAGTACAAAGTCAGTTTTTTCTATATTATTATGGCCACATTTAATAAGAATGAATCAGAATCAGAATCAGAAACTCATTTATTCATTTAGGGTGACAGGCACCTCTTATGACACGTCAAAAACAAACAAAATAAATTAAAGCGAATAACAATTGATATACGTGTCAAACAAGATAAAAAATATATGTAAAAATGATAGAACCGCCTCGCATCTGTAGAGCTATTTTGCTTTCATTGCTTTTTTACGATTAAAATTTCGGAAAAATTTTCGCATTCATGTGTACTAAGTTTTTAATGGTGCCTGTGTTGAAGCTGACGAATCTCCATTTATATTAATAAGTAAAAAAAAAATAAAAATGAGCAAGTTTCTTTGTAATGAAATAAAAGAACAAAGCGTATTTTTCAGTAGAATCTTTCGAAGGAGTATTTTTTTTGTTTATATATTATTAGATATCCGAATTATTTTTTACTGGTGGTACAGTTTTACTGACGGAATTCGAGGCCATCATATGCTAACGTTTAGCACTATCGTGTTTCGGTTAGGTGTGAGGCAAAACTAGTTAGGTCTCATTGTGCAACGTATCGTTGCTAACGTTTTGTATGGCCCTGTAATTTCCGGCACACGGGCATAACACCTTAGGCCTCAGGAGTGGTAACGCATCTGCATTTTGACCTTGGTCTTTGTGTAGTTGTCTATAGGCTGCAGTCATCACTTAACATCGATGTGAGCTGCATGCTTGTTTGCCACTTCCATGAGATAAAAAAAAAAAAACATATACATTCAAGAATTTTGTTTCTCACAACACGCTCAAAGCTTTGCGCTTAATTCTTAAAACACAACTATTATTTTCTATATAGCTACATTTAATATGAATGCCAGACCCGTCTCGCATTTGTTGAGCCATTCTGCCTTCATTGCTTTTGAACGTTAAAAAATTACGGCAAATTTATCGCATTCATATATGTGTACAGAGGTTTTAATGGTGCCTCTGTTGATGCTGACGGATCTCCATTAATATTAATATGCTAAAATAATAACAAAATGAGCAAGGTTTTTTGTGTATTGAAAATATAATATGGTGTATTTTTTCAGTAGAATTATGAAATGGAATGAGAATGAACGAAAAAGAAATTAGATTTATATCTCGGTTACTTAATTTGGTGTGTCTTTAATTACTGGTACTCTGGGTACTTGGTACTTGACTGGTTTAACTGACCATTAGAAAGGTATAAATAATTTTTGTATCTCTCAGGTTGACGACCCGGTTAGTCTAGCGGTGTGAGACGATATTGTTTGATTCGAAGGGTCGCGGGTTCGATCCTCACATCGGGACAAATGTTTGTATGACCTACACATTTTTTTTCGGGTCTGGGTGTTTGTGTACAATGGCACCCACGATACAGGTTCATAGCTAGTGTGCGGCTGTGAGTGTAAGCGTATTTATTTAATTTATATTTAGGTTTGAATTCAATATATATATTTGTTTTTAATGGGGTTTTCACAATAACACATGCAAGTGAAATATTTTTAAACAAAAGTGTAGAGAAGAACATTATACCACCCAAGGCGATATTCAGAAACGTATTCTAATTACGCTTTTATATTTTCAGCTTTAACGTAATGTACGACGTTGAATAAACCTGTCGGTAAATATATGTGTAAGGTTAATATAGTATTTTTCTTTTGCAAAATTAATACGTTACGTACGTAACTTCACGCCTGTAATCCCCGAAGGGGTAGGCAGAGGTAAATGCATGCATTCAAGCATACATGCAAACACCCACGATTCGCCGGTTACGTTTTCGGCCCATGTAACAGGTGGCGAGCCTGTTGACATCTCCGGGCACATAACCAAACTTCGAGGTACTGGGAAATTTCCAGAAAATGGAAAAATCCCAATAGAACCAGAGATAAAGGACTTTACACCATTATCTCTGATAATCCCCTACCCGGGAATCGAACCCAGGACCTCAGCGTAGTAGTAGTGGCCTGCTACCACTAGGCTACCGAGGCAGAAAATTAATACAGGCGCAAAATTTTAATAAATAGAAATCTAAAACAGTTCTCAGATAAGAGTTACGAAATATTTATTGTAGATTCATATTGTGTTTTAATTGAACGAAAATATGAATTTGAATTGAACAAAAGTACAATGCCTTTGCACTTACCAAGCAGTTTACCAGTTAAGTTGCTGTACGGGTGGGTAATCTATTGTTATTTGAACGTTTTCGCAGGTCTTCGCAAGTATCATACATTATAGAAATTATACTTGCGGATTTTCATTCTACAATATTGGTATTTTGTATGTTTGTATGTGTAACTTCACGCCAGGTCCCTTATTGGTTTTTTCATGCATACAAGCCCTATTCCGAGAGTGATACTAGGAAAGTATCGAAAAATTAACAAATCCCAAGCATTTACCTCTCGACTCGAGGATCGAACTTAGGACCCCAGGGTAGCTGTAGTGGCCCACTACTATTAGAGAAGCAGTTAAAAATATTGAGATAATGAAACAATGGTATAACACAATATTTCATTTTTCTTCATCTGCAAAACCTCATCAAACCGTTGTCCCAGTTTGAGAATGTTACGCGAAATGCCAAAATAGCCCGCGCAAATATTGTTTTATAGTGTGCATAATGGCTGAAATGTCACAACAGTGTCAACATAATGGGCTCGTTCTTAATAAGATGTTGTAAGGGATGAAGGGATGAAGGGACGAAATTAAGGTCAATGCTCGGGTCGCGGGTTTAAAGTTTGGTGTTTTGGAAAGGTTGATCAAAATAACTTTGAAATCTTTAGAATCCATGTCGTCTATTGGTGGCTTAAGTATCATTCACTTGCCTACTTTGCGGTTTGCAACCATGGAGGAAAGAAACTAATATTTCAAATGTGCCTTTCACTCAATTATTTATGAACGATATTTATCTTTCGGCTGAAATGATGATGTTCTATTTTTTTTACTATCGACTTAGTTACATTTTGCAACCAAATCGATTGATTTTAGTATCTATAATTATCTTGCTGATACGCCAAACTTCGTATTGCCTCAGAATTAACTAATGTGTCAAAGGTTAATTAAATATAGGTATACGGACTATTTGTATGGGAAAATGAAATTGTGTTTTTTACTATTCCCCTTCAATTTCCTCATATTTTCTTACCTTTTATACCTTCCCTGGACTTCAAAAAATCATTTTAAACCAAAACTAGCCAAATCGGTCCAACCGTTCTCGAGTTTTAGCGAGACTAACGAACAGCAATTAATTTTTGTATATATAGATGAAAGACAGATACTAGCCAGTAAACTTTCTGAAAATTGAATTACTTCATAACAAATTCATTCCATTAAACGGTATGTATTACGGACGTAACGTGATTAGGGCAACAAATATGTATCGATAAATCCGATAAAAATCGATAAATCGATAAATTTTTTCGATTTCGAAATTCGTTTCCATTGGAAAGCATTGAACCCTTTTTTTATTTACACAATAAAATTTTCAAAATTAGAATGACGAACGGATGTTTATACGTTAATTTACGAAAACTTGAAAAAAAATCCGCTATTTAAAATAATTATGTCATATTTTTATATTGTAAACGGGACTTAATCGTGTACTTTTTTAATCGAAGTACTTACCTCGACACTCGACGTTTCAGCCGTAATGCAACGGCCGTGGTCACAAGTAGACTAATTTGTCATTATGTCTTGTTTTAAATCCAACTGTCTCAGTCATTTAGTGTTAGCAGGCCACTTATGTTTTTAACCCAATAATGATATTTTATCCTTCATCTCTGAGTAGTGACCTATGTGGAGATTTTCCCATTTTCTGGAAGTTTCCCAGTACCTCGAAGTTTGGTTATGTGCCCAGAGATGTCAACAGACTCGCTACTTGTTACATGAGTCAAAACGTAATCAGGCGAATCGTTGGTGTTTGGATGTATGCTTAATCGTATACATATTTACCTCTTCCTACCGCTTCGTAGATTACAGGCGTGAAGTTACGTTTAGATACTATAGTATTTTTTTTTAAGAATTAGAGAGAAAGAAAACGCAGAAGCAGGTATCACACAACTTTTTGTATTTATAATAGGACACCAAAATTGTCATTGTTTTATATTATTTCGCATTAACACATGCTTGTGAAATATATTTAATTTTTATTTTAAAATATATATATAATTTTTTTTTAATTTTATTTACTAGCATAGTTGGTAATAGATGGCGCTGCTGCTACCATAAAGCAATGCAATAGATGTGAAGGAAAGATTTGACAAATCGGGCAGGACTTCAGTAGCTCAATTGGAAGAGCGGCTGGACTAGATTCCCAGTAGGCCGCGAGTTCGAGTCTCGCCTGAAGTCAAAATTTTTCTTTCCATTTTTCTTTAAAAAAATAAAATGAAATTGTCATTGTGTATAATCCGACTTTATTAAAAATAGCATGTTGTGCGTCGTGCGTGCGTGATAAACGTATTCTTTTCAATTTGTTGTCATTATAATATCGTATTTCGTTCGTTTTGTGTTCTTGATCACTACATCTTTGGGTCTTTTATAGGAGACGTTTTAGAAAACGCATAAGTTCAATTAAATATGAAATAAATATAAAAATCAATTGCTGTTCGTTAGTCTCGCTAAAACTCGAGAACGGCTGGACTGATTTGGATAAATTTGGTTTTGAATGATGTTCGGAAGTCCAGGAAAGTTTTAAAAGGTAAGAAAATATGAAGAAATTGAAAGGGAAATATAGTAAAAACCACAATTTCATTTTCCCATATAAATAGTCCGTGTATATCAAACCTTTGACACATTATTTCATTGTGAGGCAATACGAAGTTTGCCGGGAAAGCTAGTATGAAATAAATATGTTGCCAATTACTGTAATGTGATTCGAAGAAAGTATTGAATTTTTTTTTTTTTTTTTAATTTATTTAAAAACATACAATAATTAGGTGAATACAATAACAGTAAGACGCAACATAAACTCGTTCGAGTTTTACCGCGCGTCAGTGTCATCAACATATTATAATAAATAATAATGAATAAAACCTTATGTTTGAAAACAGTACAGTATTGTGTAGTATCATTAGTTTTCGGAATGAAGATCGACATTTTTGAACTTTTTACTTAAAACTTACCTAAAAAAACGTAACTTCACGCCTGTAATCCCCGAAGGGGTAGGCAGAGGTAAATGCATGCATTCAAGCATACATGCAAACACCCACGATTCGTCGGTTACGTTTTGGCCCATGTAACAGGTGGCGAACCTGTTGACATCTCCGGGCACATTACCAAACTTCGAGGTACTGGGAAATTTCCAGAAAATGGGAAAATCCCAATAGAACCAGAGATAAAGGACTTTACACCATTATCTCTGATAACCCACGACCCGGGAATCGAACCCAGGACCTCAGCGTAGTAGTAGTGGCCTGCTACCACTATGCTACCGAGGCAGTTAAGACCTAAAAAAACACCTAAATTCATTCTGTCTAATGCTAAAAATGTACTTTCGACAGTTAACTTTTATTTAAATTGAATTACTTCATAACAAATTCATTCCATTAAACGGTATGTATTACGGACGTAACGTGATACGGGGAATCAAATATGTATCGACAAATCCACTTACCTTACGCGCCGTACATACTGGAGCCTGGAGAAGAGAACTTTTATTAGTTCCATTGGGAAACATGGAACCCTTTTTCATGCACAAGATATATTTTTCAAAATAACAATGACGCACTGATCTATAAATTAATGTTGTTTTCTAACAAAACTTGAAAAGAATCTGCTTAAAAAAAAAGTTTTATTTTAAATCGTTTTGTACGTCCCTGTACTTTCCGGCACAGAGGCATAACACCTAATGCCTCAGGAGTGGCAGCGCATCTGCATTTTGACCTCTGGTCATTGTGTGGGTGTCTATAGGCTGCAGTCTTCACTTAACATTAATTTGAACTGCATGCTTGTTTGCCACTTTTATTACATAAAAAAAAAATAATAATAATCCATGTGACTCAGGCATCTAATGGTAGCAGGCCACTATTGATACGCTGGGGCCCTAAGTTCGATTTCTGGACAGGACCTATCAGAATTCCCGGAGTGCAACTCGTTGTGCAAATTTTGTATCGAACATCGGTATCGGTAATATCGGCGTCGTTTTTTTTTGGAATGGAAGTGGCAAACAAGCATCTAGTTCACATTGATGTTAAGTGATGACTGCAGCCTGTGGACACCCACACAAAGACCAAGGTCAAAATACAGATACGTTTACTACCATTTAGCGCAAGTATATTAGGTAATGCGGTGGTGCCTTCGCCCGCGAGCTCCGTCACTGGAGCTCCACCACCAGTAGTTGTTTAAAAACATTTCAACAAACTCTCTCATCATAATGCAGGCAAATAATCCATATCACGTAGTACATGGTGGCTTTTAACTGTGTTGTCAAGGAAAAGGAGATGAGTCCAACTGTGGTGTCCAGGATAAAGGGTTAAGGGTCATAGCTCACTACAGTCACCCGGCACCCGGCCAGCACCGCCTCGGTTTACGGCGTCTACTCGTTGACAACGGGTGGTCCACGGGTGAACGACGCGATGTTACTTGTGTACCACTCGCGGACAGCTGTCCACTTGGGAACAGCTCGTTGGCAATGCAAAGTCAACGCAAGACAAGCTAGTGGCACACCGCGGACACTCCGCCAAAATTCCATACAAACGCTTAATTTGGTCTCTATTACACAGACATCAATCAATGATGTATGTGTATTTACACGTGCGTGTAAATAACGTAGAGAGAACCAACCGTCGCCCATAAGAGGGGAGGAGGTTGGGTGAGGCGGGGAAATCGGGCGGGACGTCGAAGTGTCTTTTCTATACGTAGTGATATTACATATTCTCTGCTAGTGGTCCGCGCGCCGCCCGCGCATGTTGTCGCGGCCATCCGGTGTCGATACGGAGCGGAGTTGATGTAATGAGTCCGACTCGCACTTGGATTTTTACTGCATGCGTTTATTTTTATCAGTTTCATCACATAAAAGTAAAAAAATGGTCACTAAATATTCTTTTTCATAGTATCAAATATCCAAATCTAATGTTACATCCATTAAAATACCAACGAAAAAGCGATCTCCATCTACCCTACACTAGCTAATTACTATGTAAATGTATACGCAGATTGAGACCATCGTTCCTTGCTAATGGGATTGTAAAGCAACGTTGTGGCGTAATTACGTGAAAGCCTAGGACACAACGTCATGTATTTACTACCTATAGGTCATCTGTGATGCGTGGTAAACGTATTATCAGAGAGACGCGTTTTTATGAACGTATTGTGCATGTATATTTTATGAGTGGGGCGAAAAGTTTGAGATCAGTCGAAATTCGATGGCTTAGATTTTTTTTTATGTAATAAAAGTGGCAAACAAGCATGCAGTTCACATTGATGTTAAGTGATGACTGCAGCCTATAGACACCCACAAAAAGACGAAGGTCTAAATGCAGATGCGTTACCACTCCTGAGGCCAAAGGTGTTATGCCCCTGTGCCGGAAATTAAAGGGCCGTACATTACCACCTGACCGGAACAAGATAGTGCTGAACACTACCATTTAGCGCCAAGTATATTAGGTAATGCGGTGGTGCCTACGCCCGCATGCTCCGTCACTGAAGCTCTTCGTTCCGCCCGTGCTTCTTCTACATTCATCATTCTCTTCCTCCTCAGATGATACTCGATCTATTGAGATTTCCGTCAACTGGGTCCGTAATTAACTCGGACCGCGGTCCCAGTCGCCGGATTAAGTTAAATTAATAATATTTCAACCGGCGACTGGGACCACTGTTAAAATGAATAAAAGTTCGATTGTTCAAGCTTAAAAAAGAACGGTCAAACGAAAAAAATCTTTAATTCATTTCAAGAGTGGTTCGAGTCGGCGTAAAAAATATTTTTAATTTAACTTAATCCAGCGACTGGGACCGCGGTCCGAGTTCATTGCGGTCCCAATTGACGGAAACCTCTTTGGTCATGACAGGCTTAGTTTATTTGTTACTTAAAATTGAAATTGCTGGGCCATCTTCGTAGTTCTTATTATCGTGGATTGCTCGCCAGTTTGCTACTTCATTCATATCAAAACTGTAACCAAGTCCGTTAGTAACACTAACAAAGAAAAGGCAATCTAAAACATAATTGAGCAATAAGCAAGTCAACTCGTTAAAATGTCCATTATCACGGAAAATATTTTTCTAGTGCTTTATAAGAAAAATCGGTAAGTGCGAGTCGGCTTATCACACAGAGAGTTCGGTGCAATTGGGATATTTTTCTAGGTTACTTTTTAACTACCTGTCACAGGTTTTGTTATAGGTTTTCCTGTTTTTAGGTTTGGAACGAAGTTTCTTATCGCGCGGTACGCTGGCTAAGGGGGTTAGGCGAGCGTCACAAAAAAACCTCACGACACTTTTGCTATAATGCCTAGCGCTCGGCGCTTATTCGTTCTCTCTCTCTCTCTCTCTCTTGACAGTGAAAAGCCATGTGCGCGTCTGCTGTGTATGCATACATTATTTTGTCGTGTTTGTGTGTATGTAGTATAAGTTATTTTTAAAAATAAACAATATATTGTGAAAGGCATTCAACAGAAATTGAAGAGGAAGTACGTTCCAATCAAGTGTCCCACATGTGACACCTCAGTTATTTTTTGTTTTAAATATTTAGGTACCGTTGTAAAGAAGATAACTAAAAAGGAGGACGGCAGGGTTATTTTTTTTTAATTAAAATTTGAAATTAAAATATGCATTCTCATAATGCTTTCTATTTGACCAGCTTTTGCCCTCGACTTTGCACGCGCATATCTAATTCCAGTTACCGAAATAATGTTGAATAATTCTCTATTAGTGTTCCCTTATACTCCACGAGGGAACTGTATTCCAAATTTTAGCGTTCTATGATTAGTAGTTTCGTTAGTGCATTTTCTGTCAGTCACTCAGTCAATGTAGAAAAAGAAATTGTTCATGTCCCACGATATAGTTGGAAAAATTTTTCATCTTCTAATTTATCGTCAAAATTACAACTACACATTTGAAATTTATTTATGTACGTTACACGTGCATGTTCAAGCCACTGTTATACAAGGTGTATGAAATTTCGACACATTTGCAAGCAAATTAAATTGATTGTGACCGACGGACAGATAGAGACGCAACGAGTGATACTATAACGCTTTTTTTCTTAGGTTTTCGCAAGCTGAACTCATTGAAATAAAACTAGTTTTGTTGCGTAGAGTTCAGGATTAACACAAAAGAAGACGTTTGCGAAATAGACGGAGGTAGCTGGAGGTAGAGGTAGGAGTTGCACACATTAATTTTTCAAACTGCTGTCAGACAAAAGCCACCTCAGTCTGCCCGAGACCACGGAAGCTGAAAAGCGAGCGAAACGTCGGGTTCGATTTTAAATAATCATTTTAGTTTAATATACGCGAGATAAATCCGAAAATTAGTTTTATTTCAATACTAGCTGTGCCCGCGACTTCACCCGTGTGAAAATTTATGGTTGTGCAGTATATACCCGGATGAAGTCGTGGGCGCAGCTAGTATAAAATAATATATATAGCCTAAATTACTCCTTATTGAATCAGCTATCTGGTAGTGAAAGTACCGTCAAAATCGGTCCAGCCGTTCCCAAGATTAGCCCCGCCAAATACACAGACAAAAATTGTAAAAAAAGTTTTTTTTGGTATATGTACCGTGTATACATACATATGCACTTAGTAAAAAGCGGTTATTTTAATATTACAAACAGACACTCCAATTTTATTTATTTGTATAGATGTATTGATAATGATTTTGGTTTTTTTCCTATTGAGAAACGGACCCCTAAAAGCGAAGAAAACGCTTCCACACCATAACCACCAAGTTAATTAAACTCGATGTAATGAAGAGGATGAAGATCTGTGGATGAATAAAATAAGTTGTTTGTCCTTTGTTGGAGGAAGGAAAGTTCATCAACGCAAATGTTTTATGTACCGACTGGACCCTGAATTAATTGTGTTCTGCATTTGACTGTTAGGCAGAATTTTGTATTAGCCAATCTAAATAATGACAATTAAGGCTTTTTCTATAGTCTGGTTAGTTTTGTGTAAACCAGGAAATTTTGCATCATCAGCATCATTTAAGCCAAAAGACCACTGCTGAACAAAGGCGTCCCACAAAGATTGCCACAACGAATGGTCCTGGGCCTCCCTCATCCAGCGATTGCCCCCGACCTTCACCAGGTCGTCAGTCCATCTTGTGGAGGGCCTGCCTACACTTCGTTTTCTGGTACGCGGTCGGCACTCTAGAACTGCTCTGCCCCAACGGCCGTCAGTTCTTCGAGCTATGTGCCCTGCCCACTGCCACTTGAGTCTCGCTATTTAGTGAGCTATGTCGGTAACTTTAAATCTCATCCGGATATTTGGAAATGCTTCTTAATAAAGCTAAAATGTACTAAATTATTAAGTGTTACAATATACAATACATTATATATGTTTTTTTTTTTTTTAATTCTCTTACACTCACAGCTCCACAGTAGGTATAAACCTGTGTCGTGGGTGCCGTTGCACACATACAACACATACACAAACACCCAGACCCGAAACAAATATCCGTAGGCCATACAAATATTTGTCCCGGTGCGGGGATCGAACCCGCGACCCTTCGAATCAAACGATGGTTTCAGACCGCTGGACTAACCGGGTCGTCGAATGTAACACCATGACCCCATAGCAGAAAACGTGCAGCACAACAACAACCATAAATATCCTGAATCTTATCTACGTCTCGTGCCTCTACATTAATTACTCTGTTAATGCATACACACCATTTCCGAAGACGCTCAACCCCACCTTCTGATACGAAATTACCTATTTGGTGAGGGTAGTATAATCCCCTAATAATTATCACAGAGACATAACAACATAAGTCTCAGGGGTGGCAACGCATCTTGATTTTGACCTCTGGTTTTGTCAGCAGCTGCACTCATCACTTAACCTCAATGTGAGCTGCATGCTTGATTGGCACCTTCAACATTTTTTTTTTATGTAACGGAAGTGGCAACCAAGCATGCAGTTCACATCGATGTTAAGTGATGACTGCAGCCTATAGACACTCACACAAAGACCAAGGTCAAAATGCAAATGCATTACCACTCCTGAGGCCTAAGGTGTTATTGTTTTTTTTTTATGTCTGAAGATTGACAGACAAGCAAACGGGCCACCTGATGGAAAGTGGTCACCGTCGCCTATGAACATTTGCAACACCAGGGGAGTTGCCAACGCGCTGCCAGCCCTGAAGGACTCTTTTGACGCCTTTTTTGAAGAATCCCATATTGTAGCACCTAGGGAACACCTCATGTGTGTTATGCCTCTGTGCCGGAAATTACAGGGCCGTACATTACCACCTGACCGGAACACGATAGTGCTGAACACTACCATTTAGCGGCAAGTATATTAGGTAATGCGGTGGTGCCTACACCCGCGAGCTCCATCACTGGAGCTCTACCACCAGTAAAAAAATATTTTGACACTTGGTTTATTGTTTAAAACAACAATATAGATAATAAAACCTCCGCCATCCCGAAAACACTTTATCCCTCTAAGTTTACCATGGGGAGAAGTAGAGCTGATTACGTTTTGTTTTCGACTTGTTAGCAGTATCGGACAAAAGTTTCAGTCTTTCAAACTAATGTGGAAAAAGATCATTTTGTTACAAAGTTAAGCTAAGATCGTAGAGGGTTAAGCCCAACTTTTTTTGGGGCGGCCGGGACGTCCTTCGGTTTATATTGACTAATAGTAACTTTCTGCATTGTTGTTTATTTTATCTCGGTACTTTAGATTGTCCAAACTTGTTTTACTTGAAATTTATTACTTAGGCTGAGTTTACTGGTGCATATATTGATTCGAAACGTACAAATTAAATTTATATTATGAAGTTTCTATTGAAAATACTATTTAAATTTCCATACATTGACTTTGGATGTGATCTTGAATTTCTGAATAATTGAAAATTTTAAAAAATATCATCATGTAGGGGTTTAGTAGAGTTGACAGATTATCTATGTTAATAGTTACGGATTATATGTATGTATCTTCACGCCAGGTCCCTAACGGGGTAGGCAGAGAGTGTAGAGCGCCAGATATCCCGGTTCAGACAAACCTCTCGTGCCTCGTCTACCTTCATCATTCTCTTCATACATGCACGCCGATTCCTAAGACTTTTGACCCCACCATCAGACAGAACTCGACCTATTTGGTCATGGTAGGTCAGCCTTGGTCTTCCTAGGCCTCTGCAACCATCCACATTCGCATTGTATATTTGTTTAGTCATTCGCTCATTCGACATTCTTTCTATATGCCCGAACCATCGGAGCATGCCTTTTTATATAACTTTTGTAATATAAGTATTGTATCGTAAAGTACTATTTTTCGTATTACACTAACAAATTTTGGAAAGAAGTTTCACAGATAAAATGTAAGGAATAGTCAATATAAATTCAAAACTATTTATTTAATAATTATGTTTAAGATACCTTTACAGTGAAACCTTTTATTTGCTATGTCATACAATTTATTGCTCAAAACTTAAAAAGAATGTTTTCTTTATATTATCTCCTAAAAGCGGCGAAAATTTGAAATAAAAATAGAAATACCTACGGGTTCTAATTTATGTTTTTATGTTTCATGTTCGTGTTCGGTACTCTTATATACATACGTATATACCAAACAAACGGCCCAGTTATCTTTAAGCAAATTGTTAGGTAAACAAACAGACAGACACAAAAGTGATCTCTTAAAGGCTCTGCATTTCTTTTTTGAAGAAAATGTCCTATTTGGAATTGGTTTTCGCATATTCTTTTATCCGAGTTTCGGTTTCGGGCATCAGATAGTAGCAGCCTACCACAGCATTACTACCACTGAGTCACTTGAGCAATAAAAGAGTCGCCTACTTTAATCTAGATCGTTGCGTCATTTTATCGTTTTCAACTGTAAAACCTTGCTCAAAATCTCGGCTGTATGAGGCGGCCTTTAAAAATTAAAATTATTCGGAGAGGCGAAAAATTAGCTTCTTTTAATTGGAGTTCAGAGATCATTTATACAGAGCATGAAAAGATCAGGTCCAATTACGCTTCCCTGAAGGATACTAAAAAATGACCAAGGTAATTTACTCTTTTAATTAACACTTCTGTTCTATTTGAAATTTCACAATTACATATTTTATTTAACGAAATTATAGCTTTAACTCGTGTCCTTGTATCCAAAATTCCCTTTGACGTATAATGGCAACCCATTTTACGTCCCACTGCTGGGCTAATATATCTTAGTACTCGTAGTTTTGGTACATACTTACCTTCAAGGAACTTAGATACCTACTAAATTTCAATGACTCTTCTTCCGCGAGTCATAGAAAGAGTTCTATGACTCGCGGTTTCAGCTGTTGTCTGCAGTCAATTAGCTCAATTACCCTATAGGTAGTTATACATTTTTAATCGTATGTATTTTGCTGATCGCCGTATCAAATATGATTTTAAAATAAGGCTTTTTACGAACATATTGTGTATTCAGCATAATCAGTGGTTCCCGTTGTTAAACTGTCATACATAATGGAAATTTGATTTCCTTGAGGCAAATTTTAAAAGACGAGCATGAAATTTTCCACCGTTCATTATACGCTAGGTGTTGAAATCTACATAATGGATGCGAGAGGAAATTTATAGCCCGTTTATAATAATGTAGGTTACTCCGGATTTTTTGTGTGTCGGGCTGATAGTGAAATTGTAAGCGGATTTTTGTATAAAAGCATTTTAAAACAAGTTTAGATTAGCTTTATTTGTGCCACAATTGTTGTACCAACAAATGTACAAAAAAATTACACAGAATTTTAATTTTTTCGTTTTTCGTCACCGACTCGTCGTTCAACGACGACAATTTCAATCACTTTATAAAACACTTATAAATACTAACCCCCTTATTTATAAGCGTACATTAGACACGTTTTAGCTATAGAATGCTTTTTCTTTGTCAGTTGCATTGTCAAATGTGCAGGATAGAAATAGATAGTAGATAGTTTATGAATAAGGGGGTAACTATGTAACCTAAGGGCCTGGGCTCGTTATAATTATCACAAAAGTAAAACAACCTAGGCTTTACGGGTGGTAGGAGTAGTATCGTGCCCTCCTAAGCACGCGGCTTAACGTGCCCTCTTAAGAATAAATAAATAAAAATAAATAAGCACGGAAACGCGCATTTTATTTTGCCACTAGTGGTCACCTATCACACACCTGACCGAGTCCGTATCGCATAACCGAGTAGATCGCTTGCGATCTACAATAGCTGCGGGGCCATGCTTTGAATACATGAAATAATAGTGCCGCTTAATATGAGTAAGCTCGTGAAAACTTTATCCGTGTGTCTTACAACAAGAACTCGTGTACACAGCACATGAAATATGAGAACTGTATCACTTCAGTTCGTTAGTGAAGTTAACTCGAGAGAACTAACAAGATTTGCTCCTTACACTTTGTTTTGACACTCTGTACAATAGAGTATCAACACAAAGTGTGTCCTTGTTTCCTACAGCTGGCGAGACAAACTTAGCACTTGTCTCATCACTGTATCATGCCACCTGCTGACATATTACAGGTATTGACGATCCAGTTAGTCCAGCGGTGTGAGACGACGTTTTGATGTGGGGCTGTGAGTGTAAGCGTGCGTTTTTACTGGTGGTAGAGCTCCAATGACGGAGACGGACCACCGCATTACCTAATATACTTGCCGCTAAATGGTAGTGTTCAGCACTATCGTGTTCCGGTCAGGTGGTAATGTACGACCCTGTAAATTCCGGCACAGAGGCATAATACCTGAGGCCTCAGGAGTGGCAACGCATCTGCATTTTGACCTCTGGTCATTGTGTCAGTGTCTATAGGCTGTGGTCATCACTTAACATCAATGTGAACTGCATGCTTATTTGCCACTTCCATTACATAAACAAAGTGTCTTTATTTTCTTTCTGCTCTTATATAAAAAATGAATGTTTGTCTGTTGTAAACTACACATTTCATCATGTGATGATCTTTAGCAAAATTGTGCATGAGCCCACGAAGGTTTCTGAGTTGGCAAATTCGACAGATGGCGCCACAGTACAGCTAGTTCTTTATAAGTATAGATTATTCTCGTCAATAACAATAAAAGCATTTGATGCTTACATTAGTTACTAGACCCTCACAAACTAGATTATTGTCCTAATGTTGATTGTTCATTGTCTCATTTATATATATTTATAATATAATTATATATAAAAAAATATATATATATATTATTTATGTATATGTATAGGTATTATAGATATTTTATTATTACTTAAGTTTAATATACTTTCTGAATAAATATCTTAAGTATATATTTGAATATGACACAATATACGTATATATTTAACTGTTTTTTTTTATAGATGCTCCCTTAAAGGTTTTTTAAATTGCACCCTCACTATTATGTCCCACTAACTTAAGGTTGACTGGTAGAGAATGCCCTGCGGCATTAAGTCCTCCTTATGTACTCTCTTTGTGCATTAAAGATTAATAATATTTTTAAATAAATTATTTATAAGTACCTTTACCAATATCATATCTAATTTGATTATCCTTTATGTTTGTGACAGCAAAAAAATGGTTTATTTATGAATTAACTATTATTATTATTACGTCAAGGCAATTTTGTTAGGTCACATGTTTAGAGTCTTAATATTTGGTTGGCGTGACTACTCAGCTATTGGATTCGAGTGGTTTACGTAAAACCTGAATATTTTAGTAAACTATATTTGATTTATTTCTACACTCGTTTACTTATTGTTTCTATTTTGGATTCTGGTACGTTTAGATAATGGTCTTTTATTACGGTTACAACAAAACGAAGAAAAAACAAAACTCTTTGAACATCATTCGTTTGTCTGTTTGTCTGTCACAGCCGATTTATTCTGAAAATACTTTACCGATTGAAGAGAAGGTACACATAATAATATGTGAATTAGTGGCCCAAACAAGTGTTTTGTTCAAAGCATTATTTAAACGCACTCTATGTAAAAAGGCTTACGCGAGGACTATCTCAAGGATAGAAATGTTTGGCTAAATGCTGATCTAGCTCCACAAGGTTGTTATTAAATGTAATAATCCAAGTGTAATGTTGATATTATATTGTTAGTTAATTATAAGTTTGTTTAAATTATGGAAAATTGTAAAATTATGCATAAGAGATATTTTTAAAAGAGACGACTGAGTTTTTTTGGCAGTTTTTTTTCAGATCATATTGGCCTTTGGAACTCTGCCGGTGAATGACAAAGAATGACTTTTTTTTCTTTTCTTTTTGCTCTTGTTATCAGTTTGTAAAGGGAAAATGAGACATTCTACTGATATACTTTTTACATTAGCATATTATATTTAGTTTTATCATAGTGATATTCTTGATTATACTTAATTTTTTTATCTTGTTTGACATGTATATCAATTGTTATTCACTTTAATTTATTTTGTTTGTTTTTGTCGTGTCGTAAGAAGTGCCTGTCACCCTAAATGAATAAATGAGTTTCTGATTCTGAGCACTTTAGAGATAAATTATATTTTGTTACGTATCAAACAAAAGAATCTCAAATATTTTATTTTAATTTTAAAACTAACCTAACCTAACTAGCATAGTTGGTAATAGATGGCGCTACTGCTACCATAAAGCAATGCAATAGATGTGAAGGAAAGATTTGACAAATCGGGCAGGGCTTCAGTAGCTCAATTGGAAGAGCGGCTGGACTAGATTCCCAGTAGGTCGCGAGTTCGAGCCTCGCCTGAAGTCAAATTGTTCTTTCCATTTTTCTTTAAAAATAAAATATCTTTCACAAGCATGTGTTAATGCGAAATAATATAAAACAATTATTAAGGGTAAAAGCGACTTCTTTACGATATTCAATAAACTGATAAGTTTATTATATCGGTTGCCTAACTAGCATAGTTGGTAATAGATGGCGCTGCTGCTACCATAAAGCAATGCAATAGATGTGAAGGAAAGATTTGACAAATCGGGCAGGGCTTCAGTAGCTCAATTGGAAGAGCGGCTGGACTAGATTCCCAGTAGGTCGCGAGTTCGAGCCTCGCCTGAAGTCAAATTTTCCTTTCCATTTTTCTTTAAAAATAAAATATATTTCACAAGCATGTGTTAATGCGAAATAATATAAAACAATTATCTTTGATGTTGTTAAACGAAATAGGCGAGACTTGACCATTATCCCACCATATTTTTGAAACGGTCCTAAAATTTTGAAAAATATGGAAATAAGTTTTATATTTTTAGATTGCCATAAATCTATAATTTATGGTTAATACGGTAACATAAATATTTCAGCTCTTCGCCATAAGAAACCACTTTTGTATAGAATTCTGTGTACGAGAGTCCGACACGCACTTGGCTGGTTTAAAGTGATAGAACTCTGTGTTATGTTCATGTTTGTTTATTGCAGTATTTTTTTATGTTATGGAAATGGCAAACAAGCATGCAGTTCACATTGATGTTAAGTGACTGTAGCCTATAGACTCTTACACAAAGACCACGGTCAAAATGCAGATGCATTACCACTCCTGAGGCCTGAGGTGTTATGCCTCTGTGCCGGAAATTAGAGGGCCGCAATTTTATTTGTACGAAAACTTATTGTTATTTATAAAAAAATGATAAGTTTCCTACAAGACCTTATGATCACAATATGAATACAAGGAACAAATACAAGTTGTCCATGCATGTAACACGAGTACATTTTTTTTTTCGGTCGGGCTTTGTGTAGGCTGCCTCTCTCGAGACGGCACTAGTCTACTTCACCGGGCAATCGGCGAGCGCAGAAGGCGCTCCAGCCTAAGCAAAAAGTTAGCGCAACTGCCTAAGGCTGACCCATGCGGGTCTGTGCCTCGGCTTAGGACGTTGCGGAGAGACATATGAGACATTTGGATTATTTGCGATTAACTTTCGTTCTACTCCATTCGGCGGCAGAGACTAAGTAATTCTTTCAATGTATACGATTCTATAATAAAGTCCCAAAGTCTTCTATTCATAAAAGAGAATGATGAAAGAACTTGTCACAATGATGAGACTTCGCTCCGGACATGTGCCATTTAATAATTTTAAATTCTTAATGAGTCAATCTGATACCCCTAATTGTAGTATATGTGGTAAAGTGGAAGACGTATACCATATTTTGGTTGAATGTGTTCGGGGTGAGGCTCATCGCAGGGCTTCATTAGAAATAGGACATTGCAACAGTGTCCTGGCAGATCCTACTACGGATGACGCCAGAATACTGTTGCAACTATATCAATAATAATAATAAAAATCTAATCTAAATATCGCTAATGTTGTTTAATAATTATTTTTTTTAATGAAAATGTAATTCATGTGAACGTATAGAGCGTCATGGTCTTTGACCATGCTCTTTAAACGGAGAATAAAAAAAAAAAGGAGAATGATACTGTTCCATACATTTCTGGGCCCAGGTGTTTACACTGTACAAATTATGTCATTTTCAAATGACTATAAAATAAATAATATGAAATAGGGCCATTTTTTGAATTGCCAGAAGTTGAAGTATCTATATATATTATGATCAAGTCAAAATTGGGTTAGATTGCTAATTGTTAACTATATTACAAAATGTACTGTGTAATGGGTTAACTAGTAACGATTAAGCAGGTTCAAAATTACTCGTCTCCCTTAAAAAGTAATTAAAGAACGTTTATAGGTATCTACAGGTGAATGTAATTGCAAAAAAATTGTAAATATCTCAATGATAGTGCATTTTAAAATTAAACCGATCGCTGCCGGGTTATATCATGAAATAATACTTATTATTAATTTTTTATAGCTTTAATTGTCCCACTGCTGGGCAAAAGCCTCCTATATTTTCTTCCACCTATCGCGGTATACCTTCCACTTATGTAAATAGGAATATTATGAATGCTCTGGTGAACACGAATTTGAAATATAAACATATGAAATTTTGAAATTCCATTGTCTGTTGAATTTAACGTAGGTTATTTTAACGTAATGGAAGTGCAATTTCGTTGAAAAAACCTACGCAAATTTCGACTAAATAACGGTTACGGAACATAAAGGTTTGCTCGATAAAAAAGCCGTCAGTTGTCGGCGGATTGAAATGAAATACCGCGTGTCGACCTCCCAATGGCACTGAATCAATCATTGGGGGTTGTCACCCCATTTTATGTGTGCATTGTAATATCTACCCAAGTACCCCAAATAATCACAACACGTTGTGTTTTGATTTTTGTACGTGGCGAGGTAAGTTAAAAATTATTATTGAAGAAAAACCCTCCACTAATCCGCATTGGAGCAGCGTGGTGGACTAAGCTCCAGGCCTCATCCAAAAAGGGAAGAGACTCGTGCCCAGCAGTGGGACGTTTAATGGGTTTTACATATATGGACGTACATTATTATTGAAGAAAAAACTTAGATGTTCAAAAGATTCCTTTGCGGAGTAGAATCGAAAGTTAATTGGGCTTAAATTACGAATTGGAGTTATAGACTTACCCCCTTATTCATAAACGTACATTAGATACGTTTTAGCTATTAATGTTTTGTTTTTTCAGTTGCATTGTCAAATGTGCAGGATAGAAAAAGACAAAGAAGAGAATAATAAAAAAAAGAAAATTTAACGCCAATAGGGTGTACCAATCACACATTGTCCATAATATTAAAATGAAAAAAAAAATCACTCGTCATGTCAATTGCTAATTAACCCAAGCCACGATGGTTAATGACCGTGGCAGGTGGCGATGGAGGTTCCTGAGATTAGCGCGTTCAAGCAAACAAACAAACAAACTCTTCAGCTTTATAATATTAGTATAGAAAACAGATTTAAAAAGCCAACGTTGTCAGCTGAATACCACATCGACCCGCCCCACTGACATGGAATGTGCTCGGAATCAATCAATGAACAAGCCATTGCCCCAATTTTACTGTATACCTATTGTTATGGAATACATCCGACTCGTGTTTGGGTTCATTTACTCATGTTGTGGCATTTTGGATTCCGTTCCCAAAGAACAAAATCGGTCAAGTGCGTGTCGGGCCACGCGTAGTGCAGGGTTCCGTAGTTTTTAGGTTTGAATAATGTAATGAAAAAAAAAATTTTTCTGTGAAGTTGTTTAAATTTTTGAGTAAACTACATTTGGTCGACTATAACTTGCAAACTTGTAAAGCCAACTCTTTTAATCTCGTCATATAGCTGCTATTGCCTTAACGTTTGAATTTCTCACAACAGATATTTAGTAGGTAGAGAGGGAGACACTTGACTCTAACGAAACTTGGCACTTTAAAGCTTAATAAGTCACGAACTAAATCGAAAAATTATATTTGCACATGCCTTTTATTTTTGAAAGACTTATCCTACGATATGCCACACTATATACAAAACGAAAAAATATATGGATCCGCGCGTTACATTTATGGGAGGTACCTACCCTAAATATTTTTTTTCATGTTTTTATTCTACCACTTTGTCGGCGTGATTAAGGCGAATGCTTGTGCCAAATTTCAAGTCTCTAGTACCAATAGTTTTTGCGCCAAACCGCGGACGGACAGACAGCTAGCCACAGACAGACGGACATGGCAAAACTTTAAGGGTTCCTTATATAAAACGGAACCCTAAAAATGTCATCATCCGTCCGTTTGTCTGTGTATCCGTCTGTCACACTGTTACAATCACAGAGACGTAACAACTTAGGTCTCAGGGTAACACATCTACATTTGACCTCTGATCATTGTGTATACCTACATGTTCGAGTATATAGGCAGTCATCACTTAATATCCATGTAAGCTGCAAGCTTGTTTGCCACCTATATCACATAAAAAACAGGCAAACACACACGCATTTACACACACACACAGTTGACACTTCGTAAATATACAGATGTGCCCAAACTACGCACAGATTTAATTATTTATTATTACTTCGTCACAAAGTTACTACGAAGCCAAGCCAAAAATACATCCACCTACAAAACCTGACAGTGGTAAGTTATTAATGGGGTGACCCGGAAGCTACCTTCATCAATATTTCAGCTACTACGTCATATGGGCATGACGCTTTTACAGTTTCAAAGAACATCTTTTTTCAATATCTTAACCGGCGAATCGTGGGTGTTAGCATGTATGCTTGAATGCATTTACCTCTGCCTACCCCTTCGGGGATAACAGACGTGAAGTTACTATATTTTTTATGTAGTTTATACCATATTTTTTTAATATTCTACCTTTAAAGTCATAGCTCACTTGAGCCGCCCGCGACCCGATCAGCACCGCCTCGTTGTACGGGTTCCATTCATTGGCGACGAGTGGTCCACGTAAACGGCGCGTGAACTACTAGTGGGATGCGCGCGGTCCACTTGGAAACAGCGCGTTTGCAATGCACAGTCAACGCAAGGCAAGCAAGTGGTCACCGAGTCACAGTACAAATATGAACAGTATGGGAACTACGTACAAATCGTTCGAATCGGCACACTTACACAAACATGGGCATCGACGGTCAAGTAGCGAGGGACTCTTTACTGCAGTATCGCGAGAACCGCTCAGGAGGCTCTTCAATGCGCATGTTTGTGTGAGTATGCCGTTTCAACGTTTTGTACGTACTTTCCATACTGTTCATATATGTACTGTGACCGAGCGGTCCATTCGTCGGTACGAGTTATGACAAAAGGGCTCCGTTTTTCCTTTTGTGCTAAAAATCCTAAAAGAAGGCGAAATATCTAAAAAAAAAAATTTGACTTCAGGCGAGACTCGAACTCGCGGAGTCTGGAAGAGCGGCTGGACTAGATTCCCAGTGGCCGCGAGTTCGAGTCTCGCCTGAAGTCAAAGTTTTCTTTCCATTTTTCTTTTAAAAAAATATTTCACAAGCATGTGTTAATGCGAAATAATATAATAAAAACAATTATTAAGGGTAAAAGCGACTTCTGTATGATATTCAATAAACTGCAAAGTCTATTATGTCGGTTGCCTAACTAGCATAGTTTGGCAATAGATGGCGCTGCTGCCACCATAAGGCAATGCAATAAATGTGAAGGAAAGATTTGACAAATCGGACAGGACTTCGGTAGCTCAGTTGGAAGAGCGGCTGGACTAGATTCCCAGTGGCCGCGAGTTCGAGTCTCGCCTGAAGTCAAATTTTTCCTTCCATATTTCTTTAAAAATAAAATATATTTTACAAGCATGTGTTAAAGCGAAATAATATAATAAAAACAATTATTAAGGGTAAAAGCGACTTCTGTACGATATTCAATAAACTGCAAAGTCTATTATATCGGTTGCCTAACTAGCATAGTTTGGCAATAGATGGCGCTGCTGCCACCGTAAGGCAATGCAATAAATGTGAAGGAAAGATTTGACAAATCGGTAGCTCAGTTGGAAGAGTGGCTGGACCAGATTCCCAGTGGCCGCGAGTTCGAGTCTCGCCTGAAGTCAAATTTTTCTTGCCATTTTTCTTTAAAAAATATATTTCACAAGCATGTGTTTTGTACGTAGTTTCCATACTGTTCATATTTGTACTGTGATGTGTGCTTAAGTGTTCCCTTCACCCCGCCATTTATGGCGATCGGGTCTCAACTGCTAACCGTTTATTCTCCTGGATGCCAGAACTTTGGGCATAGCGGCTTAACCAATTAAAAAAGTTCCGTAGGCATAGTAATAAAAATACAATGGAGACGGCAAAACTAAGTTCTATCGATTTATTCTTTTATACATCGCATAAAAGTTGACCTAAATAACAGGTAAACTTCCATACTACCTACTTCGTAATAAAGAAACTAAATTTTCCACGAAAGTCACAAACAAAACCGCTAGCATATACTTTTATTTACATAACTAACGAACTGTTGCATAATCTGTTATAAAGCACTCCATGCAATGTCGTTAAAATACATGTTTTAAACAATGTATGCTTAAAATAGGTTCTAAACAATGGACCTTTGATTAAACTTCATTATACATACGAGTATATAGGTGAAATAAAGTCAAGTGAAATATAATCCTGGTGGTAGAGCTCCAGTGACAGAGCTCGGGCGTAGGCACCTAATATGCTTGCCGCTAAATGGTAGTGTTCAGCACTATCGTGTTCCGGTCAGGTGGTGGCAATGTTTCGCCTTGTAATTTCCGGCATCGAGGCTAACACCTAAGACCTCAGAAGTGGTAACGCATCTGCATTTTGACCTCTGGTCTTTGTGAGGGTGTCTATAGGCTGCAATCATCTTAATATCAATGTGAATCGCATGCTTGTTTGCCACTATAATTACATTAAAAAAAAATAAAGGCAAAGGGAAGTCCCTCTGAGGTACCTATTTGTTCGCTTAGCGCTTAATACGGGGTTCTTAAAAACTGGCGTCCTAAGACTTCGCAGCGTGTTGGCAGCTCCCTTGGTGTTGCTATTGCGCTGCCAGCCTAGCTCCAAATAATTAAACGCGTCGAAAACCTCTTTCCATCAAGTGGCCCTTCTGTTTTCTATCATCCTTTTTAGGGTTCCGTAGTTAACAAGGAACCCTTATAATTTCGCCATGTCTGTCTGTCTATCCGTCCGCGGTTTAACGCAAAAACTATTGGTGATAGAGACTTGAAATTTGGCACAAGTATACACCTGAATTAAGCGGACAAAATGGTAGAATAAATATATGAAAAATTAAATTATTTAGGGATATTTTAAACGATTTCAACACACCCCTACCTGTAACGCGCGGATATTTAATTATATTTTTAGTTTTCTATATGGTGTTAGATATCGTTGGATAGTTATTTTAATATAAAAAAAAAAAAAAAAATCTTTTAATTTAAATATTACAGGTGTGCTGAAATCATTTTCCGATTTAGTTAACAATTCGTAACTTATAAGGCTTTAAAGTGCAAAAGGAGATGTTGCATAAACGTATGGACCTCCGGCCATGTATTGTACACAATATCATTAACAGACAAAATCAATATAAAAACGTTTTCTACTGCATATATTCACTTATTTAGCTTTGCTTGCAGTTACAAAACATTATTTGCAGTTACAAAACATTATTTGCAACTCAAAACCAAGATGGCGAATATGGCGGGCGATGTCATTTTGACAAATTCCACTAATATTCATATTGAAAATGATAAAATCGTTTGAATTAAATGTGGTGGTAACTCTAAAATATATTCTTGAATAAATTAATTGTATTTTTTCGGATTCTTCTTTAAATTACCCATTTTTTGAGGTAGTGTACGAACCAGAGCCGAGTTCGCAACATCTCCTTTGGTTAGAGTCAAGTGTCCCCCCCCCCTCTACCAACTAAACGGTTGCTGTTAGAAATTCAAACGTTACGGTAATACGTAATAACGAAATTGAAAGGAAAACTGTCACACCTAAGTTAGCTTTACAAGTTTGCGAGTAATAGTCGACCAAATGTAGTACTCGAAATTTTTGAACAACTCCATAGAAAACATTTTTTTTTTCATTACATTAATAAAACCTAATAATTACGGCACCCTACACGGCGCGTGGCTCGACACACACTTGCCCGGTTTTTTTACATTGCAAAAACTGATGGTACGCATGAATATTATGAAAAACTTGCAATAATTTTTGAATGCCATTAATCATAAAGCATGTAGGTTACGTTGATGGTAGGAAAGTGAATACTGTAGATTATAAACATTAACATCTTAAGCAATCATTTCAATGTAAATACGTTGCCACTTTACGTTGGTCTATGCTGTTATACCCGCATGCCGAAATTTACGGGGATATTTGTCTTGAAAAATAATCTGCGTGACTGTACTTTGACATGAATTTGGTTAAAATGTGAACGTGTGTCCAGTTGGCGAAAACAAAATGGTATTTTATTTAAGTTTCGCTATGTGGACACACGCAAAAATATTGTCGTGTCTAGACGACGAAATAACAAGTCATTATAATTTCAAGTTTATCCAACTGGACACACGTGTGTCCGGTCGTCCGTGTCGAGTTCACGAATAACCCTTGATTACTACCTGACTAGAACAAGTTAAGTGTACCAATACCCCAAAATTTGCCGTAAGCCCTTTACCCAGTGTGGGAACCGAAGAATTGCAAGTAATTCTATAAAAATCTATAAAAATATTGTTTTCGTTATAATTAGGAGATTCCTATTTAGATTTTTGTACAGGCACACTGTTACTCTATCCGTTTGATGGTAAAAATATTATTTTTTTTCAAAGTTTGGCTGTCGTAAATGAACGCGATAGTGCAAAATACTACAATTTAGCAACAATTAGATTTATATATAACTTAATTAGCTGTAAAAAATGACAGTAGCGCCATCTGTCAAGCTTGCCAACTATTTCATCACATGATCAAATGCGTAGTTTACGATTCTATAAAGGACATACAGAACAAACATTCATTTTTATATAATAGCCGAAAGAAAATGTGTGCCATGGTGCTTAAGCCCCCCAGCTTCGTCAGTGGAGCTTTAAAATTTATCAAATTTAATATGCACTATTAAAAAAGAATCTTGCTACTTCAATTTTCTTACGAAAGATAAACATAATTTTTTTATGATTGTGTTTGATTGAGACAGGGTTACAGATATCTGCCGTATATAGCCGCATTATCTATTCATTAGGTAATACGGGGCCTACACCCTTGAACTCGGACACTAGAACTCTACGACCGTGAGGAGTTGGAAACTCCCAAGTACTCCCAACAACACAAATAACTTTGATAGCGCGATTTAACGGTATTTGTGATTTTATAGGTTGTAACAATTTCATGAAAAAAAAAAACATAAAATGTTTGACGACTTACAACGTAAATAAGGTAATTTAGGAGTATCAACATCAAATTAAAATTATAAACAAATTACTGGTGCGAGAGTTCCATACACATTCCCATTTTACAATTGCTTTCGCTAAGTCTCACTATGCCCTAACCCCCTTATTCATAAACGTACGTTAGATACGTTTTAGCCATAGAATGCTTTGCTTTGTCAGTTGCATTGTGAAATGTGCAGGATAGAAAAAGACAAAAGAGAGATTAGCAACACTTTAACTGAAATACGTTTATGAATAAGGGGGCAACAGTACAGACATATAATTATCTACTCTGCGACTTTTCCAAGTTTCAAATAAATTATTATTAGGGTCAACGTTTCGTTTCAAGATAATCGCTTTTATTCCCAATTGTTGTGAGATGGGATTGAGGATTATTGTTTGTCTTGGAGACGCGAAGATTGTAACATACACAATTTTGTTTTAGTGTAATATGCAATAAACAAATGAAATTGTAAAGGGGAGAAATTGTGACGTTGAATTAAAAAGAAAAAAATAAACGTTTGTTATAACAATGTAGCCCGAATAAAAATGATGACAGATATACATTTATATTATTTATATATCTGTCTCTTTACCTGTCTCTCTGTCTGCCTGTATGACTGTCTGACTATCTATTTATCTGCCTGCCTGTTTATTTGACTATCTGTATGACATTCCCACTTACCGATACTATTTATTTCATCAAGCGATATATATCCAAGTTTCTAATAAATTACATTATATAATTACCTAATATACTTGCCGCTAAATGGTAGTGTTCAGCACTATCGTGTTCCGGTCAGGTGGTAATGTAAGGCCCTGTAATTTCCGGCACAGAGACATAATACCTTAGGCCCCAGAAGTGTGGGATGTGTGGGTATCTATAAGCTGCAGTCATCACTTAACATCATTGTGAACTGCATGCTTGTTTGGCACTTCCATTACATAAAAAAAAACCTAACAAACTCCGACACTGGTAGTAGCTGCAATCGCGAAGGCCCTGTCATAACTTTTTACTGGTGGGAGAGTTCTAGGAGCTTGAGGGCGTAGGCACCACCGCATTACCTAATCTATCTGCCGCCAAATGGTAGTGTTTATCACTATCGTGTTCCGGTTAGATGGTAATGTATGGCCCCCTAATAACTTATCAAAGAGACATAACAGCTAATGTCTCAGGGGTGGCAACGCGTCTGTATTTTGACCTCTGGTCTTTATGTAAGTGTCTAGAGGCTGCAGTCATCACTAAACATCAACGTAAGCTGCATGGTTGTTTGCCACCTTCCTTACATAAAAAAGTAAAAAAAAACAAAACAAATAACCAATTCAATATTTAATTGAACCAACTTAAAAACACCAATTTCAAGAGGTTTCATTCCGTTGATCATTCCATTAGTTGTATAAAGGCCCGATTAAAAGATAATTCTTTTTGAAATAAAACTAGTTTTCGGTTTTATTTCGCGTATATAAAATATTATTTAAAATCGAACCCGACGTTTCTGTCGCTTTTCAGCTTCCGTGGTCTGAATACGCGAGATAAATCCAAAAACTTATTTTATTGCAATGAGTGTATCTCGCGAAAATCTAAGAAGATAATTTTGTTTTTTAAAGAATAAAAATGGAGTGGAGTCTTTTTTTTTTTTTGTATCTTAACGCCTTGTCTCTAACGGGGTAGGCAGAGAGTCTTTTTATTCATTCCAGTAAATATATTTAGCTTTAACGGCGACACCTATGCTTAGCTTTTGGAGATAATATCAGTAAAAAACAACCTGCTTCATAGTTTAACTCCATTATTTATAGGTACCGTGGGTCCAATGTTAATAATCTCTTTGAAAAAAAAAATACGGATGTGCCGGCAGAAGTAAAAACTTAATTATTAACATTGTGCAGATTTGCCCATAGCCACCACCACTACCACCACCATAACCACCACCATGACAGCTGTCATTACATCCCCAAAAGTAGGCGGACGAAATTCTGGGGGTGCTACCGCCTATCCTGTATTGCTGCTGACATTGTCATTGCTGTCAAATTTTCATGTCGATTTGTAGCTCCTTTAAAAGCAGTAGTGATAATCTGATTGATGTTCTCGTTTTCGCAGGAGATAAACAAGCGATAATGGTAGATTATTTCGATTTTTCTAATTTATGAAGAAAACCTCAAAAAAACTGAAACGGTAGTTGAAGTAAAAAAAAAACAAATAACCAATTTAATATTTAATTGAACCAACATAAAAACACCAATTTAGCCACCCTTCCAGGAGGTTTCATTCCGTTGATCATTCTATTATTTGTGTAAAGGCCCGATTAAAGATAATTCGTTTTGCTGAAAGAATAAAAATGGAGTGGGGTCGTTTTATTAAGATTAATACGTTTGTGTATTTTTGTCTAAGAGCAAATTTTTGCTGCCGTAATTTTGTTTATGTAAAATAAATTTGTTAAGGGTCTTTACTTCGGGTACAATTTTTTAAACTCGGTCTCTGTAGGTTAAAACATTCTGTGTGTATACCATTTGGGTTAAAAAGTGGATAGTTCAAGATAATATTGATTGTATGTATGTATTTTTTTTTTATGTCAAAGGATTGACAGAGAAGCAGACGGGCCACCTGATAGAAAGTAGTCACCGTCACCTATGAACATTTGCAACACCAGGGGATTCGCTAACGCGCTGCCAGCCCTGAAGGACTCTTTTGACGCCATTTTTGAAGAACCCCATATTGTAGCACCGAGGGAACACCTCAGAGGGAAGTTCATTCCACAATTTACACGTTCTGGGCAAAAACGAACGTGAGAACCGCACCGTGGAACATTGCCAACTGTCCAGTCGGTGAGGGTGGAACTTCTCTCTTCGGCGGGTAGTGCGGTGTAGGAAAAGAGACGGTGGCACCATGTCGAACAGTTCGACAGAGCTGTCTCTACAATGGCGAGTCCATTGTATAGACAGTATAAAACGCATAGACTCCCAACGTCTCTGCGCAGGCTCAGATGTTCGAGCCTGTCAGTAAGTCCTGGGTCGTTAACAATACGAACGGCGTGTCTTTGTAGGGAGTCGAGTGGACCAAGTTGGTATTTGGGGGCTTCCGCCCACAAATGAGAGCAGTATTCCAGATGGGGCCGCACTTGGGCCTTATAAAGCTGTAATAGCTGCCCCGATGTGAAATACTGCCTCGCCTTGTTAAGCACCCTTAGTTTTTTGGATGCCAACTTGGTCTTACACTCAATGTGACTCCCAAATTGCACTTCGTTCGATATGTCAACGCCCAGGATACCGATACTCTTACCAACGGCGAGCGGAGTGCCCTGGAACTGTGGTGCTACAACAAATGGGTTTTTTTTAGCGGTGAACGCGCAGACTTGTGTCTTCGAGGGGTTGAACTGCACTAAGTTGAGTCGACCCCAGTCCGAGACCCGCTCCAGAGAGTGCTCGACTTCAGACACAAGTCTAGTCCTGCTTTCCTCGATAAGTGTCCGAGAGGCATTAGCACGGCCAGTGTAGTGTGCATCTCCCGTATTATCATCGGCATAGCAATGAAAATTGGAGTTTTGCTCCAACATTTCATTGATGCAGAAGAAAAAGCGTGGGAGATAGCACAGAGCCTTGCGGCACACCAGCGTTGATAGGTAGTCTATCTGAGCGCTGACCGTCAACTAAGACCTGTATATAATGCTCAGACAGAAAGCTGGCTGTCCAGTTGCATAGCCTCTCGGGAAGACCGTAGGATGGAAGTTTTGCGAGAAGTGCCCTGTGCCAGACACGGTCAAAGGCCTTAGCAATATCTAGGCGTACAGCCAATGCCTCCCCACTCTTGTCCAACGCGTGAGACCAACGGTGCGTGAGATATACTAGAAGATCACCAGCAGATCTGCCGTGACGGAATCCATATTGGCGGTCACTGATCAACTGGTGATCCTCTAGATACTGCAGCAGTTGTGTGTTGATTACACGTATGTATGTATGTTCACGCCAGGTCCCTAACGGGGTAAACAGAGAGTGTGGAGCGCCAGATATTCAACTATTTAAAGAAAAAATTGTTTCAATTGTTTCAAAATTTTAAATGGACTCTCTAAACAATAAGGCAACTTTAAATGTACAATTGATGTGTTCTTAAGTTATAGCGAGCTGCTTAACTTATAAAGAAAAATACGCCTACACAAGCCCACACCAGGTAAAATCTGTAACGTAGGTGCCATTATACACCCACAACGTAAACACAAACACCCAGACCCAAAACAAGTTGATATTTGTATGCCATACAAATATTTGTCCAGTGCCATGACACTTGAATCTGGAGTTGGATCTACTGGGTCGTCAGAAGAAGAAAAATATTTTTATTTATAAAAATATTAGCGCAGCGGACAGCAGGACGCTCCGAACCATATCTGGCCGTGTGTAGAGGAGTCCGGCGGACAGAATCATTATTAATCAAGTCCGATGCGGTCCACTTGCGGGGGGGTTCGGTCGGCAGATTCGGTCTGTCGGACTGAATCCATTCGTGCGTTACTACTTAAATAGTCGTTACACACGTCCGGATTTGGTACGGAGCGGACAGCGGATTCGGCACATGTGTAGAGGAGCCCGACAGACAGATTTATTATTAATCAAGTCCGATGCGGTCCACTTGCGGGGTTTGGTTGGCAACCGTTCGTGCGTTACTACTATGTTAGTCGTAACACACGTTCTTATTTGGAACCAAATCTGGCCGTGTGTAGAGGAGTCCGGCGGGCAGAATCATTATTAATCAAGTTCGATGCGGTCCGCTCGCGGGAGGTTTTGTCGGCAGATTCGGTCCAGCGGACCGAATCCGTTCGTGCATTACTGCTATAATAGTCGTAACACACGTCCGGATTTGGTACGGAGCGGATAGCGGATTCGGTACGCTCCGAATTAAATCTGGTCGTGTGTAGCGACAGCGGATTTGGTCCGAAAACAATCGAGGGAACTAATACTTTTATTACGATGAATTGATAACATACTCTTTTTAGAGGATGTATCATACTAAAAATCTTCACTGAAATATATAATATCTGACGTCATAAGTAGTGTTCTCCTATGATGTCGTAGCAAAGGTCATGTGCGTGGGTGATTGACCTTTGAGCTTATGTTCAAGCTTATATTTAGTTTATGAATCACTCCTCCAAAATTATTTTTATTTGATGGAAGTGGATAATACAAATTTTAGATAACTATAAAATGTAATTCTCTCTATCAAAAATTACGGAGCCGAACACCTGTCCGGAACATGATAGTGCTAGACATTATATTATTAGAAGCGCGCATGGTCCCGCGGTTGGTGAAGATAATAGCATTATACGTTCCTGCTGGGCACGAGTCTCTCTCCTTTTTTGGGGGGAGGCCTGGAGCTTACTCCACTACGCTGCTTTAATGCGGATTGGTGGAGATTAATAATTATATTGAATGTTCATTGATTTGTGTTTTGTTTCAGGTAAATCATAAATAACTTCATACCAATGTAGTTAGCTCAAGGAGGAAAGGTATTTAATTATATACACGTACATACTCGTATTACAAGGAAGCACAGTAAGTGTCCCCTAAAAAAAAATTCAAAGCATGCAGAGGGCTATGGCTTTCCATTGTCCTCTGCATGCTTTAAATTTTCTTTTAACTCTCTAGTTATGCTTGGCGTGTCCCTGGGAGATCAAATCAGAAATGAGGAGATTCGCATCCAATATAGTAACTTAAGTAAACGTATGCCTAATTATAATAATATGATGTATGGAGGATGTATGTTCATGTCAACCAAATATACCTACAATACTCCTTACGGGGGAAATTGGGCACGTGGAACGAGCTAATTGTTTTGGACCTTTCAAAATTCATTCAATTCATGATTATCTTCAAACATGCTTGCTGATACCGATGATTCTTGACCACAACAGTTACATCGGATAGTACTCGTTGTACTAATAAGCGCCACCTAGTGGAATACTGAGGAAACACAAATACTTGTTTATTACGGAAGATGGCGTATAACCACGCTTAATCGCACTTGCGAAGTTTTCTCACGTGTTGCCCTACAAATACGACTGCCCAACGTTAATCATTGAGTTGCGGCCTGCCAGATGCTATCAACTAGCCGGGTTAGATCGTCCCTTTTCATCAGAGGAACATTTCCACCCGCTTTTTCACAGCGTCTTTGGTCAAAGTAGGTCAGTCTTGGTCTTCCTGGGCCTCTGCAATCATGTACATTCGCGTTGCATATTACATGTTTTAAAAATTAGATACTTTATAGTCTTTATAGAAATGTTAATCATACAAACTATTCAATCATTTTCCAATGGCAATCTGATGAAGTTTCTGCTTACACTTCTTGATTGTCAAAGTTCATTATTTACTATTTGAACTAGTTAATTAACAAGGACAGCGTAAAGTAAACTTTAATCACAAAACGCTTGTGTATTCAGTTACGGCGGATAGTTTGTACGGGATGAAGCTGTGGATGAAATAACGGATCTAATCAGTTTTAGAGTATGGCTTGCTAATTATTTTGGGGGCTTAGTAATAGTATTCCATCACTTAACTCTCAAGGCGTTTTCGTATATGATTTTAAGTTAATATACAGTTAACAGAAAAATTTTATTTCATACATTTAGAGTGAGATTCACAGACTGCACTATGACTTTGCTTTGATTTAAAGTCGAACTTTCAATAGTTATTTTGTTTTGCTGACGTAAACTAAATCTCTAAAGTCTAACACACATATTCTAAGTCGTAATCTCCACCCTATTTTATACCAGGGGAAAATGCGCATACCCACCCACCCTTGAGGTGAGAGGTGGGTCATGTGGGACTCCGGGCAAGGCATCCATCTATCCACTAAAAACCCCTGGGTGTTTCGGATCGTCCGCCATCAGTGGCGGGGTCACGGGAACGCTATCGCCCACCGGCGCGGCGGCTGCTCGTTGCCGAACCCTCCTCGGAGCCTTTCAGCTCCAATCAACACTAGTGGAGTGCGGAACACCTGCACACCAGCTAGCCCGGAAACTCTCCATTCGGGTGACGGACATCCCCTAGTCCGGCGGCCGACGTCCATTGCAACTTCTAGTTTGTTACTGTGTACTATGTATAAACGGAGAAACGTCTTCTGTCTCTATGCCACAGATTATGGTTACGCACATCTTACAAGTTTAATCGCATCAGATAAATCAACGACAGCTCTATTCAAAGCTCAACGAATTGAAATTTGCAAAAAAAACACGTTTTATAAACCTGTTTCGCCAGTCATCCGCCATTTTACTAAATTATCTTTGCCTCAAAATGGCGACCGTAATGGATGTGTTCGTGGATTAAAAGTTTATAGAAGGCTATTAATTTTCCATTCAACGCCAGTGATTGTGCTTGCTCTGTAAAGTGATACTCTCATTAATTAATGGTGTCAAAGTCAAGTGTTCGTTAATGATTTGGTGTTAGGCACCGTGTGAGCTTTGCTTTATTTATCGTACTGTTGATCCGCCCATGTCGGGTAACGGCATTGATTGAACTGTTTGATACAGAAAACAATTGATTAGTATGTACTATTCACGGAAATTTACATGTCAAGATAATATGAATGGCATGTTGTTAAAACGGTTGGGAAAGCAGTTTATTTATTCACAACTATATACACGGATAGTAATTAATTACGGGCAAGTTATCACAGGTAATTAAATATACAGGGTGTAAGAAGACCGCTTCCGAATACGAAATAGTGAGGGTGCAGTTATACAATAATTTATCTGACTCTATAAAATCCTGAAAAACGTCTTCAATGAAAAAAAAAATTAAAGAAACATATCACTAATAGTTTATTTTAAAACAGTCTGCCGATTACTGAAATATAGATGTTAAGTAATAATTATGTAATGTTACTTAGCTCAATGTAAGTGAACGATGTTTTTTGTGAGTAAATAAATGTCTTTAAACCTAAACCTAAATACAGGTGTGACAAAATTCAAAATTCAGAGGTCCGAGAAGACTAAAACTGACCTACTATGACCAAATAGGTCAAAAGCCTTAGGAGTCGGCGTGCATGTTTGAAAAGAATGATAAATATAGAAGAAGCACGGGAGGTGTGTCAGGACCGGGATATCTGATCTGGCGCTCCACACTCTCTGCCTGCCCTGTAAGCGACTTAGTGTGAAGGTACATACTAGTGATGCGCCGAATAGTGGTTTCACCGAATAACCGAATACCGAATATTATTCGGTTTAATCTATACCGAACCGAATATTCGGCCGAATCATTCGGTTAACCATTTCATTGTTTGGCCGCGTAAACGCGGTTCTAACATGTCGCTGCTTGCTAAATAGCCGCGTCTACACCGGACACATGCTCGGGCGAGGCAGCCTCGTGAGCGAAATACAGCCGCTACACACGCCGCATGCCTCGGAGCCGAGCCATGCGGCGGTGGTAAAGCGCGAGGTCTAAGGTACCTCAGTGTGTGGTGTGAGTTCATGATGCGTTTGGTGGGCATGGTACTACCATAAATAATAGTAATGGCAACCCTTGACACGTCCCACTGCTGGGCACGAGTCTCTCCCCTTCTTCAAGGGAGGCCTGGAGCTTACTCCACCACGCTGCTCGACTGCGGGTTGGTGGAGAAAAGGGAAAGTAGCCAACCTGCTGTCGGATATTATCAAACCGCCCATAAGGTCTCCGACAAGGTTTAACGACTGCTATCTATCAATAGCAACCGGGACCGACGGCTTAACGTGTCCTCCGAAGTACGGAAACGCGCATTTTAACTAACAACTAGCGGTCACCCATCACACACCTGACCGCGCCCGTATTGCTCAACTGAGCAGATCACTCCAGCCGCGGAGCTATGCGCACTTTAGTACAACAAAATAAAATACCCAGTACCATAAAATGAAATGGTATTTTACTTTGATAGCTTGATATTAATTTATGTTTAAATATAAAAGTGGAAAAATAAATGTTGATTTAAGGTATAGAATAAAATGTTGACTGCATGTAACCTAACAGGGCTACAGGTTAAGAATATGTTGATTTGAGGTTTCAAAATAAATGTTGATTTGTTATTTATAAAATAACATAAGAATTTTTATCTTGTAGTTATGGCTGCGTTGTGTCGTCGATGTTATGTACTCGTAGATAAGTTGTCGTGTAGCCAATAAAATAGAAATATTCGAACCGAATATATTCGGCACCAAAACCGAATAATTCGGCCGAATACGAATAGTGAAAATGATGCCGAATACGAACCGAATATTCGGCGCATCTCTAGTACATACATACTATAATCCATAGATGTATAATACTAAAGATTGGCAATTGAGTAGTCAGGACGAGACCAAATTCGGATTACGTCAGTGTGCGTGACATGTGTTTGTGTGCGAGCAAAATAGTGCTGCAAAGACTTCAGATTTTAGTATCGATATCGATGATCGATGCAATCTATCTTCTGATTTTACACACATCAACCAGGGAATATTTTTATATAAATAAAACTACAAACAAAATTATTTTTATTTTCCTCCAACCATCATTAATTTACTATAGAAATGCCGTAGACTTGGAAGAAATGGTGTGTTGCCTAGATTAGACACATTTTCTTTGGAGGTGCTGGGCACTAGCGATATATCTCTGTAGACTTAAGACGATACTTTCCGTTTTGGTTTCATTGTTACCTGCCAACAAAATTACCTATCATTTTGTATCTAATAACAACTGCAATGAATATGCATCACAATAGTGTATTGCAATAAATACATAGAAACTATAACAAAAAATAAACTGTTAGGTAGCTAGTACACGTTAGAAGACATGTCATGCACAACCATAGAGCAACACGGGTCACCGGCCACTCCGGACCTTTTCCTTCTGTCAAAGTACAAGCCCAAATAATCCTATGCGTAAATAAAAACTAGTTGCAGCCGGACTGCTCATTAGACTAAATCTAGTTGTGCGACTGAACTGACGTCCTAAAAATGCCCATTTGCTTTGTATTTTTGCTTTAAAAAGAAATCTGACACATTTCTCCGAACCTGAGATTACTCGCTCGTGATGGTGAAACCGGAGCCGCACCTCTCGACACCCTCAGCGTCTCTCAACAGTGTTGCCCCCCGTCGACCATCGGGTAAGCTGTTTGGGGGCCCACCAAGGAGAGGCGAGTCACCACCTGCCTAAAGTAGGATTCGATAATATGAGATGTTGAATATAGGCAAGTGCCGGATCTCACTCCATAGGCCCAGCCAGTTAGTCCCCCCAGTTCACCCACATAGCCCAAAGTTTGGCGAATCACTTATCATTACAATAGTCCCATATATTCTGCGGGGTCTGTCTGTGTCGTATTAACTATTGATGCAGTCAGAGAGAGGTCCCGCCGAATATAACCCATTACAAAGTAGATCAAAATTCTCGAAAGGACCTCTACGTGTTGGACCCCCATGTCCCCGCGCAAGCCTGACAAAGGTCCGGGGTTCAAATTGGATCCCGTGCTGATGACCTGATAAGTGAGCAAGGATAACAGAAAACTTCTTATGATGATAAATAAATCTGATAACAGTTTTCAAGGAAAGATCAACAAGAAAAATATACGCGAGATAAATCCGAAAACTAGTTTTATTTCAATGAGTGCAGCTCGCGAAAACCTAAGAACATACTAAGAAGAAAAAGGCAGCAAAGAAGGAGTTAAAGAGACAGATAGTAAATAATTAAGAAATAACGTGGATATTTTTATTCAAAGACCTTTTTGTTCGAAGTGCTTGCTGCATTATAATATAGTCGATTTATTTTTATCATTGTCACGCATTTTTCTATTGTAATTAAATTATTTTTATAATATTTTTAACAGCGCAGTTTGGCTATGAAACTCTAAACTTTTAATAAATGCATTAATTAAGGTAGGAGGATATTTTATATAATAAACCTCTTTTGTGATGAACACTAAAGAGGATAATTTATATATAAAATATCCTTGATTGACATATACAAATTATCGATATGGTAAAATCCCTACAAAGGTGAGGTTATAAAATCGAAGTAATTCACGTATTTGTTATTATTTAATAGTTAATTCTTATGCATTCAAACCAATCATATTATAAAACCTGTTAATTTTGTCTATCCGTTTATGTCTAAAAGTGTTGTATCAGAACTAAATCCTTGCATTTAGAGAGCCAAACATTTAATTCGTACTTACATGTGAAATTAATGAATAAGTGGGTTTTCATTCTTAAAGAGTTATATTCAGGTACTGCACATGTAACCATCATTATTTATGTACAATAAACACCAGTAAACCTTAAATTTAATAAAAATAAAAGGAAATTGTTGTGTTCACGACTAACGCCAGGGTGTCTCAGGCCGAGAACGTGTCTGTAAATGGTCCTGCCTAGTTATCTCGCTCGCACACATGCGTATAATATATTCTTTCTCTTTGTATTGCCAATCTATCTAACGAAGTAGATAATAAATCTATGCTATAATCAATACCTAATAAATTTTGAAAATTCAATTTTTTTTTATGTAATGGAAGTGGCAAACAAGCATGCAGTTTACATTGATGTTAAGTGATGACTGCAGCCTATAGACACCCACCAGAAGACCAAGGTCAAAATGCAGATGCGTTACCACTCCTGAGGCCTAAGGTGTTATGCCTCTGTGCCGGAAATTACAGGGCCGTACATTACCACCTGACCGGAACACGATAGTGCTGGACACTACCATTTAGCGGCAAGTAAATTAGGTAATGCGGTGGTGCCTACGCCCGCGAGCTCCGTCACTGGAGCTCTACCACCAGTAAATATTTTTATTCGTCATTGCATCTAGAATCATGAGAATTTACAGTTTTTTTCCGGAAGCGTTCCTTTGACTCTCTGTATTTTTAAGAGAGATTGAACCGTAACCACAATATTAAAATTAATAGTTTAGAAATTCACCATAGTCTGTATTCATTACCAAAACGTAGTTAAAATGTCACCCTTTATGACATACGTGTACCTTTTAGCACTTTTTTCAAACTCTCATTTGGTATTCCGTCAACGTTGCTCCATCAAAGCACGTGTGATGGGAATCGTTCTTACAAAAATGTACCCTTATTAACGTGCAGTATACGTGAAAGCTGAAACATCTTAATAGGTAAGTTCTATTTACAAATACGACAGTTCTGTCATTTTTACTGTCGGTCCAGTGTCGGAGTAATAACACACGTCCGGATTTGGTACGGAGCGGACAGCGGATTCGGTACGCTCCGAACCAAATCAGGCCATGTGTAGAGGAGTCCAGTGGACAAAATTAATAAAAGTCCGAAGCGGTCCGCTTGCGGCGGGCTTATTACTGTTAGAGATTGCAATTCGGACCCATTTTCCATTCTGATCCAATCCGGTTGAATCCGGTCGAACTTACATGAATCCGATGGAATCGAATCGATAAATATTTGTATGGCGTACAGATATTTGTTTTGGGTCTGGGTGTTTGTGTACATAGGTGTTGTGTTTGTACTAAACACCCACGAGACAGGTTTAGGGCAGCCACTTTAAAACTGCGATGCGATTGGATGCGACCCCACATCGCAGGCGATGCATTAGCATTAGCAACTTAATCAATGTTATATAATCAACAATTTAATCAATGTCATCGATATATATATATATATATATATTACACAAGAGATTAAGTTGCTAGTTATATATATATAACCTTGAAAGAGGCGAATGGTGCTCTTATTTTATTTCATTTTCTTGGTGTATTTTTATTGAATAAAGTTGGTGGCATTGTGTTTGAAATTGGCTTATTATAATGCCCGTGTATAGCGACATAGAATAACAGTGCGAAAACACGACATTTTTATATATAATCATATATATATATATATATATATCTATAAAATTGTATGCCATAATATAAATGTATATATATATATATATACATTTATAATATGGCATTGCTATCACGCATATTGCCAGTATCAAGTAAAACGATATTTCGTATTTATTTAGCAGCGTAAAAGTTAATAAAGTCAGTCAATTATTTATTAGGTAATGTACGTCAGTCAAGTGAGTTACAGTCAAGTTATTCGAGTAAAGCGATGGCTACTTTACCAGAACATTTACAATGAAGTTTTGGAGGCAACCTGAAAGGTCGTGTTTTCGCACTGTTATTCTATGTCGCTATACACGGGCATTGTAATAAACCAATTTCAAACAAAATGCCACCAACTTTATTCAATAAAAATACACCAAGAAAATGAAATAAAATAAGAGCACCATTCGCCTCTTTCTAGGTTCCCGCCAAAACTCCATCGATATATAATCGATAACGATTCATTTGTAATCTGTCAGCAGTCTAGTGTTATCTGTCACTTCTGTCAGATTCTCTCACTTTTTGCGGTGTATTGTTGTTTTCTTCGATTAATGAGGATTGTTTTGATTTTTTGATTTTTAAGACTGTTTTTGGACTAATAGATATTGCTCATCTTGTGTATGATTGTTGGAAGTAGCCGATTTTTCCGAAAGATTCCAATTTTGCTTCACAACTTGATATCAGTAACATAACTTGCAAAACTTTAAACCTATTTATAATTTTTCCTGGCTGTTTTTTGTTCTTTGATCACCATCTCATGTTATGGCAAATGAAGATACTTATGTCCGAAAACGAAACACGTTAGCCTAGTAAATAAGTATCTCTTTTTCGCTCTCTAGTTCATGCAAGTTATAATTTTGTGTTCGGGTATTATTTCGCCGTTCTGATTTTCACCGAACGCGCTTTGATGGACGAATGTTGATGGAATACGTGATGAGCGTTTGCAAAAGAGTAAAAAAAAACAAGGCAATATGAGAGTTAGAATTGCGCGCAGGAAGTTCTGTGTAATAAAAAAAACGGTCAAGCAGTGTAGGGTTCCGTAGTTTTTAGGTTTGATTTATGTAATGAAAAAAATATATAAAAATATTTTCTATGGAGTTATTCAAAACTTTCTAGCATCACATTTGGTCGACTATAACTCGCAAACTTTTAGAGTCAACTTAGGTGTGATAGATTTCCTTTTAATTTCGATATATGTAGCTACTATTGCCGTAACGTTTGAATTTCTAACAACAACCGTTTAGTTGGTAGAGGGAGGGGGACACGAAAATTGGCACTTTAAAGCTTGATAAGTCACGAACAGTTAACTAATTCTAAAAGTGATGTTAGCACACCCCTAACATTTTTGAAAGACCTATCCAACAATATCCCACACAATATAGAAAACGAAAAAATATATATATCCGCGCGTTACATGTTGGGGAGGTACCTACTCTAAATAATTTTATAATTTTTTTTTATTTTATTACCACCTCTTTGTCGGCGTAATTAAGGTGTATACTTGTGCCAAATTTCAAGTCTCTAGTACCAATTGTTTTTGCGCAAAACCGCGGACGGACAGACAGACGGACAAGGCGAAACTATAAAGGTTCTTTGTTTACTACGGAACACTAAAACTTCCAGGCAACACATGTAAATTGATATGTTTCGTTTTCAAGAGAGGTTTATACAAAGAGGTGCATACATACATTTATGCCACTAACTACGTTAATAATAATAATGGCAACCCATTACACGTCCTACTGCTGGGCACTAGGCTCTCCCCTTTTTGGGGGGAGGCCTGGAGCTTACTCCACCACGCTGCTCCAATGCGGATTGGTGGAGGTGGGTGGTTTAGTAGCCAACCCGCTGTCGGATGTTTTCAAGCCTAATAAGGCCTCCGACAAGGTTTAACGACTACTATCTATCGATAGCAACCGGGGCCGACGGCTTAACGTGCCCTCCGAAGCACGGAAACGCGCATTTAATTTGCCACTAGCGGTCACTACCCGACCGCGCCCGTAATGCTTAACCGAGTAGATCGCTTATGATCTACACCAGCCGCCGGGCCATGCGGGCTTCAACTAACTACGTTATTTTATGGTAATTTACGAGCCGCTTATGACAGGAACAGTGACGTAAAGCCTCCAGATTAGCACCACAGTTGCGTTAAGACCTCTGCTCGTATAATTGATCGTTCCGCATTAATTTACCGTCAGTGTGGATTAGAAAGTGGTATTCCTATTTTGACGACCCGGTTAGTCCTGCGATGTGAGACGATCGTTTGATTCGAAGGGTCGCGGGTTCGATCCCGGCAACGGGACAAATATTTGTATAGCCTACAGATATTATACTGTATTGGAAGTGGTAAACAAGCATGCAGTTCACATTGATGTTAAGTGATGACTGCAGCCTATAGACACCCACACAAAGACCAAGGTCGAAATGCAGATGCGTTACTACCCCTGAGGCCTAAGGTGTAATGCCTCTGTGCCGGAAATTACAGGGCCGTACATTACCACCTGACCGGAACACGATAGTGCTAAACACTACCATTTAGCGGCAATTATATTAGTTAATGCGGTGGTGCCTACGCCTGCGAGTCACTGGAGCTCTACCAGCAGTACTAAGCTCTACCACCAGTAAACGCGATATTTGTTTCGGGTGTGGTTGTTTGTGTCTGTTGGGTGTTTACAACGGCACCCACGACACAGGTTTATACCTAGTGTAGGCTGTTAGTGTTTCTAAGCGTATTTTATGTTTGTTTTATTTTTATCAAAAAACTCCTCCAGTCGTGTTATTTTTACGCACATCATACTTATATACATATTTCTATCAATTTTAAGACTACTGCACTGATTAGGTTAAGTCTTAGGTTAGGTTTCATAAATGGAGTGATTTTGGATACGAGATGTATTTCATAAAATCGGTTGAAAAATTTTACGGATGGTAGAGCTCCAGTGACGGAGCTCGCGGGCGTAGGCACCACCGCATTACCTAATATACTTGCCGCTAAATGGTAGTGTTCAGCACTATCATGTTTCAGTCAGGTGGTCATGTACGGCCCTGTAATTTCTGGCACAGAGGCATAACACCTTATGCCTCAGGAGTGGTAACGCATCTGCATTTTGACCTTGGTCTTTATGCAGCAGTATTATTGTTATGGAAGTGGCAAAAAAGCATGCAAGTCACATTGATGTTAAGTGATGACTGCAGCCTATAGACACCCACACCAAGATCAAGGTCGAAATGCAGATGCGTTACCACCCCTGAGGACTAAGGTGTTATGTCTCTGTGCTGGAAATTACAGGGCCGTACATTACCACCTGACCGGAACACGATAGTGCTGAACACTACCATTTAACGGCAAGTATATTAGGTAATGACATTACCTAATATACTTTTTATATATTTTATATATATATATATATTTATTACATTGTAATATTACGTTCTACTAAGTAACCGATTTTTTCGAGAACATTTACTGAAAATTCACGGCTTACAATAAAACGCAGTCTTTAGGCAGTTGGTTAGAAAAGTAATTGTGTTTTCAGCGAATGTAAGAAATGTTACAGGATATTTTCGAATGGTTCGCCTTGTATAGAGCACCACTGGCCGTCTGCAAAATTCAACTCTACAGCTTCAATTGAGAGCTCAATTTCCTTTGTCCCTTTAACTGAAACCTGTGTTTTCCTTCATCGGACTAATTTAGCAAGCTTATATAAAGGTACGAATTGAAAGTTTACGCTTTCAACGCCGATTTGGGCCTTCCTTTATTCCGTCCATTTGAGATTGTTTTTTTTTGCGGTACACTTGTAACGTTGAGCAATTTGTATAGCAGTGAGAAGCAAGAAAATTTAATGTTTAATGAAAAGTCTTCTAGTAGATAGAAATAAATTTGAAATGTTGTGTTTTAATTTTGGAGTGATTTTGCTGGTTTTATTACTGTAAGCTACGCAATTTAGAATTCTATTTGAAGAAATGTGAATGTATGAATCTTGGGAATTTGTTTATGCAACGCAATATGTCTACTGCTTTTTTATGTTATGGAAGTGGCAAACAAGCACAGTTCACATTGATGTTAAGTGATGACGGCAGCCTATAGACACCCACAAAAAGACCAAGGTCGAAATGCAGATGCGTTAGCACTCCTGAGGCCTAAATTGTTATACCTCTGTGCCGGGAATCACAGGGCCGTACATTACCACCTGACCGGAACACGATAGTGCTGAACACTACCATTCAGCGGCAAGTATATTAGGTAATGCGGTCGTGCCTACGCCTGCGAGCTTCGTCACTAGAGCTCTGCCGCCAGTGAAGTGCTGGACCAAATTGGAATATGCCATAATAGCCACGCATGGCACATGTATTAGCGATCGCAGTGGAGGTAATATTATCACAAGACGGTGCCCATCTTGTGTTATCGCATATATAACCGCCCTAGAATGGTTTGACCGCCAAGGTTCGGTTGACTGCAAGCATATAACATATAGTGTACATTAATGTTTAATGAAGACTACAGCCTTTAGATATCTACACAGAAACTCAGGTCAAAATACAGATGCGTTGAGTCCCTAGTCGTTGTTTTTCCTGTAATGTAGATATTACGGAGTCGTACTTTGGTATTTAATTGAAAGAAAGATATCATTTTTTATTTCGAATAAGATTTCACAACAATTTTCGAAAAGCCGCATGTGGCAGCCATCGCTCTCCTCGACCATTTTTAGAGGTCAGTGAGCAACCCGTCGCATGACGCCGCCGAAGGCAAAGACATATAAGCGTGTATGACTGTTCCGGTTACCGGAACACAAGTTAAAAGGAATAACGTTTTCGTAGGTTTTCGCGAGCTTCGTACATTGTAGAAATTAAACTTGCGGATTTTCTTGCGTATACAACACTCCCAAACTTCTTACACCCGACGTTTCGGTCGCTTTCCAGCTACCGTGGTCACGGGCAGACTGACGGTAGCTGGAAAGCGACCGAAACGTCGGTTGTAAGAAGTTTGGGAGTGTTGTATACGCGAGAAAATCCGCAAGTTTAATTTCTACAAAGTTAAAAGGATGTTTTAAGGCCAGGACGAGTTTTTACTAGCATTGTTAGTGGTTTGTTAATACCATGAATATCTTTCACAGAGCCAAATATATTAACACTAATATGTTATTGCCGTATAAGATTATGGGATTGGTCCTTTGCCCCTCCGGAAGGGCTTTAGGGTATCGCCCTCTATTTAATTGATGTTAAATCGAGTCTCATCCTCCCTTCGGTCCCTATTAGTATTAAGCCACATTAATGCCACCGAATATACAACGTGTAACAGGATTGAATGTAGACCCGAAACTAGTTTGTTCAGAATCGATAACCGAATCGATTTCAGACATTTTTGATATAGGTAATATTTTGTCCCAAAGTTAATTATAATTATGGAAATTATGGTCACCCATTTGGTGAACAGTCAATACAAACGAAAATGAGACTAACGGCTATCCAAAATAACATGCTAGTCTCAACAAGTTTATTAGAACTCTTTGATACGTGCTTTTTATTATAAATAATAATTTAAAAAATAAAAGAGGGGAAAATATATTTTTTTTCTTATTACTAACGAGTGTTAAATAAGGGTACGCAAGTTACGCTACATCACTTTTTTTCGATTTGTAATTTATGTGTGGCCGTAGGTAAGTATGCATAGGGTGTGCATACTGTTCGTACAAATTATGGACAAATTATTTCTTAAATAAAAAATATTATATACATAAAAATGTAATTTCAGTTAATGTATCATGATTATAACTCGATTTTCTAATCAAGGTGTTAGATAGTGTGCATTATTCCCCATACATGTTGTATAATAATTCAGGTACATACAGAAGGTAAATTAATTTCAATTCTTAGTGTAACGTAAAAAGACTCGAATAGAGACTTTATTCAGTACTGAACAATTTACTATCACATAGTGTTCTCAATGGTACATTCATTGTTATTGTATATGATACAAACATGACGTTCATCAAATAAAGGGGATCGTTAGTGAAAACTTTACGTTCAATAAACTAAACGTTCCACTTGATAAATATTCATGAGGCCATAAATGAACATGCGATATGTCGAACCGATATAATTCTTGCGAGGACACTGTATTGCTATATCGATTGTTACTTATAAAAATATATGACTGGTGGTAGCTTTGTGCCGAGACCAATTATATTTTACTAGCTGAGTCCGCGACTTCGGTCGCGTGTTTTTTGCTTATGACTTTTGGTTAATTTTGGATCATACGAACAGTTATAAAAAGTTTAAGGATAGTTAAAAAATCTGGTTTACATTTATACTTCTCTGCTCTTAGACTAGCGCTACCTAAGCCACCAATGCCACCAATGCCACCAATGCCATCAATGCCATCAATGCCACCAATGCCATCAACGCCACCAACACTACCAACTCCACCAACGCTACCAATGCCACTAACATGGGCACCGCATGCTTGTTTGCCACATACATCACATAAAAAAAAAAAAAATTTTCGTGTCTCAATGTTAGTTACCATACTCCCCCGAAACGGCTGGACCGATTCCCACGAAATTTTGTGTGCCTATTGGGTAGATTTGAGAATCGGCAAACATTTATTTTTTATACCTCCAAGTCATAGAGCAACACCGGAGGGGAGTAGCCATAAGCAGGCTTTCCCCTCTGTCAAAGTACAATCCCAAATGGGCCTATACCTGTCGTCTAGATGTTTCAATGTGTGCGTGAAATTGTTTCTGTATTTTGTTAAAGTCAAGGTGTGAGTTTCGTAGTAATAGACGATTTTTTAGTGTGCGTGTGTGTCGCACGCATTTCCCCCGCAAAAAATGACAGACTGTTTTGCATCGGTAATAAACGCTATGGCTACACCCCTCCGGTCCGCCGCGACCGGTGGGCCGCGTTGCTCTATGCCTCTAAGTAATAAGGCGTTTCTCACATTTTTTTTCTATTTTTTGTACATATTTTAATTTTTTTATACCTCTAAGGCGATACGAAGTTGGTCGGGGCAGCTAGTATTTCGTAATTTTTAAAGATAAGTACAAAAGTACTTATTCACATGCATCTTTTTTGCTGTTTTCATTAAATAAACAACAGCAAAATTAAAATCAATCGGATGCTTTCCCTTCCTGTATACTTTCCATCTGTTTTCATTAAAATATTTTTGACAGATACAAACAAGATTGATGAGTTTCTTTACAAATATTGTAAAAGTTTATAATTATATCCAGTGGCATAAATGAAAACGACCGATCGTGCCCCAGCATTTACACGAACAATAAATTGATTAAAAAACGTTTCATGAATTATAAGCTCAATGGTTTTTTTTTTAAGTTGTAAAAGTTGAGGATTTTAATAATGAAAATAAAAGTTAATAAAAGAAAATAATAGATCACAACACCAGTTCTATTTTCACGTCTTTTCCTGTTATAATATGGCGACTATTAACGTTACTTTACACGCAAACATATCAGAATAAATACGATTTTGGTGGAAAAAAGATGCATGAAAATCGATTAAGTAATTTTTATCGCAGTTATAAAACTTTTTATTCATAATTTTTATAATTATCATAAACGAGGAAAATATCTATTTACATTATAATATTTTATTTAAAACACTTCTGGCTTCGTGTAATTTGGGATTGTGTAAGCTCGCGTTCGTTTATCCGTCATTTGTCAAAATGTCAAAATTGCAAATCAAAAATGTCGTCACGTTGCGTCACATCATTTCTGGTGTTTGAGGTGTATATAGTATGTAAATAATAAATCTATGGAGGTGTATGTGCGCGAGCTTACCGTCTATTTTCTTTTCTTTACGTTGACTTTTGCTATTCCGGATTTGTTCCTGCCTATTCCTGCCTACCTGACCAACTTTAATAGGGCTTCGTCACATTTAGTCGAAGATTTTTTGATTGCAGTGGCTTTGATTAATCGCTGTCATCCACTGATACGAGACCGACCAGATGCTTCGGCAATTGTTTCACGTGCCTTACATTAATTAAACGAACCAAATCATTTGGCTCAATTTGTTCAACATTATAATTTAAATAGACGCAAAACAATGTTTTCCAGAATTGATGGAAACCTACCACAACTATTCAATGGGAAGGCTTGAAATAGTGCTAGATGAATGTTAGGAGACTACCGAAATTAATGATATTTAGGTAGATGGAGGTACCTTACCTACCTAGGAATGTAGGGATTATAAATAATTCATAGGATAGGGAGTCTTAAGTGCCTATCGCTTAAGAGGTAAAGGCACAACCGTGAAGTTATTTGGTATGTTTATGAAAACATTAAATTGTATCCTGGCTTAAAATAATTACCATATGTTTTACTATGGTCTTATAGGCATCTCCCAGTTAGAGAACACAGGTACCGAACACCATTAAATGGACATTAGTTCGATGGAATAGATTAAGTAGGTACCTTTATAAAAAGGTGGACCTTTATAAAAAAAGATATGATGTGTCATAAATCGATACGGTATAATCGAATTATAAGCGGTAAACCATTACTGTTTTTTTAGATTTACTCAGAAACTACAAGTTTTAGACGAGTTTGTATAAGTGTGCAATTATCAGTGTTAAAATAACAACAAAATGATATATTTGTCATGCTTGTAAACGATTATCGAAAGTGGGGAAAAATTCTATGCAATATCCGTCGTTGTCAATACTTAAACTAAATTCTTTAACGTTCAACATGAAATTGTTTTAGAAAAACTAAGTGTTTTTTAATAATTAGGTAGATATAATATAAATAAATAAACATACAGGCCTCTATATCAATATACTTTTTTTACTCTATAATTTAACTGCTTCAGTAGCCTGGTGGTAGCAGGCCACTACTAATACGCTGGAGGTCCTGGGTTCGATTTCCGGGTCGGGGGCTATCACAGATAATTGTTTAAAATCCTTTATCTCTGGTTCTATTGGGATTTTTTCATTTTCTGGAAGTTTCCCAGTATCTCGGAATTTGGTAATGTGCCCGGAGATGGCAACAGGCTCACCCCACCTGTTACATGGTCCAAAAACGTAACCGGCGAATCGTGGGTGTTTGCATGTATGCTTGAATGCATGCATTTACCTCTGCCTAGCCCTTCGGGAATTGTAGGCTTGAAGTTAGGGTTTTTTAACGTGATTGTAACTGCCACAATAGCTATGCTACCCTGTCACTATCAGATCTATGGTCTGATGAATTCACTAGATTCTAGTGATACGATTAAATTTAATATATGTAGTCTACGATTAAATTTAATATATGTAGATATTAACAACTTTACATATTTTTAGAGCTGGGTATGCAGGAAAGAGCATGAAAGTAAGTTGAACGCGGTCGAGATGAGATCTTTGCGCAAGATCTTCGGTGTATCACTCACCGATCGCGTTCGTAATGAAGATGTAAGAAAGAGACTTTGTGTGAATGATAGTATCGGTGTAAAAATGAAAAAAGGCATGCTCCGATGGTTCGGGCATATAGAAAGAATGTCGAATGAGCGAATGACTAAACAGATATACAATGCGAATGTGGATGGTTGCAGAGGCCCAGGAAGACCAAGGCTGACCTACCATGACCAAATAGGTCAAATTCTGTGTGATGGTGGGGTCAAAAGTCTTAGGAATCGGCGTGCATGTATGAAGAGAATGATGAAGGTAGACGAGGCACGAGAGGTTTGTCTGAACCGAGATATCTGGCGCTCTACACTCTCTGCCTACCCCGTTAGGGACCTGGCGTGAAGATACATACATATTTTAAACTAAAAAGTACTGTTGATTTTCCCACAAATTGTTTTGCAAAAATCTGTGTTTACTTATCTTCAATCGCCCGAACGTAAATCAGAAGCATTCGTGAAATATCTTTCATATCCGGGCATGACCCGGTTTAGTCATTATCCGGATTATGACGTCACAGGCCCACCTGACCCCCTCTCTCTCCTCACAACGATCTGTTTTTGCAGCCGCGCAGTTTTAATTGAAAATAATCTATTGTGTGACTTTTCATTGCAAACAACGTTTTGTTCGAGTTTAATTAAAATCTGTAGATCAGACTCCAGCAATTATTTCCTTGATAGGATATTGAATCATTCTGTTATTAATTTAGTTAAGGGTCATCAGAATTTCTCGTTTTAATATATATGAAATGCACTTATCAACAACAAACAATCAATGTGAAATGTATACTTGTTAACGACCTCATAGCATGTTTTTTTTTTACCATGATTTCCACCACTATTTCCATGATATGGTATTTACTGTATAAAATAAATAATATATCAAAGACGTTTAATTTACGGTTTATGTAAGCAAACACCTCGGAAGTTAAGTGTTAACCTGTATCTATGAGATCTTTGGTTAGATCCATTGTCGAGAAACTCAAGTGAAATTAAAGATTTATAACAAAATATTATTAAAAACGACTTCGTTTATTAAAATACGAAACCTTGTATAGTCAGTTAATCCTGAAACGCAGTCTACTGCAACAGCGATATTTATATAACTTTAATCGCCCGAACGTAACAGAATCATTTGTAAAAACCTTTTGTATCCGGTCATGACCCGGTTTAGTCTTTATCTGGCTTATGGCGTCACGGGCACACCTGACCCCCCCTCTCCTCACAGCCACAGCAGCCACACAGTTCTAATTGACTTTTGATTGAAATTAACTTTTTTGGAGTATAATTTAAATGTGTACAAACAATACATTTCTTTTATAATTTCCATGAAATAATCTCGAATTACTATTGTTCTGTTTTTAATTTAGGGTCAACATTCGAATTTCTGATGTTTATGCAGATCTTATTAAATACAAAATTTGAGCCATTTGCTTGTAAGCAACATCATGGCATGAAAAATGTAATAATTTTGAGTTACTATTTCCATGAAATTGAATTTAATTAAATAATTAACGTAACTATACTCGTATGTATATATATGTATATCGGCACGGACGTATTATAAGTTTCATCGTCCGACATAGTGGGCGTATAAAGTGGGTAGTCGAGCAACGAAATAACGAATCACACAATGAGTGTAATTATACACTCACAAGTCACTGTACACAATCACAACACAATATCAGACCGAAACGACAGAAATAGTTCCTAGCTTGGAGGAGAACTTATCACGAGAACGATCAAATGGTAAGTGAGTCTTGATCTGACCTCCCTCCAACGGCTAGGCTCTGTTGTAGCACGAAGTTAATTGCAACACGGCGACGGTGGCGCCCTTGACCGGAACTTGTGCTTTGTCAATTATCGGTACGTACTAGTGACCGTCTCCGACATGTATATATCAATATCACAGGCATTTAATTAATATATGTATGTATCTTCATGCCAGGTCCCTAACGGGGTAGGCAGAGAGTGTAGAGCACCAGATATCCCGGTCCTGACATACCTCTTGAGCCTCGTCTACCTTCATCATTCTCTTCATACATTTAAGTAATGGTTTGTGAACACACATCTCAGCAGCTGAATAGCAGGCAGCCTGTAACTATGAGAACTCTGATTCAATTAATGTGATCTAATTCATTCTTTAGAAACTAAAATGAAGTTACATATTGATGAAAATAATAAAATCATTAATCCGTCAACTGGCTAGAAAAATATGACAATTGATTTTAATTCTTCACACGCTGCCGGCGGTCTTTCGTGCCTTGACGGCTTAATAACGACTTTGCTTAGTAAAATACGAAGCCCTGCAAACCCTTTTAATCATATAAGACATTCTTTTGTAAAAAAAGAGCGATGATTATGAGATGATTTAGCTCCAATCACCCGAACGTAAAACCAGAAAGAAGCATTTGTGAAAATCCATTTGTATCCGGTCATGACCCGGATAAGGCATTATCCGGCTTATGACGTCACGGGCCCACCTGACCCCTCTCCCCTCACAATGGCTCGTTTTTTCAGTTGCGCAATTCTAATTGAAAATAATCCAATGCTTTTTATTGTAAACAACTTTTTGTTGGAGTTATATAAAAATCTGTATTATTTTGAAATTAAAAAAAGGGAACGATAAATTTGACGCTGGTATATAGCTAAGTGGTAAAGCTGGACTGGTTATCCTGAGGTCGCAGGTACGATTCCTGCCATATATGTTTATTTCTATTTTTGATTTTTCGTGATATGTTCGTGAATTTTTTACTTTAATTTAAAGGTTTGTGTTCGTAAAAGTGATACAAAATGTTTGCTTCACGTATTCATCCATCCATCCAACCAAAACTCGTCCACAGCTGGACCAAACCTTCTTTAAAGACGTCCACACCATTGTCACAGTACAAATATGAACAGTATGGAATTTATGTACAAAACGTTGAAACGGCACACTCACACAAACATGCGCATCGACGAGGCTCGTAAGCGATTCTAGCGGTGCTGCAGTAGTGAGACGCACGCTACTCGAGCGTCGATGCGCATATTTGTGTATGTGTGCCGTTTCAAACGTTTTGTACGTAAATTCCACGCTGTTCATATTTGTGCTGTGCCATTGTTGAGCATCATTAAGGGAGAATATGCTATAATCGCCAGGCTTGGCAGGCGGATTGGTGATCGCAGTGGCGGTAGTCATAGCTCGGTTAAATGACTGCACAAGCGGTAGAATTCTCCTCCACTGGAGGGGAGGGGTCGTCACGTCCCATCGACCGACACAACGCAGCTCGTCCCGACGTCTTGATTAGGAATTGTCACGTGTCAATATATACAAATAAATAAAGTTGAAGTGTGCGTTTGTAATGTATACTCGTATAAATATATTATTATTATATAATATATTTTATAAATATAATAAATAAAATTAGAGTGTCTGTTTGTAATATAAAGATAACCGCATTTTACTACATGCATATGAATGTACGGTACATATACCAAAACAACATTTTTTACAATTTATGTCTGTCTGTCTGTTTGCTGGAGCTAATCTCGGGAACCGCTTTACCGATTTCGTCGGGACTTTCACTGGCAGGTAGCTTATGTAATAAGGAGTAACTTAGGCTTCTTTTATACTATCTGCGCCCACGACTTCGTCGGGGTAGATACTGAACAATCATAAATTCTACGTGGACGAAGTCGCGGGCACAGCTAGTACGAGTATTTATACTTAATATTATAAGCTGAAGAGTTTGTTTGTTTGTTTGCTTGAATGCGCTAATCTCAGGAACTACAAGTCCAATTTGAAAAATTCTTTCAGCGTTAAATAGTTAATTTATCGAGAAAGGCTTTAAGCTATATAACATCACGTTTAGATGGATAGGAGAGGGTAGGCAACATTGCAATCGCGAGAAGCAGGGGCGGGGCCGCTAGTATAGATATAAAACGATAGAACGAATATTTCTGTTCAAGACATGATTGAAAGGTCACAAGTAAATCAATACGTAGGCCATAATTTATAGGATTATTATGCACTATTCCGTTTTGTTTCTCGTGGTCTAGTTGAACACGCAAATATGGTATATGAAAAGGCAATTCACGTGAAATATTCTGCAGTTCTACTGTTATTAAGCGGCTGTGAGGAACATTTTCCAAGGTTTTAGCTTACGTTGTGTATTCGATGTATCGTTGAATCAGTCTGTCCGTGACTACGGTAGCTGGAAAGCGACCGAAACGTCAGGTGAGTGAGGTAGTGTTGGGATCTGTAAATTTTATCTACTGGTAGAGTACAAGTGATATAGTTGGAAGGTATTGTCACCATTTGGCTTTGACTCGTACACGCAAGCTTATAGTTCTCGCACATGATTGTATAAAAAAATGAACTTCACGCCTGTAATCCCCGAACGGGTAGGCAGAGGTAAATGCATTCAAGCATACATGCAAACACCCACGACTCGCCGGTCACGTTTTGGCCCATGTAACAGGTGGCGAACCTGTTGCCATCTACGGGCACATTACCAAACTCCGAGGTAATGGGAAAATTCCAGAAAATGGAAAAATCCCAACAGAACCAGAGATAAAGGATTTAAAACCGTTATCTCTGTCGTGGCCTCCGACCCTTGCATCTAACCCAGTACCCCCAGCGTAGTAGTAGTGGCCTGCTACCGCTACGCTACTGAGGCAGTTAATTGCTATTAATTAATGATTGTATACTCTAGAATAATGTACAAACGTCCAAGTATATTGTTAAATTGGCTATTCTGTGGTCCTTTATTTAATTTTCTTGCAAACCCTGTTTACCTTTAGGCTCATAAGAGGCTGGAGAACTGAATCACAAGTGAGACATTGTCTCACTTTGTTCAGGCACCGGTCGTCTCCAATTCAAGGTCAAGTCATTATGATATGACTTAATATAATATTTATCATATTATTTATGCAAGCAAGTCAAGCAAATTGCAAATATAGCTAATCATTAGTATGCATAATAATTTATGCATTTTCCACTTGCTTCAACATAACGGTGGACTGTTTAGTCTTTTATGTTTCACCATAGCAGATGCTTGGTGGTGCGTGGGAAAATATAACTTTTTAAGTCTAGTGGCAAGTGATTCTTTTGTATAATTCCTATCGTCCTGATTGGTTAGTATTAGTGTTTTATTTTTCAAAAGAACTTAGATATCTTATTTTTAAAGAAAAATGGAAAGAAAAATTTGACTTCAGGCGAGACTCGAACTCGCGACCTACTGGGAATCTAGTCCAGCCGCTCTTCCAATTGAGCTACTGAAGCCCTGCCGGATTTGTCAAATCTTTCCTTCACATCTATTGCGTTGCTTTTATGATAGCAGCAGCGCCATCTATTACCAACTATGCTAGTTAGGCCATCTATTACCAACTAGTATAGTTGGTAATAGATGGTGCTGCTGCTACCGTAAAAGCAATGCAATAGATGTGAAGGAAAGATTTGAAAAATCGGGTAGGGCTTCAGTAGCTCAATTGGAAGAGCGGCTGGACTAGATTCCCAGAAGGTCGCGAGTTCGAGTCTCGCCTGAAGTCAAATTTTTCTTTCCATTTTTCTTTAAAAATAAAATATATTTCACAAGCATGTGTTAATGCGAAATAATATAAAACAACTTAGATATCTGTTTTTTTATAAATCTTCCTTCTTGAAAATACGTGTATGGCCCTGTAATTGCCGGCACAGAGGCATAACACCTTAGACCTCAGGAGTGGTAACGCATCTGCATTTTGACCTTGGTCTTTGTGTGAGTGACTATAGGCTGCAGTCATCACTTAACATCAATGTGAACTGCATACATGTTTCCAGTCAGATTGTAATGTACGTCTCTGTAAATACTGGCATAGAGGCATAATACCTTAGGCCTCAGGAGTGGCAACGCATTTATATTAAAATCTTTGGTTTTCTCTTTTTTGGTCACGTCCCGACGCAGTACCTCTGTTTAATTACTTGTAACTAAAATTTGGAAAATAATGTAGAAAATAGCAATTTATTTGAAGATTACATGAAAACCTGTATTATTTATGTAAGGAAGGCATGTAGGGAATAACTAAACTGTTACGTTTGTATGATAGTTATTAAGGGGCCTACTATAATATGAATATATGTATGTATGTATGTATCTTTACGCCAGGTCCCTAACGGGGTAGACAGAGAGTGTAGAGCGCCAGATATTCCGGTCCTGAAAAACCTCCCGTGCCTCATCTAACTTCATCATTCTCTTCATACACGCACGGCGATTCCTAAGACTTTTGACCCCACCATCAGACAGAACTCGACCTATTCGGTCATGGTAGGTCAGTCTTGGTCTTCCTATTTTTATGAATATATCCGGGAAAATATCTCAGTCATACCCTGTTTATTTATAAAAAACATTCTAACATTCTCCGCAATATAACATTCTACAAGCTAAACCTATTTCCACGACATCGCATCGATCTGGCGAGTGAGTTCTGCAGACATTAGGATGGTTGTACACGAAGGTAGAAACAAATAAATATGTATTTAATAAGGCTCTTGGGGTCAAAGCATTTTTTTTATGTAATAGAAGTGACAAACAAGCATGCAGTTCACATTGATGTTAAGTGATGACTGCAGCCTATAGACACCCACACAAAGACAAAGGTCAAAATATACATGCGTTACCATTCCTGAGGCCTAAGGTGTTATTCCTTTATGTCGGAAATTACAGGGCCATACATTACCACTTGACCGGAACACGATAGTGCTGAGCACTACCATTTAGCGGCAAGTATATTAGATAATGCGGTGGTGCCTACGCCCGCGAGATCCGTCATTGGAGCTATACCACCAGCAATGTGCGTTTGTCACTGCTCTCTAGACCATTAAGCCCATGCGATCAGTTACGTTATATCTTGGAGGTGAGTTTCTATTTTTTTACATACAATTGGAACGAAATTAACACGAGAGACTATTAAATGGAAAATTTATGGTCGTGAGATCATATACACTTATTTTTTTTATGTAATTAAAATGGCAATCATGCATGCAGTTCACATTGATGTTAAGTGATGACTGCAGCCTATAGACACCCACACAATGACCAGAGGTCAAAATGAACATGCGTTGCCACTTCTAAGGCCTAAGGTGTTATGCCTCTGTGCCAGAAATTACCACCTGACCGGAACGTGATAGTGCTGAACACTACTATTTAGCGGCAAACTTATCCAGTTATCTACTGTAATAACGTTAAAAAAACTATTTACTCCATAAAAATACGTTCAACAAGCCAAACTTATTTCCACGACGTCGCATCGATCTGGCGTGTGAGCTCTGCAGACATTAGGACGGTTATACACGAATGTTTTTTTTTATGTTACCGATGTGGCAAACAAGCATGCAGTCGACATTGATGTTAAATGATGACTGCAGCCTATAGACACCTACACAAAGACCAATGTCAAAAAGCTTCATCACTGGAGCTCTACCACCAGTAAAATTGTTACTACTGACTGCGAATGGATTGATCATCACCTCCTTGGGTGGTCGTATCGAGCTCAAGGAGCTAGTCGTTCCCCGGGGATATTTGTCCCCGAGACATCGGAGCGTTTTTGCGATTTCTCGTTGACTGATATGAGTATATTACCTTATTTTATTTTTAAACGTAACTTCACGCCTGTAATCCTCGAAGGGGTAGGCAGAGGTAAATGCATACATTCAAGCATACATGCAAACACCCACGATTCGCCGTTTACGTTTTATCCCATGTAACAGGTGGCGAGCCTGTTGACATCTCCGGGCACATTACCAAACATCGAGGTAATGGGAAATTTCCAGAGATTGCAACAATCCCAATAGAACCAGAAATAAAGGACTTTACACCATTATCTCTGATAACCGCCTACCCAGGAATCGAATCCAGGACCTCAGCGTAGTAGTAGTGGCCTTCTACCACTAGGCTACCGTGGCAGTTAATTTTTTATTTTTAACATATACCAATCTTTGGTAAAAATAGTTTAATTAAAAATGTCAAAAGTGTGCAATATGCCTTACAATCCACTTTTCCGGCAATGTGAGGTTGTTTCGTCTAACTTTTAATTACACATCCTCATGACATTACGGTTCCGAGCTATCCTTTGTGAATTTTTCATGCTTCTGATCAGTCGTGAAAGTACTTTTAGATTTAAATTATATTCCTGTATTGATTCTGGTTGCAAAGTTCTAGAGTAGGAGCTCGAGGGCATAGACAACATCGCATTACCTAATCCATTTTACGCTAAATGAGTGTTCAATGCTATCATATAGGTAGTATAGGTAGGTGGTAATGTACGGCTCCGTTGTTGCCGTATAGAGATGTGTACAGACTACAGCAATAACTTATCATCAAAATTGTTACTACTGACTGGGATATGGATTGATCATCACATCCCTGGGTGGTGGTATGAAGCTTGAGGAGCTAATCGGTACCCGGGCATATTTGTCCCCGAGACATCGGGAGTGCTTGGGACTGATGAGATTGGGGGCGAGCTCGCAAGGAAACCACTTGGGAAGGCCATTTTTTCAGTTTTGTTTTGTGTTTTTGTTGAAGTGTAATAAAGGGAGATGTTAGGCTATGTCAGAACTGTGGTTCTGAGTTCAATTATCGTTGACTGATATGAGTATATAATAATAATGGCAACCCATTATACGTCCCACTGCTGGGCATGATTCTCTCCCCTTTTTTGGGGAGAGGCCTGGAGCTTACTCCACCATGCTGTTCCAATGCGGATTGGTGGAGGTGGGTGGGTCAGTGGCCAACCCGCTGTTGGATGTTTTCTAACCGCCCATAAGGCCCCCGACAAGGTTTAACTACTGCTATCTATCGATAGCAACCGGGACCGACGGCTTAACGTGCTCTCCGAAGCACGGAAACGCGCACTTAATTTGCCACTAGCGGTCAACCATCACACTACCCGACCGCGCCTGTAGTGCTTAACCGAGTAGATCGCTTACGATCTACACCAGCCGCCGAGCCATGCGCGCTTCTATATATGAGTATATTACCTTACTTTATTTTTACCATATACCAATCGTTAGTAAAGTAATAAATGTAAAATGTGTGCAACATGCCTTACAATCCACTTTTTCGGCAATGTGAGGTAGTTTCGTCTAACTTTTAATTACACATCCTCATGACATTACGGTCCCGAACTATCCTTTGTAAATTTTTCATGCTTCTGATCAATCGTGAAAGTACTTTTAGATTTATATTGCATTTCTGTTTTAATTCTGGTTGTAGAGCTTTAGGGTCGAGCATGGGGGCACAGACATTGCATTATCTAATTAATTTTCTGTTAAATGAGTGTTCAATACTATCGTTTTTTTTTTTTATGTTATAAAATTGGTAAACAAGCGTGCAGTTCACATTGATGTTAAGTGATGACTGCAGCCTATAGACACCCACACAATGACCAGAGGTTAAAATGCAAATGCGCTGCCACTCCTGAGGCATTAGGTGTTATGCCTCTGTGCCGGAAATTACAGAGCCGTATATTACCACCTGACCGGAACACGATAGTGCTGAACACTACCATTTAACGGCAAGTATATTAGGTAATGCAGTGGTGCCTACGCCCGCGAGCTCCGTCACTGGAGCTCTACCACCAGTAAAAATCGTATCGTGTAGGTAATTCTTTGTACAGAGACATTGGCTTCGCAATCTCTAGTTTTAAATAGACATGTATACATAAATAGGCTACGGAAATCACTTATCATTAATTTGATCACTTTTATGACACGATAATACATTTTTTTTTTCAGTTTTTATGGCACCGTTTAGTTACCAGTTGATTGGTTATTTAAAAAATATTAAAATCTTACAAAATTTAAAGTGCCAATATCTTTGACTAATACCGATTGTGGCTTTTCATGGCCAGAATAATCAAAATTTTACCTTGAATCATCACTTTTTACTGGTGGTAGAGCTCCAGTGACGGAGCTCGCGGGCGTAGGCACCACCGCATTACCTAATAAACTTGCCGCTAAATGGTAGTGTTCAGCACTATCGTGTTTCGGTCAGGTGGTAATGTACGGCCCTGTAATTTCCGGCACAGAGGCATAACACCTTAGGCCTCAGGAGTGGTAACGCATCTGCATTTTGACCTCGGTCTTGTGTGGGTGTCTATAGGCTGCAGTCATCACTTAACATCAATGTGAACTGCAAGCTTGTTTGCCACTTCCTTTACATAAAAAAAAAATATAATAATTAAAGAGTCAATAATTTATTTCGTTTTTTTACTGAATGTTTCGCTCACATAATCGACTTCTCTTCAAATAAGGAAGACAGTCAAAAATAAAATTTTGGCCACTAAATGTCTATTACATGTTTCACAAACGCCACCAACGTCACCGATACCATCAACGCCTCCAACACCACCAACGCCTCCAACACCATCAACGCCATTAACGCCATCAATGCCACCAACACCACCAATGCCACCAACACCACCAACGCCACCAATGCTACCAATGCCACTAACGCCACCAATGCCATTAACGCCACTTACGCCATCAACCTCGTTAATGTCCCCACCACCACCACCACCACCACCACCATCATCACCACTATTACCAAGACAGCTGTCATTAAGTCCCCAAAAAGTAGGCGGACGTAATTCTGGACCCATTTCCGTCTTACGCATTTTCGATCACGGTCACGTATTCTGACGCGATTCAACATTTTTGGACCATCACGAATTTGTAAAAAAAAATCAGGCGCCAATAATTTATCTCGTTTAGTTACTGAATATTTCCCTCACGTAATCGCCGTAGCTCACGCGTAGCAGCCGTAGCTCATTCGTAGACGATAACGCTGTCGCTACGGACTGATTTATTACCACGCACTTCTCTTCAAATATGGAAGACAGTTAAAAATTAAACTTTGCACAAGAAATATTGTATGAAATTTTTCTTTCGTAGCTGGGGGTCTACTTAAAAACGTATGCGATATAATAATTAGGCCTAATGAGAGATTTTTGAAGTTTCTTATGGAATTATTTGAGTAAGACCCGGTACGGTAACGTAACAGTTGGTCCAGCGGTGTGAGACGACCGCTTGATTCGAAGGGTCGCGGGTTCGATCCCCGCACCGGGACAAGCATTTGAATGGCCTACAGATATTTGTTTCGGGTCTGGGTGTATGTTTAAGTGTTGTACGAGTAAACAACGAGTGTACAACGGCACCCACGACACAGGTTCACACCTAATGTGGGGCTGTGAGTGTAAACGTATTTTATTTTATTTAATTTTATGATGAGTAAAATCTATATGCTGCAGACGTCACTTAACATCAATGTGAACTGCATGCTCGTTTGCCACTTTTATTACATAATAATAATAATAATGGCAACCCATTATACGTCCCACTGCTGGGCACGAGTCTCTCCCCTTTTTTTGGGGGGAGGCCTGGAGCTTACTCCACCACGCTGCTCCAATGCGGATTGGTGGAGGTGGGTGGGTGGCCAACCTACTGTCGGATGTTTTCAAACCGCCCATAAGGCCTCCGACAAGATTTAACGACTGCTATCCATCGATAGCAACCGGGACCGACGGTTTAACGTGCCCTCCGAAGCACGGAAACGCGCATTTAATTTGCCACACTTTTATTACATAAAAAATGAAAAAAATATCCAAACCTCAACAATTCCATACACTCATAAATTGTTATTTTAGTTTGCAACAAAATTTTTGTCACGTACACTTTCCCTTCCAACTTGAAGTTTTGAAATTACAGTTACCCACGACTCGGCAAACAACTACTGTTAAAGTTTCCGAGTAACGCATTATTAAGTTAGTACAGGATACGGTATAACAAATATATACCTTCATGTCATACAAACACCATTCGTCAGGTACGTTTTGTCCTACGTGGAGAGCCTGTGGAGGAACGGGTGGAAATGTTCCTCCAACGTAGTGTTGAATGAGACTTACAAGAGGCTCATTTGTCCCGTACAAAACCTGACATTGTAAGGACGCGACAAAAATATAATTTGTATCGCTTCAAATAATAAGACGCGTTGCTCTCTGCTCTTCTACTCTTACGGCGTGTGTCACGTGTGTGACTAAGACAAAAAGTGTAACGTGATTGGTCTGAGGTGAGGACAATGAGGACCTTTACCTAATTTACTTGCCGCTAAATGGAAGTGTTCATTCAGCACTATCGTGTTCCGGTCAGGTGGTAATGTACGGCCCTGTAATTTCCGGCACAAAGGCATTACACCTTAGCCCTCAGGAGTGGTAAAACATCTGCATTTTGACCTTGGTCTTTGTGTGGGTGTCTATAGGCCGCAGTCATCACTTAACATCAATGTGAACTGCATGCTTGTTAACCACTATTACATAAAAAAACACGATAGTGCTAAGAACTACCATTTAGCGGCAAGTATATTAGGTAATGCGATGGTGCGTAGCCGCGAGCTCCATCACAAGAGGTGGTGGGTATTTCTAAAATCGTACCTTTGGCTCATCACTCCAGCTGAAAGACATCCACTGCTGGACAAATCCTTCCCCAAAGATGGCCACAACAGTGTTGTGCAGCGTTAGGGTAGAATATGCCATAATTGCCACGCTTGGCAGGCGGATTGGCGATCACAGTGACAATAGTTTTATCGCGGGACGCTGCTCCCCACCCCGGGTTGTTATTTTTACTACCGCTCTTTTGGAATGATTTGACCGCCATTGTTTGGTAGACTGACTGCACTCTAGTGGAAGAATTCTCTTCCAGTAGAAGAAAATTCTTCCGCTAATGGTGGGGTCGTCACGTCCCGACACTGTACCTTTGACTATGCAGATGTAACCGCGTAAATCACGTGACAAAGTTCTAATGGTTGAACTTTGTGGAATATTCACAGGATTTTTTCAAATGTCTTTATTATTCTATGCGATAGAGAAAGGGAAGTGATCGCTGGTAATATAAGTCGGTTATACTCGTATATATTTATAAGCGCGCATGGTCCCGCGGCTGGTGTAGATCGTATGCGATTTACTCGGTTAAGCGAAGCGGGCGCGGTCGGGTGTTATGGGTCCGCTAGTGGAAAATTAAAAATGCGCGTTTTCGTGCTTCGGATGGTCACGTTAAGCCGTCGGTCCCGGTTGCTATCGATAGATAGCAGTCGTTAAACATTGTCGGAGGCATTTTGGGTGGTTTGAAAACATCGGATAGCAGGTTGGTCACTAACCCACATTAGAGCAGCGTGGTGGAGTAAGCTCTAGGCCTCCCCCCAAAAAGGGGAAAGACTCGTGCCCAGCAGTGGGACGTATAATGGGTTGCCATTATTATTATCCCTGCTTCCCTACTTATGTAATATTATAAATGCGAAAGTAACTCTGTCTGTCTGTCTGTCTGTATGTCTGTCTGTCTGTCTGTCTGTTACCTTTTCACGTCCAAATGACTGAACCGATTTTAATGAAATTTGGTACAGAGATAGAGCTGACTTTGAGAAAGAACATAAGCATCTTAGTTATTTATTAAACGAAATCCACGCAGGCGAAGCCGCGGGCAAAAGCTAGTTATATATATTAAAGTTGGCAAATTGGAAACTTTTTGTATATTAAAATGTCTGATTTGGTCAATACTACTTGTACCGAAGCTTTGAGACATTTCATCAGCATCTTGATCTCTGGTTTTTATGTTGATATTTTTTAACTGTTGTCATCACACCCATGTGAATTGCGTTCTCGTTTTCCACCATATTACCATAAAACCTACAGACCACTTATAATCTGTTCACGAGTATGCCGAATGTGGCAGCCACTGCTCTACTTAATTAACCATTTTGATTTTTTTTTTTATGTAATAAAAGTGGCAAACAAGCATGCAGTTCACATTGATGTTAAGTTATGACTGCAGCCTATAGACACCCACACAATGACCAAAGTTCAAAATGCAGATGCGCTGCCACTCCTGAGGCATTAGGTGATATGCCTCTGTGCCTGAAATTACAGGGCCGTACATTACCACCTGACCGGAACACGATAGTGCTGAACACTACCATTTAGCGGCAAGTATATTAGGTAATGCGGTGGTGCCTACGCCCGCGAGCTCCGTCACTGGAACTCTACCACCAGTGAAATTTCACAATCATGTTGTTTCCTTTCAGGATTTCTGTCAGAAATTTAAATCAGAAAGAAAATTAGTTAAACCCAAGCTTATCCCAGTTTCTTTCCGTATGTGCCATAAATTACACTACCACCAAATGGTAGTGTTTAGCACTATCGTGCTTCAGTTACATGGTAATATATGCCCCCTTAAATTTTAATATAACTGCCTTGGTAGCCTAGTGGTAGCAGGCCACTACTACTACGCTGAGGTCCTGGGTTCGATTCCCGGGTTGGGGGTTATCAGAGATAATGGTGTAAAGTCCTTTATCTCTGGTTCTATTGGGATTTTTCCATTTTCTGGAAATTTCCCAGTACCTCGAAGTTTGGTAATGTGCCCGGAGATGTCAACAGGCTCGCCACTTGTTACATGGGCCAAAACGTAACCGGCGAATCGTGGGTGTTTGCATGTATGCTTGAATGCATGCATTTACTTCTGCCTACCCCTTCGGGGATTACAGGCGTGAAGTTACGTTAAATTTTATTGCAAAGGCAAAATATGAACAACGAGAGTGGCAACGCATCGGCATTTTGACCTCTGGTTTTTATGTAGATGTCTATAAGCTGTCTCGGCACACCCATGTTATTATGTGCTTGTTTGCCACAATTTAAATATAAAAATAGCAAACCACAACAGACTACTAACAATCTGTTCACGCATATGACAAATGTGGCAGCCATTGCTCTACTTAATTTAACCATTTTGATTTCACTCTCATGTAGTTTCCTTTCACAGAGTTTCTATCAGAATGTCCAGCATTTCACTGTGTATATCCACGGTTCGCAAGTTATGTTTTTTTACGTGGAATGATTTAAATTCACAAATTCACTGAAAATTTACGTAGGAATTACTTTCAGCTATAATCATTAAGCCCTTTAAAGTGGTTGGTTCGTTAACGTTCATTACATAAAACGCCTAACAGCTTGTTAAACACTTTGAGTGTGTTTAATTTTGGCAACTTTAATGAATAACGTTTTATACCGATCACTGAGTAAACCTTTAACGATCGTCTTAAAAGCGATTTATATCTTATAAATTAGGTTTCATAAAATTAGTTAAACTTAAGCTAAAATTCCATACAAACGCTTATTCTGGTTACCTATTACACAGACATCAATCAGTATACGCGCACATAGTAATGTAGCATAGGGTTATGCCCTAAAACAATCGTGAAATAAGTCGTCGCACTGACTACGTGACGAAATTAACTAAAAATAGACCGCTCGTTCGCCCGCTCGCAATCTCATTGTTGAAGTTTATTCAACACCTTCTCGAGGGGGGTGATGGGTGAGGCGGGGAAATCGGGCGGGACGTCGAAGTGTCAATTTTAGACGTAGTATTATTACATATTATCTGACTCAAGATAAACCCAAAATCTTGGCATAAGTGATGTAATTTAGTTGAAAGTAACCACTGGGTTTTTTAGTCCAGCCGCTCTTTCAACTTATGTATCGACGTCCACACCTGATCGGTTACCTAACTAGGATTATTAGCAATAGAGGTCGCTACTGCCACCTGTAAAGCGCACATGGCCCCGCGGCGGGCGCAGATAAAAAGCGATCTACTCGGTTAAGCGATACTGGGGGCGATCGGGTGTGTGATGGGTGACCGCTAGTGGCAAATTAAAATGCGCGTTTCCGTGCTTCAGAGGGCACGTTAAGCTGTTGGTACCGGTTGCTATCGATACATAGCAGTCGTTAAGCCTTGTCGGAGGCCTTATGGGCGGTTTGGAAACATGCGACAGCGGGGTGGCCACTAACCCTTATCTCCACCAACCCGCATTGGAGCAGCGTGGTGGAGTCAGCTCCAGGCCTCCTCACAAGAAGGGGAGAGACTCGTGCCCAGCAGTAGGACGTATCAAGGGTTGCCACCCTAAGGCAATGCGTAGGAAAAAATTGAGAGTTAGGTTTGGACTTCGCTAGCCTAGTTGGGAGAGCGGCTGGACTAGAGTTCCCAGTGGTCGCGGGTTCAAGTTCCGAATCAAGTTCTTCCGTTCCGTTCCTTAAAAATTATATTTCTTAATTTTAATAATACATTCGTGCGAAGCTGCGAGGTATACATATATCAAATTTGATTTCTATAAACTCATTAGCAAGGACTATGTTATCTCAGTGGAGGAAATTAGGGCGGAACTTGGGTCGGACGGAACGTAGACATCTATATGTTATGGGTGTAGATAATAATAGCTATGTGATATGGTGGTTATTTCTTTTGAAGAATAGCTTTATGATTTTTGAAAATTATATTTACTGGTGGTTAGAGTTGCAGTCTCAGAGTTCGTAGGCGTGGCTACCACCGTTTTACCTAATCTATCTGCTGCCAGCACTATCATGTTCCGGTCAGGTGGTAATGTATGGTTCTGTAATTTACGGCACAGAGGCATAACTTTAGGCCTCAGAAATGGAAACGCATTTGTATTTTGACCTTTGGTCTTTGTGTGAGTGTACATAGGCTGCAGTCATCACTTTACGAGAAAAAAAAGCGGACTACAGACTAGGGGATAGTGGGGTCAATAAACAAATGGGTATAGGTGTCTATTCTGAACTACCCTCTCAAGATCCACCAAAAAACGTGCTCTGAATATCCAGGTCATAAACGTTATTAAAGCACGATTCAAACTTTCATATCACCGTAAAATCCATATTTTCAACTAAATTTGCATTCCGTTCGCGACTGCTGAGAAGTCGAGAACAATACCCAATGTCAGAAAGAGATACGTGTATACCTATCTCAAACAATGGACGGAGGTCAGAGCTTTTCTATATAAATGAAATCAGTGTGGATAGGCAAGCGAATCGTCGTATTATTTTTAGTTCGTTAACTTTGAATTCTTCTGGCGCAGTTTTACGGTTCTGGAAACTAAACCAATGGTTCGGATTTTATATTTTATATGCAATCATATGAAACTATTAATACTTAAGATAAATTCACGTCTGCATTTCCTCCAGGAGATAGGCAAAGATGTACACTACAAAGACCCAATGCATTAATTGGTTAAGATTTTTTTATTTTTTTATGTAATTGAATTGGCAAACAAGCATGCAGTTCACATTGATGTTAAGTGATGTCTGCAGCCTATAGACACCCACACCAAGACCGAGGTCAAAATCCAGATGCGTTACCACTCCTGAGGCCTAAGGTGTTATGCCTCTGTGCCGGAAATTACACGGCCATACATTACCACCTGACCGGAACACGATAGTGCTGAACACTACCATTTAGCGGCAAGTTTATTAGGTAATGCGGTGGTGCCTACGCCCGCGAGCTCCGTCACTGGAGCTCTACCACCAGTAAATTATGGATTCCGATTGGGAATTTATATCTTTGTTTTCGTTTTTTACGTTTTAATTTTGTTAATGTTGTAGATATTTCAAGGTGTTGCCTAATCCGTCTGCTTATTTATTTATTTAATAGTTTTATTCACTTTTTATCATTAGACACACCACATATTTATTTATATATTTATTAGACCTTTGACATCCGTGACCATGCATCGAATGGTTCCAGTCGAAAACTAGCGTCAGGTACTTATACCTTATAGGTACCTGACATCATGCTGAACTGGATACCTTTTTGGCGCAGCCGTGCGACACATATGCCTTATTATTATTATAAATTGAATATAGGTGGTTAATTTAGATATAATTGTTATTTTAGTTAATTATTTAGGTACTTACTTTGTTTCTATTTTTTATTTTATCTTTTACATTTTTAAATTTAATTTTGTTGTGTATACATACTGTACATAAGTGTCCTGGCTAAGCGCTAAATAAAATTTTCGTTTTCATTTTCATTTTCTTTCCGTCCTCATAAAGTATCTTAATCTGAGTGTGAGTCAAGCAATGTTTCAAGTAACGTCTTAGAATATGGGTGTGAGTCTCTGTGAAGGTTGAAGGTTTTCATTAGTGATAAACCAGGTCATATCAACTATTATTCTAAATGTTTTATATTTAACAATTTAACGTAGAATCTAATAAAATATTTTTTTGTTTGTTACAGGTAAACAACTAATGATAATAATATCATCGTTAAATGGTAATATTCACAGTCTTCGTCATTACCTAAAAGATGTCCACCGCTGGACAAAAGTCAAAGATGCCTACAACGTGCAGTCCTGCAGCTGCCCAGTGATTTCCCGCGACCCTCACTAGTCTATTAATTATGTATCTCGGTTTACATCATTTCGATAGCCACTTAATAGTACATTTTTTATGTAATGAAAATGGCAAACAAGCATGCAGCTCACATAGATGTTAAGTGATGACTACAGCCTATAGACACCTAAACAAAGACCAAGGTCAAAAGGCAAATGCATTACCACTCCTGAGGCCTAAGGTGTTGTGCCTCTGTGCCGGAAATCACAGGGCCATACATTACCACCTGCCGGAACACGATAGTGTTGAGCACTACCATTTAGCGGAAAGTATATTAGGTAATGCGGTGGTGCCTACGCCCGCGAGCTCCGTTACTGAAGATCTACCACCAGAAAAAGTTTATGCTTATTGATGTTATGGCGTAACAAGAGAATAACTATCCGTTTAGGAAAAGTGGCTTTCAAATTGATGGCCATCGAGATACATAACCCGCAGGTCGTCGGTCGACTTCACCCTTACTGCCCTTCTTACCTTGGCAGTAGAAGTATTCAGATTACAAAATAATTAAATATTGGTTGGTATTTGCCTAATCAAGTTTGCAGTTCGCAAAATCTTAAAATAAATAAGAAGAAACAATCTTCTGACGTCCACTACTTTATCGGATCATCTAGTGATACAGGAAACTAACAAGTACGAAAATAATTGACGTGTCTAGTGTCGTTCTGAATCGCGCTTGTAAAGTTTTCATTGGAGTTACTATAAGTCATAAGTAACTTCCATAATTTAACCTCCTGAGTTCCAGAGTAACTTTTTTACGAGATTTTCATTGAAATTTTTATATTATATTACTTAAGGAAGACTTAGTACAGGAAAAATAGTAAAAAAAATCCTGTGCTGGAAAGTCTAGATTTTCACTACGTCCTTTACAAACGACAACGGAATTGAATCGAGTTGTCCTTTGAATAGTACATAAAATTACTTCGTACAGATTGTAGGGATGTTAAGACATTTTAGAATAAGTTAAAAGAAGTTAAGTTCTATTTTCATTATTATTTATTATATACTCTTTAAAATCAACTAAAAATATACGTCGTTCTTGAGAAAATTACGACAAAATGACAAAATACGGTAGTTTCTTGTCACAACCAGTTTTCCGGCAGCGCCATTGTTTTTTATCATATTTTGGTAAATGCGCAGCACTTTAAGTAGAAGTACTTCGGTGCAAGTTCATGATACTCAATTTCACCATCATTTTCATACTCGTCTTCATTGTCATGGATTAGTTTAGTGCCCAATTCGATTTGTATTCATGCATTTTTGTACAATTTAAGTTTTTTTGTTTCTACCATTCTATGCTGAAGCCAAGCGATGACAACACATAGGTCACATAGATGTGACATTATACGAATGGTACACTTTTTGTACGACTGCGCGATGGACAAACTGAAAGCATCCGATCTGCGAGGTCGACGCCGCCCATGGTTCCATTATACTTTTTAATAACTTCTGGCGTTCTTACTTTCTCGTATCTCTTATCTTTCTTGGGCTAGTGCTCACATTCATCTACACTTCGATCATAGTAACAAGATTTTACTAGTGGCAGTGTTCCAGTGCAGGAGCTTGAGGGCGTAGACAACACCGCATTACCTAATTTATCTGCCGCTAAATGGTACTGTTCAGCACTATTGTGTTTCGGTTAGATGGTAATGTATGGCCCTGTAATAACTATCACAAAGACATAACAACATAGGTCTCAGGGGCGGCAACGCATCTGCATTTCCACCTCTGGTTTTGATGTAGATATCTATAGGCTGTAGTCATGACTTAACATCAATGTGAGCTGCATGCTTGTTTGTCACCTTCCTTACATAAAAAAACGACATCAATAGAACTGGTTTGTTATCAAGACACATCGTGATAGTCAATTTACCATCTTCTCTAACATTAACTTGACTGCTTCCTCTTGCTCATAATAGTTTTTTGGTACATTATTTTTAATTATTGAGATTGTTATACTAGTTCTAGGTTTCGCTATCTTTTGGATTTAATTTTCGCCGAATAAACTCCGTATCTTATTTGAAATCATCTCCAGAATAATCAAACTCGGTGCCTGTTAAGGCCCCGATGATATCATCTTTCCTCAGTTCTTAAATAAAAAGAAAAATGTACTATGTACTGTGTAAAGTACAGGATGACACAGATACAAAAAAATATAAATTAATTCTGTTGTACTTTATACAGTACATAGCAATGAAAGGCAACGTTTCTGGGTAATTAACAGTTTTGAATAAAAAACAGTACACTAAATTTCAAGATCTAACTAAAGTATAGTAAATTCACATAAATAATTAAATATTTAATTGTAAAATAATAAGATCAATACAGATTTACTTACGTCTGCGCGGGCGCACGCTCGCAATTCGCTTTTCATCGCCATTTTTGAAAAGAAAACAAATTGATTTTTGACAGTTGAACTCTAGAACATTATCCCAATAGGCCAATAGATGTTGCAAGTTGAATATTTCACTCGTTCAAAAACCGATACGTACTCAGTATTTTTAAATTTCTTATGTACTATGGAAAGTACAGATGTACCCAGGAGGTTAATAGTTGAGTCGAGTCATGGTCCGCTTTGCATTTTCATCTGGGCTGTTCGGGTTACCTTCTCCTTTGTCATAAGAACATTCTCCCGTTCCTACAGACTCATTAATTCAACTCACACCATAACAAGTTTATTGTGACATTAACGCTGTTCGTAAAGTGTAATAAGTCGTTTACATGCTTTCATGGCTTTTATGCATGAATTGCGAGGCGAAACGGTGTACGAGGCATGAACAAACGTAAACGATAAGCCCAGTGACAGGGCCGACGCACACTGACGGCGCGGCACAGCACTATGTGGTTAAATATTTTTTCCATAATGATTTTCGACATTATTTTAATGACTTCAGCAATAATATTATTTCATTACGAATAAGTTGAGACATCTCACATAATGATGCGTCTTACCATGGCAAGCAGTGGCACATCGCATCATTTCCCAGAATATTACGAAACGTCGTGGTATATCTGTGTGGCATGTGAAACACATAGGTTACAGTTCCATGTTAAAAGAAAGTGAATGCTAAAAATATATAAATAAGGTTTAATCTAGCTCGTTCGGGCAGCAATCTAGTGGCTAGTAGGTACAAGCGCCCGTATGAGGTCGGAATACGTTCGTCTACCTTCGCACCATAAGATCATGCTGCGGCATGCCTCAGGATTAATATGCCAAAGCGTGCCGTCCCTTGCTTAAATGTACCACGCTGATAGAAGGCACCGACCCTTAGGGTTCACTTTTTTTGTAATGGAAATGGCAAACAAGCTTGCAGTTCACATTGATGTTAAGTGATGACTGCAGCCTATAGACACCACACTAAGAAAAAGGTCAAAATGCAGATGCGTTACCACTCCTGAGGCCTAAGGTGTTATGGCTCTGTGCCGTAAATTACAGCGCCGTACATTACCACCTAACCGGAACACGATATTGCTGAACACTACCATTAAGCGGCAAGTATATTAGGTAATGCGGTGGTGCCCGCGAGCTCCGTCATAGGAGTAATAGTTCATACAGACGAACAGCACTTAACAGCAGCCGATCACAAAGTACCACGTTAACATGTCAACGACACGCCGCTCTGATGGCAGCCGTTGACATGTTGCGACGGCTGCCGGCAACTAAGTGCTGCTTGTCTGTAAAATTTAAGAGCTCTTACTCACTAGGACGCCATTGCGTCATCGCCGGCTATGTAACCAAGCAGCTACATAAAATAAAACGTAACTTCACGCCTGCAATCCCCGAAGGGGTAGGCAGAGGTAAATGCATGCATTCAAGCATACATGCAAACACCCACGATTCGCCGGTTACGTTTTGGCCCATGTAACAGGTGGCGAGCCTGTTGACATCTCCGGGCACATACCAAACTTCGAGGTACTGGGAAATTTCCAGAAAATGTAAAAATCCCAATAGAACCAGAAGTAAAGGACTTTACACCATTATCTCTGATAACTCCCTACCCGGGAACCGAACCCAGGACCTCAGCGTAGTAGTAGTGGCCTGATACCACTGGGCTACCGAGGCAGTTAAATATATAACTAACATAAAAAGTTATATACATAAAATAAAAAATAATATATAACTAACTGCCTCAGTAGCCTAGTGGTAGCAGGCCACTACTACTACTATGCTGGAGGTCCTGAGTTCGATTCCCGGGTCGGGGGCTATCAAAGATAACGGTTTAAAATCGTTTATCGCTGGTTCTATTGGGATTATTTCATTTTCTGGAAGTTTCCCAGTACCTCGGAGTTTGGTAATGTGCCCGGAGATGGCAACAGGCTCGCCACCTGTTACATGGGCCAAAACATAACCGGCAAATCGAGGGTGTTTGCATGTATGCTTGCAATTGCAATGCATGCATTTACCTCTGCCTACCCCTTTGGGGATTACTGGCGTGAAGTTACGAATTTACGTAAATAATGTGGCCATGGCATCCTAATGAGTTAAGGCCTTTATAGTACGCGAAAAACTTAAATGTCACTGAGTGTAGTTGTCTGGGTATACTTTACCCAAGTCTATTAGCGCGCGACGACCACACAGGTGAGAAAGAAAGGGAGTTTCAATGTTACGGAAGGAGGTTCACGGGTAAGCAACCACAAAAACAAGAATAAAGCCTTATTTAGAACTATCTGTTGCCCGCGGCTTCGCCCACGTGTATGTCGTTTTATAAATAACTAAATTTCATTGAAATCGGTTCAGTCGTTTGGACGTGAAAATGTTACAGACAGACAGAGTTACTTTCGCATTTATAATATCAGTAGGGAAGTAGGCAGTATTCTCACAATAATGTATAATATAAAAATGAATCGCCAAGTGTATTGGGTGGGTGTTGGTAAGCGCACAACTCAACAACGCCTGGACCAATTTGGCCAATTCTTTTTTTAAATATTTGTTGAATTTCAAGGATGGTATTTACGGCGAAAAAAATTCGAATAATTGCTAGAAAACCCCTAAAAACAGTCCGTTTCTTTTTCCCATACAAACGTTTTCTAACTAAAATTTAGAGTCAATTTGAGATTTATTGCTATTATATAAAGTTCATATTAAATTACAAGCACTCACTGTTGTCTAAGCAATAAAGGTGTGTTTCTAACGTCGAAGAGTCAATTTGCACTTTATTACCGCTATACAAAGTTAAGGGTTTTTAAGATATTACTTTTTTTGGAAATGTGCCTTCAACCCTCTAAGAGAGGAGGGTGATAGTGTGTACGGGTGTTTTATCAGTTTTAATGTCAGAAAATTGGTTTAGAGACTCTTTTAGTGCATCAATATTTTTTTAATCTTCCCCCAAACCCCTAAAAGTGGGTAGGGAAATTGGTACGGGACTTTCCGCAATTTTCAAGGCAGCTCTTTTAATAAAACAAATATTAATACTCTTGGGAAAAGATAAGTACTCCACAAAGAGGTACGCGACGGGAAACTTGATTAGGACATTTCCACGGGATCGTAAAATTTAAATAATCTATAAAACGACATCCACGCGGGCGAAGCTGCGGGCAACAGCTAGTATAATAATACATACATGTTTCTAAATTTTCAAAATACGTGACGCGAGAGTAAGTGAAAGATAAAACTATCTGCTATTATCGATCGAACCAACATTGTTGCTAAGTTTATTTTGTAATTAAGTTTTGTTGGCAAACGGGTTAACGTTGGGATAGCTTCGCATTATAAACTTAACGTTGCCGTTAACGTCTAAGCCGTGAAATTTATTTGCGAAACGTGACTTGGATGGAATTGAATCGTTTTGTCTTTTGGGTACTTTTGACTTAAATAAAAAAAAACTATTGACTTAGTTCTTAGAAAAAGAGACGACGAACTGCCGAACTTGTAATTTCCGAAGGGTTCATCATATCAGCCATATTACCTCCATGCCGACCGATCGGAAGCGACGTGCATCCAGCGGGTTCCTGTAGCCTTGACTAGGTCGTCGGTCCAGCTTGCAGGTGGATGCCCTACGCTGCGCTTGCCGATGAGTGGTCTCCACTCGAGAACCTTTCTGCCCCAGCGGCTATCGGTTCTCCGAGCACATAACTATGTGCCCTGCCCATTGCCATTTCAGCTAGGAGATCTGCTTGGCTATGCCAGCGATTTTCGTTCGCCTACGGATTTCTTCATTTCTGATTCGATCCAGTAGGGAAACGCCGAGCATAGCCCTATCCATTGACCGCTGAGTGACTTGGACCTTTCGTACAAGACCCATAGTGAGAGACCACGTCTCGGCACCGTAAGTCATCACCGGCAAAACGCACTGGTTAAAGACTTTCGTTTTCAAGGTTCGTCTTTCGTCTTCCGAAGGGATAGGCATAGGTAAATGCATGCAAACGGCCGATTACGTTTTGGCTCATGTAACAGGAGACAAACACATGACATTGACATTTCCGGGCACATTACAACCAGGCACAAACTTCCAGGTAATGGGAAACTTCCAGAAAATGAAGAATCCCAACAGAACCAGAGATTTTATCTATTGCCGCCAACACGGGCCACCGGTCGACCGGAGAGGAGTAGCCATAGCGTTTAGCTGTTACTTTTTGCGAGGGGAAATTTGTGTGACGACACACACACAACAAGAATCCTAATTACTATTTAACTCACACCTTGACTTTAACAAAATACATAAACAATTTCACGCACACATTTAAACATTTCGGAACTGGAACTGGAACTGGTAGATTCTTTGTTGCAGCAACGGTTAGGGCCAAGGATACCCTCTTTTCCCTGGCTTTCTGCCCTAGGATTATCTAGGGCGTGATGAGGTTTATTGGGTGGGTGTTGTGCGTGCTAAGACTCAACGGGTGGTTTTGTAATTTTTTTTTTTAATTTTAATTTTTATTATTATTATTTTTAATTTATTTTTTTTTGAAAGCTTTTTTACCCTTTTGGGCATAATCTTTTCGCACCCCGGCTATCTTCGCACGCACAACTTACAAGTCGACGGTAATGTCGCGGAAAGTGGCGGTCGAACATAGGCTTGCGGCCACATCGGACGCCCAGGCTGTTAGCCAGGCGTGCGACCGCATCGGAGGTGTCTCCGCGTAGCCGGGGGTCGAACCCGTCTGACCGGGTACCCGGTCAAGGGGGGGGGGGATTGAACCCTCCCCCAATACAACCGAAGTGATGCGATCACAGCGGTCAGCCAGTGATCGAACGGCGGCTTGGAATGGGGTTGAGCTACGGAAGTCAACGGGTGGCAGGACTCGTATCAGCGGAACTGGAATCGAGGCCCCGTCGTTGCCGCATGGAACGACGGCGTCCCGTGATGGCCTTGGTGAAGGCGGAGGAAGTATCTCCCGAGGGAGGGCACAGCCCTCCGGCGGTCGACCATGGAGCGGTGCGAAATCGCGGAGGTGCTCGTGGGGCCCGTTGTCTGCGCGATCAAACATATTGCGCGCCAACCGCCCCACAAACTCCTCCACGGTCTCGACCCTCAGGTCGCGGGCTATGACCTCGTTCCGGACATACCTCCCCACGCCTGTAATTAGGCGGAGTGCTATATTTTCCTGGGCCTGAAGTCGATTCCGCTGCCCGGCGGAGCATAAGGCATACCATGCCGAGGCAGCGTACGTCAACCTCGAGCGGATGTAGGTTTTGTATATGCGGGTTGTAACCCGCAGAGGCAGCCTAGATTGCAGCACCGGGCGCAACATCGCCCGCGCGGCTGCCGCCTATGTAACCATCTGATTCACAGTCGGCACCATGTGCAATGCGCGGTCGATGTGGCACCCGAGGTACTTAACCGTTGGCTGCCATTCTACATCCCGGCCTCGCAGCCGGAGCGGTGGAAGCGCGACGGACGCGCATCTCGATAGCGGCAGTTTTGTCAACGTTAACGGACATCCGCCACGCGTCTTACCACTCCGGCAGCAGGTCCAGCAAACGTTGCATTTTATTAATGGCCACGATAACACGGGACGACGACGTTATATAGGCACTGTCGTCGGCAAACAAAGAAAGCAAAAAACATTTCGGCGACTGGCATATGATCACTTGTGCTTGTTCTTTGACCGAAGGGAAAGCCTGCATATGGCTATTCCCCCTCCGGTCCACCGCAGCCGGTGGCCCGGCTATTGCTCTATGATAACCGCCTTATCAAAGCGTTTAGCATTATCTGTTCAGATAAAATGCGTTTGCATAACAGGGTGAACCACCAATAATTTGAACTGCTACCAAGATAAAATAGGGATTGAATCAAAACTGATAATCTGTTATTTGTTTTATTTATCGGATTATTCACAATATTATATGCGAGTGAATCCCTGGGTTAATCCAATGGTCAAGGTATCAAGTCCCATCCGAAGTGAACATTTTCTTTTCATTTTTTCTTAACCCTAGATAGATAACCTCATTGGAACTTACGTAAAAGATAACCATACGCTTTGGAGGCGCACATTTTTAAAGAGCCTAATTTATTCTAAATCACCATTTATAGGTTAGCCACACAAAAGATAACCATACGCCTCAGCGTATGGTCGTAGTCATTACACTTTGGTACTTACCGCATAAATACAGTCGTCCCGCGATGGAGGAGACCGAAGAGTAAGTTGGTTGAGAAGGACAAATAAACACGTGCAACAGAAAACAATATATAGCAAAATTTTAAACGCGCGGGCGCCTCTGCTACGTAGTTTATCTTTCTAGGGTTAATAATATTTGAGTCTGATTTTTTTCTGAACAGGTAAACTCATTCACTTATGAAGCCCACATGACCCCACGGCTGGTGTAGATCTACTCGGTTGTGCGACACGGGCGCGGTCGTGTGTGATGGGTACCCGCTAGCCGCCAAAATTAAAACGCACGTTTCCGTGCTTCGGAGGGTACGTTAAGAAGTCGGTCGCGGTTGCTATCGATAGATAGCAGTCGTTAAACCTTGTCGGAGGCCTTATGGGAGGTTTAAAAACATCCGACAGCGGGTTGGCTACTAATCCGTATCTCCACCAAGCCACATTGGAGCTGCGTGGTGGAATAAGCTCCAGGCCGGCCCCCAAAAGGGGAGAGACTCGTGAAAAGCAGTGGGACGTTTCAAGGGTTGCCATTATTATTCACTCATAACCCATACATAACAAAACTGGCGATCCATTTTGGTCATTTACATATTACAACGAATACATATTCAAGCTTTTTCCCGAATCAAATGGTGCGGTGGATTTACGATGAATGACGCATTTTTATGCAGTTGTGGTGAAAATATGGAGCCAACAATAGTCCCTAGCGATACATAAATATTCATGTTGAAAATTTAAAGAGTCATGCTCCCATTTATTTATTCAATCGTATGGCGTTTTATTTATTTATTTAAGCTTTAATGCACAATATAAGCACATAAGGCGGACTTAATGCTGTAAGGGATTCTCTACCAGTCGACCTTAGGGTAGTGAGACAAGATGATGAGAGTGCAAATAAAAAACCTTGGAGAGAAAGTATTTCAAATAGAAAGATAAATACCTTAAATTAGACGTAATAGTTATATTTATATAATATAAATAAAATACTATATTAACATATAACAATAATAATAAATAATGTATACTGAATATTAATAAATCTGTGCATATATAAATATATATATATATATATATATATATATATATATATATATATATAATAAATATAAGTACATAATACCATAAATAACAATAAGATTAAAACAAAACGTAAGCAAATATGAGACGATGAAGAGCCAACATTAAGACAATAATTGCAGAAAGTAACGACATACTTTCCGCTTGAATGATAATTTGGAAGGAGATCTACGAATGTCAAGGGGCAGCGTGTTCCAGAGTTTAATTGCATACAAGGCAAAAGAATTTGAAATAAAACCAGAGCGGTGAGACGGTATTTGAAGCACAAGATTTTCCGATGAACGGAGGGAAAGGTTATGAGAGGCGCCCAGGAAATTAAATTTAGATTTGAGATAATTAGGGGAACAAGGGTCGTTAATAACAGAGAACAGTACACAGAGCGTCCTTAAGGACCTTCTCTGGCGGATTGGAAGCCATTTGAGCTTGGAACGGTAAAGGGAGATGTGGTCGAATTTACGTAGGCCAAATATAACACGTAAGCAGTTGTTAAGGAGACGATCCAATTCATTGTGATTTTCCTGGGTAATATCTGAGAAACAAACATCTGCATAATCAATAATGGTTATGACAAGAGATTGTACAAGGAGAATTTTCGTGCAGGGTGGTTAGAAGTTCTTAAATCTATAAAGGGACCGCAATGAGGCAATAGCATTCTGACTGATTTTACTAACTTGTTTTTTCCATTTTAAGTTGGAATCGATGTAGAGCCCTAAATCCTTAACATGGTCGACAAATGGAATAACTGAATTGTCAAATAAAATTGGAGGCAAATGACCAGTGTCGAGAATGTTAGTAAAATAAGTACTTCCAATTATAATAGCTTGGCACTTAACAGGGTTTACAAAATTCCAAACATTATTGACCACTTATATACAGATTGTAGGTCTCTATTGATTTTAGCAATGGCAAGATCTATATTGGAGCCATCAGACTGGGTATATATCTGTAAGTCGTTAGGGTATAGATGGTAAGATGGCAGATGGCATTGGAAGCAGGAGGTTATAAGATCTATAAACAAAGAAAATAAAAGTGGAGAGAGAATTCCGCCTTGCGGTACACCAGCAACTAGATCGCACCAGTCAGATAGCTCCTAGCCGGCGCGAACAGCCTGCTGGCGACCGCGAAGATATGAAGAGAACCAGTCCTGAACCAGTGATGAGACTCCGATGCATTTAAGTAAGCTAAGAAGAATGTCATGGTCAACAGTGTTGAACGCGTTAGAAAAATCTATTAAGACCAAAACTGTGTGTCTCACTGTGTGTTACTTGAGAGCGCTCCATATTTAACCTGACATCCTCCAGAACTTTAAGCAGGGCTGTAGATGTGCTGTGCCCAGGTCGGAATCCAGTTTGGTATTGGGAGAGTAAATTATTATCAGAGATAAATTTAGAAAATTGAGAGTGAACAGCAACTTCTATAACCTTAGAGAGGAATGGGAGTATGGAAATGGGCCTGAAATGAGAAGGAAGACTTGGACTGGCTATTTTTGGACAAGGTAAAATATAAGCTTTACGGATAAGTTCCAGTCAGCAGCGAAAAGTTTATAACCTGAGTTAAGATGGGCAGAGCAGAATAAAGCAGCAAAAAAATCATTTTCCTACTCACACCATCCACACCAATGGCATTAGACTTAATGGAGGTGAGTATTTTATGGACTTCATCACTGGTGACAGGTGAAAAAGTAAATATATTGTGGGACAAGATTACAGGATAAAGGCATTTTACAATAAACTAAAACTTGAATTAATAATTAACAAATTACAACTCCACATCCAGGTTGTGCAACCAGTCCATAGCTTCGGGTTTGAGGTCGAAGAGGTCCATTGGGTCACCCTGATAACGTCGTCCATGCTCCCATGGTTCGGGCATATATAAAGAATGTTGAATGAGCGAATGACTAAATTAATAATTTTACTGGTGAAAGAAACGAAACGTCGTTCGTATGTCGTAAGATATAGGTTGCGTGATATCACACAAGACTTTAGCACATTGGCGTGGTGGTGAACGTCGATATTACACTTTTTTTTCTTTTAAGCTATTGCATAGCTTCTATCGAGGGCATTGAGCGCGGGGACCGAATCCAGAAATTCCGTAACGAAAAAACCTCACGCTCCCCACTCCGACGGGCACGGAGGTGTGGCTTGAAGGCCGTGCATTGTCTAACGTCGTTTCTTTTATATATTAAGCATATGTTCGGGCTGTGTAATACGATGCCTTAAGGTCGATTTACATCCAACGAATACAAAGCTAGACCTAGAGCATTCTTTCGTGATCTTTTAGTGTAAATGAAAACTCGTATTCAGCTAGAGCTAGAATAAGAGCATTCTTTGTTTCATAATCTTTCATTGTGAACAAAAGCTAGATCATCTGAACGAATGTTCTTTGCAAATTCGTGTTGTGCTCATTGTGTTCAATATTGGAAGGCTTCTATCATTAATAATCGTTTTTCTTTGGAATCCATAGTTTAATCAATAAGATATTTATACAATCCCTAGAACAAGAACGCTTTGAAGAGACCGTTTAGGAGCGCGAGCACGTCTGTCGAAAGAGAACGCTCTACGCAAGTGTTCGCTCGCTCTAACGCCGTTTATATCGAGTGAGCAAGCATTCTTACAATATTCCATAGAATCTTTGCGAACACACTAAGAACAACAAAATAATTCTCTACGCTTGTCTGTGGGGACCGAATGAGCATTCGCTCGTCTGATGTAAATCGACCTTTATAGAAATCTAAACAATAATACAATTACTACGGGGAATAATTTTGAAACACAGATGAATCTGCGTGGTGCAACTAGTAATAAATAATGCCTACACGTTGTATCGCATACGATCGCGGTAAATGATACAGAAAGATACATCCAACTATGTATATCTGTCCGTCCGTTAAACCAGTGACGCGGAACACAAACCGTGCTTAGTGACATATTTCACTGGCTTTGCTCGTCGCTTTGCTGTATGGATTTTTCCATGTCATTCCCGCTTTGTTGAGCTGTTATGTGAGTATTTGTATATTTAGTTTAGCTGTAAAACATAGGTTGCATGTTATCTGATCATAGCAGTTCATTATCTGATGTAATCATAGCAGTTCATGGATAATAATGCCGACAAATGAGAGGCGGACTCTCGCATGAAGAGTAACGTACCTAGTGAGTAATATTTGGATACTTAATGTTATAAAACTGAAGAGTTTGTTTGTTTGTTTGAAAGCGCTGATCTCAGGAACTACTAGTCCGATTTGTAAAAAAAAATTCAATGTTAGATATTTCATTTATCGAGAAAGGCTTTATAATATCACGCTAAGATGAATAGAAGAGGTTAGACAACATTACACCCGCACAGCGGACCGCTAGTTTTGCAGTTTTCGAAAATATGTTACATCTCATATCAAACTAAATTTGGTTGAAAGCTTTCATTAAGATATACGGCAAAGGTACAATTTTTAAAGATGTGAAATATCTTTAAAAATTACATCTTATTTCAAAATTTAAAAGGGGAGAGACACCTTTTACCACTTTGGACGTGTCTATCTTTCAAGCGATTGATTTTGAGAAAAAAAGGTTTAGAAACCTCAATGTCATTTTCAAGTGGTGGCAATCATGCATGCAGTTCACATTCCGTCATAATACAGATGCGTTGCCACCCCTGGGGCATAAGTTGTTATACCTCTGTGGTAGATATTACTGGACCATACCGTCTCACCTAATCGGAACACGATAGTACTGAATACTACCATTTGGCGGCGGATAGATTAGGCAATGCAGTGGTGTCTACGCCCTCCCACTCTAACAGCTCTACCGCCTGTATTATTCATTATCTCCTTAATAATGGCAACCCATTATACGTCCCACTGCTGGGTACGAGTCTCTCCCCTTTTTGGCGGGAGACCCGGAGCTTACTCCACCACGCTGCTCCAATGCGGGTTGGTGGAGATAAGGGTTAATGGCCAACCCGTTGTCGGATGTTTTCAAACCGCCTTTGAGGCCTCCGACAAGGTTTAACGACTGCTATCTATCGACAGCAACCGGGACTGGCTTAACGTGCCCTCCGAAACACGGAAATGCGTATTTTATAATTTGCCCATCACACACCCGACCGCGCCCGTATCGCTTAATCGAGTAGATCGCTGCCGATCTACACCAGCCGCTGGTCCATGTGCGCTTACAATAAGTATAATTTCACATACATTTTTAAAAACAAACAATAAATAAAAACAAACTGCAGAATCATGAATCGATTGCGATTAAAACGGCAAACCAAAAATAAAATACGAACGGCCCAAAGTAATTTTCTGTGACGAAAAAAACGGATATTAAAAGGCTTGATGAAGCTGCAACAATAGCTTAAAGCATCAACGGACAGACAGCGAAATAAAACGAGAATTGTAAAAATGACAAAAGATTAAAGGCGGTTGGACTATTGTTCCATTTCAAATGAAATCTATCGTGATGTTATTGCCTGAGCACTATATTTTTTATTAGTCGTAGAGCCCTAATGCTGGATCTTGAGAGCGTAGACATCACCGCATTATGTAATCTATCTTCCGCCAAATAAATGGTAGTGTTTGTCACTGTCGTTTTCCGATGAGATTTTTTTTAATGTAATGGAATTGGTAAACTAGCATGCCGTTCACATTGATGTTAAGTGATGACTACAGCCTATAGACACTTATACCAGGTCAAAATGCAGATGCGTTACCACTCCTGAGGCCTGAGGTGTTATGCCTCTGTGCCGGAAATTACAGGCCCGTACATTACCACCGGACCGGAACACGATAGTGCTGAATACTACCATTTAGCGGCAAGTATCTTAGGTAATGCGGTGGTGCTTAGGCCCGCGAGCTAACTAGTAAACCAAATGGTAGTATATGGTCCCGTAAATACAAAAATAATAAATAAAAAGTGTGTATGTCAGCTCTAAAGCACGACGGGAGTTTATATACTCAGTAAGGAGATTGCTAGCGGATCGCTATCGTTTTACTCGGCCGCATCGGTCGCAGCGCCCGCGGAGGAATGTTGCGTAACCACAGAGTACCTACATAATATATAATATATCTTCATATACATAATATTCTTCATATTTTAATATTCTTATATATATTATATAATACTTTTTCACTTGCTTCTACTCCTCATAAATTTTCCGTGCCAGGCCTTATAACTCAAATCGTTTCTTAACGAGTATACTCCGAAAATAATAAAAGAAAAATAAATATCTGCTTACCAAGTAAGTGATGGACTTACCGTGAATATACATCCAATAAAAGGAGATGTTGCAAAAATATATGGACCTCCGGCCATGTATTGTACATAATATCATTAACAGGCAAAATAAATATAAAAACGTTTTTTACTGCTTATTTTCACTTATTTAGCTTTTTTGCAGTTAGAATTGCAACTCAAAACCAACATAGCGAATATGGCGGGCGATGTCATTTTGACATTTCAATTCTTTATTGTTTTTTTATTATATAGTAGGAGAAAAAGTAATATTTTCTAAATACTATCGAAATCGATTTCATGAACCACAGACCAATAACCAACTAAGAACTTAATACTAATCGATTTCAAATTTAAAGAAATTCATCGGTACTTCTTCAAATTGATCGATTCGGTACATCGTTTTTTTGATAATATGTGATGCACTAGTAAGATACAGATAGCAATTTTCACTTTGGAAGTTTTGGGGGGAGTTTTGGCGGGAACCTTGTAAGAGGCGTGTGGGTGGTGGTCTTATTTTATTTCATTTTCTTGGTGTATTTATATGTTATATTAAATAAAGTTTGGTGGCATTTTGTTTGATATAGGTTTATTACAGTGCCCGTGTATAGTGAAATACAATAACAGTGCAAAAACACGACCTTTCAGGTTGCCTCCAAAACTTCATTGTAAATGTTTTGGTGAAGTAGCCATCGCTTTACTCGAATAACTTGACTGTAACTCACTTGACTGACATATTATACTTGATAACTTATATACTTGATACTTGCATATTATACTTGATGACTATTATACTAACTTTTACGCTGCTAAAATAAATATGAAATATCGTTTTACTTGACACTGGCAATATGCGTAATTGCGATGCCATAATAATAAAAAAAATAAAAGATACAGATAGCATTCGTTTTGTTTTATGTACGCACATAGGTACTATCCCAAGCGTCGGCTGTATCGCCGCCATGTTGAACATGGTTCAAAATGATAAAATCGTTTGAATTAAATGTGGTTATAATTTTAAAATATATTCTAGAATAAATTAATTGTATTTTTTTCAACTTCATCTTTAATTTAACCATTTTTTGAAGACGTGTACGAACCAGAGCCGAGCTCGCAAGAGAGCTCTCCTTTGAGTAAGATGCAAAATCGCTATCACAATTCGCGGTTTGCTGGTTTAATACTTAGCTTATCTAAAACGCATGTCATTGCCCATCGTAAAACAGTGACTTGGTACAAAATGTAAAACTTTTTCTTGTATTTCGAGTAACAGTGTTTGAATTATTTGGTTGTTCAATATTATTTTGTTCAGGTAATGTATCGTAAAATCTTATAATTTCTGGTACTGGCACATAGCCAAAAAAAAAAAGTATGTAAACAATGTATATTATGTTCCATTGATTTACTGAAAAATTGTAGCCTATTTTAGAGTTAAAGGGTGGTCGATTTTAGCCCATTATCTTTAATAACTATTTACATAAAAATTTAGCTTATGACCGCGACTTCAAAAATAACGGACTTTCATACCATACCAATATGCATCCCTGACATAAGCCCTTTACTTTCCGGTGATGCATCCCTGATTTAAGCCCTTTACTTTCCGGAGCTTTCAGAGAAAATTGGCTGTTAGGGACAGACAGACATTCCATTTTTCATTTTGAGGTTCAAAATGTTAAAAAATGAATCCACAAGTAAACAATTATGCATACGACTAGGGGGGTTGCCCTACAATGCGCTGATAATAATAGTGAAGTGTTCTTGCCTACACTAGTCAAGTTGTCATGGCAACCAAAATAAACATTAGCAGCGTTAAATCCTGCACCTGAAGCTGTCATTCAGATCCAACCTTGAACGACTTGTTTTTTTTAAATTATTATTACTCTGGCTATTATGCATATTGCCAGAGTCAAGTAAAACGATATTTCGTATTTATTTAAATAAAGTTAGTATAATGTAGTCAGTCAATTATTTATTATGTATGTCAGTCAAGTGAATTACAGTCAAGTTATTCGAGTAAATCGATGGCTACTTTACCAGAACATTTACAATGAAGTTTTGGAGGCAACCTGAAAGGTCGTGTTTTCGCATCGCAAATAATTTTCATGAATATATCTACAAAACCCTAATTATGTTCATAGGTTCTAAGTAACAATATATTGTTTTAAAAAATAACTGGGAATTTAATTTTACCCTGGTGGATCATGATGCCATTGAAACTGCTATATTACATTATCTGCTACTTAGTAGTAATTCAACTTTACAGTGTTTCAGTTCAGCATTAATTTGTATGTCGATAGTCATACAATATAGAATGGCTAAACATACAAGGTGAATCCTCAGAACGGGCGATGTATATCACCCTTAGTACATAGAGACTTCGTATGTAAACATGACAGGAAAAAACACTTTACCAAGTTGTCATGGCAACTAAGCTCAACAAATCATTAAACCCTGCACCTGAAGCTGTCTTTCAGACCCAACTTTGAATGACTGGTATTTGAAGGCACAAGTTTCCCCGAAGATGATCGACTCGCGTGACCAAGTTTGTGTAACATTTGGAATGAAAGCATTTAGTGGTAGATGAGTAGTGGTTACCGATATGATAATTACTCTGACGTTGTAATTGAGACAGCAAATCATTTTCATGATTTTTTAATGTTATAGAAGTGGCAAACAAGCATGCAGTTCACATTGATTTTAAGTGATGACTGCAGCTTATAGACACCCACACAAATACCAAGGTCAAAATGCAGATGCGTTACCACTCCTGAGGCTAAAGGTGTTATGCCTCTGTAATGAACCTGAACCTGAAGCTGTCATTCAGACCCAACTTTGAACGACTGGTATTTGAAGGCATAAGTTTCCCCGAAGATGATCGACTCGCGTGATCAAATTGTTTGCGTAATTGACGAGCCGTGGATGGGTTAGGGATCATTTGGAATGAAAGCGTTTAGTGGAGCCGCTAAGACAATTATAGATACTGAAGTAGATAAGGTTGATTGAACAATAGGATAACTGTTTTAATATTTATAAACATAAAACCGCGACGTAAATCGTACAATTGTTACCGTTTATTTTTACACAGAGATCTTGCAGTTTCCCAAAAAACGAACAAGCAAAGGTTTTATTCGTAACACACTCAAACCGTACACATAAGAGATGTAGAACACCCTTTTACAAGCCTTTATACCGCAAATATTCACTTTATTCGACGCTCTGTAAACGGTCAGGAGTCTATTCTTTTTACAGTCACAATAGATTTTTTTCTATACTCCAGTATTTTTACATTTTACTGACCCCTCGTTGAAAATAATATATTTCAGAGAAAGGCTATAGAAATATATTCAGCCATTTACTCGTTTATACGAAACAGCTTTATATTTTGTATTTCTTGATTTATCCGATCTACTCGGTTAAGCACTACGGGCGCGGTCGGATAGTGTGCTAGGTGACCGCTAGTAACAAATTAAATGCGCGTTTCCGTGCTTCGGAGGGCACGTTGAGCCGTCGGTCTCGGTTGCTATCGATAGATAGCAGTTAAACCTTGTCGGAGGCCTTATGGGCGGTTTGAAAACATCTGACAGCGGGTTGGCCACTAACCCACCCACCTCCACCAATCCGCATTGGAGCAGCGTGGTGGAGTAAGCTCCAGGCCTCGCCGCGAAAAGGGGAAAGTCTCGTGCCCAGCAGTGGGACGTATAATGGGTTGCCATTATTATTATTTATTATTATGTCTCTCGTCAGCACGGGGTCCAATTTGAACCCCGGACCTTTGTCAGGCTTGCGCGGGGACATGGGGGGTCCAACACGTAGAGGCCCTTTCGAGAATTTTGATCTACTTTGTAATGGGTTATATTCGGCGGGACCTCTCTCTGACTGCATCAATAGTTAATACAGGCACAGACAGACCCCGCAGAATATAATGGGACTATTGTAATGAAAAGTGATTTGCCAAACTTTGGGCTATGTGGGTGAACTGGGGGGACTAGCTGGCTGGGCCTATGGAGTGAGATCCGGCACCTGCCTATATTCAACATCTCACATTATCGAATCCTACTTTAGGCAGGTGGTGACTCGCCTCTCCTTGGTGGGCCCCCCAAACAGGCAACCCGATGGTCGACAGGGGGCAACACTGTTGAGAGAGGCTGGGGGTGTCGAGAGGTGTGGCCCCGGTTTCACCATCACGAGCGAGTAATCTCGAGCTCGGAGCGGGCTTCCCCGCTATTATGCCTTTAGACACTTCCACCCCCGAGTGTATGGCTCTTTCAGAAATTTAGACAACAGCCTATTATCTAAATTTCTGTAAATGCCATACCTCTAGCGCCCTACTCTGACCGGCCAATGAAGGCAAGCCAGAGGTGAGAGACCTGATGCTCTGTCCGGCCGTACCTCTGTGTGGCGGACGAGGCGGAGCCCAGTTCTCTCGGAGGAACTCGAGATGATGGTAGGGGGTGGTGTCGCTACTCACCAACAGCTCGCCACAAGCTGCTCTGCCCCCAGCTTATTTATTATTATTACCGTGGTCGTTTTGAGTTTGCCACTTTCATAATATGAAAAATCTGAATCTGTATTTAAAGCCAAATCTCGCACGTAACGCGCGGAAATTGCAAATATTTACATTAGCAATGTGCCTGTCACGTATGCAATTAAAATTGTTGTATGAAATTAATGCAAATTGTTAGCAAACACATCCGCGCTCGCAATGGACAGTGAGGTGTGCACAACAAATATACGATGCATTGGCTTTAATTATACAATACTAGGTGTTGCCAGCGGTTCTGCTCGCCATTCGTTTGGTCGGTTTAATTGTGGTTTCGCACTTGAAAACAGATTCCAATTTTCCCAGCGCCAGCAGACGTTGACGATCTGCGGGTTCAGTTTACGTATATTGATATTTGATAATAATGGCAACCCATTATACGTTCTACTGCTGGGCACGAGTCTCTCCCCTTTTTGGTGGGAGGCCTGGAGCTTACTCCACCACGCTGCTCCAATGCGGATTGGTGGAGGTGGGTGGGTTAGTGGCCAACCCGCTGTCAGATGTTTTCAAACCGCCCATAAGGCCTCCGACAAGGTTTAACTGCTATCTATCGATAGCAACCGAGACCGACGGCTAAACGTGCCCTCCGAAGCACAGAAACGCGCATTTAATTTGCCACTAGCGGTCACCCATCACACTACCCGACCGCGCCCGTAGTGCTTAACCGAGTAGATCGCTTACGATCTACACCAGCCGCTGGGCCATGCGCGCTTCTGTTATTTTATATGATGTTGATATTTCTTTGATCATTTGAAAATAAAAATATTTTTTTTTTTTCAAATGATCCCTAAGTGGACGTTTTTTGGCATAAGGGGGGATATTCCATAATTGCCACGCTTGGCATGGAGATTGGCGATCGCAGTGGCGGTGGTTTTATCGCGAAACGATGCTGTCCATCCCGTGTTGTTACTTTTACTACCACCGTATTGGAATGATTTGTTTTTTTTTTAATGTTATGGAAGTGGCAAACAACCATGCAGTTCACATTGATGTTAAGTGATGCAGCCTATAGACACCCACACGAAAACCAAGGTCAAAATGCAGATTCGTTACCACTCCTGAGGCCTAAGGTATTATGCCTCGGTGCCGGAAATTACAGGGCCGTACATTACCACCTGACCGGAACACGATAGTGCTGAACACTACAATTTAGCGGCAAGTAAATTTGGTAATGCGGTGTTGCATACGCCCGCGAGCTCCGTCACTGGAGCTGTACCACCAGTAAAAAGTAAGTTGTCCGCCTCTTTTCTTTACTACTTGAGCAAACCTGATGTTTGTTTTACATATATTATTTTTCGCAATAAATCATGCAAGTGAACTATTTTTTAAAGAAAAATGGAAATAAAAAAATTGCTAAGTTGGAAGAGCGGCTGAGTCCTGAGTGAGCAAAAGTCAAGTCCCAAGTGTCCCGAGTCAAGTGAAAAAAAATCTTTTCATTTTCCTTCGAAAAAAAAATCTTTATATCTAAATGTATCTGAGAGCAAATGCTTCTACCACAAAAAAAACTGGTTGCCTGTAAAGTCGGTTTTACGGGCGAAGATTTTACGTGACAACGTCTTTTTCTCGGTAGAAAGGCATTCGCCGGTCCGGCAGTACGTTACCGGGCGTTACACTTTTTCATGAGTGACTCCGAGCCGCAACCTAATTTAAGACGTTGTCACGTCAAAATACTAAACAAAATTTCACCCTGTATACCTAGAGATATTATAAGCACCTTTAATTTTATTTGTATGCCTCCACTTAAGATATTATACTAGAATTATTTTCAAAATAATTCAGCAGATAGTTACGGCTATTATCCTTGGAACTGGGTTATCAGTGTCCATTATTCAAAACATTCTACATTAACGTTTGGACAAACTTGGCCTTTATGTACATTTGAGGGTTAACTGAGGCAAGCTAGCTTATTCAAATATAACATTTTAAATAATCTGACCGTAGATTTTAAGTAGGTGCAATTGGCACGACTTCTAAATATAACAAACTAGCTTCGGCCCGCGATTTCGTCTGAGTGTAGCTTAAAATTAATTTATGTATGTATGTATCTTCACGCCAGGTCCCTAACGGGGTAGGCAGAGAGTGTAGAGCGCCAGATATCCCGGTTCAGACAAACCTCTCGTGCCTCGTCTACCTTCATCATTCTCTTCATACATGCACGCCGATTCCTAAGACTTTTGACCCCACCATCAGACAGAACTCGACCTATTTGGTCATGGTAGGTCAGCCTTGGTCTTCCTGGGCCTCTGCAACCATCCACATTCGCATTGTATATCTGTTTAGTCATTCGCTCATTCGACATTCTTTCTATATGCCCGAACCATCGGAGCATGCCTTTTTTTATTTTTACACCGATACTATCATTCACACAAAGTCTCTTTCGTACATCTTCATTACGAACGCGATCGGTGAGTGATACACCGCAGATCTTGCGCAAAGATCTCATCTCGACCGCGTTCAACTTACTTTCATGCTCTTTCCTGCATACCCAGCTCTCGCTTCCATATAAAAGCGTTGGAGTAAGTACAGCATTATGTACGGCTAGTCGAGCCCGCTGGCTGAGATGTTTCGATTCTAGCAGCTTACCCAACGCTCCATTCACGCAATTCCCAGCAAGCACTCTTCTTCAAAATTAATTTATGTTTATGGAAAGTCCTATAAACATAAATTAATTTTGAAGTACCTACACGTGGAAAAAGTATTGTAAACATATATGTATGGCCTTTTTTCTATTTCCGGCAAACAGGCGACCTAACAACTTAGGCCTCAGGAGTGATAACGCAACTGCATTTTGACCTTGGTCTTTGTGTGGGTGTCTATAGGCTGCAGTCATCACTTAACATCAATGTGAACGGCATGCTTGTTTGCCTCATCCATTACACAAAAAAAAATATGAAAGATTCTTTAAAATATTGTTTATCAGCCTATTTCCAAATGAACAAAATAATACTTTAGTCATTGCAACGAAAAAAGAAAAATAAATTACAACTAATTCCTGTCTTCCCTAATAAGGATCAAGTATTATTAATATTCTCCATATATATATATATATTTATAAAGACATACATTTTTTTTCACTGGTGGTAGAGCTCCAGTGATGGAGCTCGCGGGCGTAGGCACCACCGCATTACCTAATATACTTGCCGCTAAATGGTAGTGTTCAGCACTATCGTGTTCCGGTCAGGTGATAATGTACGGCCCTGTAATTTCCGGCACAGTGGCATAACACCTTAGGCCTCAGGAGTGGCAACGCATCTGCATTTTGACCTTGGTCTTTGTGTGGGTGTCTATAGGCTGCAGTCATCACTTAACATCAATGTGAACTGCATGCTTGTTTGCCACTTCCATAAAATAAAAAAAAAATATATATTTTTTAGTGTTCATATAATTAAAACCTAAGATTTTCGCTAAATTCTATCTGAAAATCTGAAAACGTTATGCCATACTTATAACCAAGATACAGGCAAGCTTATCAAAGTAACAACCAGCACTCAACGCGATTCGTTAGCCGCCGCCGAGAGCTCTCAGCGCTGCATTGTCAGCTCTACGTGAGATCTTCGACAGTCACTTAGTACTTACACTGTAGACTCACTCGTAATGTTTAGAAAGTAGCTTAGATCTTGGTCACCTTAATAAGTTTGAGATTTTTCGTTAATCTGTGTCATTTGTTCAATTTATTTATTATTAACTGATACACAGGTACAAAATGACACTCCTAATAATCCCTCCGCTTGGTTGGAGTTCGAAAACACCTATATTCAAAAAGGGGCGCACCCATCTTTGATCGTGTAAATTAAAAAACCTTTATATTATGTTAGGTTTTATCCAGTAGTGCACGTTTTTCGACTGAAATGAAGATAAATAAATAAAAATAAAATGAAATACGCTTACACTCCTATACATCCGGTATAAACCTGTGTCGTGGGTGCCGTTGTACACATACAACACATACACAAACACACAGACCCGAAACAAATATCTGTAGGCCATACAAATATTTGTCCCGGTGCGGGGATCGAACCCGCGACCCTTCGAATCAAACGGTCATCTCACTCCGCTGGACTAACCGGGTCGTCAAAAGATGATGAATTATTGTGTGCAAAAATTAAAATTATGTTTCACTGAATGCTTTTTTTCTTTTTATACAATAGGTTACATGATCTTATTTTAATACGAAGGTTACATGATCTTATTTTAATAATTAATGTAAGTGTCAATGGCTGGTGTAGATCATAAGCAATCTACTTGGTTAAGCATTACGGGCGCGGTCGGGTGTGTGATAAATAAATAAATAAAATAATTGTATATTTTATCTCTCTAGGTAGCTTATAACCCGACAATGCAAAAGTGTCCTTGTAGACCAATTTGGAAAAAATTATTTGAATTTTTGAATGTTATTTGTAAAATTAATAATCGTCATATTCGTTAAACCTTGTCCGAGCCCTTATGGGTGGTTCCAAAACATCCGACAGCGGGTTGGCCACTAACCCGTATCTCCACCAATCCGCATTGGAGCAGCGTGGTGGAGTAAGCTCCAGGCCTCCTCCCAAAAAAGGAAAAGACTCGTGCCCAGCAATAAGACGAATAATGGGTTGCCATTATTATAATGTAAGTGTGAAATTGACTTACATTTCATAAAGATAAACTTGATTATTTCCAGCCAAATCTTAATGTTCTATTTGTGCGAGATACAAGCAAGCTCATTAAAGTAACAGCCAGCACTCAGTGAAGTTCGTTAGCTGCCGAGAGCTCTCCGCGCTGCGGTGTCAGCTCTACGTGAGATCTCCAACGATGAATAAGTCGCTACACTGTAGTAGACTCATTCGTAATGTTGAAAAGATGGGTTTGATTACATTTTTAAGTTTGATTTTGTTATGAAGTAATACTGATTGTTTAATTAAGAACCGCGTTCAAACCCGTTGAGTAGGTTCGAAGTTACAACATACCAGACAGACAAAAGTCCCAAAAATTGTTTTCTGGTTTCTGTTACTCCTTCTTAATCGCCCCCCATCAGTTTTTTGGAACAATATTTAATGTACAGACATTCGATTTTTACTGTCTTATTATATGTATTGATTAGTCTTACCCCCGGATTAAAAGTGTATAGCCTACGAGTTGCTAATCATTCATTGGCTTTTTATCTTACGTAATTGACAATACAATTGATAAAGACAAAGCATAATATAAATAGCTAAAATGTATCTAAAGTACGTTTATGAGTAAGAGTTTAAAATTATGAGTCATATTTTATTATATTTTTATTTTTAAAGAAATGAAAGAAAAATTTGACTTCAGGCGAGGCTCGAACTCGCGACCTACTGGGAATCTAGTCCAGCCGCTCTTCCAATTGAGCTACTGAAGCCCTGCCCGATTTGTCGAATTTTTCCTTCACATCTATTGCATTGGTTTATGGTACCAGTAGCGCCATCTATTACCAACTATGCTAGTTAGGCAACCGATATAATAGACTTTTCAGTTTATTGAATATCGTAAAGAAGTCGCTTTTACCCTTAATAATTGTTTTTTTTTTTTTTTTTTTTTTTTTTTTTTTTATATTATTTCGCATTAACACATGCTTGTGAAATATATTTTTATTTTTAAAGAAATGAAAGAAAAATTTTGACTTCAGGCGAGGCTCGAACTCGCGACCTACTGGGAATCTAGTCCAGCCGCTCTTCCAATTGAGCTACTGAAGCCCTGCCCGATTTGTCGAATTTTTCCTTCACATCTATTGCATTGGTTTATGGTACCAGTAGCGCCATCTATTACCAACTATGCTAGTTAGGCAACCGATATAATAGACTTTTCAGTTTATTGAATATCGTAAAGAAGTCGCTTTTACCCTTAATAATTGTTTTTTTTATATTATTTCGCATTAACACATGCTTGTGAAATATATTTTTATTTTTAAAGAAATGAAAGAAAAATTTGACTTCAGGCGAGGCTCGAACTCGCGACCTACTGGGAATCTAGTCCAGCCGCTCTTCCAATTGAGCTACTGAAGCCCTGCCCGATTTGTCGAATTTTTCCTTCACATCTATTGCATTGGTTTATGGTACCAGTAGCGCCATCTATTACCAACTATGCTAGTTAGGCAACCGATATAATAGACTTTTCAGTTTATTGAATATCGTAAAGAAGTCGCTTTTACCCTTAATAATTGTTTTTTTTATATTATTTCGCATTAACACATGCTTGTGAAATATATTTTTATTTTTAAAGAAATGAAAGAAAAATTTGACTTCAGGCGAGGCTCGAACTCGCGACCTACTGGGAATCTAGTCCAGCCGCTCTTCCAATTGAGCTACTGAAGCCCTGCCCGATTTGTCGAATTTTTCCTTCACATCTATTGCATTGGTTTATGGTACCAGTAGCGCCATCTATTACCAACTATGCTAGTTAGGCAACCGATATAATAGACTTTTCAGTTTATTGAATATCGTAAAGAAGTCGCTTTTACCCTTAATAATTGTTTTTTTTATATTATTTCGCATTAACACATGCTTGTGAAATATATTTTTATTTTTAAAGAAATGAAAGAAAAATTTGACTTCAGGCGAGGCTCGAACTCGCGACCTACTGGGAATCTAGTCCAGCCGCTCTTCCAATTGAGCTACTGAAGCCCTGCCCGATTTGTCGAATTTTTCCTTCACATCTATTGCATTGGTTTATGGTACCAGTAGCGCCATCTATTACCAACTATGCAATAGATGTGAAGGAAAAATTCGACAAATCGGGCAGGGCTTCAGTAGCTCAATTGGAAGAGCGGCTGGACTAGATTCCCAGTAGGTCGCGAGTTCGAGCCTCGCCTGAAGTCAAATTTTTCTTTCATTTCTTTAAAAATAAAAATATATTTCACAAGCATGTGTTAATGCGAAATAATATAAAAAAAACAATTATTAAGGGTAAAAGCGACTTCTTTACGATATTCAATAAACTGAAAAGTCTATTATATCGGTTGCCTAACTAGCATAGTTGGTAATAGATGGCGCTACTGGTACCATAAACCAATGCAATAGATGTGAAGGAAAAATTCGACAAATCGGGCAGGGCTTCAGTAGCTCAATTGGAAGAGCGGCTGGACTAGATTCCCAGTAGGTCGCGAGTTCGAGCCTCGCCTGAAGTCAAATTTTTCTTTCATTTCTTTAAAAATAAAAATATATTTCACAAGCATGTGTTAATGCGAAATAATATAAAAAAAACAATTATTAAGGGTAAAAGCGACTTCTTTACGATATTCAATAAACTGAAAAGTCTATTATATCGGTTGCCTAACTAGCATAGTTGGTAATAGATGGCGCTACTGGTACCATAAACCAATGCAATAGATGTGAAGGAAAAATTCGACAAATCGGGCAGGGCTTCAGTAGCTCAATTGGAAGAGCGGCTGGACTAGATTCCCAGTAGGTCGCGAGTTCGAGCCTCGCCTGAAGTCAAATTTTTCTTTCATTTCTTTAAAAATAAAAATATATTTCACAAGCATGTGTTAATGCGAAATAATATAAAAAAAAACATATTTTATTATGTTACTGTAAAATAAAATTAATTTTCTTTGTATTTTGTCATATCTCCGTATACAAGATATAAGCAAGTTCATTAAAGCAACAGCCTGTTCTCGGTGCGGTTCATTAGCCGCCGCTGAGGGCTCTCGGCGCTGCATTGTCAGCTCTACGTGAAAGCTGCAACCGTTAATAAGTTGCTTACACTGTAGACTCGCTTGTATTATTGAAACGGTAGAGTCTGTTTTTTATTAACATTATTTATGAAAACATATTTGCTAGCAGGTGTTATTTATTTAATTTACACTTACTAATGCTCTACATCCAGTTAAATTATGGTTATTTGAGTATAATAAAAAAGCAATTACTTATACTAAATTTAGAAACATATTAGATATCGTGAGTAATGAATAAAACATTGCAAAAATATTGAAAAAATATGTGCTCAATTTCGATACCTACACGCTACAGCTGCGTATTAATTTAAAAAAAGACGTATGATTAAAACAATCTCATTACAAAAAAAACTGAACTATGAATAGACTAAAATTATGTATTTTAGGCATTTCATGATATTTTTATTTTACATCGAAGATGGTATTGAATCTAAAATATTCTCAAGAAACTACATAATTTATCTTAGCACCGTACAAAAGATATAAGAAAGCTGCCAGCACTCAGCGCGGCTTGTTAGCCCCCGCCGAGAGCTCTCCGCGCTGCATTGTCAGCTCTACGTGAGATGTATAACAGTTAATAAGTCGCTACACTATATACTCGCTTGTGATGTTGACTAGTAAGCATTTGATGTTGTTTCTAGGGGTTTGTACAACAAAAGGAAAAAAAAACAGAATCCTTAGGGCTATATTTCAGTGGGACCCTATGGCGGCGCAACCAGTCGCCGCCACCAACAAAATGTATACAGCTTTAAAGAGCGTTAGGGCCCTCACTCACTAGGACGCCATGACGACGTCGCCGGCAGCTAATATGAAGGTTCTGCGTGTTCAGGTTGTGGAGGATGGAAATGAGTAGTCCATTGTTAGTGATCACCATAAAATATAATGCGGAATTAACACAATTACATATTTGCGGTTATTTTAGGCGGGTTGAGGTGCGTATGCGCAGCTCTAAGGTTATGACGACGCAACGCTAAGCTAAGCTTGCGGCGTCGACCGGATGTTTATATTATAATGCTTAATAATTTGACGCTACACACCTAGCACACCTGACCACCTTGTGACGACGTCCATACCATACTAACTGCTTGGGTACATAGCCGACGACGTTGCCATGACGACCTAGTGAGTTAGGGTCCTTACTCGCCTTGTGGCCGTTTTTGGTTGCGCGACCAATTTGGTGGCCCTACCAGCTCGGACACCGGCACACAATGTTACTGGTTGCTGTTTGCTGTAACAAACGGACAGACACATACATACGCACCAGTAATCTTATATGGGTACCGTTTTTCCTTTTGAAGCATAGAACTCTAAAAGAATGGCAAACTGATCGAGAAGATCCGGCGAATTTATGATTATTATGCATATAAAAATATGGGTATCCACCGAACATTTTACTAGCAATAAAGATGGTACGATTATTACACATACTTCTTTTTCTTTGTATCATCGATAGAGCAAAGATAAGGAACATAATTGACACGTAAAAAGGCTCTTAAGCAAGCGCTGTTAAAACCATGAAAAATACAGCTTGAGTACTTATCTTGTAGTCATTGGAATCGGCATATTTATATGTTTTTTATGTGACGAAGATGCCAAACAAACATGCAGTTCACATGAATGTTAAGTGATGACTACAGCCCATAGACTCTTACGCAAAGACCGGAGGTCAAAATACAGATGCATTGTTGTGTACTGAGTGATTCAATTTCCTTTACAGTTCGGTTTTTAGCAACACTGAACAAAACAATTTAGCTTTTGAACAGTTTTTTCTCACTAAGTTTGTTCTATCACCCATCACACAACAACATTGACCCCATATTTCAATAAGGACGTGTTCAATATCAGTCCCCTAGTAGAATTAACTAGATAGCATCGAGGGACGTATGACAAATAGTTATTATTGGATATTTCCAACATTTGCGTGGGAAATGTTATCTAGTGCTTCGTTAATGTCATTATTATTGACTCTATCAATGTATGTATGTATCTTAGGCAGAGAGTGTAGAGCGCCAGATATCCCGGTCCTGACATACCTCTTATGCCTCGTCTACCTTCATCATTCTCTTCATACATGCACGCCGATTCCTAAGACTTTTGACCCCACCATCAGACAGAATTCGACCTACTTGATTATGGTAGGTCAGTCTTGGTCTTCCTGGGCCTCTGCAGCCATCCACATTCGCATTGTATATCTGTTTAGTCATTCGCTGATTTAACATTCTTTCGATATACCCGAACCATCGGAGCATGCCTTTTTTCATTCTTACACCGATACTATCATTCACACAAAGTGTGATTTGCTTGCATTACTTAAAAAAATAGTTCAAATGCAAATAAAATCGCACAACTCACTCAACAACATCGATTGTCTTGAATAGATAACATTCAAACCTAAATCGACGACAATTAGTACTTACTAGGATTAAGACTGAAACCTAACCATTTTCGTACCAACCCATTGATGATGTCATTCTCATTAGGCAATGTAATACCTAGCTTACATGCTTAGTTCTAAGCGGTTTAGTGAGCGGTAGTAGAGGTTGGCAGTTGGCAATCGATTCGATGATCAGTGACTTGACAATGGATTATTATTCTATGCCTAGGTTGCACCAAGATTTTTGTTAGTTATTATAACATTTCACATCCTTCTCTAACTTTAACAGATTTATATAGGTCGCGCCACGTAAAAAGAACGCTGGAAGAAAGTAGAAGGGATGTGTTCGCGCATCGGTACACTTGCGCACGAAAGTACTAGCCCTATTGGTTTATTTTTGATCTAGCTTTCGCTTGCGGTTTCGTGTATTGGTAGGCAGATTGAAAACTATATTACATAGAATAACATAAAATGAAATAAAAACACATGACGCGCAGCTTGACCGCCAGCGTTCTTTTTACCTGGCGCGACCTATACTATTTATTTTTTGCAATAACACATGCGAGTGAACTTTAGAAATTAAAGAAAAAACGAAAAGGAAAATTTGACTTCGGGCAGGAATTGAACTTGCGACCTTAGGATAACCAGTATATAGTTATTAATTAAATCGATTGAAAATCGAAAGGGAAATCAAAATTTGATGCATCGGTGTGGGACTTCGGTAGCTTAGTGGTAAAGCGGCTGGACTGGTTATCCTGAGGTCGCAGGTTCAATTCCTGTCCGAAGTCAAATTTTTCTTTCCGTTTTTTCTTTAATTTTTAACAGATTTCAATAAGTAAGCCTGGGTTGCACCACGATATTTGTTTAAGTTAAAGTTAATGTAACATTTCATATCCTTCTCTTACTTATGGAAATATGTTAAAGTTAGAGAAGGATGTGAAATGTTACAGTAACTAACAAATATCTTGGTGCAACTCAGGCTTACTTATTGAAATCTGTTAAAAATTAAAGAAAAAATATTATGCATATAAAAATATGGGTATCCACCGAACATTTTACTAGCAATAAAGATGGTACGATTATTACACATACTTCTTTTTCTTTGTATCATCGATAGAGCAAAGATAAGGAACATAATTGACACATAAAAGGCTCTTAAGCAAGCGCTGTTTAAACCATGAAAAATACAGCTTGAGTACTTATCTGGTAGTCATTGGAATCGGCATATTTATATGTTTTTTAAGTGACGAAGATGGCAAACAAACATGCAGTTCACATGAATGTTAAGTGATGACTACAGCCCATGCACCACGATATTTGTTTAAGTTAAAGTTATTGTAACATTTCATATCCTTCTCTAACTTATGGAAATATGTTAATGTTAGGGAAGGATGTGAAATGTTACAGTAACTAACAAATATCTTGGTGCAACTCAGGCTAAGGGTTCCAGACCTTTAAAGAAGAAAAGGATCCTTTGTAGGATACCACCTTATTCATGAACGAACGTTAGATACGTTTTAGCTATTGAATGCTTTGACTTTGTCAGTTGCATTGTCAAATGTGCAGGAAAGAAAAAGACAAAGGAGAGATTAGCAACACTTTAGCTAAAATACGTTTATGAATAAGGGGGATTGTGTCTCGTCAGTCTATATTTTTTAATGTAAAGAAGGTGTCAAGCAACCGTTCAGTTCACATGAATGTTAAGTGCTGACAGCAGCCACAAAAAGCAGAGGTCAAAATGCAGATGCGTTGATACCCCTGAGCCATATGTTGTTATGTGTCAGTGATCGGTATTACGGGGCCATATGTTACCATCAAACTGGACTACGATAGTGCTCAACACTACCATTTGGCGGCAGATAGATTAGGTAATGCGGTGATGCCTACGCCCTCGCTCTCCGTCGCTGGAACTCTAACCAGTAAAAAAACTTTCTCGAGATTTAGAATATTTTTGATTACTGCCTTTGATTTTTTTAAACCAAGGTGACAAGCAACCGTGCACTTCACATTGATGTTAAGTAATGACTGCAGCCTATAAACGTCTACATAAAAACCAGATAACAAAATGCAGTGGCGTTGCGATCCCTGAGACTTAAGTTGTTATGTCTCTGCGATCGTTATAATAAATTACCATCTAACCGAAACACTATAGTACTGAACACTACCATTTGGCACACAGCAGATAGATTAGGTAATGCGGTAGTGCCTACGCCCTCGTGTATCTTGAACTCTACCTCTACTTGTAAAAATGGATATAATAATAATGGCAACCCATTATACGTCCCACAGCTTTGCACGAGTCTCTCCCCTTTTTGAGGGGAGGCCTGGAGCTTACTCCACCACGCTGCTCCAATGCGGATTGGTGGAGGTGGGTGGGTTAGTGGCCAACCCACTGTCGGATGTTTTCAAACCGCCCATAAGGCCTCCGACAAGGTTTAACGACTGCTATCCATCGATAGCAACCGGGACTGACGGCTTAACGTGCCCTCCGAAGCACGGAAACGCGCATTTAATTTGCCATTAGCGGTCACCCATCACACTATCCGACCGCGCCCGTAGTGCTTAACCGAGCAGATCGCTTACGATCTACACCAGCCACTGGGCCATGCGCGCTTCAAAAATGTAAAAATGGATGTTCACTAAGATTTTTTTACTACTACACGCGTTACTACACGCGTTTGATAGAATGTTAGTTCGTAAATTACTTACTGAAATACTTGTATGATTGCGTGTCAAACTATAATAAAACGTATTAGCATAACGAGTCGCGCAATCGTTATAACAATGAAATCGACTTCACGGTTTGAAAAGCGCTTTTTCTAGTTCATGATTTATGATATTTGAATACTACATTCAGAATGGTAGTTATTGTAGTAAAACGTGGCCAAGGGCAAGTCGGACTAATGTACAGAAATGAGACATTCTACGGATATACTTTTTACATTAGTATATTATACTTAGTTTTATCTTAGTGATATTCTTGACATTTTTTTTTCTTGTTTGACATGTATATATAAATTGTTATTCACTTTAATTTATTTTGTTTGTTTTTGACGTGTCATTAGAGGTGCCTGTCACTCTAAATGAATAAATGAGTGTCTGATTCTGATTCTGATTATATATCCCTACTAATACCATAAATGTGAAAGTAACTGTGTCTGTCTGTCTGTCTTTGACCTTTTCAAGTCCAAACGCCTGAACCTGATTTTAATGAAATTTGGTACAGAGATAGAGCTGACTTTGACAAAGAACATAGGCTACTTTTCGACACCCACGTGGGCGAAGCCGCGGGCTAGTTTACTATACATTACTAAAAATATCCCTTCTTTCCCTCTCTCAACAAAAAAAAAACAGTTTTCTATAAAGTAGATAAAAACACTCACAACAACTGCCTCGGTAGCCTAGTGGTAGCAGGCCACTACTACTACGCTGAGGTCCTGGGTTCGATTCCCGGGTAGGGGGTTATCAGAGATAATGGTGAAAAAGCCTTTATCTCTGGTTCTATTGGGATTTTTCCATTTTCTGGAAATTTCCCAGTACCTCAAAGTTTGTTAATGTGCCCGGAGATGTCAACAGGCTCGCCACCTGTAACATGGGCCAAAAACGTAACCGGCGAATCGTGGGTGTTTGCATGTATGCTTGAATGCATGCATTTACCCCTGCCTACCCCTTCGGGGATTACAGGCGTGAAGTTACGTAGATAAAAACACGGCAACGAAGAGCATCTAATAAAAAATTGATACGGTCCGTTCTCTTCTTTCTTCGCCTTAGCTTTGCATAAATAAAATGAAAGCTGCATTAGCCTGCTACAATACTGGAAATATTTCTATAAATATCACCTTTCAGGGAACCACGAGGGATTTATGGGAACGTATTATTGAGGTTATGATCAGTGACAGGAAGCGCTTTCCCTATCTTTATTTTTAGCGGGTAAATTAATAGGTTAGAATATTTTTACCCTATAAAAACGGCTTCCAACTTGGATACGATGCGATAGGCTAAAGCGCTTTCTCTGAACTTGACGGCGCGCGGCACACGTAGTACAAATATATCCTATTTTAATGGCATTGCGTTACAAATTTAACAAATGGGTAATGGTTTGTTTGACACCAGCGCGGGCGATGCAATCAACTTCGGTGAGCAAAAACCTTATCACTAAGAGATTAAACTAAGCGCTTACAGTAAAGGCTAAATCTATCCTAACGTTAGGGTAACCCTAACGTTATGATAGATTATTAGGTTATCCTTTACTTGGGTAAGACTTTCTAGAGGTTATTATGACCGCAAGGTACCTTATACGTACGTATGGATAAAAATTTAAAGCGCTTTTGAAATTAGCCGCTAATCCGGTCCCTGGTTATGATGACACTTGTGTTCCTGACATCGTCATTATATTACTACTTCTTTTTATGTTATGAAAGTGGCAAACAAACATGCAGTTCACATTGATGTTAAGTGAAGACTACAGCGTATAGATACTTACACAAAGACCAAGGTCAAAATGCAGATGCGTTACCACTCCTGAGGCCTTCGGTGTTATGCCTTTGCGCCGGATTTTACAGGGTACCTGACCGGAGCACGATAGTGCTGAACACGACAATTTAGCGGCAAGTATATTAGGTAATGCGGTGGTGCCTACGCCCGCGAGCTCCGTCACTGGAACTCTACCACCAGTAAAAACTGGTAGTTATATAAAGCTGCGCATACGATAGAGAAGCCGAAGCAGTTCCCAAATGTGTGTAGTGTAGACCGGCTTACGGGCCTCGAACGAGCGCTTCGAGCTTTCGACTCGTGCTCGACTCGCCCGTTGTCGGTTTTTTGATGAATACAAAGGGATGTGATTAGCGCTCGCCGTGTTCGAGGAGAGTGATCCTTGTAGGCTCGTTGCACGTCCACACTTGACACCGGAGCGGCTCGCGGCTTGTGCTCGGCTCGTCTAGCATATACGAAACTTTATAACGAAAGGAAAACTCTCCAACTACGGCATTGATAGTAACCATTTTCTTAAAGTTATAATGGGTTGAGTCAGCTATCCTTAAAAGATAGATACATGCCATCGCATAAGATAACTCCAAATTGTAGAACAAACTATGCTAAAAATAGATTTTTGGTCAGAGCTTGCAACATACATAATAAACGATATAATCACATTGACATGTTCAACTGCAAACTGTGTAATTTTACTCTATCTGTGAAAAAAGTTAATACCTAATGTTTACTTTTTGTCTATTTCCTACAAATAACTTTTTCATGTATTGTATATACACGAAATAATTATTTGTATTAAAATTTTTTGAATGTACTTAAACTTATTCAAAATTCTGTAGTGTTCGCTATGTAATTTTTAGCATTGGAACTATTTTGGCTAATGAATTATTCATGTCCTACCATAACCATATGTATTACAAAAAGCTGTAAGTTTCCTTAAATAAATAAATAAAATTCCACCATATATTGCACCAAATTCTCACACTCACAATCTTTGCGATTTTACTTAGAAAACCTAAAATAAACCCAATATAATCATCTTGGATCTACAAATATGTAAAACCATTGTAATATTGCTTATTTCTTAAAGCCATGACCTAATCGATTTAGATAACGCAAAAAAATCTAGGTCAGCAGGTATCATGAGTTTCAGACTCGTAAATTCTAACTGTCTTAAGTAATCCCCTTGATATAGGTTGCCTAAGTTATCGTAGTATCTAGGCTTCGTTTATTCTGAGCATATATTTTATCTAAACAATACGAAGTGCGCGCTTTGTCCCGCGGCTGGTGTAGATCGTAAGCGATCTACTCGGTTAAGCGATACGGGCGCGGCCGGGTGTGTGATGGGTGACCGCTAGTGGCAAATTAAAATGCGCGTTTTCGTGCTTCGGAGGGCTCGTTAAGCCGTCGGTTTCGGTTGCTATCCATAGATAGCAGTCGTTAAACCTTGTCGGAGGCCTATTGGACGGGTTAGCTACTAACCCGTATCTCCACCAACCCGCATTGGAGCAGCGTGGTGGAGTAAACTCCAGGTCTCCCCCCAAAAAGGGGAAAGACTCGTGCCCAGCAGTGGGACATATAATGGGTTGCCATTATTATAAATAATACAAACAATGTTTTTTTTTAATGTGATGGAAGCGGCAAACAAGCTTGCTGTTCACGTTGATGTTAAGTGATGACTGCAGCCTTTAGACGCCCACACTAAAACCAAGGTCAAACTGCAAATGTGTTACCACCCTTGAGGCCTAAGATGTTATACCTCTGTGCCGGAAATTACAGGGCCGTGCATTACCACCTGACCGGAACACGATAGTGCTGAACATTACAAGCGGCAAGGATATTAGGTAATGCAGTGGTACCTACGCCCGCGAGCTCTTTCACTGGAGCTCTACCACCAGTAAAAAAGTCATCTTGTGTTGTGTAAAAAGTCTCTCAAAGTGCTGTGGGCGTCTTTGGAAACGCTTTGTCCAGCAGTGGACATATTTCTGGTGGTGTGATTTTGAAAACAGGGTCGTGACGTCCCAACACCTTCATAAAAATACGACCGTTACAAAAAAATGCTTTTTTTTTAATCGAAACATGACAAAGACAAACCCATCAGAGCCTGAATCGGACGCTTAGTTCAAATATCATTCGTATTTTCTCAATTATTATGAGGGTCGCACACTTGTCGCAGCTGCCGACGTCCAATGACGTCATAGGACGCCTTCTGAATAATTCACGAATATAACGTCGCTCTTTGTGATATATCTCTCTTACTTTTCTATTTTCATTCTGCCAACTTCGCTGTTATGGTCGAGTTTTATAACTAAGATGTAGCTGGCTGAATAAAATTCGGACAAAAATAACAAAAAGCTAAAAGACAAGGGAAATAAGAGAATACTAAATTAATGTGATATGGACCAGAGCTTTTAAATTTTTAAGATTATATGGCCTACAAATAATTTTTAAAAAAATTCTCGCTGAATTAGTGGTGATAGGAACACTTTTAATTGTTACAAGGGCTTAAGCTTGATGTTGAGTTCGAAGTACACATAAGCCTTACTTGTCAGTATTTTTTTTTCTCTTATGTTATGGATGTGGCAAACAAGCATGCAGTACTCATTGATGTTAAGTGATGACTGTAGCCTATAGATACTTACACAAAGACTAAGGTCAAAATTCATATTATGCGTTGCCACTCCTGAGGCCTAAGGTGTTATGCCACTGTGCCGGGAACAAGACAAGACAACTCTAACCTACATTACAAAATTTACATCTTTAAAAACACTCGCGTTGAAATGTTCCCAGCGAATTCGTTGAACATTATCGTAAGGTACTATAATGTTCAACGAATTCTTCATTTACGAAATAGCGCTAACATTTTAATATGGCCGGTGGACACTAATACCCAGATCCGAAAGAAATATCTCTAGGCCATACAAATATTTGTCTCGGTGCGGGGATCGAGTCCGCGACCCTTCGAATGAAGCATTCATCTCACACCGCTGGACTTACCTGTCGTCAATATAATAATAGTTTAATATACCTACTTATGTGGTCCACGGCCTCGATAATATTGGTAACCAGTTCAGCATGATATAGTATAGTATAGTATCATAATAATATGCCTGACGCTGGTTTTGAACTGGAAAAAAATCTCACTTCCACAGACAACGACATTTTCTATCGAGCAAAAACAAATACTTACAAAACCAATTCAAATAAAGTGCTGAACGACAACTTTAACATACATTACAAAAATAACGTCTTTAAAACATTCGCTTTGAAATGTTCCCGAGAGAGAAGAGAATTCGTTGAACATTAAATAGCGATAACATTATAAAATGGCCGGTGGACACTAATATCCAGACCCGAAAGAAATATCTCCCGAAAGAATATATATTCATACAAATATTTGTCCCGGTGCGAGTATCGAATCCGCGACCCTTCAAATGAAGCAGTCATCTCACACCGCTGGACTAACCTGTCCTCACTATAATTATTATTATCATAATAATATGCCTGACGCTGGTTTTGAATTGGAACATATTTCCACTTCCACAGACAACGACATTTTCTATCGAGCAAAAACAAATACTTACAAAACCAATGCAAATAAAGTGCTGAACGACAACTTTAACATACATTACAAAAACAACATCTTTAAAACATTCGCGTTGAAATGTTCCCGAGAGAGAAGAGAATTCGTTGAACATTAACGTGCCTTTTACGAAATAGCGCTAACATTATAAAATGGCCGGTGGATTTGAAATTGCGATTGCTTCGATCTAAAAGGCTTTTCATATGCTTTCATGTGGAATACGTTGTTTTTGTTCTAAACAGTGATGTACGTTCCAGGGATGTTATGGATATGAAGTTTCGGATACGGATTGGATTCGGATATAGCAATTATTATTATATCGGATACGGATAGGGATATAAAATTATTTCCAATTATCCGTTAGTTTCGGATAACTTCAGTTATGGATATTAGATTTTTAAGAAATGGGCGCTGGGCGTCGGGACGCTGGGCGTCGGGACGCTGGGCGTCGGGACGCTGGGCGTCGGGACGCTAGGCGTCGCGACGCCTAACGAGACGCTCGACGTCGGTACGCTGGACGCGGGGCGTCGGGACGCTGGGCGTCGGGACGCTGGGCGTCGGGACGCTAGGCGTCGCGACGCCCAACGAGACGCTCGACGTCAGAACGCTGGACGCGGGGCGTCGGGACGCTGGGCGTCGGGACGCTGGGCGTCGGGATGCTGTGCGTCGTGACTCTGTGCGTCGGGATGCTGTGCGTCGGGATGCTGTGCGTCGGGACGCAGGGCTCCGGGACGCTGGGCGTCGGGACGCAGAACTTCGGAACGCTGGGCGTCGGGACGCAGGACGTCGGGACGCAGGGCGTCAGGACGCACGGCGTCGGGATGCAGGGCGACGGGATGCAGGGCATCGGGCTGCTGTGTACGGGATGCTGAGCGTCGGGACGCTGGGCGTCGGGACGCTGGGCGTCGGGACGCTATGCGCCGGGACGCTGTGCGTCGGGACGCTGTGCGTCGGGACGCTGGGCTTCGGGATGTTGGACGTCGGGACGCTAAACGTCGGGACGTTGGGGGTATGGACGCTGGGCAGCGGGACACTGGGCGTCGGGACGCAGGGCGCCGGGACGCTGGGTGTCAGGACGCAGGGCGTCGGGTCGCAGGGCGTCGGGTCGCAAGGCGTCGGGACGCAGAGCATCGGGACGCTGGGCGTCGGGACGCTGGGCGTCAGGACGAAGGGCGTCAGGACGCAGGGCGTCGGGACGCTGGGCCTCGAGACGCACGGCGTCGGGATGCTGTGCGTCGGGACGCTGTAGGTCGGGAACCTGTGCGTCGGGACGCTGGGCGTCGGGATGTTGGACGTTTGGACGCTTAACGTCGGGACACTGGGCGTCGGGACGCTGGGCGTCGGGACGCAGGGCGTCGTGACGCAGGGCGTCGGAACGCAGGTCGCTGGGACGCTGGGTGTCGGGACGCAGGGTGTCGCGACGCTGTGCGTTGGGACGCTGTACGTCGGGACGCAGGGCGCCGGGACGCTGGGCGTCAGGACGCAGGGCGTTGGGACGCTGGGCGTCGGGACGCAGGGCATCGGGACGCAGGGTGTCGGGACGCTGGGCGTCGTGACTCTGTGCGTCGGGATTTTGTGCGTCGGGACGCTGTGCGTCGGGACGCTGTGCGTCGGGACGCTGTGCGTCGGGACGCTGTGCGTCGGGACGCAGGGCTCCGGGACGCTGGGCGTCGGGACGCTGTGCGTCGTGACTCTGTGCGTCGGGATGCTGTGCGTCGGGACGCTGTGCGTCGGGACGCAGGGCTCCGGGACGCTGGGCGTCGGGACGCAGAACGTCGGGACGCTGGGCGTCAGGACGCACGGCGTCGGGACGCTGGGCGTCGAAACGCTGAGTGTCGGGACGCTGGACGTCGAAAAGCTCAACGTCGGGACGCAAAACGTCGGGACGTTGGGGGAAGGGACGCTGGGCAGCGGGACACTGGGCGTCGGGACGCTGGGCGTCGGGACGCTGGGCGTCGGTACGTTGGGCGTCGGGACGCTGGGCGTCGGGACGCTGGGCGTCGGGACGCTGGGCGTCGGGACGCTGGGCGTCGGGACGCTGGGCGTCGGGACGCTGGGCGTCGGGACGCTGGGCGTCGGGACGCTGGGCGTCGGGACGCTGGGCGTCGGGACGCTGGGCGTCGGGACGCTGTGCGTCGGGACGCTGGGCGTCGGGACGCTGGGTGTCGGGACGCAGGGCGCCGGGACGCTGGGCGTGGGAACTTAGGGTGTCGGGACGCAGGGCGTCGGGACGCTCGATTTCGGGATCCTGGTATTCGGGATGCTAAGTGTCGGGACGCTGGGCGGCAGGACGCTTGGCGTCGGGACGCTGGACGTCGGGACGCCTAACGAGACGCTCGACGTCGGGACGCTGGGCGCTGGGCGTCAGGACGCTGGGCGTCGGAACGCTGTGCGTCGGGACGCTGGACGTCATAAAGCTCGACGTCGGGACGCAAAACGTCGGGACGCTGGGGGTAGGAACGCTGGGCGTCGGGACGCAGTGCGTCGGGACGCCGGGCGTCGGATGCAGGGCATCGGGCTGCTGGGCGTCTGGACGCTGGGCCTCGGGACGCTGGGCGTCGGGATGCTATGCGCTGGGACGCTGTGCATCGGGTCGCTGTGCGTCGGGACGCTGTGCGTCGGGACGCTGTGCGTCGGGACGCTGTGCGTCGGGACGCTGTGCGTCGGGACGCTGTGCGTCGGGACGCTGTGCGTCGGGACGCTGTGCGTCGAGACGCTGTGCGTCGGGACGCTGTAGGTCGGGACATTGTGCGTCGGGACGCTTGGCGTCGGGACGTTGGGCGTCGGGACGCTGAGCGTCGGGACGCTGGTCGTCGGGACGCTGGGTGTTGGGATGCAGGGCGCCGGGACGCTGGGCGTGGGGACGCAGGGTGTCGGGACGCAGGGCGTCGGGACGCTCGACGTCGGGATCCTGGTCTTCGGGATGCTAAGTGTCGGGACGCTGGGCGGCAGGACGCTGGGCGTCGGGACGCTGGACGTCGGGACGCCTTACGAGACGCTCGACGTCGGGACGCTGGGCGCTGGGCGTCAGGACGCTGGGCGTCGGAACGCTGTGCGTCGGGACGCTGGACGTCGAAAAGCTCGACGTCGGGACGTAAAACGTCGGGACGCTGGGGGTAGGAACGCTGGGCGTCGGGACGCAGGGCGTCAGGACGCATGGCGTCGGGACGCTGGTCGTCGGGACGTTGGGTGTTGGGACGCAGGGCGCCGGGTCGCTGGGCGTGGGGACGCAGGGTGTCGGGACGCAGGGCGTCGGGACGCTCGACGTCGGGATCCTGGTCTTCGGGATGCTAAGTGTCGGGACGCTGGGCGGCAGGACGCTGGGCGTCGGGACGCTGGACGTCGGGACGCCTTACGAGACGCTCGACGTCGGGACGCTGGGCGCTGGGCGTCAGGACGCTGGGCGTCGGAACGCTGTGCGTCGGGACGCTGGACGTCGAAAAGCTCGACGTCGGGACGTAAAACGTCGGGACGCTGGGGGTAGGAACGCTGGGCGTCGGGACGCAGTGCGTCGGGACGCAGGGCGTCAGGACGCATGGCGTCGGGACGCAGGGCGTCGAGAAGCTCGACGTCGGGACGCGAAACGTGGGGACGCTTGGGGTAGGGACGCTGGGCGTCGGGATGCTGGGCGTCGGGACGCTGTGCGTTGAGACGCTGTGCGTCGGGACTTATTATTAAAGTAATTTTTTGAGATTAAATAATCAGGCCGATATGTAAATGTAAATAAAGTTTGAAAGTATAGATCAATACCTACATTCCTTATTTAGTTGGCTAATCTACTCTATGACCTGGCAAAAGGTAAAGGTCAACTCAAGGTCAATTGGGTACTGCGAGATAGCTTTCTGATAAGTTTTTATGCCTTACTATGTTATAATCGGACCTAAGTTTAACTACTCATCATACCTGCACCCTCTAGTCCTTGCACTAGGGCTCTATCAACGTAACGTTATGTCCTTTAAGTACAAACCAAAAAGAAATTCTAATTAATTAAAGTAGGTAAGTAAAGAAACAATATGCGAACGTGCAGCGAAAAAATCCAATTTTACTTTGTCTTCTTTGAAACAAACGTTGGCAGCGGTACAATCTCATATATAATGCTGGCTCGTTACATGCAAGCGCTAATGCAATTAGGTATGCGGATAATGGATTACGCCTTTTTTCGTACTTCACTGCGGGTATGTCTGAAAAGATTTTTCGGTGATGGATAAAGTAATAGATGGGAATTTAAAATATTTTAATTCAATTAAAAACTGCCTTTTACGTAACCTAGGTGGCAAACAAGCATGCATTTCTCATAGTGATGAATGTAGCCTATAGACACCCATACAAAGACCAGAGGGCAAAATGCAGATGCGTTGCTTGAGACCTTATTTGTATTGTCTTTGTGGTAGTTATAACTCGGTCACACATACTATCTAACCGGAACACGATAGTGCTGAATACTACCACTTGGCAGCAGATAGGTACGCAAAACTGTCGACAATTGTTATTGTTTTATTTTAAATGTACCCGAAATCAAAATAATATTTGTTTGTAACCGATAGAAATGTTAATAATTTTAATAATTTTACATCAATTCACTCAGTAAGTGAATTGATGTAATTCTTTTGAGAAAATAAAAGTTCTTAAACCACAATATGGTGGTACCTATTCCCTCGGGTCCCTACACTGGAGCTCTACCAACGCACATGTATTCATAACAATACCCGCAATTTTCCTGCCGTAATAAAAAAATAAAAGAAATTATAATTAATTAAAGTAAACAAAGAAACAATATGCGAACGTGCAGCAAAAAAAATCCAATTTTACTTTGTTTTCTTTGAAATAAATGTTGGCAGCGGTACAATCTAAACTAATATATATTATTATAAAGAGGTAATATTTTTTTGTTTGTTTGTTTGTAATGAATAGGCTCAATAACTACTGGACCGATTTTTAAAAATTATTTCACTATTCGAAAGCCAAAATATCCACGGGTAACATAGGCTATATTTTATTTCGGAAAAAATAGGGTTCCGTAAGATATTTGGGTTTTTCAGACACAAGGTGTAAAAAATCAACCAGAAAAGTTACTTATTTTGCGTACGCCGCCTAAACTATAAAAGATATCGAGGAAGACTTTAGGCTATATCTATGTATAATCATCACGCTAAGACGAATAGAAGAGGGTAGGCAACATTGCACCGCGCGAAGCCGGGGCGGGCCGCTAGTCTCATATATAATGCTGGCTCGTTATATGCAAGCTTTAACGCAATTAGGTATGCGGATAATGGCTTTTTGTGTTTTCATAATATGTACGAATTTGCATCTCAATATCATAATTTCACGCTAGTGAACTCAGTTGGATGCCACAACATTCCTTAACCTTGAGAAGTCAGGATCTTATACGGCAATATATTTATGTATTTACCGAATGTACTAAAAAGTGTTTGGATAGACGCGTACGTGTATGTTACTTATCGTCATTAATACTAATGAAGTCGGTTAAAAATCAAAAAAATAAAAAACTTAAAAAAAGTATACCGACTCGAGTCGCCAATTACGAACCTTGAAAGATCTTTGGTCTGACTTCAAAATATTCCAAAAGTGTATGGTGCATTGCTCTTTCGGTTAAAATTTGTTTTCTGTTATTTTTTATTTATTAGTAGCGGATTTTTGAAGTCGATATTTTTGTTTAAGCTTTGTTAGATGGAAAATAAAGAATATGGTATTTGTTTTTATATTATTTCGCATTACACTTGCTTGTGAAATATATTTTATTTTAAAGAAAAATGGAAAGAAAAATACCATAAAGCAGGGCAATAAATGTGAAGGAAAGATTTGACAAATCGGGCAGGACTTCAGTAGCTCAATTGGAAGAGCGGCTGGACTAGATTCCCAGTAGGCCGCGAGTTCGAGTCTCGCCTGAAGTCAAATTTTTCTTTCCATTTTTCTTTGAAATAAAGAATATGGTAATTCTTTGATGACGAAACGTCAATTTAATGTATATTAAATTAACAGAGATTTTAAAGCTCTTTATTCAATAAAAACGTTTAAAAATGCCAGATACATGCGACTGTGATCGCATAATAATATATCTGCATTTAATTATGTATATCAACAAGAATTAACACTGAACATGTCGCGTAAAAAAGTCCAATTTTACTTTGTTTTCTTTGAAATAACGCTGGCGAAAGTACTATTCCATATAAAATAGTGGCTCGTTACATTCAAGCTTTAATGCAATTAAGTATGCGTACTCTTATGTCTTTTTATGTTTTTAGGGTTCCGTAGCCAAATGGCAAAAAAGAGTATAAGTATAAATTAGCGCATCACCTCTTGCAGGCAACCTCTATACATTAATCCCAACAACAGTTGTTCTAGGACAGGACGCGTCAACGCCTAGGCCGATCGTATCTCTCTTTTTTATGTCAAATGATTGACAGACAATCAGACGGGCCACCTGATGGAAGGTAGTCACCGTCGCCTATGAACATTTGCAACACCAGGGGAGTTGCCAACGCGCTGCCAGCCCTGAAGGACTCTTTTGACGCCATTTTTGAAGAGCCCCATATTGTAGCACCGAGGGAACACCTCAGAGGGAAGTTCATTCCACAATTTACACGTTCTCTATCGCATGCCCCACGCTCTCGCTCGCACGTTCGACTAAAAGTGATACTCTTTCGTGCGAACAGCCGGCGTTCATCGATGTGTAAGACGTTATCACATCATGACTGTTTATTTTTCTTTCTTTCAAATTACAGCCAGTACAACTTAAATTTAATCGAAAAGCTGAATAGATAATCATTAGTAACTGTTTGGTGGCTGATATGTATGTATGTAACTTCACGCCAAGTCCCTAAAGGGGTAGGCAGAGAGTGTTTAGCGCCAGATATCCCGGTCCTGCCACATCTGCCCGTGCTCTTCATACATGCACGCCGATTCCTAAGACTTTTGACGGCAGATATTACCTAATTCAACAGTGCGATGTCCTTGAGTGCTGTCATTGGAACTCCCATCTCCAAAATTGAAGATTTTAACCACAATTTTCTCTTTCCAGAAGAGAAACAAAAAGAAGCTGAGGATAAGAGTCCGGCAGAAGAGCAAGCAGCGACGAAGATCCAGGCGGTTTTCCGTGGTCACAGAACCAGGAAATCGATGAGCATGAAAGCGGCAACAAAACCTGACCAGCAACCTGAGCCGGAGCCGACCAAGGCTGAACTAGAGGCTGAGTTCAGAGCTGATGATAAAGGTTAGTGGTTTTTGTATAACTGGAGAAATGTCATCCACTGACACACACAAATCTTCAAAACTTTAGGCTATCAATGAGTGTAATGTTTAATGTTTTGTGGTTGTTTTTCTTTTTACTATTGTAATAGTTCATAGTAGATAATATAATTGTTTTTATATTATTTCGCATTAACACATGCTTGTGAAATATATTTTATTTTTAAAGAAAAATGGAAAGAAAAATTTAACTTCAGGCGAGGCTCGAACTCGCGACCTACTGGGAATCTAGTCCAGCCGCTCTTCCAATTGAGCTACTGAAGCCCTGCCAATAGATGTGAAGGAAAGATTTGACAAATCGGGCAGGGCTTCAGTAGCTCAATTGGAAGAGCGGCTGGACTAGATTCCCAGTAGGTCGCGAGTTCGAGCCTCGCCTGAAGTCAAATTTTTCTTTCCATTTTTCTTTAAAAATAAAGTAGATAATATAGTTTATTTATATCTGAAACCTACTACGTTTTTTTGTATTGGAAGTGGCAAACAAGCATGCAGTGCACATTGATGTTAAGTGATGACTGTAGCGTTTAAACACTCACAGAAAGACCAGAGGTCAAAATGCAGATGCGTTACCACTCCTGAGGCCTAAGGTGTTATGCCTCTGTACCGGAAAATACAGGGCCGTACATTACCACCTGACCGGAACACGATAGTGCTGAACACTAGTATTTAGCGGCAAGTAAATTAGGTAATGCGGTGGTGCCTACGCCCGCGAGCTCCGTCACTGGAGCTCTACCATCAGTTTTGAAGATTTGTGTGTGTCATCCACTGACACACAAATCTTCAAATCTTTAGGCTACCAATAAGTGTAATATCTAATGTTTTTTGTTATTACTCTTTTTGTATTTTCCTATTGTAATAGTTCACGGTAGATAATATACGAGTATTATATTGTTTACATCTGAAACCTGCTATAGGTCGCGCCAGGTAAAAAGAACGCTGGCGGTCAAGCTGCGCAGTAGACGATTTATCGATCTATTTGGTGGTATGAGGTGCGGCGTTTTCAATCTGCCTACCAATACACGAAACCGCAAGCGAAAGCTAGATCAAAAATAAACCAATAGGGCTAGTACTTTCGTGCGCGAGTGTACCGATGCGCGAACACATCCCTTCTACTTTCTTCCAGCGTTCTTTTTACGTGGCGCGACCTATACCACACCGCGGACACTGCGCCAAAATTTCGTACAAACGTTTAATTTGGTTTCTATTACACAGACATCAATCAGTGACGTGTATTTACACGCGCACCTGTGTGCGTAGCACGTACAAAATACCAACCGTCGCCCATAAGAGGGGAAGGGGTCGAGTGATGCGGGCAAATCGGACGGGACGTCGAAGTGTCCATTCTATTTTGCTCTGCTACTACTATTCTAAACTTATATAGTTAAAGTATTGGGAAGAGGAGAGCCACCCACTACAAGCCACCCAATACTTGCTTCCTGGGTTCTGGCCACTGTATAATGTATACAACATGATTATACTGTATAATCATGTTGTATTGTACCTATGTTAAAGAAATTACCTTTTTTACTGAGTGATTAGAGTTTTGATTAAAACTTACCCGAAGTACTCGTATGTAAAGTAGGGTTGTTGAGGATTCCTCTTCCTCTTCCTCATAATGAGGAAGTTCCGCAATATTATGGGTTCCTCAACCGTTTCCGCATCCTCATAAATAAAAACAAAAAAATCCTCTTCCGCTGCCGCTTCCTCAAAATTTAAGAGGAATTTATGAGGAATTTCATTGCGCATGCGCGTCTTGTATTCATGGCAATTCACACACACGCCGCAGCGCGATGCCGGGCCGAACAAGCGAGCGAGACCTCCCCTCCCTCCACTGGCGCTGTTCCTTGCTAGTTTGTTTTAATTTTATTGACATACATTACATACAATATTATGTTTATACGCGTAAGCAACTAAAAAGTTCGAATAATTCGGGGCTTTACGGAACTGTATCTATGGCAATACCTATATTCTCTTCCATCAATTGTCCCAGTGAACGACTTTTTAGCAATGCTGGATTGGTATAATTAAAACGATGAGCTAAGAAACTGGTTGTCAGGGAAAACAGCTTTCAAATTATTTTTTATAAAAACTAACCTACCTATAATTAATTTTGATTAATAGTATTAATTTCTTTTATGTTGATTAATAATATTCGACTTAAGTACCTAAGTAACAAAGAAATAAAGACTGCATTCCTATTTTAATTTCAATTTCTAAATAAAATTGTATCATTCACTCATCTTTTTTTGTGTGCGTGTGTTGTGTAGATACGAGTATGTTACTGAACTGGTCCGTAACTGCTGGACCGATTGTGATGATTCATTATTGTGTGTGTTTTGAGAATGGTTTAGAATCATAGTTCGGTCCACTGGAAAATGCCCTTTAATTATTTTTTTTGTATGTATGTACGTATGTAGTTATGTACATAGAGACAGGACAGCGGATTTTGGGGGTTGGGTCCGCTAGTATTTATAATTTCGTATCATCCTCTTTTCATCTTTCTGAAGCGCGCAAGACCTCGCGGCTCTAAGCGATCTACTCGATTAAGCGATATGGGTGCGGTCGGGTATGTGACGGGTGACCACTAGTGGCAAATTAAAATGCGCGTTGCCGTGCTTCGAAGAGCACGTTAAGCCCGTTTATTCCCATCGGCCTCCTCTGAGACCGGCACCGGGTGGCCATTATTAGGGCCAACGGCCACCCCGGTGGTCCACCAACCAGTACAGTTCCCACAGACATAAAAACTAAGGTCTCAGGTGTGGCAACGCATCTGCATGACCTTGGGTTTTTGTGTAGATGCCTATAATATGCTGCATTTATCACTTAACATCCATATAAACTAACCCCCTTATTCATAAACGTACATTAGATACGTTTTAGCTATAGAATGCTTTGCCTTTGTCAGTTGCATTGTCAAATATGCAGGAAGGAAAAGGACAAAGGAGAGATTAGCAACACTATAGTTAAAATATGTTTATGAATAAGGGGGTTAATGTTTATTTGTCAATTTCGTTAAACATAAAAAAGTGTGTGTGTTCTTATGTTCGCTCGTAAGAAGTTATAGGTGTACTTCTTTAGCGTTACAATCCAGTATAGCAGAAATAAAACAAAACGAGAAAAAAGTTAAGCTACTAACTTCAGACTATTGCTTTTATCTGTTTAGCAAGTACCTTCAGACTGTTACTTTTATCTGTGTAGCAACCCCCTTCAGACTGTTGTTTTTATCTGTTTAGCAACTAACTTCAGACTGTTGTTTTTATCTGTCGGTCTGCGCGCACATACTCAAAATTTACTCTCATCATTTTTTCCAATCACAAAATAAGTATCTATAACTTTAAAAGGAGAACCACCTTTGGATTGTTATGAATTGTTTAATGCGAAAAATCTCAATGTTACTCAATGAAACAAAACTCCGTTCTCCGGCTTAATATTAGATTGGGGAAAAAGTTTCTTCGCATTTTTTAAGATAATTCAAAACATTTTTTAATACAGTTTATTTAAATTTACTTAAGTATGTATGTACCATTTTGTTCGATAACCTTTTGCCATCTTGTAGGTAGGGACATGATGCCATTGCTATAAAAATTTTAGGACTTCTCATCAAAATACCGCGACAAGTGGATTTGGCAGTCCTCTCGTGATGTTAGCCTAACATTGCATAAAGAATTCTGAAGAGACCGAAACAGGTGGAAATCTGAAGGTGCAAGGTCAGGACTATACGGCGGATGCATTAACACCTCCCAGCCAAACTCTCTTAATTTTTGCTGAGTGGCTATAGATGTGTGAGGTCTAGCGTTATCATGATGAAACAACACACCCCTTCTGTTGATCAATTCCGGCTGCTTTCTCTCAACTTTTTGCTTTAATCTCATCAGTTGTTCGCAGTAGAGTTCAGAATCGATAGTCCTGCCTGGTGGTAATAGCTCATAATGAATAATGCCCTTCCAATCCCACCACACACACAACATCACCTTATTGCGAGTTAACCCGGGTTTCGCCACAGTCTGTGAAGCCTGACCGGCCTTTGACCACGACTTTTTTCGCACGTTCTTGTCGTACGTGATCCACTTTTCATCACCAGTTATCAGCTTCTTCAAAAATGATTCGGTTTCATTACGTCGTAATAAAGAATCACAAATGAGTACACGGTTCATTAGGTTTCTTTCAGTGAGCTCGTGAGGTACCCAAATATCGAGCTTTTTTTTGTACCCAGCTTTTTTCAAATGTGCCAAAACTGTTTTGTGATCAATTCTCAGTTCTTCAGCTACGTCGTAACTACTGATATGTCGATCTTGCTCCACTTTTTCAAAAATGGCATCCATTTTATCCGTAATAGGGCGACCAGAGCGAGGTGCATCTTTGACATCAAAATTTCCGGATTGAAAACGCTTAAACCAAATTTGTGCTACTCTCACAGACACTGCACTAGGTCCATAAACATCGCAAATTTTTTTCGCGGCTTGCGTTGCATCTTTACCTTTTTTGTAGTAAAATTTTAAAATGTATCGAATTTCTTCATTAAATTCACTCATCTTGACAGTACGAAAAACAAATGAAAATCACACATTTGCCTAATTTGAATTTGGAATTATGTTCTTTAAAATTTTAATTTTCAATGATACCAAAACCAGCCATATACAAATACTACAGCCAAAGAGATTTTATTACAAGTTCATACATACTATAATGCGAAAAGACTTTTTCCCCAACCTATTATTAATTTCTCTTCAGCGCATTATGGCTTGAGTTAAAACTACAATTTGAACATTCTAAGAAGTAGTACGGAAGACTCCAACAATCCAGTCACAGTATATCATCTTCATAATTCATGACTCTTGAATAACTGCAGAATATTTAATATTTAAAACGTCTCAAGTTCCTAGCGGGTATAAAATAACAAAAGGCGGCTAGAAAATTAATCTGATTTAAGCCCCGACATTAAGTTTTGAACCGTCCGCAAACTTCACTTCGCATAAACTATTTGTTAGGGGAAAATTCATTACAACCACAATTGCGTTAGTGCCTGACATTCTGGAGGCCATTCAAATATTCAGGAGTTTAGGCTAAACACAAAGCCTAGAACTGTGTGTTAAAGAGTTTCACTCATACAAAGTTATTTTTAACTGCCTCAGTAGCCTAGAGGTAGCAGGCCATTACTACTCCGCTGCGGTCCAGGTTTCGATTCCCGGGTCTGGGGATATTACTTGATATTAGAGATAACGATGTATCCTTTAACTCTGGTTCTATTGGGATTTTTCCATTTTTTGGAAGTTTCCCAGTACCTCGAAGTTTGGTAATGTGCCCGGAGTTGTCAATAGGCTCTTATGCTTCTTACTGCCATACGTTACCATCTAACCGGAACACGACAGTGCTGAACACTACCATTTGGCGGCAGATAGAGGTAATGCAGTGGTGCCTACGCCCGCGAGCTCTGTCACTAGAGCTCTACCAGTAAAAAATGTTAAAGTAAGATGATGAAACTCAGCCTAAGACAGCGATGACTATATTTGCGCCGCTTGTTTAAATTGTTAAAAAACGAAATATGTTTTTAACTACGAGTATTTACACCTCAGGAGTGACAACATTGCCTACTCCACCCGTGAAAATACAGGCAACGTTAGTAATGATATTTTATTTTAAAGAAAAATGGAAAGAAAAATTTGACTTCAGGCGAGACTTGAACTCGCGGCCTACTGGGAATCTAGTCCAGCCGCTCTTCCAATTGCTACTGAAGTCCTGCCCGATTTGTCAAATCTTTCCTTCACATTTATTGCCTTGCTTTATGGTAGCAGTAGCGCCATCTATTGCCAACCATGCTAACTAGCATTAGGCAACCGATTTATTAGACTAAAGAACGACTAAAGAACGAAATAATATAAAAACAGTTAGTAATGATTGTACTATATATATTACGCAATAACACATGCGAGTGAACTTTAGAAATTAAAGAAAAAACGGAAAGAAAAATTTTACTTCGGGCAGGAATCGAATTTGCGACCTCGGGATAACCAGACCATGTAACGGAACCCACTCTGTCAAAAGGGGGACTCTTCAGATAAAGGATATTTTCGAAGTCAAATCTAAATCAACAAGAATATAATGTTGGCCAAGTGATGTCTAAAGGGACCCTACAAGTTGTTAAATGGTAGAAACCTTAGGTTCTTTAATAGAGGTAAGAATAAGGTTAGAAATGCAATAAGATTATTAAATATAACCCCAAAGAGTAAATTACTAAATACACAATATAATATTGGAGGGGAAAGTTAAGGAGCCCCAAACCATCGCCCCTTAGTGTGAGTACCAAACCAGGAATCTGTACTCTCCAGACGAGCTTGGAGTATATTTGGTAGATGAGCGTATAAATAACGCTTAAATAATTACCATACAATGATGGTCACATTTATAATCAAACTGTTGTAAAACAACAGATATAAAGGCAAAGCCTCAAATTGTAGATGATGTATAAAGACAAAGTCTTAATAAGCTGACAAAGTCAGTAAGTTGTAGTAGACTGTTGTAAACAACAGATTATATGGCATAAGCCTCAAATTGCAGGTATTGTGTAAGACATAGTCTTAAGCTGACAAAGTCAGTATGTGGTAGTAGACTGTTGTAAACAACAGATAAAGTGGCATAAGCCTCAAATTGTAGGTATCGTGTAAGACATAGTCTTAATAAGCTGACAAAGTCAGTAGATCATATTTCAATATTAATATAGGCCATTAACAGGCAGTCAGGTAAAATATACTCATTTGAGTATTCCAATGATGAGGTTGATATGTATATTATCAATCTTCACAGACACCGTTAGGCGCAGTAATTGTTGCAGTAGTAGATCATGATCATAATATGGCATAGCCTTTAAGTTGTTATACCGTAAACATAGTTTACTCATTCTGACATAGTCAGTAAATAAATATTTCAGGCAATGTCCTGTAATTATGGTTTAACCATATATGAGTATTACCTCATTGTATATTGTCAGTATCTGACATCGCAAATAAATGCAATATTGTAGTTTCCATAAGGTAGGTGCATAACACACAATAAATGTAGCGGTTCCATGACCGATCATCGCAACAAGGCGGATAATGATCTGTTGATCATATTATAATATTAAATATGTGTTGTGTTTGTTCTGAAGTAACACCTCTTCATCCAGATGGATATTATCTCCAACGTTAATGGAATCGACCTATAAGATAATGTATAAGTCAAAACAAAACCAGACCCAAGGTACACCACAGGTGAAATTACAGCACCACAAAATAACATTTGCTAGGGGCTCTGCCCATTATCGCAAGAACAGGTAGTGTGTAATTCACAGCGCACAGGTACTAGCAAGCCAGACAACGTCGATGAAGATAGGCCGACCCACAACTGCTGATACCCACAGACTAAGCCAAAGGTACACTAGGCGGAGACCGCGGAGACTACAAGACTACAAAAATAATATTTGCTAGGGCTCTGCCCATTATCGCAAGAACAGGTAGTGAGTAGCTCCAGTATACAGGCCAGCTGTCAGTAAATATGTTTTAAATATTCCAAACTGAACGTCGAAAGTATATGTACAGAACATACAGAACAGTATAATGTATCAACAATACAGGTGTGATATTTATAGTGATTACCTGTATTGTGTATATATAATGTTTATGGATTTATACATAAACCATGCATTTTGCACACTGCCTTTAGGCAAAACCTTATTAGGTTTCCAGATTCAATTGAGTTTTGTAAATGTCTATAAGTAGCAGATTATTATAAAATATGTTTAGTGTTGGTTGTTCTGAAGTAGGTACTACTACGTCCAGATGATAGTAAAGAAGAGTGTAGGTGTGGAATCGACCCATAGTACCCAAGTTAATGGTGTAGGCCGATCCACATAAGTTGCTAGCGCACTAGACCAAGATACACCCCAGGGAGTATACATCACCACAGTGTTTTTCAGGCTTGGCCCTACTTGTTTTTTATGTGATAAGTAACTCCAGTGCACTGGCGTAGCCGCGGGACAACGTTGAGTGTCTTTCAGTCCTGGACGTCAGAAGTGATGTATGTAGCGAAGGAACGAGTCCAACGCCCCAACAAACCAGGTGTGTAATGCGTGTATTGTGTTAATAATGATAATGGTAAGTTCATTATAATCCAGAGACAATAATCGATAATATCGTTGTAGATATCATTATTCAATAATGACAACTAAAACGTCCATACTTATTCGCAGCCAATAATTAGTAAATATTTATAGACCAAAGTCAGTATATGATAAAACATCGGTATAAATTAACTAACAATGTCTATAGGCTAGATGAATTCTAGTTACTTACTCGCAGTAACAAAGTATGTATATAAACAAACACCAAAATGTTCAAATTGATTTAAATAATGTATGCTGAACATTGATGCGATAATATTTCAATAAATTATTAATTAATCTCAGCTTCATTGTCAATAAAATAATATTCATCTTATATGAATGCAATACAGCACTAACTGTGTAGTATTAATATAATCTACACGTTCCTTATTGTTATATGATCAATAACTCCAGCTATGCAACAACCACCTTGCTTTGTGATGCTATTTATCAGATTTTAATAATACACATAAGGAATATGTCAATTAAGACAAACTATTTAAAATAATATAATTACTCCAAGCTTATGGGAAAATAGAAATTAAAAACCAATCGGTTAAGTATGTACCTACCTAAAATGACTAACAAACATAGCGTGGGAACACTAAAGTAATAAAGGAGAATTTTATTACTTTTCAAACTAAAGACGATGACCAGATGTTTGGCCGCCTTTGTAGTGCGAAACCCATAATCGTTAAAAACAATAAGCCGAACATTACACAATGGGTTCCTATTGTTTAACTCGAAAGTTAAAGCCATTTAGTTGCGCGAAATACACCAATGGACCACGTGTTGAACTGTTCATGTTGAAGACAATAGATAATCCATTGTTTTTATTTAAGGTTATTATGTCCAGTTCTCTTTTATGGTCGACACATTTGCTAGCCATGCCTACCCCTACACACTTGAGACAATATGCGTGGGAATTCTAGAGAGTTCCAAATATCTTTCTCACACTCGACCTCTTGAAGATTGTAAATTAACGAATGTGTCAAGTGTAGAATCAAACCGCAATAAACTTGTCAATCCCTGTACCCTAGCATAAATCACATCTAATAATGACCCATATGTGTTTTTGTATTTATGTAATATCCTAACTTTCACGTAGTAATTAACGAGAGAGAGATATGGCGCCTAATGTGTTATGTATGTATATAAATGTATTTATTAATTAGATTATTAAACCGCCTAATTAAACCTATTGCAATACGAAACGTAAGGTTTTACTTAATAAAATACGTATCGATCATTATTATGCAAACGCCTACCTTAATACATAACGACAATAGAAATACACACATGCACAAGTAATTAGCATTTAACGATACACATTTGAAAATGAAAGTTAGCCTAACCCATACCTTGATATACATTATTTGAAGATGCTGGAAAGGAATTTGATTAGTCCTTATTTAATTACTACATTACAGGTTCCATGTGCATCCAAACATATATTCTCATTGTTTAGTACTTTTGATAATTTTATTATTGGTCCAGGAAATTGAATCCTGCATCATCAATACCTTTACTCACAAACAACTAGGTAAACTATCCTGATGAAATAACGTCCACTGACCATTTACTTATGTACGAACATCGAAGTTCGTTTAGCTATAATCCTTTACATACATATAAAGTACTCCTCATTAGCACTAATATTAACTGAATCGAACAGTTAACTCCAGTATAAATATAATTGTACATTCTTGAAATTATATACATAGAGTATGACTTTTACTAGATAATTATTAAATTATCTACTACTCTATCGAACTCTTCATACACCTATTTATTTGACAATTTACCAATATTATTACTAATGTAACTGAATCGAACAGTTTACTTAGTAAGTATTAATTACGCATTCCTGAAATTACATTCATAGAGTATGATTTTCCTTAGATGTATTGTATATAATATTTTTATTAATTTGTCATTTTTAATATTATTACAAATACAACTGATTAGATAATAACACTCTACTTGACCAGGGAATTGAACCCATAGTAAATAGTAATACTTTAAATCACACATTGTAAATATTTAATGATCAGTAAAAGATCATTTTGACTGACAATATTTTATCAATCTGTGAACTCCTAGATTTGTGACCACATGAAAGTAATAATTTCACTTTCATTAAATGATAAATAATAATAATCATCATCATAATCATTTCAGCTGAGAGACGTCAATGTTAGACACATTCTAAATAAATAATTCTCCACTTTAATTACGTTATTCACTAATTATAATTATTAGGCAACCATCAATTATGTGAACTACTTTAAATAATTAAATAGTGATTGAAACCCGAGATAATATGTAGGTATTTCAGATTTTCAAATCAAATATCAAAACATCATCTTCAACATATATTCTATGACCTACATTATTAAACTGAGAGTATGAAGTGCCAAATATCTCAATTCCTAGTCTCTGCCTGTAGTGTGATGCTATTGAAACATAATTATCTGCATTTTGTACTAACGTTATTAAACAATTATTATTTCTCTGTAGTGTAACGCTATTTAGTCACTACTATTTACCTATAATTTATTCAGTTTGTCTGTAATACAATTTTAACAGAGAATATTATTATCTACCTATAATACAGTGCTGTTGAAACAGTATCATCTGCCTTCAACCTAATAGTATCAATATTCTACTATCTGCCTGTAGTGTAATGCTATCAAAATATATTCTCCTGTAATCTAACATTATAACAACACTAATACATGACTATAATTTAACGTCTATCTGCCTGTAGTGTAGCACCATAAAACACTAATATCCACCTATAATTTAATATATTCGGAACACTGTAATGAATACAGAAAATAATCTAAATTCAGACAAATTATTGAATATTAACTCACGGTTAGTCGACGGCTCCCCGCTCTGCTGGTTGGTGATAATGCGCTTACGCATTACGTGGTGAAGATAACTCGATCGCTAATTTATACCTATTTATTTCTATACACAAATGCCTATTCTAATAATTAAATTCCTGAAGATTCCTAACTTAAAATAATAGTAAACTACGATACGTTTCAATTAAGAGTGCTTTATACTGCGTGTAATTGTGACTAAAACTGGTACAACGTATTATAATGCCTACTTCTCCTTTTCCTAATCTGAAAATATAAATTTCTAGTAAAAGACCTCTGGTTTCCCTATTGCATTTATACTACCTATGAATTCCTATCAGGTTTTGTTTAATTTAAATAAACGAATCTACTTTCTGTTCGCAAAACTAAATAAAGCTAATTTATATTGTAAGATTATATGAAGTACTTCATTTTGTATAAACACATCCTAAAAATCTCTCAATAAAAGAATAACCAGATAAGTAAATAAACATAAAATAGGTAACCTTCAGTGAATTTAGTATAAAGTTATCGTTATTAACTAATGAGTTAAAATATTATATGAAATTAGTGTAACCTATTTTATATTTAAAATAAAAATCACTCACCAAACGCCTCGCTACCACTACCTACTTCGCACTAACCGTCCTAATCGTCGCCCCTGGCTCTCTAACTAAAACTGTCTCCTCTCCCGTCAACACCCCCTTATATATCGATCCTTTTTTCTGAATTTGGGATACGGTGGGGATGTGGGCTATGCTCGCATGTTTCATGAGCGTCCTATGGTTCTCAAACATACCTTACCAATAGTGTATCTCAACTATTTAGTTATGATACCTATAAAACATAGGTATATATTCATATAGTAATATGCAAAAAAAAAAATATCTATCGTGCTTTGATTAAATTCTATGTGACGGCATATGGATGTCGTTACAATTCACCCCCCAAAATTTTCGAAGATTTAACGTAGAAAATTTTCTCATAGGGAATAGAAATGAAGCCACACCAATGCGAATATACTAATAAGGTAACTTAACGTCTCCATAACGTGATATGCTTGATACTTAAGGTAATGTAAAATGTGTATTTTCTTATTCTCTATATCTTAAAATTTTTATCATCGGTTTATCATCTTATTGGAATTTAAAAGAACCTGAAATTACCAAATCTAGAAAACAAATTCATCATCGTTTAGTCGAATCAGCAACTATGTGCCTAAGTAAATAACGAGTTTGTTACTAAAGGCATAATACGAGTACCAAGAGACTTATATACACTTTCACAAACAACAAATTCATGTTTGTTTGCAATATGATAATGTTACTCATATCCTTGTTCGCGATTACGAACAAAAGTTACCCTAATCATAATGTAAAACGAAGTCTTAATAACATCAATTAATCGTTAAGTAGTAATAATAATCATTATTCACATAATCCTATGATGTCCAACTTCGATATCAGTAATAAAACTGTTCTATGACACAATCAGAAAATAGAATACATAATGTAGGTGCGAAAACCTCCTAGATAATTTAGTAATCCTTAAAATACTTTCGCTCTCTATTTACAATTCGAAAGACCCAGTATGAATATACTTAAACGTAAAATATTCAAATAGAAACATTTCTCTGAAATTTTAATTATGCGTTTAACTAACTGGAATTGTTGTCGATGAGATAATAACTGAATTGGAAAAGATATTTCAATAAATTCCAATTTCAAAAGTATAAATCTATAATCTGACGAGAATTGATATATTATTATATGAGACTATAACTGTTAAGACCATATTCCAATAGAAGTTTCGCATTAAAATTATCCCTTTCCTAACTGAAAATGATATCGACGATAACTGAATAGGCTTGCCAATAGGAGTGACGCATTTAAATTATCTATTCCCTATCCAACTAGGAGTGAAACTGGAACCACATCATTCCAATAGGAATGTCCTATTATAAATTATTCTTAATCCAATTAGAAATTATAACAATAAGATTCTGAAAATGTTTCTGAAATATTAGAATAGTAGTTTTATATTTGAATGATTCCTATTCTAACTGGAAGTGGTAACAGTGAAATTATAACTAAAAGACAAAATTCCAATAGAATTGTCATATTTAAGTTATTTCTAATTCGAACTAGAATTGAATTCTATAAGATTACATACCTATAACGTTTTGTAATAGTTAAACGTTTTTTCTCATTTGAACTTTTAGAGACTAATAATAATGTTTATTGCAAATTGACAAAATTAAATAGATACTGTCTAAGCTAAGTGTGCACTAATTATTGAATCACTTTCAAAATATTTTTGAAAGAAGATGGTTAATTTTGAGCGTACAAAATCGTCTCTGGCTAACCCATTACACAGTTCCTACATTTTGTAATGTAGTAAACAATAGTCAATCTAACCCAACTTTTACCTAAACTAATATACTTCAATTACTGACAATTCAAAAATGTTGTAATTTCAAATAACGTATCATAATATAGTCATTTAAAATGACATTACCTGCACAATGCTAACACTGGGTTCAGAAATGCATGGAACGTATCATTCTCCTTTGAATTGAAAAGAGTCATCTGAGGTTTTTTTTTTTCTGCTAGTAAATAACAATGAAAGTTTGTTTTTATTTCTTTCTTCTCATCGTTATCGGTTTATAAAACACCAATTATTATTTATTTTCATTCTCAAAGACAGGAGTGTACGGCCAATTTATTAGTCCAGCTCCATGTGATTGTTAAAGTCTTTCAAAATCAAGATACGAATATCACAATGATAATGTTTATTAATGTTAAATATCAAACATTGTTTATAGTTAATTGTATCATCATTCTAAAATTACTCTTAAAGATTTTCATTTCGAAAGAACTGAGCTATTTTTTTTTTATATATATATATATATTTTTTTAGCGTTTTCTGTCAGTGAATTACATTTAAATCCTCTTTCATTTCCCTGGTTTCATAGTTATCAATTTCTACCTAATCAAGAAAATAAAACATTCCACTTATTACATAAGTGATTATTGTTCAGTTTCAATCTCATAGGCATTCTTAATTACATACACATTTTTAAATTTGTGAATCGTGTATATGTGTAAGTACTTATCGTTGTAAACTATAGATAGTTTGTTTTACACGAGATGTATTTTTATTTTATTTTCTTAGGAGAACAACAGTTTTAAAACTAGTTTAGTACAAGTAATTGTTAATTATATTACACCATTTATGTGTTCTCACAAATAGGTAAGTAAAATTTGTTTGTTGAATCGATCGGCAAGTAGGTAGACACATTATAAAAGCACTAGCACTTAATTGGTTATGATACATGTCTTACATGTATTATTAGTACCCATATGTATAGAAATACATATTTTATATCTCATATGCACCCCCCATTGTCTTAGCGTCTTGTAGACACCTTCTCACCCCCCAATGTCTTAATGTTTTGCACACCCCCCAATGTACTAGTGTATTGCAAACTCCTTGCATGAGTAATTATAAAATAATAAACTAAATCTCAACTCTTTCTTAACCTCTATTCCATTTCACGGCAACAAATTGTAGGCATTACTGCCTACTGTATATATTTAAAACAATAATATAATAGTCGTGTAGTTCTTGTTGTTTAGACTTATATTTATATAATTTAAATTTTATATCCTGGTCACGGCACCAAATTGTAACGGAACCCACTCTGTCAAAAGGGGGACTCTTCAGATAAAGGATATTTTCGAAGTCAAATCTAAATCAACAAGAATATAATGTTGGCCAAGTGATGTCTAAAGGGACCCTACAAGTTGTTAAATGGTAGAAACCTTAGGTTCTTTAATAGAGGTAAGAATAAGGTTAGAAATGCAATAAGATTATTAAATATAACCCCAAAGAGTAAATTACTAAATACACAATATAATATTGGAGGGGAAAGTTAAGGAGCCCCAAACCATCGCCCCTTAGTGTGAGTACCAAACCAGGAATCTGTACTCTCCAGACGAGCTTGGAGTATATTTGGTAGATGAGCGTATAAATAACGCTTAAATAATTACCATACAATGATGGTCACATTTATAATCAAACTGTTGTAAAACAACAGATATAAAGGCAAAGCCTCAAATTGTAGATGATGTATAAAGACAAAGTCTTAATAAGCTGACAAAGTCAGTAAGTTGTAGTAGACTGTTGTAAACAACAGATTATATGGCATAAGCCTCAAATTGCAGGTATTGTGTAAGACATAGTCTTAAGCTGACAAAGTCAGTATGTGGTAGTAGACTGTTGTAAACAACAGATAAAGTGGCATAAGCCTCAAATTGTAGGTATCGTGTAAGACATAGTCTTAATAAGCTGACAAAGTCAGTAGATCATATTTCAATATTAATATAGGCCATTAACAGGCAGTCAGGTAAAATATACTCATTTGAGTATTCCAATGATGAGGTTGATATGTATATTATCAATCTTCACAGACACCGTTAGGCGCAGTAATTGTTGCAGTAGTAGATCATGATCATAATATGGCATAGCCTTTAAGTTGTTATACCGTAAACATAGTTTACTCATTCTGACATAGTCAGTAAATAAATATTTCAGGCAATGTCCTGTAATTATGGTTTAACCATATATGAGTATTACCTCATTGTATATTGTCAGTATCTGACATCGCAAATAAATGCAATATTGTAGTTTCCATAAGGTAGGTGCATAACACACAATAAATGTAGCGGTTCCATGACCGATCATCGCAACAAGGCGGATAATGATCTGTTGATCATATTATAATATTAAATATGTGTTGTGTTTGTTCTGAAGTAACACCTCTTCATCCAGATGGATATTATCTCCAACGTTAATGGAATCGACCTATAAGATAATGTATAAGTCAAAACAAAACCAGACCCAAGGTACACCACAGGTGAAATTACAGCACCACAAAATAACATTTGCTAGGGGCTCTGCCCATTATCGCAAGAACAGGTAGTGTGTAATTCACAGCGCACAGGTACTAGCAAGCCAGACAACGTCGATGAAGATAGGCCGACCCACAACTGCTGATACCCACAGACTAAGCCAAAGGTACACTAGGCGGAGACCGCGGAGACTACAAGACTACAAAAATAATATTTGCTAGGGCTCTGCCCATTATCGCAAGAACAGGTAGTGAGTAGCTCCAGTATACAGGCCAGCTGTCAGTAAATATGTTTTAAATATTCCAAACTGAACGTCGAAAGTATATGTACAGAACATACAGAACAGTATAATGTATCAACAATACAGGTGTGATATTTATAGTGATTACCTGTATTGTGTATATATAATGTTTATGGATTTATACATAAACCATGCATTTTGCACACTGCCTTTAGGCAAAACCTTATTAGGTTTCCAGATTCAATTGAGTTTTGTAAATGTCTATAAGTAGCAGATTATTATAAAATATGTTTAGTGTTGGTTGTTCTGAAGTAGGTACTACTACGTCCAGATGATAGTAAAGAAGAGTGTAGGTGTGGAATCGACCCATAGTACCCAAGTTAATGGTGTAGGCCGATCCACATAAGTTGCTAGCGCACTAGACCAAGATACACCCCAGGGAGTATACATCACCACAGTGTTTTTCAGGCTTGGCCCTACTTGTTTTTTATGTGATAAGTAACTCCAGTGCACTGGCGTAGCCGCGGGACAACGTTGAGTGTCTTTCAGTCCTGGACGTCAGAAGTGATGTATGTAGCGAAGGAACGAGTCCAACGCCCCAACAAACCAGGTGTGTAATGCGTGTATTGTGTTAATAATGATAATGGTAAGTTCATTATAATCCAGAGACAATAATCGATAATATCGTTGTAGATATCATTATTCAATAATGACAACTAAAACGTCCATACTTATTCGCAGCCAATAATTAGTAAATATTTATAGACCAAAGTCAGTATATGATAAAACATCGGTATAAATTAACTAACAATGTCTATAGGCTAGATGAATTCTAGTTACTTACTCGCAGTAACAAAGTATGTATATAAACAAACACCAAAATGTTCAAATTGATTTAAATAATGTATGCTGAACATTGATGCGATAATATTTCAATAAATTATTAATTAATCTCAGCTTCATTGTCAATAAAATAATATTCATCTTATATGAATGCAATACAGCACTAACTGTGTAGTATTAATATAATCTACACGTTCCTTATTGTTATATGATCAATAACTCCAGCTATGCAACAACCACCTTGCTTTGTGATGCTATTTATCAGATTTTAATAATACACATAAGGAATATGTCAATTAAGACAAACTATTTAAAATAATATAATTACTCCAAGCTTATGGGAAAATAGAAATTAAAAACCAATCGGTTAAGTATGTACCTACCTAAAATGACTAACAAACATAGCGTGGGAACACTAAAGTAATAAAGGAGAATTTTATTACTTTTCAAACTAAAGACGATGACCAGATGTTTGGCCGCCTTTGTAGTGCGAAACCCATAATCGTTAAAAACAATAAGCCGAACATTACACAATGGGTTCCTATTGTTTAACTCGAAAGTTAAAGCCATTTAGTTGCGCGAAATACACCAATGGACCACGTGTTGAACTGTTCATGTTGAAGACAATAGATAATCCATTGTTTTTATTTAAGGTTATTATGTCCAGTTCTCTTTTATGGTCGACACATTTGCTAGCCATGCCTACCCCTAAACACTTGAGACAATATGCGTGGGAATTCTAGAGAGTTCCAAATATCTTTCTCACACTCGACCTCTTGAAGATTGTAAATTAACGAATGTGTCAAGTGTAGAATCAAACCGCAATAAACTTGTCAATCCCTGTACCCTAGCATAAATCACATCTAATAATGACCCATATGTGTTTTTGTATTTATGTAATATCCTAACTTTCACGTAGTAATTAACGAGAGAGAGATATGGCGCCTAATGTGTTATGTATGTATATAAATGTATTTATTAATTAGATTATTAAACCGCCTAATTAAACCTATTGCAATACGAAACGTAAGGTTTTACTTAATAAAATACGTATCGATCATTATTATGCAAACGCCTACCTTAATACATAACGACAATAGAAATACACACATGCACAAGTAATTAGCATTTAACGATACACATTTGAAAATGAAAGTTAGCCTAACCCATACCTTGATATACATTATTTGAAGATGCTGGAAAGGAATTTGATTAGTCCTTATTTAATTACTACATTACAGGTTCCATGTGCATCCAAACATATATTCTCATTGTTTAGTACTTTTGATAATTTTATTATTGGTCCAGGAAATTGAATCCTGCATCATCAATACCTTTACTCACAAACAACTAGGTAAACTATCCTGATGAAATAACGTCCACTGACCATTTACTTATGTACGAACATCGAAGTTCGTTTAGCTATAATCCTTTACATACATATAAAGTACTCCTCATTAGCACTAATATTAACTGAATCGAACAGTTAACTCCAGTATAAATATAATTGTACATTCTTGAAATTATATACATAGAGTATGACTTTTACTAGATAATTATTAAATTATCTACTACTCTATCGAACTCTTCATACACCTATTTATTTGACAATTTACCAATATTATTACTAATGTAACTGAATCGAACAGTTTACTTAGTAAGTATTAATTACGCATTCCTGAAATTACATTCATAGAGTATGATTTTCCTTAGATGTATTGTATATAATATTTTTATTAATTTGTCATTTTTAATATTATTACAAATACAACTGATTAGATAATAACACTCTACTTGACCAGGGAATTGAACCCATAGTAAATAGTAATACTTTAAATCACACATTGTAAATATTTAATGATCAGTAAAAGATCATTTTGACTGACAATATTTTATCAATCTGTGAACTCCTAGATTTGTGACCACATGAAAGTAATAATTTCACTTTCATTAAATGATAAATAATAATAATCATCATCATAATCATTTCAGCTGAGAGACGTCAATGTTAGACACATTCTAAATAAATAATTCTCCACTTTAATTACGTTATTCACTAATTATAATTATTAGGCAACCATCAATTATGTGAACTACTTTAAATAATTAAATAGTGATTGAAACCCGAGATAATATGTAGGTATTTCAGATTTTCAAATCAAATATCAAAACATCATCTTCAACATATATTCTATGACCTACATTATTAAACTGAGAGTATGAAGTGCCAAATATCTCAATTCCTAGTCTCTGCCTGTAGTGTGATGCTATTGAAACATAATTATCTGCATTTTGTACTAACGTTATTAAACAATTATTATTTCTCTGTAGTGTAACGCTATTTAGTCACTACTATTTACCTATAATTTATTCAGTTTGTCTGTAATACAATTTTAACAGAGAATATTATTATCTACCTATAATACAGTGCTGTTGAAACAGTATCATCTGCCTTCAACCTAATAGTATCAATATTCTACTATCTGCCTGTAGTGTAATGCTATCAAAATATATTCTCCTGTAATCTAACATTATAACAACACTAATACATGACTATAATTTAACGTCTATCTGCCTGTAGTGTAGCACCATAAAACACTAATATCCACCTATAATTTAATATATTCGGAACACTGTAATGAATACAGAAAATAATCTAAATTCAGACAAATTATTGAATATTAACTCACGGTTAGTCGACGGCTCCCCGCTCTGCTGGTTGGTGATAATGCGCTTACGCATTACGTGGTGAAGATAACTCGATCGCTAATTTATACCTATTTATTTCTATACACAAATGCCTATTCTAATAATTAAATTCCTGAAGATTCCTAACTTAAAATAATAGTAAACTACGATACGTTTCAATTAAGAGTGCTTTATACTGCGTGTAATTGTGACTAAAACTGGTACAACGTATTATAATGCCTACTTCTCCTTTTCCTAATCTGAAAATATAAATTTCTAGTAAAAGACCTCTGGTTTCCCTATTGCATTTATACTACCTATGAATTCCTATCAGGTTTTGTTTAATTTAAATAAACGAATCTACTTTCTGTTCGCAAAACTAAATAAAGCTAATTTATATTGTAAGATTATATGAAGTACTTCATTTTGTATAAACACATCCTAAAAATCTCTCAATAAAAGAATAACCAGATAAGTAAATAAACATAAAATAGGTAACCTTCAGTGAATTTAGTATAAAGTTATCGTTATTAACTAATGAGTTAAAATATTATATGAAATTAGTGTAACCTATTTTATATTTAAAATAAAAATCACTCACCAAACGCCTCGCTACCACTACCTACTTCGCACTAACCGTCCTAATCGTCGCCCCTGGCTCTCTAACTAAAACTGTCTCCTCTCCCGTCAACACCCCCTTATATATCGATCCTTTTTTCTGAATTTGGGATACGGTGGGGATGTGGGCTATGCTCGCATGTTTCATGAGCGTCCTATGGTTCTCAAACATACCTTACCAATAGTGTATCTCAACTATTTAGTTATGATACCTATAAAACATAGGTATATATTCATATAGTAATATGCAAAAAAAAAAATATCTATCGTGCTTTGATTAAATTCTATGTGACGGCATATGGATGTCGTTACAACCAGCCGCTTTACCACTAAGCTACTAAAGTTAGTAATGATGTTTTCGTGTGGAATATAACAACACAATTTCTTTTATGAAAAGGTCAATAAATCAAATAGAAAATGGGTGTCGTTTTTGGGATCTGATTTATTGCCTTTTTTATTTATAACGGTATGAGGCATATAAAACCTTTTGTCGTGAAAATTCACGTTTGCCTATCACGACAATAAAATTGCCTTTGGATATTGGACGAATAATTATCAGAATAAATAATAGACATTATTTTTCAATTGCATGTATGTAGGTACCACGGAATAGATAAATAAGGATGGAAAGGCCTTTGCTTCAATTTAGTATTAGAACCAGTGTCGCCGTTTTTCTCCCACCGTGCAATTTCTTATACAAATGTAACACCATCTCGACAATCACCCACACATTAATCCTCAGACACCTATTCGTTTGCGTAAGTTTGCATACTAAGACGTAACGCCCGTAGGCAATAAACACTCGCACACACACAACAATATACTCACCAATAAACTAGTCGAAGTGTAGCGGACGCATTACATGCTGTACATTGCAAGCGGAGACAGGAATAGCGTTAATTGCGCGAGTGCTTAACGAGCAATGTATTCGCTAGCAGTAACGTGTGGTTTAAGTTCGAATATTCATATTCCTTTGTATATTTAAAAGGTTTTTTACAAGTATTATAACAATAAATGTTATTTGTGACTTACCGATGAAAAGATATACCTCCTCGCTGTATACTTGAGGTCTGACATTTCATATTACATGTTAAAATTGGCACTACATGGTATTTTACCAAGAGATGCGTCGTTCTACACGACACTACGAGCGGCGAACGAATGGATCTGCCGAACTGTGTGTGTTCACGCATAGTTGCCGTACGCTTGCCACACTTACATTACCATTCCATCTTTATTTATCTATTCCGTGGTAGGTACTATCTTTTTTACCCCCGACTTCGTCAGCTAGGTAGGTACACTACCTAACCCTAACCGTGAGTTTGCATTGATGAAACATTCACATAAAAACATGTTAAAATGATAAGTTTGACAGCAGTGCGAACGCTAGCACCAACAAGACATTTATCGCAATACATACTTTATGCGACGAGTTGCGAAACATCATCATGTTTAATGTTTTTAGTGCAAACTAGGGGTAAAAAGCTCAGAACGGGATAAAAAGTATTCAGTTACAGCCACGTGAACTGTGACTGTGTACAAAATTTCATCGAAATCCGTCCAGCCGCGATTCAATTGTCTAACAAGATTTCTATAGAACAAAACAAAATAATGCGCTGGGCGTCTTATAATCATAACTTATTTGAAAAGATCATTGAGTTTATCATGATCAAACTGGATAAATCTTCTACTGTTGGTAGAGCTCCAGTAACGGAGCTCGCGGGCGTAGGCACCACCGCATTACCTAATATACTTACCGCTAAATCGTAGTGTTTAGCACTATCATGTTCCAGTCAGGTGGTAATGTACGGCCCTGTATTTTCCGGCTCTGGGCATAACACCTTAGGCCTCAGGAGTGTAACGCATCTGCATTTTGACCTTGGTCTTTGTGTGGGTGTCTATAAGCTGCAGTCATCACTTAACATCAATGTGAGCATGCTTGTTTGTCACTTCCATTACATAAATAAAATTTCTCTTTTATGTGTTCATTTTTAGATTCGTATAAGAAGAATAAAGCATATGAAATACGTGCCTAACTTTAGGTAAGGTACAAAGATATTAATATTTTACCACTGCATAAAAAATGTATATTCACAACTATAAATTAAAATCCGAATCTCAACTGCATAACGTGTGAAATTTAAACCCAACTTTACAAGATGTTAGACCACCTATCTCTGGGTATAAAATATTAAAATTTGGTTTGCATACCGCATTTATAATTCACGGTCTGTCTGTATATTAAAACAGTGCGGCGAAACCAAGGTTTGAATATTTAAAAGTAGAAAGATCATTTGGGACCATCTGAGGAGAAAATGTGTTTTTTTTTAAATATTAGTGGGAAATCTGGGCAGTGCTTAGTATAGCTTAGTAATCGTATTAATAACAGTACTAGCTGTTGCCCGCAGCTACGCCCGCGTGTAGGTCGATTTTCGTGAAACCCGTGGAAACTTATCAAATCGTCCCATGACAAACAGGAAAATTTTTTCGGGATAAAAACTATCCTATGTTAATCAAAGTTACCTTTTATATGTGTGCCAAATTTCATGAAAATCGGTTCTGCAGATTTTGAGTGAAGGAGTATCAAGCAAACAAACATACAAACTTTAGCAAAGTAATCGTATTTATATCAATATTCACGTTTGTACGTGTAATTGATAACTCTTTAAAACGTATGATACTCAATAAGCAGTTGGCTCCAACAATTACCAACATTTACCACCAACGGCCGAGAAGCCATTATGGGAGCTATATGCCCATAGCTCCAAAAATGGTCTGGCATAGCATAAGTTTTTATGTATATAAAGATAATTATTTTATAGATTTATTTCAACAGTTCAGGCCGAGTAATTTCGGAGAAAAAAAGGAGACAAATGGCACGGTACAAATATGAACAGTATGGAAACTACGTACAAAACGTTGGAACGGCACACTCACACAAACATGCGCATCGACGAGGCCCCTAAGCGGTCCTCGCGGTGCTGCAGTAGTGATACGCACGTTACTCGAGCGTCGATGCGCTGTTTGTGTATGTGTGTCGTTTCGAACGTTTTGTACGAAGTTTCCACACTGTTCATATTTTTACTTGCACAGTAATGGTTAATTTATGTCTATTTTCTAGAATAACTGCAAAACTGTTAACAATAAATTGAAAAAAAAATTTTTTTTATTTTTCTCCTATTTATCCAATAAAATTGGCGCCTATGTTCAAAATTAACAAAATTTTGGTACACATTTATATTCGGGTCGCTGGTCACATGTATGTTTCAAATGTCAAACCAATCGATCGTGTGCTTTCAGATAAAATTGTGACAGACGACAGACAAACAGACAGACGTACGAGTGATCATATAAGAGTTCCGTTTCGTCCTTTTGATACTAATAACACGATCCCGACCTTACTGATTTAATAAAAAAAAAACATGCCAATTTTAGTCATAAAAACTGTTTCCAATTTCATCTTTATGAAAAAGTTAAATGGAATTTCTTAACTAACCCAACTTTCGAGTTACAGCGCAATGAGACGTTAAGTACTGTTTCGTCCGGCTTACAAAATGTGCTCCAAGATGCTGGAGGAATTGAAATATTTATTTTTGATTGTAGTTTTAGGGTTCATAATATGATGACACACGAAATCCTAAAAATACAATCAATCAGCGCAATGAGACGTTAAGTACTGTTTCGTCCGGCTTACAAAATGTGCTCCAAGATGCTGGAGGAATTGAAATATTTATTTTTGATTGTATTTTTAGGGTTCATAATATGATGACACACGGAACCCTAAAAATACAATCAATCAGCGCAATGAGACGTTAAGTACTGTTTCGTCCGGCTTACAAAATGTGCTCCAAGATGCTGGAGGAATTGAAATATTTATTTTTGATTGTATTTTTAGGGTTCATAATATGATGACACACGGAACCCTAAAAATACAATCAATCAGCGCAATGAGACGTTAAGTACTGTTTCGTCCGGCTTACAAAATGTGCTCCAAGATGCTGGAGGAATTGAAATATTTATTTTTGATTGTATTTTTAGGGTTCATAATATGATGACACACGGAACCCTAAAAATACAATCAATCAGCGCAATGAGACGTTAAGTACTGTTTCGTCCGGCTTACAAAATGTGCTCCAAGATGCTGGAGGAATTGAAATATTTATTTTTGATTGTATTTTTAGGGTTCATAATATGATGACACACGGAACCCTAAAAATACAATCAATCAGCGCAATGAGACGTTAAGTACTGTTTCGTCCGGCTTACAAAATGTGCTCCAAGATGCTGGAGGAATTGAAATATTTATTTTTGATTGTATTTTTAGGGTTCATAATATGATGACACACGGAACCCTAAAAATACAATCAATCAGCGCAATGAGACGTTAAGTACTGTTTCGTCCGGCTTACAAAATGTGCTCCAAGATGCTGGAGGAATTGAAATATTTATTTTTGATTGTATTTTTAGAGTTCATAATATGATGACACACGGAACCCTAAAAATACAATCAATCAGCGCAATGAGACGTTAAGTACTGTTTCGTCCGGCTTACAAAATGTGCTCCAAGATGCTGGAGGAATTGAAATATTTATTTTTGATTGTATTTTTAGGGTTCATAATATGATGACACACGGAACCCTAAAAATACAATCAATCAGCGCAATGAGACGTTAAGTACTGTTTCGTCCGGCTTACAAAATGTGCTCCAAGATGCTGGAGGAATTGAAATGTTTTATTTTTGATTGTATTTTTAGGGTTCATAATATGATAACACACGGAACCCTAAAAATACAATCAATCAGCGCAATGAGACGTTAAGTACTGTTTCGTCCGGCTTACAAAATGTGCTCCAAGATGCAGGAATTGAAATGTTTTATTTTTGATTGGATTTTTAGGGTTCATAATATGATGACACACGGAAACCCAAAAATACAATATTATCACGCTAAGATGAATAAGAGAGGGTAGGTAGGCCGCTAGTCATATTATAAAGCTGAAGAGTTTGTTTGTTTGTTTATTTACTTGAACGCGCTAATCTCAGGAACTACTAGTCCGATTTGAAAAATGATTTCCGTGTATCCGCGCATTTATCAAAAAAGGCTTGAGGCTATATAACATCAGCTAAGACAAATAGGAGGCGGTGGGTAACATTGAACCCGCGCGAAGCCGGGGCGGGCCGCTAGTTAAGTATAAACCTGTGTCGTGGGTGCCGTTATGATCACACAACACATACACAAACATATGAAACAAATATCTGTAGGCGATACTAACATTTATCTCGGTGCGGGGATTCAACCCGCAGCTTCTCGAATAAAACGGTCTCACATCGCTGATGGTGACATTTGAATGATGAGCCATTGAATCTAGCGAAATTTCTCCATAAAACGACGGACCGCGTAGTCTTAGCATTTTTACCCTTTGAGTACGAAACCCTTAAAATCTATCTTCAAACCATACTTCTACAGCTACCTACAATTATGTTTACTCTGAGAGCTTGCCAACTCCAATAGAGGGTACGTCACAACTTTTAAAGCAATTTGCGAACCAACGACGACCTTCTGTAACTGGCTCCCTCTAAAGGCATAAAGCGTGAACACACAGACAGCGTTTTCAATAATGCATATTTATATAAAATACCAGAAAAAAACAGCAAGTAAATTTTTATTGAAGGCAAAAATTATTATACCTTACAATAATAACTTTATTTTGATTAAAACCAACTCCGAAGACGAAGCGTAGGGAAGCCACCGACCGATCGACCGACGTCGGAGGGGTCGGACGACCTGGTGAAGAAGGTTCAAGGTTGCCAGCAGTCACTGGATAAGGGGAGTACAGGACCGTTCCTTGTGGCAATCTTTGGTGGAGATTTTTTTACCTTTGTCCAGCGTAAACGTTATGAATCAATAATTTAAAGGTTCTTTCCAATAAAAATCTAAAGCTAAGATTTTTAAAGGAGATGTATCAAATTGGTTTAAAAGAGAAAAATCAGTAATTTGTAACAGAAATGAAAATATGTGTAATAATACATTGATAAATTATACGAATATCTATATAGTTTCGGTATTTTTACAAACTGGGGAAACCATATATATATTTTTTTTAATATTGCCTATTAATCCATGATTATTATTTGCGTTGAACAAAACGCATCATATACAGTATTCTATACCATAGATACTATATATCTGTGCTACTATATTATTTTATTTTAACGCATATCGAGCTCTATTTTAGCCGGCGTGAATATCAATATATATTGATTATTATATTATACAAAATATTTGCAAGCATGCTGCGTTTTTAGATTATATTTTGATAGATGTTAAAAATTATATTAAAAGTTCCTGAATGTGCGTGTTTAATTTAACAATTTCTCTCATCTACAGAAACTGATGTTTTACACATGCACAACAAACACCTTTACGTAGTACGTCGACCATTTCATAAACATACATACATTTGTGATAAAAACTATATTTTATACGTACTAAAACTAAACAATTTTATTTTGTGGACCCCAAAGTTGTATGTAACCGCGTTCATTTCCTTTACTTTTTATTATCATCGCATATGGTCCCTATCAAGTGAATCTATCTGTAATCGTAACTCCAACGCTACAATACGACAGAATATACTTACGATTTAGCGGAAACGGACACTTCTCAGTTCTCTTCTACACCGTAAGTCCGTAATAGCAAATACATCGCTTGCCTTTTGTTTCAACCTTTAAACTTTTATACCTAACAAAAGAAAGAACTCGGGTAGGAAGCAAAAGTTGTTAGGTAAAAGCTGTGTATTTGATGCGGGTAGATTGAAATTTATTATGATTTTAACGCAGTATATTTTGCTAGGCTTTGTTTGGGACAAAATGTAATTAAAAAATATGCTTTAAGTGCTTTTTATATTCAGTGGCGAAGCTCCCATAACGGGATTCGAGGATGTGAGTACTACTGCATTGACTTCAGGCGAAAAACGCTCACTGCTGGACAAATAATAATATTGTAATAATGGCAACCCTTGATACGTCCCACTTCTGGGCACGATTCTCTCCACTTCTTTGGAGGAGGCCTGGAGCTTACTCCACCACGTTGCTCCAATGCGGGTTGGTAGATAAGGGTTAGTGGCCAACCCGCTGTCGGATATTTTCAAACCGCCCATAGGCAAGATTTAACGACTGCTATCAATCGATAGCAACCGGGACCGACGGCTTAACGTGGGGGGAGGCCTGGAGCTTACTCCACCACGCTGCTCCAATGCGGATTGGTGGAGATACGAGTTAGTGGCCAACCCGCTGTCGGATATTTTCAAACCCATAAGGCCTCCGACAAGGTTTAACGACTGCTATCGATCGATAGCAACGGGGACCGACGGCTTAACGTGCCCTCCGAAGCATGGAAACGCGCATTTAATTTGCCACTAGCTTTCACCCATCACACTTCTGACCGCGCCCGTAATGCTTAACCGAGTAGATCGTTTACCATCTACGCCAGACGCTGGGCCATGCGCACTTCGCAAATATTGTCTACTTCACGGCAATATGTATAAAGAAAGACTCACGGCTGCCGTTCCGCACTTGGCCGCCCCTATATATTTACGTTCCGCCCCGATACCTTTTTAAGTTCATAACGTACATTTAATATTTATATACCAAATTAAAGCTATTTTTTTTCTAGGTAACCAAATTAAATCGGCCGTAATTAGGAGTTGTTGGCTGTTAAAGACAAAATTAAATTAAAAATACTAGCGGCTGTAAATTGACATGCAACTTAGTAGATATATATTCTCTAGATCAGTGATTCCCAAAGTGGTCCAGGTGGACCCCTGGCGCCCATGGCAGACTCGATCGGGGTCTATGTAGGCGTGAATATGGGAATATGGTATACCTACCCAAATGTAGCAAGGAGGGGAGTCCACAGAAACTAGAAAAATAGTGAAAGGGGTCTGCAAAAAAAAATAGTTTTTGGGCACCTCTGCTCTAGATCATAAATATAAAAATTAGGTTTGCAGCATATCTGGATGAACGATATAATTCTGCAGTGGGATCCTGACCTATAGAATAGGTTAAACTTACCAACAACGGATCTGACAATACGCGAGTGAGACATGCCTACGTCCCTCCAAGTTGTGAAGTATTGCTTGAAGATCGCTGGTTCAGTGCCCTGTGGTATCCTCTGTACCTTCACCTGTTAATATTTTTCTTTGATAATAAATAAATCTTTATTCGGCAGATCAAATATTTTTTTACAATTAAGCTGTGGCAAGGGACTCCTTTTAAGTATGGAACGCGGAAGCACGGAAACGCGTATTTTGATTTTCCACTAGCATAGAGCAACGCGGGCCACCGGCCACCGCGGCGGACCGGAGGGGAGTAGCCTTAGCGTTTATTACCGATGCAAAACTACATGCTTGTTTGCCACCTTCATTACATAAAAAAGGTCTTAGGGGTGGCAACGCGTCTGCATTTTAACCTCTGGTTTTTAAGATGTCTACAGTCCTGTTTATCTCCTTGCGAGATATGAAATTCTACAACAAAGTTGAACTCCGGTGATCTGGTCATTCTTGTAAAGGTTGGTTGTTGATTATGAATATAAAAAGGTGTAAAATGGCATTGCAATGTTCAAATACTTTTCTGATGAGTCGAGCCTCCATGAATATGTGTAAAACAATCGACTATATTCGTATCAACTGGTTGGTAACAACCAAAACAAACAATTGTTACTAAAACAAAGACTATTCAATTCATGACAGGCTTAGACGAGTATCGACAGTGTGCCGTGTTATTTGACATTCTGCCAACAGGAAAAACTGTATGGCGTCACTGAGTCTGGCTTTGTGAGACACCCCCTGATATATGTCGCGAGGCCAAAACAAGACGCGTTGGAATTCAGATAACATAACTAAAGGACACTCATTTTGATGGGCATATTTTATACTAACTGTTCCCGCGACTTCATTCGCGTGGAATAGTGACTTTGGGCAGGTGATCTGTGCTTTGGGCAGCTTTTTTTTCAATATAACTTTTGGTTATACGAAAACACTTAAAATGGATCTTAAAAAAATCTTGTTTACAATAATACTTCTCTGATATTAGACTAAAACAACCAAAGCCATCAATGTCACCAACGCCACCAACGCTACCAACTCCACCAATGTGACCAACGCCACTAACGACACCAATGCTACCAACGGCACCAATGCCACCAACGCCACAAACGTCACCAACGCTACTACCACCAACGCCAGCTACGTCACCATTGCCACCAACGCCACCAATGCCACCAACGCCATAAACGCCACCAGCAACGCCACTAACGTCTATGTAAACCGCATTCAACTCAGTTCAAAAGTTTTGAAGCAGTGCTTGAAGTAAATTTTCAATTGAGCATAACTTCTTTATTCCTTACTGATTTTGACAAAAAAAGACATTTTTGTTTTTTGACAACGCTCCTAATTACCTATATGTAATCGACCTGTGAACCGCCTTTGAATCCGTTGAGTACTTACGAAGTTATAACGTACCGGACAGACAGACAAAAATAAAAAAAAAAGGTTTTTTTTTTGTTTCGGTTACTCTTCTTTAATTGCTCCATATCGGTTTTTCACATAAATATTTAATGTTCATACACTCGATTTTTACTGTCTTTATTTCTCTATTTTTCAACATGCAACTCATGTTCTTTTTATATAAAAAGAGTGAATAAACTATAGTTATTTTTTGTGCAGATAGGTACACAAAAATAAATTATTAACCATTAATATGAACCTTACACAAGTTTCGCTTTTCATGAGGTTGCTGCTATAAATGTAACATGGCACAGATAAAAAATAATTGGTGCAGACAAAAAGCAGAAAACCGTCGCCACCAAGTTTTTATCCGAAAACAAAATGGTAGTCACGTCAACATTGTAATTCGCAGTCGTGAAATTATTTTACTCCATTGCCCACTTGGGAATCATTCTACTTAAGTCCAGGATTTATATTTTTTTACAATTCGAATGTAGCATCAATTCTTTCCGAAACACAAACAGGACTATGATATATATTTTAAATATAATATGTATTTATACAGTTACATACATGTCATATAAAGAGAAAAGATAGGAAGTTAGTTGATTTACGTATTAACTTGTATCTAAACCAAATAAGTTAAAACTAGAGCACATAAGTAGTTACTAGTTTAAGTTCAGCGGAAGGCGCGCAAAAGTCGTGTAATGCTTCGTGGTGGAGCAAAATTACAGCTCTTGCTAAAGTTACAGTGTGTGGTTTTCACACAATACGAGTTCGTAATTTTTGTAAGTTTCGTGTACAAAGTATGTGAGTATGTATGTATCTTCACATTCACATTGTGTATCTGTTTAGTCATTCGATCATTCGACATTCTTTCTACATGCCAGAACCATCGCGATTTCATTTTTACATCGATAACTACTCTCATTCACACAGCCTCTTTCTTACATCTTCATTACGAACGCGATCGGTGACACATCGCATATCTTGCGCAATGATCTCATCTCGACCGCATTTCATTAACTTTCATGCTCTTTCCTCTATACCTCTCTGCTCTCGCTTGCATATTAAAGCGTTGGAGTAAGTACAGTATTAAGTATGGCGAGTCGAGCCCGCTGGCTGAGATATTTAGTTTCTAGCAGCTTATCCAACGCTCCATTCGCGCGATTCCCAGCAAGATCCCTCCTCTCTACGTCAGCGCTGTACCTATAATCTCTGCTAAAAGTACATCGAAGATATACAATTGTATCCACCTGTTCTAACACTGCATCATCTACCACTACTCTTGCATTTGTTCTCTGTTCATCTTTTTCAAATACTTTAGTTTAATTGCTTTAGCCTTCGTCCTCGTATCGAGTTCTGACACTGAAAATTATTGATAGTAACCGCCCTTTTATATTTGTGAACGCCTTGCGTCGCTTTCAAAATTAAGTATCTTTAATCGTTATCCAAAAATAAAGGCTAATTAATCAACACCAGCTTTTAATACCAGGGTAACATACATCACTAGAAGCCAATTACCCATTTCTTGATTGATCGCTTTCATTTGCCGTTGCCGAATAAATGAGCCGAGAAAGAATGGTTGGCGAAGATTAATTTGGACGTTAATGTGAAGCTGAGGTTTTGTAGTGTTCACTGCAAATTGATTCCGTAATGGTTCGCTCAGGTGTAAAAGATAATTGAATTGGTTCGATATCGTTTTAACGGCATGCTTGTAGATAAATAATTGGGAATAACAGAGCTTTTTGTTTGAGTGTCAATAGTTTAAATTGAATAAGGTATTGCACGAGTGGGAAGGTAAACAATTACGGGGTCAATTATGTATATACCTACTCATGTATAATTAAGGAATGACTGTAAATATTTTGCATGCTAGACTCACAATAGCACAGTCAAAAAACCTCTTTTGGTTTTTTGTTGCTAAAATAGTGATTTTGTAAACATTATGCAAAAAAAAATTTTTTTTTATATAATTGGTCTAAAACAAGTTCATACATACTATAATGCGAAAAGTCTTTTCGCATTATAGTATGTATGAACTTGTAACAAAATCTCTTTGGCTGTAGTATTTGTATCTGGCTGGTTTTGGTATCATTGAAAGTTAAAATTTTAAAGAACATAATTCCAAATTCAAATTAGGAAAATGTGTGATTTTCATTGGTTTTTTGTACTGTCAAGATGAGTGAATCTAATGAAGAAATTCGATACATTTTAAAATTTTACTACAAAAAAGGTAAAAATGCAACGCAAGCAGCGAAAAAAATTTGAAAAGTCTTTTCGCATTATAGTATGTATGAACTTGTAACAAAATCTCTTTGGCTGTAGTATTTGTATCTGGCTGGTTTTGGTATCATTGAAAGTTAAAATTTTAAGGAACATAATTCCAAATTCAAATTAGGAAAATGTGTGATTTTCATTGGTTTTTTGTACTGTCAAGATGAGTGAATCTAATGAAGAAATTCGATACATTTTAAAATTTTACTACAAAAAAGGTAAAAATGCAACGCAAGCAGCGAAAAAAATTTGCGATGTTTATAGACCTAGTGCAGTGTCTGTGAGAGTAGCACAAATTTGGTTCAAGCGTTTTCAATCCGGAAATTTTGATGTCAAAGATACACCTCGCTCTGGTCGCCCTATTACGGATAAAATGGATGCCATTTTTGAAAAAGTGGAGCAAGATCGACATATCAGTAGTTACGACGTAGCTGAAGAACTGAGAATTGATCACAAAACAGTTTTGGCACATTTGAAAAAAGCTGAGTACAAAATAAAGCTCGATATTTGGGTACCTCACGAGCTCACTGAAAGAAACCTAATGAACCGTGTACTCATTTGTGATTCTTTATTACGACGTAATGAAACCGAATTATTTTTGAAGAAGCTGATAACTGGTGATGAAAAGTGGATCACGTACGACAAGAACGTGCGAAAAAGGTCGTGATCAAAGGCCGGTCAGGCTTCACAGACTGTGGCGAAACCCGGATTAACTCGCAATAAGGTGATGTTGTGTGCGTGGTGGGATTGGAACGGCATTATTCATTATGAGCTATTACCACCAGGCAGGACTATCGATTCTGAACTCTACTGCGAACAACTGATGAGATTAAAGCAAGAAGTTGAGAGAAAGCGGCCGGTATGATCAACAGAAGGGGTGTGGTGTTTCATCATGATAACGCTAGACCTCACACATCTATAGCCACTCAGCAAAAATTAAGAGAGTTTGGCTGGGAGGTGTTAATGCATACGCCGTATAGTCCTGACCTTGCACCTTCAGATTTCCACCTGTTTCGGTCTCTTCAGAATTCTTTATGCAATGTTAGGTTAACATCACGAGAGAACTGCCAAATCCACTTGTCGCGGTATTTTGATGAGAAGTCCCAGAATTTTTATAGCAATGGGATCATGTCCCTACCTACAAGATGGCAAAAGGTTATCGAACAAAATGGTACATACATACTTTAGTTAAATTTAAATAAACTATATTAAAAAATATTTTATTTAAAGAAAAATGGAAAGAAAAATTTGACTTCAGGCGAGACTCGAACTCGCGGCCTACTGGGAATCTAGTCCAGCCGCTCTTCCAATTGAGCTACTGAAGTCCTGCCTATTGATCCATTCACTTACAATTAACTATTTTTAACGAAAATAATAACCATTTGTCATGAAATCAACACAATAATAAAAATTACATCATAATATTTTACTTGATATGAAAAAAAAATGAAACATAACAAAAAATGCTATGTAAAACGAAGGTCTGTAGTAAATTTTAATATTTTTCTTTTACTGTAACGGTTTAGCGATGGGCGGCAGTTTTTCTAAATTATGCAAGGTTTTATAATGAAACACGTGTAACTTGGTGGTAGAGTTCTAGTGCAGGCACTCGAGGGCGTAGGAACCACCGCATTACCTAATCTATCTGCCGCTAAATGGTAGTTCAGCACTATCGTATTCCGGTTAGATGTCAATGTAATAACAAAGACATAGAATAACAGGCCTCAGGGGTAGCAACCTATCTGCATTTTGACCTCTGGTCTTTGTGTGGGTGTCTATAGGCTGCAGTCATCACTTAAGGTCAATGTGAACTGCACGCTTGTTTGCTACCTTCACTGCATAGTAAAAGCAACGGAGCTTTTTGAGTCGATAGGCGACAATAATTTGCTTAATTTGGTGGAAAGGGAAGCGCGAGCGCAGAGGTATTGTTACTATATCGTATTTGTATCGTATTTTATAGTTATGTTATTGTATCGATCAAATACTCATGCACACTACACTCAAACACTCATTCACACTCAAACTCTCATTCACACTCTCACATTGGATCGTCTATCGATCATCCCAATATCGATTGATGATGTATTCTAAGGTTTTCGCCAGCTTCATTACTCATGCTCATGATTTTTTTTTTGTCTTATTAATTTAATTTAATTATTAATGTACTTAACTATTTTTAATTATATTTTTTATTTCTCAAATTACCGAACCGTTGTCTTGTTTTTATTTTAATAGAAATATGTATGGAAATATTTAAGGACCACTGCGATACAAGCCTAGCTTAGTGCAGTCCATTGTAAATGTTTATGCTTATATAAGAACAATGTTTAATATAGAATAAATAAATAAATTAATTAAAAAAATAGACACAGATGCCAATAAACGCAATATTACGTATACGTAGTATTGCGTGGAACGGCATCTTATAATCAAAGGGTTGTAGTTGGTGCCGGACTACGCAATATTACGAATACGTAGTATTGCGAAGGTTGGCACCGATGAGGTACTTTTTTAAGTTAGTGCCAGATACGTAATATTGCGTAGTATAGCATTTGTATGGTGGCCACCGATTTCGATTTGACACTAACCTTTGGCACTCAATGGGTTAAAGACCAACCATACAATATTTAACGTTTTTATAAAGGACTAGCGGCCCGCCCCGGCTTCGCCCGCGCTGCTCTGCTCCTATTAGTCATAGTGTGATGTAAGCTATCCTATCTCTCAAGTTGGATCGAACTGCACATGGTATGCGAATTTTATTATAATCGGTTAAGTGGTTCAGGAGTCCATTGAGGACAAACATTGTGACACGAGATTTATATATATTAAGAGATTTTTGTAGTTGACTGTACATAATTACCTCACAATTTTATAATCGGGCGAGTTGACGCCAGAAATATTATTTAAATTCTAAAGGTCAAGTCGCTTGATCTTGCGAATTTTTGTCGTGCGAGGTGACGAATTACCCTGCGGGATGAGGCAACGGCGGCGATGCTCTTTTGAAATTATGGACACATTTTTTTTGTGTTATTAAGATTTGTAAAAAATCGTAGAGCAAATGTTTTTGGAATTGATGTAAAAAGGCTGCCTGCAAGAGGTGATGCGCTAATTTCAATTAAACTTGTTATTTGATGGCAATTATCAACATCGAGTTTTGGCGGGAACCTTGAAAGGGGCGTATGGTGCTCTTATTTTATTTCATTTTCTTGGTGTATTTTTAAGTTATATTGAATAAAATTGGTGGCATTTTGTTTGATATAAGTTTATTACAGTGCCCGTGTATAGTGAAATAGAATAACAGTGCGAAAACACGACCTTTCAGGTTGCCTCCAAAACTTCATTGTAAATGTTCTGGTAAAGTAGCCATCGCTTTACTCGAATAACTTGATTGTAACTCACTTGACTGACATATTATACTTGATAACTTATATACTTGATACTTACATATTATACTTGATGACTATATTATACTAACTTTTACGCTGCTTAAATAAATATGAAATACCGTTTTACTTGACACTGGCAATATGCGTAATAGCGATGCCATAATAACAAAAAAAATATATATCAATATCGGATTCCATACTTGGTAAAATTAAATCTTAGTCTACAAATATTGGTCTACAAAGACCTGTTAAATCCTAGCCGGAATTTCAATTTACATTCCACTGCTACCTATAGTGCGCCCTGGCGTTCGGTGGCTTTGTTCCTGTAAACTGAGGAGATTAATGAAATTCAGGTGACATTTTCGGGCGCTAGACTTTGCCGTACTTTGGTTATGTTCAAGTCTTTGTTTTCGGTTTCATCTATACTTCTAATAAAACTGTAGACGTGTTAATTCTGTACATTAAAAATATTGAAAAAATAAATACCAGGGGATGTTTCTAGATCGACACCGAACCCAAATATGTGATTAGAAAAAATTTTGTCTGTCTGTCTGTCTTTCTGTCTGTTTGTTCAAGCATCACATAAAAACTACCGGTCCAAGGGGGCATACAATAAGGGTAATTTTTTTTTGTATATTTTTTGCTCGATATATAACGGCAGCAAGTAGACGCTTAAAATTTTCACAGATTTTTTAGGTCTTATGCTGTATATTACCTTCCATAATAAATAATTAAATAAAAATTAAGTAAATTAAATATTAAACCATACAAACAATGAATGCACATGATTGTGCATGTGATTAGAAATGAAGAATATTTATATATAGAGTTTGGACTATTTCTTTCAAAATATCCTACAGATTTTCTAGAATGAAAGAACGTAATTGGCTGAGTTTTCTTATCACATAAATGTATTTTTTTAGGGTTCCGTTGTAAAAAAGGAACCCTTATAGTAAATAACTGGCTGGATTTTTAATTTACATGCCGCTGTAAAACTTGTAGCCCTGGCTTTTGGTGGCTTTGGTGGATTTGTTCCTGTTAAATAAAGAGATTAATGAAATTCAGGCGATATTTTTGGGCGCTGGCTTTTGTTAGTTATTCGGGATATGTTCAGGTCATTCCAAGTTATCTTTATGAAGTTTTCTATTCGGTGTTTTACATGGCAGTCAATATCTATACAAATAAATAAAATTGGAGTGTCTGTTTGTAATATAAAAATAACCGCTTTTTACTTAATGCATATGTATGTACACGATACATATACCAAAACAACATTTTTACAATTTTTGTCCGTCAGTCTGTCTGTCTGTCTGTTTGTTCGGGCTAATCTCGGGAACGCCGGGATCGATTTTGACGAGACTTTCAGTCGCAGATAGCTTATGTAATGAGGAGTAACTTAGGTTTACTTTTATACTAGCTGTGCCCACGACTTCGTCCAGGTAGATAGTGAACAATCATAAATTCTCACGCTGATAAAGTCGCGGGCATAGCTAGTTATGTATTTATAAACGCTTTTCATGAAGGACGTCGTCCGCTTATAAATTCGATTTTTGCAATTTTCTCCAAACTTTTAATTTTTATAGTTTAATTTCTATCGCCCTTGAAATTAAAAAAAAAAAATGTCCAAAAATGTTACGAAAAATAGATGTTGGCCGATTCTCAGACGTACCCAATATGCTCACAAAACTTCATGAGAATCTGTCCAGCCGTTTCGGAGGAGTATGGCAACGAAAACTGTGACACGAGAATTTTATATATTAGATTACTCAAGAGAAATTGTAAATAGGTCATACAATTATTTATAAAAATGGTATCAATTTTTTTTTTTTTAAAAGCCACCGTTACAGAGATATATCTAACGATTGACCGGACTATAAGTTGGAGTTTTCGTTCTCCATATAGGTATAGGTCGCGCCACGTAAAAAGAACGCTGGAAGAAAGTAGAAGGGATGTGTTCGCGCATCGGTACTCTCGCGCACGAAAGTACTAGCCCTATTGGTTTATTTTTGATCTAGCTTTCGCTTGCGGTTTCGTGTATTGGTAGGCAGATTGAAAACTATATTACATAGAATAACATAAAATGAAATAAAAACACATGACGCGCAGCTTGACCGCCAGCGTTCTTTTAACCTGGCGCGACCTATACTACATGTTCGTTTTCTTTAGACTGTGCTACTACTAATAAGGTATATTTCGCGCCACGTAAAAAGAACGCTGGAAGAAAGTAGAAGGAATGCGTTCGCGCATGGGTACACTCGCGCACGAAAGTACTAGCCCTATTGGTTTATTTTTGATCTAGCTTTCGCTTGCGGTTTCGTGTATTGGTAGGCAGATTGAAAACTATATTACATAGAATAACATAAAATGAAATAAAAACACATGACGCGCAGCTTGACCGCCAGCGTTCTTTTAACCTGGCGCGACCTATACTACATGTTCGTTTTCTTTAGACTGTGCTACTACTAATAAGGTATATTTCGCGCCACGTAAAAAGAACGCTGGAAGAAAGTAGAAGGGATGCGTTCGCGCATGGGTACACTCGCGCACGAAAGTACTAGCCCTATTGGTTTATTTTTGATCTAGCTTTCGCTTACGGTTTCGTGTATTGGTAGGCAGATTGAAAACTGTATTACATAGAATAACATAAAATGAAATAAAAACACATGACGCGCAGTTTGACCGCCAGCGTTCTTTTAACCTGGCGCGACCTATACTACATGTTCGTTTTCTTTAGACTGTGCTACTACTAATAAGGTATATTTCGCGCCACGTAAAAAGAACGCTGGAAGAAAGTAGAAGGGATGCGTTCGCGCATGGGTACACTCGCGCACGAAAGTACTAGCCCTATTGGTTTATTTTTGATCTAGCTTTCGCTTACGGTTTCGTGTATTGGTAGGCAGATTGAAAACTATATTACATAGAATAACATAAAATGAAATAAAAACACATGACGCGCAGCTTGACCGCCAGCGTTCTTTTAACCTGGCGCGACCTATACTACATGTTCGTTTTCTTTAGACTGTGCTACTACTAATAAGGTATATTTCGCGCCACGTAAAAAGAACGCTGGAAGAAAGTAGAAGGGATGCGTTCGCGCATGGGTACACTCGCGCACGAAAGTACTAGCCCTATTGGTTTATTTTTGATCTAGCTTTCGCTTACGGTTTCGTGTATTGGTAGGCAGATTGAAAACTATATTACATAGAATAACATAAAATGAAATAAAAACACATGACGCGCAGCTTGACCGCCAGCGTTCTTTTTACGTGGCGCGACCTATATGTAGTGTATGGCCCCGTAATAACTATCACAGAGACATAACAACTTAGGTCTCAGGGGTGGTAACGGTGGTCTCTGGCCATTGTGTAAGTGTGTATAGGCTGCAGGCATCATTTAACATCCAGTTTCTACTGGTGGTAGAGATCCTGTGACGGAGCTCGCGGGCGTAGGCACCACCGCATTACCTAATATACTTGCCGCTAAATGGTAGTGTTCAGCACTATCGTGTTCCCGTCAGGTGGTAATGTACGGCCCTGTAATTTCCGGCACAGAGGCATAACACCTAATGCCTCAGGAGTGGCAGCGCATCTACATTTTGACCTCTGGTCATTGTGTGGGTGTCTATAGGCTGCAGTCATCACTTAACATCAATGTGAACTGCATGCTTGTTTGCCACTTCTATTACATTAAAAAAAAAATGTGAGTTGCTAGCTTGTTTGCCATATTCGTCACAAAAATAAATTAGAACACTTTTCATGTTATAAAAGTATTTAATACTACAAAATGTGAGCTATAAAAACAAATTACAGTGGGACCACTCCCCTTCCGTTGATACACGATTTACCCTGAAAGCCTTGGCGTATACCATACCCATTCAACTGTATTACCTTTTATTATAGAGGAACACGGGCCACCGGCCGCGGGCGGACCGGAGGGGAGTAGCCAAATGCAGGCTTTCCCGTCTGTCAAAGTACAAGCCCAAATGGTCCTACGCCTGTCGCCCAGGTGTTCAAATGTGTGCGTGAAATTGTTTATGTATGTTAAAGTCAAGGTGTGAGTTTCGTAGCAATAGACGATTTTTGTAGTGTGTGTGTCTATCACACGTAGTCCCCCCCCGCAAAAAATTACAGACTGTTTTGCATCGGTAATATGCGCTATGGCTACTCCTCTACGGTCCGCCGCGGCGGCTGGTGGCCCGTGTTGCTCTATGCCTTTTATAGATCTGTAATCTATCAGCTGCGTTGGAATTCAATGGGCCAAAAGGTACGCCTTTTCAGTATCAATTCTGATATCTATTGCGTTTTGTTAGGGTATCATTTGATTTGCTTTGAATCATAGCATCATTTTACTTCACCAATTTCTTGAAGAACCGTGTAAGTTAGTTAAAATGTTAATTGTAAAATATTTATATATCAGACATGGTAAATAAATGTAAAGGAAACAATAAGGTTTGGTGAATAGATATACCCGCAGAATCGCAATTGAGTCTTTGTTTTTTTTTTTTAATAAAATGGTAGTTCCGTGCTTCGGAGGGCACGTTAAGCCGTCGGTCCCGGTTGCTATCGATGGATAGCAACCGGGTTAAACCTTGATAGTTAAACCTTGTCGGAGGCCTTATGGGCGGTTTGAAAACATCTGACAGCGGGTTTGCCACTAACCCGTATCTCCACCAATCCGCATTGGAGCAGCGTGGTGGAGTTAGCTCCAGGCCTCCCCCCAAAAAAGGGGAGAGACTCGTGCCCAGCAGTGGGACGTATAATGGGTTGCCATTATAATTTATATTTTATATGTGTTTGTAATATAAAAATAACCGCTTTGTTACTAAATGCATAAATATGTATATTTATACTCGGTACATATACTAAAACAACATTTTTTTACAATTTTTGTCTGTCTGTTTGTCCGTCTGTCTATCTGTTTGTTCCCGCTAATCTCGGGAACGGCTATACCGATTTTGCCGGGTTTTTCACTGGCAGATAGCTAATGTAAAAAGGAGTCACTTAGACTACTTTTGTACTTGCTGCGCCCACGACTTTGTCCGGGTACATACTTTACGATCATAAATTCTCACGCGGATGAAGTCGCGGGCACAGCTAGTAAATAAATAAATTTAATTCAGACCACTCCCCATTTGTTGCTTCACGCATTTGCCTTGAAAGCCTTGAAGTGTATTCTACCCATTCAACTTTATTACCCTCTATAGATCTGTAATCTATCAGATACGTTGCCAATTCAATAGGTCAGAAGGTACGCCTTTTCAATAGGTATCATTTCTGATATCTGCAGGTATTACTGTGTTTTGTTAGGGTCTCATTTTACTTTGTTAGGTTCTATTTTTGTAAGATATTGAAAAACAAACAAGTATGCAGTTTGTGCAGTCACATTGATGTTAAGTGATGACTGCAGCCTATAAACACCCACAAAGAGACCAGAGGTCAAAATGCAGATGCGTTGCCATCCCTGAGTCTTTAGTTGTTGTGCGTGTGATACCTAGTTATTAGGGGGTCGGGATGTGATAACCCTACCGCCCACTAGCAGAGGATTTTTTTTTGTTGGGAGAGAATTCTTCTACTAGTACAGTCAGTCAACTGAACCACGTGTTTTAAGCAACGAGTTTATTATTTCCTTATTACAAAAAATTGATTAAATAAATAATTTAATTTTCATCCTCAAAATATGCCATGTGCAACATCAAACAGCCCGCTTTTATTAATTTTGATTTCTTAATTATTATTTTAGTTTTTTAAATATTTTTTTTTGATCGATCAAAGAGCAATCAAATTTACTAGACGTAGATTTTCATAACGGAGCACTAGTCCATACAAAATTCTTCTTTATAAATAGACACTACCTACTTCGTTCTGACTGAAAAAGAATACGACATATGTTGTCTAAAATATTCCACTTGAACTGTCTCCAAGTTGTCACCGCTACCCGTCAAGCCTTCGCGTGCTTTCGTAGCAACGAGTTCATTTAATATTCTTTTTATACGAATATTCCATGACTAATATAATGTTCATATTAGGTAAATCAGGAGGTAATTTTTATCCCGATTTATTGCGTAAATTAGTTTTTTGTTTTTTTTTGTAGGTTCTTACGCACTTCTCTTGCTTCTTATAAGGCATCATTCTCCTTTTGAATAAATTTTTGATGACCCAATCAAATGAGGTGGACGTTAATTTTACAAGAAGGATGTAAGAAAGAGGCTTTGTGTGAATGAGAGTATGGGCAGAGAATATGTAATAATACTACGTATAGAATGGACATCCTTTTGAATAAATTTTTGATGACCCAATCAAATGAGGTGGACGTTAATTTTACAAGAAGGATGTAAGAAAGAGGCTTTGTGTGAATGAGAGTATGGGCAGAGAATATGTAATAATACTACGTATAGAATGGACACTTCAACGTCCCGCCCGATTTACCTGCATCACTCAACCCATTCCCCTCTTATGGGCGACGGTTGGTATTTTGTACGTGCTACGCACACAGGTGCGCGTGTAAATACACGTCACTGATTGATGTCTGTGTAATAGAAACCAAATTAAGCGTTTGTATGGAATTTTGGCGGAGTGTCCGCGGTGTGCAAAGGGTTTAAAATGAAAAAAGGCATGCTCCGATAGTTCGGGAATACAGAATATCGAATGAGCGAATGACTAAACAGATACACAATGCGAATGCGGATATCTGTAGAGGCCCAGGAAGACCAAGAGTAACCTACCATGACCAAATAGGTCAAGTACTGTCCGAGGGTGGGGTCAAATGTCTTAGGAATCGACGTGCATGTGTGAAGAGAATGATGAATGTAGAAAAAGCACGGGAGGTATGTCAGGACCGGGATACTTTTATCTCCATACATCCATACATACATACCTACATACAAATAAGTAGAATTGGAGTGTATCCGACTTTGACGGGACTTCCACGGGTAGGTAGTTGATGTAATAAGGAGTAATTTAGGCTACTTTTATACTAGCTGCGCCCACGACTTCGTGCGGGAAGATACTGAACAATCATATTTTTTCTCACTTGGACGAAGTCGCGGGCACAGCTAGTCTTTGATAAATAGATACTATTTAGTACAGACTTACAAAGAGAAGGACACTTAATTATTACTGACTGAAAACGAAGACGATATTACTCCAAAATATTCAACTTGAACAGTCTCCAAGCTGTCACCGGTACCCGACAAGCTTCCTCGTGCTATCGTAGCTATGTCTTCATTTGATATTCCTTTTACATTGCATTGGAGCAGTGGATATTGACCCGGGTTGAATTTTCGAACATTACCAAATTCAGCGGCATCGGAAATGTTCTGGAGAAAGCCAATACCACTTATTCTGGGTCGAAAGGAGACGTTCCAAAATGGAGCTTGGGCCCGCACCTTGTGCACTATATTGAGAGAAGAAGCACAAAATACTTTATCATTTTCAGCTATTGAAATCGTTTATTATACCTTCAATTAACTGTCGTAGGAAGACGTATACCATATTTTGGTTGAATGTGTGCGAGGTGAGGCTCATCGCAGGGCTTCATTAGAAATAGGACATTGCAACAGTGTCCTGGCAGATCCTACTACGGATGACGCCAGAATACTGTTGCAACTATATCAATTGTCAATGAGCTAATGTTGTTTAATTATTTTTTTGAATGAAGAATGTAATTCATGTGAACGTATAGAGCGTCATGGTCTTTGACCAAGCTCTTTAAATGGAGATTAAAAAAAAAAAAAACGTAAGTATATTTCAAATATTAAAATGTCAGAAGCAATTTGGTGATATATTGTTGTCATACAAAAAATGCATACAAAATATTTTCGACAAAAAACAACGATTCAAATTATTTTTTGAGTACTTTTTCATGATTTTATGAATTTTTCTCTATCTTTTGATTTAGTGTACGTACAAAGTGCATGGAACTTGTACTTCGACTTGGATTTTAAAATGATTGGCATTTACGGGGCAGTTATTAAAGTCACTAGTATCTTTACTGGTGGTAGAGCTCCAGTGACGGAGCTCAGGGGCGTAGGCACCGCCGCATTACCTAATATACTTGCCGCTAAATGGTAGTGTTCAGCACTATCGTGTTCCGGTCAGGTGGTAATGTACGGCTCTGTAATTTCCGTTACAGAGGCATAACACCTTAGCCCTCAGGGGTGGTAACGCATCAGCTGCAGTCATCATTAAACGTCAATGTGAACTGCATGCTTGTTTGCCACTTCCATTACTCGTACATTAAAAAAAACTAATCATCATTTTATTCGAAAAGCGGCTGCTCTCTAAATTTTCTGATGTCTATTTATTGTAGAATTGCTCGACGGATGGTTTTAATGACGAAATTGAAAATATGTGTGAATTACAATAGACTACTCTCATATAATAATATATTGGACTCAAAACAATTACATGAATTACGAGTTGTGGGTGTATGTATATATATATATATGTGTGTGAATGTATGCAAATAAATATACCATTGTCTTTATCTTCAGTGAAATATAGGCCTTAAATGTATTATGTGTAAGTATAAAAGTGTTTTTATACTTTCACACAAGTTTTCCTTAAAATCCAATTAATATAATAATAATCCATACTTCCCTACTAATATTATAAATGTGAAAGTAACTCTGTCTGTCTGTCTGTTACCTTTTCACGTCCAAACGACTGAACCGATTTTAATGAAATTTGGTACAGAGATAGAGCTGTGAGAAAGAACATAGGCCACTTTTCGACATCCACGCGTGCGAAGCCGCAAGCAACAGCTAGTAAATAATAATGGCATCGCATTATACGTCCCACTGCTGGGCACGAGTCTCTCCCCTTTTTGGGTGGAGGCCTGGAGCTTACTCCACCACGCTACTCCAATGCGGTTTGTTAACCCAATTAATAAAAGAAAGAAATTCATTTAAAAAATGAAGAGATCCTGCAAACTCTACAAAAGATAAGATTATCAAGCGTCCAATTTATTATTATAAAGAAACCAACTCCAGAGCTCGATCGTCAATATATCTGTAATATGGGTTTGTCGTTTTCCCAGAACGACCTATATTCGATTTCCTGTACAGCTCTTTGCTTTCAAGTGTTAGCTCGTTCTTAAATTAGATTTCAGTCGAATATTTCCTGATTACTGTCAAATTGTTGAATCGTTTTGAAATTGAATTTGAAATACAAAATGTACTTATGGGATGAATCAGGATTGAAGGCACTGACTTTAATACAATAATATGTTAATAAATGAAAGATCTAACTATCAACAAAAAAAAATGACAGTTTAGGTACCACTGCATTAAGAAATATATCTAACATTAAATTAGGAGTTTTGGCGGGAACCTTGAAAAAGGCGTATGGTGCTCTTATTTTATTTCATTTTCTTAGTGTATTTTTAAGTTATATTGAATAAAGTTGGTGGCATTTTGTTTGATACAGGTTAATTACAGTGCCCGTGTATAGTGAAATAGAATAACAGTGCGAAAACACGACCTTTCAGGTTGCCTCCAAAACTTCATTGTAAATTTTCTGGTAAAGTAGCCATCGCTTTACTCGAATAACTTGACTGTAACTCACTTGACTGACATATTATACTTGATAACTTATATACTTGATACTTACTTAATATACTTGATATTATACTAACTTTGACGCTGCATAAATAAATACGAAATATCGTTTTACTTGACACTGGCAATATGCGTAATAGCGATGCCATAATAACAAAAAAAAAAGAACATTAAATTATAAATGTAGTTTTTGCGATCCAGGAAGTCGACATTTAATTGTGGTAAGACGTTAAAATGTAAATGTATGGTGTATCAGTGTGCGTGCCTAACGCAGTAGCCACTTGCACGCCCGGTCTCGCTTACACATATCCATTAACGCGTGTTATTGACATGTCTTTCAGATATCTTTAACACAACCAAACGTCGACCGCGTTCTTGAATAGCAAAGACTAATTTATTTGTTTAATTGTTTATTGATAATAATTTATATTCGTTACACTATTGCTACTTTTAGTAATGAAAGTGGCACTTCAGCAGTGGCGATTTCTCTAAGATGGCGCGTATAGCGCCGCCATACCATAATTTTTAAGCATTAAAATGTTAATAATAATGTTATATTTACAACCGCTCCAAACTCCAACTCCGCATGCGCTTCTGCCAGCGCATGCGGAGTTCATACAAAGTCGTTCGCCGCCCGCGCCCTCAATCGCCTAGTATTACTCACGGGATTTGAAGCGCGGGTCTGGCGCTGTGCATGACGCACTACCTAACGATTTTTCGCATGTTTTACGTGATAGTGTAGATTTGTGATAGTGTTTGTTACGTTTTCTATCTTTCTATTGATATAATCGACTTTTTATTTAGTATTTAAACCCTAAAATCCTAAACCTAAAATAAGCGAAAAAATATGAGTTTTTTCATACAAAAATGAAAATGTTAAATTGTTAGAAATTTCTTTTTTGCAAAGTACGTTCCATAATTAAAGACTGAAAGTTGTTCAGATTGACCGTCTGAAAAAACGGTTTTCAGATTTTGCGCACTTAACACTACACCCTATATAACGAAAGCTGGAGCCACCCCAATTATAATCACCAGGAATCGCCACTGCACTTCAGAGCTGTGTCGACAATTTATCTCATATCTGTAATTTAAATTTTTACTGGTGGAGCTCCAGTGACGGAGCTCGCGGGCTTAGGCACCACCGCATTACCTAATATACTTGCCGCTAAATGGTAGTGTTCAGCACTACGTACGGCCCTGTAATTTCCGGCACAGAGGCATAACACCTTAGGCCTCAGGAGTGGCAACGCATCTGCATTTTGACCTTGGTCTTTGTGTGGGTGTCTATAGGCTGCAGTCATCACTTAACATCAATGTGAACTGCATGCTTGTTTGCCACTTCCATAACATAAAAAAAATAATCCAAAAAAAAAATAATGATTTTGTCGTGTTCCCGGAACAACGATCGATTTCCAGTACCGGCTCTTTGCTTTCACGTGTTAGCTCATTCTTAAATTAGATTTCCGTAGAATATTTCAAGATTACTGTCAAATTGCTGAATTGTTCTAAAATTTAATTAGAAGTTAAAATTCAGCAGTGCAAAGAATCAGGTTTGAAGACAATGTTAATTGGGATATTTAAATGAATTTCAAACATCTTATTGATTAAATTGAACGAGAAGCTTTTAAAATAAATGATATATTTTCAATGTTTAATTTAATAGATATTGCTGTTGTGTCTTTATTACGTTGATCTACGAATAGATTATAAATAAACACCATCCATCACCAAGGTAATTTGATACCTAACGTGTGTTTGTTTTACAAAAATAATATTTGATTCTCTTTTCAAGTAAGAACATACAAACAATATAGTTGGGTTGGATCGAAAGAGCGCTACTAGGTGTATTAAGCATTTATTAACGTTTAATTATAGTGTAACACCGACCCTAAAATCAGTTAAAATCTAAAAGGGTGAAGTGAAGCCGTAGTAGTGAAGCCGCTGGACTGGTTATCCTGCTGCGATTCCTGCCCGAAGTCAATATTTTTCTTTCCGTTTTTTTTTTAATTTTCTATAGTGTAACTTTGCTATTTTTAATCGTATTTAGCATACAGTTCACATTGAAAACTGCATCCTGTAAACATAAATGCTTGTGGATAAAATTCACATTGACTGTGATTTAAAACTGCAATCTGTACCTAAATAAAGCTTTTATTTTCGAACACACTAAACACTCTCGCTAAACACTCTCTGCCTATTCCGTAAGGAACTTGGCGTGAAGACACACACATACGTTATTTTTCTTTAGATACCCACCATTCATCTATAAAAATACCTTTGTTATTATTTTCACTGACGTACTCACATATTATTCCACTGTAGATGGCGATATCTCTTCGAAAAAATAGACGAATTCGAAGCATCTCAATTATTCGCAGTAGCGTTTGGTGTTAGTCTTCAACAGCCGACCTAAATTCAATTTCCGATACATGGCTCTTCGCTCCGCTTCCGTCTGTTGGTTTTGGGCTTGTTAATGAATTTGCATTGTAAATTCTGTGGGTATCTATTCTGGGTAAGGTGTAAAGGAGATGTTGCGAGCTCGGCTCTGGTTCGTACACGTCCTCAAAAAATGGGTAAATTAAAGAAGAATCCGAGAAAAATACAAATTATTTATTGAAGAATATATTTTAGAGTTACAACCACATTAAATTCAAACGATTTTATCATTTTCAACTATGTTAAACATGGCGGCGATACAGCCGACACTTGGGATCAATCGATTTCGATAGTATTTAGAAAATAATACTTTTTTCTCCAAGTACTATATAATCAAAATACAATTTAAAAAATGAAAATGTCAAAATGACATCGCCAGCCATATTCGCCATGTTGGTTTTGAGTTGCAATTTTAACTGCAAATAATGTTTTGTAACTGCAAACAAAGCCAAATAAGTGAAAATATGCAGTAAAAAACGTTTTTATATTGATTTTGCCTGTCTAATGATATTGTGTACAATACATGGCCGCAGGTCCATATATTTTTGCAATATCTCCTTTACCTATCGGAGTAAAATAATTTGAGATGATATGTTTAGTTATATATTACCAATAGAAGAGTTTCAGTATAGGGACACGAGGGCGAGTTACCATCGCATTACCTAATCTAAAAAAACGTAAAACGTATCTTCACGCTTGTAATCCCCGCAGGGGTAGGCAGAGGTAAATTAATGCGTTTAAGCATACATGCAAACCCACACGATTCGCCGGTTACGTTTTGGCCCATGTAACAGGTGGCGTGCCTGTTGACATCTCCGGGCACATTACCAAACTTCGAGGTACTGGGAAAAAATTTTTTGAATCGTTGTTTTTTTGGCGGATATATTTATTTAATGTAATTTTTGTATGACAACGATATGTCACCATATAGCTACTATGACATGATTCGGACATGTAGAAAAATGTCGAATGAGCGAATGAAAGAACAAATATACAATGCGAATGAGGATGGTTGCAGAGACCCAGGAATACTAAGACTATCCTGGCATGGCCAAAATAGATCGAGTAGGGTGGGGTCATGCAGGAGTCTCAGGAATCGGCTTGCATGTATGAAGAGAAAGATGAATGTAGGAGAAGCACGGGCGGTGTGTCAGGACCGGGATACCTGACGCTCCGTATGCTCTGCCTACCCCGTAAGGAACTTGCGTGAAGATTCATATAAACATACAGTAGATAACGAGCATAAGTATTACAAATAAAATCGATCTATGACATTCTTATGTTTGAAAAATTGAAGAAATAATAACCGAATACAGTGTACAAGGTGCGGGCCCAACCTCCATACATCTTGGAACGTCTCCTTCAAATGGAACCAGTAAGTAATAAGTTCCATTTACGCAACTAAGATATCATTCCAATCCAAAATAAGATATAAGCTTCATAATAATTTGAACATCAAAACCATCCCGAGAAATATCACCAAGGACAAGTAAATACCCAAATATCCCGTCCATAATCTATTTATAACAATAGAATGGCATCAAGCGATATCTATTATAATGTGCAAACAAGAGAGCCTACAAATTAATATATATCCATAGTCCTTGAGAAGTTTTGGAGGATCACAAAATACTGATCAGAATTTCTGATTGAATTCATCATGCAATTTAACATTGAATTTATAAAGGCTGTACGGCCCTGTAATTTCCGGCAAAGAGGCATAACACCTTAGGCCTCAGGAGTGGTAACGCATCTGCATGTTGACCTTGGACTTTGTGTGGGTGTCTATAGGTTCCAGTCATCACTTAATATCAATGTGAACTGTATGCTTGTTTACCACTTCCGTTACATAAAAAAAGAGTAGAAGCGCGCATGGCCCCGCGGCTGATGTAGATCGTAAACGATCTACTCGGTTAAGCAATACAAGCACGGTCGGGTGTGTGATGGGTGACCGCTAGTGGCAAATTAAATGCGCGTTTCCGTGCTTCGGAGGCACGTTAAGTCGTTGGTTCCGGTTGCTATCGATAGATAGTAGGCGTTAAACCTTATCGGAGGCCTTATGCTGTCGGATGATTTCAAATCGCCCGTTTGAAATCATCCGACAGCGGGTTGGCCACTAACCCGTATCTCCACCAACCCGCATTGGAGCAGCGTGGTGTAGTAAGCTCTAGGCCTCCTCCCAAGAAGGGGAGAGACTTGTGGAGGAACGAGTGGAAGCGTTCCTCCGGCGAAAAGGGAGGATCCTCCAACCAGGCGAGGTGGTAGCGCCTGGCGGGCCACGGCCCAACGATTGACGTAGGGAGTTGTATATATGCCAACTCTTGAGAAATCTTCGCATGTGCGATGTAATTCGAATGCACGCCATCTACCTTACTAAACAAGTACTGTGAGGTTTCATTGTATTCAACTAGTTGCCGCCTTAATGTAGTGGACGCTACAGACTCATGCCCATCAGTGGGACGTATAATGGATTGCGATTATTATTATTATTCTATAAAGAGTTTTATTTTTTTGTACTTTTCGCTGGCGTCGGGAATTGACGACCCCACGGCCCACTAGCGGAAGATTTTTTTTATATGGAAGATAAGTCTTCCACTAGTGCAGTCAGTCAACCGAACAATGGCGGTCAAACCATTCCAATGGGTGTAGTAGGTAAGTGTAATAACCCGGGAACGATGACAGCATCCCGCGATAAAGAGCGCGTGGTAGAGCTCCAGTGAGTATTCTAACATACTTTCTCTTTTTTCTAGAATTATTAGTCATTTACTTACTATATCCCTATTGTATCCCTTTTGTCTCTTGAAACCTTTTATTAAGCTTCTGTAAATAATATTTCAGGTGTTATTACATAAAATAACCTGTCTAGAATATGATGACACGTAGAGCGACCACCCGTGAAATGGAGGACAAACTGAGAACTACGCTGAAAGAACTTGAGTCAACAAAATTACTCTGCAAACAACTACTACAGGAACGGGAAGATAGTGAAGTGGAATTGAAACAATTAATAGACAAAAATACTTCACTGAAAAATGAGTTGGCAGAAAATCATATTAAATATGTAGACTTACTCGACCAAGTTCAACAATTTCAAATGGTCATTTCAACCTTTCAACAGTGTGGTGAAACATATGAACAAGCCTTGCAACGTATTTCAGAACTGGAAAGTGAAGTTTGTGATGCTCATAAGACAATTGCAAATATGGAAGAAGCTAAAATTAATGAACAATCGTTTTATACCCATAGTTTGTACAATGAGTTGGTCGGTACCACTTCGAATCTCAGTGAAATACATAACAAGCAATTGTTAACAATAGACTTGACTGGTGATGATACCATTAAGCAGTGTCCAATTTTGAGTAGTAGGAATAAATTCAAAAAGTATAGACGCCTGAATAAAAATATTAAAAGGAAACTAAAATCATTAAATTCATTAAAACGTGCTGTTAAATCAAAAAATAAACTAAGAGAACAGCGATCAAATTTAATAAAAGAGTTAGATGCTATCTGTGTTGAATTAGAGCTTTCCAGGCACTCACATGATACTGACTCACGAGACTTTACACGACAATTACTCCAAAAAGATCAAGAAATTAAGGCAATCTTTAATAAATATAAAGCATCACAAGTTCAACTATCTCAACGTTTACAAGAGGCTAGTGAACTTGTTGACTTAGTCACATACAATGCAGAGAGATATGAATCATTAACTAAGAACAATTTAATTACTTGTTCTCACTGTCCAAAAGCTTCTGTGCCTACAATCATTACTCCGAACACATCTGCAAATACTCAGATTGATGGCACATATAAAACATTGCTATTTTCAGATAGATTGGGATCAGGTTTTGGATCCTTATTAAAGGATCATTTGACAAGCAATATAATTAATCATTGCTACCCTGACCAATCATATAAGCAAATAATTAATAAAATTAAGAATACAAAAATTGACAGTGATTCAACTTTAATAATAATGTTGGGAAATAGCTTAGGTCTCAAAAAAAAGGACATTGTTGATGGTGTTGATACCTTATTAAATCTGAATGTTAAAAATATAATGGTTTGTGCATTTCCCTACTCAGAATCATTGACACAAAGGGAAAATAATTGTATTTATTATTTGAACAATGTAATTCATACATTGACTTGTCGTCATAGTGACAAATTATTTTATTTTGACACTAATAAGTTTATTAGTGGATTTAAATTGACACGGGAAACTATGTATCTTCCCAAAAAATATAGGAAATTACTGGCTACGCTGATAGCTTATAATATTAACAATGTTATATGTAATATAGCAAATGCTATTAGTAGTTTAGAGAGTAACATAAGTGTTACCAATAATTTTATGAATGACGTAGAGTGTAATAGCATCCAACCCCTGATGACATCTGCCAACACCAGGGACTCTGAGTATTCTCTGGCTCAGGGGGGAAATACAAACTGTACATCCTCGCTGACTGGTGTTGGCGGAGGCGTCTTGGGTTGCACTCTCAATTATTTAAACTAGATTTTAAGACAGAAGAAGATACCAATATTGAACATACTAATAAACCGGTATCTTCTGGCATTTGCACTTTTAATAAAGTCAACAGTTTGGTAGTATTACACCAAAATATTCAAGGGTTGCATTCCAAGTTATTGGAATTAGAACTAGTTCTGGAGAAATTCCAGTATGACATTGTTTGTTTAACTGAACATTGGTTAAAAGAAAACCAAATCATGATTAATTATAAGAATTATTCTGTTGTTAGTTGTTACAATAGAAAAGTTATGCAACATGGTGGCACTTTAATTTTGATAAAAAACTCAATTAAATCCAGGGAACGTAAAGACATAGTTGAGTTATCGATTGAACATATTGTAGAAGTTTCTTGTGTTGAGCTGGATAAGCATATAATAGTGTGCGTTTATAGACCACCAAATTATCAGAATTTGAATGTGTTTGAGTCCACTATGGAAGATTTGTTAAAAAAACTATGTTCAGGTAGAAAGTCTGTAATTGTATGTGGTGATTTTAACATTAATATTTTAGAAAATAATTCAAACAGCAATAGGTTACTGAATCTATTTAAGTCATTCAACTTACGCAATGTTTTTTTGGAACCCACCCGAGTGAGCCCAACCTCGGCAACTTGTATAGATAATATCTTTTGTGAATGTAAATATATATCTACAAATATTGTTAACTATTTGCCATCTGATCATAGCGGCCAGACAATTACTTTTGAAGTAGATAAACCTTCCAGCAAAATTGAAAAAACACATAGACCAGTAACATCTGTTAGATTGAATAACTTCAATAATATTTTAAAAGAAAAATTATATTTTCAAAATTTTGACATAAGTAGTGCAAATGATTTTTATGCACAATTTTTTGATACTATTAATACACATTTTAATAATATCTTTAAAATTAGAACAAGAACCGCAAAGTGTAAATTTAGTTTTTGTGACTGGGCAACTGATGGCATTCGAAGAAGTAGGGAACGATTATTTGAACTTTATGGTCTTAAAACTTATATGCAAAATCCAAATTTTAACAAGTATGTCGCTACATATTCAAAAATTTTTAAAAGTGTATGTAAAAACGCAAAGTCAATTTATATAAGCAATAAAATTAAAAATGCAGACGATAAAATGAAGGCGACCTGGAAAATAATAAATAGTGAAACGGGCAAAAACAAGCGGTCTGAAACTCGTGTCCTTTTGGAGACACCACAGGGTATTTTAGGCTCAGATTTAGACATTGCTACACACTTTGAAGATTACTTTGCTAATATTCCATTCAAAATTACGGCACCTTTAAATTCTTCTACTGGAATATCGATTGACATTCTTAAAAGGAACGTAGAGCCTTGTCATATTAAATTAACATTTAGTCATATTAGTCCACAAACAATCATATCCACATTTAATCAGCTCAAAAACAAAGCTACTGAAGATATTTATGGTATGTCTATTAAAGTGTGTAAATCGATTATTAGTACTGTAGCGCCTTATTTATCTTCAATTTTTAATTTATGTACTGAGCAGGGAATCTTTCCGGATTTATTAAAACTGAGCAAAGTCGTACCATTATTTAAATCAGGGGATAGTAAAGACCCGAATAATTATAGGCCGGTATCTGTTCTTCCCGTTATCAGTAAAGTTTTCGAGAAAGTGATACTTAATCAATTGCTGCAGCACTTTAATAAAAATAAGATCTTACACCACCAACAATTTGGTTTCACAAAAGGTTGTAATACAATTGATGCCGGTGTTGCTTTACTTAAACATATTTATGAAGCTTGGGAAGATTCGCAGGATGCTATAGGAATCTTTTGCGACCTTTCAAAAGCATTTGACTGCGTGGACCATAATACGTTAATGTGCAAACTTGAGCACTATGGCCTTGGATGTAAAGCCCTTCAACTTATTAAATCATATCTAGAAAACCGGGAACAGAAAATACAAGTTAACGGAGTAAAATCACCAGGCTCTAAAGTAGAAATGGGTGTACCACAGGGCTCGATATTAGGTCCATTTCTGTTTTTAGTATATATAAATGATTTGCTCCATTTGATGCCCATCAGTGAGCCTAAAACAATTTTATTTGCCGATGATACCTCGCTGGTCTTTAAAGTGAATAGAAAAGAACCAAATTATGATACTATTAATAAAGCCATACAAGAAGTACATAATTGGTTTACAGTAAATAATCTTGCATTAAATAGTAAAAAAACTAAATGTATTCGTTTTACTCTTCCAAATGTCAAAAGTAAAGAAGGGGAAATATTCTTCAACAATGATAAAACACAATTTGTTAGTGAAGCTGTCTTCTTGGGTATAACGCTTGATTCAAAATTGCAATGGGGTCCTCATATTAAACTGTTAGGAAAACGTCTAAGTTCTGCTGCTTATGCCGTCAGGAAGATTAGACAGTTAACGGATGTCGACACTGCGAGACTCGTTTATTTCAGCTACTTTCACAGTGTCATGTCCTACGGTATTTTGTTGTGGGGTCGGGCAGCTGAAATTGATTCAATATTTATATTACAAAAGAGAGCTATTAGAGCGATATATAACTTAAATAGTCGTGACTCCTTGAAAGAATTATTCAAGCAAATAAATATAATGACGGTCCCTTGCCAATATATTTATGAAAATATATTGTATGCTAGGAAAAACTTGCACTTATTTAAGAAAATTAATGATATACATACTTATAATACCAGAAATAAAAATAAATTAGTATTTCCAAGTTTTCGCCTATCGAAAACACATAAATGTTTCTTAACATGTTGTATACAGTTTTATAACAAAATTCCGTCCAACATTCTTGAACTTACAGATAATAAATTTAAGTCGTGTATTAAACGCACACTATGTAAAAATGCGTACTATAGACTCGATGACTATCTAAAGGATAGAGATGCCTGGACAAATGCTGGTCTAGCTCCACAAGACTAAACAATAATTTTGTGAAGTGAATGTGCATTGTACTTGATATTGTAAAACATAGTTATAAGTGTCATATTGTGAAAATAGTTTTAAGGAACATATTTTGAAAAGACCCTACTGAGTTTTGTTTTGGCAGGTTTTTTCTCAGTAATGTGGGCTTTGGAACTCTGCCAGTGAATGACAAGGAATGTCCCATATTTTTTTGTTTAGTCTTATCTTGCCGTTTGTAAAAGAGAGTATGGAACATTCTGTTGATACCTATTTTTATTATTAAGTATTTTTGGACTATTATTAATTTATTTACTTTGACATATTAATCAACGTATCAGTTGTTATTCGCTTTAATTTTATATTTGTAATTTGACCTATCACAAGCAAATTCTATTATTTCCAAGTGATTAAATGAATTTTTGAGTTTGAGTTTGAGTTTTGACGGAGCTCGCAGGCGTAGGCACCACCGCATTACCTCATATACTTGCCGCTAAATGATAGTGTTCAGCACTATCGTGTTCCGGTCAGGTGGTAATGTACGGCCCTGTAATTTCCGGCACAGAGGCGTAACACATTAAGCCTCAGAGTGGTAACGCATCTACATTTTGACCTTGGTCTTTGTGTGGGTGTCTATAGGCTGCAGTCATCACTTAACATCAATGTGAACTGCATGCTTGTTTGCCACTTCCATTACATAAAAAAAAAAAAAAAAACTACCATGACTGCGACCGCCAAGCGTGGCGATTGGGAGATATTCTTCCCAAATGACGCACAACTCTACTGTGCACGTATATAGGGAAGGCTTTGTCCAGCAGTGGACGGCTTATGGCTGGTGTGATGAAGATGATGATTGCGAAATTAGTAGGAAGATGTTTGCCGCTGTTGGGTCGCTGCGAAGACTTAGGAATTCCTTGCCCACTGCCACTAAGATTATGCTTGCCAAATCCATCCTTTTCCCTATTCTAGACTATGCTGACATATCTTATCTTGATCTAACACAGGAGCAACTTGGCAAGCTTGAGCGTCTTCAAAATCTTTGTATACGGTTCATATTTGGTTTGCGTAAATATGACCATGTTTCTGAATGTCGTAAACAGCTCAATTGGCTACCAATTCATCTTCGCAGGAATACGCATATTCTTTCACTACTCTACTGCGTGCTATTTTACCCGCATTATTCCCAATACCTAAGAGACCGTTTCCAATATCTTTGTCAATCTAATTCCCTCTTTCTACGCTCTTCCAACAACCTTCGCCTTGCAATGCCTTCTCACTCTTCTTCTTTCTATGCCAAATCTTTCACTGTCGAAGCTGTTTATCTTTGGAACTCCTTACCTCTACATATCCGCCAAACTCAAACCTTGACGTCTTTTAAAAAGCGTCTAAAGGACCATTACCTAACCTTGGATCCATAAATAGTCATCCGATATCTTTTCTTTATTCCTCAATTTGATATAGGTATGTATTTATGTATGTATATATATGTTTATCTTTGTATATTATTATGTATGTATGTATTGTATTTAGTATATGTAAGTACATATGTTTTAAATTATTGTATATGTGTAAGTATATATTTTAAATCTATTTATTAATAAAATTTTTAAATATTGTTAGTTACTATTATAATGCCGTAGTTGTAAGAAATTTTTATATGTAATTTATTTTTAACTTTGCTCAGTATGTACACCCCTTCTTCTGTATTGTTCGTATCTCTTTCATACTAGGTTGTCTGGAAGAGATCGCTTTAAGCGATAAGACCGCCTATTGTGCTCTTATTTTATGAACTATTGATTTTTGTATTTTTCTTGTTATAATCTGTACAATAAAGAGTATATATTATATTATATATTATATTATTGTTTATTTGTACTGGTAGTACAGTTCCAGTGTAGCAACTGAAGCGCGTAGGCACCATCGCATTACCTAAACTATCTGCAGCCAAATGGTAGTGTTTTAGCACTATCCGTCTTCTGGTCAGATGGCAATGTATAGCCCCTTAATTTGTGGCACTTACCATGGTCTGTATGCTAAATTTATATGACATAAAAAACCATTACTTTGGGAGTTCTTGAATTACAGTAAGCTTTGCTAACTTAGCTTTGTTAACTTAAAGCGAAATTGAGGCCAATCAAATAATGTGACACAGAGACGACTATGAATAATGCAAATAAAATCGATCTTACGCCGAGGCCTTGGCATTCCAAGGCCTTTTCATGACCTACTTCCAGGACCCATACTGGTGGTAGAATTTCAGTGATGGAATTCGCGGGCGAAAACACCACCGCATTACCTTATATACCTACTACCCTAAATAGTGTTCAGCGCTATCGTAATCCAGGCATGGTAATGTACCTACGGTCGTGTAATTTCCGGCGCAGAGGCATATCAACTTAGACCTCAAGAGCGACAACGAATCTACATTGAAATCTCTGGTTTTTATGTAGATATCTAGAGGCTAAACTCATCAATGTGAACTGTATGCTGGTTTGCCACTTCATGATATAAAAAAAAACCTACGCGTACTATGTTATTTAAGTAATAATCTATCGGTTTTGTCGTTTTAAAGCAAATTTACTGTGACAAAAGGACAGGCGGATTTTAAATGGTTTTCATATATACTTTTGAGGTAAAGAACCCTAAAAAGAAACAATCAAATATTGTAAGTCACAATAAATAAGTTTGTATGAATGAGACAATACTCTCATTCACACAGAGTAATCTAATTGTGTGCGAAAAAGAAAAAGGTTTACTGCGATGATTCGGACATGTAGAAAAATGTCGAATGAGCAAATGAAAGAATAGATATACAATGCGAATGAGGATGGTTGCAGAGACCCAGGAATACTAAGACTATCCTGGAATGGCCAAAATAGATCGAGTAGGGTGGGTCAAGCAGGAGTCTGAGGAATCGGCTTGCATGTATGAAGAGAAAGATGAATGTAGGAGAAGCACGGGCGGTGTGTCAGGACCGGGATACCTGACGCTCCGTATGCTCTGCCTACCCCGTAAGGAACTTGCGTGAAGATTCATACAAACATACAGTAGATAACGAGCATAAGTATTACAAATAAAATCGATCTTATCAGTATTCAAGACTTGCCTTCCAACCCCAAGGCCTTTTCATGGCCTTCGCGTACACTTTCATAAGGAAAACTTGACCTTTTAGCACCGATAAAGATCATTCGTAATCGACTTAAATTACTTTTCAGGCGTGACAATGTTTATAAAAGGTTAATTAAGACTTTTTAGTGAGAATTAGGTCTTTATCAAATCAATTTATGCGAAGTTTGATTGGGTGGATAGAAAAGAATGCCCTTTTCTGATCATAGGTATAAATGTAAGCGTAACTTACATTTACTGGTGTTTGCTTAAGATTAAATGCATACATGCAAACACCTGGACATTTATGGCATCGGAACGTAACGACCCACGTGCCCTCCAAAGCACGGAAACGCCTTTTTAATTTGCCACTAGCGGTCACTCATCACACAAACGACCGCGCCCGTATTGCTTAACCGAGTAGATCGCCTGTAATCTACACTAGCCGCGGGGCCCTTCGCGCTTCCCAACATGAAAAAGAAACCATAATAATAAACTCTGAAAATTAATTGAAATTTTTGTTTGCCTCTTTATTCACCTAAAAAAGTCCATACCCCATGATATCGCAACTTTGGTTCAAAACAGTAATTTATTATCTATTGATCAGTGACAGGTCGTTCGGGGACAAAAAAAAAACCCGCGGTTTTTACGAAAGCTTAGCTTTGTAGAAAAGCTGGCGGATCCAATCAAAATACTGTGCGTCAGTTAAAATTTTATACACCTCTGTAACATTCTTGTCTAATGAAGAAGGATGGCCTAATCGTGCTTTTGAAGGTATGATTCATTTCTACTGGACGTATGTAGAGGATTCATTTCAAGACAGCCTTATGGTTTACAATGTAAACCGTCTATGTAAACTTGTGTGTAGAATAGATAGATATTGTAAAATTTACATAATCTATAGTCCCATAGTAGACGAGAAAAAACAGCGATGCGCAAATGTTTCTTAGCCTAAAAATTTCACCTAAGGGCCCTAAAGTTTTTGAGAAGAGATTTTTTCTTACCTTTCTTTGGCTATCACCACCATCTCACCTGAAGGAAACTGAAGACGTGTCTGAAGATGAAGCACGTTGTTTTACAGGGTTTCTATTCACACTAAATAAATACCTACTTATAAAGCCAACATACCGGAGCTTAACTGCTCACTCTTAACACTTGGAATACAATACGAATTTGCATAAATATTCCAAAAGTGTACGGTGCATTACTGTTCTTTTGGATTGAGTGTTTCACTTTTAAGTGGTGTTTTTTTGTAGTCGTTTTTTTAAGGTTTTTATATTTAAAGTGGACTTGGTTAAATAATTAGTAAATACATTGATTAAAACATGAACAATACATTCAGAATTGTAACGAAACCGTCCTTTTATCACATTGGCACAAAGCTTTAGCTCAGATATGGTCAATAAAAGCAATAAATCAAAAGCGTAGTGGCGATCACGAGATAACGCCGGCGTAGGTATTGTCGACAAACGATCCGCCCGCCATCGACACATGATGAATTGCTGCGGACTTCGAAGCGAAACTGGGAAATATCACTTCATTTCCTTTTGCTAATAAACGAAAGTTAAAAATGTGTTTAGTAAAATTATCTTCAATCATTAAAGCAATAGGCCTCGTGTTTAGTTAAAAATGTGCCAAATTTATTTTTTAAAAATAAATTACTTACTCCAACGCTTTTATATGGAAGCGAGAGCTGGGTATGCAGGAAAGAGCATGAAAGTAAGTTGAACGCGGTCGAGATGAGATCATTGCGCAAGATCTGCGGTGTATCACTCACCGATCGCGTTCGTAATGAAGATGTAAGAAAGAGGCTTTGTGTGAATGATAGTATCGGTGTAAAAATAAAAAAGGCATGCTGCGATGGTTCGGGCATATAGAAAGAATGTCGAATGAGCGAATGACTAAACAGATATACAATGCGAATGTGGATGGTTGCAGAGGCTCAGGAAGACCAAGACTGACCTACCATTTTTTTACTGGTGGTAGAGCTACAGTGATGGAGCTCGCGGGCGTAGGCACCACCGCATTACCTAATATATTATGTATCTTCACGCCAAGTCCCTAACGGGGTAGGCAGAGAGTGTAGAGCGCCAGACATCCCGGTTCTGACAAACCTCTCGTGCCTCGTCTACCTTCATCATTCTCTTCATACATGCACGCCGATTCCTAAGACTTTTGACCCCACCATCAGACAGAACTCGACCTATTTGGTCATGGTAGGTCAGCCTTGGTCTTCCTGGGCCTCTGCAACCATCCACATTCGCAGTGTATATCTGTTTAGTCATTCGCTCATTCGACATTCTTTCTATATGCCCGAACCATCGGAGCATGCCTTTTTTCATTTTTACACCGATACTATCATTCACACAAAGTCTCTTTCTTACATCTTCATTACGAACGCGATCGGTGAGTGATACACCGCAGATCTTGCGCAAAGATCTCATCTCGACTGCGTTCAACTTACTTTCATGCTCTTTCCTGCATACCCAGCTCTCGCTTCCATATAAAAGCGTTGGAGTAAGTACAGCATTATGTACGGCTAGTCGAGCCCGCTGGCTGAGATGTTTAGATTCTAGCAGCTTACCCAACGCTCCATTCACGCAATTCCCAGCAAGCACTCTTCTTTCTATGTCAGTGGTGTACCTACCATCCTTGCTAAAAGCACATCCAAGATATACAATTTCATCAACCTGTTCTAACACTGCATCATCAACTACTACCCTTGCATTTGTTCTCTGTTCATCTCTTTCAAATACTAATACTTTAGTTTTATCCACATTCAATTGTAAGCCTTTCTCCATACAATCCTCTTTCATGACTGTGACTAGTGCTTGTAGCCCAGATGGTGTAGAGCTAACAATTACCGCATCATCTGCGTAAAGCAGACAGTTCACCACTAAGTCACCCATACGCACTCCCACATCCATCAACTTCACCCTCTGGAGGCATTTGTCCAGATATATAATAAACAGCCTAGACGAAAGCACGCAACCCTGTTTGACACCGATGTTAACATCAAACCAGGGTGACATGTTACCATCTACCCGCACACATTACCTAATATACTTGCCGTTAAATGGTAGTGTTCAGCACTATCGTGTTCCGGTCAGGTGGTAATGTGCGGCTCTGTAATTTCCGGCACAGAGGCATAACACCTAATGCCTCAGGAGTGGCAGCGCATTTGCATTTTGACCTCTGGTCATTGTGTGGGTGTCTATAGGCTGCAGTCATCACTTAACATCAATGTGAACTGCAAGCTTGTTTGCCACTTTTATAACATAAAAAAAAAAAAAAACCATGACCAAATAGATCGAGTTCTGTCTGATGGTGGGATCAAAAGTCTTAGGAATCGGCGTGCAGGTATGAAAAGAATGATGAATGTAGACGAGGCACGAGAGGTTTGTCAGAACCGGGTTATCTGGCGCTCTACGCTCTCTGCCTACCCCGTTAGGGACCTGGCGTGAAGATACATACATACATTCTCTATAGGTAGCTAGTAGTAAGGACTTTTGCATTGTCAGGTTATACCTGACAAAGCAAAATAACACGTTCGTTTTCTTTAGACTGTAACAAAAGTGTCTTTAAATACCAATTTGAAATAAATTATTTGAATTTGAAATTTTTGAATTTTTTACCCCGCGTTTGAATTAACTCATTCAACATCTGCTTGAATCCACGAGTATACATATAAAAACCAAATAAATATAATCTACGTAATATTTAGGTCAGAAAGGATTTTCATCGTAACAAATCCCATTTAGCATAGAAAACAAGAGATACATACGTAATTTACAGTAATAAATCTAACAGACCCGGGAATAGCTGGAATATAAATGGTTGGAATACAATACGGATTTGCAGTTAAGTTGGATTTAAGTCATGCTTTCGACGCTGCGTCACTAAACGTGAAGTACTTTCGGTATAAACACTTTTAGGTTTAACGTTTTAAGGGTTTCGCATTTCAAAAATAAAAACACTGAACCCTTATAGGATCATTCCGGTGTCTGTGTGTCTGTCATAGCCAATTTGTTTCGAAACACCTAAGTTGAAATTTGGTACAAATGTGTAAACCAGTGTACATTAGTACCTACCCCCATTTTTTGCATCACAAAAAGCATGCAGTTCACATGGATGTTGTGATGACTATAGACATCTACACAAAAACCAGAGGTCAAAGTACAGATGCGTTGCCAGCCCTGAGATCTGCTGTCCTTAGTTGTTATGTCTCTATGATAGTCATTACAGGCACTACAGGTCAATAGGGTTATACATTAACACCTAACCGGAACACGATAGTGCTGAACACTGCCGTTTGACGGCAGACAGATTAGGTAATGCGGTGATGCCTACACCCTCGAGTATTCTATACTGCAGTATAGGAATACTGAAACTCTAGCACCAGTAAAGTGTATCACCTAAAATATTGCCTCTCAAAACACGTGTACAGTATGGCCCTGTAATAACTGTCTCAGGGGTGGCAACACATCTGCATTTGACCTCTGGTCTTTGTGTTTGTCTAAAGGCTGCAATCATCACTTAACATCAATGTGAACTGCATGCTTGTTTGTCATTTCATTAAAAAAATCTGTAGCTATCCTGTTCTGGTTCTATCCACTAGTATCAACATAAAGAAATCTTCATAATGGTTGGGTCCAAAAAAGATTTTCCTCATAACAAATTCCCATTTAGCATAGAAAATAAGAGATACATAATTTATAGTAAGTAATCCAACAGACCCGAGCGCAGCTGGAATGTAAATACGATACGGATTTGCAGTGAAGTCGGACTTAAGTCTTGCTTTCGACGCTGTATATGAAATCTCAAGAACTATTGATTTAAATAATTTTATATTTAACATTTTTGGAATATGTTGTTGTATGTTATTCTATAAATTCTGTTTTCGTGAACTTTTTTAAATATGTGTTGTATTTTTGGTATTTTAAATTGATAGGTGTGATAATTCCAAATTTTACGAGAAGAGTTAAATTTTTAGTCAGTGTTTTGGGATTTCAAATGCTTTTCAATCATTTCTACTTATATCTAGCACAGATTTAAAATGATTTGTATATTCCTGATGTAATTTCCGAGGTTCCCGAGGGTTCTCACGCTCCGACACGTGAGAACCCCACTGTCCCCCTAGGGTTTTTTCTACTGGAATAGTACTGGAGACTGGAGAATTCTCTCACTTGTGCAGTCAGTCAGTCAATCAAAAAATGGCGGTCAAACATTTCCAATAGGGCGGTAGAAAGTACATTATCACAAGATGGATTAAAACCTGCATTAAAACTACCGCCATTGCAATCGCCATTCATTGCAAGTGTGACAATTATGTTTAAGTACAGAATTTGTAAGCAGTTTCTTTGAAAATAAGCTTCCACCAGTAAACTAGTGTACCTTTCTGAAAAAGGAATGCCTTCGCAGAGTACCTATAAAGAGAGGGTACTAAGTACACTTGAAGCACAGCGTGGCGGATACACTAATGGCCATTTATTCGACCGCTAAGTGCTGGAAAAGACAATGAAGTTGCTATGCTGTTTGCAGCTAATTAATAGATAAGTACTGAGTAAGAAATCTGCATCGTTTAGATAGGTTATGTACTAAATATATAAAACATCATGCAGTAGTTTTTGTGTGCTCACACAATACAAAGGATTGTGGCATGATTTGTTAGCATAAACTTTGTAAATGTATATTTTTAGCTCACCAAAAAAAAGTCTAAAATTCAAGTTTAGTATGAATGACTTTTTACTGGTGGTAGAGCTCCAGTGACGGAGCTCGCTGGCGTAGGCACCACCGCATAACCTAATATACTTGCCGCTAAATGGTAGTGTTCAGCACTATCGTGTTCCGGTCAAGTGGTAATGTACGGCCCTATAATTTCCGTCACAGAGGCATAACACCTTAGGAGTGGTAACGCACTCTCTCAGTATTAAATAATAATAGACAAACAAGTAGACTTACTGGACATTTATTTTATTTTATTTTACCTTACATAAAACACAGTAATCAAAATCAGTAAAAATACAAAAGGAATTGTAGAAATTAAACTTGCGGATTTTCTCGCGTATACAACACTCCTAAACTTCTTCATACACCCTACAATGTATGAAGCTCGCGAAAACCTACGAAAACGTTACAAAAGGAATTGTAAATTTATTAGTATGGATTATTGTAAATTTATACAGTGTGTTCAATAATAGTGAAACTAATAAACACTAAAAGATTATAATTAACTAGTGTCAAGCAATGCCCATTAAATAGATATAAAAATTAATAACGCAAGGAATAAACTATTCCAAAGAGAAAAACACAGCAAATGATTAAATGCTTGTAATAAAACACATAAACAAAATTGCCTTCTACATAACAATAAAACACAGGCCTTGTTCGTACAATACGGTGCTACAATAAAGGCTTTACTCCTAAAGCTTAGCGTCCACCATACACCCGGATCAGCTCGGACCACATCGCAATACAAAAAATTTGACGACCCGGTTAGTCCAGCGGTGTGAGATGACCGTTTGATTCGAAGGGTCGCGGGTTCGGTCCCCGCACCGGGACAAATATTTGTATGGACCTACAGATATTTCTTCCGGGTCTGGGTGTTTGTGTATGTGTTGTATGTGTACAACGGCACCCACGACACAGGTTTATACCTACTGTGGGGTTGTGAGTGTAAGCGTATTTTTATATTTTTTAATTCGTTTCATACGCAGTGAAATTTTAAAATTCGTTCTGTATTTAAAAATCTTGAATGCGATAGCCTAGAAAATACTCAGTGTAAACTCTTTTTGAAAATTCTTATCCCACCTAAAACGTTTTCTTTTAAAAACCTGTCAAATCTTAATGGCTTGCACTGTCAAAAAGGTATCAGATATCATGAAGCCAAGTTTTAACTCTACTTACCCTTACTCTATAAGCCCGACACTTCCAAACTCTACATTATTCAAATTCTACAAGTGCAAATTTACAGGTGGCAGAGCTCCAGTGATGGAGCTCACGGGCGTAAGCACCACCACATTACCTAATATAATTGCCGCTAAATGGTAGTGTTCAGCACTATCGTGTTCCGGTCAGGTGGTAATGTTCAGCCCTGTAATTTCCGGCACATAGCCATAACACCTTAGGCCTCAGGAGTGGTAACCCATCTGCATTTTTACCTTGGTCTTTGTGTAGCCTGCAGTCATCTCTTAACAGCAACGTGAACTGCATGCATGTTTGCCACTTCCATTAGATTAAAAAAAATGGGTGATGTTTGTTGGCTACCGTCACATATGCGTAACTAAGTGTTAGAACTAACTTTTTTGTTTTACCATTATTATTGTAGGGACGAAACGGCCAAGCTATTGAGAGCCAAGAGATTATGTTCCCCCTGAAAACAAATACTGATTTGCCTGCACCTACTACTGTTCAATAAATATTAATATACTTTTTCCAAACTGCAAATTAACAAACTAGAAGACGTGAAACTTACAGCAAATTGACCCGGATCATTCACAACAACTTTACTTAGCCATTAAGTCTTTAAATATAATATTACAGTTTTCTCAGCAACAGCAGAATAAAATATTCATTATTTCACCAAATTAAATAACTATTTATATAATATATAATAATATATTAATGTATAATCACGACAAAAAAACTATTTATTAAAAAAAAATCTAAATACTATACTCAATTCAGAATTTTTAGATCTAGAATATGTTAAACAGCAGGCACAACAAAATCTCCATTCGGAGAACCCGTCGACAATTTGATTGTGACTATACGGTCTATCTCATCTAGTAGACTCAGAAGGAAACAATTCTCATCTCATCTGTCTATGGTGGACGCTAAGCTTAATAATTAGAAACATCCACAGAGTAACCATAAAGAGAGGATAATACCCACTCGCTGTGGAAGTCGTTCCATTTAGTTGACCACTGAGGATATATAATTGTGTAGAATATAATATGTAGAATGCGATAGTTTTTTCATCAGCTACTAGCTGTTGCCCGCTACTTCGCCCGCGTGGATGTCGTTTTATAAATAACTAAGTAGCCTATGTTCTTTCTCAAAGTCAGCTCTATCTCTGTACCAAATTTTATTAAAATCGGTTCAGTCGTTTGGACGTGAAAAGGTAACAGAAAGACAGACAGACAGAGTTACTTTTGCATTTATAATTTTAGTAGGGATTTTACTTTCGCCTGCAAAATTTACCAGCAAAAAGTTATAATGGTGCTTTTTTTTTTTTAAGAGCGCATGTCTCTGCGACTTGTGTTGATCGCAAGCGATATACTCGGTGGAGCGATACGGGCGCGGTCGGGTGTGTGATGGGTGACCGCAAGTGACATTAATATGCGCGTTTCCGTGCTTCGGAGGGTACGTTAAGCCGTCGGTCCCGGTTGCTATCGATATATACCAATCGTTAAACCTTGTCGGAGGCCTTATGGGTGGTTTGAAAGCATCCGACAGCGGGCTAGGGACAGGAGGACCTGTATAGGAGCAGCGTAGAATGCCAGCATTGTCTACGTTTGAAAGTGTGAGTGTTTGTTATGATTTTTAGGGTTCTGAACCCAAAAGTAAAAACGAGACCATATTACTAGGACTCCACTGTCAGTCTTTCGGTCACCAGGCTACAATCCATTTATACTAAAACAGTAGATGCTTTAAATATTCACAGAATATTTTAACTATGTTACATTGAAATAAATAATTAAAATGAAATTAATGTATAAGAAAAACTTCCATATTAACTCCCATTATACAATAAATAAGTGAATAATAATAAGTTTTTGGAAAGTTCCAAATTCAATTAAGTCTCGCATTTTGACGGACGTTCCATATCGAGCTGAAATGCTTTCTGCTTGCGAAATTGGTTCTTTTACGCTGCTTATTTTGTATACAAAGTATGCCTATTAATTCAAAAACTGTAGTTCGTGATAGAATGATTTTAAGCTTCTACGGAACCCTAAAAGTAGGATTCCATATTCTACAAAAAGGTCTACCAGTGCGTTTGGCAGGGATGACACACAGAACTGAAACGTAGTCGCTCACTATGAGACTTTTTTTTTATGTAATGGAAATGTCAAACAAGCATGCAGTTCACATTGATGTTAAGCGATGACTGCAGCCTATAGACACCCACACAAAGACCAAGGTCAAAATGCAGATGCGTTACCACTCCTGAGACTTAAAGTGTTATGCCACTGTGCCGGAAATTACAGGGCCGTACATTACCACCTGACCGAACACGATAGTGCTGAACACTACCATTTAGCGGCAAGTATCTTAGGTAATGCGGTGGTGCCAACCTCGGTGGAGCTCTACCACCAGTAAAAAGAGACTCATAAGAAGGCTCAACGCAGTGGCGTTGAGCCTTCCTCACTAGCGATGGAGAGAGCTATGAGTTTCCCATCGAGATCGAATCAGAAAAAGGAGATCCGCATGAAAACCATAGTAACCGACATAGCCCACCGAATACCGAAACTCAAGTGGCAGTGGGTAGGCCACACAGCTCAAAGAACCGATGGCCATTGGTGCAGAAGAGTTGGGTGGCGGTGGGGCTAGTGTTTAAATAAATAAATATTTTGGGGTGGTTTTTATCGTCCAGGTGCCACCTTTGGCAGGTGGATTGGTGATCGTAGTGGCGGTAGTTTTATCGGGAGACACTGCCGCCCATTCAGAATTGTTATTTTACTACTGCCCTATAATAATGTTTTCACCGCCATTGTTCGGTTGACTGACTGCACTAGTGGAAGAATTCTCTTCCAGTAGAATAAAATTATTCTGCTAGTGGGCGGTGGGGTCGTCACGTCCCGACGCCTGCGGTACTAGTACTAGTATAAAACAACGAAAATTATGAAAAAAAATGAATTTATGTTGAATAGATCTTTCTAACATAAAACGTTGAAATCGTGATGAGAATCGTGACTTATCTGTTTATCAGGGTGGTGAAAAGAATATCATACCTTTAGTTAATCTATAGAGTAAACCTTAATAATCGCCTGTTCTTTTATACAGAGCGAAAAGATTGAATTGATTATTGTTATTTTATACAGAGCGAAAAGATTGAATTGATTATTTAATAATTTATTTTAAAAGTGTACAATTTTATACTTAATTTAAAATACATTTAAAAAGTTACAAAACTAATAATTAACTATGCTAATTCAAGTGCGGGGCCTCCACTCATTATTCCCAGCATACTAGCTACGGTTCCCCTCTAGATGGCAAGACTAATTCTCTGAGAGAGGAAGCCTGATGATGATCTTTGGCGCAAGGGCCCCAAGATCCTACCATTTCAAACCCTATGGGAAAGAAAGTATAGCAGTCAGGAATGTTGGTATATTTCCTGGACTTTTGGGTTTCTGCCCCAGAAGCCGCCGGCTTTAATTATTTAATTAATCTCCAAGGTTATAGATATCTACGGAAAAGCCAAAATTTCCAATTCAATATCCCCACTTATAGTATAAATGCAAATGGATAGATTATCGGAATTTTTTTTTAGTGTGTGAGTGTAACCCACTCACACAGTTACACTACGCTACCAATAGCCCACCCTACCCTACGCATATTCACATTCACATTTCACATTCACACACCCTACCCGGTAGGCTATCCTACACTACCTAAATATTTATCATCAAACCTTTACGTGTTTGGTGTCTACAGATAGATCTATCTTTGAAAATGACATTGAAGTTTCAATAACGACTTTTTCTGAAAGTCAGTCGCTTGAAAGATAGACTCTTCCAAAATGTTAAAAAAAATGTTACTATATTACTCTAAATGAAAAAAAATCAATTAAATGTAGATAGCACAAGATATTTTAAATAGCTTTTTGAGTAATGATATATTTTCAAAAACTGCAAATACGAGAAAGAACTTGATAAATATTCCTTGCTACTACGGAATCCTTCATGGGCAAGTCCAACTCGCACTTGGCCGATTTCCAGTAGTTAAAGTTGCGGCACACCAGCTGCTCCTATCATATTGCCTATGCTCTTTAATTGTATCTTCACACCAGGTCCCTAACGAAGTAGGCAGAGAGTGTAGAGCGCCAGATATCCCGGTTCTGACAAACCTCTCGTGCCTCGTCTACCTTCATCATTCTCTTCATACATGCACGCCGATTCCTAAGACTTTTGATCCCACCATCAGACAGAACTCGACCTAATTGGTCATGGTAGGTCAGTCTTGGTCTTCCTGGGCCTCTGCAACCATCCACATTCGCATTGTATATCTGTTTAGTCATTCGCTCATTCGACATACTTTCTACATATATGCCCGAACCATCGGAGCATGCCTTTTTTCATTTTTACACCGATACTATCATTCACACAAAGCCTCTTTCTTACATCTTCTTTACGAACGCGATCGGTGAGTGATACACCGCAGATCTTGCGCAAAGATCTCATCTCGACCGCGTTCAACTTACTTTCATGCTCTTTCCTGCATACCCAGCTCTCGCTTCCATATAAAAGCGTTGGAGTACGTACAGCATTATGTACGGCTAGTCGAGCCCGCTGGCTGAGATGTTTAGATTCTAGCAGCTAACCCAACGCAATTCACGCAATTCCCAGCAAGTACTCTTCTTTCTATGTCAGTGGTGTACCTATCATCCTTGCTAAAAGCACATCCAAGATATATAATTTCATCCACCTGTTCTAACACTGTATCATCTACTACTACCCTTGCATTTGTTCTCTGTTCATCTCTTTCAAATACTAATACTTTAGTTTTATCCACATTCAATTGTAAGCCTTTCTCCATACAATCCTCTTTCATGACTGTGACTAGTGCTTGTAGCCCAGATGGTGTAGAGCTAACAATTACCGCATCATCTGCGTAAAGCAGATACTTAGGCTCTTTAATTACTCACTGAATCTCTATCAACGCATGTAAACGATACTCAATATAAATGATTATTAAATTGATTTGAAGTAAGCATTTTGCAGGCTTCTTAATTTTCTCATATGAAGGTGATTAATTAAATAGAGGGTTGGAAACGTGTTGATTTATTTAACATATTTTGTTATTAAGATTTTTACTAGCTATTTTTATTGGGACGTGACTACTTTACCTACTACTGTTGGTAGGGCTTCATAACGGATTAATATACTTACCGCTAAATTGTAGTGTTCAGCACTGTCGTGTTCCGTTCAGGTGGTAATGTACGGCTCTCTAATTTCCGGCACGGAGGCATAACACCTTAGGCCTCAGGAGTGGTGCGTTACCACGCATCTGCATTTTTTTTCATTATTTTTGACCTTGGTCTTTGTGTGGGTCTTATAGGCTGCAGTCATCACTTAACATCAATGTGCACTGCATGCTTGTTTGCCACTTCACACGAAAAAAAAACAAGTGGAGGAGAATTCTTCCAACCATTCAAATAGGACGGTAGTAAATGCAATAATGTTGGACGGGTAGCAGCGATAAAACTACCGCTAGGGTGGTCGCCATTGATCCACAAGCCAAGCGTGTGATTATGGCAAACTTTTCCCTAATGACACACAATCCTATTGTGGACATCTATGGAGGGAGCTTCTTCCAGTGAACGTCTTTCGGCGGAAGTGATGATGATAATAGTTAGGTTTAGGTTTAAAGATCTTTATTCTCATAAAAACATACAGTTCTTTTAGAATGAGATATAGATTACATTGATTTATGAATATGTTAGTAGTACACCTCTGGCGCTTAGGGTTGGTAACATAGTTACAATAGTGATACTATTAACTATTTAATTTATTTTGTTTATTTTTGACTTGTCATAAGCGGTGCTTATCACCCCAAATGACTTAAATGATTCGATAATATGACTTAAATGTCTAATTCTGGTTATGAACTTATTTATATAAAACAAAGGTAAGTATTAGTAATAAGGTACTGTTAGTACATTGCTTAAATAACTTAAATACTACTATAGTCTGGCAATATATGATTTTAATTTGTTTTTAAATATGTTGAGTTAATTAATTAAACCTAAAAGGTATTTTTTAAACTAATACATTACAAAGATACGAGTATTAATTCAGGGATCGAGGTAGACTGACCTTTGTTCAGGAGTTCAAATCCATCAAAATTATCAACGTCTACAAAACAAAACGGAAACCTGAAAAGAAAATAAAAAAGAAAAGTCGCTCGTAACTTATAAATTATTTTTCCATCCGCCTTCCTAACTCGATCAAAGCCAAAAGTAGTTTACCGTGGGGGCTTTCAATGTGATGGATGATCAAGAACCGATTTTCGAATAGGTATAAGATCTTAACCGATAACCTTATATAATGTCGAACAAGGTAATCACTTGAAGGTCTTACGCACACCTAGTGCGTGTTTCAAAAAGGCCAATGAGCAAAAGGTCATAAATTTAGATCTCTAGAGAGCTTTGGCTGAGTGAAAGAGCGGTTTTATTACTCGTGTTTTACCGACGAAACATTGTTTCGTAGCAGGTGATGTTCTGTGTTGACTTCCGGGTGGGGATTACAGATGGCCACGCGAGGATTTAATGGGAAATCTTTACTAGTTTATCTAGCCTCGGTTAGATATAGATGATGTTAACTATTATTTATATTTTTATAATTTCCCTTGAAAATTCCCCATTTTTCCAACTCTCATGCTTCTTTTTCCTTTTCCATCAAACAATAATGTATTTGAAAAAATGTGACATCTGAAAAATGTCAAGAAAAATATAGAGAGAAAAATTATAAAGTGAAGATAATAGCATACATTCTGAGCTAGATGACATTGATAATGTAGATGTTCTCATATTTACACTGAATATAGAATGGGTGCTCGAATATTAATCTAGACCTCTAAAAAGCTTACTGATATCCCAATATAATGTCGAACAATGAAATTACTTGAAGGTCTTACGTATATAGATGTGCGTGTTGCAAAAAGGCCAATGAGCAAAAGGTCATAAATTTAGATGTCTAGAGAGCTTTGCCTGAGTGAAACAGCGGTTTTATTGCTCTTATTTTAAAGAAGAACCATTGTTTCGTAACAGGTGATGTTCTGTGTTGACTTACGGGTGGGGATTACAGATGGCCACGCGAGAATTGAATGTGGATATATAGGGGAATGTAATGTCTCTATTGTGTGTTTACTAGCAGCTTCGTTTCGTATATTACCTATTAAGTATTTGATTTTAATAATTATATTTTGTTACTTCACGCTTGTAATGCCCGAGGAGATAGACATGCATGCATTTAAGCATACCTACACGCAAAAACCCTCAATTCTCTAGTTACATTTTGACTTACGTCCCCTTAAAACAAATTGTAATGTTTGAATTTCACATTTTCTCTTAAAAGTTTCCTTTTCACTCTGATCATTCTACCATGTCTTTTCGTTCTTGTCCATCACATCTGCATTGTTTCAAATAAAATGACGTTGATGCTTGTTTTTCGGCATTATTCTTTAAATGGAAATTATTGGTGGAAAACTTGTAACTTGGAAATTAGTCAAATCAACTCAAAAATACGTTCGTAAGCTATTAAGTGTTAACTTTTGAAAATGAGGTAAAAACAAGAACCGGTATACAACAAATTCCGCAGATAAATTTAACAAAGTTCATAACGTCGGAACAGTGGGAATGTAACGCTTATTCACTCCATCTAGGTCATGTCACGTCAAACTGCCAATATCGGATTTCAGAAGGCGATCTTGTCCGCAAATATTCCTGTATATCTTGTTCGGGTTAGGTATTCGTAGTAACAGATACTGAACGTTCTTCAGTTAAGTGCCACTCCGTCTACACGAGTAGAATTTTCTAGAAATATCTATTAAAATAAATATTAAAACAAGCTTATGTTTCTCTGAAAGGACACCCGAGAATTCAGGTTTCAATTTCGTGGAGTTAGTTTATTGGCCTTAATCGGAATGTTCTTTGATAATTAAATACATGCATTTATCTCTGCCTACCCCTTCGGGGATTACAGGCGTGAAGTACTACAGTCGTAATATTCGATCCCTAAGTATGTGTTTTTGTGATTCGAAGTATTTATGAAACACATACAGCAGGGTTGGGTTAGGGGAACGAACTTCCCACTGAGGTATTCCCTCGGACAAGATGGGATTCTTGAAAAATGGCGTCAAAAGAGTCCTTCAGGGCTGGCAGCGCGTTGGCAACTCCCCTGGTGTTGCAAATGTTCATAAGCGACGATGACCACTTTCCATCAGGTGACCCGTCTGCTTGTCTGTCAACTTAATGACATAAAAAAAGGGAAAATAATACTTTCGCAACCCTATAAAATAGTACCTTATTAGTAGTAGCACAGTCTAAAGAAAACGAACATGTATTATAGGTCGCGCCAGGTAAAAAGAACGCTGGCGGTCAAGCTGCGCGTCATTTGTTTTTATTTCATTTTATGTTATTCTATGTAATATAGTTTTCAATCTGCCTACCAATACACGAAACCGCAAGCGAAAGCTAGATCAAAAATAAACCAATAGGGCTAGTACTTTCGTGCGCGAGTGTACCGATGCGCGAACACATCCCTTCTACTTTCTTCCAGCGTTCTTTTTACGTGGCGCGACCTATACCTTATTAGTAGTAGCACAATCTAAAGAAAACGAACATGTAGTATACTGTGGTAGTAGTAGTAAGCAACATTGGTGTCCATGTGAAGCCGGGGCAGGCCGCTATCACAATAAAAGAAATAAGGAATTTTCTAGGTAATATTCATAACAACTAATATAAAACACACATCGCCATTATAATAAGGCTATTTGTCATGTTAACGGATGGTTATTGAAATAAAACTATTTTTACGGATTTATCTCGCGTATATTAAACTGAAATGATTTTTAAAATCAACCCGACGTTTCGGTCGCTTTTCAGCTTCCGTGGTCCCGGGCAGACTGAGGTGACATTTGTCTGACAGAAGTTTGAAAACATTATATGTAGCTACCTCCATCGATTTCGTAAACGCCTTGCGTAGCGTTCAGGATTAACACAATAATTACTTATGGTATCTTGAGGTCTTGCAGACTGCTGCGGCTGGGATTTAATCTTGCTAAGTATGGGATCCCATGATGTTGATAATCGCCATCCATCTTCTCTATTGAAATTTGGGTGTTTTTTAAATTTCAATAGCCTCGCGTACCATTCGTGGAATGGGTTTGTGTTCTCTAGCGAGTATTTGAATTATATCAAACCGGATGTAATGGTAACGGATGGTTGTAAACCACTTTTACTCAAATGCAAAAATCCAATCCCACTTTTGTTTACTTCGACCATTTTACACGCAAGTGTACGTGATTTAACAATAGTACCTGGTTGACCGAGCTTCGCTCCGTAGCGATTTTTGAAAATTATATTTAGTGTGAATTGCATACTGAAGAAATATGAATAAAAACAATTGATTTTTTTGGTCAAACCTCAAATCAAACACTTCTTCTTTGCTAAAAATACGACTAACGTTAGTAGACTACTGGTTCTTCTATTCATCAATAGATGGCGTTAGTCGTCGGTTATGAAGAAAATTTATTATTAACTTGGAACCGAGCTTTTCTTGGACCTGGAACCTAAATAAATCGATTTCTTGACCCGAAAAACCCCAAATCTGTAAGTTTCAAGAAAATCGTTGGAGCCGTTTCCGAGATCTTGATTCTATATATACAAGAATTGCTCGTTTAAAGGTATTAGATAGATAGATAAAACAGTCTATCATAGTGTATGATACCTATAACGTTTTACATATCCTTGTTGCCTTCCAAGATGGAGGTTAATTTTTCTATTTGTGTCCGTGACGGCGGCGATTGATAGCGGGCAGGTGTGTGTTTTGTGAAATTCCAAAACACTTTTCCATCTAACTTTTAAATATTTTGTATGTTTTCTACGCGAATGTACAATACGTGAAGTTGTTTTATTGCTTAACTTAAATGTTGTGTTCGTGTTTTCAGTTTTTACTCAAATTCTCTCCTCTACCACCAGTTTTTACTGGTGGTAGAGCTCCAGTGACGGCGCTCGCGGGCATAGGCACCGCCGCATTACCTAATATACTTGCCGCTAAATGGTAGTGTTCAGCACTATCGTGTTCCGGTCAGGTGGTAATGTACGGCCCTGTAATTTCAGGCACAGAGGCCATAACACCTTAGGCCTCAGGAGTGGCAGCGCATCTGCATTTTGACCTCTGGTCATTGTGTGGGTGTCTATAGGCTGCAGTCATCACTTAACATCAATGTGAACTGCATGCTTGTTTGCCACTTTTATTACATAAAAAAAAAAGACATATTTTCTATTTCGAACAGTACGTAGCACCTAAGCCGCTAGTAACAAGACCATTTGTTATGTTAACAGATGTTTTTTCGAGCAATAGGTAAGCCTTCCCGCTTTCCAAGATGGAGGTTAGTTTTTTATTTGTTCCCCTGACGGCAGAGATTGATAGTAGCCAGGTGTGTTTTGTGAAACTCCAAAACACTTTTCCATCTAACCGTACTTATGCGCAAGTGATAGGATATTTTATCGATTTCGCACAATAAATTCAGTTTTTTTTTATTTATTTAACACACTAAAATAATATGATATACATTTTTTTTTAATCAATGCATTACTTTAAACCACTGAAGTTTATCTCAAATGCAACATTACAATATATAATACAAATTTTATGTTTTTAATACTAAGTTTTGTTTTTATATCTAAGGGTAATTTGTTAACTATGTTATGTTGAATATTTATAATGTACAAAAGTTGTTGTTGTTTTCTGCTCGTGTTTAGTCTATAAGACTATTTTTTTATTGGATCAATTCAATATAAAGACCTATTCTTTATATCAAACAACAATACGCAGCACAAAAAACCGCGAGTAATAAGATCATTTGTCATGTTAACGGATGCTTGTTCAAGCAAAAAGCCTTCTCGCCTTTTAAGATGGAGGTTAGTTTTTTATTTGTTCCCCTGACGGCAGAGATTGATAGTAGCCAGGTGTGTTTTGTGAAACTCCAAAACACTTTTCCATCTAACCGTACTTATGCGCAAGTGATAGGATATTTTATCGATTTCGCACAATAAATTCCGTTTTTTTTTTTAATTTACTTAACACACAAAAATAACATGATATACAATTTTTTTTATCAATGCATTACTTTAAACCACTGAGGTTTATCTCAAATGCAAATTCACATCTACGTCAAACAATTCAAAACACAGGTACTATAACTGTATAACTACATAATAATATACCTATGAGTATACAATATTTTTAAACTAACTTAAGTAATATATAAATAAAAATCTACCTGCCTATAAGTTAAACGGGATTGGACAAACAAATACTTTCAAGTTAGATCTTTTATATTGTCCAGAAAATAACGTTTTAATACAAATTTTATCTTTTTAATACTAAGTTTTGTTTTTATATCTAAGGGTAATTTGTTAATTAAGTTATGTTGAATATTTATAATGTACAAAAGTTGTTGTTGTTTTCTGCTCGTGTTTAGTCTATAAGACTATTTTTTTATTGGATCAATTCAATATAAAGACCTATTCTTTATATCAAACAACAATACGTAGCACACAAACCGCGAGTAATAAGATCGATTGTCATGTTAACGGATGCTTGTTCAAGCAAAAAGTCTTCTCGCCTTTTAAGGTGGAGGTTAGTTTTTTATTTGTTCCCCTGACGGCAGAGATTGATAGTAGCCAGGTGTGTGTTTTGTGAAACTTCAAAACACTTTTCCATCTATCCGTACTTATGCGCAAGTGATAGCATATTTTATCGATTTCGCACAATAAATTCAGTTTTTTTTTTAATTTATTTAACACACAAAAATAACATGATATACATTTTTTTTAATCAATGCATTACTTTAAACCACTGAGGTTTATCTCAAATGCAACATTACAATATATAATACAAATTTTATGTTTTTAATACTAAGTTTTGTTTTTATATCTAAGGGTAATTTGTTAACTATGTTATGTTGAATATTTATAATGTACAAAAGTTGTTGTTGTTTTCTGCTCGTGTTTAGTCTATAAGACTATTTTTTTATTGGATCAATTCAATATAAAGACCTATTCTTTATATCAAACAACAATACGTAGCACACAAACCGCGAGTAATAAGATCATTTGTCATGTTAACGGATGCTTGTTCAAGCAAAAAGCCTTCTCGCCTTCTAAGATGGAGGTCAGTTTTTTATTTGTGCCCGTGACGGCAGAGATTGATACTAGCCAGGTGTGACTTTTGTGAAACTTCAAAACACTTTTCCATCTAACTGTAGGTACTCGTGCGTAAGTGATAGGATATTTTATCGATTTTGCACAATAAATTCAGTTATATTGAATATTTATAATGTACAAAAGATCTTGTTGTTTTCTGCTCGTGTTTAGTTTATAAGACTATTTTTGTATTTTTTTATTGGATCAATTAAATATAAAGACCTACCCCCTTATTCATAAACGTACTTTAGATATGTTTTAGCTATAGAATGCTTTGTCTTTGTCAGTTGCATTGTCAAATGTGCAGGATAGAAAAAGACGAAGGATAGATTAGCAACACATTAGCTAAAATACGTTTATGAATAAGGGGGCTATTCTTTATATCAAACAACAATACGTAGCACACAAACCGCGAGTAATAAGATCGATTGTCATGTTAACGGATGCTTGTTCTAGCAAAAGCCTTCTCGCCTTCCAGGGTTGATTTTAGTTTTTTATTTGTGCCCGTGACAGCAGAGATTGATGGTAGTCAGGTGTGTCTTTTGTGAAACTTCAAAACACTTTTCCATCTAACTGTAGGTACTCGTGCGAAAGTGATAGGATGTTTTATCGATTTTATACACGAATGTACAAATTGTTGTTACTCGTTGTTTGGTCTATAATAAGTTCATACTTTTTGCAAATTTTAAGACCAACGTAAAAATGTACATTTGTGTTTATTTACTTCGGACATTTTACGCACATCTGTACGTTAAGAATAATATAAAAAATATGACATTACCAAACATACCTGCCGTTTTGTTATCGATTTTCTCTACGAATGTACAACACGTTTTAGGATTTAGTAATGTAAATGTGTATGTGTAATGTAGTTGTTTAGTTTGAATGTTTTACACGCGTTCGTACGTCAATACCTACCTACAGACTTTTTTTCATATTTTCACATACTTACATTAGTTTATTATATTTAGTTTTATCTTAGCGATATTCTTGACCAGGTATATAATAATATACTTTTTTTTAGCTTGTAAATTGACATTGATCACTTAAATTATTCACTTTTTGTCAGATTTAAACCTTTAACATCTTTCGCAATTTATATTTGACAAACAACGAGCAACTATCAAATTTTATATACCAACTAGCTGTGACCGCGACTTCGCCCGCGTGAGAATTTATGATTGTTCAGTATCTACCCGGACGAAGTCGTGGGCACAGCTAGTATAAAAGTAGCTTCTTATTACATAAGCTATCTGCTAGTGAAAGTCCCGTTGAAATCCGTTTAGCCGTTCCTGAGATTAGCCCCGCCAAACAGACAGACAGACAAAATTAAAAAAAAAAGTTGTTTTGGTATATGTACCGTGTATACATACATATGCATTTTTTTTTTTTTTTATGTTATGGAAGTGGCAAACAAGCATGCAGTTCACATTGATGTTAAGTGATGACTGCAGCCTATAGACACCCACACAAAGACCAAGGTCAAAAGGCAGATGCGTTGCCACTCCTGAGGCCTAAAGTGTTATGCCTCTGTGCCGGAAATTACAGGGCCGTACATTACCACCTGACCGGAACACGATAGTGCTGAACACTACCATTTAGCGGCAAGTATATTAGGTAATGCGGTGGTGCCTACGCCCGCGAGCTCCGTCACTGGAGCTCTACCACCAGTAAAAAAACGTTTATTTTAATATTACAAACAGACACTCCAATTTTATTTATTTGTATGGATAACAGCAAGAGGTTCAAACTAAACTTCTTCAAACAACATTTGTGCTTTTGTAAATACGTAATACTGAATATCAAAACCAAATATGGCAACCAAACCAAAACATTTCGATTGTTGTTTCTCGTTATCTAAACCACACATGCACGTCCAGAGCTAACGAGTACCCATTTCAGAAACGGAGAAATCTAAACGTAACAGAAAATTGGAATCTGCATTCCCGTACCTCGGGAACTCTTCGCTGCTAATTGAATATCAATGTTTATTCGCCTCCCACAAATAGATGCCTTGAGCGAGGTACATCACTAATTACCGATGTTTATTCTTATAATTAACATAACTGTGTACATTGATATGTGACAGAGTCATCGCCCACTATTTGCTGCTGCTTTAACAGCTCTGGCTGTTAAAGCAGCAGCAATTAATACGAAAGTTATTTTTTTAGTTTTATTGTATAAGTTGTACTTTGTGATTATTGATAATCTGTAAGTTTCCCATTAAATAAAGTTTCATTATTATGTTATTATTATTATTTATGATCTAATTATTTTATACGCATGCCAGATTTAACCCTGTCTACGCCCAACAATGCGCGCTTTGCTTGGAACGGAGCGCGCGAAACGTCACTCAACGTGAAGACGAATTGTGCAATTCATTAGCTACTTTTTTCGTCGGCAACCGAGAATAATCAAATTCTAGCTAGCTCTTATAACCCAAAGGTGCTACTAACTACTAAATAACGAATGTAAAAGTCATAACACAATATTTGTGAAGAAGAACCTTTTTTTTTCAACTTTCCTTTCCAATCACACTCAAATCCGTCTAATATATTTTGTATGATTAATAAACATTCATATAAGCAAAATTTCATGACATTACATTTATGACGCATCCGAAATATCCGAATACTAATTTAGGCGGGATTTAAAATAATATTATACGTTCTTTGACAGAATACTGTGTAATTTGATATGGTGGTGCATACCTTGTCAGCAATTGTATATTTAATGATTAACTTTGCAAACAGTTATCTTCAATTTTGCAAGTTTAATATATTTCACTGATTTTATTTGCAGGTACTAGGTACCTACCTGCAAACAAAATCAAATCAGTGAAATATGTTTCATTAAATATACAATTGCTGATGCCATAATCAACCCATATCAACTTATACAGTATTCCGTCAAAGAACATACAATATTATTTCAAACTCCGCATAAACACACACAAACAACATCAAAAATACTTGCAAGTATATTTGCATTTATCATTTTGTTTATCGATAGCAGCAAGAGGTTCTAATTAAACTTCTTCAAATAACATTCGTGCTTTTGAAAATCAAAGCCAAGTATGATAACAGAAGCGAAACCAAAACATTACTATTATTGTTTCTCGTTATCTAAACTACACATGCACGTCCAGAGTTAACGAGCATCCATTTCAGAAATGGAGAAAAATATTGGAATCTGCATTCTCCGTGCCTCGGGTACTCTTCGACTGCTAATTGAGTATCAATGTTTAGACTACAAATAGATCCCTTGAACGAGATACATCACTAATTACCGATGTTTATTCTTATAATCAACATAACTGTTAGGGTTGTGGAGGAACGGGTGGAAGTATTCCTCCGACGAAAAGGGAGGATCCTACGACCAGGCGAGGTGGAAGCGCCTGGCAGGCCGTGGCTCAAGTATTGACGTTGGGAATTTGTATATATGCCAACTCTTGAGAAATCTTTGCATGTGCGATGTTATTCGATTGACACGCCATCTACCGTATTGGACAAGTACCGTGAGGTTTCATTGTATTCCACTAGTTGGCACCTTAATGTAGTGGACGCTACAGGGTCATTATTCACTATTATAACAGCTCTGGCTCAGCTAGCAGCGAATAAATACGAACGTTATTCATGACCTAATTTATTTCATACGTATACCAGATTTTACATAAAAGCATTAAGCGTGGTTTGTATGATTAAGCGACATCAAGATATACAGAACTTCACGGCTATTTAACCAAGCACCTGTGTGCTTTATTACAGACTTTATAACAAATAAATTATGTGATGTACAGTGCTCAACAATAAATATTACACATCGAGCTTAGGATGGATACTTCGGCTTATTTCGGGTCTGCAGAGATCTCTCAGAGATATCATTCGCACCGTACCTATTTGTCGTTTGTCGACCATTTTGATCAACGTTTCCGTAGGTTTTCGCGAGCTTCATACATTGTAGACCCTAAGTGTAAGAAGAAATTTGGGAGTGTTGTATACGCGAGAAAATCCGCAAGTTTAATTTCTACAACATTTTGATCAAGTTTTGACCAATACGACTAAAAATGCTTACGTACGCGGTGTGCAGCAGGGATAACGCTCTATGAAGCCGAAACTAGCCGATTGTCACTTTCATAGACTCGATGTACATTATTTTTGTTGAGCACTGTAGAATGGTTTTAACAATACAAATGGACATGTGGAGGAACGGGTGGAAGTGTTCCTCCGACGAAAAGGGAGGATCCTCCGACCAGGCGAGGTGACAGTGCCTGGCGGGCCGCGGCCCAACGGTTGACGAGCCGGTTTCATCTCACATCTTTTATGGGGATGTGGGGAGCCATGTTCAGGGCTGTGCCCTCTGCGTGGGGTCTCTGTTCGCTGACCGTAAAGACGGTCAGGTCCTTGGGTTTGGCAAAAGTCGTTTCAGGTGGGTACCGTTGGTCCGTGGCATCGGCAAGTGCGATCGGTGACCGGCGGACTTTGTCGATGCGCAGGGGTTCCGGGAGTCTAGTCGGTTTCGACTAGAGGCCGCACGTCAGTCCTCCTCCGTGTTCTGAAGAAGGTCACGGGGGTAGAGCCTCCCGTCTGGCGGTCGCGCGGCGACAGTGCAGTGCAGTGGCGCGACCTTGCGAATGTGTGAATGTTCAGATGCGTCTGCACGCGCGAACATGGCTGCGGCTAGTCTCGTGACGAATTCCCCGATGCTCTCCATCCTGAGGTCCCTCTGGATCGTGGTATTCCTCACGTACCGGGGGGCCTCGACGATACGGCGCAGGGTTTTGTGTTGAACTGTTTCAAGGGCCTTCCTGTTATAATTGGCTGCAAGTGCGTACCAAGCGGGGGCCGCGTACGTGAGGCGGGGTCTGATGTACGTCTTATAGATCCCGATCTTCACCCTCAGAGGGAGTTTGGCTCTGAGCACCGGGCGGAGGAGGCAGCAGTTTATGTTGGCGTTCTTGATGACCTCCTTGACGTGCGGCTTCATTGTTAGTTGGCGGTCCAAGATGATCACCAGGTACTTCGCCGTGGGGGCCCAGCCAATGTCTTGTCCGAGAAGTTTGAGTGGTGGCGGAGGGGTTCCCCCGCTGAAGCAGATGGCCTGCGTTTTTTTGTACGTTCACCGACATCCTCCAGTGGGCGAGCCAAGTTGGTATGGCGTCGAGTGTTCGCTGCATTTTCGTGGCTGCGTGTGCTTTCGTGATAGATGTTGTCACGTAGGCAGCATCATCTGCATACAGGTAGAGTTGTGTGTTGGAGGATGCCGGGATATCATCTGTGTATACCGCATAGCAGGCCGGTGATAGGCAGCTCCCTTGAGGTACGCCGGCCTCTATAGCGCGTTCCGTGGAGAGGGTACCCTTTACCACCACTCTGAATCGCCGATCGGTTAAAAATGACTTGACCACTCTTACTACGCGGCGGGACGCTGTTGTGTTCGAGAGCTTGAACAGCTATTGTGTTTCGCGGCAGGTGACGTAGTGCGGTGTTTGTGATTCCATCTGCGCCCGGGGCCTTTCTGGGCTTAGCGCTGAGTATGGTTCGCTATACCTGGGCAGGTGTGATGACCGCTGGATCTTCGTCAGCAGGTGTTGGCTCTCCAAAGTAGTCACTAAGGTGTTGCTCGACTGTTGCGACGTGCGCGGCTTCTGTCGTGGGGTTTGGTCTAAATTGGCGTTCGAGATGGTCTGCGTAGATCTCAGCGCGGTCTTGTGCGTGGTATCTGAGCGTCCCGTCCTCGTGCAAGAGAGGCCTGACCGGATCTGGGGTTTTAGTGACTTGGCGGCAGAGTTTGTGGATGGAGTTCCAGTCGTCACTCATGGTAGTGACGTTCTTCCCAGTTCTCGGCGTCGTTGGCCTCCAGCTCCGTCCTGACGCGTTCCGCTAGTCTGTTGAGAGTTGTCCTGAGTGTTGGGAATCTGGTTGACTGCCACTGCCTGCGAAGGTACCTCTTTTCTGCTATTAGCCGGTTTAGTTTCGTAGGTAGAGGTGGTAGTCGGTTGGTGGTTGGAATGTGCGTAGTGGCTGCGTTCTTTGCTTCTTGTATGGCAGTGGTCAGTCCGGCCGAGAGGGTTTCGACATCCACGGGCGTCGTAACCGGCCAGGATGGAGTCGTGGTCATCAACCGATCGGTGAATAGCTTCCTGTCGATTTTCTGACGCGGCGCTGGGGGCTGTGTGCGCTGTAGTATCCCCGCCAATTCGACTAGGACGGGTTGGTGATCTGAGCGGAGCTCGTAGTCCAGTACTTCAAGCGTGGGTTGGCAGAGAAGTCCTTGTTGGACTATGAGGTCGATTACATCCGGTATGCCTACCGTGGAATCCGGATATCTGGTAGGTGTGGTCGGTCCCGTGACGTCATAGCCTTTGTTTATGGCGTCGATGAATAGTGCTCTGCCGCATCGGTTCGTTGTGCTGGAGTTCCATGCTGGATGTTTTGCGTTCCAATCGCCAGCCACGATCGTTGCAGTATCATCTGTTAGTATCTTCTGGATGTCTGATGTGAAGCCCGGTTGTCCTGGAGGTTTGTAGGTGGCATATATTTTGTGTGGGTGGTCGGCGATAAGTACTTCGACGTCCAGCACTTTTACAAAATCTAACGGCAGTTGTGGCAGCGGTTGGTGGATGATTCTACGCTTTATGAGTACTGCCAACCCACGGTAGGCCCGTCCATTGGTCTGAGTTTCATCTTGGCGGTAGATGTGGTAGCCTGGAAACCGTACCTTGTCCGCCGGCGCAAGGCAGGTTTCGCAGATCAGCGCCGCGTCGATCATCTGCTCTCGCAGCACGACGCGGAGGAGCGCAGCCTTATTTTTAAGACCGGCGTTCCAGTATATCAACCGCAGTTTATCTAGGCCGGGAGAGCAGGTCAGCAATCCCTCTGAGGATTACAGGCATGATATTCGCCGGATCTTCGCCGGCCCGAATGCGTTTAATACCGCCTGTAACACCTCTACTGCGGCTGAGAGAATTTCCTTAGTGGTGTCTCCTGTCTCTAAGGTGCTGGCTGCAGTCGGGGCCGTGATGTCTCTTGCCTTTCTTCCCCGGGTAATCGGAGGTGCTGGCTGAGCTACCGGGATGGCAGCTGAGACATCGATGGTCGCGATGGTTGCGGCAGCCGACGTAGAGGGTGCGGCCGCGGGCTCTGCTGTTTGTGTGGGTGCCAGCGCGGCTGGCTGGGCCTTTTTGTTCTTCTTCCTGCTCTTACGCTTGGCTCCTCCGCGCGCGGGAGTGTCGTTCGCCGTGGCCATCAGCGAGGTTGCCGGCTGTTCTGACCGTTGCTTTGCGGGACCGGCGTGGTCAGTGGTAGAGGCGGTGAAGGTTCGTGCCACGGTGCCTGCTTTCTTATTGCGGGCCTCCTTCATCATCACTGGGCATGCTCTGTGGTTTGCTGGGTGCGGCCCGCCGCAGTTTGCGCACGTTGCTGGGTCCTCTCTGGGTCGCTCGCATTCGTGGGCGGCGTGTGCGCCGCCACATCTCACGCAGGCGATGGGTCTGTGGCAGCCATGCGAGGAGTGGCGGTATTGTTGGCACTGGTGGCACTGAGCCGGTCCTCTCTTCCCCTGCCAAGCCTCAATCTTCACGCCGGGCATGTAGAGTAGTTCGGTGATCTGGTATATGCCCGGGGTGAGGCCCGGTGTTGCTTTAATCAAAGCGTGGAATATGCAACCGGGCCTTCCTTGTCTGGCCCGGACGGGGCGCATGAACTCCGGTTCGAAGCCCTTCGCGCGGAGGTCGTCTGCTATTTCGTCCGGCGGAGTGTCCGCCGGCAGCCCCCTGATGGCTACTTTCAGTAGTCTCTCCGTTGGTACGCTGTAGCTGAACCATGAGATTCCTGCGGTCGCTTCTATTTCTCCTAGGTATCGTTGTACGGCACGGTTGACGTTGGGAAGTTGTATATATGCCAACTCTTGAGAAAATCTTCGTATGTGCGATGTAATTTGACTGCACGCCATCTATCGTACTAGACAAGTACTGTAAGGTTTCATTGTATTCCACTAGTTGGCGCCTTAATGTAGTGGACGCTACAGACATATGTGGTACATGGGACAGGGAATCGGTTGAAGTTGCCGTACGTCATTTAACATCGAAAGGTGCATTTATTTTTTGTTTGACTTAAACAAATTGTTAAAGCTAAACTTATATAATGCTACCCACTCACTGTCCAGAAAACAATAGCAAGTAGCAACAAAGGACTTGTAAAATATAGCCATCGCGTAAATTACTTGGAGTATGTCAACAAAAAGCTCAACGATGTCACAAAGGGGCAGAATTTCATCAATCCGACCCTAATCTGTCTTGACAGGGACAGATTAAGATGAAAATTCCTTGGACTCAAACAAAAGGGACAGACACCTGCTTACTAAAGCATTGTATACATTATGTTCAAAGATTTTATACACGCTGAGCTACTTAAAGGTTAGGATCCGACTGCAGAATCATTTCGTACATCCATATATGCTGCAAAACTGTTTTTCCCGCATATTTATAAGAGAGTGATTGCAGAGCAGTGATTCCCAAAGTAGTCCATATAGACCCCCTGGGGTCCATGGGACTCGATTGGGGTCTACGTACGCGTTGGAAATATGGGAAAGTAATATAAATGTAGCAAGGAGGAGGTCCACGGAAACCAGAAAAAATTGAAGGGGGTCTACAAGAAAAATAGTTTGAGGGGCTCTGATCTAGAGAATATATATCCACTAGGTTGCCTATCAAAAAATGGCCGCAAGTATTTTTTTATATTTGTTTTTTTTCAATAAAATAGCTTCCATCTCACGGCAATGTACGTAAAGAGTCTGAAAAATCACGTCTGCCGTTGCGCACTTGGCCCCTTCTACGTATTTTCATTCCGCCCCGATAATTTTTTACGTCCACAACGTATACGCACGCGTACGTAATACAATTTATATATCAAATGAAAGTTATTTTTCTTTCTATTATTTCTTATATTCCCGTATATCATTATTATGATATACGGGACCCACACAAAGACCAGAGCTCAAAATGCAGATGCGTTACCACTTTTCATGCCTAAGGTGTTATGCCTCTGTGCCGTATTACAAGGCCATACATTACCACCTGACTGGAACACGATAGTGCTGAACACTACCATTTAGCGGCAAGTATATTAGGTAATTTTTCAGATCATCATCCCATCTAAAAAAACTGCTGGTCCAAAATGGCAACAAATAGCTCAAGATCGAGAGAAATGGAAAGCTTTGGAGGATGCCTTTACCTGAGAGGGATTCCAGTAAAAAAAAAATGCACACCTACTTAAAAATTAATAAAAAATAGATAGTATAAATAAAAACAACATTAGTTTATAGACATAATTACATATAAGTTCTAACTCATTCTAGTTAAATATTTATTACATAATCATAGGTAGCTTTATTAGCAACAAATTAATGTTAATCTGGAAATAAAAGGCTTTTTCATTTTTTATTTGATTTATTTATATTAGGTAATGCGGTGGTGCCTACGCCCGCGAGCTCCATCCCCCCAGTAACCAGTAATTCTAACTTCACGGATGCCTAAAGGTTTTGGGTGTACTGTAGGTACGTCAAGTAAGTAAGTTTTTGAAATCATATTCGCAATGACAAGCCGACACAACCTATCCACATTTTGCAAACCACTTGAAGAGACAGACTACCACCACTTATGTGAGTGCTATTGATAATAATTTCAATTGAATTCAATAAAACTTACGTCTCAAATCAAGAATGAAAACGAGTTGCGTCTAGTTCAGATTCAAGAAAATTCAAGGCTCAACACAATATCTATTTTAAGTTGTTTACTTCGAACATTACTCAGAAAACCTCTTTGTGCAAAAATGAACGAAGGAAACTAGTAAACAGCCTTCGAAAAGAAAACTTAGATAAAGAAAAATAAATGGTATTTTTTATGTTCCGAAGGTATAAATAAACAAGGAATCATGTTCGGTTTACAATGTGAACTTCACGTGGGTGGTTAGAGCACTCCAGCGATTTTATATTATTGTATGACCCGTTTGAGATCATTTCATAACTTGCAACTTTCGAATGGCGATATCTCAAAAACTATTAAGACTAGAGGTGCCAATGACGATATTGACTAACAATTGTTATACTTTTTGAAATCACAATAAAAATATTAGATAGTAAAATACCCTATTGTGTTTATTATATAAAACATTCAATGTAACTGATTTTGCTTGCGTTATTTAAGGATCCAAAGTATAAAAAGTGGCAGTCCATTGCAGTTACATTCGCTATGAAGCTATTTAAAAAATATTACCGCTTTAAACTCAGGAATTACTAAGAAGCTTGAGAATACAATCCAATTACGACTCTCGACAAGTAAGCCGCCCAAGAAAGAACATTTTATATAAAATAAATTCTTTCCGACGGTCCATTTTAAAATAACTGCGATTTTATCTAATCTGGAATTATACGAAATTTTTCAAGTTTGATGTGTTGTATTGAAATTCGAGATATGTTTCTAAACTCCAAGTCAAAAGTACGGCCATCTATATCATCTTCTTTTCGAGTCAGCGGCTCGATACGTTTTAATTTTGTCAAATTGTGTCCGCCCAATACCTCGCTACAGCGACTGCAGCATCGTTTGCCTTTTGGAGGTCATCTAAAGTGCAGGTGCAGGGGACTAATGGAAAAAGAAGCATGTGTCGCCTCGTCTGGAATGGAGCCCCACAGTCACATTGTTCCGTAGACGGCGGAGTGAAACCCCAGTTGTGCAGGTTTTGTCTGCAACGGCCTACCTGGGAACGTAATCGGTTTAGCGATTTCCAGACAGGCCATTGCAGATCTTGACCTGGAGGAAGCCTTTCTTGCACATTTGCATGAGGTGGAGGAGGATGTTTCATTTTCCACCGTATTATTCTCTCCTCAGCAGGACTTTTGAGAGAAGATGGTGTGCTGCGCAAAAAACTTTTGCGGCTTTTAAGCCTGGATGGTGGAAGAAAATGGTCGAAGAGGGGATGTCGATGATCAGATTCTTGTTTCCGCTTTTCAATACAACAAGCGACCTCCCTTCTGACTTCAGGTGGTGCAATCCCAGCCAGAGGATAGAGCCTGTTCAATGGAGTTGGCTTTAGGCAGCCCGTGATTATGCGGCATGTTTCATTTAGGGCTGTGTTGACGTGTTTGACGTGGGCGGATCGGTGCCATACAGGAGCTGAAAAACACAACGCTATGCCGGTTGTCCGGAGCACATGCGGCGCTGCTCCCCACTTCGTAGTGATTAGACGTCGAAGGAGGTTATTCCTAGCGGACACTTTTTGTTTTGTGTTAAGACAGTGTGATTTGTAGGTTAGAGATCGGTCGAGAGTAATACCCAGGTACTTTGGGTATGGGCAGTGCTCGATTCTGACCTGCTGCCGAGTAACATCAAATTGCGGGGGTGGAAAGCGCAGACCTGTGTTTTCGCAGGATTTGGTTGGAGTCCGTTGTCGACGTAATACTGACCTAGTGTTTTAAGTGCCTCTGTGGGAGTGTTTTCTACAGCTTCGAAGTTAGAATATTGAGCAGTCACAGCCAGATCGTCCGTGTATATAAAACGCGGACAATATCTATATCATGAGGGTGATCATAGCTCTCAAACGAATAGACTTTGACTATGGTCAGAGAATATGTTATAATACTACGTATAGAATGGACACTTCGACGTCCCGCCCGATTTCCCCGCTTCACCCATTGCCTCCTAGAGGGGCTGTTGAATAAAATTCAACAGTGAGGTTGCGAGCGGGCTGTCTTTTTTTAGCTAATTTCGTCACGTAGTCATTGCGATGACTTATTTTACGATTGTTTAAGGTCATAACCCAACATGCTACATAGAAATATGCGCGTGTGTAATAGGTTACCAGAATTATTTGTATGGAATTTTATCCGAGTGTCCGGGGTGATGGACACTTCGACGTCCCGCCCGATTTCCCCTCCTCACCCAACCTCCTTCTCTCTTAAGGGCGACGTTTGGTTTTCCCTACGTGCTACGCATACAAGTGCACGTGTAAATACACTTCACTGATTGATCGCCGGCAGCGGGAACAGGGTCTAAGCTATCGGTGGTTAGGCTCACAGAGACAAGAACCTCCTCACTATACGTGCCGTGCCGAGGAGTACCGCCTTTTGTATTAGACCCATGATCCAACCTTGATCTTATTATTATTATAGTTTTAAGTACGAAAAACAGTTTAATATTGATATAACTTGTAAATCTTTGTTTTTAACCATTACATAAAAAATACTTTATTCTTCATAAATATTTTAACAAATTATAATTGCGATTGCTTCTGTGAATTCGGTCTTAAAAATAACAAAACTGAGTGCTAATTACTTGGGTGATTTTTATAGTTCTTACGACAGTACAATCTTAATAAATAGCTACCCCGACAAACTTCGTATCGCCTTATAAACAAACTAATTGTCCAAAAAATCGAAAAAAAAAATTGGTAAGAATCACCCTTACCATTTAGGGATATAAAAAAAGACTACAACCGATTCTCATACCTACCAACTATACACACAAAATTTCATACTGATCGGTCTTGCCGCTGCGGAGGAGTATTGTTACAAACTCTACTACACGAGATTTTTTTTAATATGTTAGATATTATAACAATACATTATTCTTGCCTTTCAAAATCACCAGGAAGTTTAAAAAACGATACCTCCGGTTTTGATGATGCAGAGTTCAAACAGTCGTATACCACGCAATACGCTCGTGGCATCTTTAAAACACTCGTGGAAGCAAAAACAAATCGCAACGTGACCGCTCGTCTCGACGCGACAGTCCGCGACACTCGCTACTGTAGCACTGCGAGAACCGCTAAGAGGCCTCGTAGATGCGCATGTTTGTGTGAGTGTGCCGTTTCGAACGATTTGTTCGTAGTTTCCGTACTGTTCATATGTGTACTGTGACTTAAGCCTCAGGAGTGCATATTGACGTCCAGTTTTTGTGAAGACGTCTATAAGCTTCAGTATTCACTTACCAGTTTTAAAATAATTTGACGATATATAAGTACTCTTCAGGAGCCTTATTTTGAAACGAATTAACTTATATGAACAGGGTTATTTTACGAAATTCTGCCCATTTTGCGACCGTACGGAACCACTGAGCAAATTGCAGAGGCAAGGTCATTAAGAACTTATTTATTGTCCACAGATTTGTGTCATGCTGCCACCAAGATCCAGGCCTCCTTCCGTGGTCACCAGGCTCGCAAGCAAACCCAGGCTGACAAAGATAAGGAACAACAAGATAAGGTGAGATCTCACACACATGTTCAAGCGTTAAGTGATGACTGCAGCTTATAGACACTTACACAAAGACCAAGGTCAAAATGCAGATGCGTTACCACTCCTGAGGCCTAAGGTTATGCCTCTGTGCCGGCAATTACAAGGCCGTACATTACCACCTGACCGGAACACGTTAGTGCTGAACACTACTATTTAGCGGCAAGTATATTAGGTAATGCGGTGGTACCTACGCCCGCGATCTTTGTCACTGGAGCTCTATCACCAGCTCAATGTGCAATATTTGGTGCTGCGTATCTACTGTAGACTGTGTAGTTCTTTTTATTTATGTTTTTTCTTTTATTAGCTAACTGCCTCGGTAGCCTAGTGGTAGCAGGCCACTACTACTATGCCTAGTCCCTGGGTTCGGTTCCCGGGTAGAGGGTTATCAGAGATATTGGTGTAAAGTCCTTTTTCTCTGGTTCTATTGGGATTTTTCCATTTTCTGGAGATTTCCCAGTACCAGTAAGTTTGGTAATGTGCCCGGAGATGTCAATAGGCTCACCACCTGTTACATGGGCCAAAACGTAACCGGCGAATCGTGGGTGTTTGCATGTATGCTTGAATGTATCCATTTTTTTATGCAGCATTTACCTCTTCCTACCCCTTCAGGGATTACAGGCGTGAAGTTACGTTCTTTTACAAAAGTATAAAATAACTAACACTTAATACTAGCATTAGAGAACCATCTTGTACGAGTGCGGTCGGCGATTGGCTGTAGCCAGACATGACATTGTGTACATGTACAATGTGTAAGTGTGCGGCCTTACGGACCGGCGAGATGCGCGTCTCCTTTCGCTAGCACACACACGTATTTCACGTCACACTCACACAAGTCGCGTTCAGCATTAAACTTAGTTTATAACATTGGTGGCACCAATCCTTAGTCATTAATTCAGTACAGGTACTGAAGCACGTCTGCTTCTGAAAAGAAAAGAATTTAAAGCAGATTTTCCCGGATTATTCTATAGAGATCTTTTGTTAGGAATGCAAAAGATTTAAACCTGCCAGGAAGTGTACGTATGCTGGATTTAAGTTTAATGAATTGGTCCATAAATTTAAAAGCCGTACATTTTACGGAGTTATTTATATTCTAAGTTGCTCTTAAGAATATTTTTTGTCAAGTGGTCGGGTTATAAACTTGAGAAAAATATTGTGTACTTTTGCGTCGCATTATATTTTCTTTATAACGTACGAGTACGTAACTTAGTTAAGGTAACAACACAATATTTTTATTAAGTTTTTAGTAGAAACATAAAAGGACACTAAATACTAAATTCTCGTAGTACATACTAGTAGTTGTATATACTTCATTCGAATTTAATTTATTGAAATAACGTTCTCGCAGGCTTTCGCGAGCTTCACACATTGTACAAATTATATTTGCGGATTTTCTCGTCGATTATCCAAATTAATTGGAACCGGTCTCGATTCCGATAATTGGAAATTTGGATACCTATTCGCACATAGACTGGTAAAAAAATAAACTGTCACACGTACAATAATCTTTATCAGTTCTCTCAGTGATCTCTTCTCCATATCTACCAAAAAAAATATTTGGTTTAATATTAGTCGTATACTTAGGAGCGATTCGAATAATTGGCGATTGGGTTACTTGGCGTTCGGATAACCTTTTTTTTTTTTTTTTTTACGCGGGGAAACCCTCATGGGCACCCGCCGTCTAGGGGAAACGACGGCGGGTAGTGTGAGACTCGTACTCACTAAAACCCCGCGGTGTTCCGACTCTTCCGCCATCAGTGGCGGGGTCACGGGAACGCTTACGCACACATCCGCGACCCCGCCGGCGGCTGCTCGTCTCCGAGCCCTCCGCAGGTTGAGCTCTTTGGCTCCAACCAACACTAGTGGCGTGCGGAACACGTGCACGCCACCCAGCTTGGGACCTATCTCCATTTGGGCGACGGACATCCCCTAGTCCGACACCCAAAGGTCCCTGCCCCGACCACTCACAACGCCAGGCGTCCCAAGACGCCCGGGTGGAGGAGTCCAGGGGCACTCTGTCCGGCCCCGGGGGAGCGGGAGTGACAGGGATGAACTGACCTTCAACCGCCCCCCCGCGGCCCCACCACGTCCCTATCGAGCGGCGGGACCACCGCTAGGCGGCTGGGGATAGGGTGCAGGGCCAACAACACACCCATACACCTCTTCCCCAGCCGCCTTCCCACCACGTCACCATCTGACGGCGGGACCACCGTTAGGCGGCTGGGGATAGGGTGCAGGGCTAACGAAATACCCGTACACCTCCTCCCCAGCCGTCTCCTCTCCACAGCAGCGAGTGGCGGGCAGAGCCACGCCAAACGCCGCCCCCTCTCTGGGTTCCTCTTGGCTTCGCCGGTGTGGGGACAACCACCGGGTACTGAGCCCCCCCGCCACGACAAAGCGGAAACCCTCGGGGGGGCGTTCGGATAACCTAACCTAACTTCCTCTCTTATCCAACGTTTCGGTCGCTTTTCTGGTACCGTGGTCATGGGTAGACTCAAGTCTACCAGAAACAATAGCTGACGGTACGGATGACCGCAAAAAAAATGTAGGTGTACGCGAGAAAATCCGCAAGTATAATCGTCACAATAATTTATTGAAACAAATATTTTCGGTAACTTCCCAAATCCCGGCCAAATAATTTCGGATAAATTTTCTTTAGATTGAGCCTGATATTTCGATCGGTGAAGCCATGTTGCAGTAACCGGGTACCAGCAAGAAAGAAGCAATAGACTTCGACTTCGTAGCGCGTTATCTCTGTTGCACACTGCCTACGTACCTATAAGCACCGATAGTCTGGTATTGGTTGAAATTTAGAACAAAATGGTGGACAAACGTCACATCAACGTAAGGTGCGAAAGAGATAACGCTCTACAGACCCGAAATAAGCCGAAATCTCCTTCCTAAGGTCGATGTGCAATATTTTTTTGTTGGATACCAACTGTACTAAATTTATAAACAATATTTCTTGTTGGATACTGTACTAAATTTACAAAATGGATTCTAGAAAATTGTAAAAAAAATATATGTGTATCAAAGAACATTGGAGCCTGATATAGTAAGCGAACATTGGGAAGAAAAACTTACATGAATGACAAACGAAAGAAGTTTGCGAATACAATCTATTCTAGAAAATAGATACTTGTACGTCACATAAAACATTCTAATGTGTGACATTTATCTATCTCGTATTTTATGTCGCAAGAAAATTGTATATTGTTTACAACTTTTTTAAGACTGGGCTTGGCATTATATACATATATGTTGGGATCCCACTGCCGAATCATTTCGTTCATCCAAATATGCTGCAATCCTTAAATTTTACGCATATTTATAATCTAGAGAATATAATATATCCACTATCTTGACTTTGGTTGACTATCAAAAAATGGCCGCAAGTATTTTTTATATTTTTTTTGGGTAAGAATTCTTTTTACTTGTTTTTTCGGCTGCCGTTGCGCACTTGGCCGCCCCTACATATTTTCGTTCCGCCCCGATAACTTTTTACGTCCATAACATACATGCATTATTTATGTATCAAATTATCTTTTTCTCATTATTATAATAAACGGGAGCCAAATAAAAACGGCCGCCAAATAAAAAAGTTACTGGATGTTAAAAATAAAATAATTTAATTAAAAATACTTGCGGCCAAATTTTGATAGGCAAGCTAGTGGATATATATTCTCTAGATTAGAAATATGCTTAAAAATTAGCAATAGTTTACTGTATTGTCTGTGTTGTAATAAAACACAGCGTGCGATTGGAGGTCTTGTTTATTACTTGAGATTTAAAAGTATACATAAACTATGCTTCACAAGTTTTATTAGTTAATACAAGTTTTAATAATACGTCCACTCACGTCAAGCTGGGGTTGGGAAAGAGAGCGTTTCGGGTTGCCAACATCATTACATTTACAGCATATCTGGATGAAAGAAATGATTCTGCAGTGGGATCCTAACCTAAAAATGAGCAAAAATATACGTAACTTCAGAAATATACTATTTATTTAGAATATTTAGTACATTGATATTTAACTTTTTGTCTTTGATATTAATACGAGTATGTTGATGCATTAATTTAACAAAGTGAATCGATTGTTTACTAGATAATAACGCAATGAATCCGACAACAGTCTACTATTGCCAGGAATCACGACATTCACGCATTACCCCGCCTGCCATTCTCACACGATTCATGGGTGAACTTTAAACAATATGGTGTTGTTTTGCATTTACGTTGAACCCTGTATTTGTACTCGTATTGAGTATAACAGTTATGTTTTATTTAAACCGGTGGTAAAGTTCCAGTGTCAGAGCTCCAGGTTCATAGGTGTAAGACGACCGCTACGTTCAAAGGGCGACTCTTCGAATCTAACGAGCGTCGGGTTCGATCCCCGCACTACGGATTAATATTTGTAAGGCCTACAGATACTATTCGTTGCGGGTCTGCGTGTGTGTCTAAGTGTTGTGTGTGCAACCACGACACAGGTTTACACCTAGTGTAAGCTGCGAACGTAAGCGTATTTATTTTTTAATTTATTGATAATAGTTATTGGCACTATCGTGTTCAGTTTATATAGGTTATATGGTAATGTATTGCCCCGAATCATAGAGCAACGCGGGCCACCGGCCGCGGCGGATTGGAGGGGAGTATCTATATGCAGGCTTTCCCCTCTGTTAAAGTACAAGCCCAAATGGTCCTATGCGTATAATAAAATCTAGTTGCAGCCGGACTGTTCATTAGACTAAATCTAGTTGTGCGACTGAACTGACGTCCTAGAAAATACCTTTTTTTTTTTTGCTGTAAAAAGAGATCTGCCACATCAATTTGACAAAAACATGGAGTTACCTTTTATATGTGGGTAATTTTAATCACAAAATTATTATTTGATTTTTAAAACCTCAAAAATGCGATAATGTGTTGTTTTGGACTAATTTAAACAGTACAGTCGGGCGGACTTATACAATACGCGGATCGGTCGAGCGACTGATCCGAGTTTGTTTCCGAGAAGTTACGGTCGCCGAGATGTTTAAATGTGTGTGTGTGTGGAATTACTTATGTATTTTATTAAAGTCAAGGTGTGAGTTTCGTAGTAATAGACGATTTTTGAAGTGCACAAATTTACCCCCGCAAAAATGATAGACTTTTTACTGGTGGTAGAGCTCCAGTGACGGAGCTCGCGGGCGTAGGCACCACCGCATTACCTAATTTACTTGCCGCTAAATGGTAGTGTTCAGCACTATCGTGTTCCGGTCAGGTGGTAATGTACGGCCCTGTAATTTCCGGCACAGAGGCATAACACCTTAGGCCTCAGGGGTGGTAACGCATCTGCATTTTGGCCTTGGTCTTCATGTGGGTGTCTATAGGCTGCAGTCATCACTTAACATCAATGTGAACTGCATGCTTGTTTGCCACTTCCATTACATAAAAAAAAAAGACTGTTTTGCTTCGGTAATAAACGCTATGGCTACTCCCCTCCGGTCCGCAGTGGCCGGTGGCCCGCGTTGCTCTATGCCTCGAATCAGATATAATGAGGTTTAAACAGCAAGTATTATAAAACGGTATAAATACATGCAGTCAAAAATAAAAGTTAATAATTACCCTCAACCGTTCTCGTTGTCAATACTATCATAATAGGTATCTGCACATAATTGATTTCAAAATGGCAGAATTGTTAATGAGATAAACATTAATATCTCTATTATAACAGACCAAAAATAGGCTGATGCAAACCGGGCTATACCGATAACCCGGTTAAACCCTTTCGTGTCGCTGCATATTTAAATCCGGGTACACCCGGCTAGTTATCCTAGTTTGATGTGAAGTTGAACAAAATTATGAAAATAAAAAAATAATTATGGTAAGCTTCAAACGTTGATTTGTGTAGAAAAAATTAAAATGTACACGTAAAACTGCTTGGAGCTTTTTTTTTTGTAATGAAAGTGGTAAAAAAGCATGCAGTTCACATTGATGTTAAGTGATGACTGCAGTCTATAGACACCCACACAAAAATCAGAGTTCAAAATGCAGATGCGTAACCACACTGTCCGGCCTTAAGGTGTTACGCCTCTGTGCCGGAAATCCGGGTAAAAAAAAAAATACCTACCTAAATCAAACCTTGAAGACTCAATGAGTTGGGTAATTTGAAAACTTCCTCTGAATAATAGGGCGTTTAATATATGCATTCTTGTATATATTATGCATAGATTTATGCAAATACCCACGATTGGTGAACGCAAAGTTGGCGAGAATATTGACATTCACCGGGCACATTGCCAAAATTCGAGACTGGCTAAAGGAATATCCAGAAAAGAAAAAAACAATGGACTTAACCCTTCCCTCTGTGGGCCAAACCCGAGACTTCAGGTTACCTGTAATAGCTTACGTATGACTTATGACTGATACACTACTTAAGAATTTACCCTTATTAAAAAAATAAACATCGACAATATTTTTCTGCATTTTTTTTTAAATACTGTGCTCAACCAGTCACTTAGAACTTTCTTTGGGCGAACACTAGACAATCACGCTAAAGCGGCATTACGGATTTTGTAGGAATTTTGTACACAGGCACACCGCGGACACTCCGCCAAAATTCCATACAAACGCTTAATTTGGTTTCTATTACACAGACATCAATCAGTGACGTGTATTTACACGCGCACCTGTGTGCGTAGCACGTACAAAATACCAACCGTCGCCCATAAGAGGGGAAGGGGTTGAGTGATGCGAGCAAATCGGGCGGGACGTCGAAGTATCCATTCTATACGTAGTATTATTATATATTCTCTGACACACGTATGGCTGTAACACATAGGATACTTTTTATCCCGTTCAGAGGTTCCTTAGAGAATTTTAAGTACACGCGGACGAAGTCGCAGGTAATAACTGGTTATTGATAAAACTAACATCAACCATCAGGAACGTCACAATTTCTTTACAAAACATTAATATCCCGCCAAAAAACCCGGTAAAACCCTTTCATGTCGCTGAATATTTAAATCCGGGTACAAACGTCCGGTCATTATGAGGTAAAGTTAAGTTGTCAAAATGAAAGAAATTTCATTCGAACGTTGTGAATTTTATGCATAATTTAAATGTAAACGTAACTTCACGCCTGTATTCCCCGAAGGGGTAGGCAGAGGTAAATGCATGCATTCAAGTATACATGCAAACACCCACGGTTCGCCGGTTACGTTTTTGGCCCATGTAACAGGTGGCGAGCCTGTTCATATCTCCGGGCACATTACCAAACTTCGAGGTACTGGGAAACTTGCAGAAAATGGAAAAATCCCAATAGAACCAGAGATAAAGGACTTTACACCATTATCTCTGATTACCCCCCTACCCGGGAATCGAACCCAGCGTAGTTGTAGTGGCCTGCTACCACTAAGCTACCGAGGCAGTAATTTAGTGCTGATAAAACCCAAACCTTGTACAAGAATCAATGGGTTAAGCAATTTGAAAACTTCCTTGGCTAAGTAGAGATTGTACATGCATTCATGCATGGATTTATGCAAATACCCACGATTGGCAAACATGAAGTTGGCAAGCATATTGACATTCACCGGGCGCATTGCCAAAATCTGAGGCTGGAATAAGGATTCATGGAAATGACAAAATTCTAATGGTAGGTACTTATTCCTAAGGTGGCCAACCGTCCCGGCTTCTGCGGGACCGTCCCGTAATGCTGGATGTGATCCCGCTTTGTAAGAATTAATAAAATAGTCCCGCAAAACGTTGGATGCGTCCCGCATGTCCCGCATTCGATGCATTGACGTGCCATGCCTATTTTTTTTTCAAGCTACTACATAACCACACAGTCACACACATACATAAAACATATACTACACTACACCCACACACGCATGCAAACAACAGCGGAGTACCTACGTATATCAACACCAGTGTGTGTGTGTGATCACTTTGTTCCATTTTGATTTCATTAAAAAAGTGTCACTCTAGTGATATACAATTTTGGTACGTATACTGACAAAACTTCATAGGTCCCACTTCGCATTCACTCACCATACCATACCCTATCTATTCACAAAAAGTCCCGCATGCTATTTTCAGAAAGTTGGCCGCCTTACTTATTCTTTCCTCTGGGGATCAAATTCTAGACCTCAGCGTATCTGTATTGGCTTGGCTGGCTACCGCTGTTATTGAGGCAGTTAACAACAAAATTAACATCAACTATCCCACGTCAAGAGCTTCAAACTGAATTCCCAAAATGGATTTCGCCGTAAGAGATTTTTAATGAGATGAACATTAATATCGACGCAATATCGCGCCAAAAATAGATTAGTGAAATAATGCAGGTCGGGTTGTCCCGACTACCCCGGTTAAACCCTTTCGTGTCGCTGAATATTTAAACCTGGGTATCCTCGGCCGGTTGTCCTGGTTTGACGTGAAGTTGTATTTTGAAAATGAAAGAAATTTGAGTTTAATATTGTAACCACCTTATTTATAAACATACTTTAGATACTTATTAGCTATAGAATGCTTTGTCTTTGTCAGTTGCATTGTCAATTTTTTTGTCAGTTGCAATTCTTTGTCAGTTGCATTGTCATTGTCAAAGGCTTCGCTCATCAGGATCATAGAACTAAAGTTGTTAGTCTTGACGTACCTAAATCACCTGTGACGATTAATGCGTTGGATGTATTTAATTAACCCTGTATATTCGTTTAATTTAATTTTTAAATTTACTAATACATTGTAAGTTACGTGCCAGTGAATTTATTGTGTCGCAGGTTCTCACGACTGTATCAATAAAGTGTTTTTTTCTTTCTTTCTTTCTTTCTTTCAAATGTGCAGGATAGAAAAGACAAAGGAGAGATTAGCAACACTTTAGCTAAAATAAGTTTATGAATAAGGGGGTTTATGTGTAATTTAGTGTTGATATTCAATTAAAGTTCTTGGACAAAAATTGACGAGTTTCGGTTCGGTTTTGTGATAGTTAAAAAGTTTTAAGTATTTTTAATAACTGCATTGGAAAATTAAAAATGTATTTCAAACTAACAAGGTTAACTCTGAGCCCTTAAATTATAAATAACTCAAGGATAACTGGCCAGAAATCTGAAAAGTGATCGAAACATTTAACTGGTTTAAAGGTACGAGGCAGTTTGAGGGAACCTCCGCTTATCCAAAATCAATCAATGTAGCTTTTACTACAGCATAGGGTGCCCGTGTGATGAAGCGGGCTGATAGTAGGTACCATGTCATCTGATATAAACATAAAAACAAATCCACACTTGTATTGTGTTTCAACAAAATGCACACAAAGCTTAATCAATCCAGTACTCAACAGGATAACAACACTGTTTACTCTCTGCGGTGAGGCTTCTCCACTAAACCAATATTGTAAGGAACAGGAAGTATCTGTTTTTATATTATTTCGCATTAACACATGCTTGTGAAATATATTTTATTTTTAAAGAAAAATGGAAAGAAAAATTTGACTTCAGGCGAGGCTCGAACTCGCGACCTACTGGGAATCTAGTCCAGCCGCTCTTCCAATTGAGCTACTGAAGCCCTGCCCGATTTGTCAAATCTTTCCTTCACATCTATTGCATTGCTTTATGGTAGCAGCAGCGCCATCTATTACCAACTATGCTAGTTAGGCAACCGATATAATAGACTTTTCAGTTTATTGAATATCGTAAAGAAGTCGCTTTTACCCTTAATAATTGTTTTTATATTATTTCGCATTAACACATGCTTGTGAAATATATTTTATTTTTAAAGAAAAATGGAATGGAAATGATTTGACAAATCGGGTAGGGCTTCAGTAGCTCAATTGGAAGAGCGGCTGGACTAGATTCCCAGTAGGTCGCGAGTTCGAGCCTCGCCTGAAGTCAAATTTTTCTTTCTATTTTTCTTTAAAAAGGAAGTATCTGGTTATAACATCCGATACTTAACCCTTATGACCCTCAAGGATTCAGTGTACCTACCTAACTCTGAATCATTGAACAACAGTCCAGGATTTGGGTTGGATTTTGTGTTTATCATTGATAACGTTTTAAGTATTCTTGTTTAATAAATGCTTTGAGAAAAGTCTTTAAAATATTTCAATTAAACAAAATTATCTCTGAGCCCTTATATTATATTTAAATAACGCAAGGGTAATTGTGCTAAGATCTGAGTAAAGATTGAATTATTTAACGGAATGAAAGTTACGAGGTAATCCGACGTGACTGAGATTTGAAACACAATACAAGTGTAGACGAAGCTTAATGAACGCAGTTAATAACAGGACGCAAACAGTGTTGGCATCCTGTTGATTACTCTCTGTGGTAAGGCGCCTCTACAAACCCGGCTGAATATTGGAAGGAACACAGAGTATAATCCGGCTATCAAAACTCGATATTTAAGCTAAAGCACTATGTATACTATACAGATGCACTATAAATCCTTGAAGTACAGGGTTGGGGTTAAAATTTGTGGTGATCATTGATACGTTTTAAGTAATATTTTTTAATGAAAGCATTGAAAAAAGTTTTAATTTTTTTTGTAGTTAACAAAGTTAACTTTGAGCTCTTATAGTAGGTATACTTAAGCAAAGGTAATTAAGCAAAAATCTGAATACAGATCATAACATTTAACTGGCCTAAAGTTACAAGGTAATTGACCGATGTGACTGAGAGTATGTGGACGGAGCATAATGAACGGAGTCATCAACGGGATGCAAACAGTGCTGGCATCCTGTTGATTACTCTCTGTGGTAAGGCTCCTCTACAAACCCGGCTGAATATTGGAAGGAACAGAAAGTATTAGCTTTATGTAGGTGCACTATAAATCCTTTAAGTACAAGGTTTGGGCTGAATTTTGTGATTGTCATTACCCGGGTCCACTCAGAGCGAGCTGCCTTGAGCGGCAAATGCCTTGCGAGGCTGCTCGCTCTGTGTAGACGCGCCTATTGAAATGTTTTATAATACGTTTAGAAGAAGGTCTTTGACCAGTGTGTGTTGCCAGTGATGGCATACGGAACCGAAACGTAGTCGCTCACTATGGGCCTCAGAAGAAGTCTCAAGGTCACTCAGAGAGCAATGGAGCTTATATGCTTGGAGTTTCTCTGCGAGATCGAATCAGAAATGAGGAGATCCGCATGAGAACCATAGTAACCGACATAGTCCACCTAATAGCAAAACTCAAATGGCAGTGGGCAGGGCACATAGCTCGCAGAACTGACGGCCGTTGGGGCAGAAGAGTTCTGGAGTGGCGACCGTGTACCGGAAGACGAAGCGTAGGCAGGCCCCCCACGAGGTGGCCCGACGACCTGGTGAAGGTCGCGGGCAATCGCTGGATGAGGGCGGTCCAGGACCGTTCGTTGTGGCATTCTTTGGGGGAGGCCTTTGTTCAGTATTGGACGTCTTTTGGCTGAAATGATGATGATGATGATAATAATTTACGTTTTATAATTCGGTCTGGAGGACATTATTGTGAAACTACCATACAACAGATAAACCCTTACAGTTATTACGGAAATTAACAAACATCTCCAATTTTCATTAATCAACTGGTCCCATGGTTGCTTTGTCTCAGTAGGTAGCGGTTAAACTTTTGGAGTTACGTTTTGAATGGTTGCTTGATGGAACTGAGTTATAAACACGAAATGTGCGAACCGAGTTCAAGTTTCTGAGGCACCAATTTAATTTGTAAATGGCAAAATACAATACAATGACAATATTTGATTTTTGGCTTCATTACTTTATTATATTTTATGACCAGAACTTGACTAAACCTTTGTATTAGACCCTTACAAAGATGAATTTAATGGTAGGCAAAGTTCGATTAGATTGTCGTCATGTGCTTACTTAAGCTGTAAGTGATTCTAACAATAATTAACTGCCCCAGTAGCCTAGTGGTAGCAGACCACTACCACTACACTGGGGTCCTGGGTTCGATTTCCAGGTCGGGTGATATCAGAGATAACGGCGTAAAATTCTTTATCTCCGATTATGCTGGGAAATTCCATTATCTGGAAGTTTCCCATTACCTCAAAGTATTCTAGGTTTGCATCTAGGCCTAAGGTGTTATGCCTCTGTGCTGGAAATTACAGGGCCGTACATTACCACCTGACCGGAACACGATAGTGCTGAACACTACCATTTAGCGGCAAGTATATTAGGTACCTAATGCGGTGGTGACTGCGCCCGCGAGCTCCGTCACTGGAGCAATTACACCAGTAAAAAGTTATAGTCGTGCTAAATTACATACGACTCTCTGCGGACAGACGGACGGACAAAGCTAAACTTTAGGGTTCCATCTCATAGAGCAACACGGGCCACGGACTGGAGGGGAGTAGCCATAGCGTTTATTACCGATGCAAAACAGTATGTCATTTTTTGCGGGGGGATATGCGTGCGACACACACGCACACTACAAAAATCGTCTATTACTACGAAACTCACACCTTGACTTTAACAAAATACAGAAACAATTTCTCGAACACATTTAAACATTTAGGCGACAGGTATAGTCCCATTTGGGTTTGTACTTTGACAGAGGGGAAAGCCTGCATATGGCTACTCCCCTCCGGTGTTGCTCTATGGTTCCATCTAGACGGAGCCCTAGAAATGAGTCTTTTCATCTCAAGACCATTTCGGAAATTAACAAACATCTCCAATTTTCATTAATCAACTGACTCTCCAATTCCTTTGTCTCACTCAGCAGTGGTTTAACTTTTGGGCGACGTACTTAATTTACGATTTTTTGATAGAACTGATAAGTTAGGATGCCACTGCAGAATTATTTCGTTAATCCAGATATGCGCGAAACCTAATTTTTACGCATATTTATAATCTAGAGAACATATATCCACTAGGTTGCCTATCAAAAAATGGCGGCAAGTTCTTTTTTTTTTTGGGAACTTTTTTTTTGTTTTTTTTTAATAAAATTTTGTACACTTCACAGCAAAATGTATAAAGACTGAAAAATTACGGCTGCCTTTGCGCTCTTGGCCGTCCCTATATATTTTAGTTCTGCTCCGATAACTTTTTACGTCCAATAACATACAGGTATTATTTAAATATCAAATTAAAGCATTTTTTTTTCTCATTATTATGATTTAAGGGAGCCAAATTAAATCGGCCGTAAATAAGAGTTGCTGGCTGGATAAAATGATTTAAATAAAAATACTTGCGGCCAAATTTTGATAGGAAACCTAGTGGATATAGAATATTCTAGATTAAAAGTATGCGTACAAATTAGGTTTGCAGCATATCTGGATAAACAAAATGATTCTGCAGTGGGATCTTAACTTATGAGTCGTGCGAAGTTCAATACTAATTTAATTTGTATTGTGATTGTAATGTATTTTTTTTCGTGTTCCTTATAAATCTTAATAATACCTTCTTGTGAACGAAAATAATCATCACTTCAAGTCAGCCATTTCGATAAAAATCAACTGCCTTCCCGGTTCCTTTGTCCTTCCTTGACAGAACTGAGTCTTGCGAAGTGAGTGGGGCTGAAGTTTAATACTTAAACCCCTTCTACACGGTCAGTCAGGTTGATATAAAAATGGACAGTGTAGAAATCGATTGACCCGACCAATTTTGGTTGAAGTCAACGGCCTTGGTCGTGAGCATATTCCTCGCGACGAGCTGCGTTCGTGGTCGACTCCGAACGTCTGGAACGCAGTAGGGCGACGTGACTGACATAAAGGCTGATTCACACATATCAGTGAAGTGGCGATACTGTGGCGGAACTGTTACGGCACGGATATGTGTGAGCCTTTTGCTTTAAATGCATGAAAGAACTGACAAGTTGACTCAACTGGCCGACCGTGTTGAACAAATACAAACATCGGTTGACCCGACCATTGATATGATGGTCGGCTATTGGATCCGACCGTGTAGAAGGGATTTTAATTTTTTTTGTATCTCCCACGAAGACTAAACTTAAGTTTTTAATAAGTTAAATTAAATATTATAATATTCAGATAAAACGGATATCAGTGATCAGATATGGATATCATAATAATGGATTCAGTAGGTGTTTGATTGAGTTTTTCACAAATTTTGAAAAATATTTTTTTTGCGGTTTTTTGTTCTAAAGGTTTACAGCCCTAAAGAAGAAACGGATCGTCGCAAGACAGTCATTTCGGAAATTAACAAACATCTTCAATTTTCATTAATCAACTGACTCCACGATTCCTTTGTCTCGGCAATGCTTAAAGTTTTGGAGTACCGTCGTAATGAATCGTTTCTTGAACTGAGTAACATTGTGCGAAGTGAATTCTACTTTCCCTAGTTTGGAGGAACCTACTAATTTAAATGAGCCTTTAATATTGTTGAACGCATCGATTTGTTATATCTAAGCATAATGTTTTCGATATTTAATATTCCTTCTGTTGCAGTCGGGGAAAAAAGCAAAGTCATTATATTTGAAGTCGGGAGACAATGTCAACCAATTGTTCCACTGTATAGAACGGTATAGCCACCGCAAAAGGTTTTTTTTTATGTTATGGAAGTGGCAAGCAAGCATGCAGTTCATATTGATGTTAAGTGATGACTGCAGCCTATAGACACAAAGACCAAGGTCAAAATGTAGATGCGTTACGACTCCTGAGGCCTAAGGAGTTATCCCTCTGTGCCGGAAATTACAGGGCCGTACATTACCACCTGACCGGAACACGATAGTGCTGAACACCACTTAGCGGCAAATATATTAGGTAATGCGGTAGTGCCTACGCCCGCGAGCTCCGTTATTGGAGCTATACCACCAGTAGGAAATTTTAATGTACCTTTAATAATGTTGAGGGAATCTATTTATGGATTTAAAAAGTTGTTGGCAAAATATCAGTAATGAAAAAAAACCATGGGTTGGTATATAATACAACAAAAAGCAAAATCATGATGTTTGGGACTCCACATACCATTATTTTACTTCCGACTGGGAGACAATGTCAACCAATAGCAGAGAATATGTAATAATACTACGTATAGAATGGACACTTTGACGTCCCACCCGATTTCCCCGCATCACCCAACCTCCTCCCCTCTTATGGGCGACGGTTGGTATTTTCTACGCACACTGGTGCACGTGTAAATACACGTCACTGATTGATGTCTGTGTAATAGAGACCAAAGTAAGCGTTTGTGTGTCAATGGAATTTTGGCGGAGTGCCCGCGGTGTGCCAATAGTGCCACTTTTAAATAAGGGCTAAAAACGATTCAAATTCAAATACAGTAGTCAACAATTAATAATGCACATCGAGACTGCAAAAGAGACGATCGGCTCGTTTCGACTTCGTAGAGCGTTATGTTCTATTGCACACTGCCTACGTAAGCACAGACAGCCCGGTATTCATCAAAACTTGATCAAAATAGTCGACAAACGTCAAATAAGTCCGGTGCGAAAGAGATAACGCTCTACAGACCCGAAATAAGCCGAAGTTTCCTTCCTAGGCTCGATGTGCAATATTTATTGTTGAGCACTGTACATAGGTCAGATATCGACGCCTGACTTGAAAGACGACGTGAATATACTCGTATAATAATATGTTTGTAAGGTTTTTACACAAAAATTACTGGACCTTTTTCAAAAATTATTTCATAATTAGAAAGCTGTATCTTCAATGAGTGACATAGGCTATATAATATATTTATATCTTACAATTTTGCTTTCAATGTATTGTCTTCCAAGAAATAATACTACAAGCTTCTGATTTCATATTCATAAATAATAAATTTCAAGTCCCTTTATCAAAGCAACAATATTAAATTTAGTCGGAAATCTAATATGGACAGTTTTAAAGATTCAAATTTTATTCGTTCTTATCCTTTTGTTACACAATATTTTATAGCGTATAAAATAAGAAACTAGTAACAAATATAAAGATTCAATATTTTGTTACATTGATTCAACATTTTGTTACATTTTTACATTGGCCAAAACGTAACAGGCGAGTCGTGGGTATTTGCATGTATGTTTGAGTGCATGCATTTACCTCTGCCTACCCCTTCGGGGATTACAGACGTGAAGTAACGTTTTTTTTTGACGTGACAACGTCTTTAATTAGGTTGCGGCTCGGAGTCACTCATGAAAAAGTGTAACGCCCGGTAACGTAACGATGAGTCACCGAACGAGAGAGAGGCCTGCCGAACCGGCGAATGCCTTTCTACCGAGAAAAAGACGTTGTCACGTAAAATCTTCGCCCGTAAAACCGACTTTACAGGCAACCAGTTTTTTTTTACGTATTTTTACATTAATTTACATGACCCATGGGGTCCAACAATGGGAACCATGGAAAAAAACGTGTGTGTCAGCTCCGACGGACGATGGGAGTTTCCGTGCTTCGGAGGGCACGTTAAGCCGTCGGTTCCAGTTGCTATTGTCGGAGGCCTTATGGGCGGTTTGAAAACATTGAAAACATTGATGACAGCGGGTTGGACACTAACCCGTATCTCCACCAACCTGCATTGGAGCAGCGTGATGGAGTTAGCTCCAAGCCTCCCCCCAAAAAGGGGAGAGACTCGTGCCCAACAGTGGGACATATAATGGGTTGCCTTTATTGTTATTATTAGGTGTACTGTACATACAGCGTTCGCTTACCATTCATGTGACCTACATAATTTACCACCATAATGACATTAGAACTGTCTATTTAACTTGAACCAAGTAAAATCTGCATAGTTTGATTGAATTGGAGCACGTTTATACGATTGATATAGAAGGTATTCGGTGTACCTATAGTAGAAACTGCGCTTTGTAGACTGGATCGCAAACTTGGATTTAGTTCGTGAATTCAAGAGATTAACTGGTAGTGTCTTTCAAGATTTAGTGGTGTTAAACAGGGTGAAATATTAGTAATGGTTTTCCCGCGGCATAATTATAAAAAATACGCTTACACTCACAGCCCCACACTAAATACCTATACATGTGTCGTGGGTGTCGTTGCACACATCTAAGACATACACACACACCCAGACCCGAAATAAATATATTTAGCTCTACATTTGTCCCGGTGCGGCGATCGAACTCGTGACCCTTCGAATCAAATAGTCACACACCGTTGGACTAACCCGGTCGTCGGCAAATATTATCGAAACGTCAAGGTTAAAATAAGATGAGCTTTGGTTTCAATTAATGTAATGTATCCCATGGTGTAGTGTCAATTATCTAAATGACACTACACCAGCCAGGATATTTCGAAATTCTGTACTTTATAATTAGGTACAGATTGTATCAGATTTAAGCTTAAATTACTCCAATATACAAATCTATTTGTACAATATCAAACCATACATTACCACCTTAAGCGATCTCTCATTGCAAATTATCCCAAAACGTATTTAATTTATGGTCACCCTAACTCTACATATCTTTGTTCACAGGAGGACGTAGAGAAGATAGATTTGACGGACCCAGATCTCAACAAAGCCGCAACCAAAATCCAAGCTTCATTCCGCGGACACAAAGTACGCAAAGACGTTCCCAACTAGAGTGTCTCTCATTTTGTCGGGACAGTCCTCCGCTTTGTATGTACGGATTATATTGTTTTTATGTGAAACACATTATATTGTTTGACAGCAAATTGTATATTTAATTGTAGCCCAAATTACAGTTAGCGATTATATTAAATTCATTGTATTTGTAATGTTATATTTAATAGGAAAGTTTCGAGTGAATACAATAAGAATGAAGTTATTATTATTAGCTCTGACTATCTTATAAGTTAAAATGAAGTACCAAGACACGGATCCTTATTAAAATAAGTAGTAACGCTATATAAATGTACCAATATCGGTATCTGACATAAGAAAAGTAACTAATTCATCATAACTACACTGATGTAAACATAAAACTTCTGACAGGGATTTTGTGTTATATACCTTTACACCCTATGTAATGTATACAATTCTATATCAAGTTTTAAGATTTAAAATTCTGTCTTATACATATTCTTACGTACACACAAACGAAGTGACTTTATTAGTGATGAAATGTTGTGTTACCATGAAACTGTCAATTCCCTTTTCTGTCAATTTGTCCTGAATCCTTTTGACATAAAATTGACGTTACATCATGCGTACCAAAGAGTAGAATTAATGAGAATGATGAATTGAATTATTATATAATGATATATGATAAATATATATGTAGGTCTCTGTCCCATTTTTTCTATATAAAATTTTTGACACACTACTTCATGTCAGTATTTTATTCTTCGATAGCTAATCTATTTATTTTTCAATTGTACTTTTACATTCCAATTACCATTATACTTTAAATTTTTATTGTTGATCGTGTAAAATGTTATTTTAAATTAACGTAGGTTTTAAGATAAAATTATTATGAATAGTCTAGAAATCACAGCTGGTAATGCTTTATTTTTAATGTTCGAATTTAATTTATTTCAAAAGGTTGTTTTCTATTTTATAAACTTTACGTGTTTGGTACCAATTATTTAACTGATTTTTTGCCACCATTACACTACACGCAATCTCGCTGATTTTTCCTGTAAATTGCTGATAAATTAAGGGTTTATATTAAATTAAATATTTAATATTCGCCTATAATTTTTGTTTCATTTTATTTTCTGGTTGTATCTGAAATATTCGAAATGAAATGCCAGATGGCATGGGGATATGTATATTACAAATACTCGCGATTATTTGCCTCAATGTTGAACCTTTTTTATGTAAGAAACAAGCAAACAAGTGGCAAACAAGAATACAGCTCACATAGATGTTAAGTGATGACTGCAGCTTAAAGACATTCACACAAAAACTAAAGGTCATAAATATAACTACGTTAAGAAAAACCGACTTCAGAACTGAAAAGTAAAAAATAATAAAGATTTAATTGTAATTATATACTACCGATTATTTATATGTGCTATTTACTAATAGGTTTAAGTCGGTGCCAAGCCTTAAACAAATAATTATATTTAAATCACTTAAATATGAATACGAGCAAATTAATACACTGAACAAATCGTAACCGGCGAATCGTGGGTGTTTGCATGTATGGTTGGATTCTTGCATTTACCTCTGCCTACCCCTTCGGGTAATACAGGCGTGAAGTTACGTTTTAATACATTGAAATGCCTACTTTAGTGATTTTGGCTTGGCACCGACTTCAAACCTATTAGTAAATAGCACATATAAATAATCGGAAGTTTAAAATTTCAATTAAATCTTTATTATTTTTAACTTTTCAGTTTTGAAGTCGGTTTTTCTTAACGTTCTTATATTTATTAAATACTTTTTAGTTTATTGCTGCATTGTCAATTAGATTAATGTTCACATCTGTTATTTTTGTAAAATCTGACTCGTTTAGCTTCGTGACAATTAGATACCTAATTTAAATTGTTTTGGTGTGTCGATACAAAATTATTACACGACTATACGAAATCAATGAAAAAAAATTATCCACGAAGGAGTAAATATGCTGTGTTGTGTCGTCGATGAGTAAATGTGTCATTGTCACTTGTTGTCAACTTGTTGTCATGCGCATTAGGAATATCTAGGACGTCAGTGGATTCCATCGACTATGGAACCAATAGACACCTTATGTAGGGCGAACGGTTTCTGTCAACGCATACGCTAAATCAAGCTTATATTATCCGCCATCTTAAAATGTTCATTTAATACCAACCACTTCCTTGATCTGAGAGTACAAAAAATTTTCAAAAATAAAACGAATAAAAAAACATAAGATGCCGAGTTGTAGTGTGAGATGGTGCAGTAAAATCACTAACACATCTAATTTGAAAAAGGATGGTATTTGTTTTCACCGGTCAGTATTATAATATACATAATAAATCAATAAAATAATAGAGAATAATATTCATAATAGCTCAAATTACGCTGGTTATGATTTGTTCTTTGACGTATTAAAATTTTTGATATCTCTTTTCTTCGTATGCACGAAATTCGCTATTTCGTTTTTTCATAGACGTCATGAGCATTGTCAATAATTGACATTACAGACCTATGGAACTCTAGGGAGGCTCTTAAAGTCTTATCGATATAGTCGATATTATTAGGAAAAGTGGGGTAAATTGATGGAGCAAAGGATTATGGGATAATTTCCATATAAAAAATTCTCGTGTCACAATGTTAGTTAACATACTTCTCTGAAACGGCTTTACCGATTCTCATGAAATTTTGTGTGCCTATTGGGTAGGTTTGAGAATGGGCAAATATCAATTTTTCATACATGTACGAGCCAATATTGCTCATACAGCATTTTTAATGTTAATTACCTAATTAAGCCAGTCGTAGCTTGATAACATAACATACGTACACGAGTCATTGTATTTCACAACAAAAAGTGCGACTCAATAAATATTCTAATATAACCTTTTAACGTTGGTTTACTTGGTGTGAACTCCTAACAACCTTAACCTACAACCGAGGGTACTGTCTACGGCAGAAACCCCAACAATATCCCTAAGTAATAAGGGTGATTCTAGGCAAATATTTTTTTTCGATTTCTTGGACATACCTTCTTATTTTTTTCATACCTATAAGGCGATAGAAGGTCGTCGGGGCAGCTCGAATTTATTAGGCTTTTTTTCCAGTTTTAATAAGGGTTCTTAGGGTTCCGTTGTAAACAAGGAACCCTTACAGTTTGGCCATGTCTCTCTGTCCGCGGTTGAGCACAAAAACTATTGGCACTAGAGATTTGAAATATGGCACAAGTATAGGTAGGTATACCTTAATCGCGAAGAAAATGTGAAAATTAATATGATTTTAATTTACTATGACCTATCTGTTTTTTATTTTATGTTATTCGCTGTATGTATTTTTAAATTTTTAATGACTTCACTTATGTAGGTATCTAAAAAAATGTAGATACTTATCCAAAATAAAAACATTTTCATTATTTTTTTCTCGTATTATATTTTTAAGAAAATCTGTTAACAATATAGTCCCATTTCCACAGCAGTTCATAAAACTTTGCCATATTTCGATATAAACGAAGTTTGTTAGTCATCCCTATGACTTTGAAATATTATGATTTTTAGAATTAGAACGCAACGTCCCACTTCGTCTGCCTTCAGCCAGTTGACAGAACGAATTGTATGCAATAAATTGAACATTCTCAGTTTATAGGAAGGCTGATGGGTGGTGGATTCTAAGCATTGTATGACAACTCTCTTCTTATTCCTTTAGTCTGAGGTGAAAGTAAGTAAAAAAATGCTCATAAAATAAAAACTCATGGGCCTAACTGAATCAAATTTTTATGGGACCAATTCGAAACTATACCGCATCAAACCAGTCGGTCCAGAAATCTCGGCGAAAATCGCGTACATAAATTAAAAATAATAATAATAATAATATACCGGCCGAATTGTGAACCTTCTCGTTTTTTGAACTCGGTTAAAAATACAGATGCATTCCCACCTCTAACACCTACGAGGTTGCGTTTATGGAACCAAAATCGAAAGGACCGACGGACGGACAGACTTAAGTAAATGTAAGTAAGTAAGTAAGTAAATATTCTTTATTGTACACCAGTAATGTTCAATAAAAACAAAAATAGAAAAAACAAAGTAAAAGTACAATCAGGCGGTCTTATCGCTAAAAGCGATCTCTTCCAGACAACCTGTCGGTGGAAAGAGAAATGTTAAATTACAGAGGCAGGGTGTACAACAAATTAAGGACAAACATTGTGAATAAATAAATATATAGGTACACACATTTCATAAATATATAAACCTAATTAAAACACAAAACTTAATAATATTGCAATTGGAATGATGATGTTAAGTTAAAGAAGCAAAGTAGTAGTCAAAGAGTCGTTTTTTAAACGACTCAAGAGTCTGTGCTTGCCTTATGTTTAAGGGCAAGGAATTCCATAGTCGTACAGCAGTTACTGTAAAAGAATTTGCAACGAAGGAAGAAGAGTGACGAGGAATTTGAAAGTAGATTTTCTGAGGATCGTAGATAGAGAGGATTTGATTGGCGAAGGTAACTGAAATGATTTTTAAGATTGTCAGGAGATTGTGGAACGAATAGAAGACAGTAAAGAAGAGAGAGAATATGAGTATTCCTGCGAAGACGTATAGGAAGCCACTTAAGCGCAACACGAAATTGAGAAATATGGTCATATTTGCGTAAGCCATATATGAACCGTATGCAAAGATTTTGGAGGCGCTCAAGTTTGTTAAGTTGCTCCTAGGTCAAATCAAGATAGCATATGTCGGCGTAGTCTAATATAGGGAGGAGAATAGATCGAGCAAGCGCAACTTTAGTGGAGGTAGGCAAAAATTTTTAAGTCTTCTCAAAGAGCCAACAGCGCCAAACAGTTTCTTGCTGACTTCACATATTTGCGGGGCCCATGTTAAACACTTGTCTATAAGCACACCTAGGTTTTTAACTTTATCACTAAATGGAATTGGAGAACTGTTCAGGGTAATTTGTGGTACTTTTGTAAAGTCGATTTTTGACACCATCCTTGAGCTCCCAACAACAATAGCCTGAGTTTTTAATGGGTTGAGATGGAGTCCGAGTGATTGACACCATTTGGAGATGCGGTCTAGATCATCATTAACAATTTTAATGGCATCAGGCAAATCTATGAATTTAGTTTGATAGTAAATTTGGAGGTCGTCGGCATACAGGTGGTAGAGAGAAGTTAGGTTTTGAGTGATAATACTGATGAAAGTACAAAAAAGGAAAGGAGACAACACGCCACCTTGCGGTACACCGGCAGTAACGTCGTACCAGGTGGAAAAGGAATCATCCACTCGAATACACTGCCGGCGACCAGACAAGTAACTATGAAACCAGTCAATCACTGTCGGAGATATAGTAAGAGAACGGAGAATTGCGAGTAATATATCATAATCTACATTATTGAACACATTACTAAAATCTAACAGGACGAGTACAGTCAGCTGCTGATTTTCCATGCCAAACCTTAAGTCTTCAGTAATTTTGACAAGTGCAGTAACTTAATGAAACTTTAAGGGTTCCTTGTAGGATATGGAACTCTAAAAAGTTGTTAAGGTGATGCAAGCTTCTTAAAAATAATTTTACCACCAATAAAAATACCTTACTCATTTCAAAACGCAGATTTCCTAGACCACGAACACTTTTGCATAAATTTCAAAACCTAGTCTTATTATGCAGTAAAACCTATTTCTATCGTTTGCATCGACCAAATTCAGACATTTATTTCACCATTAACGTTATTTACCGTGCTATTTAGGTCTCAGTTCGATTTAGGTCTCAATTTAGTGCAATTAGAGTGTAGAATATAACTTGCTAGTCTGAAATGTAGCTATTAGTGCGAACGTTCGGTAATGCGGTCAGTACAGCATGTTTGGTATTTTGAACGTAATTTATTGTCTAATTTAGAGGGTTTGCGCAAATATCTTGTTTTATTGTTGGTATTATAATGCATAAAGTTTAGTTTGGCTAGCTCGAGAGCGTAGGCACCACGGCATTACCTAATTGATCTGCCGCTAAATGGTAGTGTTCAGCACTATCGTGTTCCGGTTAGATGGTGGTATGTATGGCCCCGTAATAACTATCACAGAGACAGAACAAATAAGGTATCAAGGGTGGCAACGCATCCGCATTTTGACCCCTGGTTTTTGTGTAGATTTCTATAGGCTGCATCATGCTGTCATCACTTAACATCAATAAGAACTGCATGCTTGTTTGCCACCTTTGTAACACAAAAAATGTTATATTTATACATATACGTTTACGGCTTTAATTCGCATATGTAGGCGTTGGGACGTGACGACCCTGTCGCTCTGTAGGGGAATTCTTCTGCTAGCGCAGTCAGTTAACCGAACAATGGCGGTCAAACGATTCCAATAAAACATCTGCCACTGTGATCGCCAATCCGCCTGCCAAGCTTGGCGATTAGGGCATATTCTCCTATAATGACTCACATCATTGTTTTGGACGTCTTTAGGGCTCTTACATAATAGGTTGGGGAAAAAGTCTTTTCGCATTATAGTATGTATGAACTTGTAATAAAATCTCTTTGGCTGTAGTATTTGTATCTGGCTGGTTTTGGTATCATTGAAAGTTAAAATTTTAAAGAACATAATTCCAAATTCAAATTAGGCAAATGTGTGATTTTCATTTGTTTTTCGTACTGTCAAGATAAGTGAATCTAATGAAGAAATTCGATACATTTTAAAATTTTACTACAAAAAAGGTAAAAATGCAACGCAAGCAGCGAAAAAAATTTGCGATGTTTATGGTCCTAGTGCAGTGTCTCTGAGAGTAGCACAAATTTAGTTTAAGCGTTTTCAATCCGGAAATGTTGATGTCAAAGATGCACCTCGCTCTGGTCGCCCTATTACGCATAAAATAGATGCCATTTTTGAAAAAGTGGAGCAACATCGACATATCAGTAGTTACGACGTAGCTGAAGAACTGACAATTGATCACAAAACAGTTTTGGCGCATTTGAAAAAAGCTGGGTATAAAAGCTCGACATTTGGGTACCTCACGAGCTCACTGAAAGAAACTTAATGAACCGTGTACTCATTTATGATTCTTTATTACGACGTAATGAAACCGAATCATTTTTGAAGAAGCTGATAACTGGTGATGAAAAGTGGATCACGTACGACAAGAACGTACGAAAAAGGTCGTGGTCAAAGGCCGGTCAGGCTTCACAGACTGTGGCGAAACCCGGGTTAACTCGCAATAAGGTGATGTCGTGTGTGTGGTGGGATTGGAAGGGCATTATTCATTATAAGCTATTACCACCAGGCAGGACTATCGATTCTGAACTCTACTGCGAACAACTGATGAGATTAAAGCAAGAAGTTGAGAGAAAGCGGCCGGAATTGATCAACAGAAGGGGTGTGGTGTTTCATCATGATAACGCTAGACCTCACACATCTATAGCCACTCAGCAAAAAATAAGAGAGTTTGGCTGGGAGGTGTTAATGCATCCGCCGTATAGTCCTGACTTTGCACCTTCAGATTTCCACCTGTTTCGGTCTCTTCAGAATTCTTTATGCAATGTTAGGTTAACATCACGAGAGGACTGCCAAATCCACTTGTCGCGGTATTTTGATGAGAAGTCCGAAAATTTTATAGCAATGGGATCATGTCCCCACCTACAAGATGGCAAAAGGTTATCGAACAAAATGGTACATACATACTTTAGTTAAATTTAAATAAACTATATTAAAAAATGTTTTGAATTATCTTAAAAAATGCGAAGAAACTTTTTCCCCAACCAATATAACTGCACATCGCATCGAATCGCAGTTTTGTGTGCCCTCTCTTAGGTCGATTTGCATCAAACGAACACAGAGCTAGAGCTAGAGCTGCAGCTAGCTGAGCATGTTGTGCTCATTGTGATCAATTTTGGTAGGTTTCTATCATTAATAATCGTTATTCTTTAGACCAATCCATAATTTAATCAATAAGATATGTATTCAATCGCTCGAACAAGAACGCTTTGAAGTGACCGTTTAGGAGCGCGAGCACGTCCGAATACGCAATAGAACACTAAGCAACTGTTCGCCGCGCTCTAGCACCGTTTACATCGAGCGAACATTCTTTGAATATTCCATAGAATCTTGGTCAGCACACCAAGAACAATGAAATAATGCTCTACGCCTGTTCACACTAAATGAATTTGATATAGTTGGGATAGAATGAGCATTCGCTCGTCTGATGTAAGTCAACCTTTTGGGGAAGGCTTAGTCCAGGAATGCACCTCTTTCGGCTTAAGTGATGATGGCTGTGAAATGATAATTATACACATTTAAACCTCACAGTACTTATCTAGTACGTTAGATGGCGTATCAATCGATGGCATCGCACATTATTATTTATTAGTATTGATTTATTCAGTACATTTTAAATACACTTTTATACAATAAGTACCACACCACGAAAACCTCACAGGGTTTATCTGGGCGCCGGTGAGTCGCTAATTTTACATACGAAGTTATATCAGTTGGCATATATACAACTTCCCAACGTCAATGGGCCGAGGCCCGCCAGGCGCTACCACCTCGCCTGGTCGGACGATCCTCCCTTTTCGTAGGAGGAACACTTCCACCCGTTCCTCCACACACACGTTTTTTTAAGCTGTATTTTTTAATTTTAAAGAAATTAGAAGCGTTGCAGCGTGCATGGCCCGGCGGCTGGTGTAGATCTTAAACGATCTACTCGGTTAAGCACTACGGGCGCGGTCGGGTAGTGTGATGGGTGACCGCCAGTGGCAAATTAAATGCGCGTTTCCGTGCTTCGGAGGGTACGTAAAGCCGTCGGTCCCGGTTGCTTTTGACAGATAGCAGTCGTTAAACCTTGTCGGAAGCCTTATAGGCGATTTGAAAACATCCGACAGCGGGTTGGCCACTAACCCACCCACCTCCACCAATCCGCATTGGAGCAGCGTGGTGGAGTAAGCTCCAGGCCTCCCCCCAAAAAGGGGAGAGACTCGTGCCCAGCAGTGGGACGTATGATGGGTTGCCATTATTATTATTATTAATTTTTGAAATGAGTATAGGGAGGTCCTATTATTATTTTTTACATGCGATACCTTCTATGATGTATCTTATCAACTAACTTAATTCAAAATAAACATATCATAATTATATATATTTTTAAACATACATATAATTTTTTGTTTAGTCTTATCTTGCCGTTTGTAAAAGAAAGTATGGAACATTCTGTTGATACCTATTTTTATCATTAAGTGTTTTTGGACTATTATTTATTTTATTTTGTTTACTTCGACATATTAATCAACGTATCAGTTGTTATTCGCTTTAATTTTATATTTGTAATTTGACCTATCACAAGCAAATTCTATTATTTCCAAGTGTTTAAATGAATTTTTGAGTTTGAGTTTTGACATAATCTGGTACTCCCTTCGCTAAGCAAGGAAGGTTGTATCGAGTAAACAATTTGCGAATATTTCTAAACGGAACCCTTGTCAAAGTCGCCCTCAATTACCTTTATGAAAAGGGTGAGGAAAGATTTGAAAATTTCACAATGGTGATATGTTTAAATATGGAATTAGCCAGTCATGTTTGGAAAAGGGCTTATTTTATACAGAATTATCAGGAACGTTCAATTCGCATTTTTAAAGTCAAATAAAAATATAAAATCTGCATTTTGACCTTTGGTTTTAGTGTAGATGTCTATAGGCTGCAGTCATCACTTATCATCCATGTGTACTTCATGCTTGTTTACTACCTTCGTTACACAGATGAACATATAAAAAAAAGATCTGGACGAATTGAGAACCTACTCCTTTTTTTGAAGTCGGTTAAAAAGAACAAATAGAACAATTAGAACAAATAGAAGATAGCGTTATAAGTGCTTTCAACTTAATCTGAGATATCCCATTCGTCGTGCTGTATCTCAAGAATTACTAATATTATCTTAGAGCAACTTTGAAGAGAATTATACGCTTCAAAACTTTTCTAATAACTCAAAATAGTTTGCGATTCATAAGACAAGAAAAGTTTATGCGACCTTGCGTTTTAATAAAAACTGTACATTTGTCTATTTTGAACCTTATTCAATGCGAGAGTGAAAATAGGCTTGATTGTTTTGTTCATAACTTTAATTGAAATTAAATTATTTTTACGGATTTATCTCACGTATAACTCGGTCAACCATCACACACCCGACCGCACACTTCCCTCCGAAGCACGGAAACGAGCATTTTAATTTTAATTTGCTACGCTGTCTGAGTGCTTCGGAGGACACGTTAAGCCGTCAGTCCCGGTTGCTATCGATAGACAGCAGTCGTTAAACCTTGTCGGAAGCCTTCTGGACGGTTTGAAAACATCCGACAACGGATTGGCCACTAACCCTTATCTCCACCAACCCGTATTGGAGCAGCGTAGTGGAGTAAGCTCCAGGCTTCCTCCCAAGAAGGGGAGAGACTCGTGCCCAGTAGTGGGACGTTTCAAGGGTTGTCATTATTATTATATCTCACGTATTAACTTTAGTTTATTTTTAAAATCAACCAACAAAAAACACGATTTGGTCGTTTCGACGGTCCGGGTCCACGGAAAAGCGACTGAAACGTCGGGTTGATTTAGAAAATCATTTTAGTATAATATACTCGAGATAAATCCGTATCCTTGAGTTTTATTTCAATGAGTGTAGCTCACGAAAACATAAAAACACATATTGTGTAAACAATTCTAGTGTAAAATAAAAATATAAAGAAACCTTAAAACTAATGAGAATGAGCGCTCTTACGTCCGGTTGTTGTTTGAGAAAATACACACATTAAACTAAGAACGGTACTTTATTTTATTCTCCAGCTCTACAATGGGTTTGAGCAATGTATTGTTACTAGTGACTGGCCGTATAATTAATAAATTGTACGTACTTGTAATATTCTTATTTTTCGCAATAACACTTGCGATATAATTTAGAAATTAAAGAAAAATCGAAAGAAAAATTTGACTTTCCCCGAAATCCCTAGATTACTGAAGAACTTCGGTAGCTCAGTGGTAATGCAGCTGGACTGGTTATCCTGAGGTCGAAGGTTCGATTCCTGCCTGAAGTTAAATTTTTCTGTCAATATTTTTCTTTTTTTTTAAATAAAAAAAAAGATTTCGTCTATTGATATAAGTCTGCAGCTCGACCACATAACTAAATTTATTACTTCTATACTTCAGGTCTTTGATTTTTCTTTTCCTTTTGTTGAGCACAAAAGTAATTCAGTTAGATGGTCGACCACTGCACTTTACTTAGTCTTGCGTTATAAAATTCTATTTATTTCTGACGCCTTAATATTGTTCAGGATATCTCCTTTGAGAAAAATACTGAATAGATTTCTTTCATTATGTGTACTCAGGCCATAAGGTATTAGGATTTGTTAATTGATTCTTAAAATCATAAAAATAACTCGGTTTATAATATTTGAAGTCCAAGCTTGATTCTGTTTGATGATTATCATTATTGGTGAAATCGTTGCTTGGTATTGTGTGCCAAACTGGTTCACTGCTCGGAGTAGATTCACTCAAATCATTTGGTTGTCGAATGGATACTTCGCAGTTTTTATTTTCAATCAGGATGTGTGGCTTTGAATCTGAAATACATAAATAGTTGTAAGTTAATTTAGCAGTTGAAATAACCAAATTCTTCTTATAGGCTACGGAGTCCCAAAAATTATTTTAGAGATATCTGTCATTGGTAAGTTAATGTACTTTGTTTAAAGTTACATATTCACAGGCCATAACTGTTATAATTGGAGGTGTATGTTCATGATTTCGACTCTCATTATACAAAAAATAATAGAAATATAGGTAGTAACTTACCATTGTTAGAAAAATGCAAGGGATTATGATAAATATGTATTTCAATTCTAGTGTGACCGTTATTGTTCGCTTTTTCTAGGTTACTATTATCAGACGGTCGTTCTGCAGAGTAGCTTATTTTATTTTCTGTGATTTGAGAAGTTTTGTCATCGTTTTCTGCAGTGACTTTAACTTTTTGTGGAGTTTGTACTAATTTATTGGCTATGTTTGCTTGAGGTTTAGCTGCTTCGAAAATTTTATTGAGCATGTTATGTCTTTTTTCATCTTTTAAATAAACATTATTTTCTTTATTGACACCATTTATAGTTGTAATATTTTCATCAATATTGGCGTTATTATAATCAAGTTTAGATTTTTTGGGTATGATGCCATATATTAGCTCGAGTCTTTTATTGTCTGTTAGATTTTCTATTTGTAAAGACCCTTTATCTCCTGTTCCAGTATTAGGTATGGATTGTGTTTCAGTGGTATGAATTTGCTTAATTTTATGGTCTGTTTTCGTTGAGTTATAATCTCGCACATTACTCAGTGTATTATTTTCGTTTTCATCATAAAATTCCGGATAATTAACATTTGTATTATTATAGTCATCATGATGTACTACCCACATAACAGGTGAAGTGTGTCCTTTATAACTACCTGTTTCCGGAATTTGGGGTTTTATGTCCTTATTTGCTAAAATTAAATGGATTGGACTTATTCTTGGTGGTAAAGACTGAATTTTATTACATTTGACAGTATTTGGTACCATTTGTCTTACAATTGGAGTATCAAAACGCAAATTTGCATTTTCTGGTATCATTCTATTTCTCTGTTGAAGTTGTAAATTAAGAGGTGGTTTCTTTACCAGCTTTTCATTGTTGAGATAAAATGATGCTTGGCCATTATTTCTAGCAGATTGATCAGTAGGAACATGATATATTCGATCTGTTTCATGACTTCTTTTAACCCGATTATATTCAAGATCCGAATGAAACTGAAATATAATAAGTTTATTTTGTATGACATTAAATAATGTCATTTTTTTTTCTATTTATACGCTTACACTCACAGCCCCACAGTAGGTATAAACCTGTGTCGTGGGTGCCGTTGTACACATACAACACATACACAAACACCCAGACCCGAAACAAATATCTGTAGACCATACAAATATTTGTTCCGGTCAAAGGCAAGGTAAAGACCCTCGTATCAAACGGTGGTTTCGCACCGCTGGGCTAACTGGGTCGTCAAATATATATTATATGAAATGTGCTGTGTCACTAATATAATATCATTATTTACATAAAATTATTTCCACTAATTTATTTGTGCATTAAAATTAAATTAGAAATCACGAATTTGTTGTACAATATTTAAAAAAAAAAGTTAATGAAGCAAGATTTATTAAATCTATTTGTTTTGCAGTTGTAAGAAGAAAATAATTTAAAGAATTATACTTACATCTTGATTTAGACTCAGTTGTAATAGCGAACAAAAGAGGTAAAGCTGAATTAGAATCAACGACATTATCTCAATCAAAAGTTAATTGCTACTACGAACACATGTCGTCGCGAAATGATTATAAATTCTTATCTTAAGTTTATAAAATCGATAGTTTTAACGTAATTGATTACACACGCTGACTTTATCACATTTCAATTCACGTATAACAGTCCTATAATTTACGCACTAGGTAGACTATAACCGAAAAATATTCCAATGAGTCAATTTATAACATTGTAGGACAACAACACCTATAAGATAGAGAGCAACGAAAAGTAGTATAGTCAAAGAGTAGTAAAGAGTTATAATACTGGCAAGGGGCCGTTCAAGTATTACGTAAGCAGATTTATTACAATTCTTTACCCCCCCCCCATCCCCCTTGTCAGCAAAAGGAAGCAAAGCTCTTACCCCTTCCCCCCATGCTTACGTAAACATTTTTCAATTAATGTAGTGTTTTTTTAAATATGTATTATAATTATAATGTTATAATGTTAATGTCAGGATTGTAGATCGGTTACTTATTTAAAGGAAAAGATTATTTAACATGAACAGTACGTATAATTCGTATGGCGGCAAAAGTACAAGAGAGAGATGACACAGTTCACATACACGAGCACAGGAAATACACAAATAACACATAATGTTGCCATAGTGACATTACGCTACAATAAAATGTTACATTCACTATCCAACATTTAAAAATAAGAAAATAGATTTAGGATAGAAAATTCCGAGCTCAAAGAAAATGTCCCCTATGGGGGACTCGCCATTGATAGGCACTTACGACGTTTTGCATCACAAAAAGTGTATGCCGGTCACAATAATAAGACAAGTGAATAGCGCGCGGTAGTTTATTTGCGGGAATCCCCGAAAAAAGCGTTTCGTTTTCAAGCAAAGACAATGTGAGGGTTGCCATTCGTGCAAAAAAGTAAATAACTACCGATGACGTAATCATCATCTAGACTCCCCTACCCCCCATGTCATCCCAAATAGGCAGAGTAAAAACCCCCCCGCCTCCCCATAGTGCTCACGTAATACTTGAATGGCCCCCAATTCATAAAACATTACCCAATTTCTTTTGATAGCTTTTAAGTGAGACAGTAATAAATATTATAATGAACAATTCTCACAATTTGTAGCATAAATTCTACACCAAGGTTCAAAATATTACCTTGTCACTCTTTTCTTTCTAAATCGATATCGTAGGATATAAAATACGAACAATAAATACTGAGTTTATTAAGAAGATTTATGAATAATTAAATAACATATCATGTATCGAATAACACAGATGTTTCACAATAGGGTAAAATTCAATAATAGCTGATGCAATAATAGCAGTAAGAGTAACAATTCTGCTGATTGCTCGAACCAAGTCAAGCTTATTGGTCAGTGGTAATGACTTCCTTAATGATTTTACGTCGTAGACCACATCTTTCGGCGGTGTGACCTGAAAATTAAAACCATGACAAAATAGGTATAGTATTCATTATGGAACCATATTAAACATTGTTTTACAAACACAGAATTATTTGTTTTATATTATTTCGCATTAACACATGCTTGTTAAATATATTTTATTTTTGAATAATTTGACTTCAGGCGAGGCTCGAGCCTCGCCTGAAGTCAAATTTTTCTTTCCATTTTTCTTTAAAAATAAAATATATTTCACAAGCATGTGTTAATGCGAAATAATATAAAACAATTATTAAGGGTAAAAGCGACTTCTTTACGATATTCAATAAACTGAAAAGTCTATTATATCGGTTGCCTAACTAGCATAGTTGGTAATAGATGGCGCTGCTGCTACCATAAAGCAATGCAATAGATGTGAAGGAAAGATTTGACAAATCGGGCAGGGCTTCAGTAGCTCAATTGGAAGAGCGGCTGGACTAGATTCCCAGTAGGTCGCGAGTTCGAGCCTCGCCTGAAGTCAAATTTTTCTTTCCATTTTTCTTTAAAAATACAACAGAATTATTTTCACAACTTTTCATTTTGGTGACTTTATTATAAAACTTAAAGAATATTCTTATTGTAAGTACAAATATTTTTTATAATTGGCTTTACCTGAAAAACTGTGCCTGATTCTATTTTTGAAGGAATATTTCCATTATAAGATTTTGAACATGGCTGTAAAATTGTTACCAGTGATCATCAAAGATTTAATAGCACCAGAAATGTCCACTCAACCTTTCCCAAATCATTTATAGACCTATTAGTTTAATTCTTGTCATACCTTTTACATCTGCAATGAATATCTTTGCTTACGAGTAATTACAATTGTATGTGCAAATGTATGTGACATATTATTATACTCAAAAGATTGTAGCCCAGATATAATTACATATTATATTCACACCAAGTATTCTTCAGGGTAGCTAAAGACCGAAGAATGCTAAATATCTTAGTCCTTACAAATCTCCCAAGCCTTTTCTATAATTCATGACTCTTCCTACATGTGAGTTGACTTCTAAGACCTGTTGTGGTAATCATAATAGGTTGGGGAAAAAGTCTTTTCGCATAATAGTATGTATGAACTTGTAATAAGATCTCTTTGGCTGTAGTATTTGTGTCTGGCTGGTTTTGGTATTATTGAAAGTTAAAATTTTAAAGAACATAATTCCAAATTCAAATTAGGCAAATGTGTGAGTTTTATTTGTTTTTCGTACTATCAAGATAAGTGAATCTAATGAAGAAATTCGATACTTTTTAAAATTTTACTACAAAAAAGGTAGAAATGCAACGCAAGCCGCGAAAAAACTTTGCGATGTTTATGGACCTAGTGCAGTGTCTGTGAGAGTAGCACAAATTTGGTTTAAGCGTTTTCAATCCGAAAAGGAGATCAGCCAAAATGGTACATAGATTATACATGAACAAATACTTTACATAAAGTTTGTGCGCATAGTTTGTGTTTGTGTACATTTTTCAGTATAATATTATACTGAAAACCACCGGAAAAGTATTTAAAACAGTTTTCGAAAAAATCTGTACTTTCGATATTTATGATGGCGTAGAAAGGAACGTAACGAAATGTAATGGCGTAGGATATAATTATTGTATCAGAGAGTATCGATTAATCATATTAAAAAAAATCGGTTACGTAATAAATAGAAAAATAAGTGAAAGTACACGTTAGATTTCGTTTTAATTTGCCAACAACCAGATGAGGATTTACTGAAATACATTTATTTAGGTTTTAAAATCAACACAAAAGACTAAGTGACCCGATCAATGGATCGATATTCTTAAACATCGATATTTTGTGACAGCCGCCTATGTTGACACATCCTTTTTTGACGCTTTGATATGTCACCTCATGTCTGTCACGTCATTGATGATTGACGTCACGTCATTCACTTGGCGTTCTGTGACTTCTCTTTGTTTTGACTACTGGCTTGTTTATGTGCTTGTTGAAACGAATTTCGAGTGCTTTTGCGATTTGGAATACGTAGGTAGTAGTAGTAGGTTTCTGTTCAAGTCAGTTGATCGCGTTCGTTAGTTTTTGTGTAAAATATTCATTTTTTTATTTTTAAAGAAAAATGGAAAGAAAAAATTGACTTCAGGCGAGACTCGAACTCGCGACCTACTGGGAATCTAGTCCAGCCGCTCTTCCAATTGAGCTACTGAAGCCCTGCCCGATTTGTCAAATCTTTCCTGCACATCTATTGCATTGCATTATGGTAGCAGCAGCGCCATCTATTACCAACTATGCTAGTTAGGCAACCGATATAATAGACTTTTCAGTTTATTGAATATCGTAAAGAAGTCGCTTTTACACTTAATAATTGTTTTATATTATTTCGCATTAACACATGCTTGTGAAATATATTTTATTTTTAAAGAAAAATGGAAAGACAAAATTGACTTTAGGCGAGACTCAAACTCGCGACCTACTGGGAATGTAGTCCAGCCGCTCTTCCAATTGAGCTACTGAAGCCCTGCCCGATTTGTCAAATCTTTCCTTCACATCTATTGCATTGCTTTATGGTAGCAGCAGCGCCATCTATTACCAACTATGCTAGTTAGGCAACCGATATAATAGACGTTTCAGTTTATTGAATATCGTAAAGAAGTCGCTTTTACCCTTAATAATTGTTTTTATATTATTTCGCATTAACACATGCTTGTGAAATATATTTTATTTTTAAAGAAAAATGGAAAGAAAAAATTGACTTTAGGCGAGACTCGAACTCGCGACCTACTGGGAATCTAGTCCAGCCGCTCTTCCAATTGAGCTACTGAAGCCCTGCCCGATTTGTCAAATCTTTCCTTCACATCTATTGCATTGCTTTAAGGTAGCAAATATTTATTATAATCTGCAAAAGCAGACTGGAGTTTGCCAAAAAAAAGTGCTCGGTGTTCAGTGAAAAGCATTCATAGGTAGGTATTTGTGGATACAAGCGTAATTATTTAGTGTACAAATCACTTTCTTAGCAATAATAGCAATCTACAAACCGTCAATTTTAAATTAGCGCCTATTAGTACGAAAATAAAAAAAAATAACGCGGAAAAACGACTTCATTCTTACAATTTTTAAATTTGGTATATCTCATGAACCCCACGCGTCAACGAAGTGAAATATGTTTTAAATAGTAGTATATGTACTAATGTCTGAGGACGAAAAGTTTTATTGATGTACAATTATGTACCAATGCCCCATACAAAGTGGCGGATCTCCTTTGATGTCAAAGATGCACCTCGCTCTGTTCGCCCTATTACGGATAAAATGGATGCCATTTTTGAAAAAGTGGAGCAAGATCGACATATCAGTAGTTACAACGTAGCTGAAGAACTGAGAATTGATCACAAAACAGTTTTGGCGCATTTGAAAAAAGCTAAGTACAAAAAAAAGCTCGATATTTGGGTACCTCACGAGCTCACTGAAAGAAACCTAATGAACCGTGTACTCATTTGTGATTCTTTATTACGACGTAATGAAACCGATTCATTTTTGAAGAAGCTGATAACTGGTGATGAAAAGTGGATCACGTACGACAAGAACGTACGAAAAAGATCGTGGTCAAAGGCCGGTCAGGCTTCACAGACTGTGGCGAAACCCGGGTTAACTCGCAATAAGGTGATGTTGTGTGTGTGGTGGGATTGGAAGGGCATTATTTATTATGAGCTATTACCACCAGGCAGGACTATCGATTCTGAACTCTACTGCGAAGAACTGATGAGATTAAAGCAAGAAGTTGAGAGAAAGCGGCCGGAATTGATCAACAGAAGGGGTGTGGTGTTTCATCATGATAACGCTTGACCTCACACATGGCTATAGAGCCACTCAGCAAAAATTAAGAGAGTTTGGCTGGGAGGTGTTAATGCATCCGCCGTATAGTCCTGACCTTGCACCTTCAGATTTCCACCTGTTTCGGTCTCTTCAGAATTCTTTATGCAATGTTAGGTTAACATCACGAGAGGACTGCCAAATCCACTTGTCGCGGTATTTTGATGAGAAGTCCCAAAATTTTTATAGCAATGGGATCATGTCCCTACCTACAAGATGGCAAAAGGTTATCGAACAAAATGGTACATACATACTTTAGTTCAATTTAAATAAACTATATTAAAAAATGTTTTGAATTATCTTAAAAAATGCGAAGAAACTTTTTCCCCAACCTAATATTTTCCCTTGATCACATGAAACGTCGGGTAAATGACGAAGTTGTATTGTCTACACGAGAAAAATCCGCAAAATATGTGAATCTCGCGAAATGCGGAAACTTGCTATCCTAGTATAAAATACCAAAATCTTTACCTTTTCAACAATATTTCGCCTATCTGATTTAACATCGGCGTGAATTGGTTGAGCATGATTTGTTAGAATATCTAGTGTTCCCGAAGCGTCTCTCTTATTTCTTATAAGATGCCCTAAAACCTACAAAAGAGTAACATCACAACGTATTTATAATTCATCCTACAGGTAAGCAGAGGTCTTTCTAGTGTGCCATTGCAAATCTTCTCGAGGGATCATAAAATATTCGTAATATCACTATACACTACACATACAGCCCGACTAGGAGATTGAATAAGTTCTAAGCCAACAAGGTAATTAAAATAGCAGGTAATGGTAGCAGGCCACTACCTACTACTACGCTGAGGTCCTGGGTTCGATTCCCGGGTAGATATTAGAGTTAACGGTGCAAAATCCTTTATCTCTGGTTCTATTGGGATATTTCCTTTTTCTGGAAGTTTCCCAGTACCTCGAAGTTTGGTAATGTGCCCGGAGATGTCAATAGGCTCGCCACCTGTTACATGGGCCAAAACGTAACCGGCGAATCGTGGGTGTTTGCATGTATGATTGAATGCATGCATTTACTTCTGCCTAATCCTTCGGAGATTATAGCCGTAAAGTTAAGTTTTTTTTACTAATTAGATTTCTAAGCAGTATTTTATTTAAAAAAATAAATACTTACGCCACTGGATTTATCAAAAACATATAAAAATATGAATAAAGCTAAAATCAACTTCATTTTTTTAAAACATACTTCATACAAGCAAAATATTATAGCCACATACTGTAATAAAATAACACTACGACAAAGCAAGTTAATCGAAACTGTAAAACAATTTTTCATTTATTTTTAAAACTCGTTCAAAATGGATAAAGTTTGTATCATAAGCCGCGCAATAGTTTTTTAAGTGGCTTTCGACATTGTAAAATGTGGAGACTTTTGCCGTTATTCTTTATTTACAATGTATGTGCACATCAGAATGTAAGTTTCGCAGTCAAATATCATATATTAAGTCGAGTAATTTTTTTGCAAAACAAAAATTACTGTTAAGAACGTTTATGAATCCCTAATACATATATGAATTAAGCATGGAAGCGAGAGCTGGGTATGCAGGAAAGAGCATGAAAATGAATTAAACGCGGTCGAGATGAGATCTTTGCGCAAGATCTGCGGTGTATCGCTCACCGATCGCGTTCGTTATGAAGATGTGAAGGGGAGCTTTGTGTAAATGAGAGTATATATTATATGTAAAAATGAAAAAAGGCATGCTCCGATGGTTCGGTCATACAGAAAGAATGTCGAAATAGCGAATGTGAATGGCCCAGGAGGACCAAGACTGACCTGCCATGACCAAATAGTTTGAGTTCTGTCTGATGGTGGGGTCAAAAGTCTTAGAAATCGGAATGCATATATGAAGAGAATGATGAAGTTAGTTTAACACTGTTATGGGCGTCTTTTTCGTCTTTCAGCTGGATTGCAGATAGCCTTGGTCTTTTTAAATAGTTTAAAAACACTATAGAAAATAAAGAAAAATGGAAAAGAAAAATTTGACTTGTGAAGTCTAGTCTTCCAAATCTACCGAAGTCCCATGCTTAGTGGTAAAGGGGCTGGATTGGTTATCCTGAGATCGCAAGTTCAATTCCTGCCCGAAGTTTTTTTTTCCATGTTCCTTTATTTTCTACTCGCATGTGTTTTAGCGGAAAATAAAATATCATAATTAAAAACACTATTTCAGTGTCCATGAGTATTAATACATCCTTTCTAAGCGCTGTATATTATATTTTAAAATATATGTATCTATTTTTACACAGAAATTGCAGGAAGATGCTAATTTACAATCGGAACTTATACCACAAGAATTAAATCCAGAATTCGTGTCTGGAAAGGTAAACAAGTAATCTTCAAGTTTTTTTTGCAAGCAAGCGTACAATTCACATGGATCTACTGGTGGTAGAGCTCCAGTGACGGAGCTCGCGGGCGTAGGCACCACCGCATTACCTAATATACTTGCCGTTAAATGGTTGTGTTCAGCACTATCGTGTTCCGGTCAGGTGGTAATGTACGGCTCTGTAATTTCAAACAATTTCACGCACACATTTTAATATCTGGGCGACAGGCATTTGGTCTTGTACTTTGACAGAGGGGAAAGCCTGCATATGGCTACTCCCCTCCGGTCCGCCGCGGCCGGTGGCCCGTGTTGCTCTATGACAGAGGCAAAACAGCCTACCCCTCAAGGGCGGCAACACATCTACCTTTTACGTTCGGTTTCTGTGTAGATGTCTCTAGGCATCCACTTACCATCAATGTGAACTATTATAACAAGATTTTCTTCGTTTATTGTTTCAAACGCAGGATATAGCGTGGACAGAAGCGTTGAGACAGCGACGACACGCCGACGACTCCGACACAACGACGACCATCAAACGATATAGCCGCAGCATCACCTGCGTAGTTCTGGCGATCTCTGCCATTATAGAGATTATTGTGTATTTTGTTGAAGCGTATTACGTTGTATGAATTATATTACTACTATTATAAATCTGAAAGTATGGATGCTTTTTGTTTGTGGCTCAATCACGCGGCTGGACGGATTGCGATGAAATTATTTAAGGACACTTTTTAGCCCGTTCAGAGGGTCCTCAGGAATTTTTAAATAATGCTGAAGTCAATGTTCATTTAATTGCGCTAGTTTTTGTAACTGCCACTCAAATAATATATACCTACATAGCAACATAGTAAAAAAACGTAACTTCGCCTGGAATCCCCAAAGGGGTAGGGAGCAAAAAAAAACACCCACGATTCGCCGGTTACATTTTTGGCCCATGTAGCGAGCCTGTTGACATCTCCGGGCACATTACCAAACTTCGAGATACTCGGAAATTTTCAGAAAATGGAAAAATCTGAATAAACCCAGAGATAAAGAACTTTACACCATTATCTCTAATAAAAATTAAATTCCTCAACCCGGGAATCGAACCCAGGACCTCAGCGTAGTAGTAGTGGCCTCATACCACTAGGCTACCGAGGCAGTTAATCAGCATCATAGTTATTGATTTTATGATTTACAAATGACAACTATTTGCTTTAAGATGTAAGATAATAAATTTAAGTAAATCACTTAAAGCCATTAAAATAAAAAAAAAACAATCCTGTAGTTTGTGGAAATTTAATTTCAATAAATGTATAAACAACGGTATCTAAAAAGTAAGGCATGGTCGTATAGTAAGGAGAGCTGCAGCGAACATTTGACTATTTTTTAATTTATTATTATAATGGCATCGCTACAACGCATATTGCCAGTGTCAAGTAAAAACGAAATTCCGTATTGGTCATAAGCAGCGTAAAAGTGATAGTCTAACAACTAATAACATCAAAGTGAAACTCAAAGCAAATTTTCTCACTAATTTACAAAATTTCAAAATAAGTTAATTACAACTAAATATCTACCAGACTATTCATTTATTTATTTATTGGCTCATCGAAATGACTCATTGTTAAAATGCGTCATTTTGATAGTAACAATACTTTAAGTATATTTACCCAACTTAGTACATATCTACCTAACTCTTAAACTCTGTATTGCATGTTTTGTTTCCTTCGTAGGTATGTATCTTAGGTTTATAGATTCTTTTCAACTAAATTATTGTATGTACAGTTTTTTACCTGCCTACCGACATAAATTAGGTTAGCATACTAACAAACCTTAGTGGTTTTTTCAATGCTAGCATTAAGTGATATGATGTTAAAACTTTGTTAATTTATACTATAATAAAAGGAAAAAAAAAAAAAGTCAGAGTCAGTCGGTCAATTATCAGTCAGTCAGTCAGAGTCAGTCAGTAATTCGAGTTAAGCGATTGCTACTTTACCAGAACATTTACAATGAAGTCTTGGAGGCAACCTGAAAAGCCGCGTTTTCGCACTGTTATTCTATTTCACTATACACGGGCATTGTAATAAACCTTTATCAAACAAATTGCCACCTACTTTATTTAATATAACTCAAAAATATACCAAGAAAACGAAATAAAATAAAAGCACAACACGACTCTTTCAAGGTTCCCGCCAAAAAAAAAGTCAACATTTGACTTTACTAAGATACTTGCACCCTGCTGGTGTATATATACAGGGTTAAATATATCTAACGCATAAATCGTCAAAGGTGAGTTAGGTACGTTAAGACTAACAACTTTTGTTCTATGATTTTTGCCAAAACGCAGTACATCACATGATAAGAAATGAAATCGTTTCAAATAGGACTTCTATCAATTGTTAGCGTTTCATAGGTATATTTTTACATAAGTACAGACGTCACCTGTTTACGTAACGTGAAGTTAAGAAGTATTAGAACTGCAAATTTTATTTATTATTTTTTGTATGATAAAAAAAAAATTGAATTAGAAAAACAGATAAAATCAGCAACATTTTAAAAAAGAATTCAATTAAAACAGTTTTTAAACCATATAAAAAGATTCATCAGTATTTAAGACCCATTAAAAGTAATATTCCATTACAAAATTCTGGCATTTATAAATAAGATTGTGATTGTGGACTCTCATATATTGGTCAAACGAAGAGAGCTGTATCCACCCGCGTTAAAGAGCACATTGCTGATGTCAAAAACCGAAGAACAGGGAGGTCTGCAGTCTGTGAACACATAGCGGATAAGCCGAACCATTACATCCGGTTTGATAAAATTCAAATACTCGCTAGAGAACACAAACCCATTCCACGAATGGTACGCGAGGCTATTGAAATTAAAAAACACCCAAATTTCAATAGAGAAGATGGATGGCGATTATCAACATCATGGGATCCCATACTTAGCAAGATTAAATCCCAGCCGCAGCAGTCTGCAAGACCTCAAGATACCATAAGTAATTATTGTGTTAATCCTGAACGCTACGCAAGGCGTTTACGAAATCGATGGAGGTAGCTACATATAATTTTTTCAAACTTCTGTCAGACAAATGTCACCTCAGTCTGCCCGGGACCACGGAAGCTGTAAAGCGACCGAAACGTCGGGTTGATTTTAAAAATCATTTTAGTTTAATATACGCGAGATAAATCCGTAAAAATAGTTTTATTTCAATGAATTAGAAAAAGTTGTGTAACAAAAGTGTTAATCTTGATGAGCCAAAGCTTTCCTTTAAGAACTATGCGCTAGTTACAAATAACCCTATATATATGGCTGGAGTATCTACAAGAAATCTGACAGTTGTATAGACAGGTTTAACTGAAATAAGCGCATCACCTCTTACAGGCAGCCTTTCTACATCAATCCCAACCTAACAACATTTGTTATACGACATTTTAAAATTAACAGTTCTTATAATTTAAGTTTTCCCTTAATAATATAATAATAATAATGGCAACCCATTATACGTCCCACTGCTGGACACGAGTCTCTCCTCTTTTTGGGGGGAGGCCTGGAGCTTACACCACCACGCTGCTCCAATGCGGATTGGTGGAGGTGGGTGGGTTAGTGACGAACCCGCTGTCGGGTGTTTTCAAACCGCCCATAAGGCCTCCGACAAGGTTAAGCGACTGCTATCCATTGATAGCAACCGGGACCGACGGCTTAACGTGCCCTCCGAAGCACGGAAACGCGCATTTAATTTGTTACTAGCGGTCACCCATCACACTACCCGACCGCGCCCGTGGTGCTTATCCGAGATCGCTTACGATCTACACCAGCCGCTGGGCCATGCGCGCTTCAGTTTTTTTATTTTTTATTTTCACGGATACGGATCTCAAGGCAATTGTTTACGCAGATGACCTAGTTTAGCAGCCCGTCGGCGGGCTCCTGCTGCTTTTTTATATGTAAAGATGGTGGCAAACAAGCATGCGACTCAGGTGGATGTTAAGTGATGATTGCAGCCTATCTACATAAAATCCAGAGGTCAAAACGTAGATGCGTTGCCACCTCAGAGATCTAAGCTGTCATGTCTTTGTGATAGTTATTACGGGGACATACATTACCATCTAACCGAAACACGATAGAACCGAACACTATCATTTAGCGGCAGATAGTTTAGGTAATGCGATGGTGCCTATGCCATCGAGCTCCTACGCTTGGAACTCTACCACCAGTAAGAAAAGACACTTGACACTTTAAATGGGATTTAAATGTATTTGGCGAACAGCAACCTCGGTCTATCTCGTCATACAGGTGAGTTACATATAATATGACAGTTAATTGATTTTCTAGATAAGATATATTTATTTATGCAATGGAAGGGGCAAACAAGCTTGCAGTTCACATTGATGTTAAGTGATGACTGCAGCCTATAGACCCACAGAAAGACCAAGGTAAAAATGCAGATGCGTTACCACTCCTGAGGCTTAAGGTGTTATGCCTCTATACCGGAAATTACAGCGCCATACATTACCACCTGACCGGAACACGATAGTGCTGAACACTACCATTTAGCGGCAAGTATTTTAATTTAACGCTTCCAATACGACCGCGCCTTAACATTATACCATGCAATGACTCATTTCATTACCACCGTGTATTATTGAACCGTATCGATCGTTTTCAATTTAATTTAATTATTACTTTCAACACTACATGATTTATAGAAATTCAGGACGATTATTCATTAAACTGTCTCAGTAGTCTAGTGGTATAAGGGCTCTACTACTACCCTGGGTTCGATTCCCGGGTCGGGAGCTATCATAGATATAATAATAATTATGGCAACCCTTGTACGTCCCACTGCTGGGCACGAGTCTCTCCCCTTTTCGGGGGAAGGCCTAGAGTAGATAGGCTACTCCACCACGCTGCTCCAATGCGGGTTGGTGAAAATACGGGTTAGTGGCAAATCCGATGTCGGATGTTTTCAAACCTATAAGGCCTCCGACAAGGTTTAACGACAGCTATCTATCGATAGCAACCGGGACCGACGGCTTAACGTGCCCTCCGAAGCACGGAAACACGCATTTTTATTTGCCGCTAGCGGTCACCAATCACATCCGACTGCGCCCGTATCGCACAACCGAGTAGCACACTTGCGATCTACACCAGCCGCGAGGCCATGCGCGCTTTATTCTATCAGAGATAATGCTAAGAAACTAACTATTGGTATTTTTAAATTTTTTAGAAGTTTCCCAGTACCTCGGAGTTTTATAATGTGCCCGGAGATGTCAACAGGCTCGCTACCTTGTTACATGGGCCAAAAAGTAACCGGCATCGAGGGTGTTTGCATGTATGCATTTACCTTTGCCTACCCCTTTACAGGCGTTAAGGAACGACTATTCAAGCAGCAAGCGCTTTTTCAAGTAAAATATTTATTTCGTAAATAAGTGCAAAAACTTAATTTTGGATTGATATGTATCGAAACTTTTAATACATAAACACATTAAGATCAATTCACGTGTAAAGACATACTATACAATCAGGGAACTTGCCACTGCATAAGGCTGGTGGTAGAGCTCCAGTGTCGGAGCTCGCGGGCGTAGGCACTACCGCATTACCTAATATACTTGACGCTAAATGGTAGTGTTCAGCACTATCGTGTTTCGGTCAGGTGGTAATGTACGGCCCTGTTATTTCCGGTACAGAGGTATAACACCTAATGCCTCAGGAGTGGCAGCGCATCTGCATTTTGACCTCCGGTCATTGGTCTGGCTGCAATCATCACTTAACATCAATGTGAAATGCATGCTTGTTTGCCACTTTTATTACATAAAAAAAAGAAAAAAAAAGAAAGGCATCCATCTGATCAAGCGGCGAGTTCCTTATACATGCATCTTGACGCCAAGTTCGTCAGAGCAGTGTACGTGGGGCGCCAAATATCTTTCACACCTCGTGAATTTTCTACTACATTCATCAGTATCTCCATTCAAACACATTCAATTGATTGAGCTATTCAGATCATTGTTGATACACTTACTTCTTCTATTCCCAATTATTTATCCACCGCTCTAAATAAATAGTATCACCAAAAAATAAACATCGCATAACCCGTTGAAAATAGATTACACGGAAAACAAAGCGTGGCTTCTGATTTAATATGATATGCGCGGTCACGATTACATATATAACTGGGCGAAAGGAACATCGATCACATACGGCAACATGAATTGGTACGTGCTCTGGTACGCGTTGGCTGCGGTGCTGTGTCTGGTTTTGGTATGTACACTGGTTTTCCCAATTTTTTGGCATGCACTATTTTGCGATGTGTTTTTTTTTTTTTTTTTTTTTTTTTATGTAATAAATGTGGCAAACAAGCATGCAGTTCACATTGATGTTACGTGATGACTGCAGCCTATAGACACCCACACAATGACCAGAGGTCAAAATGCAGATGCGCTGCCACTCCTGAGGCATTAGGTGATATGCCTCTGTGCCTGAAATTACAGGGCCGTACATCACCACCTGACCGGAACACGATAGTGCTGAACACTACCATTTAGCGGCAAGTATATTAGGTAATGCGGTTGTGCCTACGCCCGCGAGCTCCGTCACTGGAACTCTACCACCAGTAAAAATTTTATGTAGCTTTAAAGTGGATTCTTTTCTGTATCTGTTTGGTTAAGAATACTAGTGTAGCAAGCTTCTGCTTCTAAGCCTGAGGTCTCGGATTCGATACCGATACGTGATTTTGGGGTTTCGATATTCAGTAGTAGACTACCAGAAGCCAAATATTAAAAAATTGTAATACATATTAGTATTTTTGTATTGACTATCACTGTTGTATGAAAATTATCCTAATGGGTATAATAATTGGTTTTTTACGCCTCTTTAAATTGATAAATATTGATGAAATGATGCAGTTTCCATCTGCGGCTAATTAAAACTATTCGATACGGGTCTGTTCTTTTCCTGGTTCTGTTATTTCTGTCAAAATCTAACTAAAGTGACTATGTATTTCTATATTTCTAATATATATTAGAAATACTAATATTATAAAGAGGCAACATTTGTGTTTTTGTATGTTGTAACACTAAAGATACTAAACCGATTTCAAAAATTAAATTAATTTCAAAAAGCTGTATCTTTACTGAGTTACATAGGCTGTAATGAATGTATTATTACCATTCGTTATGTATATACCGGAACAGTCGCCATAATGTCATCATTTGAAATGTTTAACAACACACGTCTGTATTTTCCCCGTTAAGAAAACGTAGAGGTAAAACAGGAATATTTTCAAGAAATTTAAATTAAATTCTATAATGAAAACTGTTTAAACATTTAAAAAGCTCAGAATAGTTAATAAGCATAAGTAAAATAAATATGACATTTGCATCTTACTTTATTGTTATGTTATTTGTCTCACTGTTGATAAAACTGCAATTCAATTTGGTTTTCATCAAAAGACACATCTCTCAATTGTTTTATATTATTTCGCATTAACACATGCTTGTTAAATATATTTTTATTTTTAAAGAAAAATGGAAAGAAAAATTTGACTTCAGGCGAGACTCGAACTCGCGGCCTACTGGGAATCTAGTCCAGCCGCTCTTCCAATTGAGCTACTGGAGTCCTGAAGCTCAATTGGAAGAGCGGCTGGAATAGATTCCCAGTAGGCCGCGAGTTCGAGTCTCGCCTGTCAAATTTTTCTTTCCATTTTTCTTTATAAATAAAAATACATCTCTCAATATCTAAAGTCCTACCAGGATACCAGTGCTGCAGAATACTTATGCATTTAATTTGCTTACTGTTGGCATATGCGCAATATTAACCAGAGCTAGTTACCCGGTGCTGCACCATCCCCGAAAAGTGAACGCGCTATAAGTAAAGGTCCGTTTTCATTTAAGAGAGCGACAATATTACGATTTTTAATTATTTATTTTATTTATTTATTTATACACTTTATTGTACACCAGAAAACTTAACCAATTATACAAGCTAGAAAAGAAACTATTATTTAAGTACTAACGGTGAATATAATAATATTCATCGTTCGTATATAATAATATTCATCGTTCGTATTATAATAATATATTTTATAGGTAGGTGGTAGAGTTCCAAATGTAGGAGCTCAAGCTCAAGCTCAAGGCGTAGGCACCGCTGCATTACCTAACCTATCTGTCGTTAAATGGGAGTATTCCGCACTACCGTGTTCCGGTTACATTTTAGATGGTCATGTATGTCCCCATAATTACTATCACAGAGACATGACACCTTAGGTCTCAGAGGTGGGAACGCATCTGCATTTCGACCTCACATGTCCTTACTACAACCATGATGGTTGGAAGTAAAAGTGAAAAACAAACTTTGGACGTGGTTTTTTTTCGTTCACTTTCGATGGCTTGATGGCTGGATAAACAACAGAAATTCAAATGTTTGATTTGTATTGTTTTATGTACCTAAATGTCTGTAGTACTTATCGTTAATGTTGAGAGTTAAATTACTGGTGCTATCGTTCCAGTATAAGAACTCGAGCTGGTAGAGCTCCAGTGACGGAGCTCGCGGGCATAGGCACCACCGCATTACCTAATATACTTGCCGCTAAATGGTAGTGTTCAGCACTATCGTGTTCCGGTCTGGTGGTAATGTACGGGCCTGTAATTTCCGGCACAGAGGCTTAACACCTTAGGCCTCAGGAGTGGTAACGCATCTGCATTTTGACCTTGGTCTTTGTGTGGGTGTCTATAGGCTGCAGTCATCGCTTAACATCAATATGAACTGAATGCTTGTTTGCATTGCATTTGCACTTCCATTACATAAAAAAAAGGGAATTGGCACCACCGCATTACCTAAACTATCTGCTGCCGAATGGTAGTGCTCAGCACTATCGTGTTCCGGTTTGATGGTCAGAGAGACATAAATAACAACTAAGGTTTTACTGGTGGTAGAGCTCCAGTGACGGAGCTCGCGGGCGTAGGCACCACCGCATTACCTAATATACTTGCCGCTAAATGGTAGTGTTCAGCACTATCGTGTTCCGGTCGGGTGGTAATGTACGGCCCTGTAATTTCCGGCACAGAGGCATAACACCTTAGGCCTTAGGAGTGGTAACGCATCTGCATTTTTACCTCTGGTCATTGTGTGGGTGTCTATAGGCTGCAGTCATCACTTAACATCAATGTGAACTGTATGCTTGTTTGCCACTTTAAAAACATAAAAAAAAAAATAAAAAAAAAAAAAAAAAAAAAAAAAAAAATAAGGTCTCAGGGGTGGCATCGCAACTGCATTTATACTCTGGTTTTTATATAGATATGAACTGCCTGTTAGCCACCTTTGTTACATTAAAGAAAAACTTAGTATAAGCCACCAACCCACCAACCCGCATTGGAGCAGCATGGTGGTGTAAGCTCCAGGCCTCCCCCCAAGAAGGTAAGAGACTCGTGCCCAGCAGTGGGACGTATCAAGTGTTGCCATTATTATTCTATATTATTAGAACAAAACAGTTTTTTTTTAAATAGGAAATCGTAGCGTTACTTAAACTAATGAATAGACTCCTTTACAGAGTGTATCCAGCGGCAATATTTGGTTTACATAAATTACGCACATTTGGCAAAACACCAAACGGCGGAATGTCCTTTTATATTCCGTTCTCCCCCAAATCTCTGTCGCCTCTTTACACTCATGCTAGAATGCACATGGTTTTATATAAATTTACTTTTGCATATATACCTATATATTTTTGTTGTTGTGCTCATGAATTATATAATACACTAGCGGCCCGCCCCGGCTTCGCCCGCACTGCTCCGCTCCTATTAATAAATGAATAAATAAAATAAAATAAAATACGCTTACACTCACAGCCCCACAGTAGGTATAAACCTGTGTAGTGGGTGCCGTTGCACACGTACAACAAATACACAAACACCCAGACCCGAAAACAAATATCTGTAGGCCATACAAATATTTGTCCCGGTGCGGGGATCGAACCCGCGACCCTTCGAATCAAAAGGTCATCTTACACCGCTGGACTAACCGGGTCGTCAAAATTAGTCGTAGCGTGATGATATAATTAAAGCCTATAGCCTTCCTCGATAAATGAACTATCTCACACTGAAAGAACTTTTCAAATCGGACCAGTAGTTCCTGAGATTAGCGCGTTCAAACAAACAAACAAACTCTTCATCAACTTTTACTGGTGGTAGAGCTCCAGTGACGGAGCTCGCGGGCGTTGGCACCACCGCATTACGCATAATATACTTGCCGCTAAATGATAGTGTTCAGCATTATCGTGTTACGGTCAGGTGGTAATGTACGGCCTTGTAATCTCCGGCACAGAAGCATAACACCTAATGCCTCAGGAGTGGCAGCGCATCTGCATTTTGACCTCTGGTCATTGTGTGGGTGTCTATGGGCTGCAGTAATCACTTAACATCAATGTGAACTGCATGCTTGTTTGCCACTTTTATTACATTAAAAAAAAACATTATAATATTAGTGTAGATAATTTACTTTTGCATAAATATTTATTTTTAAGTGAGATTAATGAGTTACGCATTAATAGATGCCTGGAACTAAGAAAAACTACTTTTTTGGTCAATATTTGAATCCACATCTCCTTAGTCGGAGCCCGAGTCCGACTTGGCTTCCTTTTTTGTAAGTAATGAAAGTGGCGAACAAACATTCAGTTGACATCAATGGTAGGTATATAACAGCCTAAAAACATCTACAGAGGACCCTAAGACTTCAATGTAGATTTTTTTTTTTTTTTTTAGCGTTTTCACAATGATACTGTACATTCATAAGCGTATATTGAGATCTTAAATATAATATTGTGACACCCAGTTGGGGCATTTGTACAAAGATGACAAAGAGTGCTTTTTTATAACTTAATTGTATATAGATACTTTACAAATTATATCAGTATGTTTTCTTTTGACAGACTTTGAACTTAAATTACATTATTGTAGACGCATTGCCTCTCTGAGGCCTACTGTTATGGGCAAGTAAAACTTATATCTTTGTGGCCTGAATATACGATGTTGTCGGTTTCTCGAAAAACAAATAAGGTCGTAAATAAACTTGTTTACAGTTCGAATGTTTTCTTATAATCTTTGTACTGTTTGTTTATCGTTGATTGATTTTTCTGATAAAAAAATGTTTATTATTCAATTATGTTACATTTGTTTTCTTAGATTGGATGATATTTTTGTAATGTAATGGGAATTGGAGCTAGAATTCTAGGGTTTATTTTTTATGTAATGGAAGTGGTAAACAAGCATGCAGTTCACATTGATGTTAAGTGATGACTGCAGCCTATAGACACCCACATAAAGACCAAGGTCAAAATGCAGATGCGTTACCACTCCTGAGGCCTAAGGTCTTATGCCTCTGTGCCGGAAATTACAGGGCCGTACATTACCAACTGACGGGAACACGATAGTGCTGAACACTACCATTTAGCGGCAAGTATATTAGGTAATGCGGTGGTGCCTACGCCCGCGAGCTCCGTCAGTGGGGCTCTAGCACCAGTGAAAAGTTGATTGCAACCTTCATTACAAAGAACATTTCATAGCATACTTCCAATTTGAAAACCAACCGCCGATCGGTGGGTTCGATATGTGAATGCCCATCGATGGCAAAGAATATGTAATAATGTTCGACGTCCCGCCCGATTTCCCCGCCTCGCCCAACCTCCTCCCCTCTTATGGGAGCCGTTTGGTATTCTCTACGTGCTACGCACACAGGTGCACGTGTAAAGACCAAATTAAGCGTTTGTATGGAATTTTGGCGGAGTGTCCGCGGTGTGTCGATGGTCAGGCAAGGCGCTGGATGGATTAATGATATCAATTTATCCAACAGGGTCAGCAGCAAGAAGATCGTTCAGCACATGACTACACTGACAGATACGCTGAATTGGCCTCCCCGGTACCCGCTGGCGTCAACATCGACGAATTTGTAGCTAGCCTTCGGTCTGCTAACAACCAGTTCTGAAAATTAACTACACAATAAAGGAGTCGGGACAACAGATATTGATGTCAACTTTTTTATTAAGATTTTAAATACCTCAAGCAAAATGTTACGAGATTGAAAGAACAGAAGAAAGAAAAAATGTAGATGTAATAAAGATAGTGCTTAAATGTCCGATGTACGAGTACTGCTCTTCTGTCTCCAATTGAAAATTTAAATGCTCACTAAAGTAGTATTGTTTAATATACCTTGAAAACTAATATGGTCTTTGTCCCGATCATAAAATGACTCCAGCAAAAAGCATTACAAGAATTCGATTGAAATTTTCTTCTGAAATATCATATTTTACTACCAAAACATTTTATCCAAACTACTACCACAATAGAATCAATTAGACACAAAATATGATATTTGAGACCTTAATTATCTAAGCGGATAATTTATTATCCTTACATCCCGTAAATCTCATTGTTATCCCGCTAACAAAAAACGTATCGTAGTATATTAATCATTAATTGTACGTCTAAAATTGTTTCAGTATTATTTCTTTTGTAATATATTAAAGTTGAAGCGTGTTTGTCATGGTCTTGTTTCATTACACAACACGTTGTCGTCGTAAATGTAAGACAAGATTAATTATTTGTCTGGGAATATAAATGAGGTACCAGATCTCTTGGATGATCTCTCATTTCTGCTAATTTGTATGAAGGATATGCATTTTCTTTTTTATAATATGAAATATTCCTATATATTCCTAAATATTCCTAAATCAGTCACTTGTATATTATTACTTAAGTACAAGTGACTATAGTTTGCCATTTCATGAATTAAAAAAACCGGTCAATTGCATGTCGGGCCACGCTCAGTGTAGGGTTCCGTAGTTTTTAGGTTTGAATAATGAACGTAATATAATAACGTAACGTAACTTCACGCCTGTAATCCCCGAAGGGGTAGGCAGAGGTAAATGCATGCATTCAAGCATACATGCAAACACCCACGATTCGCCGGTTACGTTTTGGCCCATGTAACAGGTGGCGAGCCTGTTGACATCTCCGGGCACATTACCAAACTTTGAGGTACTGGGAAATTTACAGAAAATGGAAAAATCCCAATAGAACCAGAGATAAAGGCTTTTTCACCATTATCTCTGATAACCCCCTACCCGGGTATCGAACTCAGGACCTCAGCGTAGTAGTAGTGGCCTGCTACCACTAGGCTACCGAGGCAGAGTAATATAATGTAATGAAAAAAATAATACTTAAAAATATTTTCTATGCAGTTCTTCTAAATTTTCGAGTAAAATACATGTGGTCGACTATTACTCGCAAACTTGTACAGCCAACTTAAGTGTGATAGTTTTCCTTTTAATTTCTTTATATGTAGACTACTGCCGTAACGTTTGAATTTCTAACAACAACCGTTTAGTAGGGGGGGGACACTTGACTTTAAGGAAAATTGGCACTTTAAATCTTAATAAGTCACGAACAGTTAACTGAATCGAAAAATTATATTAGAACATCCCTAACATTTTTGAAAGACCTTAACAACGATTTCCCCCACACTTATACAAAACGAAAAATAAAAAAAATATTCGCGCGTTACATGTAGGTGAGGTACCTTAAATAACTATAAGGGTTCCTTGTTTACTACAGAACCCTAAAGTAAAGCCTAATATCAGAATGAGACTTACAATAAAAATAATAATAATAATTTCCCCTTCCTCCGGATCCTCTGAACAGTACAGACGTTTAATAATACTATATTCATTCCAAATTTTCAAAATTACGACAGTTAAATAGTATTCATAAAATAGGAGTGCATAAATTAAAGTCGATTGCATTTTGCATCAAGCGTGGCGCAGTATCTACACATTGATAAATCAACCGTGAGTACAAAGTCGTTATTTGAGGGCGTTTACTGCGAGTGCGACAGAGACACCATTCCGTGTAATACAAAAGGGATCAACTTATACTGGACGGAAAGACAAATTGTACTGAACGCTCGATCGCGACCAATCTACATAGACCCCTTGTCCTTCCGTGTGTGACGGGAGATCGGTGTGTTAATAAGTGCCTCTCTATTGTACTGCTGCTCGCCTAGTACCTGCACCGCACCTGCAAAATGCCACTTAACCACTCGCCCCCAGCATCACCCGCTACGAATAAAGATGGCAACAAACTTCCTTCACGCAGCGCTACACCCACCCAGGACTCAGGTACAGCTGCACGTCCATCAGTTTCGGTGTCCCTGATGCCGCCCGCTCAACAGATAAACTCATCGTCTGATTCAAGCATAGGCATGACTGATAAAATAACAAATGTTGCCATGCGTAAACGGAAACGTTCCAATAGCACCGAACTTTCAAACTTTATGTCGGAAATGAAATTAATGCTCAAAGATTTCAAAGAGGAACAGACTAAGCGTATTGAAAAACTGTGTTCCACAATCGAAGATTTTAAATCAACTATCGATTTTCTCGCCGAAAAATGTGATTCTCTCCAATCTACTGTTAAAAAACTTGAAACTGAACGCAATCAAAATTTGTTGACAATAAAATCACTTGAAGATAAACTGGAAGGCCTCGAGCGCATATCCAAATCTACGTGTTTAGAGATACGAAATGTCCCCTTACCTACCTCCGAGACTAAATCAAATCTATTGGATACCTTTATGAGTACGACTAAATTGCTAAATGTTCCAATGAAGAGCCATGATATAAAAGACATTTTCCGTATAAAAACTAAAAGCCCTACAGAAAAAACCATAATAGTCGATCTCACGAGTGCCTTACTAAAAGAAAAAATTATCATCGGTTTTCGTAATTTCAACAAATGTCCATCAAAATTAAGCACAGAACATTTGAAACTGAGTGGGCCACCAAGGCGTATCTACATATCTGAGTACTTAACTCAATCTATGAAGAGGCTTTTCTATCTGTCCAGAGTATTTGCTTCTGTAAACGACTTCAAGTTCTGTTGGGTATCGCATGGAAAAATATTTCTGCGCAAGAGAGAAAATGATCCTATAGTTAGAGTGACTTGTGAATCAGACATAGAAAAATTGAAATCTGCAAATTGACTAAGACCGGGTCCACCTATTAAGAATCCACTATGTTTTGTGGTATTTTTAACTCATAAAAATTTGTTACTCATTCACTCATTTAGTTCCTCAGATATTTTTTTGATTCATCACCTTTTAGTTCTAATTTTACTATACAATTTCACTCACCCCAGTTTACTGGGTACATTTTACACCAACAAATTTATACTTTTACACTATTTGATCACGGTATGGTTAAGCTCTGGCTTAAACACAGTAACTACAAAAGTCGTACTGAGGGTGCATAGCTTGTTTGGCATTTACAATAAAATTTATTCCTCTGTTTACTCACATTTCGAATATGAATGATTTAAATACGTTAAATAGCGATTTGGAACAAATTACCGTGTCGGATTCGTACTTATGTTCACCGGAAGATTGTGTCAAATATGTATCAAATAACAAAACTATACTAAAAGTCTTGCATCTAAATATCACGAGCATTAATCGTAATTTTAATCAACTGCTTATCCTACTTAGAAGAATGAGCTGTACACCTGATGTTATTATCCTTTCAGAGTGTTGGCTCAGTAAATCGCCCACTATTCCCTCACTTCCTGGTTTTGAAGCTTTTAAAACTTCATTTAATAACCAAAATGAGGGAGTTGTGGTATTCGTCAAAAGTATCCTAGATTATGATGTGAAATTACCTACCTTTTGTGATGCCAATACTATTTTAATCATGCTCTCAAATGAAATTGCAATTATTGCCATATATCGCTCTCCCTCATACAAAAATTTAAATCCTTTTCTCAATAGTCTTGAACATACTTTAAACAGCGTTAAGTCTTTCAAAACACTAATATTGATGGGCGATATTAACATCAACCTGAAACTGATTAATAACGATCCTATTTGTGACGAATATCTTAATTTACTTGCATATCATGGTATGCTTCCTGCCCACTATTACCCAACAAGAAAACAAAATTGTCTAGACCATGTTATACTTCGCTCAAAAAACCAGGCCTCAGTTTTGATTCTTGATACCTATATCACTGACCACGCGCCCACATTCTTGGTCTGTAACACTAAACTTAAAGCTAACGTTCAAGCCCCTCAAACACTGAGCCGCACTGATGTGACATCTGTTGTAAATGAACTCAATAATGTTGATTTTTCTCCTGTGTTTAATTGTATTGATGCAGACTCGGCTGCTAACACATTAATCGATACTATTAATAATATTGTTGTTAAAAACACTATAAATTCAGTGGTCCCTAGTCGAAAACGTATCGTTAAACCCTGGATCACACCAGGCCTCTTGAGATGTATTCGACACAGGGACAAACTTTTTCGTACATATAAGAAAAACCCTGACATTGACAGTCATAAAATGATTTACCTCCGATATCGTAACCACTGTAATTATCTATTAAAAAAATGTAAAAGGGAGTACGAAAGACTACAATTAATAAAAGCAAAAAGAAATCCAAAAGCAACTTGGAAAGTTATAAAAAATGTTGCCAATCTTTGCAAGGTAACTTCTACTTCGTCACAACTATTAAAATCACGTAAGGACTCACTAGGCTCAATTAACCAAGTTAATGCGTATTTTGCTAATGTTGGTAAGGAACTAGCAAATAAAATAAAATTGCTCCCGAACACCGTGCACAATAAATCAACTGCGACTGAGATTCCACTTCATTCTATGGTCTTATTCAATGTAGATGACTCTGAAATAGAGAATGTTATACTATCTTTAAAAGATAATTGTGCAATTGGTAACGATGGTATTTCAACGTATCTAATAAAATCCACTAGACAAATTTTAATCCCATTACTAAGACACATATTTGATTTGGCCATTTCAACCGGCGTTTTTCCGAGAGCATTTAAAGTTGCTATAGTCCATCCTATTTATAAGAGTGGTGACAGACACAGTGTCACTAATTATAGACCAATCTCAGTATTGACAGCTTTTTCCAAAATTTTCGAAAAATTAATAAATCGGAGACTAATAAACTTTTTAAATGAAAACAATGTATTAAGCCCAAATCAATTTGGCTTCAGAACCGGTAAATCAACGGAAGATGCCGTTTTATCAGTAACTAGCACCATTGTCGAAAACCTTGACAAAAAACTTAAAACCGTTGGCATCTTTCTTGATTTATCCAAAGCGTTTGACACTGTGTCTGTTCCAATCTTGTTGAGAAAACTGGAGAACGTTGGTATCCGAGGTGCTGCACATGACATTTTCCGTAGTTATCTAACGGATCGTTCCCAATATGTGAAGATAGACGGCATCAAAAGTCAGCTTGCTCCCGTTAACTATGGCGTGCCACAAGGCAGTGTGCTTGGACCTACACTCTTCCTTATTTACATAAATGAGCTATGCTTGCTACAAATTCCAAACTGCAAAATCATCTCTTATGCCGATGACACTGTTCTTCTCGTACACGGGAAATCTTGGTTGGACACAAAAGCGTCTGCGGAGAATGCCCTCACGCGTGTGATGTACTGTCTTTCTAGAAATCTCTTGTCTCTCAACCTTGCCAAGTCCAAAATGATACCCTTTGCCTTAAACCATTTTTCTGAGCCTAAAGATACATTCTCTGTTCAAGCACATGTTTGTTTTAGTAATGTGGCTCCGGATAGTTGTCACTGTACATACATTGAAAAAACTACATCTATAAAATATCTTGGTGTTTACATAGATAAATCACTATCCTGGAAATTACATATAGAAAATTTAGTATCGCGAGTGAGAAAGTTAATCTTTGTATTCAAAAACTTAAAATCATGCCTAGATTTTGACTGCCTGAAAATGGTATATTACGCTCTTGTTCAATCTATTATGTCCTACTGCATAGTATCCTGGGGTGGATCTGTACGGAATTATATGCATAAACTGGAAGTGGCCCAGCGAGCTATCCTCAAGGTAATATTAAATAAATCTCGACGTTACCCCACTGAACAGTTATTTTCTGATTGTCAAGTCTTAACTGTGCGACAACTTTTCATTCTACACACAGTTCTCAAAAAACATGCCAGTATCAGCTTTAATCCAAAATTCCAATCAACTAAACGAAGACACGATAAAGTCTGTCTTAATGTTAAACATCGCACCAGCACCGCTGGTCGTCATTTTTACGTTATTGGCAACTTTTTATATAATAAAATAAACAAACAATTAAATGTCTATCCCCTCACATCATCAAAAATTAAAAATATAACAAACAAATGGTTACAGTCGTTGTCATATGATGAGACAGAAAATTTACTAAAAGCACCTAAATAATGTCATTACCATACAATCAACCAATCACAAAACAAAATAACTATACCGAAAATTCAAATTAATCCAAGCTATAGTTTCATACCACAAAACACACACACACACACACACACACACACACACACACACACACACACACACACACACACACGAAACATTTAATATGTGTTACATTTGCTACTTATTTAGTCAGCTAATCTGCTTACAATCTTTTCTTTTTTGTGATTTATAGGCATTTAAAAAAAAAAAAGTTTTGGAAATATGTTTGGAGGTGGGCGTTGGTATCTGCGACACAGTTTATACTACTGCAGGTATCATCGTTTCCCTTGTTAATGTATCGCCTTTCTGTTATTGATTCCAAATAAAGATTATATTATAATATTTTTTAATATATGTCCTGAAGAATGAAGTATAATAAGAACGACAGAAATGGATGTTTGAAGTAAAAAATTAAGCAGGACCTTTGGGATTTAGATCATTTATTAGTACCCTAGTACCCATGAGAATACCAACCTGTTGCCGCTCTCAATACTGAGGAAAAAGTGAAGAATTAATGGTAAAGTGAACATACTCTTGGGATCAATCTTGGTGAAACTGGATTGTTGGAGAGATTGATTTATTCAGAGTAAATTTCAAGATTTCACTGGGGATTCTAGAAGAATATGATAGTAGTGAGGCTTCTTAAATGGAATAAGATTATATATATAATATTTAATATTATAATCTTGTCTAATCTAAATCGAAGCGCCCATAGCTCTGCGGTTGGTGTCGAGGGCCGGTTGTGCGATACGGGCGGTCGGGTATGTGATGGCTGACCGCTAGTGGCAAAATTAAAATGCGCGTTTCCGTTCTTCAGACGGCACGTTAAGCCGTCGGTCCCGGTTGCGATCGATAGTCGTTGAACCTTGTCGGAGACCTTGTGGGCTTTTTTGGTCTGGTTTGATAACACTGACAACGGGTTTGCCACTAACCACCGTATTAGTGGAGATTATTGGTGGAGACCAACCCGCATTGAATCAGCGTGGTGGAGTAAACTCCAGGCCTCCCCCAAAAGAAGGAGGAGAGACTCATGCCCAGCAGTGGGACTTCTCAAGGGTTGTGCCATTATTAAATTAATCCGGGTATTTCGTTAAGGATTTTGGACAAAATTTGTATCACAGAGCAATACCAAGAATAGCTTGCAAGGTTGTTGAGATTAAAAACATACAGATTTCATTATTACCTTCATGGGATCCGATGCTTAGTAAAATTAAATCGTATACCCAACAGTTTGCCAGACTTCAAGCTACAATTAGTAACTATTGTGATAATCCCCAACGACGAGACGTTTGCGAAATTGATGAAGGTAACATAATAATTTTTCAAGCTGCTATCACACAAACGTAATCTCAATCTGCTCGAGACCACGGAAGCTGAATAGCGACCGAAACGTCGTGTTGATTTTAATGACCATGATTATGACGAACAGATTCTTCATTTTCTTCTATGAAGGAATTGAAAAATTTGATGATTCACGTATCGGTTAAATATTATTATTAAATTGGTATTTATTTATACTTATTGGATTATTATTATAAGTCATTCTCTCTAGGTAGCTTATAACCCCACAATGCAAAAGTGTCCTTGTGGTCTACAAGGATTTGAAATAAATGATTTGAATTTTGAATAATCATTTCATTTCCTCAGAGTCGGGACATGACGACCCCACCGCCCAACTAGTTCCTCTACAATATAATTCTTCCGCTAGTACAGTCAGCCAAGCGAACAATGTCAATAAAATCATTTCAATATTTTCAATGGCTCGGCAGTAAGTGCGATGACGAAACATGGACAGCAGCATCCTGCGATAAATCTACCGCCACTGCGATCGCTAATCCGCAGGCCAAGCGTGACAATTATGGCAATTCCCCCCTTTTAGGTTAGGAGGCTTTGGTCCAGTGGACGTCTTGCGGTTGAAAAGATGATGATAAAACGCGAGTTAAATGTAATGTTACGTTACGTAAATCCGAGAAAAATAGTTTAAGCGTAAACGTAACTTCACGTCTTTAATCCTCGAAGCTTTAAGGTAGGCAGAGGTAAATGCATGCATTCAAGCATACATGCAAACACCCACGATTCGCCGGTTATGTTTTGGCCCATGTAACAGGTGGCGAGCCTGTTGACATTTCCGGGCACATTACCAAACTTCGAGGTACTGGGCAATTGCCACAAAATGGAAAAATCCCAACAGAACCAGAGATAAAGGACTTTACACCATTATCTCTGCTAACTCATTACCCAGGAATCGAACCCAGGACCTCAGCGTAGTAGTAGTGGCCTGCTACCACTGGGCTACCGAGGCAGTTATTAAATAGTTTAATTTCATTTGATAAAGAACAGTTATCACGTAATGTTTTCAACTTTAATTAATCCAAAATATATTTGCGTCTGGCTGGGAACAATCGTTCGTAGATCAGGTTGACGTCAGATGGATGCTGTAGAGGTCCTTCTCGTCTAGCTTTACCCAGTGGTATGTAATCGTAGGGCACCTGTAAATATCAAAAATAATTTAAAGTTGTGATCAATGGTCCAACTTCGAGCCTAATACTTGATATGTATCAAAGTGTAATTTTTAAAACGAACTTCTTTTGTGGAACCGTTTTTTATGCAATGAAGGTGGCAAACAAGCATGCAATTCACAATGACTGCAGCGTATAGACACTCACACAAAAATCTACTAAAACGGTGATGGCCACGCCCTGGAGTCCCTACACTACGACTCTGCCACCAGTAAAATTTGATTTTAAATATGATGAAAGAATTTTGGACTGGAGTAGACCTGAAACTGGTGAGAGAACAGTTCATCAATTGGTACCCTAGATCAGTGTTTCCCAAAAAGTGTTTACTTTAGGTAACGTACACCCTACTGCTGTATTTAGAACGATGATTCTCCTTCCAGCTTAAAGTCGTCTAGAAGAGATTGCCTTCAGCAATAAGACCGCCTTATTGTATTGCCTGCGTGCATTGCTATAATAAGATCTGTATTTGAGTTTTAGAATCTGATGTAAAAAATTAAATAAATTAATAAAAAAAAATTGTCATGGCCCAGTAATTTTTACACTGCCCCATCGTAACTCGCTTAGTAATTTTAAACTCAAGATGGTTCCATTAAGTAACATAATAAACATTTATTCTAAATATTTACGATGCGTCGTTCTATAGAAGTTTTTAAAACAAGGCAAGATTGCGGCCCGGTATTTTTATTTGATGCCCGGTACCGGGTCGCGTCCCGCCAAATAGGAAACGCTGCCCTAGATCAATTTGAAGCAGTCACTCAACCTTTTCATTATTAGTTTTGCTAAAACAACAGACAACAGTGAAAATAAAACTGAAAAGTGAAAGTGGAAAATTCTAACGAAAATCTGTCGCAAGATTCTGAACCTATCACCGCTATCTTAATTATTTGGAGCTGAGTAAACTTTTTCTAAATAAAACAATCAATCAGTTACAAACATATTTCACTTCAAACTTTTAAATGTTTCATCCAATTAATTCAATACTTAATTACTTTTAAGCGTAACTTACGTAACGTCTTTACGCCTGTAATTCCCGAAGAGATAGGCAGAGGTAAATGAATGCAGTGCAAGCACCTATGATTCCCGCTGCTGCCACCAACCTACCAGCCCGCTGGTTTACGTTTTGACCCACGCACAGGTTGGGAGTATGTTAATATTTTTCCGGGTACATCACCAAAACTCTGAGGTACCAGGCAATTGAATCTCAGCGTTATAGTAGTACCACCTGCTGCTATTAGCCTGCTACCACTAGGCTACTGAGGCAGTTTATCCTATACCTTAATTTGAACGTGTCTTAATATTTCTATTTTTCCCCTACACCTCCATCTCCGTTTTATTACACTGGTTTACGGTTGCTGCATTTTTTTTCCTATATCTATACATCTATACAAATAAATAAAATTGGAGTGTCTGTTTGTAATACAAAAATAACCACTTTTTTTTTACTAAATGAAAATGTATGCATACACGGTACATATAACAAAACAATAATTTTTACAATTTTTGTCTGTCTGTCTGTCTGTCCGTCTATCTGTCTATCTGTCTGTCTGTTTGTTCCGGCTAATCTCGGGAATGACTGGACTGATTTTGACGGGACTTTCACTGGCATATAGCTTATGTAATAATGACAACCCATTATACGTCCCACTGCTGGGCACGAGTCTCTCCCCGTTTTTGGGGGGAGGCCTGGAGCTTTTTCCACCACGCTGCTCCAATGCGGATTGGTGGAGGTGGGTGGGTTAGTGGCCAACCCGCTGTCAGATGTTTTCAAACCGCCTATAGGGCATCCGACAAGGTTTAACGACTGCTATCCATCGATAGCAACCGGGACCGACGGCTTAACGTGCGCTCCGAAGCACGGAAACGCGCATTTAATTTGCCACTAGCGGTCACCCATTACACTACCTGACCGCGCCCGTAGTGCTTAACCGAGTAGGTCGCTTACGATCTACACCAGCCGCTGGGCCATGCGCGCTTCAATAGCTTATATAATAAGGAGTAACTTATGCTACTTTTATACTAGCTGCACACACGACTTCGTTCGGGTAAGTGCTGAACAATCATAAATTCTCACGCGGACGGAGTCGCGGGTCACGTTGCTTCATACCAAATTTCAAGATTATGACAGATATGACGGATACGGATACGGACTATATGACGGATACGGGAAGTACCCCGTAGGTTTTGATTCCCTAGCGACTTTCGAAAATTTGCGGCAATTAGTGGCATAAACGGCTGTATCTTTTAATTGCATTGGCTTAGAAGGTTGATTTTTTCACAGCTCTAAGGGACAGTAAAACTGAGTGTTTGATGTTAATTTTAGGTTATAATTGAGTTCCTGAAAAAAAGGTTTGGCAAAAAGACGGAAAGACGGACTGTCAACTATAAGAGTTTCGTATTTTCTTTTCGAGGTACGGAACCTTAAAAAAATTACAACAGAAGGACTTTACCTGCAAATGACTACTACTTAATAAGCAGGTACAGGTAATTTAACCTTTATAATTATGTTTTAATATTATTTATCGCAATTACACATGCAAGTGCAATTTATTTTTAAAGAAAAATGGAAAGAAAAGAAGAAGGATTTGACTTCAGGCGAGACATGAACTCGCGGCCACTGGGAAACTAATAATAATATTTCAACAGTAGGTACCGGTATTCATACCTGAAGTCCACGCGGACGAAGCAGCGGGTAAAAACTAGTTTAAAATAAATCTTTAATCTCTCACCTGTCCCATTACAAAAACAATCACAGCGCATAACAAAATGCAGACATATAATTCGTTCATATTTGTGTCCGTCGAGGAAGACTGGCAGATTCTGATTGTTTCAATGCTTCATTGCACTTGCAAATAGCTATCGTCAGAAATCGATTTGTTTGATGGAATTTAAAATTGATAATTCAATAGCTTTCCTGTATTTGATTGTTTTGAATTAAGGAGTTGAATCTAATGATTTTTAGAGTAATAAGTAAAGTGAGCGTCGGGACGTGACGCACACCGTCACGTGTTTATTATGTTTTTAAAGTTATGATTTTTGTAAAGTTTCGTCAATTTAACATTTTTGGCACAGAGGCATAACACCTTAGGCCGCAGGAGTGGTAACGCATCTGCATTTTGACCTTGATCTTTGTGTGGGTGTCTATAGGCTGCAGTCATCACTTAACATCAATGTGAAAAAATAACAGTAACATTTACTTTAGCAGTGACTGCGAAATGCGTTCCATCAGCGTATTTTATGGCATAGTTAAAATAAAATCGAATACTTAATTTTGTCTGAAAACAATAACTTAGATTCTCTTGTGGAAAATATAAGACCTGTATACATGAGAACAGTCATAAATCGAAACAAGTATATTCTGCCAAAAAGCAACAACTTCTATGGGACTAGAGTGATTAGTTATCTAATACCTCATTCTTTAAATAAACTACCTATAGATTTGCAAATTATGTATAGAACAAACCACATTTTTTTCTGTAAAAAATTAAAAAGGTACAACAACTACTAAGCCTAACATTAGCGACTCACCGGCACCCAGATAAACCCTGTGAGGTTTTCGTGGTGCGGTATTTGTAGTATAAAAGTGCTGTATTTTAAAATTTACTAAATTAATTTATTAAAAAAAAGAGGGTTGACATATTCCCTGATGATCCCGTATGACAGACAATTGAGGTTATCTTTAACATTAACCAGTGTAGCTCGGCCAGTTACGGTTAGCCGGTGAAATTGTGACGTCATTTAACATTTTGCAAAAGGTGCAACAACATTTTTTTTTAACTATTTTTTTTTGTAACAGTTAATGTAAGATGATGCAGCCCAGCATTTATTTTAAGTTTGTTTCATTAATGTTAACCGCACATATCTACTTTTGTAAATTTAGAATGTTTACTTGTAGAAAAAAACAAGAAAATATCAAAAATAATTTTCTCTCCTCTACAATAACATTTTTATGAAACAGTTTTCACAATGTTTCTTTATTTTCGTAATAAAATATTTTACGATAAAAGAATAATTCATAAGTCAACACATTTTTATACCTTTGTACTTGTGAAATACTGTTAGATATGTATTCAATGTTAGTGAAAATATTGCTAATAATTTATTTTATATTTTCTGCTTTATGCGCAGTGAGTCATACTTTATAATTTTACCTATATAGGTACATCATCATCATTTCAGCCAAAACACGTCCACAGCTGAACAAAGGCCAAAGAATGCCACAACGAACGTTCCTGGGCCGCCCTCATCCAGCGATTGCCCGCGACCTTCACCAGGTCGTCGGTCCATCTAGTGGAGGGCCGGTCTACGCTTCGTTTTACGGTACGCGGTCGCCACTTCAGAACTGCTCTGCCCCAGCGGCCGTCAGTTCTTCGAGCTATGTGCCCTGCCCACTGCCACTTGAGTCTCGCTATGTCGGTGACTTCGGTTCTCATGCGGATCTCCTCATTTCTGATACGACCTCGCAGATAAACTCACAGCACAGCCCTCTCCATTGCTCTCTGAGTGACGTTGAGCCTTCTTAAGAGGCCCATAGTGAGCGACCACGTTTCTGTCCCATATGTCATCACTGGCAACACATATTGGTCAAAAACCTTTTTCTTGAGACACTGCGATAAGTCGGACGGGAAGATGTGTGGTAGTTACCAGAACGTATATTATACATTATTATTTTTTTTTATGTTATAATAGTGGCAAACAAGCGTGCAGTTCACATTGATGTTAAATGATGACTGCAGCCTATAGATACCCACACAATGACCAGAGGTCAAAATGCAAATGCGCTGCCACTCTTGAGGCATTAGGTGTTATGCCTCTGTTGCGGAAATTACAGAGTCGTACATTACCACCTGACCGGAACACGATAGTGCTGAACACTACCATTTAACGGCAAGTATATTAGGTAATGCGGTGGTGCCTACGCCCGCGAACCTCTGGTTTTTGTGCAGACATCCATAGGCTGCAGTCACCACTTAACATATATATGAGCTGCATACTTGTTTACCACCTTACTTTCATAAAAAAAGATAGCTGAAATGTTTTACGGTGAAAATAATTTTTGAGCTTTAAAACAGGCAACTCATAATTCAGGCCATTATGCAGTAACATCAGTTAGCAGTCTTATAAACCACCAAGCATATAATTAATAAAACATTTTTCCGTAGCCTCAAGGACCAGAAATTAATGATCAGTTTGACGTAATAGATCCAATCACAGAGTTCGAACACGACACAGAAGCTACTACCAAAGTCATAGATGCTAACGAAGAAGCAAATTCTACAGTCATCTATAGTAAAAACATAAAACCAAGCCTAATATACAACATATACGAAATAATAACGACACCAATACAAGATTTTGTAACATCACCCAAAGTGAACACAGTTATTAGGAACATTGGTACGTGTATAGTGAATGGGGCAATGGACATAATTTCATACTATCTACCTGCTCCATTTATGCCTTTGATAGCGACGATCGCTGGTATGGTGATACCTTTTGAGCCAGTGGTTTTGCTGAAACAGAAGATGCCAGTCACAAGTTATAGGAGAGCCTTCAAGACGGCTGTAAACAGTTTCTTGAACACGTTCGACAGGTATAAATTGGATTATGATGACGATCCGTATATGACAAGACGGTTTAATAGGAGATTCATGCGGGGTTCTAAAGAACAAAATATGAAAGTAAAAGGTATTGAATGATGAAGTGAGTTTTTATTTTCCTGTATTTTATATTATTGAATCTCTGTTTCACACAGCACACGTAAGCGCTGATCACAGATCACGCGCTGAAAATGGTTGACAAACGTCGTGTGAAAAAACGATAACGAAAATAGAGGTTAGGCTCCCACTGCAAAATCATTTCGTTCATCCAGATATGCTGCAAACGTAATTTTACGCATATTTATAATGTAGAGAATATATATCCAGTAGGTTACCTTATCCAAAAATGGCCGCACGTATTTTTTTATATTTTTTTTGGGCAATACTAGGCGACAGAGGGGGGGGGGTGCGAGGGTCGAGGTGTACCTCGTTCTCCGGGCCTATCTGCGCCCGGGCGTGATCGAATAAGATGCTGGCATGCAGAGAAACTTGCTGAGGGAGGCCATTTCCTTTTTTTTCCCTGTTTCGTCTTCCTTTTTTTCTTTTTTTCTTGTTGTTTTATTTTTTTTGTAAGCATATTTTTATAACTTCGATATTCCGCCAGCTTTTAGCAACTCAACTGTGACGGCTTTAATTCCATCGATGCACGACGTTTCGTTTTTAATTCGTTTGAATGCCACTTTTATCTAGGTCAGGCTGACATTCGGTATATTTTTAACAGGAGTTTCTAACAATCACTATTCACTACATAGGTAGTACATAGTACATAGTACAGACCTACTCGTATTATACAACATGTAACGAAAATAATGCACACTATCTAACACCTCAATTAGAAAATCGAGTTATAATCATAATACATGAACTGAAATTACGTGTTTGTGTATTTAATATTTTTTATTTAAGAAATAAGTTGTCCTCAATTTGTACGAACCATTTGCACACCCTATGCATACTTACCCTACCTCTACCTACGGCCACACATAAAACACGACCCGAAAAAAGTGAGTGATGTATGATGTAGCGTAACTTGCGTACCCTTATTTAACACTCGCTAGTAATAAGAATAATTTTTATTTTGCAATATTTTATTTTTTTAATTACGATTTATAATAAAAAGCACGTCTCAACGAGTTCTAATAATCTTGTTAAGACTAGCATTCTATTATTGACTGTTCCCCAAATGGGTGACCATAATTTCCCGAATTGTCATTAATTTGGGACAAAATATTACCCGTATAAAAAATGCCTGAAATCGATTCGGTTATCAAAATTAAAAAAAAAAAAATATTTATTTGGTACATAAAACAAAATCACAGAAATAAAATGGAAACGATGACACTCGCAAAAGTAAGAAATATACTGTGTCACGAGAATCAACGCCCTCCTCCGAAGCGACACAGGCAGGTTACAGTAATATTACGAAGAACGCAGGTTAACCAATAACTTAACTACCTAATAATAAAAGAATACAATAAGATGATGTGTCTGTTCAAAACAAAATAAAAAAAAAAGGATTGTGTGTGTGTGTGTGTGTGTGTGTGTGTATGTGTGTGTGTGTGTGTGCACGCATGTGCATGTGAGAATGTGTAACTGTTTTATTTTACAACTCTTAGCAAGTCTTCAGTTTCTTCATAACTCAGTGAAAGTAACCATTTAAAGCATTTATTTGTACATTTGTACCAAGGTAGCGGATAGATGTTCAATTTTCTGTTGACACTGTTGTAAATTTTGGAGCTAATGAAATTATAGTTTTTGCTTGCAATGTTTGTACGAAGGCGCTTAGTGGAACAAACCAGGTCTTTACGTCGTTTGGTATTATACAGGATCGGATCAAAACCAAGTTCTGAATGTTTTTTTAATAGAATTTTCAGAATGAAAAGTTTTCGAACCGAAAGAACCTCACACAGTAAGTAAAGATCGGCTGTCGGAAAGCGACGAGGTTTCCCGATAATTACTTTTAAGACAGATCGCTGAGCTCGTTCCAGTCGTAGCATATGGGACTTAGCGCAGCCACCCCATGAAGTTATACAGTAACCAAGAATAGATTGGACAAGGGCGTAATACACGTTGATTAAATACCTTAGGTCAACGACACTTCTGAGGGATTTGAAGGCAAAAATGAGTTTGCGGACTCTGGAGACAGTATAATCAATGTGTTGCGTCCAACTCATGTTACTTTCGATCCAAACACCCAAGTACTTTACCGAAGAAGAATGTTGAAGTGAGATACAGTTGCAAGGGGTGAGGGATGGAGAGCAAAGATGAGCACGGATGTTGAACATTGTAGGTTGTGAACCAGTAGTAGGAGCAAATGTTAATGCAACGGTCTTGGACAGATTTAGGGTCAGTAGATTGGAATTCAGCCAGCTAATAACGGAGCGTAAAGCATTTTCAGTAAGAACCTGGATTTCGTTCCAATTTCGTCCATGCACAAGAAGAACTGTATCGTCTGCATACGATATAATTTTGCAGCTCGGAAGGGAAAGTTTGCAAAGATCGTTGATATAAAGTAAAAATAAAGTTGGGCCAAGCACGCTGCCCTGAGGAACACCAAAAGTGAGACATTCTTCACTGCTCCTGAAGCCTTGTATTACGACATGTTGTGAGCGGTGGCTAAGGTAGCTTTTAAATAAATCCAGAGCAATCCCTCTAATACCAACTGATTCCAGCCTAGACAAAAGTATAGGTATAGACACAGTATCGAATGCCTTTGATAGATCAAGAAATATGCCAACTGTATTGAGACGAGTTTCAAAATTTTCTATAATGTGATTTGTAAGTTCTGAAACAGCGTGTTCCGTTGATTTTTGTTTCCTGAAACCATATTGATTAATTGCCAAAACATTATTTGCGTTTATAAATTTTAATAATTTTGAATTTAGGATCTTTTCGAAAATTTTTGACAAAGCTGTTAGCACCGAAATTGGTCTATAGTTTGTGATACTGCGTCTGTCACCACTCTTAAATATAGGGTGAACAATTGCCTTTTTAAAGGAGCGAGGAAAAATACCTAAATTAACGCATAAGCTGAAAATGTGTTTAAGAATTGGGATAAGAGTATATCGTGATGCTTTAATAATCTCTGTAGAAATACCATCCCAGCCAACCGCGCACTTGTCCTTCAGCTGCAAAATAATTCGCTCAATTTCCGCATTATCAACATTAAGCAAAACCATAGAGTTAACATTGGGATTAGATTTAAAAGAATTATTAGTTTGGGGAGGTATTTTAGAGGCTAAAGATTTGCCGACGCCAGCAAAAAACTCATTCACTTTATTAACAGACATGTGAGGATCATCTGATAATTCTAATAGATTACTGGCAGAGTTTTCTTTTTTAGTAAGGTTTGCAATTTTGTTAATGACATTCCAAGCTGATTTTGGGTTGTTCTTCACTTTTTGAAATTCGCGCTGTTCATATTCACGCTTAACTTTTTTGAGGAGGTTATTACAAAAGTTCCGGTAACGTGTGAAAATTACTTTCTTCGTTAAATTGTCGGGATTTTTTCGAGAGTGTTTGTGCAGTTTGTCACGGTGCCGAATACACCTAAGAAGACCAGGAGTTATCCAGGGTTTTATGATACGTTTTCTACTAGGTATGCTAACAGTAGAGGTATTATCTTTTATGATAGTAGATAGAAGGTGAATCAATTTATCAGTGGCTTCATTAGGATCGTTACTACCAAGAACTGAAGAGAAATCTGTCTTTGATATAGTAGCAACAATCTCAGGAATATCAAAACGCTGGTATTCCTGGTTAAGTTTATAGTTTATAATATTCGTAGAACAACTGAAAATAACTGGGATGTGGTCAGTGAAAATACTATCTAAAATAATGGTTTTACAATTTAGAGGCGAACGAGCAATCACGTGATCAAGACAGTTATTGCCTCTAGTAGGGTGAAGATGTGCTGGAAGTAAAGCGTGAGATGCAAGTAAATTTAAATAATCATTTACAGTGGTATCGTTTGAGGCTATATTTATGTTTATGTCACCTATTACAGCTACAGTTTTAAAGGATTTTAGTGAGTGGATTACTTTATCTAAACTATCTAAAAAACCAGCTAAATTTAGATAAGATGGAGATCTATAAAGAGCAATAATAGATATTTTATCATGAAATTTTAAAACTAAACAATTTGCATCTTTAAAGTCTGGTTTGACAATTGAATATTTAATGTCATTTCTGATATATGCTATAACACCATCATTTTGATTTTTGTGTTCTGAACGATGGCAATCAAAACCTTGTAATAAAGGCAGATTAGGACATTTGCTCAACCAGCATTCACTAAGAATAAAAGCATCAAACTGGCAGTGCAATCTGTGTATTAATGTTACAAAATTGTCAAAATTTTGATTTATGCTTCTAATGTTTACATGAAGTACATTAAATGCGCCAGATATGAGTGCTGAGGCATTTTCAGGAGAACAAATTTTAGATTCTGAGACTGAGATTCGGTCTAAGTTATCATTTATGTAATTCAAGTCATTCATTTTGTAGTGGAAAAATCAACAGTTGATTAATAACTATATAACTGCAAAAATTTGACAATAGATTGTACCTTGATACTAAATTAAGATTTCTGATTTGGCAAGATGAAGATTGCTCTCGGTGTAGTTTTGTATGTAAAAAGTATGTGAGTGAATACAAGAATGAGTGTAAATGCAATTGCGTAAGTGTGTAAGACGTGTGTAAACCTATCAGATTACTAATACTATCAAATTGAGAAAAATTACTAGCGGAGACATTCAATCCTAAAACAGATAAAACTAGTCATTTCGCAGCTGATAGGTTTGTAAGGTCCTCTTCACTCGAGACGCGTATCAATGGACCGTTTTCTCTCTTCCGTATGAAAATCTTGCCATGCGAGATCCAACAAAACTTGTAATCGTTGACCTTCGCACAATCTCTAGTCAAAAAATGCAGCCTTTTCATTTTAGCAGTTAGATTTTCCGATATGAAAATAGGCTTAGAGGGTCCAGATATCTTTAAATGTTCCGTACTTAATCTAGACGGCGTTTTATTAAAATTACGATACATTTTTATAATTTTCTCTTTCATCAACGTAGACGATAGGTCAACAATAATCGTCCTATTTTCTGATTCTTTGGACCGTAATCGAAAAATGTCCTTAATTTCAGACTGTTGAATGGGAACATTCAAAACTTTCCCTATGTTGAGGACAGTTTCCGCCAAACTTGTCTTTGTTTCATGTTGTGGGGCAGGAAGATTTCTTATTTCTAGGCACGTTGCTCTTGAACTATGCTCTAAGTTCTCAATTTTATCCTCAAGCTGTTTGATGTGCTGGCAATCAGTAGAACGGGCAGCCTCTAAAGTGGCAACCTTATCTTGCAATGAGTCCAAGGATTTCGTCATAAAGTCCAAAGACTTCTTAATTTCATCGATTGCGCCACATAATTTATCAGCCCTCTTATTCTGGTCATCCTTTAGTTGCGCAAACATCTGTCGCATTTCGACCATAAAGTTGTTTAATTTTTCGTCGTCGCATACTGAACGTTTTCTTTTCCGAAGCGTAATGTTCAAACTAGGTTCGGATGTGGAGTGGTGCAGTTGTGTAGCCGGCACTGCCAATTCTCCTGCTGCTGCAATTGCAGCGGACCCAGAGTGACGAGCGCTCGCAGATACCGAAGTAGGTAGAGGAGCAGAGATAGTTAGTTCAGGGGTAGAGGGGGGAGTACGTTTAAGCGGCATTATTATGGTTTTGGTGCCAGATAATAGCAAACGTGTAAAAATATAAAGATAGATGCAATTGAAGTCCCCTTCCAAGAAATATCACTGTGTCTGTGTTAACGACGGCGTAAAATCTGCGTAGCGCATAGATTGTCGTAGCAGGCTTGTAGACGTCCGTAGACAGGTATTCGTAGTCCTGGTAATGTGAATGATACACGCATCAAGCTTGTGATTGCTAATTTTGTCGACGTTGTGCAGCAGTATGATGGCTCAGTGGTCAGATCACAGGTTCGGGACACAGCACACACCGAGTTCGAGTCTCAGAAACCGAATAACACTTTTTCACTCGATTTTATATTTATTATTTATTTAAATTTAATTTGTTAAATTTGCAATAAACAATGAGCACGTCTACACTTGTCCGCGATCCGGGGGGAAGGGATCTATATATATCGATTCTGAACTAACTAGTTTCGGGTTGTACATTCAATCCTGTTACACGTTGTAAAGTCTCCTTATTTTCTCTGTATGTATGTATGCGCTAATCTCGTAAAGAGGTGACCGGCTTTGTTCCTGTTTGAAACATTAAAAAGAGGATTTTCTGAGGAAGGTTTATATCTATAATTTATTATTATCGTACTTATATTTACCGAGACATCTCGGTTTTTGTCAAAGAAGTCGGGTGCAGCCCCACAAAATACTTACCTAATAAATGTTACCCGTGCATTATTACATATTCTCTGCCCGTGCGAAGCCGGGGCGGCTCGCTAGTATATTTATAAATTTAATCGATTTGACTGCTCTTTGGGTAGATGCACAGACCAATCAGCCTTGCTATGGTAGATGTCCGTCTATAAATAGGTACTAATCTAAGCTGTAGTGAACAACAGTGTTCGCCATATTCATTACAAAAAGATCTTCACGCCAGGTCCCTAACAGGGTAGGCAGAGCGCCAGAAATTCCGGTCCTGACAAAAAGATAAATAATATATTTGAAATGTAAGCTTCTTTAGAGGCGCCTTGCACTTTTAGTGATGGGTAAAAAAAAATAAACTGGCGTCAGGACACGTGACCCTGACCGATAAAATGCGTAAGACTGTCATGGTGGTGGTGTGGTGGTGATGGTGGCGTTGGTGGCGATGGTGGCATTAGTGCTGTTGTGGCTTTAATGGTGTTGGTGATGTTGGTGATGCTGGTGGCGTTGATGGTTTATTCAAACACGTTAATTTCTTAGGTCCGAAAAAACTACGATGTAAAAAAAAATTAATATAAAAACAGCAGTTTGTATTCCAATGAAAAATTGGTACCTAGATTCGGGTTCAATTCACGGCTTTTTGGGCACAAATAAATCTATTCCGGTTTATTGCTCACCTTTCTATCCGTTTGTTGGGTTTAGGGATGTCATACATTTCTTTCCAGATGATATAAAAGATAAAATTAATGGTATCGATAACGTTTTCTAGTTCTTTTTTGTGCGAAACCGAACGAAAAACCGTTTACAAACGGTAACGGAACAGGCAGATTAATAGCGAAATCGCTCCCCTAAAACATCCACTCTGGATATGGAATAAAAACATTTATGTATGACGAACAAAATGGCCCTAACGGAAGACCAGCGTTGGTTGCCCCTCAACCAGCACACGCTTAATTGGGGCCAATTTGTAACAAATGTATAATTATTAAGAAAAACATACTATTTCAAAAATTGTGTTGTGCATGTACATTGTTAAAAATAAAGGTGTCTTTCTTTCTTAAAAATTAAAAGAGCAAACTGCATTGTGCAGTTTCTTTAGCTAATCGTAAACAGAATGATGCAAGTGTATCGTCAATTATTGTTAAAGAGAAATTTATATTACTGGTACATTATTAGAGAATAAACTCACAATAATGGCAGTACTGCACAGAAAATTGATACAACTCAATAATAGTAGTTAAAAAAGGCCTACCACTAGACTTCTCAGGTATATTTTACTAGAGAAGTATGAAAATAGATTTGTAAAATAAATTTCATACCGCTAACGATACAACATCCTTCGATGGGATAAAGAGTAGAAATAAAAAGAATTGCAGACCTACTATAGAAACTACACAAAAACTGGTTTTTACTGGTGGTAGAGCTCCAGTGACGGAGCTCGCGGGCGTAGGCACCACCGCCTTACCTAATATACTTGCCGCTAAATGGTAGTGTTCAGCACTATCGTGTTCCGGTCAGGTGGTAATGTACGGCCCTGTAATTTCCGGCACAGAGGCATAACACCCTTAGGCCTCAGGAGTGGTAACGCATCTGCATTTTGACCTTGGTCTTTGTGTGGGTGTCTATAGGCTGCAGTCATCACTTAACATCAATGTGAACTGCATGCTTGTTTGCCACTTCCATTACATAAAAAAAAAAAAAAAAAAAAAAAAATATTAGATAATGCTTTTAAAATGGTACCCGTTCATTTTACCGACAAACGTTTCAAATCGCTTCATTACAGAAACAACAATCATTACAAAACTCCGCTCGTCCGACGCACCGTTCGGTGTTAGGTATTTTTTTTTGCTGACAGTAGGTATTACTATATTTTATACATTTACGTAATCAAATGTTTGCGAAATAATTAGTATACGAATCAGTGTACAAAACGTTGGTTTTAAAATGAAGATTTGCGTAACGTTTTTCAGTGAACCTTATAAAATAGATTCAGACATTTCAAAACACGAAAATTGAGAAGCTGGGTATTATTTGATACAACCCTAGAACACACGTAATATTACGTAGGTATACCGTTATTTTATATTGTTTGAAATCATATAAAGTGTATCTATTTTCCATAACGTTATTTCTTCTGATATAAAAGAGCAAATCTAATCTTACTTGGAAAATTGAGCGGATAAGGGACAATGAGTAACGTAGGTAGGAATGTAGTTCTTATGTAGTACCTCCCTAAAATTTAACGTGACCTTATACCTGGTCTTATCTCAAAAGTCTGTAATGAAACTTAGAATGGATATGTATCTTTAATGTTTATTCAGTTTAATTAAATAAGTGTCCGTAGTTTACTCTTAATTATTAAGTATACTTATATGAAGATATATGCTCTTAGTCGTAAAGCTGCATAAAACGTTAGTTTAACATAGTATTTATATCGTATTTTTAAAATATTTTTAAAGATTACAATTTATAAACAACAAAATAAACGACCGGTTACATGCAATAGCAATAAAGCATACACCACGCTCATCGCCGTGAATAGCGGTTGGCAATGGCGTCGCCAGGCGATGATACAGGGGCGGGGGGCAGTTTGGCTATAGTGAAGGCAGGTTGACTCTAGGGGTAACATTTTGGTACCTGTACTTATGGTACATATCAGTCTTAAGAGAGAGGAAGCTCCCCTCCCCTGCCACTCCTTGGGGCGCCTATAGCGGTTAGCTTCAATTCCTGACCCAGACTAGCAATCGTTTCTTGGATCGCGGATGCAATGCCCCGCTGAGATTATCTTAATATATATAAATCTCGTGTCACAATGTTTGTCCTCAATGGACTCCTAAACCACTTAACCTATTATAATAAAATTCGCACACCATGTGCAGTTCGATCCAACTTGAGAGATAGGATAGCTTACATTACGCTATGACTAATAGGAGCAGAGCAGCGCGGGCGAAGCCGGGGCGGGCCGCTAGTACGACTATATATTTAAAATATATATATACGCTAGCACTCACAGCCCCACAGTAGGTATAAACCTGTTTCGTGGGTGCCGTTGTACACATAAAACACATACACAAACACCCAGACCCGAAACAAATATCTATAGGCCATACAAATATTTGTCTCAGTGCGGCGATAGAACCCGCGACCCTTCGAATCAAACGGTCATCTCACACCGCTGGACTAACCGGGTCGTTAAATTGGAGTTGTGCCGGCGCCTCCGTGCTGGAAATCCACATCCCGCGCTGGGGTAACTACACTATCAAGAAGAGGGTGCAAATCCACCACACCCCTGTAGTTATGGGGGCAGACAGGCTCGAGTAAAGGCCACCTCCAGTCCCGCACCGACGTAGAGCTTCGCGGCTACAGGCTATGAGCAATTGGCTACGAAGTTAAACGCCGTCGAAGAACCATCTTGATGATGCAATAAAATTATGATCGCGAACTTTTTTGTCAATGTCAAGATCTATCTATAAATGAGAGAGATCTATTCTATCTATAAATTCACTTGTGAACCATACCATATATCTACCATACCAGTGTAAGAAAATTTCATCGAAATCCGTCCAGCGTGATTGAGCAATAAACACATATACATACTTTCACATTTTTCCTAGTAGGTAGTTATTTTTTTTTTAATGTAATGGAAGTGGCAAACAAGCATGCAGTTCACATTGTTGTTAAGTGATGACTGCAGCCTATAGAGACCCACACAAAGACCAAGGTCAAAATGCAGATGATGCGTTACCACTCCTGAGGCTTAAGGTGTTATGCCTCTGAGCCGGAAATTACAGGCTCGTACATTACCACCTGACCGGAACACGATAGTGCTGAACACTACCATTTAGCGGCAAGTATCAGAATCAGAATCAGAAACTCATTTATTCATTTAGGGTGACAGGCACCTCTTATGACACGTCAAAGTATATTAGGTAATGTGGTGGTGCCTACACCCACGAGCTTCGTTATTGCAGATCTACCATCAGTAGAGTTACGTAAGATAATCCTATTTGAAAACTTCGTGTAAATCAGATTAGCGCATAACAATATCACAGTGAATCAATGTAAGATTTCATGGTGATAACGCCAAAAAATGGACAGAAGAATGATGTCCGAACCACTGTTTTACCATCCGGATTCTCTCTCAAAGCTGGTTTACTATTATCTACTTTGTATATTTTTCTTTTTGGTTTCTTAGCAACAGTATCTTTACTACTAAGTTGATTTGATATTTCCGCTTTTCTTAAGCTCCTTTGCCCAGTTTCCTGGAATCCCTTCCAATAATGTCTGAATCCATTTTTATCCATAAAGATCCGTTGTGAAGGAAAATCCGTGTTGTGTCTCTTCTGTATAAAATCTTTGAAATGATCTGTTATAATGTGTACAGTTGGATTTAGTACTTTAAATTTCTCGTTCCTGAACATGATTTCGTCGATTTTCTGGAAATCTACGTGGTCTGGAAATTGTGCTGATGACGTATGAAACTGTAAAAAAAGTTGTCTGTAAAGTCGGTTCGATGTTCAACCTATATTCTTACTAGCGGAAGAATTTTCTACTACTGGAAGAGAATTCTTCCACTAGTGCAGTCACTCAATCGAACAATGGCGGTCAAACCATTCCAAATGGACGGTAGTAAATATAACAACACGGGATGGACGGCAAGCACGACACATGTTTAGAGCCTTTTTCCTGTCAAGCAAAGGAGATGTTGCAAAAATGTATGGACCCCCGGCCATTGTACACAATATCATTAACAAGCAAAATCAATACAAAAACGTTTTTTACTGCATATTTTCTTCAATTAGCTTTGTTTGCAGTTACAAAACATTATTTGCAGTTAGAATTGCAACTCAAAACCAACATGGCGAATATGGCGGGCGAAGTCATTTTGATAAATTTTACTAATAATCGATACTAATCGATTTCCAACTTAAAGAAATTCATCGGAACTTCTTTAATTTTTTTTAAAGAAGTTCCGATGATTTTTTTAAGTTTTTTTGTTAATACCTATGTGATGCACTAGTAAGATACATATGGCATTCGTTTTGTTTTATCTACATAGGTACTATCCCAAGCGTAGGCTGTATCGCCGCCATGTTGAACATGCTTGAAAATTATAAAATAGTTTGAATTAAATGTGGTTGTAACTCTAAATTTCTATTTTCTTGAACAAATTAATTGTATTTTTTTCGGATTCTTTTTTAATTTACCCATTTTTTGAGGTAGTGTTCGAACCAGAGCCGAGCTTGTCTTGCCTTGCAGCTGGACAGGAAAAAGGCCCTTATAATGTTTAATTTCTGTGTAGATGCCGCAGACTTCACTTAACATCAATGTGAGCTACATACTTGTTTGCCGCTTTTCTTACACAAAAAAACTAACTAACTACTAGTACCTCATCAATACATAGTATAAAACAAAGTCGCTTCTAGCCATCTGTCCCTATGTACCTAGGTATGCTTAAATATTTAAAACCACGAGCCGGATTTTGATACGTTTTTTTTTAAATAGATAGTGATTCAAGATGTAGGTTTACTATATAATAGTAGATAAACATTGTCAATAAAATTTAAGAGGTTTCTAAGCTGATGTTTTTTTTTTTAACAAACTTTTTTTGCTTTTACATTGCTAACGTTGACCGACCGTACGAGACAAATCAAAATAATGTTGCAACCGTGCGAAGCCGGGGCGGGTCGCTAGTTATTAAGTATTTACCTTAACACACAGAAAAATTAAGCACAAAATCCTGAACATTGTTCGAAAATATTCAAATTCTTGTCTTCACAAAACATAATATCTGCCAATTCAAAAAACAGAATTGACTCATAGGTATGATTGAACAATAAAATTATTTTACATCATCAATAATTGAGATTTTAATTATTTGCTTCATCTTATACGATTTCAATGAATAAAAATCGGCCAAGTACATGTTGGGTAGAGTTGGCAGATGGCCAGGAAATCCGGAATTTTTCCGGAATTTTGCGTGTTATCCCGTGTCCAACAATTTACTTGCCCCTGAATAAAAAAATGCAGGTTTGAATACTGGAAACTGGAACCGTGCTACCCCTATTCGTAGCACAGTACTAGTTTCCTATCTAGTACTTGAGTACATATATTATGTCAATGAGTAGGTAACCAAGGATATTGGATTATCAAATAAAGTACCAACGAATTGACAGACGAACAGGTGTAAAACCATTTTAATGAATCACAATACAAATTGTACAGATACAAAAACCATACTCATAAAATATTCATACAAATTACAAGTATGGCCAATGCTGGATTCTGTAATGAAAAAACATCACTATACATTACAATATCAGATAGCACGTGCTACTATTTCGAACAGCGATTGTACCAAATAGCTGATTACATTGATTAAATACACGGAAATACAAATTTTTTATCGATACAAATCCGGTACCGGAAAGCGAAGCGTAGGCAGGCCTCCCACAAGATGGACCGACGACCTGGTGAAGGTCGCGGACAATCGCTGGATGAGGGCGGCCCAGGACCGTTCGTTGTGGCATTCTTTGGGGGAGGCCTTTGTTCAGCAGTGGACGTATTTTGGCTGAAATGATGATGATGATGACAAATCCGGTACAAAAACATCGAAAACTGTATTAAAATCTCAATTACAATTAAAATTGGAGTTTTGTTTTCATTTAATTAAAATTTGTATCAAAACAAATTTTTGTATTGATACAAATTTTTAACATTGCCCTGTATACATGTTTTCTGTAATAGCCATACATATAGAAATTCGCGTTGTTTCAATGCACAATTTTGTATCGCTAAAAATATGTATCGACTCTAATCTTACTAATAAAACTTTTAGGACATTTATATCGTTTATTTATCTGTTAATATAAAAAAGGAATCGTATTTCCAGGTTCTTTATTGTGTTTAAATACAAGGAACTTTCTGAAATCACTGGAAATCCAATGACTTTTTTATATAACGGTGAAATAAATATTGATACCGTATTATTTATTAGTAAGGCAATTAGGCGCTTGTAAGACTGTCGATAAAACTAAATTGGCAAGCCTTAATATTAAGTCTGGCGTTTTAAGTAACTATATGTTGCTTTGCTTTTACGTTCCTTTTGGGACAAAGAAATTGACTGAAATAAAACTAGCGACAATATGCGGTAGCCTTGTGTATTATCACTGAAATCAATTTTACTTTTAGTCTTTTAATGCAATTGTTGACTTTTTTTTAATAGATAAGAAGCTCGATGAAGACCTCGACACAAAAACTATAATGAAGTTGGGTTCACACGCAGTTTAATCTACCGTTACTCGCTAGCGATTTTTTTTTTGTCATTAAGTTGACAGACAAGCAGACACCTGATGGAAAATGGTCATCGTCGCCTATGAACATTTGCAACACCGGGGGAGTTGCCAACGCGCTGCCAGCCCTAAAGGGCTCTTTTGACGCAATTTTTGAAGAACCCCATATTGTAGCACCGAGGGAGCACCTCAGTTCGTTTACACGTTCTGGGCAGAAACGAACGAGAAAACCGCACCGTGATTTATAACATTTGCGCCCATACGATAGCGGTTTATCGGTATTTATTTTACAGTAGATGCGTATGCAATTTTTTGTTATGTAACGAATTTGGCAAACAAGCTTGCAGTTCACATGTTAAGTGATGACTGCAGCCTACAGACATCTACACAAAACCCAGAAGTCAAATAGGTAGATGCGTTGCCACCCCTGAAACCTTAGTTGTCATGTCTCTGTGATAGTTATTACGGGGCCATATGAAAAAGGATGTATTAGGTTATGTGTCTTCTTTGGCTGATTTTAAAATTTAGCTACAAAAAAACTTAAATATTTTCATAAGTACTCTAAATGAATAGGCCTACCACGCAGTGCCGTAGCCATAGGGGGCAGCTGAGGTGGCCCACACCGGGTGCCACCCGTTTGGGGGTGACACATAACTTTACTTTTAACTTTCGCATTTATTATACCTACTAGGTGGGCGCCAGAGACAGAGCATTTGCTCAAATAGGGAGGTACGACGGTGAATAATGGAGACATAAGATATAAAAAGTAGGCAGTATTTCCGTTTTTCTGCTCATCAGTCCGGGTGCCACCCATGTTAGTTCGCCACTGCTACCACGTCCACACAGATGTCGCGATCTATCGATCTGTGTTCAAAAACCGACACTGGCAAGTCGGCAACAAGCTTTTGCATGCTTACGTGAGCCAAACACTGTTATAGTCTAAGATCTGAATCTAGATCGACCTTCACCTATCTGATAACCGAAAGAAACATTTTTTTAATCAAATATCAGCTAGCGGAATCTTGGCAGGCGTGAAAACGTAACATTATATAATATTCCATCGCCAATCGCTTTGCCAACAGTCAAACAAACACTTAACACTAGTGAACTCGAAACAAAACTTATACATTATTTAGAATCGACCCGCTAAATGTAAGCCTACACTAACATTATTCGTTTACCTGTTGACTAGTAATCTGTTGGATATGTGCTCACTCGTAGATCTAAATGTCTGTGGAACTACCAACTATTTACTATTATAATGTACTCGTATTAACAATAAAATTATGGAGTCATTAAGAAAGTAGCAAGGCTATTCGTAACCTAAAGATTCAGTCAATTCATTCACTTGTTCATTCGAATGGAAGAACGAATGATTTTTATAATACATTATCTGTTTATTTTATAGGATCGTAATAAAAATAAAATTTTCATATAGAGTATCATGGTAAGATTTGTACAGAAAAATGAAAAGAAAGTTACACGGTGAAACAGCTTTTTGAAATTTATTCTATACAAATAAAATAAAATTGGAGTGACACGGTACATATACCAAAAACTTTTTTTTTTTACTATTTTTGTCTGTCTGTTTGTTACGACTAGTCTTGGGAACGGCAGGGCCGATTTTGACGGGACTTTCACAGGCAGATAGCTCATGTTATAAGGAGTAACTGAGACTACTACCGCGTAGAAGTTACAAAATTATTGTTCAATATCTCAACGGACGAAATCGCAGGCACAGCTAGAATTATATAACGAACTTAAACAACATTTAATTTCAAAGGTGTTTTACCATGCAACTTTTTTCACTTTTTCTACACAAATTAATGTATGAAACTTGCCATGATTGATTCCTTCCGATACCACCAATACAGACATTTTTTTTGTTTAATAGATACGACGACTGGACATGTAAGATTTATAATTTGCTCATGTGTATGAGTTTCAAATTATTTAAGAGAAAACAATAAGATGATAAATTGATTCCTACTTTTACAATTCTTTTCGTCAATATCACGCTCTCCAATAAGACACTTAATTTTTCTATGCGTCTGAAAATAAATACGAGTGTTAACTAAGGATCTAAATTCAGATGACATTGTGATTTCCTCATTCATTCGTTCCCATTCACTAATGAACAGTCACCACAAAATCCAACCCCATTGCACTCACAAAAACCTCTCGCACCAATTAGTAACAAAACAATTTAGAAAAATACTAGGATTAAGTTTGTCGTTTCATACTGGTGCCCTTATAAGCTCCTTGATACTAAACAAACATCGGTAAAATTGCGAAAAATATTTTCCGCCCCCCAAATATAATATTTACATCAACAATATTAAAAATCGAATATTTACGCGAATAATATTAATATTGCAAGTGTCATAAGTTAATGTCTCAATTTACATCCACATTTTCACATTCACAATAAATATGAAAAAATATATTCTATGTAAACAGCTATTTTTAAGTATTTTAAGACAGCATTTTTTATATGGAAATATAAGTAATATTTAATATACATTCTATTTACAAAGCTAGTCTTACGAAGGTATAATGAGTAAATTACAATACTGATTAGAAAAAATAGAAAAGGAAAACACTGGAAACAAATTATGCTAAAGATAAAAAACGAAGCAAAATAAATACATTACTTTAATTATTATGATTGGAATTAACCTATAATACTATTGTATATTGATTCATGATTAAGCTGCGAATGTATAATTATTAATCTTGATTAATTTAGTCGCTAATTAATAAAATTCCATATGGAATTTCAGAATAAAAAAAACGCATTCATTTACATTCTTTCGACAATTATCACACAAGAATGTCAATTTTACATTTGAAGTGATAAGTTACATCGAGTATTTTATTAGAATCATAAAATGTGCCAGAATTCGGGCTGCCATGTTTTTTATCATTATTCATATATATTTCTCACCATCTCTCATGGATAAATATGTACAGTATCCAACAAGGAATAATGCACATCGACTTCGGCTTATTTCGGGTCTGTAGAGCGTCATCTCTTTCGCATCTTACTATGACGTTTGTCAACCATTTTGATCAAGTATTGACCAATACCGGACTATCAGTGCTTACGTAAGTATCTCCTCTACGAAGTCGAAACTAGCCTAGTCTCTTTCGTATGCTCGATGTGCAAATTCAATTCAACATTTCCTGCTGGGTGCTGTAATTTCCATCTAATAATTATGCTTACTATTATTTATTTATGATCTTTATTTTACAATTCTATAATGGCAACCCTGTTAGTATAAATATGCTTCGAGACGATAATAGTTAGATCATATATTAAAAGTATTACTCAACAATTTAGTGAATTCTTAAATTTCCAATATTTTATTTTACAATTTGGCAATTAATTTATTAAAAATTATTACATAACACTAATAAATGAATTAACACTTCAATTCAAAAGTGAATCGTAAATAAATGTGATTTTTTAATATAATTATTTAAAAAACAATGTGCCTTTTAATAACTCTAATTTTAAACGCGATCATCACTGCGTGTAACGAAACGTGACAGTCCATTTACGAAGCGCGTTCCATTTTTGACATGACAGGAAACGTCAAATTTTAAAATTCACGAAAGGAGATGTTGCGAGCTCGGCTCTGGTTCGTACACGTCCTCAAAAAATGGGTAAATTAAAGAAGAATCCGAAAAAAATACAATTAATTTATTCACGAATATATTTTAGAGTTACAACCACATTTAATTCAAACGATTTTATCATTTTCAACTATGTTAAACATGGCGGCGATACAGCTGACGCTTGGGATCAATCGATTTCGATAGTATTTAGATAATATTACTTTTTTCTCCACGTACTATATAATCAAAATACAATTTAAAAAATGAAAATGTCAAAATGACATCCCCCGCCATATTCCCCATGTTGGTTTTGAGTTGCAATTCTAACTGCAAATAATATTTTGTAACTGCAAACAAAGCTAAATAAGTGAAAATATGCAGTAAAAAACGTTTTTATATTGATTTTACCTGTTTAATGATATTATGTACAATACATGGCCGGAGGTCCATACATTTTTGCAACATCTCCTTTAAAACCGTTCGCAATTTTTTTCAATAAACTAACACTTATGCTGCACTTTTGATCCAAACTCGTGTAAAATGTCACAAGCCATTTCTAAGTCATTTCGGGTTATACCCAATGCTCTGACGACGATGTCTTTGGGATAACCCTCACCGACTAGTCGCGCGATGTAGTCCAAATTAATATTTTCATAGGATACATTGTCGCCGTATTTTCTGCCATGTTTATCGTGGGTTAGTGGGTTGATTTTCTTTGCTAAAAAAGAAAAAAAAATTTTTTGAAAATAAAAATATACAGTGGAACATAGAACCTCCGCCTTTTTTTTGAAGTCGGTTAATAAAATTACATAGTTGTAACATTTTATTTTTCGCAGTAATACATGTGAGTGAACTTTAGAAATTAAAAAAAAAATGGAAGAAAACTTTGATTTCGGACTTAACCAGACTTAAACTTCGGTAGCTTAGTGGTGAAGCGGCTGGACTGGTTATCCTGAGGTCGCAGGTTGGATTCCTGCCCGAAGTAAAATTTTACTTTCCATTTTTTTTTTATTTATATAATTACACAAAATTTGATATGAGGAGGTGGAGTGCCAGTTTAAGAGGCGCATTACCTAATCTAAGTGGCAGTGATCAGCGCTATCGTGCTGCGTTTTGGTGGTAATGGCTCCGTAATAACTATAGGTCGCGCCAGGTAAAAAGAACGCTGGCGGTCAAGCTGCGCAGTAGACGATTTATCGATCTATTTGGTGGTATGAGGTGCGGCGTTTTCAATCTGCCTACCAATACACGAAACCGCAAGCGAAAGCTAGATCAAAAATAAACCAATAGGGCTAGTACTTTCGTGCGCGAGTGTACCGATGCGCGAACACATCCCTTCTACTTTCTTCCAGCGTTCTTTTTACGTGGCGCGACCTATACCACAGAGGCAAAGCAACTAAGCTCTTAGGAGTGGCAACTTTTTATCCATTCTGACCTCTGGTATTTGTGTGTCTATAGGCTGCAGTCATCACTTAACATCAGTGTGAACTGCATGCTTGTTAGCCACTTCCATTACATTAAAAAAAATGCTACCTTGGTGGCGTGATGCCAGCAGGTCTTTACTATTAAGATCACTTCAGCCTAAGCACGTCCACTGTTGGACGAAGCCTTCCCCTAAGATGCCAACAACACTGTTGTGCGTCATAAGGAGGAAGTATGCCATGCATTGGCATATTTTCCCCTTATGGGCATTCAGATTGGTGAAAAGTATACAACATTCTAAAAATACTTAAACCAACGTTGATTAAAAGAACCCATGTTAATCAAGCTTTTAACTATTTCACTCCCAAAAGGTCCCTAATACTTAAATCTATACTAATATTATAAAGCTGAAGAGTTAGTTTGTTTGTTTGTTTGAACGCGCTAATCTCAGGAACTACTGGTCAGATTTGAAAAGTTTTTTCAGTGTTAGATAGCCGATTTATCGAGAAAGAGTAATAGGCTATGACTAATAGGAAGGGAGCAGCGCGGGCGAAGCCGGGTCGGGCCGCTAGTATCAAAATAACTTTGTTTATAAGCAAAATAACTTACGCGCAACAGCCAATTCATTCTCCACGGCTACATTTTCATACGATGGACCCTTCACATCTTCCGACGGGAATTTTGGCATAGTCGTCGATTTGGTCGGCTGATGATCAATACTACTACTAGTAGTCGACGGCAAAGACCTCTGTCGTGGCGGTGCGGTCACTCTTACACACGAATCCCTATCAAAACTGGACCTATCATGCCTTAACTCAGGCTTATCCGGCGGTCTTTCGGGGGGATGGCGAAATTCTATATGTCTATTTTCGTTCTTTTCAGTTCTATCTGGTTTTTCGCTTGGTAAAGGTGCTCGGTCTCTGTCATTGCGACTATCAGGCAATTGTCTTTCAGGGTGTCTGTCAGGTACATGTTTCTCTAGTCTATTGTCTGGTAAATGTCGTTCTTGTCTGTCAGGTACTCGAGTTTCGGGAAGTGGTCTTTCCGGTCGAATTTCGGGAGCTGGTCTTTCTGGTCTGCTTTCGGGTAAATGCCTTTCAGGGCGCGGCTCTACGTCCGGTCGATCGTCAGGGTGCCTTTCGGGGGGTGGGACTGGTAAAGGTCTGCTGTTGGATTGGGGGGTGCAGGCTCGTCTTGGTTTTTCAAATGCTCGGGGGTCGGGTGGCACCTAGAAAATATACGAATGTATTAAGTTTTCAAGTAAATTATTCATAGATAAGTATTAAAGTATAATAATGAAGGGTCGTGACGACCGACCACTAGTGGAAAATAATTATTTCCTGAGTGCAGTCAGTCAGGTAAAAATAAAACTAGTAAAAAAAAAAATATTTTACCAAACAAGAGCTGTCAAATGATTCCAACAGGCGGTACTAAATACAATAACGGGGAATGGGCAGCAACGTTCCACGACAAAAGTGCCACTACTGCGATAACCAACGAATAGAGATTATGGCAAATACTCTCCTAATGACGCACTACACTTTTGTCTAATATGTATTAAAGATTTTTTGGGCGAGGAGGTGATAAAAAAATTGTGCTTTTCTATTTTGACAATCGTTATGATGAGGTTTAAAGAAATATGAGATGACATTTATTTTGTTGACTTACGAAACAACGTTTGTTTTAAGTTGTTGAGGAAACAATAAAAATTTAATTGTCATATTTTTCTCGGGAGCTGAAGGGTTTAAAGACAAAGGGGAAATAAAACAACTTGCAAGGATCAAATTAAAATAAAATTTGACAAAAATCATAAAGCGGTTCACAACATACATCTACCTACGGAGTTGCATGTATATAGTGCTAATAGACGGACGGACAGACAGGCAGACCTACAAAACCTTTTTGCCATGTCTACTAAGCCCTAAAAATTATGACTGTTGACTTGTTGTGCGAAGTTTCCCAATATTTAAAACACTTACCTCATGTCTGGTATCAATGAGACCGGTGATAGTTTCTGTGGAACCAGTAATTACAGATGTTAACCGATGTCTCGAATCTGGTTCGGGTTCTAAGGACGACCGCCGTCGAGGTTCTGTCAATAAAATTTTCATTGTTTTATTTTACTACACCACTCACTGGTGGTAGAGGTCCAATTACAGAGCTCGCAGGCGTAGGCATCACCGCATTACCTAATATACTTTGCCACTAAATGGTAGTGTTCAGCGCTATCGTGTTCCGGTCAGGTGGTAATGTATGGCTCTGTAATTTCCGGCACAGAGACATAACACCTTAGGCCTCAGGAGTGGTAACGCATCTGCATTTCGACCTTGGTCTTAGTGTTAGTGTCTATTAGCCGCAGTAATTTTTGAAAGCTCACAAAATAAAATCCTTATTTTTTTTCCCTTTGTTTATAACATAAGCGTAAAAATAATGGCAACCCATTATACGTCCCACTGCTGGGCACGAGTCTCTCCTTTTCTTCGGGGGAGGCCTGGAGCTTACTCCACCACGCTGCTCCAATGCGGATTGGTGGAGGTGGATGGGTTAGTGGCCAACCCGCTGTCGGGTGTTTTCAAACCGCCCCATAAGGCCTCCGACAAGGTTTAATGACTGCTATCTATCGAAAGCAAACGGGACCGACGGCTTAACGTGCCCTCCGAAGCACGGACGCATTTAATTTGCCACTAGCGGTCACCCATCACACTACCCGACCGCGCCCGTAGTGCTTAACCGATTAGATCGCTTATGATCTACACCAGCCGCGAGGCCATGCGCGCTTTTAAGCGTAAAAAACGGGTAGGTAGAGGTAAAAGAGAGTATGAAACATTCTGTTTATATTAATATCAATTATTACAAAAATTTGGACTTTTATCATTGATATACAAAAAACCCAAGATGCACACTCAACTTCTCAAAACCGTCCGCTCGCAAATAGCGCTAAAATGAAAATTTAGCGCTCATTTCAAATAGTGTCACGTCAATCTTAGAGCAGTGCGTACGTGAAAAATGCCGAAGTGTTACGTAAGGTTCACTTTAAAAAAAAATAAGGTCGTGTAATATTTATAACTACGTTTGTACAACTGAGGACAGTTTCGAGTGCTAAGTTTGGCGGTTTTATGGCGGGCTCTATAGCCCGCCATAAAGCATTTCACATCGTTATCTCTGATCTGAATCGAACTCGGGATTCTGACTCGGGAATCGAACACAGGAGCGTAGTAGTAGCCTACTAGGCTACTGAGCCAGTTTATTACAACTAAATAAATGATTGATAAGCAGGACAGAGTATGAAAGTAAATTAAACGCATTCGAGATGAGATCTTTGCGCAAGATCTGCGGTGTATCGCTCACCGACCGCGACCGCGTTCGCAATGAAGATGTAAGAAATAGGATTTGTGTAAATGAGAATATCGGTGTAAAAATGAAAAAAAAAGGCATGCTCCGATGCTTCGGGTATAGAGAAAGAATGTCGAATGAGGGAATGACTAAACAATACAATGAGAATGTGGATGGTTTCAAAACTGACCTACTATGACCAAATAGATCGATTACTGTCTAATGGTGGGGTCAAAAGTCTTCGGAATCGGCGTGCATGTATGAAGAGAATGATGAATGTAGATGAGGCACGGGCGGTACCTCAGGACCGGGATATCTGGCGCTACACACTCTCTGCCTACCTTACCTTTATGGACCTGGCGTGAAGATACATACACATAAATAAATTAAAAACATACCTATAGCTACAGCGGAAGCTGCAGGTATATCTTGGACACTAGATGCGGCGACAATAGTTTCTGCTGGCGATAAACTCTTCCTCGGAGGCAAGGGGGGTGCTCGGAGTTCCCCGTACGCATTTTCTGTTGGAACGGGGGCTTTTCTGGAAGCTCGAGGTGAGTGTCGGGGCGAAGCGCCGGCTGACCTGACGCCTGGGCGGAGCGCATCGATCGTTGAGGTAGCGGCGTTGAATTCTGCCCAATCCTTGATCGAAAATTTGTGGTTAGCGACCGATACCGGAAAGGGTAGGTAAAAACATGGATAAATAAATGGATGGATCGTTCATACAGCTTGGCAAAGAGAGAATTATGAAAGGATTTGACAATCCTCTTGCTTTTAATTTCGAATAAAAAGCAAGAGGATTGTCAAATCTTTAAATAATTTAATTCACATCCGAAAATCAAGAGCGTAGAAAGATAATACAAACGCAGATCTGTATTTTCCGAATGGTAAAGAAAATAAAAACATGCATTCAGGCATACATGAAACACTCGATTTTTGAGTCCCACATGTTCCGTCCAATTCGGGGATCGAACCCGGCACCTCGGCGTTATTGGCCTGCCACCACTAGGCTACTGAGGCAGTTAGATTTTAGTTACTTTGTAAAACTATCATCATCATTTCAGCCAAAAGACGTTCACAGCTGGACAAAGGCCTCCTCCAAAGATTGCCAGTACGCTTCGTCTTCTAGTACGCAGTCGTTACACGACTCTTCAGATAACAATACTATTTCCACGTTTTGTCACCGTGTGTTAGCAAAATATTTGGCTTAGTCAAAACCTGTTTACTGGTGGTAGAGCTCTAGTGACGGAGCTCGCGGGCATAGGCACCACCGCATCACCTAATATACTTGCCGCTAAATGGTAGTATTCAGCACTATCGTGTTCCGGTCAGGTGGTAATGTACGGCCCTGTAATTTCCGGCACTGAGGCATAACACCTTTAGCCTCAGGAGTGGTAACGCATCTGCATTTTGACCTTGGTCTTTGTGTGGGTGTATATAGGCTGCAGTCATCACTTAACATCAATGTGAACTGCATGCTTGTTTGCCACTTCCATAACATAAAAAAAAAAATACAATAACAGTAACACAATAAATATTGCACATCGAGCCTAGGAAGGATACTTCGGCTTATTTCGGGTCTGTAGAGCGTTATCTCTTTCGCACCGTACCTATTTGACGTTTGTCGACCATTTTGATCAAGTTTTGAGCAATACCGGACTGTCAGTGCTTGCGTAGGCAGTGTGCAACAGAGAAAACGCTCTACGACGTCGAAACGAGGCGATCGTCTCTTTCGCAGACTCGATGTGCAATATTAATTGTTGAGTACCTTCTGTATTCAATAATGACACCTTTTTAACAGGATCAATAGATAGATTACGATAGTTATCTAGGTATTTATATATAAAAATAAACCATTTACTTTACCTTATTATCGGCATAAACAAAATAAATACCTATGTGGAGCAGACAAACTTATGTACCTATCGCAATTTTTTCTATATGAATAACTGACAATTTCGTAGTGTATTTTTTATCTCGTGTATTTGTCAGTGTCTTTAACAGAACAAAAGATGAGTCAAGAACTCTTAACCGGATAAAAGTGTCAGACAATCATTGTTTTGTTAAACAAATCCTAACATAGAAAAGTGCAATCCCATGACTTAAGCCGAACGAACATTCAATGTGCTATGGGTTCCCACTCCGAGTAAGAAAGAGTGGGATTTTCGGACAACATTACTTTTTCGATAGCCTGCAGATATAAGTACAGATTTTTACGGCCCTGTAATTTCCGGCACAGAGGCATAACACCTTAGGCCTCAGGAGTGGTAACGCATCTGCATTTTGATCGTGGTCTTTGGGTGGGTGTCTATAGGCTGCAGTCATCACTTAACATCAATGTGAACTGCATGCTTGTTTGCCACTTCGACTACATAAAAAAAAAAAAAAAAAAGTAGATTAGAGACTGATTTTGGTACGCAAAGATATTTTGTACGGATAACAATTTTAACTGCAACATACATAATAATTAAAAAAACAAAACAAAATCTACGTATCACCAAGCGTATATTGTCAACATTCAAAATACACTTACAAATAAATAAATGGAGAAACATTGCGTGTAAAAATACTTATTTATCTAGTTTTCTAGAATAACGGCGGTATTGTCTTTTTATCAGACTGCTGTTGAACCTAAAAAGGTTATTTAATATGAAATAGGACAAGGATTTTCATAAAACCGGTCTTAGTATTACAATACTAAAGAATCTTTCTAACTTGCAAATGCTACTAACTGATGATACTTTAAATTTCGAAACTTTCAAAAATCTGGGCAAAAATGGCGCCTCCATTCAATGGGTGTGTTTAGATCCATTAACTCCTTACGTCCGTCCATGGTGATTGGCTTACAAATTTTTGTTTTTTTTTGTAAGCCAGTCAGCGTAAAATAATACACACACGTATTACTGACTTAATTAAGCATTTTTTGGACAGAACATACTTAAACTTTAGCAAAATGGCTTCTATCAATTCGCTATTAACATATTTGAAAACTCAGTTAACATGCTGACTGGTTCATACGGTTTTTACAAGATAATAATTAAAATCAATTGAGGTCGGGTTTATAAAAATCCTCATCGTATTATTTTCTTCTGGTTCCTAGGCAGACAACACGTCATTATTTATTTTCAGTGCATTTCAGTTAACTGGCTGGCAAAAAATAAGAAAATATTGCCTAATATCAGTCAGTATTAAACTTTAAAATAATTTATCACGTTATTCATATTTTTGACTATCAAGAACTTGCAATTGAAAAATATAATTATACTCAAATGAGCAAAACATGTAAAGAAAATCGTACTTCTTATTTTTTTTATAAAATTATACAAACTAATTTAACTCGTAACTAAAGCATAAATTAAAATTAGCCTAAAAATACTTATTGGAATACAATAGATTAAATTATTATGTACTTACAATCTTCAATGTTTGTAATAAAAAAAAAACTTAAAAATTAACGACTAATCTAAGCGTAAGAATACTATATTCACAGTGTCATAATTTAAAGGCAATTTTCGATCCAAAAATGGAGAAACAAAATATATAAATAGACTATCTATTTCATATTTTAAAATTATGATAAATTATGATAAATTATAAACGAAGAAAATGCAAAATAAAAAAAATAAGTACGTACTCATACATTTAAATTAAAAATATGTTTAATAATCACACAATTTCTCAATCATACCTCTGATATGATTATATAGATATTTAAATTATAAGTCCATTCAGAATCAAGTCTGGGCAAAAATGGCGCCTCCATTCAATGGGTGTGTTTAGATCCATTAACTCCGTACGTCCGTCCATGGTATCGGCATGGTATGGTATCGGCATCAGATATGCATTTGTAAAAAGACATGTCAAGCAATGAATTAATTTTTTGTTGAAACGATCGATATTTACCGTACAGTATTTTTATGTTGCAACACCACACATGCTTTTGAAGATAATCTAATACTGCTTTTAAATAGTGAGCGAAACAAAAAAAAACTGTGTGAGGTGTTAAATGTGGGACACCCGATTGGAACGAAGTTCCTCTTTAACTTCTAATGAATAACTTTCACTATCCATTGTTTATTTTCAAAAATAAAAAAAATAACTAAAACTACATGAAGAATCACTCTTATCTGTCAGTGACAACCTTATGAAAATCAGAGCAGCAGTCGTTAAGTTTATCGCGAACAGATAGACGGACAGACAGACAGACGCGGCGAAAGATGAAGCGAGAAAACGTAAATCGAAACAAGCTATCTCAATAAGCATTGATTAAGCGATTATTGCATTGATTTCTGCTGACATAGTTTGAATTCGATCACAATGCGTATGAAAACAAAAACAATCGGCTATTGCATAAACAAACATGCCAAAAGATGACAACACTATAATACTATAGAAGAAGTTTCCGATCATCAAAAACATTGTAAATTAGACTTTATTATCATACAAATAAGGCACTAGCGTGAATGATCGGCCATTTCTTCGATAGTACATACACGATACAATGACTGAAGTAAAAATTTGCAATCAAAACCAACACAATTCATATTTCATTAACTATGGACATAAATTATATTAATACTTAAGCATACGCGGTGTGCGGTTGTTTGTGAATGTATGAAATATAATAAAAATTTGGCTGTCTATAAAGTGGGTTAACAGAGGATAATTTTAGGTGACAACGTCATAGACAACTTGATGAAAAAACCGATCAAGTGCGTGTCGTGCCACGCGCCCCTCATAGACAACTTGATGAAAAAACCGATCAAGTGCGTGTCGTGCCACGCGCAGAGTGGGGTTGCGTAGTTTTTAGGTTTGAATAATGTGATACTACTTAAAAATGGCATACTTTTATATATTGAAAAAGACGCATCGATCGATTAAAGTGGCAGCGAGATAGATGCGTCACGAGCCGAACGCTTAAGTCGGCTCGGCTCGGGTGGAACGTGATACTTTTTCCTGCGTGTAGCCGGCGTTCATCGATATATCGATGGGTCCTTGTGATGTTTTGTGATTTTTCCTGAACCTCCCCTTTCGAGCCTCACGTGATTAATGGACGACGCCCATGTGTTTTGCTTGTTTTTTTTTGTTGTATGTAATAAAAGTGGCAAACAAGCACGCAGTTCACATTGATGTTAAGTGATGACTGCAGCCTATAGACACCCACACAATGACCAGAGGTCAAAATGCAGATGCGCTGCCATTCCTGAGGCCTAAGGTGTTATGGCCTCTGTGCCTGAAATTACAGGGCCGTACATTACCACCTGACCGGAACACGGTGGTGCTGAACACTACCATTTACCGGCAAGTATATTAGGTAAGGTGAAGCGCGCATGGCCCAGCGGCTGGTGTAGATCGTAAGCGATCTCCTCGGTTAAGCACTACGGGCGCGGTCGGGTAGTGTGATGAGTGACCGCTAGTGGCAAATTAAATGCGCGTTTCCGTGCTTCGGAGGGCACGTTAAGCCGTCGGTCCCGGTTGCTATCGATGGATAGCAGTCGTTAAACCTTGTCGGAGACCTTATGGGCGGTTTGAAAACATCCGACAGTGGGTTGGCCACTAACCCACCCACCTCCACCAATCCGCATTGGAGCAGCGTGGTGGAGTAAGCTCCAGGCCTCCCCCCAAAAAGGGGAGAGACTTCGTGCCCAGCAGTGGGACGTATAATGGGTTATTATTATATTAGGTAATGCGGTGGTGCCTACGCCCGCGAGCTCCGTCAGTGGAGCTCTACCCCCAGCAAAAACTAAACTAAAAAAAAAAAAACTAAAAACTTTTACATGTTTCATGATAGTGCAAACGCGATACGATACATTGTCAGGGAACAGGGATTTTGACATGTTTTTATTTGAATGTTTCATCAATGCAAACTCACGGTAACACATCGTACTCAGACTTAATGAAAATCAAACATTCACAATCAACCGCCAACACGCATGGAATGTAAACCGGCCGACACTCGAACAACAACTAAGCATGCGGTGACTTTCTTTCGCGTCTCTGTAAAACAAACGCACACACTTTATTCGGGCTGCGAACACGAGCGATTGCCTATCTGTTATACGAAAATGCCTTTAGGTTCTTAATTGATAAGGCGCGTATTGCCTATTGCCATATAATTTGCGATTTCTATCGAAAAAGGTGCAAGTGGCTGGAAACAGATACCTTTGCGAAAACATTAAAATTATCTCATTATACAGCGAACGCACTAGCTGGTGCGGACTGGGGCCGAGTTTACCACCCTGAGTCACCAACCCGATCACGACGGTTCAATTTCGTTTACAGCTTAGATAAATGCAAGGCCTGTCTAAAGATATTGTATTCAAACTAGATATTTCATATTATATAGAACTATTTCGAATCTATTCATCTTTAAAAGAACAAAACGTGATATGCGAGATCTTCATATTTTATCAGACGCTTTTAATTATCACTTTCGCGTTAGATTCGAAAAAAAAGTGTAAGTCAGCCCCGACGCAGGAAGGAGAACGCTAGTCTGGCCGAGTAAAACACGTCCACTCGGTCGCATATCTTATCAATGAAAGGGCAAGTGAACGTTGCTCAAACGTACCAACAGATGGCGCGCATATTTGTCCCAATAATGTTCATTCATAATTTTGTCAGATGTGGTACATACATGTCATCCTGCAATGGCGTCGTATGTAGTATTATTTTTAAAGTGTTTTCCGTGATTTTTCCATCGATTTGAGATGTATGGAATGCACGTCACAGATAGATATACAGAAAGCGTCCTAAAATAATACATTCATTTAGAATGGAATAGCTACGCACGAGCCATTGATCTTAGGTTGTAGTTCCAAAACGAGTCGACAGACAGCGTAAGTGAGCTGTTGCTTTCTTTAAAATTGGTCTCTATTTCAATATGTATTATAGTACTCTGTGGTCGCAGCGCTCGCGGGGGAATAATCTTCCGTGTTACACTTGATTTTACTCCTCATAAAATTTCCGTACCGTGCTTTATAACTCAAATCGTTGCTTATGGAGTAAACTCTAAAAATTGTTATCTGTAAAGTCAGTTTACGGACGATAATTTTACGTGATGACGTCATAAGATAACATGCGTCACAAGCCGAACGTGGCTCTATCGCTTGTTCCGCGTTCTCGCTTGCACGCTCGGCTAACGCGGAACGTGACACTTTTTCGTGCGTACAGCGTCCATCGATTTAAAAGACATTATCACGTGAAAAGACCGATAGCATTACATCTTTCTCGCTATTGCCTATAAAGTATGTACGTGTATTTTCTATGACGGTCACGAAAGCCTTTTAAATTCTATATATTAGTCCCCAACTAATGGCATGCTTTAAAAAAAAGTAAACAAAGGCATAACATATTCGTATAACAGATAAACAAGCAAATGAAACATAAAAAACAGACAAAAGCGTAAAAAATAGGTAACATCTAACATGAGTTTATTAAGTTTAAATACTTGGTGAATTTTATTATACTTTCCCTTTGGAAAAGATTGTAAAAACGTAACTTGATGCCTGTAATCCCCGAAGGGGTAGGCAGAGGTAAATGCATGCATTCAAGCATACATGCAAACACCCACGATTCGCCGGTTACGTTTTGGCCCATGTAACAGGTGGCGAGCCTGTTGACATCTCCGAGCACATTACCAAACTTTGAGGTACTGGGAAATTTCCAGAAAATGGAAAAATCCCAATAGAACCAGAGATAAAGGCTTTTTCACCATTATCTCTGATAACCCCCTACCCGGGAATCGAACCCAGGACCTCAGCGTAGTAGTAGTGGCCTGCTACCACTAGGCTACCGAGGCATTTAAGAAAAGATTGTAAGTTTATACAAACATGCGTCGATATTGTCTAGTGCTCGGTTTAAAGCAGAGATTCCCAAACTATTTTTTCTTGTAGACCCCTTTCATTTTTTTCTGGTTTCCGTGGACCCTCTCCTTGCTACATTTATATCACATTCCAATATTTCCAACGCCTACGTAGACCCCCATCGAGTCCCATGGACCCCAGGGGGTCTATATGGACCACTTTGGGAATCACTGGTTTAAAGCCACCTTTGAGTACATCGCTGTTTTTCTTGAACTATCGTTACTCTCATAATACGTCAAAACAGCAATATACTACAAATTGGCTATATACATATACATACTACGCCTGCAGGTCTAGTTTTTATGTAGATATAGTCTATAGGCTGCAACAGTCATTTTAACGATACCTTTTGGAGCTTGAGGGCACCACGGCATTACCTAATTTATCTGCCGCTAAATGGTAGTGTTCAGCATTATCGTATTCCGGTTAGATGGTAATGAATGGCCGCGTAGTAACTATTGCAGAGCCATAATAACTAAGCTCTCAGGGGTGACACGCAACGCATCTGCATATTGAACTCTGGTCTTTGTGTAAGTGTCTATAGGCTGCAGTCTTCGCTTTTCATCCCTCAGGCCACGAGAAAAATATGACAATTGATTTGTTATTGTTCTCGGACCCAATTAGGTCCATTGCGGCTTGAAGAATGTGAAGTGATGCTAGTTTTATTGTCATTACATAAAAAACCCTCGGAGAGCACGTAAAGCCGTCGGTCCTGTGTTCAATCTCTCTCCGGTCGTGCCGGATTGCCGTCCCATCGGGCTATGAGAAAGAGGGAATAGAGAGTGCACCTGCGTTTGCGCATACACTTGTGCACTATAATATCTCGCGTGCAGTTGGCTAATCTTGAGACTGGCCGCCGTGGCCAAAATTCAGTCCGAAGGACATTATTATTTTATTATTAACTGCATGCCTTTTGACACTTTCATCAAATAAATTTAATAACACCATTTATTATAGACTACAATAAACTCATGGTAGAAATCAGTAAACATTCAAGACATTCAAAAATTAATACCCAAAACACATGCTACTCAAAAATGCACATGCGCTTTCTTGATGCGAACTGTAATTTCAAGTGAGAATATTTATCATAGAGCAAAACGGGCAACCGGCCGACCGGAGGGGAGTAGCCATAACGTTTATTACCGATGCAAAACAGTCTGTAATTTTTTGCGGGAGGAAATTTGTGTGATACACACACACACATCAAAACTCGTCTATTACTACGAAATTCACACGTTGACTTTAAACAATTTCACGTACACATTTAAACATATCGGCCCACTTGTGCTTGTACTTTGACAGAGAGGAGAGCATATGGCAACTCCCCATCGGTCCGCCGCGGCCGATGGTCCGTGTTCCTCTATGATATTCATACTTTTATGCGCATAATACATATTTACTACGCCACTAGGCAATAAGTCCGCCATACGGACTATATAATAATGTACTAGATGTGAATATTTGCTGTTTATTTGAGTGTAATACGAGTAACAGCTTATTTTGTTGGTAACTTTTACAGTCATTGTTTATTTGGCATTACGTATTCATTACGTATCGTGAGCCCCTTATTGATAAATGTATTTTAGCGTTGCTAATCACTCTTTCATCTCTTTTTATCTCACGCAGTTGACAATGCAACTGACAAAGACAAAGCATATTACAGCTTAAACGTATTTAATGTACGTTTATAAATATAGGGTATTTAGAATTTAAATCAATATTCCTCACAATTTTAAATATCATATATAAAGTTTAGTTGATATTCATCAGTTCAATCTATTCCAACATTATGAAGCTGAAGAGTTTGTCTGTTTGCTTGAACGCACTAATCTCAGGAACTACTGGTCCGATATGAAAAATTATTTCAGTGTTAGATAGCCCATTTATCGAGGAAGACTGTAACATCGAATAAGATGAATATGTAGTAGAAGGGTAGATAACATTGCACCCGAGCGAATCAGGGGCGAGCCGCCAGTGATATAATAAAGTCAAGTAACTGAATTCTGTCAGTTACATGTGACTTTATTGTGTGAAAGAAAGTAAAAAATCTATATCGACAACCAATAACAAGCATAAACTGATGAATATCAAAATCATTGAAAAGAATTAATTAGATGAAAAATGTAGATAAATACCTCTCCATCATCGATGTCATCTGTCAGACCGTTAAACGTTGTATTCCTAGATGACCACCCGTTCGCGCTACTGCTCGATATTGTAACATCTGCACCTGGAAATCGTAAGAATAGGACATTTGACAACATGGATTTTTTTTTATTTACGTAATCCGAAAGTAACATGGAAATGAAAAGTATAAACATGAAAATTATTAAAATCGGTAAATAAATTGTAGAATTATCACTGGAGAACAAATCCTGTTGTACAAAGCCACACTTAAACCAGTTTGGTATCCAGCTCTGGGGAACAGCTGCACAGTCAAATATTGCGATCTTACAAAGGTTCCAAAATACTGCGCGTAATAACCAACGCACCCTGGGTTGTGCCCAATGAGCTTTTAAATAAAGATTTACGTATTCCAACAGTGAAAAAAGAAATTGTCCGGTGTGTCACATCATACAATAACAAATATCCTGGCTCAGGTCTTGATGGACGACAAACAAAACATGCGAAGACTGAAACGCAAAACACCCCAGGACTTGTTTTATATTATTTCGCATTAACACATGCTTGTGAAACATATTTTATTTTAAAAGAAAAATGGAAAGAAAAATTTGACTTCAGGCGAGGCTCGAACTCGCGGCCTACTGGGAATCTAGTCCAGCCGCTCTTCCAATTGAGCTACCTCCTTAATTAAGTCCTGCCCGATTTGTCAAATCTTTCATTCACATTTATTGCATTGCTTTATGGTAGCAGCAGCGCCATCTATTGCCAACTATGCTAGTTAGGCAACAGATATAATAGACTTTGCAGTTTATTGAATATCGTAAAGAAGTCGCTTTTACCCTTAATAATTGTTTTATATTATTTCGCATTAACACATGCTTGTGAAAAGCAATGCAATAAATGTGAAGGAAAGATTTGACAAATCGGGCAGGACTTCAGTAGCTCAATTGGAAGAGCGGCTGGACGAGATTCCCAGTAGGCCGCGAGTTCGAGTCTCACCTGAAGTCAAATTTTTCTTTCCATTTTTCTTTAAAATAAAATATACCCCAGGACTTCCTTAACACACAAACAGAAATAATAGAAAAGAAAGCCCACTAAAATGACAAGACTTACATCGCTACTTATTGTCCCAATTACAGGAGACAGACTGTAAAAACAAGATGACAAAAAATACATATTGTAAAAGAGGTATAAAAAAAAATAGTTTAAAAATAAAAAATAAAACACGCACTTGACCGGTTTTTTATTTAAAAATATTTCACTCGCATGTGTTATTGCGAAATCTAATAAAATAAAACAGTTATAAACACTCACTCGATCCATTACAACCGGATGAGCCAGAAGAACCGGACGAATTTGACGATACCGCCTTTACAGCAGTTTTAGTATTCGCTATTCTGAAATTAATAAATTTTAACATGAAAAAAAAAAAATTATAATCAATCGAATGTAGCTTTTATTATCATCGTACAAGGTACCCGTGTTATCAATTAGTATACATATATATAAAAACCAATTGCTGTTCGTTAGTCTCGCTAAAACTCAAGAACAGCTGAACGGATTTATCTTATCTTGATCTTAAAATGTTCGTGGTGGTCTAGGGAAGGTTTAAATTAGAAAAAAAACGAATTATTGCCGGGAAGAGAATGATGAAGGTAGACGAGGCACGAGAGGTTTGTCAGGACCGGGATATCTGGCGCTCTACACTCTCTGCCTACCCCGTTAGGGACCTGGCGTGAAGATACATACATAATTGCCGGGAATACCCTAAAAACAGCCCTTTTGTTTTTCCCATTCAAACGTTTTCTTACTAAAACGTAGAGTCAATTTGAGCTTTATTGCTATTGTATAAAGTTCATATAAATTACAAGCACTCACTGTTGTCTTATCAATGTAGGTGTGTGCCTAACGTCAAAGATGTCGTGGTCAGAAAATAATATCTCTAAATAATTTTTTTTTTTCTTTTCTTCACGCCAGGTCCCTTAAGCAGCATTAACATTCGCATACGATGCGAATGTGATCTGTTTAGTCATTCACTCAATCGACATTCTTTCTATATGCCCGAACCATTGGAGCATGTTTTTTTTTCATTTTTACATCGATATTTGGCAATAGATGGCGCCAGGCATCATTGACATCGCGTTATACTGTTTATGTTTCGAAATAACACATATTTAGTTAGAATTTATGGCTTTCGCAATTTTACCAGTTTGTTAAGTTTGTTTGGTTTGTTTATTGTAAATTCAAGTAAATTGCGTTCATTGCGTAAAAGCGTACATTCTGTCGTCGCTTAATGTCTGTATTAGAAGCGCACTAGCTGACACTTCTGTCAGCGAATTCGATTCGCACTAAGCTGATGTTAAACCTAATAAATAACGACGGAACCCTACACTGCGCGTGGCCCGACACGCACTTAACCGGTTTTTTCATTTTTACACCGATATTTGACGTCTAACTCACTTGACTTCAGAAGTTGTGTTAGGCGGTCGCGGGGGTACAAACGCGTCGACCACCACCTGCTCGGTACCCTTTATCTCCGCACGACAGAAGGGACACCCCTGCCCTTCCGAGTCCTGGAATATTTGTACAATAATTATTAGTATGGAACTATTATACTATACTAGCTGTTGCCTGCGGCTCTGCCCGCGTGTAAGTCGCTTTTCGGGTAACCTGTGGCAACTCATGAACTCGTCTTATGGCATCCTATGTGTTAATCCAAGTTACCTTCTATAACGTGTGTGCCAAATTTCATGAAAATCGGTTCAGCAGTATTTGGGTGACGGAGTAACAAACAAACATACAAAATATTTTAGTTTAACACTTAAGATACGCGAGATAAATCCGAAAAACAGTAAAAATATTATGTCAATGAGTGTAGCTCGCGAAAACATACGACGCACAACATTGTTGTGGCCGTCTTTGGGTAAGGCTTTGTCCAGCAGTGGACGTGTGTCAGCTGGAATGATGATGACGATGATTATGCAAAGATGATGATGATGATGATGATGATGATGATGATGATGATGATGATGATGATGATGATGATGATGATGATGATGATGATGATGATGATGATGATGATGATGATGATGACCATGATGATGGTAATACTCACAATTTGCCACGCAGTCAAACACGGCGTACACAATAAATGACCGCACGGCTCTATCTTGATGTCCTTGTCGTTCTCCGCGCATATCTTGCAAAGTTGAAACGTACTACCTGAAAATGTTAAGACGAACAATTAATACAGTTGCCTAAAATTCTCGTAACACAAAGTTGTTGAATCGAAATAGAATCGATTCGCTGTCTTGCTTTAACTAATGCGCGCGGCCTTTGTTAGAGCAGGACAGTGCACCGATTCAAGACTTTGTGTTACAAAAGTTTGGCATCGTTTATTTCAAATATAAGTTTTCAGGTTATCGCATTACCTAATTTATCTCCGCCAAATGGTAGTGTTCGGCACTGTGTTCTGGTTAGATGGTAATAAACCCCGTGATAACTCTCTGATATAAAAAAAACTAGGTCTCACGGGTGGCAACGCATCCGCATTTTGACTTCTGGTTTGTTTAGATGTCTATAGGCATGCTTGTTTGCCACCTCCCGTTCATAAAGAAAGGTGTACGTCTATTTAATTTGATTATTTCCGTGACATTTTAAAACATACCGATACTGGTATCTGTCGTTAAGTCTGCGCTTAAGATTCGTTCTCACACGACAGAGTGGGGTTCGCTTTGCGCATCGTTAATTTATATAAAAATAATGTATTATGCTCACCAGAAGAATAAAAGAAGCTAAAACGCAATAAAAAATACTAACTTACCCATTTCACAATACAATTCATATTGTTCTTGCGTAACTGTTATATGATCCTCAGCTGGCGATATTATTGCGCTACTCAAATCCGGATTTATGTCTCGACCGTCTGGATATAGATAGCTGTAAGGAATCATTAAAACTTTTAAAGTGATAACACTGACACAGTTTTAAAATGAAGGTCCTAAGATCCCTGGGGCACACCCGTTTTTTGACGGTAATAATCTTATCATTGTATTGTTTTTATATTTGAAAAAAAAAGCTGAAAATTTCAGCTTTTTTTTTTTCAGTGACAATTAAAGATCATTGGATAACAAACTATATAACATTAGGAACACAAAATGTGTAAAACCTGATTGAAGATCAACATTAAATCCTCTATTTAGAACTGTCGAAGAATGGAAATCAACGCAATTTTTTTCTTATTTACATTACAAATAATGAACACCTACACAAAATACTTAACTTCAACTTGTTTCACTAAAATTATAACAAAGTTCAGTCGAATAAAATGAATATTCAAGTTTTCTATCTCTAAAGTTTGCCTACTTGAAGTTAGTAGACATTGAAATTTAAGTTAGTAAAGACAATGAAAATCAAATAATCAGAAGAATTTTTTGTTTGTGTATTTTTTTTGTGTAAGCATAACGTAGTTGTGTGCTGGATAAATTATATTGTATGGACTTGTAATTGGCCAACCCAGTGGCGTAGCTATGGAGAGGGCGGCGGGGGCGACCTGCACCGGCTGCCATACATTCCGACCCTCTCTTGAAATAACCAATTTGCACGGTTTAGACGTGAAAGCGAAACACACATGTCACTTTCGCATTCATAATATTAGAGTATCATTGTTTAATTCCTCCAAGATGCAGATTTTTCTTAGTCAGACCAATCCCAAGTTTTTACACCCTGGTTTGAACCAGGGTGTAAAAACTTAGTGCAAAAGCGATGGCAATCCTATCAATGTAGGAGCATGTGAACGTTGTTTAAACGTATCAATAGATGGCGTGCATCTACAATAAGTTTTGTACCAATAATGTTCATTCATAATGTTGTCAGACGTGGTACATACATGTCATGCTGTAATTGCGTCGTATGTAATATTGCATAAACACAGTGTTTTTTAAGCGTTTTCCGTGATTTTTCTATCGAGTTGAGATGTACGGAATGCTTGTCACAGATAGATATACAGAAAGCGGCCCAAAATACTGTTTTTATGATGGAATAGCAGTGAATAGCTACGCACGAGTTATTGACCTTAGGTTGTAGTTCCAAAACGAGTCGCCAGACGGCGTAAGTGAACTGTTGCTTTCTTTGATCTTGAAAATTGGTCTCTATTTCTACTCTGTGGGTGTACTCTATGGGTCAAACATTCTCCCAGTCACAATCAAAGTGCTGCTATAAGTACTCTATTTGAGCAAATTCTCTGTATTTGGCGCCCCCACGATGTTACCTCGTCGTTTATAATGGGGTACACTGGTGGAGAATGGAGAAATAAGATACGAGAGAATGGGGAGTATTTCCTTTTTTTTTTGCTCACCCGCCCGAGTGTCCATCCATTTTAGCTACACCACTGTTCTAGCCACAGACGCGAAATGCAAAATTGAGGTGGCTACGGTTCTGGGTTCTGTCTTCATGTCTTTTGACTGTGTTCACTTACCAATCACATGCTTTTTGCCACTTCCATGATAAAAAATACCTACTCCTAATTTTATAAAACAAAATAGACATATGTACTTACAATCCCTCCCGGTAGCCGTCTAATAGCGCCTGCACTAAACTTTTGTTCTGTGGTATCGTCTGCAGTATCTCACCGTCGACCGTCACGTACCCTATCGCCCATTGTCCTAGCCGTGTACATGATAATCTGAAAAAAAAAAACACATTTTTTTGTTTTACGCAGTAGTACATGCGAGTGAAATAATTTTATTGAAAAAATTGACTTCCGACGGGACTTGATCACGCGATCACTGGGATATCTAACCCAGACGCCCACCCAACTGAGCTACTGAAGTCCACACCTGTCACATTGTCGAAGTATTCCTTCACATAAAGGAGATACGCCACTTTGTATGGGGCATTGGTACATAATTGTACAACAATAAAACTTTTACGTCTTCAGACATAAGTTCATATACTACTATTTAAAACATGTTTGACTTCGTTGACGAATTGGGTTCGTGAGATATAGCAATTTAAAAAATATATGAAAGAAGTCGTTTTTCCGCCATATTTTTTTTATTTTCGTACTTAAAGGCGCTAATTTAAAAGTGACGGTTTGTAGATTGCTAGAAGAAAGTAACTTTTACAATAAATAATCACGCTTGTATCCACAAATACATATGAATGCTTTTAAATAGCATTTCACTGTACACCGAGCACTTTTTTGGCAATCTCCAGTCTACTTTTGCAGATTATAATAAATTGTTGACTTGAACAGAAACCTCTAGCACTACCTACGTAATCCAAATCGCAAGAGCACTCGAAATCCGTTTCAACAAGCACAAAAACAAGCCAGTAGTCAAAAACACAGAGAAGTCACAGAACGCCAACAATACCCAACGAGCAGAAGCAAGTGAATGACGTCAAACGTCAATCATCAATGATGTGACAGACATGAGGTGACATATCAGAGCGTCATAAAGTGATGTGTCAACATAGGCGGCTGTCACAAAATATCGATGTTTAAGAATATCGAGTCATTGATCGAATGGGTCACTTAGGCTTTTGTGTTGATTTTAAAACCTAAATGAATGTATTTCAATAAGTCTTCATCTGATTGTTGGCACCTTAAAATGAAACCTAACGTGTTTTTTCACTTATTTTTCTATTTTTTATGTAACCGATTTTTTTTAATGATTAATCGATACTTTCTGATACAATAATTATATCCTACGCCATTACATTTCGTAACGTTCCTTTCTACGCCATAATAAATATCAAAAGTACAGATTTTTTCAAAAACTGTTTTAAATACTTTTCCGGCGGGTTTCAGTATAATTTTATACTGAAAAATATACAGCTTCATGCGCACAAATTTTATGTAAAGTGTTTGTTCATGTACAATCTATGTACCATTTTGGCTGATCTCCTTTACTGTATTGCCTTGGGGTGGCAGTAGCGACATCTATTGCTAACAATGCTAGTGAGGCAATCAATAGAACAGTCTTTTCAGTTTATTAAATATCGTAAAGTGGTCGGACTTTTAACGGTAAAGGAGGACGCGGTAGGTCAATTAAAACAGCCACTAAAAAGACATTCTATGAGTGTACCCGAAAGGCATCTGCACGCGAGGAGTGGCAACGGATAGTAAAGCGAGCCACGTATACACCCTGAAAGGACAATCACGACCACTCTGTCAAGAGTGCAACGACTAAGAAGATAAGTGGTCGCTTCACCTTTAAGGGTCCCTGAAAACGCGAGAATAGGGGATTACGGTTTTCAAAATATTATGAAATCCGACATACAATGCAACACTAAAAAAAACTCAGACGCTCAATAGGTCTGCCAACAATAACACCGGGTTATATTTTTGAGATCGATTATAATTTTCTAGAAAATAAATCATAAACATTGTGAAAATCATCGAAATCGATCGTTTCTATAGGCAATATTTTTTAACCGACTTCGAAAAAAGGAGGAAGTTCTGAATTCGTAAGAATCTTTTTTTTCCTCTTAACCTGAAAAAAATACTACTATGGTTTGGATTAAGCGTTAGACCAGAGCATAAAATTAGTACCCTTATTTTAAAATTAATATTTTAAAATAAGGGTATTATTATATTATATATTATATTATATATATATGTATTATAGGGCCTTATTTTTTACTGGTGGTAGAGCTCCAGTGACGGAGCTCGCGGGCGTAGGCACCACCGCATTACCTAATATACTTGCCGCTAAATGGTAGTGTTCAGCACTATCGTGTTCCGGTCAGGTGGTAATGTACGGCCCTGTAATTTCCGGCACAGAGGCATAACACCTAATGCCTCAGGAGTGGCAGCTCATCTGCATTTTGACCTCTGGTCATTGTGTGGGTGTCTCTAGGCTGCAGTCTTCACTTAACATGAATATGAACTGCATGCTTGTTTGCCACTTTTATTACATAAAAAAAAAAAAAAAATCACTGGAGAAAATGTTTACAACAAATCTCAATTTTTCCCTGACTTTGAGGTATCCCTTCCATTTCACTAACTTTCGCTGACCACCTTGAGCTTCCCTGACCTATCCCTGACTTTCCAGAATGTGGACACCCTGACATTCTCTGATTCCACTTAAGACATTCAATATTACTATATAAATTCATGAGTACTTTACCACATTGAGGCCAAGATAGACTATGAATTATGCAGATATGCACACGACCACAAATATTCTAATGAGTCTATCGATTGACACTAAAGATATACAAACCGAAGTGAAATCACATTATTACCATACAAAACACATACGTGCAATCAAATACATGTCCTCATTTCTTGCGGATGGTTAGAATTTTTTTAAAGTCGATAACAGTAGTAATTATAAATTTCATATAGAAACATTTTTTAATTAACCAGCTATGTAAACTGCACGATTTTATAATCACGCGATTTTAAGTAATAGGTTGGGGAAAAAGTCTTTTCGTATTATATATGAACTTGTAATAAAATCTCTTTGGCTGTAGTATTTGTATCTGGCTGGTTTTGGTATCATTGAAAGTCAAAATTTTAAAGAACATAATTCCAAATTCAAATTAGGCAAATGTGTGATTTTCATTTGTTTTTCGTACTGTCAAGATGAGTGAATCTAATGAAGAAATTCGATACATTTTAAAATTTACTACAAAAAGGTAAAAATGCAATGCAAGCCGCGAAAAAAATATGCGATGTTTATGGACCTAGTGCAGTGTCTGTGAGAGTAGCACAAATTTGGTTTAAGCGTTTTCAATCCGGAAATTTTGATGTCAAAGATGCACCTCGCTCTGGTCGCCCTATTATGGATAAAATGGATGCCATTTTTGAAAAAGTGGAGCAAGATCGACATATCAGTAGTTACGACGTAGCTGAAGAACTGAGAATTGATCACAAAACAGTTTTGGCGCATTTGAAAAAAGCTGGGTACAAAAAAAAGCTCGATATTTGGGTACCTCACGAGCTCACTGAAAGAAACCTAATGAACCGTGTACTCATTTGTGATTCTTTATTACGAGGTAATGAAACCGAATCATTTTTGAAGAAGCTGATAACTGGTGATGAAAAGTGGATCACGTACGACAAGAACGTACGAAAAAGGTCGTGGTCAAAGGCCGGTCAGGCTTCACAGACTGTGGCGAAACCCGGGTTAACTCGCAATAAGGTGATGTTGTGTGTGTGGTGGGATTGGAAGGGCATTATTCATTATGAGCTATTACCACCAGGCAGGACTATCGATTCTGAACTCTACTGCGAACAACTGATGAGATTAAAGCAAGAAGTTGAGAGAAAGCGGCCGGAATTGATCAACAGAAGGGGTGTGGTGTTTCATCATGATAACGCTAGACTTCACACATCTATAGCCACTCAGCAAAAATTAAGAGAGTTTGGCTGGGAGGTGTTAATGCATCCGCCGTATAGTCCTGACCTTGCACCTTCAGATTTCCACCTGTTTCGGTCTCTTCAGAATTCTTTATGCAATGTTAGGTTAACATCACGAGAGGACTGCCAAATCCACTTGTCGCGGTATTTCGATGAGAAGTCCCAAAATTTTTATAGCAATGGGATCATGCCCTTACCTACAAGATGGCAATATCGAACAAAATGGTACATACATACTTTAGTTAAATTTAAATAAACTATACTAAAAAATGTTTTGAATTATCTTAAAAAATGCGAAGAAACTTTTTCCCCAACCTAATATTTACTACCGAGTATGGTTGGAATCTGAATACAGATTTCTACATATTTTAATATTTATTATTAACAGTCATTCATCGTCATTAACAGCCGATACTATTTATTCGGCGGACCTGTTATATCCTCGAATCCGCCGACCAAATACGCGCGAGCGGACCGCATCGGACTTGATCAATAATAATTGTAGCCAATGCAGGCTTTCCCCTCTGTCAAAGTACAAGCCTAAGTGGGTCTATGCCTGTCGCCTAGATGTTTAAATATGTGCGTGATATTGTGTGTATGTATTTTGTTCAAGTCATGATGTGAGTGTCGTAGTAATAAGACGATTTTTGTAGCGTGTGTGTAAGTCACACGATTTTCGCCCCGCAAAAAATTACAGACTGTATTGCATCGGTAATAAACGCTTTAGCTACACCCCTCCGGTCCGCAGCGGCCGGTGGGCCGAGTTGCTCTATGTACATACGTAATGACACAATTTTACTGATGGCAGATCTCTAATGATACGAAGGCTGAGAATACATGGTAATGTTCAGCGCTATCGTGTTCCGGTCAGGTGGTAATGTATGATCCCCGTAAATTCCAGCACAGAGGCTTTACAGCTTACGTTTCAAGAGTGTCAACCTCTATGTAGAAGACATTGAAATCCCTGTTCCATTTTACCATCAACGTGAACTGTGTTTTGTTTTGCCACTTCATGGGAAGAAAAAATCATCAGATTCATTAATGTATTTTTTTTGGGATGTAGCTATTATCCACAAAGCAAAATGCAAAGTCGATACAACTCTGTTAACCAAATCTCAATTATCTCTACTAATACTATCAACGCGAATGTTAGTTTGTTTGTAATACTTTTACGCGAAAACTACTTCACCAATCATCATGAAACTTAGTACACTTGGAGGTATTGAAAGTCACATAGGATACTTTTTAAATCGCGAAACCACGGGTAAAAGCTAGTATCTTTCATAATAAATGTTCGAGCCACCAATAGACAATAGGCCACACGACTGCCACCATAGACACTATGGCGGCCACCGCGACCACCACACAAATTGTGAGACGTCATCGGGCTGCGACATCATTGGTGGACGTACGACTTTCGCTACCGCCAGGCAATGAAATCAACTCGCGGCCACCGGCTCGGCCACGGGTGGTAGGGCCATCAAGATACACGAAGACTGTTAGAACTCTACAGGCAATCGATATAATAAACTTTGCAGTTTATTAAATATCGTAAAGAAGTCGCTTTTACCCTTAATAATTGTTTTCTATATTATTTCGCATTAACACATGCTTGTGAAATATATATATAAAGAAAAATGGAAAGAAAAATTTGACTTCAGGCGAGACTCGAACTCAAATTGACTTGACAAATCGGGCAGGACTTCGGTAGCTCAGTTGGAAGAGCGGCTGGACTAGATTCCCAGTGGCCGCGAGTTCGAGTCTCGCCTGAAGTCAAATTTTTCTTTCCATTTTTCTTTATAAATAAATTTCACAAGCATGTCTTAATGCGAAATAATATAAAAAACAATTATACGCAAGTTGTTATAAAAGGAGATGTTGCGAGCTCGGCTCTGGTTAGTACACGTCCTCAAAAAATGGGTAAATTAAAGAAGAATCCGAAAAAAATACAATTAATTTATTCACGAATATATTTTAGAGTTACAACCACATTTAATTCAAACGATTTTATCATTTTCAACTATGTTCAACATGGCGGCGATACAGCCGACACTTGGCATCAATCTATTTAGATAGTATTTAGAAAATATCACTTTTTTTCTCCAAGTACCATAATCAAAAAACAATTCAAAAAATGAAAATGTCAAAATGACATTGCCCGCCATATTCGCCATGTTGGTTTTGAGTAGCAATTCTAACTGCAAATAATGTTTTGTAACTGCAAACAAAGCTAAATAAGTGAAAATATGCAGTAAAAACATTTCTATATTGATTTTGCCTGTTTAATGATATTGTGTACAATACATGGCCGGAGGTTCATACATTTTTGCAACATCTCCTTTCGCATTTAATTTAAATCTCCAACAAGTCGACGAGGGCATCGCAAGGCCCTTAAATACAATAAGAAGATAGCGTCGAGAAATAATTTTCAAATTATCTAACAAAAACATGTCCACATCCAGATAAAAAATCGTACAAAGCGGTCCTCGTAAAAAGGGAACGTTTCACAAACCGTATCCAACGGATAAAGTCGTATCCACCGGATAAAAGGATTTGTTCGCATTGAGGTTACCCAATGGTTAATAAAAACCTTCGCCGGTTAAATTACAGAGATTATTCTTTACACAAACGTCCGGCACGATTCCTTTTTTGTAGATTACAATAACTTTGTTGCAAAGAAAAGTCAATCCCTTTATTCAATTAAAGGATTTATCTGAGGTTTAATTGAAAAAAAAATGGATTGAATTTTTCTTTTGGTGATTTTGTTCCATTTTCTTTTGATGGGTTCTTTTTATTCTCTTTTGGTATTGTGTAATATTTTTGAAGTGAAAACTTCAGGGGCGTCTTGCACTTTTAGTTATGGTAAGAAATATTAAACTCGCGTCAGGGCACTGACCCTGATTGAAAATGCGTAGGACGGACACGAGACCAGAATTGCATCCATTTTTTGGGGGCCCAATGACAGCTGTCTTTGTAGTGATGATGGCAAATAATCAGCAGCTCACTTTGATGTTAATGTTAAGTGATGACTGCGGCCTATAGACATTACTGGTGGTCCGTCACTGGAGCTCTTCCAGTGACGGAGCTCGCGGGCGTAGGCACCACCGCATTACCTAATATACTTGCCGCTAAATGGTAGTGTTCAGCACTATCGTGTTCCGGTCAGGTGGTAATGTACGGCCCTGTAATTGCCGGCACAGAGGCATAACACCTTAAACCTCAGGAGTGGTAACGCATCTGCATATTGACCTTGGTCTTTGTGTGGGTGTCTATAGGCTGCAGTCATCACTTAACATCAATGTGAACTGCATGTTGTAGTTTGCCACTTCAATAACTTAAAAAAAAACAAAAATCAGAGCTCAAAATGCAGATGCATTGCCACCTCTGAGACCTAATTTGTTATGTCTCTATGATAGTTAATAAGGGGCTATAAAATAATTGAAGTATTTAACGATGAAGTTCTTACTTTTCTATAATACACTAGCTGACCCGGCAAATTTCGTATTGCCTCAGACTGAAATAATGTGTCAAAGGTTTGATAGATACGGACTATTTGTATGGGAAAATGAAATTGTGGTTTTTATTATTTCCCTTCAATTCCTTCACGTTTTCTTACCTTTTAAACTTTCCCTGGACTTCCACAATTCATCCTACAATCGCTTCCAAAAATTAACTTAAGTCTTACTATTTCCTTACCCCCTTATTCATAAACGTATTTTAGCTAAAGTGTTGCTAATCTCTCCTTTATCTTTTTCTATCCTGCACATTTGACAATGCGACTGACAAAGACAAAGCATTCTATGGCTAAAACGTATCTAATGCACGTTTATGAATAAGAGGGTAACTAGTAACATAACAAATTATTTTTATGGCAAAGTTAGTTGCGAGAATAATAAATGGTCACGTTAACTACGAACCACTGTGGGATCTAATTTCATACTAAAGTTAGCCTCCGATCGTTGGTGGAAGCAATTAAGCTGGATGCGAAGGCAAAATTATATTCCACTCTCAAGTAACTCGCTTACAAAACTTTAACTATGTTCACTGATAGACGTTATAGTTGACCAGGGTTTCAACCGCATAACTTGATCGCTTTGATCCTGGCTTAGGTTAAGGGTGCTTTTCCACTAGAGATATGCTATTCAACTATGCTGCGAAGATGTGAAATCTATACATGTATATGTATCTTCACGCCAGGTCCCTAACGGGGTAGGCAGAGAGTGCAGAGCGCCAGATATCCCGGTCCTGACATACCTCTCGTGCCTCGTCTACCTTCATCATTCTCTTCATACATGCACGCCGATTCCTAAGACTTTTGACCCCACCATCAGACAAATGTGAAATCTACGCTACGAAAATATGTGACCGTTTCTACCAATACCAATTTCTACCTTTTTTCTATGTAGCTGTACGAGGAAGATGCGCTATGAACATGCGCCACCGCAGTGCGCGGCATACTGTAGGTACAGGTAGACATAGACATAGAAACATTTATTTACGGTACAGGTCTAGAGTGACTATTAGTGCTGTGAGTACTACCTGGTGTGAAGAAGTCGTATCCCTGCAATCCATCACTCACCACCAACACTAGATAAATTCAGGCTGGATAGTTAAATTCGGAAAGCGACAGACATCCCGATTATCCTTCAAATCTCAGATCCAAAACCATATGGCTCACCAAGCTCTCTGTAAAAAATTAGAAGTACAGACATAGTATCAACTTACCTGAACACATAACTGCCCGCCTTGTGTATATACTTCTGGAGCCTGGCCTTCACCTCGTCGTATGTAAGGAACGCGACGTAGCCGTGGTGTGTCACCGCGAGCAGCTGCCAATTCCTCAGCAGGGTACTCCAAGGCTGGAATAACCTAGAATGAAACAAGTTAGATTAAAATCGTATGTATGAGTATCTAAAGGTATATCTTTCCGCCAAGTCCCTTACGTGATAATCAAAGAGTGTGAAGCGCATAATATTTAGGTCTTTATTTACCTAGCTTGCAAGAGGCTTGGGAGGTGATAAACTCCGAGATATTTGCTACTTTCATCGCTCTCTACATACAGGCACGCTGAATTATCTTGAACCCATTTTCAGACAGTGCCCGAGCTATTTGATAATTGGAACAAGCCTTCCCATACTCTGGTGAAGATCGCGGTTAATTCCTGGATGAGGACAGCGCAACCCTTGTCGTTGTAGGCATCTTTGAGGGAAGGCTTTTGTTCAATATTCCAACAACTCTTTACGGGTCAAATTTTGGCAAAATCCCTCCTTCATGCGAAATTTTAAACTTCCAGCGCATGTAGTTTCTGAGATTCCGTGATGAGTGAATGAGTGATCTTTCGCTTTTACATAAATAGATGATAAAAGACAGATGTACAGTATCCAAGAAGAGATATAGCACTTCGACATTAGGAAGGATACTTCGGTTTATTTGTAGACTGTATCTACTTCGCACATTACCTATGTGACATTTGTAGACCATTGTCATCAAGTTTTGACTTTTGACCAATATCGGACTAACTGTGCTAACGTAGGCAGTGTGCAGCAGAGATAACGCTCTACGAAGTCGAAACTAGCCGATTGTCTCTTTCGTAGACTCTATGTGCAAAAAAAGCAGATGAGCACTATTTTTATTTTTTTTATTTTCGGAAAGCAGGCAGTGAAAATATAACTGCATACAAAAATAATAGTTAAAACTACACACCATTTAAGAGCTTTCGCTTTATATGTCTACTAGCTGTTGCCCGCGGCTTCACCAGCGTAGATGTCGTTTTATAAATAACTAACCTATGTGTATATAACCTATACTAGCCTATGTTCTTTCTCAAAGTCAGCTTTATCTCTGTACCAAATTTCATTAAAATCGGTTCAGTCGTTTGAACGTGAAAAGGTAACAGACAGACAGACAGAGTAACTTTCGCATTTATATAATACTAGCTGTTGCCCACTGCTTCGCTCGCGTGGATGTCGTTTTATAAATAACCATGTAGCCTATATTCTTTCTCAAATGCAGCTCTATCTCTGTATCAAATTTCATTTAAATCGGTTCAGTCGTTTGGACGTGAAAAGGTGAAAACAGACAGACAGACAGAGTTACTTTCGCATTTATAATATTAGTAGGGAAGTAGGGATAATATTAAATATAAGTAGGGATTGGATATTTTTTTACTGTCTTGGTAGGTTAGCGGTCTCAGAACGCCACTGCTACGTCTGCCACTCCCGATCTACTCTTAATTCCCTATGGTCTTTCCAGGTATAGTCAAGCATACCTCGTGAACACGTCGAACTCGAAGTTGGATATGAAGTCGTTGCACGTGAGATCTATCGTTGTCTTTAGGGCCATCGTCTCCAAACCGGACGATATTGGATGCACGTTGTTCAGTTCCTCTCGAAAGTGTTTCCATGATACCAGGGTACTGGAACAAAGATAAGGGTATACATTAGTACTTGTAGTTTCCTATTGTCAGTGTTAACCAGATAGTTTACCCAGCAGACAGGGTTAGCAGATGGAAAATTTTAAAATACGCCGAAAAACTTTAATTTTTATATATTCTCAGAAGTTTTTTTTATGTAAGAGAGGTGGCAGACAAGCATGCAGCTCACAATGATGTTAAGTGATGACTGCAGCCTGTGCCTACTTAGTGTAGGTTAACCGGAGGTAACCAGAGGTTAAAAAGCAGATGCGTTACCTCTGAGACCTGTTATGTCTCTGTGATAGTTATTACGGGGCCATACATTAACATTTAACCGGAACACGATAGTGATAAACACTACCATTTGGTAGCAGATAGACGTAATGCGGTGGTGCCTACGCCCGCGAGCTCCGTCACTAGAGCTCTTTCACCAGTAAAAACTAGATGTTTCTATATCGTAACTTAAGTCTCAAGGGTGGCAACGCTTCTGGATTAGGACCTCTCGTTTTTGAGTAGATGTTTATAGGCTGCAGTTATCACTTCCAGTCCATTCAGTCCATGTGGACGGCGTGCTTGTTCGCCACCTTCGTTACATAAAAAATGTAAAACATTGTTTACTAGTGGTAGAGCTCCAGTGACGGAGCTCGCGGGCGTACTCAGGCACCACCGCATCACCTAATATACTTGCTGCTAAATGGTAGTGTTCAGCACTTTAGTGTTTCGGTCAGGTGGTAATGTACGGCCCAGTAAATTCCGACACAGAGGCATAACACCTTAGGCCTCAGGAGTGGCAACGCATCTGCATTTTGACCTTGACCTCTGTGTGGGTGTCTATAGGCTGCAGTCATCACTTAACATCAATGTGAACTGCAGGCTTGTTTGCCACTTCCATTACATTAAAAAAAAGTTTTCTGTTTCACTTTGACAAAGTTGACGGTACGTGAATACAAATTGCGAAATACCATTCATTATAAAAGTTAAACATCGAGAAAATAGAGTTACGCTCTGCTGGTGAGGCATTTATCAAAGTAGACGTAAGTAAATGCGTTCGATAAATCATGTCGTTACTGTGCTGGTGGGCTATTTTCAAACGACATACTTCGAAAATTCGTATCGCTATCGAAACTGAATAAGATATAAAACGTAAATTCACGCATGTAATCCCCGGCGGGGTGGGCAGAGGTAAATGCATGCATTCAAGAATACATGCAAAAACCCACGATTCGCCGGTTACGTTTTTGGCCCATGTAACAGGTGGCGAGCCTGTTGATATCTCCGGGCACATTACCAAACTTCGAGGTATTGGTAAATTTCCAGTAAATGGAAAAATCCCAATAGAACCAGAGATAAAGGACTTAACACCATTATCTCTGATAACCGCCTACCAGGGAATCGAACCCAGGGCCTCAGCGTAGTAGTAGTGGCCTGCTAACACTAGGCTACCGATGCAGTTTAAAAAAATAAAACCCTTTTTTTTAGAAAGTGCCATAATCGTAATGTTTGCATTGCTGATCGGCGATAATGTTATCGCAGGACACTGGTGCCCATTCAAGCACACATGCAAACACCTACAATTGAGAGTTTATTACGGGGCCATACATAACCATCTAATCGGAAGACGATAGTGCTGAACACTAACATTTGGCGGCAGGTAATGCTTTGGTGCCTACGCCCTCGAGTCCCTACACTGGGACTATACCACCAGTAAACGTATCTCTACCACCAGTATCGTATACGTTAAGAATAGACCATTTTCGTATCTGAAGCTAGTACTACAACAACAATGAAACAAGGAGCTATTCATCCTCATTTATAAAATGTTCATAAAATAGAGTTATTGTGTTTAGAATGTAGAGTACAGTAAACCATAAAATTTAATACTTTGGGATAAACTGCATCAGTAGTCTTTGCAGGCACTAATGCTATACTGCTGGGTTTGATCTCCATTTCGAGTAAGTGCTATTGGGATTTTTTCAATTTTGGTGGCATTCTCGAAGTTTGGTTATGCACCCGGAGGACGAAAAACGTAACTGCTATGTAATACGCTTCAGCTTTTACCTCTACCTACCCCTTCGCAGGATATGGGACTTGACTGTCAGTGAATGACAAAGAATGCTTCCTTTTGTGTTCCTCAACATTTTGTAATAAGTTCGTAAAAGAGGAAATGTGACATTGTACTGATATATCCATGAGCGTACATAGTTAAATATTTATACTCAGTTAGGTACACCAGAACTGAATACATAGTCTTGATTATCAATTTAGACATTTTGACAGTGACAGATAGAGGGCTGGTGTAGATCGCAAGCGATCTACTCGATTGAGCGATACGGGCGCGGTCGGGTGTGTGATGGGTGACCGCTAGTAGTAAATTACCGGATAGATACCAGTCGTTAAACTTGTCGGTGGCTTGACGAGCGATCAATTTGCATTTAAATAGCAATAGGGAATAAATAGAATAAAATCTAAGTTGGGTGACATTCTTGAGAACACGCAAGATGTGTTAAAACGATGGAGCGAGTATTATGGGGAAATGTATGACTATGCTCACAACACTGACGCCGGAGTTGCTGACTTGACGGTGCCGGCTAGTGAGGATATAACAATAGATGAGATTGTATGGGCGATACGAAGTTTGAAATGTGGTAAGGCTGCGGGTATTGATCAGGTTTCTGCCGAAATGATCAAATATGGTGGTGCTGCCCTTTGGTATTCTTTCTGGGTGTTGTGCAACCTTTGCTGGAGATCCGGAAGAATCCCAAAGGATTGGCGGTGTGCGGTCGTGCCTTTGTATAAAGGCAAGGGTTCACGTATGGACTGCACCAGCTATCGAGCGATCAGTTTGATCAGTTTGGCAGCTAAAGTGTATGGGAAAGTCTTAGAAAGAAGAATGAAAGAGAAGTCCGACGGGTTGTTGTGGGATGCACAGGGTGGTTTCAGAACTGGAAGAGGATGTATGGATCAAGTTTTCTCCCTCCACAACATCGTAGAGAAGCATCTGGCTGTGAGTCAGAAGGTTTTCTGCGGTTTTGTGGATTTGGAGAAAGCCTTTAATAGGGTATTTCGAAAGGAGCTGTGGGACATTTTGCCAGAGTATGGTATTGATGGCAGTCTGCTCCGTGCAATACAGTCCACGTATGTGGGCTGTTAAGCATGTGTGCGGGTAGATGGTAACATGTCACCCTGGTTTGATGTTAAGATCGGTGTCAGACAGGGTTGCGTGCTTTCGTCTAGGCTGTTTATCATATATCTGGACAAATGCCTCCAGAGGGTGAAGTTGATGGATGTGGGAGTGCGTATGGGTGACTTAGTGGTGAACTGTCTGCTTTACGCAGATGATGCGGTAATTGTTAGCTCTACACCATCTGGGCTACAAGCACTAGTCACAGTCATGAAAGAGGATTGTATGGAGAAAGGCTTACAATTGAATGTGGATAAAACTAAAGTATTAGTATTTGAAAGAGAGGAGCAAAGGACAAATGCAAGGGTAGTAGTAGACAATGCAGTGTTAGAACAGGTGGATGAAATTGTATATCTTGGATGTGCTTTTAGCAAGGATGGTAGGTACACCACTGACATAGAAAGAAGAGTGCTTGCTGGGAATTGCGTAAATGGAGCGTTGGGTAAGCTGCTAGAATCTAAACATCTCAGCCAGTGGGCTCGACATACACATAATGCTGTACTTACTCCAACGCTTTTATATGGAAGCGAGAGCTGGGTATGCAGGAAAGAGCATGAAAGTAAGTTGAACGCGGTCGAGATGAGATCATTGCGCAAGATCTGCGGTGTATCACTCACCGATCGCGTTCGTAATGAAGATGTAAGAAAGAGGTTTTGTGTGAATTATAGTATCGGTGTAAAAATGAAAAAAGGCATGCTCCGATGGTTCGGGCATATAGAAAGAATGTCGAATGAGCGAATGACTAAACAGATATACAATGCGAATGTAGATGGTTGCAGAGGCCCAGGAAGACCAAGACTGACCTATCATGACCAAATAGGTCGAGTTCTGTCTGATGGTGGGATCAAAAGTCTTAGGAATTGGCATGCATGTATGAAGAGAATGATGAAAGTAGACGAGGCACGAGAGGTTTGTCAGAACCGGGATATCTGGCGCTCTACACTCTCTGCCTACCCCGTTAGGAACCTGGCGTGAAGATACATATATATATATACAAAGCGGTTATTTTAATATTACAAACAGACACTCCAATTTTATTTATTTGTATAGATTTATTATTATGGAAGGTAATATACAACATAAGATCTGAAAATTCTGTAAAAATTTAAGGGTCTACCTGCTACTGTTATTAGCAAGCAAAAAATATACGAAAAAAATAACACGTGTATTGTATGCCCCCTTGGACCCCTTCACATTTTCATTTTCTGATTGTTTAATTAATTTTGTTTTAATAGCGGTAACAGAAATACATAATTTATGAAAATATTAGCTTTCTAGCTATCACTTTTTATGAGATACAGCCTAGTGACAGATAGACGGACGGACGAACAGAGAGACAGACAGCGGAGGATTAGTATTCCGTAGGGTCCGTTTTTACCTTTTAGGTACGAAATCCCCTAAAAGATAGAACTAAGATACAGAATAGCTTAAAAATATTAAATATGATTCTTTAAATTGACACAACTTTTTTATTTCTCAACCGATTCACATGAAACAAACACTAAATGTTAAGTGAAACATACCACAAAATATTAGTAACGCAAATCGAATAAGGCATTTTTGGTGCACAAACACACAGACAAACAGACATTTTTTCGGGATAAAAAGTACCCAGTGTTGTGCGCCAATGGTAAATCATACCAAGTTTCATCGTAATCGAACCGGTAGATTTTGTGTGATGCTTGAACAAACAAACAGACAGACAGACAGACAAAAAAATCTAATCACATAATATATTTGTGTTCGGTATCAATCTAGTAACATCCCCTGGTATTTATTTTTTCAATATTTTTAATGTACAGAATTAACACTTCTACAGTTTTATTATAAGTATAGTTAAGATAACAAGAAGATAAGAAAGAAAAAAATAACTTAAACCGGGACTTGAACCTTTGACCACTAGCATCACTAGTTTTCTTTCTTTTGTTTTTTTATGTAATGGAAGTGGTAAACAAGCATGCAGTTCACATTGATGTTAAGTGACGACTGCAGCCTATAGACACCCACACAAAGACCAAGGTCAAAATGCAGATGCATTACCACCCCTGATTCCTAAGGTGTTATCCCTCTGTGCTGGAAATTACAGGGCCGTACATTACCACCTGACCGGAACACGTTAGTGCTGAACACTACCATTTAGCGGCAAGTATATTAGGTAATTCGGTGGTGCGCCCGCGAGCTCCGTCACTGGAGCTCTACCACCAGTGAAGTCTAGTCCAGCCACTATCCCATCTGAGCCACCGGATTAGAGATCCCAGTGGTTGCGGGTTCAAATCCCGGCTGGAGTCATAAAGTAATCGTTTACATCAAAAAGGAAATGAGTTTCCTTTATTGCATCTAATCGCTAAGCTCAATCGAGAGATTAAACATAATTATCAACACTAATTGATTGTTCACATCCTTTACTGATTCAGAGATTTAGGTATTGTTTTCGATACATGAATCACGCACGTAATGTGTTAATTTATAGGGTTTCGTTAGCCTACACACCCTAAGACGATGAACATCTCACACCACAGAGCAACACCGGAGGGGAGTAGCCATATGCAGGCTTTCCCCTCTGTCAAAGAACAAGCCCAAATGGCCCTATACCTGTCGCCTAGATGTTTGAATGTGTGCGTGAAATTGTTTCTGTATTTTGTTAAAGTCAAGGTGTGAGTTTCGTAGTAATAGACGATTTTTGTAGTCTGCGTGTGTGTCGCACGCATTTCCCCCCGCAAAAATTACAGACTGTTTTGCATCGGTAATACACGCTATGGCTACTCCCCTCCGGTCCGCCGCGACCGGTGGGCCGCGTTGCTCTGTCTCACATTGCGCTGGGAGGGAGCGGCAGATTTTAACATTGTATGCAAAAACCTCGATTTGGAGAGAAAACACGCCTAGGGCACGTTGCCGACGCGCATCGAGCGGGACGGCAGTATGAAAAAAATCTGCCGCCCGTTGCAGTGTGTTACGCGCCTTATAGTTTCGCCACGTCCGTTCGTCCTTCCGTCCGCGTGTCTGCAGCTTAAACCCCTTCTACACGGTCGGATTCAACCGCCGACTGTGCTGGGTCGGGTTGATGTAAAATGGACAGTGTAGAAATGGGTTGACCCGACCAATTTTGGTTGAAGTCGACGGCCTTGGTCGTGAGCGCATCCCTACCGACAAGCTGCGTCCGTGGTCGACTCCGACCGTCTGGAACGCTGTCGGCCGACCCGACTGACATAAAGGCTTATTCACACATATCAGTGAAGTGGCGGTACTGTACCTACCGGAACTGTTACGGCACGGATATGTGTGAGTGCCTGAAAGAACTATCAAGTTGACAGGTTGACTCGACCAATGACATAATGGTCGGTGGTTGGTCCCGACCGTATAGAGGTGGTTTTAACTTACAAGTCTCTTACTACTAGAAAGCTGTAATAGCATGAATATAAAAACCAGTCATGCCAACAAAGTGGTAAAATGACGTAACGTCACCCCTGTAACCCCCGAAGGTAGGCAGAGGTAAATGCATGCATTCTAGCATACATGCAAACACCCACGATTCGCCGGTTACGTTTTGGCTCATGTATGTAGGCGAGCTTGTTGACATCTCCGGACGCATTATCAATCTCCGAGATACCTACTGGGAAAATGGAAAGATCCCAATAGAACCAGAGATGAAGGATATCACATCGTTATCTCCGATAGCCCCCGATCCGATAGGAATCGAACCCACGACTCCAGCATAGTAGCTCTGGCCGGCTACCACTAGACTACTAACTCAGCATAATTTATTACCTAATGAATAGAAGTGTTTCCCCTAAGGTCATTATTTAACCTTGATAAATAATTAATGGAAAGTTGTACTTCCGTAGGACCACTAAATAAAATCCGTTTACCCTAATACACTGTTCGGTACATTAATCAGTCGGTTAAACTGCCCTAATATGTACTGTGAGTGAGGTTCGTTAATGGCTTTCAGGTAAATTGATACGCTCTTCGGATAAAGGCGGCGGGCCTTATTTTTGGCGGTTTTGCGTGAGATGTCACACCGCAAAAGTTCCAAAAATACGTGATAACCGTGATTGATGATCGTAACCGTTTTATTAAAAAGCTGTTAGAGGTACCACTTCGAAAAAATCGCATTTTTTTTTCAAAGTGGTGGTGGCATAACGCACTGCATCGGGCGGCAGATTTTCTCATTTTTTTATGTAATAGAAGTGGCAAGCAAGCATGCAGCTCACATTGATGTCAAATGATGACTGCAGCCTATCGACTCCCACACAATGACCAGAGGTCAACATGCAGATGCGTTGCCACTCCTGAGGCTTAAGGTGTTATGCCTCTGTGCCGGAAATTACAGGGCCGTACATTACCACCTGACCGGAACACGGTAGTGCTGAACACTACCATTTAGCGGCAAGTATATTAGATTATGCGGTGGTGCCTACGCCCGCGAGCTCCGTCACCGGATCTCTACCACCAGTAAAATCAGTCATACTACGGACCATGCGATGCTGCGTTGGCAGTGTGACCTAGACATGTTTTTCTATACAAATCGAGATTTTTTGCATACAATGTTAATACTAAATTGAAAAAATTGCTTTTTTTTTCCAAGTTGTATCTGTAACACGTACGTACAAGGACACAAATTGCATAGTACCAGGGCCGCATGAAGGGATTGGAGCACTTCAATAGGTGTTGATTGTCGCCTGAGCGGCAAAGGCAATGTATGTGAAAATTGTGAAGCTTCATAAAAGTTGACATGACAAAGACTCGATGAATTACGGTAAAATTCCGTTTGAGTTAGTGAATAGGGTTTAATATAAAAAACGTAACATCACTCCTGTAATCCCCGAAGAGGTAGGCAGAGGCAAATGCATGCATTCAATCATATATGCAAACACCCACGATTCGCCGGTTACGTTTTGGCCCATGGAACAGGTGGCGAGCTCATTGACATCTCCGGGCACATTACAAAGCTTCGAGGTACTGGAAACTTCCAGAAAATGGAAAAAATCCCAATAGAACCAGAGTTAAAGGATTTTACACCGTTATCTCTAATATCCCCGACCCAGGAATCGAACCCAGGACCCCAGCGTAGTAGTAGTGGCCTGCTACCACTAGGCTACTGAGGCAGTTTAATATATTCCTTGCGATGCGATTTCATCTGACATATTGAAAGTATTAAGAACTGAATCGCATCGCAAGATTCAGCGATGCGGCGTCGCATCGCTACGCATCGCAGTTTTGTATGGGCGCCCTTATACTGAATTGACCGCTACAAAGGGAAAGTATGAGTATAAGTGATGACTGCAGTCTATAGGCTGCAGTCATCACTTAACATCGATGTGAACTGCATGCTTGATTTTCACCTTCATTACATAAAAAAAACACCTTTGAATTATAAAATTAAATGTATATTAGGTATTATATTACCACAGACAACCAGACAAAGTAATGAACACACAGACCTACATGACACAAAAGTATCGCTTTGTACCAGGTTCGCATAAAAGGACAGGCGACTTCAATAGGTGTTGAGTGTGTTGATTCATACGCCTGTACGGCAAAAGCAATGTATTCAACCAGATAAAAGTTCAAATGACAAAAGTTTCATGAGTGAAATTATGTGGAGTATGTACTATATTGGGTAGTAAAAGATTGATTGAAGATGCAAAGGAGACGTTACAAAAATGTATGAAGTTTGAGCCTGCACCTTGTACGCTATATTGAGAGAAGCATAAAATACTAAATCATTTTCAGCAGTTCAATCATTACAGCTTCAATTACTTAATTGTCGTCAGTATATTTCAAAAACCGGTCAAGTGCGTGCCGGGCCAGGCGCAGTGTAGGGTTCCTTAGTAACAGAGTAAGAGATGTAATAAAAAAAAAAATTTCGAGTTGTTCGAAATTTTCGAGTAAAGTACTTTGGTCGACTATTACTAGTAAACTTGCAAGGCCAACTTAAGTGTGATAATTCCTTTTAATTTAATTATATGTAGCTACTATTGCCTACCCCGTTAGGGACCTGGCGTGAAGATACATATATACATATATACTATTGCCGTAACATCTGAATTTCTAACAACAACCGTTTAGTTGGTAGGGGGGGGGACACTTGACTCTAACGAAAATTTGCACCTTAAAGCTTAATAAGTCACGAACAGTTAACTGAATCAAAAAATGGTGTTCAGACATCCATAATATTTTAGAAAAACCTATCCAACGATACCCCGACAAGGTTTTATGCCTCTGTACCGGAAATTACAGGACCGTACATTACCACCTGATCGGAACACGATAGTGCTGAACACTACCATTTAGCGGCAAGTATATTAGGTAATGCGGTGGTGCCTACGCCCGCGAGCTCCATCACTGGAGCTCTTCCACCAGTAAAACAATGTGTAACATGTTTGTAATTGTTAAAGAAAGTTGATGCCCAGCCTGTCGAATCCCATACCTACAAAGTAGATCACCTCGTGTATACTATGCCTTACACTATATTACTCACTTAACACCAACGCGGACTGCTACTCCTTCACATTCGTGACACAAAAAAATACTCAAACAATGCCAAAACAGTAACCAAACTGTAAAAAGACAAGTCGAACACAAACAAACTTACAGGCGAGCTGACAAGTTAACGTTTACTTAAAACGACGCGTTAAAAACCACTTAAGCTGGCAAACAGGTAGCCGTAGCAGGGCAAACAGGGCACATCGTTAACCCAAATCGAGACACACTAGGGTTGGCAAGCAAATAATTATTATCCAGTGCTAGAGCTAAGGATGGCACAAAAAAAAAATAGTTTTTTTAAGTTCTAAATGTCACTTTGCTGACAGTCTCTCTGTCTGTTAATTGACCCTTTTTCTTACGGAGGTAAAAATAAATATACATTACTACACCTATATTAATACATATAATTAATATACATTACTCATCTCTAGGATCCCTATAATTTGTGAAAATACGTATCCCATTTCTATGGCAATGCAATAAAAATATGCCCAGGTTAGAGTGCATATTATGTTCACAATTTCGTATGGACATCAAAAACTAGGTACCTACTTGTCAATGGAAGGAAGCGATGTCTTATTGCACAAGAAAGTGGGCTGATTAATAGAGGGTGAACGCATAAACGAATTCATGGTTAATAACCTCTGCCTATCCCTTAGACTGCTAAGACTGGCGTCGGGACGTAACGACCCCACCGCCCACTAGCGAATTTTTTTTTATAAAGTCATCCAAACAATGGCGGTGAAACATTTCCAATAGGAAGGTAGTAAATATAACAACGCGGGATGGTCAGCAGCGTCCCGCGATAAAACTACCGCCACTGCGATCGCCAATCCGCCTGCCAAGCGTGGCGATTATGACATATTCTCCCCTTCTAGTATGACTCAGGACACTGTTGTAAGCGTCTTAGGGGAAGGATTTGTCCAGAGCAACCCTAAGCCAAGACAGTTCATGCTCTATCAATATCTTTAGACCCATCATGTGAGGTATGCTACAGTCAAAGAGAAAATGAATATTTAGAGCGATATACAACCTTAGTTAAACCAGTGCGTTAAAAAAACACTTGAGTGAGCAAACAGGTAGCCATAGCAAGACAAACAGAGCGCATCGTTAACCCGAATAGAGGGCGGCCGGTGCATTTACATTAGATCGTCGATCGACAAAAAGCTTACGGGCAAATATTACGAAAAAATGCATTGCGTCAAACACTTAATAGCAAGAAAGAGATTTCTTTCTTATAATATTATACCTAACCTATTTATTTTTTTCACTTCGGAGATATCTTCTACTTATCTAAAGGTTATGCCATATCTTCTTCTGCTGTAGGTAAGATATTTGTTTCGAGTCTGGGTTGTGTGTGAACAACGGCACCCACGACATAGGGCATAACACTTTCAAATTAGAACATACGATAAATAAACAATAACATTATACCGATGAGTACGTCAACACCAACTTATGAGTTGGTCCGACCAAGTGTAAGTCGACCATGTCTTCTAAATTACACCGAGAAACATTAGCGGAGCTTTTAATAAAAAAAAGCCGATGAGTTTGCTAAATACGAGAAAATTAAAAAGAAACAAACGGCCGTAAATGAGTCTGAGTCGTTATCATGGAAATCCTTTTCATTTATTTTGCTTGGAATTTGTTTCACTATAGTAGGTACTTTATTATATTGAATAGACAGAGATATTTCTTTAAGATATTAAAAGAAAATGGAATGAAAAAAAAAACTCCGGGCAGGGATTGAACCTGCGACCTCAGGATAACCAGTCCAGCCGCTTTACAATTAAGCTACCGACGCCCGACGAAATAAATTCTAAACATTTTTTTGAATATGTTAAATTCACTCGCATGTGTTATTTATTGCGAAAAAAAGGTGACCCTTTATTCAAGAAAGCTATTAATCCGAACAACTCTAGCCACATAGGGGTGAAATGTACCTTATAAGGGAATTTACGCTAGTTCGCATTAGTTCTCAAAGTACTTCGCGGGTTTATCAACTTTGCCCTTAATGTCATGTAAGTAAGGTTTAATGACTTGGATATAATGATATAAGCAGTATAATCAAAACTTGGATCGTCCAGTTTATATAGTGGTCTATTTCGACCAAAAACGACTGTTAAGCGCTGACACACACCAAATACCATAATTTTGAAAATAGGCCGTAAATAAGGTGAGGGACAATAAGACTAAAAAAACAAATTGCAGTGGAAATAGGTATAAAGTAAGTTATAGGTATAAAATAAGTTTTAAGAAAATAGTGGTTTGTGTAGAGTCGGTGATCGGATGACCCATTTCTTCAAGAAAGCTGTTAAACCGATTTATAACTCAACTCACATAGGGGTAAAGTGCAATAAGGTTATATTACCCTCGTTCGCATTACTTCTTACTCGTGGGTTGTAGGAGCTATTAATTTCTTGAACGATAATTAAAATTAACGGCGCGAGCACTAGATTGAGGTTATTCTACAAGATACCTATTTTATTAAATGCTATCTTTTCTAATCTAGTCAATATTCCGATGGTTTGTGCCGAAGAATGAGAAGAATGAGCGAATAACAAAACCTATATAGAATGCGAATATAGATGGTTGCTCAGATTTTCACCAAACAGTTCTAAAATTGTCCGAAGGAAGGAATTGGCGTGGATGCATATAGAGATTGATGGATGTAGAAAAGGCAAGGGCAGAAATGTAATGATAGAAATATTTGGCGCTCTACGTCCCAGTCTATCCCATGAGTGACGAGGCCTGAAGATGCATACCTACATATCACAGCATTTGATTACTCAGAAGCTTTTCGTACTCAAAAGCTAATTCATCCATTGGTAGCAGCGCCAACAGCGTTCCCATGTGCAAAAAAGGGATTGGAACCTAGAGGTGAAACTGAGAAAAAAAAATTATATAAGCAAAGCAAATCTGACAAATTTCCAGTCAATATATTCCCATTATGGCAAATCAACTGGGTGTTTGGAGTGTGCAAACAAGTGGACGGATGGAACGGCACCAATGTTTTGAACTATAAAACGTTTTAAAGAAAAATGGAAAGAAAAATTTGACTTCAGGCGAGACTCGGAACTCGCGGCCTACTGGGAGTCTAGTTTACGATATTCAATAAACTGCAAAGTCTATTATATCGGTTGCCTAACTAGCATAGTTGGTAATAGATGGCGCTGCTGCTACCATAAAGCAATGCAATAAATGTGAAGGAAAGATTTGACAAATCGGGCAGGACTTCAGTAGCTCAATTGGAAGAGCGGCTGGACTAGATTCCCAGTAGGCCGCGAGTTCGAGTCTCGCCTGAAGTCAAATTTTTCTTTCCATTTTTCTTTAAAATAAAATATATTTCACAAGCATGTGTTAATGCGAAATAATATAAAACAACTATAAAACGTTGTCCATAAGGAGTTTATGTTTATATATCTGAGAGAAAGAGCATCACTCTGTTTACAGTAATACGCTCTACTATATATTCGCAATGCAATAAACAGTTTGTATTTAAAACAATGAAAACTAATTCAGATACAACCTTCACAATATTCATTCATCTTTATAGTACAATGCCCCGCAGATAGCACGTGATCGCAAAAAGCGCGACTAGAGCAACCGAAAAAACAGACGCCCGTACATTTTTTTGAAGTTCCGCATCTATGAATAAATAAAAACCGTTTGTTTTTTGCTTGTTTTCCTGTTAAACTTCGGGGATGCGTGGATGTATCAAAATAAATGTCTAGTTTCCATGGTCGGATATCAATTTTCCAGCTAAAAAAGTTAATTTTGTAAAGTTTGTTCGTTCTATTCCGTGGTTAAGGCAGCAATATACTCAAAAGTGACTATCGAAATGACAACAACCGAGATACTTCATTCCCCTGCTGGTGGCTTAGTCTTAACACTACTTAAGGTAAATAATATCGACATCTTGATAATGTGTTCGGAGACGAAATGTATGACTGTATTTCACTAAAAACTGAAACTCACTCACGATAAGTTTCATTCTGTTGATTTAACGTACGTAATATTGATAAAAAGACTCAAAGCATCCGTTAACATTGCACGGTTACGTTAATTTTGTTACAGACTAAACGCCGGCGTGACAACGCATGGGCAATGTCCATGGTATTTTTTATGCAGATATCTATAGGCCACGATATTTAATTTACACCAATTTGCATGCTTATTCTCTGCCAGGATGGTACGAGTATTAAAAGTTTTCTAATCATATCCTTTGCATTATTACATAGAGCAACACCGGAGGGGAGTAGCCATAAGCAGGCTTTCCCCTCTGTCAAAGTATATACACATATAAACATCTATACCTGTCGCATAGATGTTTATATGTGTGCGTGCAATTGTTTCTGCATTTTGTTAAAGTCAAGGTGTGAGTTTCGTAGTAATGGACGATTTTTGTAGTGTGCGTGTGTGTCGCACGCATTTCCCCCCGCAAAAAATGACAGAATGTTTTGCATCGGTAATACACACTATGGCTACTCCCCTCCAGTCCGCCGCGGCCGGGGCCCGTGTTGCTCTATGGCATTAATGTAATACAAGCACACCTACTTAGAGTTTTATAAGAGGAATGATTTTATGAGATGAAAATGATTTTTGATTATACAGACATTTTGGACATTTTGCTTGTCTAGATCTCGGCATTCTAGTTCATCGTCATCATTTTAGGCGATGGACGTCCACTAGTGGTCAAAAGGCTACCCCAAAGATTGTCACTATGAACGACCTTCACCAGATCGTCGGTCCACCTCGTGGGGGGCCTAGCCCACGCTTCATCTTCCATTACACGGTGGTCACTCGAGAACCCATTTATTCTTGTTTACCTTTAGTTAATAACCGTCGTCCATAAATTTTAGTGCCCATTTGCACCTCAACTATGATGAAGTCTTCGCTGTTTGCAATCAAGTAAATGAATGCTAATAAATTCATAACCACATATGCCCTTCAATACATCGCCGACGGCCGACGGAGCGTACGGCCACATTCGCAAATAGAACAATGTAAGGTAATAAGATCCAGCCACCCGATATCATATCTAACGCTACGGTGAAACACTATCATTGTGACGGCTAGTAGACTTCAGTAAGGACTGCCGCGCACGGCAAGATTTTGTGCAGACGACCGATAAATACCAAGGCTCGAGAGTATGTGTCATCAAATCGATTCTGAAGAACCGTCTCACTGCTGCTGCACTATTTATTTATTCTCTATTTTTTGTCACTATCCTGGCAAAAACGACTGGACAAATTCAGTCAGATCTGTCACATAATTATTTTTTTTTGTTCGGTTCTGGCACAGTATATGGACTCGAAATGACTCGATATTTCTCTTAACATGTGACCAATGTTGTAGCGTGCGCAAGGAGCCAACGCTCTTTTTCCAGAGACCATAAGAGCTTATGCATATTACGTATTTTCAAACGCCGTCGACGCACATTTTACTCAAACAGTGTGTTTTAATTTAATTGTATACTTAGCAACAGTGTTTCGAGTGCATCAATCGAGATAATAATTCTTAGACCTTATTACTTTTGTTTAAAAGAAATGGTATACTTAAGTATGGTATGGAATGGATGGAAAGGTCTGAGGTTTCCTTATTTCCTTATTAATTTAACTTGTGGCGATTCAAGCTGTAAGAATATGTTATTTACTGAAAAATCGCATGCCGTAGGCGGCAGAACACATGATACAATCAAATATTGAATACCGAAGCATATGTTCTTGTGAATAAATGATTATGATTTACATTGTAGTTCTTGCAGTTAAAGCGGGTAGTGTGCACTCTAGTTAGTAGCGATGCAGCTAACGCACGATCATAAGACGCGCGTCGATGGCGCGCGAAAGAAGCGTAGTGTGGATAGCCCCTAAGTCGTTGCTACGTGAATAAGCAGCCTAAGCTGTTTAACAATTCACACAAAACACATAGCCATATTCGCTGAGTGGGTCGCGGCCGAGAGTTTGGCAACCGGGGACAATGGATGTGAAACAGTAAGGAAACAATCGCATGGCCCCCATTGTAAGTAACTAGTGTTTTTTTTTTTCAATTACTTTTACAATCATTACCATTTGTTACCTACTTCATAGAACCTGATAAAAAATAAGGTGGGTAATAAAAAGGCTCACTTAATTAAAGTAATGCTGCCGACGGGGCGTGGCAACCCCACCGCTGCCCACTCGCGGAAGAATTTTCTTACTTTTTTTATGCAATGGAAGTAGCAAACAAGCATGCAGTTCACATTGATGTTAAGTGATGACTGCAGCCTATAGACACCCACATAAAGACCAAGGTCAAAATGCAGATGCGTTACCACTGAGGCTTAAGGTGTTATTCCTCTGTGTCATACCACCTGACCGGAACACGTTAGTGCTGAACACTACCATTTAGCGGCAAGTATATTAGGTAATGCGGTGGTGCCTACGCCCGCGAGCTCCGTTACTGGAGCTCTACCACCAGTAAAAACTGGAAGATAATTCTTCCACTAGTGCAGTCAGTCAACCAACTAAAAATAAAGAACATGAAATAATTTACATGATTCACATGACTGATGTCAATAACCAAACATCTAAATACCGTTAACGCCGTCACAAGTCACATGACTACTACATGAGCAGGTACTATGAATAGCACGTCACATCTGTAGCCTTGTAATTTCACTATCATCGCGCCTAAAAAATGTTTCACTTTTTTTGTTGGTAGAAGTACCAACCCATCTTATAGTCGTAACACACTGCCGGATTTGCTACGGAGCGGACAGCGGCTTCGGTACGCTCCGAACCAAATCTGGCCGTGTGTAGAGGAGTCCGGCGGACAGAATTATTATTAATCAAGTCCGATGGGGTCCGCTCGCGGGGGAGGGGGTTTGGGTTAACTCTAATATTTTAAGGTAAATATTCTTATTCATTCATAACTCGATTTTGACATGTTGGTTCCTTGTTGCATAAGCAGGTCCAATTACAATCTAACCTGAACACGATAGTGCTGAACACTACTGGTCCCTACGTCCTCAACAATGGACCTCTTCCACGAGTCCTTCACAATTAAAACAATGTTTTTTTTTAAACAAAATTACAAGTCTTTACTTACCCCTTATTCATAAACGTACATTAGATACGTTTTAGCTATATAATGCTTTGTCTTTGTCAGTTGCATTGTCAAATGTGCAGGATAGAAAAAGACAAAGGAGAGATTAGCAACACTTTAGCTAAAATACGTTTATGAATAAGAGGGTTAATCTTTAGAAATACTCGTGAGTTAACCACAAATATTTCTAATTTCAAAGGCTATGGAACAAATCTAGTTAAAAGGGCTGTAGAGATAATTCGATATATTATCTCAAAGAATCTTCGTTTGAGGACAAGGTTTCAATAACAATAATGAAATATACATTAAACAAGATGTTACTCGCGATTTCGTCATGCTATTCAGTAAATATTTGTAACCTATATCCTCAATTATTGTTCAAGCTCTTCTACCGAATTTCAGAAATCGAGCTAAACATAGAAGCGAAATCGAGGAAAATCATCAGAAATCATATACCTAAACTGAATGCAGAAAATATATACCTAACAATGGGACTTGATCAACGAAAAACGTCGCTTTGACGCGTCGCGTTACAGCTACATTTTTCGTTGAATTTCAACATATTATTATATTGTAGTACCTATATTATAGTTCATTCTTATATCAAGGATACGGCATGAAGATCGTGGATCAAGGATGCGTCACACATTTTATGTGTCCGAACGAAGTACCCCTCCAAAGTTCCGACGCTTCTGAAGTCAGGTAAGCAAGTAGCGGCTTTTTGACACAAAATGACTACTGGGGACGCGATCTTACATTCACGAGTATATTACTGGTGGTAGAGCTCCAGTGACGGAACTCGCGGGCTCAGGCACCACCGCATTACCGCGCATTGTGGTGGTGCCTACGCCCGCGAGCTTGGTCACTGGATCTCTACCACCAAAAAACCTTGAACTGTATTGAGTACCTCCAATAAATCTAGGTTCTAAATATAGCGGCGACCATAGGGCAGCCGCCACAAGCTTGCTTGCCTCATATCCAAATTGTCAAAATATGGATAGGCAACTTCAAACCGCTAAAAATGGCTCTCATGACTATACCCTAGTGTGACACACCTACATTAAATGATTGAATTAAAACCATTCGATTTATGACTCGATAAACGGATGACACCGTATCGTTCGGCTATTTGTTTTGGATCGTTTTACGATTGGCCCCGCACTAAAGTGTCGGTGCCGGTCTTGGTGATTCGCTTTAAGGCCTTAAGATAGATGAAATGCCTAAATTCGTACATGATTTAAGTCAAATTCTAGAAAAAACTGTTAATTGAATCCGCAATTTAAATATACACGACGACAGGCAAGGATTCAATTAATATTTTGACTTGAACAGAATGTTATATTTGCTAACGCCCTTTTAGAATAAACCATTTCAAAATGCACCCATTTTTGACATAAAATGCAAATGTTCTCCAAAACGGCACAATCTTTTTGTTTTGTTTTTATTGCAAAAAAAAGGCTTTTAATTACTTACAGTTTGACTTAAGAGTTTAATTTTTTTTGGTGTTTTTTATTACTGAAAATTAATAAAATGTCGAAATTTCCGTGCATGAGCGCAAGCTTCTTCGTCCCGCCATACTGTAATCGCAGTCAACATCTGTTGGCTAGTCGGCTACGGACGGCGTCGTCGGCGACGTACCCTTTGTGACGGGAGGACGTACAGCGTGCTGCCGGAATATATACTTATTGAAATAAAACTATTTTTACGGATTTATCTCGCGTATATTAAACTAAAATGATTTTTAAAATCAACCCGACGTTTCGGTCGCTTTTCAGCTTCCGTGGTCCCGGGCAGACTGAGGTGACATTTGTCTGACAGAAGTTTGAAAAAATTATATGTAGCTACCTCCATCGATTTCGTAAACGCCTTGCGTAGCGTTCAGGATTAACACAATAATTACTTATGGTATCTTGAGGTCTTGCAGACTGCTGCGGCTGGGATTTAATCTTGCTAAGTATGGGATCCCATGATGTTGATAATCGCCATCCATCTTCTCTATTGAAATTTGGGTGTTTTTTAATTTCAATAGCCTCGCGTACCATTCGTGGAATGGGTTTATGTTCTCTAGCGAGTATTTGAATTTTATCAAACCGGATGTAATGGTTCGGCTTATCCGCTATGTGTTCACAGACTGCAGACCTCCCTGTTCTTCGGTTTTTGACATCAGCAATGTGCTCTTTAACGCGGGTGGATACAGCTCTCTTCGTTTGACCAATATATGAGAGTCCACAATCACAATCTAATTTATAAATGCCAGAATTTTGTAATGGAATATTACTTTTAATGGGTCTTAAATACTGATGAATCTTTTTATATGGTTTGAAAACTGTTTTAATGGAATTCTTTTTTTAAATGTTGCTGATTTTATCTGTGACACCCTTAATGTAAGGTAGTATTATAGCTGGTTGTCGTTCTACTGTAGGTGTTTTCACGCGGCCTCTGTGACGGACGGATGGTACATAGAGCTTGTTGTTATGTAGCACCTGGCGTAGGTGCTTCAGCTCCCCCTGAAGATGGTGGTCGTCACAGATGCCTCGTGCTCTCTGAAATAGAGATGAGCCAACGGCAGATAAATGTGCCGGGTGATGGTGTGATTCACCATTAAGGTACCTATCAGTATGGGTAGACTTCCTAAACACAGTGTGACTGAGTGTGTTATTGGTTTTTCTAATTAATAAAGTATCTAAGAAGGCTAATTTATTGTCCTGTTCCAATTCCATAGTGAATTTGATTTTATGGTGTATGGAATTGAGATGTGAAAGAAAAACAGAAACATTATTGCTATCCAATATGGTGAATGTGTCATCTACATATCGTTTATAAATGCGAGGTGTTATGGTTGTAGTGCTCAGGGCTCTCTCCTCAAAGTCCTCCATGAATATATCGGCGACTATGGGAGAAACTGGGGAGCCCATGGCAACTCCGTCTATTTGTAGGTAGAATTCCCCATTCCACATTAGATAGCCAGATGTCAGGCACCATTCAAGTAGTTCTGCATATTGACGGGGCATATTGTGAGCAATTAGCTTTCTTTTAACAATCTCGACACAATCCTATATACTTACATATTTTGGGATGTTACTGCAAAGTTATGAGTAAAACCTAACAAAAAATTGTATTACTATACAACACGAGTGTTTACGGACTTAATATTTTACTAAATAGTGTCCATCTCCTATGTTGAGTTGATTTTATGTTGTTGTCAAAGAATATTAATACATTGACAATATTGACATTGCAACACGGATCGTTGACGTAGAAAAAGAAACACAAATTAACTGAAGGAGTACATATAGTTGATTACTCTTTATACTTGCTATACTTACGTGTAATTTACCTACATTGCTACTTACCAAAATTATATGAGTAAGTAAGTAGGTACCTATTTTTTGTGTAAGATAGAATTAAGTTAGTTATCTACAGATATTTTACAATCTTACTTACTATTTATAAATGTGAAAGTATGGATGTTAGTACTGACGATTTGAACATTGCTTTACATTATTTCAATAACTAAAAATTGAAACAAAACGTCATAATTTAGTGGACACCTAAAAGTATCTTAGATTAATTGAAATATTAGGAAATATTTATATAATTTTTAAAAAATATGTGTTTTATCGACTCGTGACATCAAGTTGCCCAACTTTTGTAGAATCGCCCATATAACGATATTAAAAATAGTCCACCAAATATAATACTCGAAATTTTTGCTCAACTCCATAGAAAATATGTATATATTTTTTCATGACATTAATCAAACCTTATAATTACGGAACACTACACTGCGCGTGGCCCAACACGCACTTGACCGGTTTTTATTTGTCAATATGTTTAAGTGGTTGATTGATTTTATATAAATATATATTATATATATTATATATATTATATATATATATATATATATATATATATATATATATATATTAGGTTGGGGAAAAAGTTTCTTCGCATTTTTTAAGATAATTCAAAACATTTTTAATATAGTTTATTTAAATTTAACTAAAGTATGTATGTACCAGTTTGTTCGATTTTTTTTTTTTTATGTCATTAAGTTGACAGACAAGCAGACGGGCCACCTGATGGTAAGTGGTCACCGTCGCCTATGAACATTTGCAACACCAGGGGAGTTGCCAACGCGCTGCCAGCCCTGAAGGACTCTTTTGACGCCATTTTTGAAGAACCCCATATTGTAGCACCGAGGGAACACCTCAGAGGGAAATTCGTTCCACAATTTACACGTTCTGGGCAGAAACGAACGAGAAAACCGCACCGTTGAGCACTGCCAGGTGTCCAGTCGGTGAGGGTGAAACTTCTCTCTTCGGCGGGTAGTACGGTGTAGAAAAAGAGACGGTGGTACCATGTCGAACAGTTCGACAGAGCACTCACCATTGTAGAGACGGTATAACACGCACAGACTACCAATATCTCTGCGCAGGCTCAGATGTTCGAGCCTGTCTGTAAGTCCCGGATCGTTAACAATACGAACGGCGCGTTTTTGTAGGGAGTCGTAGAGAGAGTAAGCTGGTACTTGGGGGCTCCCAGCCCACAAATGAGAGCAGTATTCCAGATGGGGCCGCACTTGGGCCTTATAAAGCTGTAGTAGCTGCCCCGATGTGAAGCTGTGTGTGTGTTCGATAACCTTTTGCCATCTTGTAGGTAGGGACATGATCCCGTTGCTATAAAAATTTTGGGACTTCTCATCAAAATACCGCGACAAGTGGATTTGGCAGTCCTCTCGAGATGTTAACCTAACATTGCATAAAGAATTCTGAAGAGACCGAAACAGGTGGAAATCTGAAGGTGCAAGGTCAGGACTATACGGCGGATGCATAAACACCTCCCAGCCAAACTCTCTTCATTTTTGCTGAGTGGCTATAGATGTGTGAGGTCTAGCGTTATCATGATGAAACACCACACCCCTTCTGTTGATCAATTCCGGCCGCTTTCTCTCAACTTCTTGCTTTAATCTCATCAGTTGTTCGCAGTAGAGTTCAGAATCGATAGTCCTGCCTGGTGGTAATAGCTCATAATGAATAATGCCCTTCCAATCCCACCACACACACAACATCACCTTATTGCGAGTTAACCCGGGTTTCGCCACAGTCTGTGAAGCCTGACCGGCCTTTGACCTCAACCTTTTTCGCACGTTCTTATCGTACGTGATCCACTTTTCATCACCAGTTATCAGCTTCTTCAAAAATGATTCGGTTTCATGACGTCGTAATAAAGAATCACAAATGAGTACACGGTTCATTAGGTTTCTTTCAGTGAGCTCGTGAGGTACCCAAATATCGAGCTTTTTTTTGTACCCAGCTTTTTTCAAATGCGCCAAAACTGTTTTGTGATCAATTCTCAGTTCTTCAGCTACGTCGTAACTACTGATATGTCGATCTTGCTCCACTTTTTCAAAAATGGCATCCATTTTATCCGTAATAGGGCGAACAGAGCGAGGTGCATCTTTGACATCAAAATTTCCGGATTGAAAATGCTTAAACCAAATTTGTGCTACTCTCACAGACACTGCACTAGGTCCATAAACATCGCAAATTTTTTTTCGCGGCTTGTGTTGCATTTTTACCTTTTTTGTAGTAAAATTTTAAAATGTATCGAAATTCTTCATTAGATTCACTCATCTTGACAATACAAAAAACAAATGAAAATCACACATTTGCCTAATTTGAATTTGTAATTATGTTCTTTAAAATTTTAACTTTCAATGATACCAAAACCAGCCAGATACAAATACTACAGCCAAAGAGATTTTATTACAAGTTCATACATACTATAATGCGAAAAGACTTTTTCCCCAACCTATTATGTATGTATCTACACGCCAGGTCCCTAACGGGGTAGGCAGAGTGTAGAGCATTGTTTTATAAAGAAAATAATAGAAATTTAAGAAAAAAATTAAGACCTTTAAGTAATTCAATTTATAACCTTTGCTCTCGAATGTACTCCATGTATAAATTTGTTAACAATATTTTATGACCGGTCCGTTGAGACGTAGACGATTTTTGATTACGGCCGAATGGACTACGGTCCATTCCTTTTGGTCCGTTCAGACGTAGTACCCCATATTTACCCCCTAAGACGTTACTCGAAACATTCCTTGACTCACACTCAGCTTAAGATACTTTATGAAGTCGCAATGAAAAGTCGAATATGGCGTAAATGTAAAAACTCCTCGAAACTTCAAGGTAGGTCGTGAGGTACCTTGGACACACCGCGGACACTCCGCCAAAATTCCATACAAACGTTGAATTTGGTCTCTATTACACAGACATCAATCAGTGGCGTGTATTTATACGTGCACCTGTGTGCGTAGCACGTAGAAAATACCAACCGTCGCCCATATGAGGGCAGGAGGTAGGGTGATGCAGGGAAATCGGGCAGGACGTCGAAGTGTCCGTTCTATACGTACTGATTTTTGTGTTCTTGAATTTGTCTTTTTCAGGCATATATGTATATTCACCAATAAGAAAAAGTTAAGAACGTAACAACATTTTTTTAAAGACTTATTTATTTTCTTCTTAGGTAGGTAGATGATATGAAGCTTATTTAAATAATATAAAATATATAATGAGACAGGAGCGCTCAAACTAGGTAAACCCTGTGCTATGAGTCTTCTGGTCTCCGCCTCAGTTTTCACAAGCAACACCCGCGGAGAACTAGGTCGCGTCAAGAGCTAATCTACGGCCACTCATTGAACTGGAGATGCGAAGAAATAGGGCTAAGAAAGTGTTGAGTCTAGAAACTAGATATTCATTAATACATTTCTAAACATAAAAACTAAAAATAATTGAAAGAATTTCGAACGACCGGATAACAAAACAGATAGTAGTTTCTTTTTGAAGTGATAACTACCTACTAGGTAGCGGCGCCTTGCACAATTGTGATGGGTTAAAAATTTTAAACTCACGTCAGGACACGTGACCTTGATCGAAAATGCGTAAGACGGACACGTAACCAGAATTTCGTCCGCCTAGTTTGTGAGGACACAATGACAGCTGTCACTGTGGCGTTGGTCGTGGTGGTGGCGTTGCAGGTGCTTGTATTATACATACCTATAAACCTTTATATTAGTAAACTTTATATACATAGCACTCTATCTATTAAAAGTTCAGAATCACTCTTTCTATTAAAATAACGCATCAAGATACGTTGCGCATTTCTAAAGCATAAAAAACAGACTAGACAGTGGAAAACGACTATTTTATACTAAGTAGTGATTATAACCTATCCCACCTCTGGTCGAACGACAACTTTTCCCTTTTTTTTTAAAGTAATGGAAGTGGCAAACAAGCATGCAGTTCACATTGATGTCAAGTGATGACTGCAGCCTATAGACACCCACACAAAGACCCGAGGTCAAAACGCCGATGCATTACCACTCCTGAGGCCTAAGGTTTTATGCCTCTGTTTTTTTTTTCAGAAAACGTTTTACCACCAAACTTTGACGTCGGAACTCCGACAAGCTAATTTCGTCAATCATCCGCATACATTTTTGAATAATTGAATATCGGGCCGTATCAACACTTCGATCAGACGAACGACGCATGGGAGGATGGGAGCGGAGCGTTGATTACCACGCCACCACACTGTGGGCGTTGTCATTTGTGTTGATGAAATTATTTTCCTCTGTCTGATAGATACATAGGTATCGTGTATTATTAGAGCAAATATATATACACTTCTCATCAAGAAATACGTATTGCACATCAAGTGCGATTAGGATGCCACTGCAGAATCATTTCGTTCATCCAGATATGCTGCAAATCGAATCTATTTTTACACATATTTATAATCTAGAGAATATATATCCACTAGGCTGCCTATCAAAATTTGGCCGCAAGTATTTTAAATTAAATTATTTTGTCTTTGACAGCCAGCAACTCTTATATCGCTCCCGTATATCGTAGAAATTACGTATTTCATAGAATTAGGTTTGCAGCATATCTGGATGAACGAAGTAATTCTGCAGTGGGATCCTAACCTATAAGAAAGGACCTACGAATGAATATGGGACAAGGCCAAGACTTCACTCAGTAGCAAGCAAGTTTTAGGCGTACTCAGATACTTACTGTGTGGGTTCACTTAAGAAAGCTTACTTATTTTCGGAAATACCTACGTGATCACGTAAAATTGTTTAATTAGTAACTTCTCATAACGTCCCACGTCGATTTCTTGATATGAAAACATTAAATGGTACACTTTAGGCTTATTTAAGTAAGATTCTGGTTAAAGTTTCTATAACAACACTAATTATGATTAAGATAATTTTATCGCATGAAATTGCGACGCCTACTACCTATCGCCTAAAGAAAACTCAAGTTATTTTTAGACAATACATAAAGAAGTTTCACCTTGTACTCTATATCAAAAGATAGAGAAAAATACGTAGAATCATGGAAAAATACTCAAATAATGATTTGAATCGTTGTTTTTTTCGTTTCAGTCCAGAATGTCAAATTCCCAGGAAATATTTATTTTATGTAATTTATGTATGACAAAAAAGTAACCGGCGAATTTTGGGTGTTTGCATGTATGCTTGAATGCATGCATTTACCTCTTCCTACCCCTTACCATATGTCATGTTTGTTTTGAAATATACTTACGGCAATTGAAGGAATAATAACCGATTTGAATAGCTGAAAATGATTTAGTATTTCATGCTTCTTCTCTCACTATAGTGTACAAGGTGCGGGCCCAAGCTCCATACATTTTGGAAAGTCTCCTTTTAAATAGAACATTATTTTTCATCAGTGTTCACTATCCAACCTCTTTAGTGTACGTCACTGGCTCACCAGACAGCGGTAGAGGTACCTACTGAAACATCCCTAATGGGGACGGGTAATTTTGGGCCTATAAAATCGTTACGGGTTAACACATAACACAGTTAATTTTGGAATATAGTTAACACTTAGCATTCCAACCCAACTTTTACTTGATCTGTATACCTACTTCAATTACTAGCAATTCAAAAAATGCCCGAATTTCAAATTATTTATTTTATAGTTATATCATTTTTAATAATTAATTTGTACTGGGTTGCGACCGCCTATCGACATTGCTTTTGTCGTTGTCATTGCTGTCAAATTTTCATGTCGATTTTTACTTTAACTAACTTACAATAATCGAAATAATCTATCATTATCGCTTGTTTCTCACCTAAGAAAGCAAGAAAAACAATCAGATTATCACTACTGTTTTTAAAGGAGCTACAAATCACATGAAAAAAATTGACATCAAGGACAACGACAATAGCAATGTCGATAGGCGGTCGCATCCTTGGTCCCAGAACAGTATCATTCTCCTTATTAACCGAATTCACATCACTTAACAATCATCATATAAAAAACAGAATCCGACGAATTGATAACCTCTTCTTTTTTTCGAAGTCGGTTAAAAATATGGCCACATTTTCTACGTCACACTAGAGTAGGTACTCAGATTTCTACATTGTTCTCGGTGTTGGTTAATATGATTATGTGAACGCGCGATGTACGACTCAACCCAACTAAGGCACACAGTAACCGCATCGCAGCTAAGTTCATTACTGCACTTCCAACACTCGGTATGGATGTACAGCTTAATTTATGGAGTTAAGGGTCGGTGAGGCCGATGCGACTGCAACTTTTTTTATTTATTTAAGCTTTCATGCACATACCTACAAAATGCTATGATTTTTATCATTGTTCATTTGGTAATTATTAATAAACTTGTGGTAGAGCTATAACAGACAGCTACCCCATTTGACAGAACTAAACTTATACAAAATAGTAGATGAAGAGTTAAATAGATCTAGATTATAACTTCTTGTCCTGACAAAAGCCATTCAAAATGATTTGCTTTAACTACTACTTAAACTGAGCTAACATAAAATAAGAGCCTTGTCACTTACCTACAGACGGACGATAAAGCTTAAAAAAATTGTAGGTACACGTTTGCGCCTTTTAAAAAAATATGTGGTGTACATAAAAATATCAACTTTTAAGTTGAAGACGGACAAAAATACAACTTTAGGTAAAATCTGTTTCATATCTATATCTATCTGTTTTATACCGATAATACTTTTTTTTTTTATTGTATGTTATGAATAATAATAATAAATAATGGCAACCCATTCTACTACCCACAGCTGGGCACAAGTCTCTCCCCTTTTTGGGAGGAGGGCTATGGATTGGTAGAGAATGTGGAAATACGGGGTTAGTGGCCAACCCGCTTCAAACCGCCCATAAGGCTGGAGGCCTTAACAACTGCTATCTATCAATGGGACCGGGACCGACGGAAACGTGCCCTCCGAAGCACGGAAACGCGCATTTTAATTTCCACCACCTCCAGATCTACACCAGCCACGGAGCCATGCGCGCTTCGATGTTATGAATACGCTAAATATATAATAATATAATCACATGCCATTCAAAAAATGTGCCGTGAACTGACTTTAATCAGCATGATATTCAGTCTACTTAAGATTATAGTAATGAAAAATTCCAAGATCTCATTTGTCAAATCCAAAGCCGACGATAATGGCATTTCTCGAACAGATTAAAATCGGACACACTCCATCAACTGCGGTGCGTGTATTACATTCAAGATCTTTTATCGTCGATCCATCGATCCATATTTAGGTAGGTATATTGGGGTAAATGTACAAGTCTTTTAAGTGAGTAAGAAGCGAATCCTGTATTGCACATATCTATTACCGACCCCTACACTGAAATTAAACTTCTATTACGGATTTATGACGCGTATATTCAAACAAAAAATATTATTTCAAATGACCACTGCAGTTCCAGAACACTTTGAAACAAAAAACCAGATAACTGCTGATAGTCAATATGCTGTGAAATTAACACTCATATGTTATTGACACAGCTATTGTTCTAAGTGTATAATTTATTTGTGTAGCGAAGCGATAGTTTCGGAGAGTCCCACGCTTAATCTTAGTGCTGTTGTCGGATCTTCTATAACTGCGTATTCAAGCGAGAAGACCGGTAAAGGCTTTATGTTGATAACATATTATGTGTATTATAATATATACTGATTTACGAGACGAGTTAATCGCATATGTCTTATGTGCCCCCCACAACGCCCTAAAGCCGAGGATCAGACGCGCAGGGGTCTCCTTAGGCAGTTGTGTAAATTTATTTAGGTTGAGAGCTCTCTCCGCTCACCAATTGCCCGGTGAAGTAGACTTGTGCTCTCTCGAGACGCACAGCATATGTTAAAAGTCCATAAAAACGAGACTGGGCTTTTTTCCTGCCATGCGGATTTGCGTCCGCACGCGGGTGTGGCCCGCATGCGTGTCACACGGGTCCCATCGTTTCATACAATATTTTCCTTTGACGCGTGGATAGAGCAACACGGACCACCGGCCGCCGCGGCGAATATGCAGGCTTTTCCCTCTGTCAAAGTACAAGCCCAAAATTAAATGGTCCTACGCCTGTCGCCCAGATGTTTAAATGTGTGCGTGATTTATTTTATGTATTTTGTTGAAAGTCAAGGTGTGAGTTTCGTAGTAATAGACGATTTTAATGTGTGTGTGTATCACACGTAGTTCCGTGTAGCGGACGCGTAGTAGACGCGTGACACCCGCTTGCGGGATGCGGAGCATGATTTTATTAAGACCAATCTGTACACGACTGTATCTGTTAGCAGCACGCACCAAATTGCAACGGTGAAGATTTTTTGTTCAGCGTGTTCATGCGGAAGCAAACCCGCTTGACACAAAAAAGGCCCATATGAGAAGGTGTACGTTCCGTGCCAGCGGGTAAGTATCAGTTGCTAAGTTGGTCAATAGGTAAACTTATTTGCGTTACATAACCTTGTAACAATAGGGTGATATGAGAATTCATATTATTTCATAGCTACCGAATCCAAAAGCTGTAGTGCTGGAAGAACCTCAATTTTACCTGTAACAAAAAAAAATACAACATTAAGATCTAACCTAGTAATATCAGAAGTAATACAAAACACACTGTGTTATATTATATCTTAATATTCAACTTTGCCACCCATACCTAGAGCAACACGGGCCACCGGCCGACCGGAGGGGAGTAATCATAGCGTTTATTACCGATGCAAAACAGTCTGTCTTTTTTGCGGGAGGAATATGCGTGCGACACACACGCACACTACAAAAGTCGTCTTTTACCACGAAACTCACACCTTGACTATAACAAAATACAGAAACAATTTCACGCACACATTTAAACATCTAGGCGACAGGCATAGGCACACTTCTGCTTGTACTTTGACGGAGGGGAAAGTCTGTATATGGCTACTCCCCTCCGGTCCGCCGCGGTTGGTGGCCCATGTTGCTCTATTCTGCCACTCAATTATCGGCGAGCAGCTTTTGTCCGCGAATTCAGCCGAGTGGAACTCTTAATTCATACACAAACACGTACAAACATTCATTCCCTTTTTTTCATCGGGATTGGAAAAAGCTGAAATACGTATAATATATTAATATTATGAAGACCAAGACTGATCTACCATGACCAAATAGGTCGAGTTCTGTCTGATGGTGGGGTGAAAAGTCTTAGGAATCGGCGTGCATGTATAAAGAGAATGATGAAGGTAGACGAGACACGAGAGGTACGTCAGGACCGGGATATCTGACGCTCTACACTCTCTGCCTACCCCGTTAGGGACCTGGCGTGAAGATACATACATAAATATTAATATTATAAAGAAGTAAAGTTAGTTACTTTGATTGTGTTTGTAGGGGCTAATCATCGGAAATACTGAACCGATCATGAAAATTCTTTCACACTCACTATTTTTAAGCTATAGGCTATATTTTATATTTTAACGATTTTTAAGATAACAAAACATTGCACCCATGCGAAGCCGGGTCGGGCAGCTAGTATTATATCATTTAAATTTTAGAACATCGAACGAAGCTGCTGTGTTTTATCGTCGATGAAGGTAGGTTACCTAGTGGGTGACCTACCTTCATCACCCTGGTAATAGCTTAGACGAAACTAAAACATTATTAAGTATTATATCATTACATAAATAAGTGTCTTTCTCAATCAATAGGTGTATATTGTAGATTAGGATATGATGGGGCTGACATATCCTCCAGTAGAAAAAAGCCTCCAAAAAAAATTAGATTAAAAAAAAAGCTGTTCCACAAAAATTACACCGAATTTTGTTTACACGAACTTAAATAAGAATAACAAGATACCGCATTTTCCATTTTCACGCAAAATCTCCTTCACAATTACCCACCGAAAGTAAGTGAAATAAGTCCAAAGCTTTTGAGCGCAAGATATTATATTAAAGCTGAAAATTGCCTCGTACCTGCCGATCTAATTTCATGCAATTAGCGATGTAGAACGATTTTGCTTCAGCCGCAAAAAATATAATGTTTTATCAAACGCTGTGAAACTTTGCCAAGTGTTTTATGATAAAAGAGGTTTGCTGTGTTATTTTTGGTATTCTTTTATATAGGTATACATTTTAATGTAACGAAGGTGGCAAACAAACATGCAGTTCACATTGATGCTAAGTGATAACTGCAGCCTATAGACATCCACAGAAAGACCAGAGGTCAAAATGCAGATGCTTTGCCACCCCTGAGACCTTAGATGTTATGTCTCTGTGATAGTTATTACGGGACCCATACATTACCATCTAACCGGAACACGATAGTACTGAACACTACCGTTTAGCGGCAGATAGATTAGGTAATGCGATGGTGCCTACGCCCTCGAGCTCCTACACTGAAACTCTACCACCAGTAAAATTGATGAGATTAAAATTGACACATTGATGTTAAATGAAGACTGCTGCCTACTATAGGTAGATATCTATATAAAAACCAGAAGTAAAAATGCAGATTTGTTGCCACCCCTGACACGTTGTTATATCTTAGCTACTAGCTGTTATCCGCGGCTTCGCCCGCGTGGATGTCGTTTTATAAATAACTAAGTAGCCTATGTTCTTTCTCAAAGTCAGCTCTATCTCTGTACCAAATTTCATTAAAATCGGTTCAGTCGTTTGGACGTGAAAAGATAACAGACAGACAGACAGACAGTTACTTTCGCATTTATAATATTAAGTAGGGAAAGTAGAGATACAGTAGGGATTTATTCGTAACAGCGAGTGAGTAAAAGCGCATTAATTATAGTTTCTGTTACTTTTTAGGGTTTCGTACCTTAAAAGGAAAAAAGGAACCCTTATAGGATCACTCGTGCGTCTGTCTGTCTGTCCGTCTGTCACAGCCAATTTGCTCCGAAACTACTCGACCGATTGAGTTGAAATTTGATGAATATATGTAAATTGATGAACCAAAGATGAACACGTCAAGTAAAATAATAAATTTAAAACAGGGGGGCAACTTACGGGGGGTAAATCAGAAAATTAAAAAAAAAAATCGTAAACTGTGTCGTGTGACATATCAAATGAAAGAGGTTGTTGTCAGCATAATTTTTGCATATACAAATTTGAAGTTATTTAAGAAAAACGACGAAAATTGACCATTCACATTGACATTGCAGTTCACATTGATGTTAAGTAGGGTTGTTGAGGAAGTGATTATGAGGAAGATGAGGAGGAAGAGGAATTGTGATGCGCCAATTTAGAGGATGCGGATGAGGAAGAGGATATTTTTATGAGGAAGAGGATGAGGAAGAGGAAGCACATGACATAATAATAATAGCAACCCTTGAAACGTCCCACTGCTGGGCACGAGTCTCTCCCCTTCTTGAGGGGAGGTCTGGAGCTTACTCCACCACGCTGCTCCAATGCGGGTTGGTGGAGTTACTTGCAAGGGTTAGCGGCCAACCCGCTGTCGGATGTTTTCAAACCGCCCATAAAGCCTCCGACAAGGTTTAACGACTGCTATCTGTCGATAGCAACCGGGACCGTCGGCGTCCTGCTCTCCGAAGCACGAAAATGCGCATTTTAATTTGCCACTAGTGGTCACCCGTCACACACCCGACCGCACCCGTAACGCTTAGTCGAGTAGATCGCTTGTGTTCTATACCAGCCGGGCGGCCTAGCGCGCTACAGAAAGATGAGAAGAGGATGATACTAAGATATAAATACTAGCGGACCCAACCTAAAATCCGCACGTGGTTGGTCCACTACAAAATGCTCTTTTAATTATTTTTACTATGAATCTAAAATCTAAAGCATTCTCAAAACACATACGATAAAGAATCATCAAAATTGGTCCAGCAGTTAAGGACGAGTTCAGTGACATATCTACCCAACGACATTGCTAAGGCCTTTGACCGGGTCTGGCACAGGGCACTTCTCGCGAAACTTCCATCCTACGGTCTTCCCGAGAGGCTATGCAACTGGACAGCCAGTTTCTGTCTGAGCGTTATATACAAGTCTTAGTTGACTGTCAGCGCTCAGACAGACTACCTATCAACGCTGGTGTGCCGCAAGGCTCTGTGCTATCTCCCACGCTTTTTCTTCTGCACATCAATTAAATGTCGGAGGAAAACTCCAATTTTCATTGCTATACCGATGATAGTACGGGATATGCGCACTACACTAGCCGTGCAAATGCCTCTCGGACACTTATCGAGGAAAGAAGGCCTAGACTTGTGTCTGAAATCGAGCACTCTCTGGAGCGGGTCTCGGATTGGGGTCGACTTAATTTAATGCAGTTCAGCCCCTCGACGACACAAGTCTGCACGTTCACCGCTAAAAAAACGCCATGCATTGTAGCACCACAGTTCCAGGGCATTCCGATCGCCGTTGGTAAGAGTATCGGTATCCTGGGCGTTGACATATCGAAAGAAGTGCAATTCGGGAGTCACATTGAGTGTAAGACCAAGTTGGCATTCAAAAAGCTAGGGGTGCTTAACAAAGCCAGGCAGTATTCACTTTCACTTCGGGGCAGCTACTACTACTCATACTCATTTGTGGGCGGGAGCCCCCAAATACCAAGGTCCACTTGAATCCCTACAAAAACGCGCCGTTCGTATTGTTAACGATTCAGGACTTACTGACAGGCTCGAACATCTGAGCCTACGCAGAGACATTGGGAGTATGTGCGTGTTGTACCGTCTCTACAATGGTGAGTGCTCTGATGAACTGTTTGACATGGTGCTACCATCTATTTTCCTACACCGTACTACCCGCCGAAGAGAGAAGTTCCACCCACACCGACTGGACACCTGGCAGTGCTCAACGGTGCGGTTTTTACGTTCGTTCTTGCCAAGAACGTGTAAATTGTGGAACGAACTTCCCTCTGAGGTGTTCCCTAGGTGCTACATTAAGAGGTTCTTCAAAAATGGCGTCAAAGGAGTCCTTCAGGGCTGGCAGCGCGTTGGCAACTCCCCTGATGTTGCAAATGTTCATAGGCGACGGTGACCACTTTCCATCAAGTGGCCCGTCTGCTTGTCTGTCAACCTACAGACATAAAAAAAACACACGCACACCAAAAATAAAGATGAGTGAATGACACAATTTCATTTAGGAATTGAAATGAAAATAAGAATGCAGTCTTTATTTCTTTGTTAATTAGGTATTTAAGTCGAATATTATTAATCAAAATAAAAGAATTGAATACTATTAATCGAAATTTATTTTAAACAGGGAGGTTAATTTTTATAAAAAATATTTGGACGCTGTTTCCCCAACAACCGGTTTTATAGCTCATCATATACCAATACAGCATTGCTAAAAAGTCGTTTGCTGGTACATTTGATGGAAGAGAAGATAGGTATTGTAAAGATACAGTTCTGCAAAGCCCCGAATATTTCGATTTTTTAAGTTGAGTACGCGTATAAACAAAATAATGTACGTCAATAAAATTAAAACAAACAATCAAGGAACAGCGCCGGTGGCGGGTGGGAAGGTCTCGCTCGCCTGTTCGGCCTGGCACCGCGCTGCGGCGTGTGCGTTGCCATCGGTACGCGACGCGCATGCGCAGCAAAATTCCTCATAAATTCCTCTTAAATTTTAGCGGTAGCGGAAGAGGATTTTTTTATTTTAATTCTTGAGGATGCGGAAACGGTAGAGGAACCCAAAATATTGCGGAACTTCCTCATTATGAGGAAGAGGAAGAGGAATCCTCAGCAACCCTAATGTTAAGTGATGACTGCAGCCTATAGACACCCACACAAAGACCAAGATCAAAATGCAGATGCGTTACCACTCCTGAGGCCTAAGTTGTTATGCCTCTGTGCCGTAAATTACATTACCACCTGACCGGAACACGATAGTGCTGAACACTACCATTTAGCGACAAGTTTAAAGGTAATGCGGTTGTGCCTACACCCGCGAGCTCCGTCACTGGAGCTCTACCACCAGTAAAAATTTGTTTGTTTGCCACCTTCATTACATAAAAAAATCACCCGTTCGCCTATCTGTTTGTCCGTATGTCACAAAATGAACACGATTTTCCTGAAAATTCAGAGCGTGTGAGTTGAAATTTTTGGTACACATACGAGATTAAGTAAATCAATAACACAAACAAGTGTTACCCAAATAAATCAAACCAAGCATGGATTAATATATCAAAAACGTTTCCAATATGAGCTACGTAATTTAGGTACAAACGATAGGAATAACATCCGAAAATAGGTATTCAGACGCGCATATCTAATGATGTGTCAAAAATAAAACTTATTTCGCACATTTCACGAGACGATATCGCGATATTCGTGGAAATCGAGTGTCATCGAATCGAATGACAAATTTATTCGTAACAGCGAGTGGGTGTGGGATTTCTGTTACTTTTTTGGGTTCCGTAACTTAAAATGAAAAAGCCGGAACCCCCGGTCACAGAATGAATACGAATTTATCTGAAAGTTCAGAGCCGGTTGGAATTTGGTACACATCATAGAGCAACACCGGAAAGGAGTAGCCATATGCAGGCTTTCCCCTCTGTAAAAGTACAAGCGACATGTATAGGCCCAAATGGGCATATGCATGTCGCCTAGATGTTTAAATGTGTGCGTGAAATTGTTTCTGTATTTCGTTAAAGTCAAGGTGTGAGTTTCGTAGTAATAGACGATTTTTGTAGTGTGCGTGTGTGTCGCACGCATTTCCCCGCGCAAAAAATGACTGTTTTGCATCGGTAATACACGCTACTCCCCTCCGGTCCGCTGCGACCGGTGGTCCGCGTTGCTCTATGCTACACACATTAAGTAAAGAACAGTGCTTAACAATAAATATTACACATCGAGCCTAGGAAGGAGACTTAGATCTCTTTCGCACCGTACCTATTTGACATTTGTCGACCATTTTGATCAAGTTTTGACCAATACCGGACTGTCAGTGCTTACGTAGGCAGTGTGCAACAGAGATAACGCTCTACGAAGTCGAAACGAGCCGATCGCGTCTTTCGCAGGCTCGATGTGCAATATTAATTGTTGAGTACTGTACATATTCAGTGACACAAACAAGTGTAACATAAATAAATATATGTATCTTCACGCCAAATCCCTTACGGATTAGGCAGAGTGTGCCAGATATCCCGGTCCTGACACACCTCCCGTGCTTTTTCTACATTCGACATTCTCTTCATACATGCACGCCGATTCCTAAGACTGTCGACCGCACCCTCAGACAGTACTCGACCTATTTAGTCATGGTAGGTCATCCTTGGTTTTCCTGGGCCTCTGCAATCATCTACATAAATAAATGATATCGAAAATCTAGTTACCGCGAAATGATAGCCGTATTTTTTTATGTTATGGAAGTGGCAAACAAGCATGCAGTTCACATTGATATTAAGTGATGACTGCAGCCTAGAGACACCCACTCAAAGGCCAAGGTCAAAATGCAGATGCGTTACCACTCCTGAGGCCTAAGGTGTTATGCCTCTGTGCCGGAAATTACAGGGCCGTACATTACCACCTGACCGGAACACGATAATGCTGAACACTACCATTTAGCGGCAAGTATATTAGGTAATGCGGTGGTGCCTACGCCCGCGAGCTCCGTCACTGGAGCTCTACCACCAGTAAAAATGTTAGCGCTTTCGTATTCCAGTCAGGTTGTAATGTAAATATATGAAGAAATAGAACATGTTTGGAGGAAGCATTTGTACAGCCGTCTGAAACATAGAGCAACACGGGCCACCGGCCCGTGTTGCTCTATGTTTGCTGCCTCGGACTGGAGGGGAGTAGCCATAGCGTTTATTGCCGATGCAAAACAGTCTGTCATTTTCACACCATAAAAATCGTCTATTACTACGAAACTCACACCTTGACTTTAACAAAATACCCACTGGCAGATAGCTGATGTAATAAGGAGTAACTTAGGCTACTTTTATTCTAGCTGCGCCCACGACTTCGTCCGGATAGATACAAAACAATAATAAATTCTACCGCAGACGAAGTCGCAGGCACAGTAAAAAATAAAATCGCGACGGCGACGGATCCGCGACCCGTCCGCGTCTTGCATCTCTTCTGTGTAGCCAGCGCCGTAGCGCTTATCCTACGCACACACTATAATCCTACGCGCCATGACTAACACGCACTGACACACATACACACATCCGCTCCACACCTACCGGTAATGTATTCCAGTTAATTTCTAAATTGACGCGTGCGTAGTGCGTTCCACTTCGTTGTACCTTAATGAATGTAAACATCAACAGAACCTGCGCTTCGACGAAATTTTGTATTTTAGCCATGGAGAATAGATGAAGGGGTGCTATAAGAGACGAACGAGGACTTGAAAGTGTCCATTGCAAATAAAATTTCTAGAGTCTACCTTATGGTAGACGCCGTAGATTTCACTAATAATAGTGCTGGCGACTGAAAAACTACGATATGAATTTAGCTCTTAGCATAGTGAGTGAAGTGTGCTGTGTTTAAAATTGTCATACGCTTTGACAGCCCCACCTCTATTTTCCATGTCTAGATGGACACCTTTTCAATACAGAGACCGAGCTCCATCATCTTTAGGCGCTTTGCACATGGAGCAATTATTGCAGCAACTAGTAAATATTATACCGGTTTTTAAAGTTGCCGGTTGCCGCAACTGTCAAACGCAACGCGTCGAACGATTTCACACCCTCCCTCATATCGCTGTGCCTGGAAATATCCCCGCTGTGTAGATTGAGCTACTCGGCTATAAAAATTGCTCACAGATTGCCATAAAATTGCGGCCATCGTAAACGTTACAGCAATTATCAATTTTTCACAGGAAACTTTTAAAAGTTGATAGTTGCCTCAACTTAAGTTACTCCGTGTGCAAAGCACCTTATTCGCTATGATTTCAGCGTAGGCTGGCGAATTTGTCACATGAATCCACCGAACATTCCCCTGTTATGATTTTACCAAGAGACACGCATGTTGGTATTCACCGGAATAAAAATCTTCAGAGATATCACCGAGTAAAAATACATAAATTAAAAAAAAAACCCTTTGTCGCCTCAAGCTAATGACGAAACATAGCCAATGCGAATGTAGATGGTTGCAGAGGAAAACCAATACCACCTACCTTGCCCACATAACGGACAAATACTGACGTATTAGCCCCATTTAGATTTAAATGACGTCACTGTTTGACATTTATGACAAGATATGTCAATTTTTAATAATTCTTATCAGTTTATTCATTATGTTTCTATCTTTACAAAAATCTATATTTAGAAACCTTAACTAATCTACAAAATAAAAAAAACATTTAAATATATTTAAAACCTAAATAATATTTACATAATATAATGTTCAAACTAAACTAAAAACAACATGCGTCTAAAAATTCCGCATCACTGCCTTCCTGTGTTATGGTACCCAGAAGGCTGGCAGCATTGCCTCGTTGGATGGCAATGCTGATTCTTTGACCTAAAAATTGGCCAACCCTCTGGTCACGGGAAGTGTCGACCAGCCGTTTCGCGATCTCTTTGAATAAGAGCCGAGCACTGGGGCCGACCAAGAGTTTCGACCCCGAAAGGCACAAATATATAGTCCTCTGGAAGTGTACTATATTTGCGCTGTTTCAGGGTCTCCGCAGTTGCAGCAGCAGTGCCAGCGGAGCACGCCGTGCTTGGAAGATGGGATGGCGCTAAGGTGTCAACGCAAGTTGCGTCCCACACCAGAGGCCTACCCATCTTCCAGGGCATCAATGACATACCGTCCGGTCTCTTTCCATTGTCACGTCAGGCCGTTGGGTTCTAACATGGCTGGCACGCCGGCGGTGGAAAGGGCACGGCGCAGAATGTCATTTAATTGGGCGTGCGTGGTGAATCTGCCGGCACTTCTACCGCAGGAGAGACCATGGTGCTCCAGGCGGTCGACAGCTTCACCACAGGAGCAGCGATGCGGAGCGCAGCAAGATGTGCCTAGGCGGAGGCAAGTAGCGAGCCGGAAGGTAATGTCATCCATCACTGTCCCGATGCTGGGTGATGGCAAAGCCTGTAACCAGAGACCGGATTCCCACTCTCCAAGCGCCCGAAGACGGACTCGCTCCGCAGCGTTGGTTGACGTATCTATGAGATTTTTCCGTACCAAGCTGCAGAGCGGTGCGTCCCACTGTCGCTGTGAAGAGAGGTTACCCGGTAGGTCCATATTTGGGCAAGTCGTTTTCCAGGCGCTCAAGGCGTCTGTCTTGCACGGCACTTCAAAATTCACCAGTGTGGTTGATAAAATTTTCCTTTAAATCTTTTTTTTTTTATTAAATGGAAGTGGCAAACAAGCATGCAGTTCACATTGATGTTAAGTGATGACTGCAGCCTATAGACACCCACACAAAGACCAAGGTCAAAATGCAGATGCGTTACCACTCCTGAGGCCTAATGTTGTGCCTCTGTGCCGGAAATTACAGGGCCGTACATTACCACCTGCCGGAACACGATAGTGCTGAACACTACCATTTAGCGGCAAGTGTATTAGGCAATGCGGTGGTGCCTACGCCCGCGAGCTCCGTCACTGGAGCTCTACCACCAGTTAAACTAGCTAATATTTGACTCTGAAATGGTTCAATTACTTTTGCAAATTGAAACACTATAAATAAGCCCAGATCATATTCTTACAAATAACATTAGATAGCACCTACTCACGACTCAGATTCAGATACGAAACGAGAGTGACACTTAATTAAAAACAAAACCAATTCGTAACAAGCCAACAGCAAAGGAATATTCCACCGAAATGGTGACATTGGAATAATAACAATTTGCGAGAAACAGGAGCAAACTTCAAAACTCGGTGATTTATTCTGTAAGTACGAATGTAATTGGAATCGTTTTGGATACGACGAAACGCACGATGGAAGGACGAACATTGTTCGGAAATAGGTAAATGGAGGCTCTCCATTTCCAACTTTTAACTGTCACTCCAATTCGGCCAATATATCGTCAACTTCAAACCAAAGGGACGTACTCAATCCAAAATAGTCCGTTCATATTGAAGTCGAATAAAAATAATTCTAATGTAAAAAACATGAAACGAAAAAGTGTAACAGTAGTTTAGTGGTAGAAGACCACTTTTGCCATGCTGAGGTCCTGACTACAATCCCAGGGATTTTTTAATTTTTCGAAAGTTTCCTATTGCAAATCAACATCAGAATTTTCAACAACCCAACGAATGTTGAGTGTTCGCATGTATTGAATGCATGCATTTACCTCTACCTACTATTTCGAGGAAAACAGTGAAGTTACAAAAAGGTTAACATATACATGACAGATTTTGGTGATCAACCCAAAGGAGACGTTCCAAATTAAATAAATACTAAATCATTTCGATTCAAATATTTTTTTGAGTATTTTTCCATGATTCTACGGACTTTTCTCTATCTTCTGATAAAGCGTACAAGGTGCGGGCCCAACGTGGAACTTGTCTTTTAATGTAAAGCTACGAGTTGGAGAAAGAATAAGAGGTGATATAAAAAGAAACTCCCTTCCGCGGAAAAACCAATACTAGTTACGAAACCGAATACAGAGAAAAATAATACTGACTTCGCTGGCTTGGCCACCTTGAGCGGATGGAGGAAGATCGTGGTGTGAAGAAAGCGTACCTGGGCAGACCCACTGGATGTCGCCCGGTCGGCCGGCCTCGATACCGCTGGATTGACATGGTTGAGGCAGACCTTCGCGAACTTCTGATCCACGACTGGACTGAAATCGCTCAAGATAGAAGAAGGTGGAATTCTCACGTTTCGGAGGCCAAGACTCACTTTGGGTCGCTGAGCCAGCGAAGTAAGTAAGTAAGTACCTTCATAATGCCAATGATATCTTGATTTTTTTGGACAAACTATCTAAGGATATGCATACAGAAGTAAACAAAGAGCGATAACTTGATGGAAAGCGGACAATATTATTCTGAGCATTCTCTCGTTTAACTTTTGCACACTTTCTTCAAGTTTTACAAAGACCTCGCTTTCATTTCATGGCAACACTATGATAACAACTTGGCGCAACTCGCCCAGTTATATATTACTTGCAAACAGACAGAAAGTTTCGCCGCAAAAGTTAACTAATTTAAATGAAAATCTATGCAGTCAAGGGTTACAGAATAACTGAATTTGAAATCAGAACATGGCCAGAGGAAAGTTTCGAGTGTATGAAATAGATTCCAGTTTGTTTCAGTTAACGGTTTGCGAGAGGTTTTGTTGTGAATATGTTAATACCGAAGTGGTCATGCGAAAAAAAATGGATACATTTACCCCCTTATTCATAAACGTATTTTAGCTAAAGTGTTGCTAATCTCTCCTTTGTCTTTTTCTATCCTGCACATTTGACAATACAACTGACAAAGACAAAGCATTCTATAGCTAAAACGTATCTAATGTACGTTTATGAATAAGGGGGTTACTCTTTTTTCCATGCTGCTAGGTTTTTTTTTTTCATTTTTGTGTTATGTAACTGCAGTGGCAAGCAATCATGTTTCAGTTTACATTGATGTTTAGCGATGACTGCAGCCTATAGACACCCACACAAAGACCAAGGTCAAAATGCAGATGCGTTACCACTCCTGAGGCCGGTGGTGTTAAGGTGGTATGACACTGTGCCGGAAATTACAGGTACATTACCACCTGACCGGAACACGATAGCGCTCCACACTACCATTTAGCGGCAAGTATACCTATTAGGTAATGCGGTAGTGCCTATTAGTTTATTGGGTTGTTGGCATAATTAAATGACTAAATTATGATACTGAATAAACTTGTATTATATTGAACTTTTATATTTGTAAGTAATGTGTGTAGCTCCTATCACACGTACGGGACGAATGGATAATGAACAAGGACTGTGTCGATAGCGAGGTACAGGCGTGTTCAAAACATAGTCACATAACAACTTACAAACATAATTTTTTTGTAACTAATTTATGAATAAATTCAACAGTGCCTACCCCCTCGAGCTCCGTCACTGGAGCTCTGCCGCCAGTAAAAACCTATATGAAATGGTAGTGTTTAGCACTATCGTGTTCCGGTCAGGAGGATATGTACGGCCCTGTAATTTCCGGCACAGGGGCATAACACCTTAGGCTCCAGGAGTGGTAACGCATCTGCATTTTGACCTTAGTCTTTGTGTGGGTGTCTATAGCACACCGCGGACACTTCGCCAAAATTCCATACAAACGCTTAATATGGTCTCTATTACACAGACATCAATCAGTGACGTGTATATTATACACGTGCACCTGTGTGCGTAGCACGTATAAAATAAGAGGGGAGGAGGTTGAATAAGGCGAGGAAATCGGGCGGGACATCGCGACAAGTGTCCATTCTATACGTAATATTATTACATATTCTCTGTCATAGGCTGCAGTAATCACTTAACATCAATGTGAACTGCATTTTTGCTTGCCACTTCCATTAAATAAAAAAAAAGGTAACAGCACCCATGCGAAGCTAGGGCGAGCCGCTTGTATTACAATAACATTCGTTTCCTACGTCTATTTTCCGCGTGAACTTTAACCAATCCAAATTGTCTGCTGGCGCAATATGCTAAAAGGGTTACAAAGTTTTCTCTAAGCATATTAATTATTACTAAGGGTCGGTCAGGGGTGAAAAGTGACCTAAATTCATTAATTTTTAAAGACATCAACGACGTTTTAAGGTTATGTATTTAATCAAAAGTTTCAATTAAATTAAATTCAAAAATTTAGACATTAAATTTTTTATACCTCTAAGGCGATACGAAGTTCGTCGGGGCAGCTAGTATACCTTCTAAAAGGACACAGCGGAAACAAACAGTCGGATCCGTTTTTAAATTGATTTGTCAAAAATGTATGTGGAAAGTTTCAATGTCATCCTGTCAAGTTACGTAGCGCGCGCGCACACACACACACGCACACACACAGTTACTGTATCAGAATGCTGTAATCTTTTTAGGTAAATGTCATATCTTAATATATATAAATCTCGTGTCACAATGTTTGTCCTCAATGGACTCCTAAACCACTAAACCGATTATAATAAAATTCGCACACCATGTGCAGTTCGATCCAACTTGAGAGATAGGATAGCTTACATTACGCTATGACTAATAGGAGCAGAGCAGCGCGGGCGAAGCCGGGGCGGGCCGCTAGTTTTATGTATATATTTAATTGCCTTGGTGGATTAGCGGAGTACCCTGTAACACAAACTCCTAAACCCAGTATGGAGGAACCTTGAAATGTAACTTGTTAAACCGTTTAAAATGAAAAAGCATTATTTATTTTGATTTTTGTTTTTTTTTTACTATGTAAGAGTGTGGAAAATTGGTTCTGTCTAGTATTTAAGTACATATAGGCACAGTAGATAGATATAGGTCAATGTTTTCCTCCGTTATGACTAAAAAAATTAACGATTGTTCTCTTTTCAGGTAGGTAGGTACACACTCGCGCCCGGTTACAGTAATTTATATTGTTTACCGACAAAATTGTTTCCGCGAAACAAAGCCATAACAAGAAACAATATAGGTAAACAAACAGTAGCAATGCAAGGTAGAGATTTACTTCACTGAGACTCGGAGTATCTTCGTTAATTGTGTTCGAATGCTCTAAATTGCTTTTCGGATCGAATCGTCGGTTTGAACTGATTTCAGTCTTGGACTAGGTAATATATTAGCAATACTTCGCAGTTAAAATTCTTTTTAACATTGTCGTTACTTATCTATAATATTACTTTTCTTTACCAAGCTACACAACTTAGATATAAGGGGCATAGCTAACCAGAGCCACCCGGTTTCCGACCCTGATCGACACCGGATCGCCTCAACCACAAGCTGTCAGGTCAGGTCAGGCTTGAGGCGCGGGCGGCGCGCGGCCCTCGCGCGGACTTCGAGTTCGCCACTCAGTGACCACTAGCTTGTCTTGCATTGTCTTTGCATTGCCAACGCTCTATTCCAAGGGGACCGCGCGCTTTTTGCGAGTGGTTCACAAGTAACATCGCGTCGTCCACCCGTGGACTACCCGTCGACAACGAGTGGACGCCGTAAAACGAGGCGGTGCTGGTCGGGTGCCGGTTGGCTGTAGCTTATTGTTAACGATCCAGCACCCACTGACAGGCTCGATCATCTGAGCTCACGTATAGACATTACAAGTCTGTGCGTGGTCTTGGCAGTATTTAAGAGATGGTTCGTTGTCAAAATTCTTTCACGTTGTCGTTACGTATCTACAAAATTACTTTTCTTTGCCAAGCTTCATAACTTGGATATGATTGTTAACAATCCAGCTTAACTATCCAGCACTCACTGACAGGCTCGATCATCTGAGCTCACGTAGGTATACCTAGACATTACAACTCTATGAGTGGTCTTGGAGTACCTATTTTTGCAATAGTTCGTTGTCAAAATTATTTCAACGTTGTCGTTACTTATCTTTAAAATTACTTTCCTTTTTCAAGTTCAATAACTTAAATATGATCATCTCAGCCTACGCATAGACATTGGAAGTCTGCGTTTTTTACCGTCTCTACAACGGTGAGTGCTCTGCTGAACTGTTCGATATGATGCCACCTCTACTCTATCTCTTGTCCTACACTACCCGTCGAAGAGAGAAGTTCCACCTGCACAGACTGGACACGTGGCAGTCATCAGCGATGCGATTTTAGCACTTGTTTCTGCCCAGGACTTACAAATTGTGGAACGAACTTCCCTCTTAAAACACCTTCCACGGAAATTCGTTCCACAATTTATACGATTAGCGCTACAATATGCGGCTCTTCAAAACTGGCGTCAAAATAGTCCTTTAGGGCTGACAGCACATTGGCAACTCCTCTGGAGTTGCAAATGCCCATAGGTGACAGTGACACTTAAATAATTAACAACCTAATGCAACTAATTAGAAAAAAGCTATATTAAAAACTAGCAATAAGCAAAAGCTCGATATCCATCCCAACAAGGTGTTTTTGGAAGAGTAAGAGAAGCATTAGGGTAAGGCGGTAGGCGGCCCTCTGATTATGTGTTCGGTATCACTCAAGAAAGTCAGAAAAAAATCATCATATCAGCCATAGGACGTCCACTGCTGAATATAGGCCTCCCCCAATGACCTCCATTGAAGAAAAAATCACCGACCATCAAAAACCGAGCTCAAATCTGCGAAATCTCCATTAACCCCGTAACAAAGGCAATACATCAGTTCAACTGACCTTGCGAGGTGAACATTAAAGGCTATCGATCAGGATCACATGTCTCCGTTGATGCGTGACACCGGTTAAGGGGTTCACATCGACATATTGCTCCAATTTAGTGGTGACAAATATGACGTCACGACGTGTGATCGGGCTAGCTCACACAAAAAATGGTCGAGTGAGTGGTTGTTGTGAGTGATACGTTGTAACGTATCTGCATTTTGACCTCCGTTTGTGTAGTTGTCTATAAATAAACTGCAGTATTCACTTACTATTATTCTGGACTGCATGTTTATTTGCCACGACGAAAAAATTACGACAAAACTTCTGCCTTAAAGAATGCCGATCGAATTTCACCATTCGCCCTCTTAACCCCTAGGTCCGCACTAAAATATGCCAATTTATTTCAATTGTTCATACGCCGTCTCTCGTGTCTTGATGGTTTAAAGATTTAAACCTACACAGCCATTAACATTTAACCAAGTTCACCTATTATTATATAGGTTAACGTGAATTTAAACCAATCGCATGTCGACAGGTGCGTCATAACTCGATAGATTTCACTGCCGATACAAAGTTAGCTGTAAGTGCTCTTACTATATTGATAGTGGAGCGAGATGCGCCGTCTAACGGCAATAGACATTAATTGATCCGCGCCGGTTAACGGCACTTATGTGAGGCTCACCGTACACCCGTACACATGAATATCACTGCATTTTTTTTATTGATGAACGCCAATTTTAGGTTATTTTATCACTAAAGCTGTTACTCCCTTACTTTCCATAATATTCATTTAAGAATAGTGTAAGTAAATCTTTCTGATTTTTGTACATATTTGGTAGGTATGAAAATTGATCGTAGACTAGGTATTCATTTTAATAGCGCTAAGGTGACACCAAGAACACCCAACAGTCGGATTTGTAATAAAATCTTTTTTTACGATGTCTTGTTTGCATTCTTAGCCTTCCATGTTTTACGAATACAGAATAAGGAACGCTATTCGGTACCTATGCTGCGTACTTGCATACCTATAAATAATGCTTTGTATTTGTATGACGTGCATGCCGTTAACTGACGCATGTCCTTAAGGTTTAATCTATTTTACTGTTGGTAGTATTCCAGTGTTGGTTCTCGAGGGATTAGGCACCTTCGTAACATATAAAACAGCTTCACAGTCGTTGATGTCGCTATTAAAACAAACTATATAGGAAATGTTTACTAACCTTAACTAATACCAGAGAATATGTAATACTACGTATAGAATGGACACTTCGACGTCCCGCCCGATTTCCCCGCCTCACCCAACCTCCTCTCGTCTTATGGGCGACGTTTGGTATTCTCTACGTGTTACGCACACAGGTGCACGTGTAAATACACGTCACTGATTGATGTCTGTGTAATAGAGACCAAATTAAGCGTTTGTATGGATTTTTGGCGGAGTGTCCGCAGTGTGCTAATAACAAACTCCCATTTCAATAACAAATAATTTACATCTTTCTCGTAGGCACAATGACTTTGAAATTATCCGAATATAATAATAATCCTCAACTGTTATGCTAAGCTCCTAGTTTTGATCCCCAGATCGTGTTATTGGGATTGATTAATTTTGGAAGATTCCCAGGATATTTGTGATCAATGTCAATAGGCTCGCTCTAGACCTATGCCATTAGACAAAACGAAACGAACGAATCGCAGATTTTGCATGTTCCATCGGAAAATACAGATAGAAAAGTAAAAAAGAACAATAGCCTCATTGTTCAGTGTACGCAGACCTTTTATTTACATAAATCGATATAGACTGTCTTCATTACAAGGTGTTGTTTTTAATAAATAAATAAGCAATCAAACTTGAGAACTTTACTAATGAAATAAAAATGTCAAACTTCTTTAATTAACATCGTATCCAATGACCTTTAAGAATAGAGCAAAGCGGTCCACCGGTCGCGGGGGACCGGAGGGGAGTAGCCATAGCGTTTATTACCGATGCAAAACAGTCTGTCACTTTTTGCGGGGGAAATGCGTGCGACACACACGCACACTACAAAAATCGTCTATTACTACGAAACTCACACCTTGACTTTAACAAAATACAGAAACAATTTCACGCACACATTTAAACATCTAGGCGACAGGTATAGGGCCATTTGGGCTTGTACTTTGACAGAGGGCAAAGCCTGCATATGGCTACTCCCCTCCGGTGTTGCTCTATGCCTTTAAGAAAGATGGGCGCGAGGTCCGAATAGGTAGGTACGTACTATAGTTGATATCTTCAATGTATACACAACTTATTGCTTTGTTTGCTATTTATGGAAGGAAGGTGACAAACAAGCATGCAGTTCACATTGATGTTAAGTGATGACTGCAGCCTGTAAACCTCTACACAAAAACAGAGGTCAAAATTCAGATGCGTTGCCACCCCTGAAACCTTAGGACTTATGTCTCCATTATACTTATTACGGGGCCATACATTACCATCTAACAGGATCATGATAGTACTGAACACTACCATTTGACGGCAGATAGATTAGGTAATGCGGTGGTGCTTACTGGATAGCTTTCCAATTTACTGGTGGTAGAATTCACACTAATAATCTCTTCGCATTTAGATATAATAGTACCATGAAATATAGGGCATGGCCCCGCGGCTGGTGTAGATCATAAGCGATCTACTCGGTTAAGCACTACGGGCGCGGTCGGGTAGTGTGATGGGTGACCGCTAGTGGTAAATTAATTGCGCGTTTCCGTGTTTCGGAGGGCACGTTAATCCGTCGGTTCCGGTTGCTATCGATACATAGCAGTCGTTAAACCTTGTCGGAGGCCTTATGGAGCGGTTTGAAAACATCCGACAGCGGGTTGGCCACTAACCCATCCACCTCCACCAATCCGCATTGGAGTAGCGTGGTGGAGTAAGCTCCAGGCCTCCCCCGAAAAAGGGGAGAGACTCGTGCCCAGCAGTGGGACGTATAATGGGTTGCCATTATGAAATATAGAAAACCTATCGTTTGAACGGGGCAACAATAGACTTCATAGCATATTTTTATACAAAATCCACGAACATTAACAAACTGTTGGTTACTTCCCGTTGATTTACTACTTTGTTTTCGTAGGTAAAGAACAGGAAACGTCGGCAATCGTCATTTTTCTTTTCTAAGTGCAGTAATGATTCTATTTTACGATAAAAGTACTAGGGTCGTAAAAAGATTTGACTTGCTAATTTTGTAAAAAGAATACATTTTTCGTAAATAATTGATGGAAGAGGATAAAATATTAAAGCCAAATTACAATTATTCGTGGATTTGCATAGTTGTCAAATTCAATGGAACAACAAGCATGTAACACCCTAAATTGTAAGATTGTTTATAAAAAATAAATTAAAAAATAAGAATAATAATTGAGATTATTTAGATGATATATTTAAATACACAGTAGTGGTCAACAATAAATATTGCACATCGAGCCTAGAAAGGAGACTTCGGCTTATTTCGGGTCTGTAGAGCGTTATCTCTCGCAGGCTCGATGTCAATACGATGTTCTTACTGGTGGTAGAGCTCCAGTGACGGAGCTCGCGGGCGTAGGCACCACCGCATTATCTAATATATATGCCGCTAAATGTGTTCCGGTCAGGTAGTAATGTACGGCCCTGTAATTTCCGGCACAGAGGCATAACACCTTAGGCCTCAGGAGTGGTAACGCATCTGCATTTTGACCTTGGTCTTTGTGTGGGTGTCTATAGGCTGAACTGCATGCTTGTTTGCCACTTGAATACATAAAAAAAAAATTGTTGTGTACTGTATTTAGTATTTTGCCAAATACGAATAATTCTCGTTTGTCGAGCTGAATCACACTAGCAAAATTATCACGCTTACTTACTTATCCAATGACGGAGGTCGCAAGCACAGTCCCCACTGCACCACCTATACTAGGTAGGTACTTGCCGCTAAATGTAGTGTTCAGCAGTATTTAGCACTATCGTGTTCCGCGTAGGTTGTACGGTTGTAATATACGGCCCCGTAATTTCTGGCACATGGGCATAATACCTACCTCGGGCCTCACGTCACAACTACTCACGAGGGGCAACGCATCTACACTGATACCTCTGGTTTCATGTAGATGTTGATAGGCTATTACCTACCATCAATGTAAATTGTATGCTTGTTTGCCACTTCCTGTCATAAATTACTGGTAGTAGAGCTCTAGTGACGGAGCTTGCGGGAGTAGGCACCACCGCATTACCTTAATATATTTGCCGATAAATTATAGTGTTCAGGACTACCGTGTTCCGGTCAGGTGGTAATGTACGGTACAGAGGCATAACACCTTAGGCCTCAGGAGTGGTAACGCATCTGCAATATGACCTTGGTCTTTGTGTGTCTATAGGCTGCAGTCATCACTTAACTAACATCAATGTGAACTGCATGTTTGTTCGCCACATCCATTACTTGAAAAAATGCATCTTTCTAATGCAATTGTCAATCACAATCAGCGGCTCGACCGACTAACTGAATTTTAATAAATAAATTATTGCAAACCGTTTGTGTATCACTCGAGATCGACTACAGAGAACTTTCTAGATAATAATAAATTGGGATGAGTTCTCCTCTCTCTTCTACGCCTGATCTACATTATTACGTCAATTCATTGAATTTGTTTGGAGTTTCGAAGACTTCTAATCGCAGCCGGAGATTAACTGACCCATTTGGATCGTTTTAAGTTTGCAGTGATAATAATATAGCCACAGACTGTTTATAATTTATTCATCATCTCTAAATATATCCACCAGAATATCGATCACAGCTAAGGAAACATAATATTCCAACAATTCAAACAGAAATATCCCATCGGGTTACGTTATCACGCACGAACACGCCGTGGAAAACCGCCATTCTCGCGACGCAATCCCTATCCCTACTAATATTATAAATGCGAAAGTAACTCTGTCTGTCTGTCTGTCTGTTACCTTTTCACGTCCAAACGACTGAACCGATTTTAATGAAATTTGGTACAGATATAGAGTTGACTTTAAGAAAGAACATAGGCTACTTTGTAAACGTAATACACGCGGGCGAAGCCGCGGGCAACAACTAGTGCTTCAGAAATCCCTTCCCATTCAAGCCCATCGTAAAGCCACTTTCACACTGAAGGCAAACGAGGACGTTATAAGGCCGCAAAACGTATCCTTAGTCAGCTGTTCCATGTGTCATACAGTAATACAAATACACGTATTACAAAACATGGGACAACTAACGAGAGAAATTACCTGTTTGTCTCTACTAAGAATAACCGAATTTCTTAAACGTTTGTCGTCCATCAATTCGGATCAATGTTTACGGGGTCCGGAAAAGTGTCTTAAAAATTGTTCATGTTATAAGAATATATGCCAACTCTCATATAGTATATGTCATATAGTTTATGACTTTAATTTATCACTGATTCAAAGATTTTATTTCCAGTTTCGGAAGCGCTTTATTTCACCGATGGGGAGTATCAAATCTATTAAATTGACTTATTAAATACAACTACAAACATTGTACTAGGTTTAAAATTACGTTTAAAAACATTACATTCAAATAATTCAAACACAAATATCCCAACGGGCAACGTTATCACGCACGAACACGCCGTGGAAAACCGTAAACCGCCATTCTCGTGCCGAGATGCCTCATAAATCCCTCCCCATTCAAGCTCATCGTAAAGCCACGTTCACTCTGACGGCAAGTGAGGACGTAAAAAGGCCGAAAATTTGTCTGACGTTTAGCAAAGTAACAGGTATAGGTACTAGAGAAATTCCTTGTCTGTCTCTAGGAAGGAAAATTGAATTTCTAAAACGTTTCTTTGTCTTTCAATGGGCATACCATGCCCATTACCACTTCAACTTGCTAAATATCTGGGCTATATCGGTGGTCTTGGCTCTTCTACGGTTATCCTCGTTCCGAATCCTGTTACGTTAAGAAACTCTGAGCATAGCCACAGCTCGTTGAACTATTTTAGAGTTTATATATTAGGTTGGGGAAAAAGTTTCGTCGCATTTTTTAAGATGATTCAAAACATTTTTTAATATAGTTTATTTAAATTTAACTAAAGTATGTATGTACCATTTTGTTCGATAACCTTTTGCCATCTTGTAGGTAGGGACATGATCCCATTGCTATAAACATTTTGGGACTTCTCATCAAAATACCGCGACAAGTGGATTTGGCAGTCCTCTCGTGATGTTAACCTAACATTGCATAAAGAATTCTGAAGAGACCGAAACAGGTGGAAATCTGAAGGTGCAAGGTCAGGATTATACGGCGGATGCATTAATACCTCCCAGCCAAACTCTCTTAATTTTTGCTGAGTGGCTATAGATGTGTGAGGTCTAGCGTTATCATGATGAAACACCACACCCCTTCTGTTGATCAATTCCGGCCGCTTTCTCTCAACTTCTTGCTTTAATCTCATCAGTTGTTCGCAGTAGAGTTCAGAATCGATAGTCCTGCCTGGTGGTAATAGCTCATAATGAATAATGCCCTTCCAATCCCACCACACACACAACATCACCTTATTGCGAGTTAACCCGGGTTTCGCCACAGTCTGTGAAGCCTGACCGGCCTTTGACCACGACCATTTTCGCACGTTCTGGTCGTACGTGATCCACTTTTCATCACCAGTTATCAGCTTCTTCAAAAATGATTCGGTTTCATTACGTCGTAATAAAGAATCACAAATGAGTACACGGTTCATTAGGTTTCTTTCAGTGAGCTCGAGAGGTACCTAAATATCTAGCTTTTTTTTGTACCCAGCTTTTTTCAAATGCCCCAAAACTGTTTTGTGATCAATTATCAGTTCTACGTCGTAACTACTGATATGTCGATCTTGCTCCACCTTTTCAAAAATGGCATCCATTTTATCCGTCATAGGGCGACCAGAGCGAGGTGCATCTTTGACATCAAAAATTCCGGATTGAAAACGCTTAAACCAAATTTGTGCTACTCTCACATACAATGCACTAGGTCCATAAACATCGCAAATTTTTTTCGCGGCTTGCGTAGCATTTTTACCTTTTTTGTAGTAAAATTTTAAAATGTATCAAATTTCTTCATTACATTCACTCATCTTGACAGTACGAAAAACAAACGAAAATCACACATTTGCCTAATTTGAATTTGGAATTATGTTCTTTAAAATTTTAACTTTCAGTGATACCAAAACCAGCCAGATACAAATACTACAGCCAAAGAGATTTTATTACAAGTTCATACATACTATAATGCGAAAAGACTTTTTCCCCAACCTATTATTTAAAAAAAATATATGTCATCACTGGCAAAACACGCGCATTGTAGTTTTGGCAGAACTACTTTGGTAGAAGCCATAAATTATGAAAAGAAGAAGAAGACTCCTTAGACCCTCGGGAAAATTGGACAAGAAAAAACTAAGTACTTACACCATTTGCCGATCGTACTCCCTTGCCGCTTCTACATTCATTCATCACTCTCCAGAAACAAGTTAGGTACAACTATAATATGGGACGTAAAGTTAAAAACATATTTCAAAATGTATGTTACAATATACAAACAATAAAATATAGACAATGTAATTTGCAGCGTGTTAAGTTACATACCTACCGATTGACGATATGATATTAAACGAATAAACAGTAAGGTTATACTAAGTACACATCGGGAATAAGACTGTTTTAGAATCACAGATGCAATTAAATAAAGCTTCATAAAAATATATCTACCTATATGCATACTTTAAAAAAAAATATGCAAAAATGAGTCTAATTTCTTGCGAGACTTTGTATTCTGTATTTGATACTCCGAGTATCAAATAGGTACACAATACAAACGCTCGCAAGAAATCAAACTATTTTTTTGTTTTTTTTTTTTTTTACTTTTTTTAATTAGTTTAGCCGCTTTACCGCTAAGCCCACGTTTGTACCTGTAAGTATTTTTTTTAATGTCATGAAGTGGCAAACAAGCATGCAGTTCACAATGATGGTCAGTAATATTGTAGCCTATCAACATCTACATTTAAACAAAGCACAGGCGGCAGAAGGATTTGGTTGATCATAAAAAAATACAGTCGCATAACACTACACACTACAGCTCAAAGTCACCCTAAAACTGATGTAAAACAATCAACATAGGTTTTAATATGGCTTACATAACGGAATCCAACGAAAATTGCGTCATAAAACCACTTTCGTCCGAACACAGTCCATCGTCAACTCAATATCCTCAATAGCTGGAAGGAAAATCGTTAATGGGCCCGAACAACAGCGCAACGCTTTTAGCTACCGATGTTAGTAGCGAACCGTTAAATTGTTTCCTTTCTATAAATGCAAAATAAGTTTCAAGCTGTGCACGTAGGCACAGATCTGGGAAAATCGACGTCGCAAATTCTGTAAGAAAACTATTACGTGACTTATTTCAGCCTGGCCTCTTTGATGTTGAAGCCTTATTCTCGACTTTATTGCCCGAAACTTCGAGATCGAACGTTAATCGCTTTAACTTACTTGTAAAATCATAATTCACTGACGACAAAAGGTGCGATAGTTCATTGAATAAATGATAAAACCCTTTCGGACCACCTGGACAACTATCCTAAAAAGACAACTTCCCAAATAGCCAACTCATCAGTTCTATTTCCCAATTCACCAACCCACCACTTTACCAACTTCCCAATTCACATATGACAGTTTTTCGTACATAGTTTGAAGGGATAACATTTTTTTAACAGACAAGCAGGTGGCTTGCCTGATTGATAGTGGTCATCGATGTCAATAGGCATTTGCAACACCAGAACACTTACTGCTGCCAGCCCTGAGCTCTTCCGAATCGAGTGAAGAACTCCATATTCTAACGCCGAAAGAACACCGCAAAGAGAAGTTCGTTCCACCATTTGCACATTCAGAATAGAAACGAACGCAAAATTTGCACCGATTGGCATTGCCACGTGTCCAATTTTTACATAGGTAATTGAATAATCTTTCGATCACAGCATACAACAGCGTGTCTTAAAAACTAGTTTACGTCTCCGCCTATCAACATTTTGCAAAAAATGCTTGTACAATGTAGCTTCCTAGTTAAGGCTCCTTAAACCATCGCTAAAATTCTTGTCCAGTGGGAATCGCCCAATTTTACCCACTCATCTAATACCATGAGAACGACATAAGTATACATTGTACATAAAGATAACGATCTAGAATTGAAAATACTTGAAAACAAAATTACAGAATTCTTGAGTGATATTACGTAATAAACGTATAAAAGTAATTTTAAATAGTAATAATTCACACACAGTGCAATTATAACAGGAAATATCCTGGTTTTAATATAATTAATGGCATATTTTGTATGTACCAATATGGTCTATTGTTTAACCAATGTGGATTCACTTCCACTTCACCGGTGGCAATGATTGTGTAATTTCTGTCAATGAAGCAAAACAACTTATGACTCAGGTATGAACACGCATCTTCGTTTTGACTTAGGTACTGGTATTGCGTACCTAATCTATAAATACCGGTAATCACTTTGCCATTAGGTAATAGTAGTAACACACGACCGATCAAATCCGCTGTCGCTGTCGCTACCCACGACCGGATTCGGTACGGCGGGCCGACCAAACCCGCACGAACGGACCACATCGGACTTGATTAATAATTATTTTATCCGCCGGACTCCTCTACACACGGCTAGATTTGGTTCGGAGCGTACCGAATCCGCTGTCCGCTCCGTAGCAAATCCGAACTTGTGTTACGACTATAACGTGAAATACAAGCTTGTTTGCCACCACCATTGCATAAAAACCCACTTTGGATAGTAATCCCAATCAACTGCCTCAGTAGTCAAGTGGTAGCAGACCACTACTGCTACTAGGTTTTGGATTCAATTAGCGGATCGGGGGCTACCAGAGTTAATGATATAGAACCCTTTATCTCTTGTTCTATTGGGAATTTTATATTTTCTGTAAGTGTCTCAGTACCTCGGATTAAAATGTGCCCGGAGATCGGAATAGTTGGCCGGAGACAGCGAGGCGCTGTCACCTTGCTTGATTGGCGTAATATTCCCTTTTCAGCGCAACATTACATCCCATTCTACCACAAGGTAAATAAGAACGCAGACAAATGGAAATTTAAACTGGTAAGCAAATGAATCTAACAAACACTATGCAAATCACCAAACAATGGTGAAAGACAAGACCATTAAACAGAATACAATGACATAGAACAATTACCGAGAAATGATATCGGTAAGAATGCATTAGCAACATCTAGGTCACAAATTGATATTCTGCAAGACAATGGGGCTCGTGATGCGAATTTAATGTTATAATGGATTCATATTTCTGGGATCGGTTTGCGAGACGACTGACTTGAGTCGTTTTTGCATTAAGTGATACCTGAAGTGTGATACACTTTTATTATTGTCAGACTTGAAAAATTCTAGAGATATAATTTCCACCGAAACACTTGACATCTTAAGTTCTTGTTCTTCTTCTTAAGATCTTGGGCGACATTCATCCATAGTTTGTTAGCGACTTCCACCAGACCGTCGGTCCACTCCTGCCTACGCTTCGTCTTTAGTTACAGAGTGAACACTTAAGAATCCTTTTACAACAACGACCGCCTATTCTTTAAGAGATATGTGCCCTGCCTACTGCCACTTGAGTTTTGCCATTCGGTGGACATGAAACATGAGTAGGAACAGAGTTAGTCCAGCGGTGGGTGACGACCGCATGATTAGCGAAATTTGGATTTGCAAAGCCTACACTACAACATTTGACATTCATCGAGCAACTTAAATGCATGGTGCGCACAAAAATAAGCGGTAATGCATATGATAAAATAAACCAAATAATAAATGCAATGTAGATAGAAGATAGTTGCAGGGATCCACGTAGACCAAGATTGACCAAACAGGTCGAGTACTGTCTGAAGGTGCATTCAAAAGTCTTTGAAATATAACGTTTTTTAGACTTCCAATGCACTACCTATCCCAAAAGGAATTTGGCGATATGTAAGATACACACATAAATGCAATAAAGAACCGGGAGACAGACCAACTTTATCCGTCTGCCTCTTATGATTTTAGGATTAAAAGACCGATTGGCCGAGGGCATCTAATGTAAATTGGAGATGGTTTGAATCCCGAGGAAGGATACTGCATATATTTTATGTCAAAACTAATGAGAAATGTCGCGAGCTACAGCTTGTTTGAGATAACATCAAACTAAAAGCGAAAGAAGTTCTTCCACAGAAGATATCTCCACCGATTTGCTTATATCTCCCTATTCAAATAGACCTCGCTAACCCACTTCTTTGATAGCCACATTCGTCACCGGGGAGCCATTAAGGCCATCGTTCACCATTAAATGAGGAAATTGAAACAGTAATTAGTTGCCATTGCTACCTATCGGGGGCACGGTGATGTGTTCACGACGCTTTGGTTTTATAGCCGAGTTAATTGTTATTTCAAGACTGTCTGATTGGATGATTTTATTTCGAGCCATATAACAGACGGCAGCAAGAGCGGCAGTGGCGAAAGGAATATTTAAAAAGGGTTGCTGCTCAAAAGAGCTTCACTTGTGAAAAATCGATTACTAGGTCGAAAGTACTGTTTTTATACATATCGTTATTACTTTCATAGGCTTTACGAAAGTATTTAGTAGGAAGATGAAGGTAGATGAGGCACGAGAGGTATGTCAGGAGCGGGATATCTGGCGCTCTACACTGTCTGCCTACCCCGTTAGAGACCTGGCGTGAAGATACATACATACATTTAGTAGGAGCCCAAGAGGAGATTTTTGCAGTTAATCGAGCTGTTCTTATTACAGATATGTGGGATCGCTAAATATGAACTGTCTACATGCCTGAAAAAAAATCTAAAAGGTCATCTAAAGGTCTTAATTTCCTAATCGTCGCATTTGGAATTGAACTGATAGTGGTCCATTTCAAGGACACCAGAATGGCATCTATCTACCGAGTGCGATATCTGCCTCTATTACTTCTTCCATCAGCGAGGCACGTTGAGAACATTAACCTTTCATAATACCCAGCATTACGTTGGGCCACATGAAGGAAGAAGGAAAGCTATCTCGGGATATAGATAGGAGCGAGGTAAGTCGCAGCTCAGTTCCTCAAAGAAAGGCTATACGACGATCCATGTGGCGCCTAGCATTTTGCGCCAACACCCCATTTCTATCCTAGACCTAACCTTCTCCTTTTTGACCTTTTCTTTAGTGCCCTTACTAAATAAGGTGTTATCAAATGTATCGGTCGTTAAATAGAAATGCTCGTCGGCACTTTACCGTATAATGTCTGGTCCATAATCAAGTACTGAGAAAGACATTAAATTTCTAGTCTAGTTTGCGATGGATCATCAAAAGATAAAGGAACCCGACAGTTAACCTGTTGGGTTCCTTTGTGATTTAAGTGTAAAGGGCCCTGATCCATATCGCGAAGTAACCGTTCTAAATTTAAGTTTGCGACGTAACTTTAATGAAAATTAAAATTAAAATTTTATTTTGCGCTTAGCCAGGACACATATACAGTATGTATACACAACAAAATACCTATCTACAATAAAACAAAAAAAAAAAAAGAAACAAGATTAAATAAAAAATAGAAAGAAACAAAGTAAGTAAATAATGAACTGAATTAATAATTGTATCTAAATTAACGACCTTTATCAAGATTATAATAATAATAAGGTATATGTGTCGCACGGCTGCGCCAAAAAGGTATCCAGTTCAGCATGATGTCAGGTACCTATAAGGTATAAGTACCTAACGCTGGTTTTCGACTGGAACCATTGGATGCATGGTCACGGATGTCAAAGGTCTAATAAATATATAAATATATGGTGTGTCTAATGATAATAAGTGAATAAAACTATTAAATAAATAAATAAGCAGACGGACTAGGCAACACCTTGAAATACCTACAATATTAACAAAATTAAAACGAAAAAACAAAAAGTATAGCAAATGCATCGTTATGCGATGTCAAGGTATAACCTACAGATACAGAGTATACCTTTAGATATACTGTTCTCTTTTGGTAATCAAATAATACAGACTTAGCGATTGGAACTTCAAAACAACGTAACATAACATTTCTAAATGGGTACAAAATGAAGATATGAAGATTTGGTGATTTTGTAGATAACGACGTGCTCTTTCGAATTTTCATTTTACCACCTTGTATCTTTGCCGCTCGGGTCACCATAATGAAAAATTGGCATCCATCAGTTTTATTTTTTTGAGAATAGATGTAGTTTTTTCCTATTATGTGAGCAATCCTAAAAACAAAATAAGAAAGAAAGAGAAAGAAAGAAAGAAAGAAAACATTTATTTGGACAGCACAGAGACACAAAAAGGCGAAATTATTACATTACAAACAATTAATTGGACAGGGAGAAAAAAAAAACACAATAAAAGTTAACAAAATAGAGATTAAGTCTCACGGCTGGTCCAAATGGGAGCCCAGATCAGCTTCATGTCAGGTTGATAACATCAATCGACCTGACGCTGATTTTCATCTGGGACCCTTATATATATACTCTTATACATATAATATCGCTTCAGACAACATAAATAAACAAAAAAACCCATTCAATACCAGTTTCAGGTAACTGTGTCTTATAACCGTTACGCGGCAAGCCATTATCAATTTTATGGTTACGCTTTTATGGCCGTAATTTGCGTGCGAACACTGCGAACATACCGCTTAAGCTCCCCAAGTCCATAAAAATGTTCAGCTATTTGTTTTGATCGTACATTTCATCATTTGAATAACTGAAGGTTGTAGATGCAATCGTTATTGTAATCTAAACAGCTTTGTGTCTCGGTGGGAAGTGGAGTTGTCAGGTAAACTTAGTTTATACATTCAATAAAAGATATAGGTCAAGATTATAGTTTTGATTCAAGTAATAAACCTTGTAGATTGCCACGATGAATGAGACACGCGAAATTAGTGTTTATTGCACTTGCAATGCCCTGGCGTCGGGACGTGACGGCCCTACCACGCACTAGCGGAAGAATTTAATTCCACTGGAAGATAATTCTTCCACTAGTACCATAGAGCAACACGAGCCACCGGCCGCCGCGTTGGACCGGAGGGGAGTAGCCATAGCGTTTGTTACCGATGCAAGACAGTCTGTCATTTTTTGCGAGGGAGTAATACGTGCGGAAAGCCTGCATATGGCTACTCCCCTCCGGTCCGCCGCGGCGAGCGGTGGCCCGTGTAGCTCAATGACTAGTGCAGTCAGTCAACCCAACAATGGCGGTAGTAAAAATGACAATGCGAGATGGGCAGCAGCGTCCCGCGATAAAACTACCGCCACTGCGATCACCAGTCCACCTGCCAACCCCTAATGCCGCACAACACTGTTGTGGGCATCTTTGGGGAAGGCTTTGTCCAGCAGTGGATGTCTTTCGGCTGGAGTGATGATGATGACGTGAGTGATGATGGCACTTGCAATTGCTTACTTTTAATAGACACATGTAGGCGGCATGTCTAACGTGACCATTTTTATCGTCACTCAAAACGGGACATCTCAAGATTAACCTTCAAGGAGGGGAACAGGATTACTTACGAACGGCCAGCTATAATGACGTTCTTTAAGTATCGTTTTATGAATCTTAGGTAGGTAAGTATCTGTATCAATTGCTCTTGAGAGTATTATAAATTATTAAAAAAATATAAAAAATTTGGATTGACGTTTACAGGACAATTTCAGTCGGGTACGTTAATTTCCCATACATTTTTGCTGAGATTACCGATAACGGCACATTCTTCGCTTCCCAAAAGTTTTCCTGGGATACCGGGACGGGCTGCATGAAAAAGGGACTGTACCGTTCAACTCGAGACGGCGCTATTCGCCGCCGCCCTCTGCGCTCGGCGATTGCCGGGTGTTGTACTCCGGACAATCCGCAAGCACAGAGGGCGCTCTCAGTCTAAAGAAAGTTAGCGCAACAGGAAACCCCTGTGAGTCCGACCCTCGACTTAGAGCATTGCAGAGGGACACATATGACATATGCGATTAGAGGTGGTGCAACTTTCGCTCTAATCATCGTTTGGTGATAACCGGAAACAACCACGCGGGTCGTGCTGGAGTTGCTCTGTGAGATCGACTACAAAAATGATGTTCTCCTTGACGTTATCCGTCAACGGCGAAAAGCTTGGCTAGATTCGTGAGTGTGAGCGGATATGGCTCGCCAACCCGAACTTTGTTTGGAAAGTCCTGTTGCAAGACCGACAATATAACTGGCCAGGTAGCGTGGAAAGGCTGCTAACGGTAAATTAGTAAAATATTCATTAAAGTACCTACTGGACATTTGTTTTGCCAATTTGAAGACACAAATCAAATGTTTTCGCACAGGACCACCGAAAACATCGAAAGAAACGTGTACCACGCTATGTTTAGCGACATCCAGCGGTGCGCCATAATTGTGTTGAATGAGGTACGGAGTCTGGGGATCGCAAAGCAATTATGGGACTGTTGGAAAGTTTAATGAAACATCAGTGTCGTTTTGATTTATGTGACGTCAATTACGAATGTTCTAGAAACGATTGGGTCACTCGAGTGATTCTTTTTTTTTTTTTTCGTAAATGGGTTTTGTCCGACGACATGTCAACCCCATTACAAACCATTACTGATAATATAAGGAAATAGACAAGAAAATGTTACTGGCGAGGAATTAACTTATACAATAATATTTCTTTTGCGATATCTGCATTTGGATTTGAAGAAATTTCCTGGCGAAGGCAAACTTTCATGAAATTTGTGATTCTTACGGGTGAAAAGATGAGACATAGGGTATTCACAGTATTACCATTAAGGATTGCTGTAACTCCTGAAAGCAGATGGGGTACTATAATATGCCATCATAATGCTGGTGGTAGCGCTGGACTGAAACCAGATGGCGAAGACATTTACCCAGAGGAAAGCAATGAAACTGCCCTAGTTAGTTTCCCAAATTAGTAATGGCAGACAGAGACCGCAATTGCTGTCTTTCTTGGTCGGAGATTTAGCGTTATTGAAGTTATTAGAAAGTAAATTATTCTCGTTCCCGTTCTCTCCTTAACTGCCTCGGTAGCCTAGTGGTAGCAGGCCACTACTACTACGCTGAGGTCCTGGGTTCGATTCCCGGGTAGGGAGTTATCAGAGATAATGGTGTAAAGTCCTTTATCTCGAGTTGTATTGGGATTTTCTGGTAATTTCCCAGTACCTAGAGTTTGGTAATGTGGCCGGAGATATCAACAGGCTCGCCACCTGTTACATGGGCCAAAACGTAACCGGCGAACCGTGGGTGTTTGCATGTATGCTTGAATGCATGCATTTACATCTGCCTATCCCTTCGGGATTACTACCACATATTCCGCTACTTTTTAAATCGATACACAAAAATTTACTCAAACATTTAAAAAATAAACAAATGACACAATATTCCATGAATACAGCCTACAAAGATCTTACACAACCTACAAAAAAAAACAATAGACAAAGAATCACAACTAAAGTTGTCGTTGGGAAACGAAAACCTACAAATAAAATACAATTTTGAAATCATACGACGAACAATGCTTCCCCTGAAGCGATTCGGGTGAAATATCTCAGTGAACATGTTAAGAAAGAGGCTTAAGGGGAAAAGTATTTTCTTATATCAGCAATTTAAAACAATACCTACGTTAACATTTTGTTTTTATTATGAAAGTAGCTGTGCCCGCGACTTCGTCCGCGTGGAATTTAACAAAATTATTGTTGGTTAAGCATTCACTGACGTAAAATGATATTGGCGAAACGTTCGTGGGTAATAAGTTCTTTGGATGAGAAGTTAATGGTTTAAAGATAATTTTGACTAACGATTCATGGACTAATCGTGTTGATAAACAGATTCAGAATCCTTGAATAATATCTATTCAATAAAAAAACTTTTAAGAACAGATTTTTAAAATTGTATGGAAATTTTACAGGCAACATACGGTATAAGGTTTACGAGATGTAAGCAACGAAGTGCAGAATCGCAGAAAACCTATAAAACTACACGCATATCTACAGGATAAAAAGGGTGCGTTCGTAGGTTCGTACCTTTACATATAAATAATAATGGCAACCCATTATACGTCCCACTGCTGGGCACGAGTCTCTCCCCTTTTTGGGTGGAGGCCTGGAGCTTACTCCACCACGCTGCTTCAATGCGGATTGGTGGAGGTAGGTGGGTAGTGACCAACCCGCTGTCGGATGTTTTCAAACCGCCCATAAGGCCTCCGACAAGGTTTAACGACTGCTATCTGTCGATAGCAACCGGGACCGACGGTTTAACGTGCCCTCCGAAGCACGGAACGCGCATTTTAATTTGCCACTAGCGGTCACCCATCACACTACCCGACCGCGCCCGTAGTGCTTATGATCATATACACCAGCCGCCGGGCCATGCGCGCTTCCCTTACATATATTCATCTTTAATTACGAGAATTCATCCGTCACTTATCGCGACATATCCAATTCTTGGAAAAGGGAATAAAAAATACATCTCCGAGGGGAAATATTCGGAGCACGTCACGCAGCTTATGTTATACTTCCATCTCCGGACGGCTGCGGGAATTATTCATACGAGAATTGAATAATGTTACGCAGCTCTCTTTTGCCCGCGATTATGTGTACAATGTTCCTTGAGCGAAAATTTGCGAGTGTTTTTGGCATATTTAAATTTCCTTAAACTACCTCGGATATAAGGCAGACGAAGTCGTCAAATTTCAATGACATATTGAAATCCATCCACGGAGCTCGCGGGCGTAGGCACCACCGCATTACCTGATTTACTTGCCGCTAAATGGTAGTGTTCAGCACTATCGTGTTCCGGTCAGGTGGTAATGTACGGCCCCGTAATTTCCGGCACAGAGGTATAACACCTTAGGCCTCAGGAGTGGTAACGCATTTGCATTTTGACCTTGGTCTTTGTGTGGGTGTCTATAGGCTGCAGTCATCACTTAACATCAATGTGAACTGCATGCTTGTTTGCCACGTAAATTACATAAAAAAAAAAAAAAAAAAAATAAGAATGAAAATAGATAAGATACTTGATGGAGTCAGTACTGAGAATTGCCGTTACTGGTAGACTCAACGTATCAACCGAAAGACGTCCACTGCGAAATGAAAATCGCTACAGAGATGCTTACTACAACGAATGGACCTGAGCCACCGACATAAGTGTGCGATTGTGTGATGGTTTCCCTGCTTCGGAGAACAAGTTAAGCCGTCGGTCCCGGTTGCTTTCGATAGATAGCAGTCGTTAAATCTTGTCGGAGGCTTTTTGGGCGGTTTGAAAACATCCGACACCGGTTTGGCCACTAATCCGTATCTCCACCAACCCGCATTGGTGCAGCGTAGTGAAGTAAGCTCCAGGCCTCCCCTCAAAAAAGGGGAGAGACTCGTGCCCAGCAGTAGGACGTATAAATTACAAAATCACAACAAATAAAAAACGGCCTATAAATACCGAAATATCCTTCAGATAAATCGTCTGTCAGTCAATTACACGGACCTATAGACCCTAAAGAGGCGATCATGAATCATTAAACACCATCTAAATTCCATTCACGTCTCATAAAGAGTGAAGAAAGTCAGCTGTCTTTATAAATACGTTATTGGCAGGTGAATATCTTGACTTGGCCTTGATAAGGGCTATAGGTTCGTCGTTTCAAAAAGCTTAATAAATAAAGGTTCTTTAAACATTTACTTGAATATGAATGTATTTCTGGAATGGTGAAGGAATAGGGACTAGTCTGTGTGAATGAGTATACATATGTAATGTTTTCTTAGGTTCAGTTAGGAGCTACACTCACTGAAAATAAGACAGCAAGCAATCACCGCTCCTAATCGCACTTGTCTTACGGCCAAATACTAAGACGTCACTTAAATCTAAGTGGGACTTAAAAGTCTTCTGTCTTTATAAAACACGTTCAAATGATAGAGATAGTGCACATTTGAGCGTTGCTTAAAATTGAGTGACGTTTGAGTATTCGGCCATTAGGTATGTATGTATCTTCACGTCAGGTCCCTAACGGTGTAGGCAGAGAGTGTAGAGGTATGTACCTCCACAACGCCTTAAGCCGAGGTTCGGACCCACAGGGGTTTCCCTTAGGCAGTTGCGGGAACTTTATTTAGGTTGAGAGCGCCCTCTGCGCTCGGCAATTGCCCATGTTATAGTATAAAAGTAGTTAAGTTACTCCTTATTACATAAGCTATCTGCCAGTGAAAGTCCCGTCGAAAACCGTTTAGCCGTTCCCGAGATTAGCCCCAACAAACAGACAGACAGATAAAATTGTAAAAAATGTTGTTTTGGTGTATGTACCGTGTATACGTATGCATTATTTTAGTAATTTTTATATTACAAACAGACACTCCAATTTTATTTATTTGTGTATAGAGCTTGTACGTAGCTTTCTGCACTCCTCCTTATTAACTAAAACTGTGTCAAACTCTCTTTCGTACTCCGTGCGATTATCGTAAAAGGGATAAACCTTTTATCTTTACATGCAGATAGGCTTTAAAATAGTTGTGATGCCGAAAAAGAATAACAGTTTTCAAAACCAAGTGAACGTGTGAAGATGCCATAGGAGAGCGTTTTCAATGCAGTCTTATTTGCAAAAGGCATGCTCCGATGGTTCGGGCACATAGAAAGAATGTCGATTGAGCGAATGACTAAGCAGATATACAATACGAATGTGGATGTTTGCAGAGGCCCAAGACTGACTTACCATGGCCAAATAGGTCGAGTTCTGTCGTATGGTGCGGTCAAGTCTTAGGAATCGGCGTGCTTGTATGAAGAGATTGATGAAAGTAGATGAGGCACGAGAGGTATGTCAGGACCGGGATATCTGGCGCTCTACGCTCTCTGCCTACCCCGTTAGGGACCTGGCGTGAAGATGCATACTTATTTGCAGATATTTTATATTCCAACGAAGTCCTCTCAGCAATAACAGCATTGAATACCCACGTAGGTACTTGTATAATATCGGGAGCAGTGCATACGTTGTAAATTTATTAGGGCTTACGTCACATTTTTCGACGCATAATGCACACGTACTGCATCCAACAAGAAATATTACAGTCGACCTTAGAAAAAATAGTTCAGCTTATTTTGGGACTGTAGATCGTTATCTCTTTCGCACGTGACGTTTGTCTACCATTTTGATCAAGTTTTGACCAATACCGGACTGTCCGTGCTTACAGGCAGTGTGCAGCAGAGATAACGCTCTACGATATCGAAACTAGCCGATTGTCTCTTTCGTAGGCTGGATGTGCAATATTTCTCGTACCTGAACTAACTCGATCACATGAACCCTTTATGCAGTGGTAATAAAATGTTGTTTTTGACTAATTTTATTTTTCGCAATAACACCCGCGAGTAAAATAAGAAAAAAAAGTGGTAAAGAAAAAATAGATTGGAATAAACTTGCGATTTTTGGATAACTAGCCCCGGCGTTTTACCGCTAATCTACCGAAGCCCGAGCGTCGAATTGTTTTTAGGTGGGTACTTATTTAAGAAAAAAGTGAAAAGTCGTCCATTTTCAAGTGAAGTGGTCACTTCAGTTACAGGAAAACCTGAAGACATGAAATCTACAGTTTATTAACGTGACAGGCAATATCTTAATCGTGCGGAACCCTATGCACACGAGTCCGACTGACATTTGGCCGGTTTTCCCACAACTAGGTCCACAGCAACATTAACGGCCAAATACACAAACGTCACTTAAATCTCAATGGGACTTAAAAGTCTTGTCTTTATAAAACACGTTCAATCGATAGAGATAGCGCATATTTGAGGGTTGCTTATTATTGAGTGACGTTTGAGTATTCGGCCATAAGAGAGGCAATTCATATACCTTGAACCTCTCCTAACCACCGACTAAGCGGTGCCCCTATCTTCATCTTTACTGATAGACCCCACATACCTGTAACAAAGAAAAAGTATTATAAGCAAAATTGTTAACAAAAGAAGTCGGTTAAGAACTGCATCACGTCAACTGCAAGTGAATATCGAGCAATGTATGTTTGTAGGGTACAAACATGTTACACTGCTCGATATTCACTTGCTTAACCAACGCTATTACCGTTCCCGCTTGCAATGTACCTTCAGCATGTAATGCGTCCGCTTCACTTCATCGCTAGCATGTGTGTGTCTACTGTCTACAGGAGTTAAGTCCTAATGAGCAAACGAATAGCTGCTCTGAGATTTATGTGTGTGTGATTGAAGAGATGGTGTTGCATTTGTGTCAGACTGGTCCTATTACTAAATTGAAGCAACGGCCTTTCCAACCTTATTTATCAATTCCGTGGACCTACAGTAACCCTGTAAACCTAATCTAGGTACTTGCTGCCCAATGGTAGAGTTTATGTAGTAGGTAAGTTAAGGTCCGAGTTTTGGCGGGAATGCGGAAAAGAGCTATGTCACTGCGTGATATCATTTTCGAAATTTGTGTATAGTCGCGTTTTTATGTGTAAAAATAGGGGGATTTTTATGATAAAACATTCGATAAAGTTCACGAGTGTAGGAAAGTGATATCATGAAGTGAAAAGTGATTTTTCATGTTGCCTCCAAAACTTCGTAAAATCTCCTAGTAAAGTCCCCATCACTTTACTGGAGCCATCTCATCATATTCCACATGGAAGCATCCAATCATCGTCATCTACCATATGGATATTCATTATCTTATGAAATGAAGATAAAAATTACTGAAGATTGGCTGTTAAGGACTGGAATCCGTAGCCGTAAAACAAATATAAAAAAAATTAAGGTCCTGTGATTTTTAGTACTGAGGTATAACAGCTTACACCTCAGGAGTGGCAACACGTTTACATTGAATCCTCTGAGTTTTATCTCTATCTATAAAAATCAATTGCTGTTCGTTAGTCTCGCTAAATCTCGAGAACGGCTGGACCGATTTGGCTAATTTTGGTTTTGAATGATTTTTGGAAGTCCAAGGAAGGTTTAAAAGGTAAGAAAATATGAAGAAAAAAAGATCCGGACGAATTGAGAACCTCCTCCTTTTTTGGAAGTCGGTTAATGAAGGGGAATAGTAAAAACCACAATTTCATTTTCCCATACAAATAGTCCGTGTATATCAAACCTTTGACATATTATTTAATTCTGAGGCAACACGAAGTTGCCGGGTCAGCTAGTATGAAATAAAAACGATATTATAAGCAAAATTGTTAACAAAAGAATTGTAACACGCCAACTCTGGCGGCGATACGTCGTAATTAGAGGGGCAATGATATTTAACGAGATCTCTTCCAGGGACCCATTAAAGTCACGCAATGTTGTTCCCATACACACGGTTTAGGATAATAAAGATATTAAACATGTTATACGAGCGAAATGTTAACTGTCTAAGGTTCGCAATCATGATAATAATATATTGTAAGTATGTACCTACTTAGTATTTTCCTCATGATAGAGGCTAACGAACACGTGGATGGTAAGTGAATGGTGCAGCCTACAGACATCTACACAAAAACAAAACCAAAATGCATATTATTATATAAGTTGACAGGAAACTTGTTGCTTACAGGAAGTTGGAAGCGCGAATGGCCCCGCGGCTGGTGTAGATCGTAAGCGATCTACTCCGTTAAGCGATACGGGCGCGGTCGGGTGTGTGATGGATGACAAAGTTAAAATGCGCGTTTCCGTGCTTCGGAGGGCACGTTAAGCCGCCTGTCCCGGTTGCTATCGATAGATAGCAGTCGTTAAACCTTGTCGGAGACCTTATGAGCGGTTTGAAAACATGCGAGAGCGGGTGGCCCGCGAACCCGTATCTCCACCAACCCGCATTGGAGCAGCGTGGTGGAGTAAGCTCCAGGCCTCCCCCCAAAAAGGAGAGACTCGTGCCCAGCAGCAGTGGGACGTATGTGGGTTGCCATTATTATTATTATTATGGACATTACCGTCCAACCGGAACACCTTAGTGCTGCCAAGATAGCATTGAACACAAAAATTAGGTAGGTACATTTTAACTTAATTTCAAGAAAAATATAGTCATTTCGGCGATGCCGAATGTTTTTTCAAGAATAGGTTTATTTTCGAAAAAAAATCCAAACAATTGTTTCAAAGGTCAAGTCCCGAAAGTCCTTACGGGGTAGGCGGAGAATGTGGAGCGCCAGATATATGGGTCCAGCTAGTAGGTAGTAGACATGTATGCTAGTAATAAAATAATAAACAGGAAAAAATACAGATTGCGACCACAAACAAGGCTCCAGACTCCCTAATGAATTGTCAAGTAACTCGAGAACTTGATTGATCGGGCGGTACAGTCGCGTCCGCCACTTCATTTATTTTATCGATATCTATAATATTCTTTTACGCCTGCTTACCCTAATATAATATGTGGAAATTACGGACCAATATCTCAGAATACTCAACGACTCCGTATCAGGCCAAAAAACGGCTAGAGCAAATAAAAAATAAAAACTTTGCGGTCATATCACTAATTGAAACGAAAATGTTGAACAACGCCTTGTAAGAGACTGATCATTGTAGTATTAATCGATAAATATGAAAAGTTTAATCAATTTCGATGTTAAACGGCAATATAATAATTTTCAACTAAAAAAAATAATGGTATCTGTCTATATTGGATAACGTAATAAAAAAACATAGATTAAAAATTCCATACTTTTATCAATTGAAAATAAGATGCAACACAAGCCGGCTCGGCTCTCGCTTGCACGCTCAGTTCAGGCGGAACGTGACACTTCTTCATGCATGTAGCCAGCGTTCATCGATTGATAAGATGTTACAAAATTAAACTTTTGTTATCAATCTTTTCTTACACCTATGAACGAAACGTACAGTGCTCATCAAGAAATATTGCACATCGAGCCTCTGAAAGTGACAATCGGCTATTTTCGACTTCGTAGAGCGTTATCTCTGCTGCACACTGTCTACGTAAGCACTGATAGTCCGGTATTGGTCAAAACTTGATCAAAATGGAGGACAAATGTCATATTGGTCAGGTGCGAAAAAAAGCGCTCTACACACCTGAAATAAGCCGAACTCTCTTTCCTGAGGTCGATGTGCATTATTTCTAGTTGGATACTGCAGGGATTTTAGCTAGTTACCAAATCTAATATGTCCACTATATCTATAATAAAAAATAAGTCGGGTTTTCCTTCCTTACGCTATAACACCAGAACGCACGAACCGATTTGCACGGTTTTGCATTCGTTGGAAAGGTCTCGGGCTCCGTGAGGTTTATAGCAAAAACAGTAAAAAATATTTATAAAACGACATCCACGCGGGCGAAGCCGCGGGCGACAGCTAGTCGCTATATAAAATTCTTCGCGCTTCTAGCGATAAGGCCGCCCTTGTATCACAATTTACTTAAGTTTGTTTTTATGTATCTTTGTCTTTGGTGTGCAATAATATATAATTATTATTATCAGCAATATCCTACCTAAGGAAAAAATTTTAAGTGCGCTTACAAACAAGGCAACGGACTCCCTAATGAATTGTCAACTCAAGAACTTGATTGATCGGACCGGTACAGTCGCGTCGGCCAGGTTATTTTTTTTTCCATCGATCTTTCAACATTTTATCCAGCTGCCCATGTTAACCGGATTGAATAAAAAAAATATTTGCAAAACGCTTTTGTACTTGATGGATCACTTGTGATTTTAAGATGTAATATGAAGTGCGTAATTTGTCGTATCAAATGGAAAACAAAATCAAACACTATTATTGATACTGATTTTTTTTTAATGTAATGGGCGTGGCAAACAAGCATGCATTTCACATTGATGTTAAGTGATGACTGCAGCCTATAGACACCCACATGAAGACCAAGGTCAAAATGCAGATGCGTTACCACTCCTGAGGCCTAAGGTGTTATGCCTCTATGCCGGAAATAACAGGGCCGTACAACTTTTACTGGTGATAAAGCTCTAGTGACGGAGCTCGCGGGTGTAGGCACCACCGCATTACCTAATATACTTTCCGCTAAATAGTAGTGTTCAGCACTATCGTGTTCTGGTCGGATGGTAATGTCCCTGTTATTTCTGGCACAGAGGCATAACACCTTAGGCCTCAAGAGTAGTAACGCATCTGCATTTTGCCCTTGGTCTTTGTGTGGGTCTATAGGCTGCAGTCATCACTTAACATCAATGTGAACTGCATGCTTGTTTACCACTTCCATTAGGTACATAAAAAAAAATCACTGACGAATGGTCAAATCATAAAATACATTATTTATCTACACGGCTGTTTCGGTTTTTCTTTTAGAATTTTATACCAGAACAGGAAAAACCTGTGTCATTGTTCCTGAAACAAATCGTCTTGTTTGAAATTTGTTAACGCTCATGTTTGGGTCACTGATTTAGGTACATAATATGGCATTACCTAATCTTTGCCGCCAAACGGTGTTCAGCACTATCGTGTTGCCGATAGATGGTAATGTACTGCCCCGTAATACACAGACATAACTTAGATCTCAGGGGTGGCAACGCATCTGCATTTTGACCGCTGGTTTTTGTGTAGAAGCGGATTGGTGGAGATACGGGTTAGTGGCCAACCCGCTCTCGAATGTTTTCGAACCGCCTATAAGGCCTCCAACAAGGTTTAACGACTGCTATCTATCGACAGCAACCTGGACCGACGGCTTAACGTGCCCTCCGAAGCACGGAAACGCGGATTTTAATTCGCCACTAGCGGTCACCCGTCACACATCCGACCGCGCCCGTAATACTTAACCGAGTAGATCGCTTATTATATACACCAGCCACGGGGCCATGCGCGCTTCGCCACATTAGTTATCATAAAAAGTGTACCTACTATATTTCAACATCAAAATTTCACAGAAAACCACAGTGCAGCAAAGTATCCAACGACGAAGACTTCCATTCAAAACTTAAACTATCATCCCAAAGAGAAACGAAGTCAACAGAACCCGTAACCTTAACGACACGATTTATAAAAACCATTAAAGGTACCAATACCCCGAGATCCAATAAAGAATCTATGAGCTATTTTTACTGTCGTCAAATAGACGTATTTTTACGGCGAAATTATATTAGACGATAAAATATTTACTGAATGGATGACGTAATAAAACGTTAGCGAAGCGTTAAAATACTTGGACGAACGTTACTGGGTCAGGGAGCTTCGGACAAAAATAATAAAAACCGGGCAAGTGTATGTCGGACCACGCAGAACGTAGGGTTCCGTTTTCAAAGTTAATTTTATAAGTATATGTAAATCGACTATTCGTAAACTCGTAAAGCCTTACTCATTTGTGTTACTTTTCCTTTTAAATTGGTTACATGTCATATCACCATGTTTTTTTGTCACTAGTCCAACCCTCTGTAGGTATCACTTTTGACTGAAAGAGGGGGTTGTTAGACTCAACTGTCCCCACACTTAAATCTAACAAATTCTGTGCAGACCTATCCAACGAAACCTTACAATAAGTACATGTAGTCGAAGTCATGGCGAAACTATAACTAATGCAGGCAACGGAACCCTATAAAAACCGGTCATGCACAGTGGTTTTCTTTCTAACAATCACTAAGCCACCGAATCAGTTTTCCAGTCTTTGAATTCTTCTCTTACGACTGGTGAACTCCTCTGTGAATTCCTTATTTCATAAAGTCCAACTCATGCATCTGCCTATCTCTCGGCATGAAAAACCCTAACCCCAAGGCTTATATTCACTGAAAGGGTAAGCAGAGGCAGGAGAAATACAATAATTCATTCGTACCCGTATTATCTGAGCGATCACAGATGTGTGCAGGGCACAACACAAAGAGGCATCATTGAATCAAACTTTCCACGTACGTAATAGTTCACATGCAGCGCGAGTAAAACAAAAAGGAACGGAAGTGGCGACTGATGTGCTCACGTCGCAGATGACTCTGTCATTAGCGTTCCTTTTTGCTCTGGCGGGAGACCACCCCGTTGCAAAGGAATTAAGTTGCGTTCATGCGACATTTCTATATGGAAACGTAGAAAAGCATTACGTACTTTCAAAAGAGTTATGAAATGTATGTCTTCCATTGAGAAAACTCGGTCCTTATCCTCTTATTCGGATTCAACGACTTTTAGTCACGAGGAAGGTACCTGCACAGAATACAGGATCATGTCTCTGAATGCCTAATTATATGAAGTCCAAGCTCGAACTCCTAAAAAACCTAACTTCACGACTATAGTAACTGAAGAGGTAAGCCGAGGTAAATACAATCATTCATTTTAAACCGTGTTATCTGATCAATTACAGATGTGTGCAGGGCACAACAGAAAGTGGCGCCATGGAATTAAAATTTCCTCGTAAGCAATCCAGGTCAACTAGATTGTTATAAACGTAAGTTCACGCCCGTAATCCCCGAAGGGGTAGATAGAAGTAAATGCATGCATTCAAGCATACATGCAAAGACCCACGATTCGCTGGTTACATTTTGGCCTATGTAACAGATGGCGAACCTGTTGACATCTTCGGGCACTTCACCAACCAATAGAACCAGAGATAAAGGTTTTACACCCTTATCTATAATAGCCTCAGACTGAGAATCGAACCCAGGGCCTCAGCGTAGTAGTAGTAGCCTGCTACCACTAGGCTACTGGGGCAGTTAAAGTTAGTGTCATAAATTACGATCTAAATATCCTGTATAATTTCTAAAATCTAAAAAGGAGGAATGCAAATGACAGCGACTAGACGGTCAATAACATAAGTGATATGCAGCCATCGGAACAGGTTTCAATCTGATGAATTAGCAACAATTTCTATACGACATCTATTTATAAGGTACGAAGAATGTGACAGGGCTAGGGTTACCATTTAGAGATTTTATAAGTCCTGACAATAAGCCTGACAATTTAAAAAAGTCCGGACATTTTATTAGCAGATCAGGTTATATCAGATTAGGCGGTCAGATCATTGTTGATGATTAAATACAACCTTAAAAATATGGGATGAGTGGCAAGTTAATAAAGATTAGGGGCCATTCAAGTATTACGTGATGGGGGGGCGGGGGGGTCTTTGCTCTGCTTATTTTGGATGACATGGGGGGTAGGGGAGTCTAGATGTTGATTACGTCATCGGTAGTTATTTACTTAATAATAATAATTATTTACTTTATTGCACACCAAAGAAGTTAACAATAACATAAATTACTTATTACATCAGTAAAATCTAATCTCCATCCTAAATCTATTTTCTTATTTTTAAAATTATAAATATAACATTAAAATTAAAATATTAAAAAAAAACAATACATAAATTGAAAAATGTTTACGTAAGCATGGGGGAGGGGGTAAGAGCTTTGCTTACTTTTGCTGACAAGGGGGATGGGGGGTAAGGAATTGTAATTAATCTGCTTACGTACTAATACTGGAACGGCCCCTTTAAGACTAACCCCCTTATTCATAAATTTTAGCTAAAGTGTTGCTAATCTCTCCTTTGTCTTTTTCTATTTTTTTTTTATGTAATGAAAGTGGCAAACAAGCGTGCAGTTCACATTGATGTTAAGTGATGACTGCAGGCTATAGACACCCATACAAAGACCAAGGTCAAAGTGCAGATGCGTTACCACTCCTGAGGCCTAAGGTGTTACGCCTCTGTGCCGGAAATTACAGGGCCGTACATTACCACCTGACCGGAACACGATAGTGCTGAACACTACCATTTAGCGGCAAGTATATAAGGTAATGCGGTGGTGCCTACGCCCGCGAGCTCCGTCACTGGAGCTCTACCACTAGTAAAAATAATCTATTCTACACATTTGACAATGCAACTGACAAAGACAAAGCATTCTATAGCTAAAACGTATCTAATGTGGGTTTATGAATATGGGGGTTATTTGACTTGACTTACTTATTATAATGTAAGTTTTATTCCTCATTTACCATCTAAATAAAAATTCGTCCAAAGGCCGGGTAAGGCCGGACAAAGGTCTAGAAGCCCAGACATGTCCGGACTAATCCCGACTGATGGTAACCCTAGACAGGACCAATAATTTCTATATTATAGCAACGTGTAGGTAAATACGCTACTATAAATGGAATAATATAATACATGGCAGGTGGCGTGACGACTCCACCGCCCACAAGTGAAAGAAGTATTCTCCCATGGAAGTGATTTCTTCCACCAGTGCAGTCAGTCCACCGAACAATGGCGGTCAAGCCATGGGGCAATAAGTGCCACAACGCAAGACGTCTTGCGATAAAATTACCGCCACTGTGATCGCCAATCCGCATGCCAAGCGTGGCGATTACGGCATATCTTCTTTAAGGAGAGACTTGGGTCCAGCGGTGGCCATCTTTCAGCTAAAATTATGATGATGATATTACTACATTATTATAAATAAGTATCAATGTTTGTCCATTTGACTTAAAAAATAAACTTTAGAATCGTATATACCTAAATAGATAGATGCTTTTTATATATCTCTGCCTATCTTTTCAAGGGAAACAGTGTCATGAGGTTGAAAAACCGGCGCACAATATTCTGCACAATTTTTATTCTATGTTATCTTTAATATCATAGACTTCTCATAGGTCTTCCTGTAATCGATAGGTAAGGGACTACTTGATTTATTTTTAAAAAGTTTTAGTCTTACAAGTTTAGGACATACCTAAGGGGGGAGGGGGGGGTGGTCAGGACATAAGGAAACAATAAGGGCGCCCATTGAACCTTTTCCAAAAAGCTACAATACCAGGAACACAGCAACTGTGCGAGTGCCCAGGGCGAGCACAAAAATTAAAAACATTCAACGGGCAGGTACGCAAACATACGTGGCGTATGTTATGCTAATACGTGTTATTATTTGAAAAAGGATACGCGTTTAAAATTTAAATCGCCGGTACATAAACGGCAAGGTTGGTCAAAGACATTTTAATGTATGGACCTTTATTATAACCGAGTTTGTCAAGATTTCAAAATGGGGTCATTCACATTACATTCGCAGCGTTCGCATATAATATTAGTTAGGTATTCTAGCATAATTTTATGCCTCTTTGCGAACGGGTAAATATAATATAGGTTATTTACACAACCCTTGTATTCATGCACGCCATTTTGTGCGTAAATTGTTATGCAAACCTATGGGACTCATAAGATAGCTAAAGGCCATGCAGAGGCTAACGGGAAGAGCTATGGGCTAACTTTTGGGGAAACTTTGTCCAGCAGTGGATGTCTTCCGGCTAAAAGAACGATGATAAATGGAGAGGTTTCTCAGTTCCACGACCAGTGCTTAATAATGTAACCCTAAAAAGGGAGCATGTGAGTCACTAATAACATAAATGACATGTCTCGTCTCTTTCTGAAAGTCGAAGTGTCTTGCATTTCGTTTTTCAAAATCAAGAAATTTGAATGACGTGTATATTTGAGGAGAGTGATGAGTATTTTTATTTAATGTAATGAAGGTGGCAAGCAAGCATGTAGTTCACATTGGTGTACAATGATGACCAGAGGTCAAAATGCAGATGCGTTGCCACCCCTGAGACCTTAGTTATTATGTCTCGGTGATACCTATTACGGGGCTAGAAATAATAAAATAAAAAAATAATATTTATTTCTATATCAAAATGTTTTATGAAACAAATAGGCTGGAGTCCCCTTTTAAGCATTGTAAAATGCCTGTGCCAGAGGGCTCCGCTCTTCTAATTTACAATTCTTTCGTTAGATTTATTTTTTACTGTTACAATAGGTACCTACCAGTGATAGAATAAGTTCTATTGAAGAAATATCCGGTCCGTCACGTAAGTGACTTATTTGTATGATGTTAAAGTCCAATTTAATAGCTATACATTACCATCTAACCGGAACACGATAGTGCCGAACACTACCATTTAGCAGCAGATAAATTAGGTAATGTGGTGGTGCCTGTGCCCTCGAGCCCCTTCACTGGAACTCTACCACCAGTTAAAAGTATCTTATAGAAGAAGCACACTTATCTCTGCTACCTGGTGAGGGTAGGATGTGTAGGGAATAACTTACGAATCGTGGCTTTTGTTTTCATAAATGTCTAGGTATGTATAACATTTTGGGGAAAATTCGGCCCTAAAATTACGTTTTAAAAGCAATCTTTTGCGAAGCACTGTAAGTCACTTAGCGCTTTGAGCGTTACACGACTAAGGACGGAATAAGTGCTCGATATTCCTCTTACAGGCCCAACATAATTGAGTTAATTCCAGGAGTAGCAACCATTACCGAATGCCGGGGAGTATTCGTAGTTTAATAGAGCATTAAAATTTCGATCCGCATGATTGTAACGTAATCGAGAAATTTCCGTAAATGCTAAGGTTCCTAAGAGTGTGTTTGAAGGGACGCGGTTATCGTTACCTATCCCTCAAAGATAGCAAGTGAAGATGTTGACACTGCCAGATCTGAAGGACTATTTGATGCCACTGTTTTAATAAGCACACTGAGGAAATATCTCTTTACAGGATACGTTCTTAGTTTTGCCATGTAATGTTCTCCAGACAGAATTTCGGTTATGGCGACCAATCTTAACGGAGAATAGCCAACTTCGCAGAAGATATTATGGTGCACAAGAATATGAGCATACACAAGTGCACTCGCTATTCCCTCACTCTTATAGCCCGATGGGACGGCAAGCTGATACGAAGGGAGAGAGATCGACGCAGGACCGATGGCTTCACGTGCTTTTCGAGGCTCGTATACTCGGGCTGCTACTGAAAATTTTCTCACGAAAAATACTCCAATATAATCTTTTCCCGACCTGGGAATTGAACCCAGGATCCCAGGCTTCAATATCGCGATTGCGACCACTGGACCAGAGTGAGAGAGTGGCACCAGATCAAATAGCTCATCACAACGTACAACATTGAAGACGCATCAGTATATTAACAATTCAAGCGACCCAGCACAATAATTATTGGATACAAATTCAAAAGGTATTCATTATCAATGCAAATTTAAAATTCAAGATAAGCAATCTACACAATAAGAAGAATGACGAATCAAACTAGATATATCCCCCTAATGGACACAGACGTGCCCACGGTACAAATGATCGCCGATTAAAAACCACACGACCCTTTTAAGGCAAACTGATTTGCAAAGCAAAAGCTACCATAAGGGGATTAGTTTTTCAACAAGTGTTGAATAGGATTGACTTCGGGACTAGTTTTCTTGTGTTCTTTCGAGCGCAGATGCAACCCAGTTTATTCTAGTTTGTTGAATAAAGTATAATGTTTGGCGTATGTTGACATGTACGAGTAAGTAACAGTTCCATGACTACCCTATGGCACTAGATTTAATTGAATTAGGGTAGAGTGTACAACTTCATCTTTTCTCACATGAACGAGATTTTGATGTAGAAAATATTCATCTGGTTCAGTTAGTCCCGGTGATATACGCTACTGCTAGACTTGCAGCGTTTATAGAAGCAGATTCGTTTGAAAGTTTTGATCGCTTGACTACGTAGATAATTGTGTAGACAATTATTGTTTTATTAAACTTTCTTCTATTTCTGTATGTAAGTAATTTAGATTGATGTAAGCGCGTAAGTAACAAACATTTTTTTAAACATGTGATTAAAAACATTAAATAAAAATATCGACTTTAGAAAACCTACAGTTAAAAAGTGAAAAAAAAAAACAGAAAACTTGAAAAATAAACAATACATGGTACCCGTGCGAAGCCGGGAACAATGAACCGGGACGGGTTGTCAATGATAAATATGAATATTCAGAAAGCAGTAAAAAATAAACAAGGCAGAAAAATATAAAGCTTCTTCAACACTTCAATATACGTGTCACTGCCTTCAAATAATGCCTAACATTAAATTGCGTCGAGTCAATAGATATGAAATACACCTACACATTTCATGTAGGAGCAACCTATTTTAAACTACAACGCCTGCTTCCCACTTCCCGGCTTACGTTCAATCTTATCTTGCCACTTGCTCTTTCTGCCCGTAAAAGGCTTTATTGCATTTTAACAGGAGATATTTGATATGCAAAGCTAGAACTCCAGACTTTTCGGGATAGAAAATTCAAAGTTTTTTTGAACATTCACATTTTTAAGGTTCCGTAGCTTACAGGCAACTTAGTTAACTTAGTTAAGCCATGTCCGTCCGTCCGTCTGGCCGCAGTTTAGCTAAGAGACTTTGAGTACCTTCTTAGAAAACTGTAATTTGGCACTACCGAGAAGAACTCCGCTACCAAATAAACTCAGTGTGTTGCTCTTTTAGTCGAAAAATTCCTAAAATCTAATACTGATTAGAATTAAAATATAATAAAGATAATCTGAACGTTCATGGCACATATAATGGCAACACTTGATACGTCCCACTGCTGGGCACAACTCTCTCCCCTTCTTGGGAGGAGGCCTAGAGCTTACTCCACCGCGCTGCTCCATGCGGATTGGTGGAGATAAGGGTTAGTGGCCAACCCGCTGTCGGATGTTTTCAAACCGCCCATAAGACCTCCGACAAGATTTAACGACTGCTATCTATCGATAGCATTCGGGACCGGCTTAACGTGCCCTCCGAAGCACGGAAACGCGCATTTTAATTTTCTACTGGAGTTGTGAGTTGTACCCATCACACACCCGACCGCGCCCGTATCGCTTAACCGAGTGGATCGCTTTCGATCTACACCAGCCGCGGGGCCAAGCGCACTTCATGGCACATAAGCTCATCAATATTACGTATATCATATAAATTCATATAACATATAATATATTTTCGCATGTTTTGTGAAGCAACACTCAAGGTGTTGTTCTTCAACATTCATGTGTCGGGGCGATATACCAACATGACGCTGAATTAAAACGCATTAGACTTTAGCGATAGGTAGATTAGGCAATACAGTGGTGCTGTTCCTAGGTAATCTGCCCTAGGTAATCTGCAAATGATGTAACCTCTGCATTTGTATTCATGGAATCGATTTTCAGACTTTCCGTTCAAGCATTCGCAGCTAACAACGCTTTATTGAATTTTAAACTAGGTGGATGTTTGCTGTTCAAAGCTGGAAGCAGAATCATTTCCTAGTGTTACTGCAAATATTCCAAACGAAATGTTAAGCCTGGCGTCGACTAATGCCGAATCGAAACGCGTCGAATTTTCTGTGGCGAGCGACAGAATCCGGCGCGTCCCTGTTCGTCGGTAATGAATACAAATCCACTCATCTATCATTTAAGTTGATAAAATAGAAAAATAACTGCTCCTTGTAGAGTTAATTAAGTTTGCGGCAACCAAACTTTATAAAAAAATATATTTATTTAAAACAAACGGACAGAGTAACAGTATCGTACAAAAATCAAAATAGGAATCCTCTAATTATCATAAAAACAATCTTTATAAGGAAGCTAAATGCTTACTTGCCCTTTACCCTGTGACGTCAGTAAGTTTATCAGATTACCTGTAATCTATCGGTTCCCACGCTGGGTAAAGGGCTTATTAAGCGGATTTGGGGGGTGTTGGTATACTTAACTCTTCGCGGATCCCCAAAATGTTGATCGAGAATCTTTTTTAATTCGTCCCAGTCTCGTATTGACTGACGCTGTCCTACTAAACAAGCAGCTTCTCCTGATAACCTACTCGTAATTACGTGGAATAAATATTCCATCTGCTTGTTTTCCCCGTGAAACAAAGAAAGAATGTACTCACTTTTTTGAATAAAAAGTGGTAAAAGCCTAACATCTCCGTTAAATACCGGGATAATATTAATCATTTCTGGTGGTACACGCACTATAGTCTCCATTTTTGAATAATTAAATTATTTAACTCAAAAACACAATAAAATGTTCGTAATATTTTTAAACGAAACACAATAAAATAGAATCGTAAAAATTGCAAAAATCAACACAGTAAATAAATCGAAGAAATCAAAAAGCACAATAAAATACACGACAAAAAATAGATTATAAACATTGGCCAAAAATCCCTAAAAATTACACGAAATGAAACACATAAGACAAAAATTCCTAAAACAACGAAATAAAACACATACAACTTAATATATAAAAAAAAAATCGTAAAAATTGGATTACTTACATGTGTAGTTATCTAATAAGGCGTTTTCTAATCCCTAATAAAAGACACATACACATAATCTCACAAGGAGGTAAATAAAATGAGGATCACTGAAAGGAAGGTGAAAAGATTTACTCACAATTCCGCAGCGGTACTCATTCTCCTTGGGATTCCTGGTTATTTGTCCTGGCTCTGCCCTTGGCTTGGCTCCGATATACTTAATAAATTTATTTGTTCGGTGATCTCCGCTTAACCGTTAATACGGATGTCCCCAGTAGTAAATGCATATACTTGCTGAAAGACCGCAGAGATCCTACCGGCTGCGCCAATTAAGTTTGCGGCAACCAAACTTTATAAAAAAATATATTTATTTAAAACAAACGGACAGAGTAACAGTATCGTACAAAAATCAAAATAGGAATCCTCTAATTATCATAAAAACAATCTTTATAAGGAAGCTAAATGCTTACTTGCCCTTTACCCTGTGACGTCAGTAAGTTTATCAGATTACCTGTAATCTATCGGTTCCCACGCTGGGTAAAGGGCTTATTAAGCGGATTTGGGGGGTGTTGGTATACTTAACTAGTTCTACTGTGGGAACTCGACTCACTTACTGGCACGGATTACCCAGTCAAGTGTTCAGAACTATCGTGTTCCGGTTAGAACTAATGCAAGGCTCCGTTATTTCTGTCACAGAGGCAAAACAACTAAAGCTCCCGATGTCAAAACATTTGCATTTTGAGTTTTTGTTTCTGTGTAGCGAAAAAAAAAAATAATAAATAGTAAAAAGAGAACCTTTTTTATAACTTAAAAATAACTAGACCTGACGCAAATTCGTTACCAGTCGATGTTTTCTCGATATCCCATTTTTTGGAGTAGATTCGGCAAAACTAGTGGACGCGAACCTTTAGCCAGAGCTCTACTGACCTGGATTTTTGTTAGGATCTATTACGTCACCTCATATAGCTATATTCCGAGATTCCTCGTAGGTCGCGCCTGGACTATTATGTAGATGAAATCTTGTCATTACATTTTCACCCACATAGAGACGTGATAATATTCACAACTTGATGTGTGTGTAAACTACATAGAAACGAATATATTTACCAGGTTATCGTATGAAAATGAAAAAGGGGGTGCAACAAATGACGTTACACTAGGCAGCAGGCGTAATATAAACTTGATTGCATTCACAAATAGTAAACGATATAAAAACGTAGTGTTACGACTGAGTAATGCAATGACAATTGATATATAAGATGATCTGTTCAGGCACAGCCTAAAGAAAACGAACGTGTTGTTCAGGCATAGAGCCTACGTCAAGATGAGGTCGAAAGGGTGCCTAAGTAGTGAGCTATGACCCTAAGAAGGTTTTTTGTTAACGTTGCAGATTGTGCCGACATGTTCAAGCTCGCGTTCAAACTCAGCGCCTTAACTCGGAGTGTGTCAACTAATGTATTTCCACCTCAAATGACAAAACAAACTCCCGCCCGTGACATTGCACAGATCTAGTTTACGTAACAAAAACGAGTTGGCTACGGTCAGTGTAACGACCCGCAACTTTATACCTAGTTGACTAGTTGAACATCCGCTTGCAAGGTTACGTATTGGTTGAATTGGCTTGGGGCCATTTATTTGAGCTCATTCATTCGATTAACAACTGCACCGTTTTATAGCGTTACTTGAAGCTGCAAAACGCAAGAGCTACAAGATTGTGGCTGGTTTAAGACATCCACACAAAACTACGATGCGATGCGATTCGATGCAGCATCACAGGAACTTGCGATGCAACGCTCGCGCGTATTTGGTCGTCGGATTAGGTCTGCCGTACCGTAACCGGACGTGTGTCACTACTATTAAAATTTCCATCGATTAAAACCATAGAGCAACACCGGAGGAGAGTAGCCATATGCAGGCTTTCCCCTCTGTCAGAGTACAAGCCCAAATGGGCCATACCTGTCGCCTAGATGTTTAAATGTCTGCGTGAAATTGTTTCTGTATTTTGTTTAAGTCAGGGTGTGAGTTTCGTAGTAATAGACGATTTTTGTAGTGTGCGTGTGTGTCGCACGCATTTCCCCCGCAAGAAATGACAGACTGTTTTGCATCGGTAATACACGCTACGGCTACTCTTATCCGCGGCCGCGTTGCTCTATGATTAAAACACTTCGCCATGTCAGCCACATTCGATGTAACAACTTTAGCATGACTCAAACCGCTGTTAGTAGGTATAGACTGCGAAAAACAGTTGACTAAAAAAACAAAGTTCGTTCACTTGCACTCCAAACACGCTGTACAGTTTCTTGCAAATATTGTATGTTTACACCAACATATTGTAAACATGTGAAGTAGTAAATCACTTAATATTTTTGTTTGTTCGGCGCCCGGTTTTAGTAGTATACATATTATGTTGGTACGTTCCAGTTTTTCCATACGAAAAATATTGCAATAGATAATGTATTTGTTGTGTCAAACGTCACGAAGAGAACTGTAATTCAGATTTGTGAAGAACCAAAAAAAAATTGTAGGTAATCGATACACATAAAAGCGAATAGTCTCTCAAACATCACGAAATCTCAGGAACTAACTAACTTTCAAATGGGGTTCTTTTTAGGACGTAGGCGCTCACTGAGATGGGATTTTGCGAAATTCGACCCCTGAAGAGCTGTTTTTGGGGTTGATAGTCTCAAAAAATCTCAGGAGTCTCAAATTTTGTTGTGTGGAGTCTAAAAATCATATTTAACAGCAGGTAGATTAGGATGGACTAGCAAGATAAAACGGTATTGCCTATATCTTCGAGCTCGGTCACGGGAACTCTATCACCAGTGAATCAATCATAACGATCATCACAAATCACTTATTCGCTACCGGAACAATTCAAACGGGAATCAATCAAACGCTCAATATAAACAAAGGAGTAACAGTAAATCCGTCAATTGCGTTCAATGTGATCGATTTATTAAAACGACCAGTCATTTCGTGGAAGGGAGCGAAGTTCGTACGAAAAAAGGACGTAAACAATCATCTCCCACGCTTTTACTACATGTAGGGCTGTCACTATGGATGTGAAAAAAAAAATTAAAAATATTCTAAAAGCGAAGGAAATGTATTTTAATGTCATGGAAGTGGCAAAAATTAACAGGTACACGGTCCTACAGTAAACTTAATAATAGACTTCTGCAGTATTTTATTTCCTTGCACAAGAAATCAAGGTCATTATTTTTATACTTACTGCCACTCCTGGGGATGAGTAGTGCCGTCGTCGTGTGGCTCTGTGTCAAAAAACACAGAACACAGTTTAACCCGAAAACTTTGATAACACTGTAAGTCACTATTTTACGGTATGTACTTGGAATAGATTAAGACGCTACTGTGCTACTTTGCTTTAAAAGTGGTAACTAATAAAACATTCTCAATCATCATTTTTATTTTTCGGAAAGTGACTAAAATCAAGTAAAGTAAACGAAATACCGTTATAAATCGCACTAACCTAAAAGATGATTAGAACGACTTACTTCTTTTTCGCAAATGTATGCATAATCAAAATGTTACAACCCTAACCGCCAGCGTTTGTCAACCACAATATCCTGCTCTTCGGTTGTTATTCACGTGGGCTTGGCTTCGGATGTGACAGTCACTAGTAATGGATTAATTAGCATTCGTATTAATTGATAGCATGCTAATGTTGTATTAGCATTTCCCAAATTAAATGAAGTTGTGAAACTCTGCGAAACGTGAAACGCTAATTCGCATTTTTTTTGTTTTTTTTTATGTAATGGAAGTGTCAAACAAGCATGCAGTTCACATTGATGTTAAGTAATAACTGAAGCCTATAGACACCCATACAAAGACCAAGGTCAAAATGCAGGTGCGTTACCACTCCTTAGGCCTAAGGTTATGCCTCTGTGCCGGAAACTACAGGGCCGTAATACAGTTTTTCTTGTTGATCTTTGTGTGGGTGTCTATAGACTACAGTCATCACTTAACATCAATGTGAACTGCATGCTTGTTTGCCACTTCCATTACATAAAAAAAAATATTTGGTAGGTATGAGAATCGGTTGCAGTTTATTTTTTATATCCCTACCTAAAGGGTAAGGGTGATTCTCACCAAATATTTTTTTATTCGATTTTTTGGACATTTATTTTTTTATACCTCTAAGGCGATACGAAATTCGTCGTGGACTAGTAGGATACATAAAAAGAGTATTAACACAAAGTCAATGTGGTGAATATTTTTAACACGTTTCTATTAGATACAAATTCGCATTCTTTTGCTAATATATTTTCCTGGTATTCGATTAATTAGACAGCCAAATATATATCGCTAAACAGTCCGTCGGAATGTCTTATGCTTAATCATTGGTTTCCGGTGAGAAGCTGATTCTATGCCTACGTTAGACATACGGCGGGATGGGACGCCAGCGCGATGCTAACATACTAGAAAAAAAAAACGCTCAATGCAAAATCGTATGCACGGATATTTTCTCACACTTATTGGTGGCTGTTAAAAATGTAAATAAGATATACCCATAATTTGAAACAGATACAAATCAGTTAGGTCTCCTATAGGCAAACTCCTATACTTATATATATCCAATAAGTTCACAGGGTGAACTGTAGGTACCTATAAAAAATATAAGATAATGTTTATATATTTACGCTCAATTCTTCTCGCCATTTACAGGGTAAGAGAAAATGGTAAGATAATTAATGTTATTATAATACACTTTTTAAGTAATAGCAGTGGCAAAACACATCGCCCGGAATAAAATTGACACATCGAAGTCTTACAGCAGCAGCTTATATTGAACATCGATATTTCAGTTATGAGACATCAATCTCGTTTCCATCCCCCATGGCAACGTCAAACTCACGTTCCCGTCGGCTGTGTGGCGTAAGCATTAGCCGAATACCAGTTCGACAGCATTAGCAGTTTTAATCAGTCGTTAGCCTCTATTCAATAATTTCGTATTCACTTTGAGTCTGTTGTGTCTCATAACATTCCGTTTTCATTTTTGCGATAGGCAAACGGGCATGTTCATCACTTAACATTGATGTTAAGTGATGACTGCAGCCTATACACACCCACATAAAGACCAGAGGTTAAAATGCAAATGCGTTACCACTTCTGAGACCTAAGGTGTTATGCCTCTGTGCCGGAAATTACAGGGCCGTACATTACCACCTGACCGGAACACGATAGTGCTGAACACTACCATTTAACGGCAACTTAACATCAATGTGAACTGCATGCTTGTTTGCTACTTCCATTACATTAAAAAATCGGGTCTGTAGCCTTTCGTACCTTACGTATGTGACGTTTGTCGATTCGTCATTTTATTCAAGTTTAGACCAATACCGGACTATCAATACTCAATACTTTATTGCACCATACCTACAACATTAGGATTATAGACCCTGTAGGGCACCGCAATGTAGGAGAGAGGATGATTCATACTGAATTAAATACCTAGTATTTTAACATATAGGTACCTACATTATTTATATTACTACCATAAATTATTAAAAAAATATATGTTTAATTTGACTTTAATTATATTTATTTCTTTTTCATTAATGCTGTGATAGGTTTTATTTATTAAAATTTTCTTTAATTAGGATAAAAATGTTTTTTCATTATCTAAGTTTTTTAATTTTTCAGGTTCAGATGGTTGTATATTTTTATTGACGTTTGATAAGTGCCGGAAGAGTGGAGTTTTAGTCGAGATGGGGGTACCCTTAGTTTATTTTTGTGTCTTAAAATCAGTGCTTACGTAGGCAGTTTGCAACAGAGATAACGCTATACGAAGTCGAAACTAGACGATTGTCTCTTTCGTAGGCTCCATTAGCAATATTTCTTGCTGGGTACTTTGTTTTGACGTATAACAAACGTCAAGGCAAATCTATACATATAATAAAACAGTAAAACCCGCGTGTCTATACATTGTATATATTTACGAAAAACCAATTGGGGGCGATGTTAAAATAGAATTAGAACAATTTTCAATGATTTTTAAATTTTTTTCTGTCTGTTTGCCCTTTGTCCAGGCTAATCTCCGAAGATACTGGACGGATTTGAATGAAACTTTTTGTGGTGTATTGATACTAAGCCTGGCCAACATTTATGCTACTTTTTACTGCGGGAAAATCACTCATTCCCATGGGAATCTCTACATTTTATTTCATTTTCCTATACAATATCAAACCTTTGACACATTGTTTCATTGTGAGGCAAGGCAATACGAAGTTTGCCGGGTCAGCTAGTTACAAATATTTTATCAAGTTCTCCTGTTTACTGAAAATTCATTCATTCAGCTTTATACAAAACAAAATTATAGATGCAAGAACTCGATTTGCGTCTTAAACAATCACAGTTATGCTAAACTTAACGACGTTGAACAAGAAAACAGAAGGGGGTAAGGGAAAATTCCTATCCAGAATTTCCCATCCTCAAACGGGTGTTGAAGAAAGATAATGGGTAGGCGCGTTCAGTAAACAAATGAACAAACTTATCTTCAAGTCAAAATTTAATGAATGCTATAATTTCTGACGTTCATTCAAGAATATCACTGCATTTCCCTCGTTATCACTTTAAAACTTAACGGTCTTATTCATAAAAAACGCTTATAGAAGGTTTATAGCATTAATTAGTTAAAATGCTCTATAAGCATATATATAAAACGTTTTATACAATTGTTTATACATAAACGTTCTTCCATAGTTAAAATAAAAGAAAGAAAATCAACGTCACAGGTGACATAAAATCATGTTTTAAAAATCGCGCGCACTTCCTGGCTCCGTTCCATTTATCGACCGCAACGACCGCGACCAAGACCGCTGAAATTGCCGTTTTGGTGAAAGCACAAAATATTGGTGGATCGGAGTGGACGCAATGCGGTCGCGAACAGTGACGTTATTTATGACGTCAAACGACCGCTCGCGACGACCACGGGCTTAAGGTGGAACAATACAAAGGGCGTTACGGTTGTTGTCGTCGATTAATGGAACGCGCCCAATGTCAATTTCAACAATCAGCAAATGTCGGCCATCTTTTGTCCTTATAGCACTGTTATAGTAGGGTTCTGGCCTCTATAACTTTATAGTGGGTTTATAGAGTGCTTTAACGCTTGAATGCTATTATGAATAACGTTTTTCCTAAAGAAAACTATAGCGAGCTCTTAGAGATGTTATAACTTTTTATGAATAATATCGTACGTATTTATATCTTATCTCCTTGCCGCTCAATTGAAGTGTTTAGCACTATCGTGTTCCGGTCAGGTGGTTATCGGTCCTATAATATCCGGTACAGAGGCCAGGGACAGGAAGCGCTTTCCCTACCTTTATTTTTGGCGGGTAAATTTATAGGTTAGAATATTTTTACCCTATAAAAACGCCTTACAACTTGGTTACCTTTCGATTGCCTTACTCTATCATACCGAAAGCCCTTTTAACAACTTATTTAAAAACCCTTTAAATAAGTTGTTAAAACGAGCATTTTATGTTACCCTTACAAGAACCCTTTCTGATAGGGTAACCCTATGGCATGCGATGCGATAGGTTAAAGCGCTTTCTCTGGACTTGGCGGCGCGCGGCAATCGGCGCAATGCCATTAACATATACCCTATTTTAATGGCATTGCGTTACAAATTTAACAAATGGGCAATGGTTTGTTTGATACCAGCGCGGGCGCTGCAATCAACTTCGGTAAGCAAAAACCTTATCACTAAGAGATTAAACTAAGCGCTTAAAGTAAAGGCTAAACCTATCCTAACGTTAGGGTTACCCTAACGTTATGATAGATTATTAGGTTACCCTTTCCTTGGGTAAGACTTTCTAGAGGATAATATGGCCACAAGGTTCGAAAGGATAAAAATTTAAAGCGCTATTAAAATTAGCCGCTAATCCGTTCTCTGACAGAGGCATAATACCTCAGGTTTAAAAGTTTTTGAAATATTAGCAAAATTCTAAATATTTTTTTATTCAACATATGCAATTATTTAAGTGCTAAAAAATGGTTTTAGCACAACATTCTAGATATCATTCCGCATCGAATGAGGTACCTATTTTAACGACCATTATCTTTATATTTCACCATTTTTAAACGACTTCTCGGCTAATGAACAAGACTTGTAAGAACAATGCGGCTTTTAAGGCACCGACAGACATGATGAGCATTCTCATACGTAAAACCATTTTTATCATATCCTCACACATGTATTATCGAATGTTCAAGTCACATGATACATCATAGATGGGCGAGCCTATTGGCGTTTGCTAGAGAAATTCACTAATTGGACAAAAGCCAATATTTTACACGTACGTACATTCACCAAGACCCATGTAGGTTAAAACAAAAGTTACAAAAAAAACATACAAAAGCGACTTTAAACAAATAATTACAACACTGAAACTTGAGAATTAACAAAATAAAATATTACAATTTTTTATTTTGATTCGTTTTGAAGTTAGTAAATTATTTGTTAAAATTAATTATAATTTTTATAATTTTTGTCTGAAGTTATAAAAATTACATTGTCCTTACCATTTCCTTGTTTTTTTTTACAATTTCAGACTTAGTAGATTCGTAAAGAGGATGGGAGAATGGTAATTTCTAATATTTTCTTTAATAACCTTCTAAACTATGGATGATATGGTAATGTGTTTTTCAGTTCGGAAGCGCTGGCGCCTACGCACTAAAACTCCAGGGTCAAAAACACATAACTGGCAAAACACGTGAGTATTGAAAGTTTATACAGCAGTTTACCCCAAGTATTTTAAGGGTTGTGTGTGTTGCCGCAGCAATATACTAATTTTGTGTAGTAATCCCTACTAATATTATAAATGCGAAAGTAACTCTATCTGTCTGTCTGTTACCTTTTCACGTCCTAACGGCTGAACCGATTTTAATGAAATTTGGTACAGAGATAGAGCTGACTTTGAGAAAGAACATAGGCTACTTAGTTATTTATAAAACGGCATCCACGCGGGCGAAGCCGCGGGCAACAGCTAGTAATAAATAAATAATGAATAATAATATGCTTGTACTTACAGCCCCACACTAGGTATAAACCTATATCGTGGGAACCGTTGTACACACACAACACATACACAAACACCCAGACCCGAAACAAATATCTGTAGGCCATACAAACATTTGTCTCGGTGCGGGGATCGAACCCGCGACCCTCCGAATCAAACGGCGATCTCACACCGCTGGACTAACCGGGTACGTCAGAGTCAGAGTCATATGCCGTGAGTTCAATTATTATTCTTTTATTGTATCTTATACACCCTGTAGGTACTAGGTACTAAAGGCAAATCGATCGACCGTGGGAAAACAACCACTAAAATGTCACCCATCAGGTGTAATGTTAATTATTATAGTTAATCAACAAGATAAGTCAATGTATCTGAACATTTTAAATTCATACGCCGAGAATACTCGGAGACATTCTGAACTGTCCAAGCTCGTGGCTATCATCCAACAAGATATAAATACACTAACGCTAGGGTTGTCACTTTCTATTTAAAGAAAAAAGTTTATTTTTTATCGCAAAGAAACAGGTTTTTATGTTTCGTCCGTCCGTTCACAGCTCAGAGACTTTCAGTACTAGACACTTTCAGAAAGCTGTTATATGGCAAGAATAAACATGTGTAACGCCGAAAAACAGGTAAAAACCAGAAGTAAGTTCAGAAAAATAAAAACAAACCCCGGGTCAAATATGTTATTAACCTTGCGCCACCAAGAATTACTGGTAAACTTACTGGTTAAATTACTAAATAGTAAAAAAAAACCATTTGTCAATTGCAGAAACCGAAATAAATTTAACACCGGAGGGGAGTAGCCATATGCAGGCTTTCCCCTCTGTCAAAGTACAAGCCCAAAAGGGCCTATGCCTGTCGCCTAGATGTTTAAATGTGTGCGTGAAATTGTTTATGTATTTTGTTAAAGTCAAGGTGTGAGTTTTGTAGTAATAGACTATTTTTGTAGTGTGAGTGTGCGCCCCCGCAAAAAAAAGACAGACTGTTTTGCATCGGTAATAAACGCTATGGCTACTCCCCTCCAGTCCGCCGCAGCGGGCGGTGGCCCGTGTTGCTCTATGGCAGCAGTAATAAACGCTATGGCTACTCCCCTCCAGTCCGCCGCAGCGGGCGGTGGCCCGTGTTGCTCTATGGCAGCAGTAATAAACGCTATGGCTACTCCCCTCCAGTCCGCCGCAGCGGGCGGTGGCCCGTGTTGCTCTGTGGCAGCAGTAATAAACGCTATGGCTACTCCCCTTCAGTCCGCCGCAGCGGGCGGTGGCCCGTGTTGCTCTATGGCAGCAGTAATAAACGCTATGGCTACTCCCCTCCAGTCCGCCGCAGCGGGCGGTGGCCCGTGTTACTCTGTGGCAGCAGTAATAAACGCTATGGCTACTCCCCTCCAGTCCGCCGCAGCGGGCGGTGGCCCGTGTTGCTCTATGGCAGCAGTAATAAACGCTATGGCTACTCCCCTCCAGTCCGCCGCAGCGGGCGGTGGCCCGTGTTGCTCTGTGGCAGCAGTAATAAACGCTATGGCTACTCCCCTCCAGTCCGCCGCAGCGGGCGGTGGCCCGTGTTGCTCTGTGGCAGCAGTAATAAACGCTATGGCTACTCCCCTTCAGTCCGCCGCAGCGGGCGGTGGCCCGTGTTGCTCTATGGCAGCAGTAATAAACGCTATGGCTACTCCCCTCCAGTCCGCCGCAGCGGGCGATGGCCCGTGTTACTCTGTGGCATCAGTAAAAAACGCTATGGCTACTCCCCTCCAGTCCGCCGCAGCGGGCGGTGGCCCGTGTTACTCTGTGGCATCAGTAATAAACGCTATGGCTACTCCCCTCCAGCCTGCCGCAGCGGGCGGTGGCCCGTGTTACTCTGTAGCATCAGTAAAAAACGCTATGGCTACTCCCCTCCAGTCCGCCGCAGCGGGCGGTGGCCCGTGTTACTCTGTGGCAGCAGTAATAAACGCTATGGCTACTCCCCTCCAGTCCGCCGCAGCGGGCGGTGGCCCGTGTTACTCTGTGGCATCAGTAAAAAACGCTATCGCTACTCCCCTCCAGTCCACCGCGGTCGGTGGCCCGTGTAGGACACTAAATAATGATAACAAAACTCCATGAAAACGATACGTAGTACTATTGTCTACGCTGCGTAGCTCCGTGCTACGGAATCAAGGTCCTATTAAATATGTAAATGTACAAAAATCTGTGAGTCTACGACCCATAAAGAGTTAAGAAAGGTCATAATGGACTGGGAGAAACAATTTGGTATTTTGTATGACTTCGAATGATTTCATAAATAAAATTGTGTATTGTACGAACTTTCCCGTTGATTAGGCCAACAGTTTTTTTTTTAATTTTATGGAAATGGCGCACCTACATTTCGCATTAATCGTAAACGAATATTTAAGCGTATATTAATTTATCATCGGTGTGATATTGTCTCAATATGAATAGGTCTCAGTATAACTCAAGGTAGTGTAACTACCTCAGTAGTCTAGTGGAAACATGCCACTACTGCTATGCTAGTGTCCTGAGTTCGATCATTGGGTCGGGGGATCAGAAATAAAGTTGTATTATTATCCTTCATCTGCCGTTTTTTTTTATCTAATGTAAGTGGCAAACAAGCGTGCATTTCACATTGATGTTAAGTGATGACTACAGCCTCTAGTCAGACACTTACACGGACCCAAAGATCAGAGATCTAAATGCAGATGCGTTGCCACTCCTGAGGCCTAAGGTGGTATGGCTCTGTGGCGGTAATTACAGGGCCGTACATTACCACCTGATAGGAACACGATAGTGCTAAAAAGGCTATTACACGACACGGTATTCAGGGTCCGGCAGAAAGGGTGGGCGTGGCTTCGCGCCGGGTTGCCGCTTATTACACTATCCGGTCCACAGCGCCCTAACTCAATCACAGTACAAATACACGGGCCGCTCCAGTCGCCCTAATTAGTGCCCTAACTCCCTAAATGTTATTACACTACCCTTACCCTTGCTATCGTACCCTGAATACCGTGCCGTGTAATAAGTCCATAAACACTACCATTTAGCGGCAAGTATAAAAGGTAATGCGGTGGTGCCTACGCCCGGGAGCTCCGTCACTGGAGCTCGACCACCAGTAAAGAATTGTTTTTTTTTTCACATTCTGAAAGTTTCCCACCCCTCCGGGAGTTTTATTACATATTTCACTGATTTTACGAACCGGGTCGTGACTCGATATACCTACATATTGGGTCAAAACACTTCTTTTACCTTTGGTTACGTAATCGGAGATGTTAAAACGCTCTCCATTCTAGGCTTTTTACTGGTGGTAGAGCTCCAGTGACGGAGCGCACGGAGCTCGCGGGCGTAGTCACCACCGCATTACCTAATATACTTCAGGTCCAGTGGTAATGTACGGCCCTGTAATTTCCGGCACAGAGGCGTTACACCTCAGAAGTGGTAACGCATCTGCATTTTGGCCATGCATATGGCATTGTATGCAATAGTGGTTATTTTTGCATTGAGACAGATGTGGAATTATATGCAACTAAGGGTATTTTTTCTAGAAAAATGGATCCATTACGATTTTTCGGTTTTAAGATACCAAATGAAAGCGAAGATGATGACGATGAAGAAGCGGGAGACCCAGATTTTCATTACGTTGAACCCAGTGGGAATTCTCCGAGACGAAGAAACATAATTATTTATGAGACTGATGAGGATTCTGCGTCAGATGAAGTGTGTCAAGCTCCTTAATGTAACAGATCTCACTAAATTTATATTTTCAAAAATTTCGAGTTTTGTTTTGTTTAATACAATTGAGTCAAAGTTACTCTTAGCGCATGCGATGTTATTAATTTCAGTGGCAATGCATATTATGCCATATATGTCCAATTAGTATTGATACTTCTTATTGCATATTATGCCATATATGGAAATTAAAGTATTTTTATAATATTTCCAAAACTAATAAGCTTTTGGAAAACTGCTTGAACTAACTTTATAGTACGTGTCAAGAACTATCACATATATTTTTTCTGAGTAATATTAAAAATATATGCGGTAAGGGGCTAAACATCAATATGAGCCGCATACTTGTTTGCCATTTCCATTAAATTAAAAAAAAAAAAACCTGCCTTTTAATCGCTAACCTAATATAACCGCTCATAATCAGAAATGTATGCATTTATGAAGAGAATGATGAAGGTAGACGAGGCACGAGAGGTATGTGGCGCTCTACACTCTCTGCCTACCCCGTTAGGGACCTAGCGTGAAGATACATACATCAGAAATGTACGTAGGGTATATATCACCAATGACTAGTACATTATACGCATGAGTGGCAAGTCTGGCAACCCTACACTAGACAAGACTGCCGGCATCAATGAAACTGCGCGCCATTCATGAACGTGAGCGCGAACACAAAACGGCGAATGTTCAAGGTGATAGATACGACGCGCACTTCCTGCCACGGCTTGCTTATCAGTCACCGATTTTTACTTAATACACTTGTAGCTTAGGATCCCACTGCAGAATCATTTCGTTCACGTAAAAACGTAACTTCACGCCTGTAATCTACGAAGGGGTAGGCAGAGGTAAATGCATGCATTCAAGCATACATGCAAACACCCACGATTCGCCGGTTTCGTTTTTGGCCCATGTAACAGGTGGCGAGCCTGCTGACATCTCCGTGCGTATTACCAAACTTCGAGGTACTGGGAAATTTCCAGAAAATGGACAAATCCCAATTAAACCAGAAATAAAGGACTTTACACCATTATCTCTGATAACTCCCTACCCGGGAATCGAACCCAGGACCTCAGCGTAGTAGTAGTGGCTTGCTACCACTAGGCTACCGAGGCAGTTTCGTTCATCCAGATAATAATATGCTGCAAGCCTAATATTTACCCATATTTATAATCTTGAGAATATATATACACTAGGTTGCCTATCAAAATTTGGCCGCAAGTATTTTTAATTTAATCATTTTATCTTTAACAGCCAACAACTCTTATTTGCGGCCGATTGTATTTGGCTCCTGTATATCACAATAATGAGAAAAAAGCTATGATTTTAAATATATAAATAAGTAATAGGTACATGTAGGTACGTTATGGGCGTAAAAAGTTATCGGGGCGGAATGAAAATATGTAGGGGCGGCCAAGTGCGCAACGGAAACGGTGACTTTTCAGAGATACATAGTGCCGTGAAGTAAACAATATTTAGTTTAAAAAAATAAGTAAAACATAATTTATTACAAAAAATATATATATGTACTTCCGGCCATTTTCTGATAGGCAACCTAGTGGATACATATTCTCTAGATTACAAATATACCTAAAAAAATAGGTTTGCAGCATATTTGGATGAACGAAATGATTCTGCAGTGGGATCCTAACCTATTGTGGTTTTTTTTTCGGCGATAATGATGCGTCCGTGAACCGTTTGTTTTTGTAGTATGTCACTTAATTTTGTGTGGAAATAATTGTTATCTAAACGGATATTGGGTACATAATAAAAGCGCGGATAATGGTAATAGCCCTAAGTCTATTAAGTGTGTTAAGTGCGAGTGATAAGATTTTTAGGGATCCGTAGCCTACAAGAATCCCTTATAGTTTCGCCATGTCCGTTCGTCCGTCAATCTGTCCGCAGCTCAGTTCAACGACTATAACACATTATTACACGAATAAACATTTATTATTATGTAATAGATGTGGTAAACAAGCATGCAGTTCACATTGATGTTAAGTGATGACTGCAGCCTATAGACACTTACACAAAGACCAGAGCTCAGATCAGTCAAAATGCAGATACGTTACCACTTCTGAGGCCCAAGGTGCCGGAAATTACAGGGCCGTACATTACCACCTGACCGGAACACGATAGCGCTGAACACTACCATTTAGCGGCAAGTATATTAGGTAATGCGGCTCCGTCATTGGAGCTCTACCACCAGTAAAATTATTCATGCTATGCTAACAAAATGGTGAAAAATCTTTTAGGGTTCCTACCAACCCTACACATCAAGACGGGATGTATTTTTATACTATCGTAGGGTACTTTCGTCATCTGGGGTACCTGCCTATTGCTGAATAGATCGTTAATGACAGATAATAAAAAAAATTAATCGTCTTCCAAAAATTCATCTAAATTATGAATTAAGTACGTAAGTGATATTTTCTATACTCACAACAACTAAATTAACTGACCTAATTAAATCAAAAGTAGATGAAAAATAAATTAGGTAGGTACATTACTTTCTACCGCCAATACCTAACTCTATATCTATACAAATAACCGCTTTTTACCAAATGCATCTGTAAGCATATACGGTGCATATACCAAAACAACATTTTTAACAGTTTTGTGTCTGTCTGTCTGATTATGCCGGCTAATCTCGGGAACAGCAGATGTCTTAGCTCATGTAAAAATACAGGTAGGTGTAGGTGTAACTTAGGCTGCTTTTATTTATGAACTATATAATACTAGCTGTGCCCTCGACTTCGTACGCGTAGATACTGAACAATAATTTTGGTAAATTCTACGCAGACGAAATCGCGGGCACATTTCGTTTCAAATAGGTATGCCTAATAACAACGGAAATTCTCAAACGTTATCCACGAGAGAATAATCTGCTGGCCAAGTGGAGTTATCGTCTGATAAATAATTTCCTGTATGATATTGTTTCGTGTAGGTAGGTACGTACCTACTTTTATGTTATACCTAACCTTTGTTTTATATTATTTCGCATTAACACATGCTTGTGAAATATATTTTATTTTTAAAGAAAAATGGAAAGAAAAATTTGACTTCAGGCGAGACTCGAACTCGCGGCCTACTGGGAATCTAGTCCAGCTTCCAATTGAGCTACTGAAGTCCTGCCCGATTTGTCAAATCTTTTCTTCACATTTATTGTATTGCTTTATGGTAGCAGCAGCGCCATCTATTGCCAACTATGCTAGTTAGGCAACCAATATAATAGACTGCAGTTTATTGAATATCGTAAAGAAGTCGCTTTTACCCTTAATAATTGTTTTTTATATTATTTCGCATTAACACATTTTTCTTTCCATTTTTCTTTAAATTAAATATATTTCACAAGCATGTGTTAATGCGAAATAATATAAAAAACAATTCTATGGAGTTGTTCGAAATTTTCGAGTGAAATACTTTTGTTTTTTTTTTGTCATTACTCGCAAACTCGTAATTATAACTTAAGTGTGATAGTTTGCCTTTTAATTTCATTTTAGGTATATAGCTACTATAGCCGTAACGTTTGAATTTCTAACAACAACCGTTTCGTTAGTAGGGGGGGGTGACACTTGACTCTAACGAAAATTTGCACTTTAAAGCTTAAGAAGTCACGAACAGTTAACTAAATCGAAAAATGATGTTCGGACATTCATGACATTTTAAAAGACCTATCCAACGATACTCTATGAAAATCGAATATTAAAAAAAATATTCGCGCGTTATTTGTAGGCGAGGTTACCCTAAATTTTTTTTTTTCATGTTTTTATTCTGCCACTTTGTTGGCGTGATTAGGGTGTATACTTGTGCCAAATTTCAAGTCTTTAGTACCAATAGTTTTTGCGCTAAACCGCGAACAGACTGACAGACAGACAGACAGACAGACATGGCGAAACTATAAGGATTTCTTGTTTACTACGGAACCCTAATAAAAATGACGCCATCACAAATTCAAACGAAACAAAGACCGCAAGAGAAAGAGCAAGCCAAAAATCAATAGGGAACAGTGGGTCAACAACGAAAAAGAGGTTCAACTAGCATTTGTATCGAAACGTTTGATAATCGAAATCCCTTGGCACATATCCAGTGTCGAAACTCATGAAAGTATCCGCAGAAGGGAACAAAAATAAATCCATTGAAGAAATGTACGGCAAGAATGAAACATTGCGAGCAAACGAAAAGGAAATTTACTAACTCCATGATAAAGTTGAAGATCAAATGACGCACGTAGCTGACGGTTTCATTCACATGTACGACGCGAAAAAAGTATTTAAGACATTTCTGGTAAAGGTGATTTTTGTGTGATGGATGCTTTCAGCGAAGCGTTATTACTAGAGATGTACCGGATCCTACTTTAAACGGGTAGCCGGGTACTTGGTAAAATTACCCGAAAAAAGAAAATGACGAAAAAGCGCAACAGGCTTAACCCCCTATCATGCTGAACAGCTTGTATTTCTTCATCATAATTTACCTCTTTTAAATAATGAATATTATTTCTTCTACTGATTCATGTCTAATTGAAAAAAATATTCGTAGGTATAAACGACTTCTTCAAATTATAATCCTAGATCTAATTGCCGGCAGTGACGGGTATCCGGTACCATTAATGTCCCCCAGACCGAATTTCGGTCACGGCGGCCAATCTCGACGGAAACTTGGCAAATGCACGGGCGATATAAAAGTGCAAGTGTATGCGCAAACACAGGTGCACTCTCTATTCCTTCACTTTCATTGCCCGATGGGACGGCAATCCGATACGACCTGAGACAGATCGGGCGTAGGACCGACGGTTTTACGTGCTCATCGAGGCACGGATACCAGACTCGAAGCTACTACTGGGAATTTCCTTACATAAAAAACCCAATAACAGATTTTCCCGACCTGGAGATCGAATCCAGGACCTCAGGCTTCTCCATCGCGATTGCGATCTTTGGGCCAACGAGGCCATTACCTCACAACAAGGCCGGCTCCTGATAAAGTGCCGGAGCCGCCGGGTACCGGATCCACACCCGGTACCCGTCCCATCTCTAGTTTTTACGAGAGGTCAAGTTCGCCGAGACATTCTCAATTGGTTTATTACCAACGGGTGGACGATATAATTATTTTTAATGCTCAGTTTATTAATACTTCTGCACTGTAATGCTGGGAATAATTTCGCACTGTAATCTGAGTATTAATATTGATGTGAAAAAAATAAACTGATAATAAAATAATCAATGACTGTTGCCTAACTAGCATAGTTGGTAATAGATGGCGCTGCTGCTACCATAAAGCAATGCAATAGATGTGAAGGAAAGATTTGACAAATCGGGGAGGGGTTCAGTAGCTCAATTGGAAGAGCGGCTGGACTAGATTCCCAGTAGGTCGCGAGTTCGAGCCTCGCCTGAAGTCAAATTTTTCTTTCCATTTTTCTTTAAAAATAAGATGTAAATAAGGTTTTGAAAATATGTACTTACTTGAAATACGTATAATTACGCGAAGTCCCTAACGTGTTAGGCTGAGTGTGGGGCGCCAGATATCCCGGTCCTGACACACCTCGCCTTCTTCTACATTCAGATTCATCATTCTCTTCATACATGCACGCCAATTCCTAAGAGCTTTGGACAGTACTCGACCTATTTGGTCAAGGCAGGTCAGTCTTGATCTTCCTGTACCTACGCAATCATACACATTCGCATTGTTTATTTGTCTAGTCATTCGCTCGACATTCTTTCTACATGCCCGAACCATCGGAGCATGCCTTATTTCATTTTTACACCGATATTCCGAGCAACTCCACAGTATCTTTGATAGTTATTACGGAGCTATACATAATTATTTAACCGGAACAGGAGCGCTGAACACTACCATTTGGCGGCAGATAGATTAAATGATGCAGTGGTGCCTACGCCATCGAATCTCTGCCTCACTGGGACTCTACCACCAGTAAAGTGTAAACTGTTGGTACGCTTTTTTGCCAAATTTGGTTTTATTTAATGAAATATTCTATCTAAACAGGCATAGAGCAACACGGGCCACCGGCCATGGCGGACCGGAGAGGAGTAGCCATAGCGTTTATTATCGATGCAAAACAGTCTGTAATTTATTGCGCGAGGGAATACGTGTGACACACACATACACTAAAAAAATCGTCTATTACTACGAAACTCACAACATGACTTTAATAAAATACATTTTAAAAAAATCACGCACACATTTAAACATCTAGGCGACAGGCGTAGGCACAGTTATGCTTGTACCTACTTTGACAGAGGGGTAAGCCTGAATGTGGCTAGTCCTCTCCGGTCCGCCGCGGCCGGTAGCCCGTAATGCTCTATGTGAACAGATCACCACAGAGCTGAATATTACATCATTAGATAATGTGATGGTGTCTACACGTGTCGCGTTATCGAGATAAAATTATTTTCAAGGCATACTTTCCAGATAACATACAAGTGATCTTACTGATATTCGTTCAATGATCTTACTGATTGTTGAACTTGGCACTTCTCGATAATTCTATGTAAAAAAAAACGTTACTTCACGCCTGCAATCCCCGAAGGAGTAGGCAGAGGTAAATGCATTCATTCAAGCATACATACAAACACCCACGCTTCGCCGGTTACGTTTTAGCCCATGTAACAGGTGGCGAGCCTGTTGACATCTCCGGGCACCAAACTTCGAGGTACTGGGAAATTGCCAGAAAATGGAAAATTCTCAATAGAACCAGAGATGAAGGACTTTACACCATTATCTACGATAACTCCCTACCCGGGAGTCGAACCCAGGACCCCAGCGTAGTAGTAGTGAGGCAGTTATTTTGTTGTTATGTTACGATTATCAATATATTTGTAATTGTTTTATATTATTTCGTCGTTCCCAGTAGGCCGCGAGTTCGAGTCTCGCCTGAAGTCAAATTTTTCTTTCCATTTTTCTTATAAAAATATATTTCACAAGCATGTGTTAATGCGAAATAATATAAAACAATTATTAAGGGTAAAAGCGACTTCTTTACGATATTCAATAAACTGCAAAGTCTATTATATCGGTTGCCTAACTAGCATAGTTGGCAATAGATAGCGCTGCTGCTACCATAAAGCAATGCAATAAATGTGAAGGAAAGATTTGACAAATCGGGCAGGACTTCAGTAGCTCAATTGGAAGAGCGGCTGGACTAGATTCCCAGTAGGCCGCGAGTTCGAGTCTCGCCTGAAGTCAAATTTTTCTTTCCATTTTTCTTATAAAAATATATTTGTAGCATAACAACAAAATATACGCAGCCATTTGCACCCGAGGACAGATAATCCATCTATATCCATCCAATTTCTTTATAGTTGGAAGTATTTTTAAATCATTCCTGTCATCACCGGCGCTCCCCCGTATCTTGTAACGAAAGATATGCAACATCCTCATTATTTTTACGTTCAGCCTGGTTAACCGACAAAATTCACATGTTTGAACCGTCGATGTGAGAATGATTCATGATTTTGCTCTGTCAAACAGGGCTTTTGCAACGAATTAAAAAAAAACTTCCGAAGTAGTCTTTTTTTTATGTAGTGGCAAACAAGCAAGCAGTTCACATTGATGTTAAGTTATGACTGCAGCCTATAGACACCCATACAAAGACCATACCAAGGTCAAAATGCAGATGCGTTGCCACCCCTGAAGCCTAAGATGTTATGCCTCTGTGCCGGCAATTACAGGGCCGTACATTTACACCTGACCGGAACACGATAGTGTTGAACACTACCATTTAGCGGCAAGTATATTAGGTAAAGTTTGGCAGCAGGCCACTACTACTTTATTGGGATCCTGGGATCGATTCCCGAGTCGGGGACTATCAGAGATAACGGTGTAAAATCCTTTATCTATGGTTCTATTAGAGTTTTTTCATTTTCTGGAAGTTTTCCAGTACCTCGGAGTTTGATTATGTGTCCGGAGATGTCACAGGCTCGCCAATTGTTACAAGGGCCAAAACGTAACCGGCAAATCGTGGCTGTTTGCATGTATGCTTGAATGGATTCATTTACTTCTGCCTATCCCTCCGACGATGACAGCATATTTTTTTATTGTTATAAATGATTTTGAAACCGATTCTGTAGAAAGAACTTTTACTCTCTAGTTTATAAATGTCGCCGAGGGTCTCATTGCGGAGATGAAAGACAGCTGAGGGAACTTCAAAAATTTACAGCAGCATCCTCATGTTTGAGTTAATTTTTAGTCCGGTCAATTTAGCCCAAAAATAGTTATGACCCAGGTATAACTTATAATTCATAACATCAAAAAAATAGTCCGGTCAATTTAGACATTGACCCTTGCATTAATTCCCAGAAAGCTGAAAACTTGCATAGATGTTAGGGACACCATTGTTATGAAATTGTGAAAAGTCCCCATCCCATGTCTGCAAAATTTTTTATTCAAGGTCAAAGGTTGCAAAAATGAGTTTTTTGTATTTTTCGCGGTTAGTTTTATGATAAAATATTTCAGACAAAAATTGGAGATCATGCAATTACGTACAAAAATTGTTCTCACACATTTTTTCATAACACTAACCATTTTTTAGAAAAAGACAATTACAAAACTTTCATACAAATTTCTAGAATTACTTGGATGTTAGTTCAAAGACTGTTTTTGGCTTAAAATTTTTGCAGACTTGGGATCGATTGACTTTTTACAATTTCATAATAACGGTGTTCCTAACATCTATGCAAATTTTCAGCTTTCTGGGAATTAATGCAAGGGTCAATGTCTAAATTGACCGGACTATTTTATTGATGTCATGAATTAAAAGTTACAGGTACCTGGGTCATAACTGTCACCGAGACTCTAATGATGAAGATAAAATACAACCGAGAAATCTTTCCCGCAAATGACAAAATACCTCGTGTTTCAGCTATTACCACAGACCAATCAGCCTTGGTTCCATAGTCGATGGCTTATTTGTATAAATATGATTTAGACCAGTGATTCCCAAAGTGGTCCATATAGACCCTCCGGGGTCCATGGGACTTGATGGGGGTCTACGTAGCCGTGAATAAAATTTGGAAATATGGGAATGTGATATAAATCTTTGATGCATGTTGTGAGTATTTCACAAATTACGAGGCGTATCCACTTTTATCCCCTTACCGGGGACGATGGCACTTGATTTGTGTCATCTGGCCCGGTAAGCATATCACCGGGCCAGTTAAAACTTTTTTTTCCCCATGTGGCCCGGTGCCGGGCCAAGTCACCGGGCCAGATGGGATACAGCCAGGAGGGGGTTCAAGGAAACCAGAAAAAAATTGAAAGGGGTCGACAAGAAAAAATAGTTTGGGAACCTCTGATTTAGACTTTCGATACACTTGTGGTGGTAGAATTCAGTGTAGTCCAAAGTCAAGCGCACAGCAAGCATTTGTACTATTCACAGTATTAGCAGAATTTAGTGAACTCCCAACATTAAACTTACCTTCGCGAGCGTAAAAATTCAAGAGCATCGACGTTATCAAACATTTTTACGAGGAGCGCAGCGGATATCTATTTCTACGAGAGTAAATGTAACCTTGCCCCAGAGAGGATGTAAGCGGGACGGGCGTCGAGTGAGGCGATCGGAAGTGCGGGCCATGTTTGTGGCGATTATCGTCGACTGTTGATGATTGGTGTTTGTAGTTTTTAATGTAATTCTACTGGTGGTAGAGCTCTAGTGACGGAGCTAGCGGGCGTAGGTACCACCGCATTACCTGATATACTTGCCGCTAAATGATAGTGTTCAGCACTATCGTGTTCCGGTCAGGTGGTAATGCCCGTACATTACCACCTGCATTTCGACCTTGGTCTTTGTGTGGGTGTCTATAGGCTGCAGTCATCACTTAACATCAATGTGAACTGCAGGCTTGTTTGCCACTTCCAACGCATAAAAAAAAGAAAATGCAAGAAAGGTAGCAAACAGGCATACAGCTCACATTGGCGTTAAGTGATCACGGCAGCCTATAGACGTCTGCACAAAAACCAGATTGCAAAATTCAGATGCGTTGCCACCCCTGATACCTAAGTTCGTATATCTCTGTGACCATATAGCAACACGGGCCACCGGCCGCGGCGGACTGGAGGGAAGTAGCCATAGCGTTTACTACCGATGCAAAACAGTCTGTCATTTTTTGCGGGAGGAAATGCGTGCGACACACACGCACGCACACTACAAAAATCGTCTTTTACTACGAAACTCACACCTTGACGTTAACAAAATACAGAAACAATTTCACGCACACATTTAAACATCTAGGCGACAGGTATAGGCCCATTTGGGCTTGTATTTTGACAGAGGGGAAAGCCTGCATATGGCTACTTCCCTCCGGTGTTGCTCTATGTTTGTGACAGTTATCATGGAGTCCTGTTTTGTTGCAAAGCTTCCTGGTAGTTAAGGATCTATAGGATAAACATCGCGTGGGCGGACTTCCGACGGTTTCAAAAGAAATGAAAGCACTGAACAAAAACAAACTACTTATATTCAAGGACAAACTTAACTTTGTAATTGGCAAACTGTTGTACCCGTACATCGACAAAGCTCACAGGCACTTTATCAAATGCAAATACATAATCGTATTTTTTTTATGTTAACAATCGTCGGCTATTTTTATCTAATTCAGTGTCAGAAACTTGCCTTTTCTAGAGATCTGATATCTATGGCAACAACTTATAAAAATCAATTGCTGTTTTTTATTTTTAAAGAAAAATGGAAAGAAAAACTTGACTTCAGGCGAGACTCGAACTCGCGACCTACTGGGAATCTAGTACAGCCGCTCTTCCAATTGAGCTACTGAAGCCCTGCCCGATTTGTCAAATCTTTCCTTTACATCTATTGCATTGCTTTATGGTAGCAGCAGCGCCATCTATTACCAACTATGCTAGTTAGGCAACCGATATAATAGACTTTTCAGTTTATTGAATATCGTAAAGAAGTCGCTTTTACCCTTAATAATTGTTTTATATTATTTCGCATTAACACATGCTTGTGAAATATATTTTATTTTTAAAGAAAAATGGAAAGAAAAACTTGACTTCAGGCGAGACTCGAACTCGCGACCTACTGGGAATCTAGTCCAGCCGCTCTTCCAATTGAGCTACTGAAGCCCTGCCCGATTTGTCCATTTGTCCATTTTTCTTTAAAAATAAAATATATTTCACAAGCATGTGTTAATGCGAAATAATATAAAACAATTGCTGTTTGTTAATCTCGATAAAACTCGAGAATGGTTAGACCGATTTGGCTATTAATATTGTTTTTTATTGAATTATTTTTTAAAGTCCGAGGTAGGTATATAGGATGAGAAAATATGAAGAAATTGTAAGGGAAATGGCAAAAACAACAATGTCGTTTTCCCATACAAATAGCCCGTACCTATCATACCTTTGACACATCATTTAACATCATTTAATTCTGAGGATATACGAAGTTAGCCGGGTCGACTAGTTTTTTTTAGGGTTCCGTAGTAAACAAGGAACCCTAAAAGTTTCGCCATGTCAGTCTGTCTGTCCGTCCGCGGTTTAGCGCAAAAACTATTTATGCTAGAGACTTGAAATTCGGTTCAAGTATAAAGCTTAATCACGCCGACAAAGTGGTAGAATAAAAACATGAAAAATAGTTCATATAGTAAAGCGGGAAAAAAAATTTTTTTTTTCGTTATCTCTATAGTGTGGGTTATCGTTGGATAGGTCTTTCAAAAATGTAAGTGGTGTGCAAAAATCGTTTTTCGATTTAGTTAACTGTTCGTGATTTATTATGCTTTTAAGTGAAAATTTTCGTTAAAGTCAAATATACGGTTTTTTGTTTGAAATTCAAGCGTTACGGCAATAGTAGCTACATATAATGAAATTAAAAGGAAAACTATCACACTTAAGTTGGCTTCACTTTATACTTTCACGATATAGTTTGCTAGTAATAGTCAACCAAATGTATTTCACTCGAAAATTTCAAACAACTCCATAGAAAGTATTAATTAATTTTTTAATTACATCTCTTATTACGGAAACTCTGTAACTACGGAATCCTACACTGCGCGTGGCCCGACACGCACTTGACCGGTTTTTTTTACGTATAAATATTTTTGGTGGGTTATTTTTCAATCACACTACGCGTCCAATATCAAAAAACACAATATATTTCCTCGCCTTATGATGTTCAAATAAATAATATACAAGAAAAAAACTTCGGAACGGAAACTTTCACCAATAATTAAAGCCACAGAACATATATAAATAACGATAGGAATACAACACTACAATAATTCACATCCAACAACACAAGCTAGGAACGTCTCGTGTTTCAAAAACCAAGCTACAAGTCTTAATATATGAAAGCTTTGGCGCCCACCTAGGAGACGATACTAGAGATGACACTCAAGACGAGATTCAAGATGTTTCTCAATATATAGCAAGCATAATAAGGGTCCAAGATGAAATTTTCTCAATTTTAAAGTAACAACAATCAGAAATGAGGAGATTCGCATGAGGACCAAAGTAACCGACATAGCCCATCGAATAGCGAAACTCAAGTGGCAGTGGGCAGGGCACATAGCTCGCAGAACTGATGGCCGTTGGGGCAGAAGAGTTCTAGAGTGGCGACCGCGTACCGGAAGACGAAGCGTAGGCAGGCCCCCCACGAGGTGGACAGACGACCTGGTGAAGGTCGCGGGCAATCGTTGGATGAGGGCGGCCCAGGACCGTTCGTTGTGTCATTCTTTGGGGGAGGCCTTTGTCCAGCAGTGGACGTCTTTTGGCTGAAATGATGATGATGATGATGAAAGTAACAACAGGCAAACCCAATTGTTGCGGATTTTTTATAACGAGAAGGTCACATCGATGTAAAAGCAGATTTAAGGCTATCCCTTTTATTCATAAACTACCTACATAAGATACGACCTACCTACATAATAAAAATACAATAAATTAAAAAGAATCACGGAGAAACTTCTAGAAAATACGATGTTTTAATTTTTAGGTACCTACCTTACTGTCCATAGAGCAACACCGGAGAGGAGTAGCCATATGCAGGCTTTCCCCTCTGTCAAAGTACAAGCCCAGATGGGCCTATACCTGTCGCCTAGATGTTTAAATGTGTGCGTGAAATTGTTTCTGTATTTTGTTAAAGTCAAGGTGTGAGTTTCGTAGATAGACGATTTTAGTAGTGTGCGTGTGTGTCGCAAGCATTTCCCCCCGCAAAAAATGACAGACTGTTTCGCATCGGTAATACACGCTATAGCTACTCCCCTCCGGTCGTCCGCGACCGGTGGGCCGCGTTGCTCTATGTAACTGGTGACTGGTCTGACTGGTGGTAGAGCTCCAGTGACGGAGCTCGCGGGCGTAGGCACCACCGCATTACCTGATTTACTTGCCGCTAAACGGTAGTGTTCAGCACTATCGTGTTCCGGTCACGTGGTAATGTACGGCCCTGTAATTTCCGGCACAGAGGCATAACACCTTAGGCCTCAGGAGTGGTAACGCATTTGCATTTTGACCTTGGTCTTTGTGTGGGTGTTTATAGGCTGCAGTCATCACTTAACATCAATGTGAACTGCATGCTTGCTTGCCACTTCAATTACATTAAAAAAAAAAAAAAAACTGTCTTATTAATTTTGAATAATTGCTTGATCCAGACCATATTGTTACAGTAAACTCAGTGGCATTTAAGTTTCGCGCGAAATCATCTAACTGGAACACAATAGTGCTGAACATTACCATTAAGCGGCTAGTGGATTAGGTAATGTGGTGGTGCCAATTATAAATTACCAATATTAAGCATTTTAGCAATAAGTACTTACGTTGTATGTCTTACGTATCTCATTGGACTACAACTACTTAGTTGTTCGTTGTTGAAGAAGACATTTTAAATCGTGTGAATTACCTGCAAAAAAAAAAAACAAGTTAGTCAAATGTTATATTATTTAGGTACCTAGTACATACTAGAATCTAACAGCTGTAGATATATGCAGTATTTGTTTTGATACATTTAAATATCAATATACAATTGGTGTTCAGCACTATCACATTAGGGTTAGATGGAAGGTAGTGTGTAAATAACTATCACAGAGAAACAACTATGACTCAAGGGTGACAACGCACTTGCTTTTTGACCTCTGGTTTTTGTGTAAATGTCTATGAATTGCAGTAATGACTTAACATCTATGCTAAATGCATGCTCGTTTGCCACCTTTCTTAAATTCATAAAACAACAAATAAAATAAAATTTTACTTGTGGCAGAGCTCCAGTGACGGCGCTCGCGGGCGTAAGCACAACCGCATTACCTAACATACTTGCCGCTAAATGGTAGTGTTCAGCACTATCGTGTTCCGGTCAGGTGGTAATGTATGGCCTTGTAATTTCTGGCACAGAGATATAACACCTAAAGCCTCAGGAGTGGTAACGTATCTGCATTTTGACCTTGGTCTTTGTGTAAGTGTCTATAGGCTGAAATCATCACTTAACATCAATGTGAACTGCATGCTTGTTTGCCACTTCCATAACATAAAAAAAGCATTTATTTGCTGGCCAAGTCTGATTTTGTTCTCAATTAAAGAAGTTCCTCAAGACAAGATCATAAGATCAAAAAATTCAATGTTCAGTGTGTCAGTTCTGGTGCGATAAGTTCTATGACTAACAAGCTCCTATGCGAAACTTCGCTATGAACAAATACGCCTACCAATATTTAACTAATGCGGTAAGCATATTTATTAATGTTGGGACTAGATCGATATTGGCAATTCGTTGCGAGCTAGAACTAAACCTAACTTGGATCCTAAATGCCACGCCGCATGACATTTGGTATATCACGAGTCTGTATTTCGGGCACATTGCCGAACTGGTTTATAAAATAATGATTGGATGTTACACCGGTCGCAAGCGCAGTTGATGCTCACCTCTTACATTGTTGCAACACAATAATTTATATGGCCATTCCCTTGCATGGCATTCTATGGATACGTATGGATGAATCATGAAACGTATTTGGGAAACATGCATACACACAAACGCAACACTTACACTGGTACCCGGCACCTAGTAATGGATTAATTAGCATTCGCATTAATTGATAGCATGCTAATGCTGTATTAGCATTTCGCAAATTAAATGAAGTTGTGAAATTCTGCGAAATGTAAAACGCTAATTCTCAATTATTTTGTTATTGTCTTCGATTTGTTTGCATTTAGGATCATATATTGAATTAATGGGTGAGATTTTTCGATAATAATTAGTGTGGCACCCTTTAACATTAACTATTTTGCACACTAGGTGTTGCCCGCGGCTTCGCCCGCGTGGATGTCGTTTTATAAATAACTAAGTAGCCTATGTTCTTCCTCAAAGTCAGCTCTATCTCTGTACCAAATTTCATTAAAATCGGTTCAGTCGTTTGGACGTGAAAAGGTAACAGACAGGGTCGATGATTTAGTGTCGCAGGTTCGATTCCATCCCGAAGTGATAAGTCTTATGTTGCTATGTTATGGTATTTTTAGGCAGTTAGAATTAATGAAGTACGTTACTCCATTATATAAGTATAATTTACTAGGTTAATGATGCAAATATTGTAATTTTTCGACAGCTTAATAATTATCAGTAATATTAGATGCGAGCTTCGCGTGTAACGGTGCCAGGACAAACCGAATAAGGGTTTTTTGATATCCATAGGTATACTTTATTCATATCTTGTTATGTAACAAATCTTGATAAATAAATAAAAAAAATAAAACAAAAAGTCAACATTTTCTTTCCGTTTCTTTCTTTAATTACATGTGTGTACCAAATTTCAACTCAATAGGCCCAGTAGTTTTAAAATCAATTGGCTGTCGCAGACAAAGACACGAGTGACCCTACAAGGATTCCATGTTCTTTTGAGGAACGGAACCCTAAAAATACAAAAATAATGCTGAACCATACCCCACTTATCGGGTTGCGTCGAAACTCACCCGGTTAACTTGCAAAGTAACTGGAACTCTATAATTCCAGAAAAAACTGGAGCACGAACCCAAGTGTTTTATATAACTTATAATTACACCCGAAATCGGTCGGCCAGTGTACCGTTAATCAAAAACTTTGTTCTGATTATTTTTGTTTCAAACTTGTTACGAGTTCAACGTACAAACGTGTACCAACGTTCCATGTTTCGCAAACCCCTCTGACCTTTTCGACGCACCTGCTGTTTGATGAGGCAACTCTTGGATGGCTGGCCTATGGAAAATAGTGAAATTATTATGAAAAGTTTGTTTTCTTTTTAATTTCATTCGGTTTACTGGTGGAAGAGCTCCAGTGACGGAGCTCGCGGGCGTAGGCACCACCGCATTATCTAATATACTTGCCGCTAAATGTTAGTGTTCCGCACTATCGTGTTCCGGTCCGGTGGTTATGTACGGCCCTGTAACTTCCGGCACAGAGGCATAACACCTTAGGCCTCAGGAGTGGTAACGCACCTGCATTTTGATCTTGATCTTCGTGTGGGCGTCTATAGGCTGCAGTCATCACTTAACATCAATGTGAACTGCATGATTGTTTGCCACTGCCACTATAGGTAGGATTGAATTCACCCGACCTGGGTTCGAGTCCCGGGTGAAGAAGGTTCCCTCCTGGGGCGCGGCCACAAGCCCAGCTAGAGCCAGGGCAATGGTTGCGCCGTATATCTGTGGGCGTCGTCATCTTGGTGGGGACGCCCGCCACCCTTTGTTGTTGCAGCCGAGTGTCGAAGAAGCCCTCTCGAGATCGCATCGAGAAAAGAGAAGAGGATGAGAGCGCAGCAGGACCTGGACGCCAATACCATAGTGGCATGAGCAGAAGAAGCTGCAGCAGAGGGGGATGCCCCGGTGCTGCATCCGCGTCGCGCGAATAGTGCGCGCGAAGACCAGTGATGAACCGGACCGACGGCTTGACGTGCCCTCCGAAGCACGGAAACGCGCATTTCAATTTGCCACTTACACACCTATCATACACCCGACCGCGCCCGTATCGCTTAACCGAGTAAATCGCTTGCAATCTACATCGGAAGCAGGGCCATGCGCGCTTCGAAATACGTACTTGATTCAAAGTTGTACATACAAACAATATCATTTGAACTCATGTAACAACATTGCGAAGTGTACGCTGTATAAAATTGCACTCAATCTGTGCTCTACGTGGCAACATTATACAATTTAAAATGTAGATTGTGTTCTAAGCAAAATTTACAGCGAGATGTTAAAGTCATGAAATATTCATCGTGTTATGAATGAATTAAGTGGTTCAATGGGGTTGGAAATTGCACAAATTTTGTTTTACAACAATATACAAACAGGTTAACGAGTTTGTTGACTGATTAGGAAAACTATATCATGTTTAAACAATAAGTTGAAAAATTAAAGGACTTCTTACACGGCACGGTATTCACGGTACGATAGCAAGCGTCAGGGTAGTGTAATAACATTTAGGGAGTTAGGACCCTAATTAGGGCGACGGGAGCGGCCCGTGTATTTGTACTGTGATTGAGTTAGGGCGCTGTCCACCGGACAGTGTAATAAGCGGCAAACCGGCGCGAGGTCACGCCCACCCTTTCTGCCGGACCCTGAATACCGTGTCGTGTAATATCTTTTTACAATAGACAGAAATTAATATACAGGATTTGTACCTACGACTTCCAGATAACTTACCCAGCTACTAAAGCTACCGAAGCCCAAAATCTAACTTTGAGCGGAACTGCGGGCGGAACTTCAGCCTTTGATTTCCGGTCTACTAGCCGAACCGCTTTAACAGTAGAACACAAAGACCTACATCCGAGCTTGATTTTCGAATTTCCATTTTAATTGAAAAAAAAAAAACTATAATTGACACTGGTTGTAGAGCTCCAGTGACAGCTCGCGGGCGATTACCAATCTTCAAGGAACTAAGAAATTTCCAGAAAATGGAAAAATCCCAATAGAACCAGAGATAATGGACCATACACCATTATCTCTGATAACCCCCTACCCGGGAATCGAACCCAAGACCTCAGCGTAGTAGCAGTGGCCCGCTACCACCAGGCTACCGAGGCAGTTCCATAATCCAATGAAACAAAAATTGCAAATGATAATTTTACGAAAATATATGACGAGAAATTTTAAACCTAAAATAAAAGGGGAATAGACTGGCGCGGTGGAACGAAAATAGGCTTTAATTAAAAGGGTGCAGATTTTGATAGACCCACTGACCTTTCGCATGCATAATAGCCGTTAAGAGCATTGCATACTGAAAGCCGTACCTACCTACATAAGTCACACAAAAGTATAATTAAAATTTTAAAAAATCGTAGTGTTGTAACTTATTAACCGATAGATGAAACATCGGTTGTATGGTATGTATGTATCTTCACGCCAGGTCCCTAACGGGGTAGGCAGAGAGTGTAGAGCGCCAGATATCCCGGTTCAGACAAACCTCTCGTGCCTCGTCTACCTTCATCATTCTCTTCATACATGCACGCCGATTCCTAAGACTTTTGACCCCACCATCAGACAGAACTCGACCTATTTGGTCATGGTAGGTCAGCCTTGGTCTTCCTGGGCCTCTGCAACCATCCACATTCGCATTGTATGGTATGTAATGAAATTTAGTGGTAGAGCTCCAATGCAGGGATTTGAGTGCGTAGACACCACCATTATCTATCTGGCGCCAAATGGTAGTGTTCAGCACTATCGTGTTCCGGTTAGATGATAATGTACGATCCGGTAATAACTATCACAAAGACATAACAACTAACGTTTCAGGAGTGGTAACGCATCTGCATTTTGACCTTGGTCTTTGTGTGAGTGTCGATAGGCTGCAGTCATCACTTAACATCAATGTCAACTGCATGCTTGTTAGCCACGTCCATTACATTAAAAAAAAAATAAGAACAAGATAGTGTTTAACTATACCATTTGACGGCAGATGGATTAAGGAACCACCGCGGCGCCCCTACCTTGGCAAACGCCAACACAGTCGCTTCGCCGTAATCGACGACGCGGCCCTCATCTTTGCGCTACCCAACCAAGACGCCGCGCCGCTCTCATTTTAATGGGAATAGAAGATACCGAGGCTTCCTTTGCCTGGGTGGCAGGTGGAGCCTACACCAAGCCACATCCCATCAGGCGCGACGATTCAGAAGGAAGATCATGCCAGTGTACAAGACACGAACTGTGAGTCTTTTATGTATGTATCGATACATAAATGTTTACCTCAATAAAAAAATATCAAAATCTTTCAAGTGTGCTATGAAATTTGAAGAGTTCCCTCGATTTCTCCAGGATCCCATCATCACATATTGACATGGTTACAATGGGACCAACTGTGCAATATACCCTTTCAAACAAAAATAAATCATTCAAATCGGTACAGGCGTTTTCAAATTATCGCTGAACATAAATAAAAAAAATATATACATATATCCTGACGAATTGAGAAATCCTTTTTTCGAAGTCGGTTAAAAATGTAACATCATGTCGATAAATATACATCCCTATCTCCATCGGAACTCCACTCAAAACATCCGGCAGAATTAATGACTCCATCGAAAGTGCCGTACGCGGTGCTGACGTCAGCGCGATATATGAAAATGTTAACGGCTTAGTTTTTATTCAGATTTCAGATTAATTTTAATTCCGGAAGCTGTTCAAAGTAATAAGAAGGTTAATCCAAAGGTTCTTAGGTACCCACGGAAGAGAAAACCCATCCTATTGGAAAGTCCACTGCAATTGAAAGAAATGCCCTCACACAGCACGAGCAAAAGAAAAATCAGAAAACTGCAAATTTGCAGTTACATATATACCACAAAATAAATAAATAAATATAAAAATGTATATTTACAGTTGTATTTCTACCTGTATCGCTGCATGGGAGACAATAGTTTGCATTAAAAAGACAATACTAAACAATTAAACATTAATAAGAGCAATGTTCAGCGCTTTCTACTGGTATGAAATACTGAATGCGAGTCAGTCTGACACTTTTAGATAACTATAAATCTTATATTAACTTATATATACAGTCGACTCTCGTTAATTCAAACCTGCGATAATTCGAACCTCTCTATAATTCAAAGTTACCACGAGTTCCCTACGAAATCTCTTTATATTTCGAACTGAATCCATACATTTTTGTACACTTGGTAATTCAAACGAAAAAATCATTGCTTTATAACAAAACGAGGCGTTAATTCGAACTCATCGGCGTTCAACATTCGAACAATTCAAAGTTGCAGAGAGAAAGAGGCGGAAAGATTGTTAGTACAAATACGATTTTGCGACAAGTTCAAACGTGTATTGTTTTTGTTATGATTAGTTTGACTATTTGACACACACTAACGAATTGGTTTGTGTTATCATTCAGTTACTGTTACTCTTTCGTTGTGTATACAGATTAAAATTTTCTGTTAGTCATGAGCCCTAGAAAGTATTAATGTATGTACACGAATGTATGTACCTCTAAACTTTTGTCATTGTTATAGAATAGGAGTTAATAAATAATAATTGATCAACACTTAAGAATTCGAAGTTTTATTTATTTACTCTCACAAATTTCGAACCATTTAATATTTCAAACACTCGATAATTCGTAATATATTAAGTCCCTCGAGTTTCGAATTATCGAGAGTCGACAGTATATATACATATATATTTGCTGTTCGTTAGTCTCGCTAAAATTCGAGAACGGCTGGACCGATTTGGCTAATTTTGGTTTTGGATGATTTTTGGAAGCCCAGGGAAGGTTTAAAAGGTAAGAAAATATGAAGAAATTGAAGGGCAATAGTAAAAACCACAATTTCATTTTTCCATACAAATACATAGTCCGTATCTATCAAACCTTTGACATATTATTTAATTCTGAGGTAAAACGAAGTTTTCCGGGGCAACTTAGTTCTATATATTTTTCTAACATATCGATGTTTACATCCCTATCCCCATCGGAACATACCATCCGCCACTCAAAACATCCGGCAGACTTAACGACTCCATCGAAAGTTCCGTAGGTACGCGGTGCTGACGTCAGCGCGAGATAAAATATAAAAATGTTAACGGTTTAGTTTTTTTTTATTTAGATGATTTCATTATATGGATCGTGTAAAAATAAATCCAAGGCGGGCTGGGTCAAAGCCAAGTGGTATTGCAAGGTCCTACATAGAGAAGCTACGGTTTTCAATAACTGACCAATCTTAATTCGTATCTCAGCTTTGTGACAGAAATTATTATCGGAAGAATTTTTGGCAGCAAACAAGCACGCAATTCATCAGTTCATTAAACCTAGAAATGTTCACATTCAAGTGAAAATCTCCTAGCAAAAAGGTCCTACATCCTACGGTGTTTGAGGGTAGCTAAAGAATATTGAGGCAAAAATATTCACTCGACAATCAACCAACCTTTATAGTAGTAACACACGATCAAGTCCGGTGTCGCTAGACACGACCGGATTCGGTACGGCGGACCGAATCCGCCGACCAAACCCCCGCAAGCGGAATGCATCGGACTTGCTTAATAAGGACTCCTCCACACACGTCCAGATTTGGTTCGGAACGTACCGAATCCACTTTCCGCTCCGTACCAAATCCGGACGTGTGTTACGACTATTAGGTGAGTGCGGACCGAAATAATTAAAGTTCTATTTAATTTTATTATTGTTACACTACAATAGTTCATGTACATATTACCTACGGTTAAATTTCGACTAATGGGTGATGTACCAAAATCATGGCAGTGTGTATCCCTATCGCTACTAATACTATAAATGCGAAAGTAACTCTGTCTGTCTGTCTGTCTGTCTGTTACCTTTTCACGTCCAAACGACTGAACCGATTTTTATTAAATTTGGTACAGAGATAGAGCTGACTTTGAGAAATAACATAGGCTACTTAGTTATTTAAATAACGATATCCACGCTGGCGAAGCCGGGGGTAACGGCTAGTTTTTTTATAAAGCACTAGCTGACTCGGCAAACTTCGTATTGCCTCACAATGAAATAATGTATCAAAGGTTTGATAGATACGGAGTATTTGTATGGAAAAATGAAATTGTGATATTTACTATTTCCCTTCAGTTTCTTCATATATATTTTCTTACCTTTTAAACCTTCCAAATCATTCAAAACCAAAATTAACCAAATTGGTCCAGCCGTTCTCGAGTTTTAGCGAGACCAACGAACAGCAATTTATTTTAATATATATAAGACTAGCTTTTGCCCGCGACTTCGTTCGCGTGGACTTCAGGTTCGTCCCGTCTAGTCTAGTAATAAGTAAGAAATACGGTAACTAAGCACTGCAGAGCCCTAATTTGTACGTGTAACTCCTAACCAAAAAGAAACCTGGCAATAACTAACCTTAGGCCTATATTACTTAAAGTAGGCGACCATACGTTTTTATCAATCGCTAGTGCCTTGAAAATTCGCAAAACGGACACAACCGTCAACGACGTCTGCCCTCACGCGTCTGCCCGCGTTCGGGTCGCGCACTCAGCGATGAGCCACTTCTTCCCCACCGCACCTACCCCGCTCCCCCCACGCCCCGTTCGCCTGGCGCCGCTGCCGGTATTTATCACCGAAACGGTATTTATCGCCGAAATTGCTATGACTCTGCATTTTAAATCTGTGATATCTTCGAAAATATTTATTTAATTTACATGCTGTAAAAAGCCATATTGATCTTTATTAAATGCACAATGTATTTAAGATACTTAATTGGATAAGGATTAATACTGTATTGCTTAAAATCGCTTCGTAAATAAGCCATTATTTCTCGTACAAAGTAAAGGATAAAAAATGGTTATTGTGGGTTATTCCTAAGAGATAAACATATACCATCACGGACTTTTTTGTAGACCTTTTTAAGTTGTACAATACTGTAGTAAATTGTTTTGATCTATCTTGTAGGATTCAGTCAGCGTTTGCAATGTAAGCGCAAAAAATGTGTTTTTTCTACGACCTCACATTAAAAACCTCAAAAATTGTAGCCTATGTGTTATTCTGATGTATAAGCTATAGCCTATGTGTTATTCTGATGTATAAGCTATATTGTGGTAAAGTTTCATCCAAATCCATTCAGTAGTTTTTACGTGAAAGAGTAACAAACATCCATACATCCATACATACAAACTTTCGCCTTTATAATAGTAGTAGGATAAGATAATTTTTCATGTCGTAATAAGGGATACAAAATCACCAATCCCGCGGGATTTCTGGACGTCGTTTTGCGGGATTGCAATCCCTAATTTATAATTAGTTCAAAAATTTAAGGTTCCCGACCACTAAAGGAACATTGGCCCCTATAGGATCACTTTATTAACCGTCTGTCTGTCAGTGTATCACGACATTTTTCCATCGTCGACCTTCTAGCAATAAGATACTAATTCAAAATCGGTACATCCGATTCAATTTCCCACATACAAGTCTTTTAAAACAAGATCTATGCGTTTTCCTCACAAAAAAAACTAAAAAAATAACAAAAATATTGCTTCATTTTAATTTCGTATCTACTTTGTTGTCTCGAAAAACAGATCTGCGTGACTTTAAAAATTCAACATCCTCAATTTGTCTGAATGGTAGCGTGCGATCTTCAGCTAAATCATTTCTCGGACTCCGGATGTTGAAACGATTTTGTTCTAAATGTGCTTTGTTTATATATTTCTTATTTATTCGACTTCGAAAACGTTTGGTGTATAAAAATAATTCTATTGAAATTATTAAACAAAATAGACGATGTTGAATGTGTGAAATGTGCATTGAAACAAACTTGATACGTAGAAAGTGATCATAATGAATTCTGTGGCATAGATACATAGAGCAACACGGGCCACCGGCCGAGGCGGACTGGAGGGAGTAGCCATAGCGTTTATTACCGATGCAAAACAGTCTGTCATTTTTTGCGGGGGGAAATGCGTGCGACATTTGGTAAGTCAAGGTGTGAGATTCGTAGTAATAGACGATTTTTGTAGTGTAAGTGTGTGTCACACGTATTTCCCCCCCAAAAAAATACAAGACTGTTTTGCATCGGTAATAAACGCTATGGCTAGTCCCCTCCGGTCCGCCGCGACCGGTGGGCCGAGTTGCTCTATGCGACGATTAGACCACGTTGACCATCGCCGCAATGAATGATCACATAAGACACTCCAATAACACCCGACGAACACGCCGCCCCGTACCACGCCGCACCCGCTCTAATCACCGACTGGTCGTTATTCCGGTTACCACCAACCAGTTGTCTTAAGAAAAAGTTGCACCGCTCCTATTTCCTATCAATGTCACCCTCCCACAACGCTCTAAACCAAGGATCGGGCCGGCAGGACCTCCCTTAAGCAGTTGTGTAATTATATTTAGGCTGAGAACCCTTTGCGCCCGCCAATTGCCCGGTGAAGCAGAATAGTGCCAACTTGAGAGGACTCGCCTACGTAAGACCATTAACAAAGCATCTGTATCTTGTCCTACGGTTTTTGTCTGCGGGCTGAAATATTGACTGTCAACATCCTTACATAAAAAATACATATTATTAAACAAATAATATCAAATGCAAATGGAAGCAAAGTTAAACATTTCAGGCGAGGTCACGAGCGTTCGTGACCCTTTCTGTCCTTTTGGGGGACAACAAACAGAACTTTAATTACGTCGGCCCGCACTCACCTAAAGGTCGCTTGACCGCATTGAAGAGTGAACATTTTCGGCACAATATTCTTCAACTACCCTCAAACACCGTATTTACGAAGGACCTTTGTGCTAAGAGTTTTGACTTGAATGAGAACATTTCTAGGTACAGTCAGGTCTCGCCACTTGTCCAAAATCATTCAAACGGGCTAGTGCGCGATGGACTCGCACTTAGCAGGTTTCGCAGGTTACCTATAAATTTTTAACTATGAAACTATGTACAAAATAAACAGTATGTACAAAGTAAGTCAGTAGGCACGCTTGTGTTTTCCAAACGGACACTTTTTTAATCAATACATATATTATTATAATAAGAAGGTATAAACCGAGTGTCTGTACATCAAATATGTTTCCAAAAAACTGATAGGCGGCGATTAAAAATAAGAAAAGTTACAGAAACCAATAAAACAATTTTTGGAATTTTTGTCTATCTGTCTGTCTGTCTATCGGAGATACCTAAGTTGTTCCTCAAATCATTTTATACAGATATATCATTGAGCGTATTAAATCCCTTTCTACATAAATAAACAACCTTCATACTAGCATTCCTTTTTAACGGAATCTCCAATGCGCGAGTCCAACTCACCCTTGCCCGGTTCTTAACGATGTAGCTTGCGAGGAAAAGATTTCCGTCAGATAGACATACATACAGGCGCACGCGTGATATAATTAAAGTTCCGCTTATTCCTTTAGCGGTACGGAAATAATCAAACTTATCTTTGTTACGGAACCTTCGAAGCGCGAATCCAACTCACCTTTGCCGGTTTACCGGTTCTTAACGATGTACTTTACTAGAATGAGGATTCTATTTATACTCATCGCTTATTCAGCATTACGCCTATTCATAGTTGTGTTCGTCGGAACAGTAATTATAATTTGCATAGAATTCACTTCCCAACAAGCAGATACACCTATAGGGAAACAACATTCAAATAGAAACGAAAACAGGTACACAGCTGTGGGTAAAACTTTAAACTCACTCTGCAGTAGCATGTCATTTACACAAAGGCGTCCTTTGCAAGAGCCTCAGAGCATTTAAATATCACAAGAATAGTCCGTCGCTTTACTTTCATGTTTAAAAATATATCATGACCATCACTTCAGGCGGCAGACGTCCACTGCTGGACAAAGGCTTTTCCTAAAGAGGAGCACAACAGAGGTGTGCATCATCACGGTAGAATATGACATAATCGCCAAGCTTGGCAAAGCGGATCGGCGAACGCAGTGGCGGTAGTTTCATCAAAGGAACACTTCAGGCCATCTCGTGTTATTGTATTTACTATCGCCCTATTCGAATGGATTGACTGGTCATATTTCGCTTGACTGACTGCAATAGTAGTAAAATTGTCACCCACTGACGGGCGGTGTGGTCGTCATATCACACCAAAACACTGAACAATTTGGCATTTTTGGTTTTTTTTACACTAAGTTTGCGCTCGGCGAGCGAATGCACAATGAATGGATAATGCTTGACGCGTGAGCGGCAACGGTCACCTGACCGTCCGGGAGTCTAAACGAACGCTCAGCGGCTGGTGCGTATTAGCAATCTAACTCCTGTAATATCTTTGGTGTCTTTATTCTTCAAAGGAGCAGGAAAGAGATAACATGCATTTATGCATGCATGGATGGCCCAACGAACTGGTAAAGATCACGGGTAGTCACTAGTCCATTACTAATGAGCATCTTTAGGAGAGACTTTTATCTTACGTTAATTTGTAGGTTTTTTTTTATGTAGTAGACGGCTGTAGTAATATACAATTGGTGATATACATATTTATCGAAAACCGCGACATTAAAAGGTAAGCTATCATCATCATCATTTCAGCCAAAATACGTCCACTGCTAAACAAAGGCCTCCCCCAAAGAATGCCACAACGAACGGTCCTGGGCCGCCCTCATCCAGCGATTGCCCGCGACCTTCACCAGGTCGTCGGTCCATCTTGTTGGAGGCCTGCCTACGCTTCGCTTTCCGGTACGCGGTCGCAAAAGTAAGCTATACAGTAGCATTAATATCTGAATGTTATGCAAAAGTCGATATCGTCAGTTTTAAATTAAAACCACGTTTGGGTTCCTTCCCTAAAAATAGGTACAATGCAAAGGCTCAAAGCCAAGGCAACTTTTGACATAGCATAATTAAAATCGCGGCCTTTGTAAGACTTTCCAATTTTACTGCGCCGTTTTGATAGATTATTTACTGAGTCGCGAATTATTAAACTGAACGTTTTATTCAATTCTACGTTAACACACCTAATATATAACTTGTATTTTTTAAACATAGTGAAACGTTAATCTTAATTGTGCCGCAAAATTCTTTACTTTTTTTTTTGCTTTTTATTCAACAAATGTTTTTTTTTATGTCTGAAGGTTGACAGAAAGCACCCAATGGAAAGTGTTCACCGTTGCCTATGAACATTTGCAACACCAGGGGAGTTGCCAACGCGCTGCCAGCCCTGAAGGACTCTTTTGACGCCGACTACGTGTGATACACACACACACTACAAAAATCGTCTATTACTACGAAACTCACACCTTGACTTTAACAAAATACATAAACAATTTCACCCACACACAGGCGACAGGCGTAGGAACACTTGTACTTTTACTTTGACAGTTGACAGAGGGGAAAGCCTGCATATAGCTACTCCCCACCGGTCCGCCGGGGCCGGTGGCCCGTGTTGCTCTATGCCTCATAGAGAGTAAATTCTTTGGAAACTCCCTACTCAAATTGAGTTTTGATACGATCCGTAACCTGACATTTATGAGTCCATTCATCATTTCAGTGCCATTTATAACAATACAGTTCAAAGAGTTACATCCTTCCCATGACTCATCAAAGGATACAAATTAATACCACAAACGATCACTAGTTGGGTCCACACCGCGAGTGAATGGTACGATGATTACCTAATACGACGAGTGATTGATAGTGCACTTGCTTCATAACCCTAATTTGTAAGAAATTTGCTAATATAGCGCTGGTCCAGTTTCTTTTTTAATATACCTACACAATTAATAAGCAAGTAACAATAATGGTCACTTAAAACGCAATGTGAGTTTTGGGTGAAAGTCACCCCCTGACTCTCACCCGCTAACCAAGTTATCGTCTCTGAAATGTAAAGTAGATATAACTTGTGAAATATATTTTAAAGAAAAATTTGACTTCAGGCGAGACTCGAACTCGCAGGACTTCGGTAGTTCAGTTGGAAGAGCGGCTGGACTAGATTCCCAGTGGCCGCGACTTCCGAGTCTTGCCTGAAGTCAAATGTTTCGGTTGCCTAACTAGCATAGTGTGGCAATAGATGGCGCTACTGCCACCATAAGGCAATGCAATAAATGAGAAGGAAAGATTTGACAAATCGGGCAGGACTTCGGTAACTCAGTTGGAAGAGCGGCTGGGCTAGATAATATTTGTCTTTTACTCAAAGCAATTCGGACCGAAAGTTTATTAGTTATCTATGACGATAGATGAGGCACGGGGAGCTGTCAGAACCGGGCTATCTGGCGCTTTACACTCTCTACCTACCCCGTTAGGGATCTGGCGTAAAGATATATACATACCATAAGAAAATTTTGTTTCGATAAAACGCCGCACCGAGTGGTCGTAGTGTCCCCTTGAGCAGCCTCTTTGTACCAACCTCTAAATCCTAACATATTCCAATAATGCCCGCAATATCATAAATGGCTTCAAACTCCCATCCAAAGGCTGCTTTTGCTTTACTTACAAAAACATCCTTACATACCTACTTATTGGAAATATGCCCGTAATAAATGGCTTCAAAATGATACCTCAGTGCAACCACGCAAAGCCGGGGCGAGTCGCCAAGTCTCAGTATCTAAAAAAATGTATATACGTCAGCCTTTGAAGGCTTAGGTACCCATCTCTAACCAAAAATTAAATCATCATTAATTTCTCTAAAACTTGCAACTCGTATTGATTTACATCAGTTCCTCTGACCAGTAACTTGACATTTATGAGTCCATTCATCATTTCAGTCCCATTTATTACAATACAGTTCAAAGAGTTGCATCCTTTCCGTGACTCATCAAAGGATACAGAATAATACCACAAACGTTCGCTAGTTGGGTCCACATACGCGAGTTATATTGAATAGTACGCTGATTGGCATATACGAAGGGTGAATGGTAGGAGGCGTAGGAGCACTTGTATAATTAGCCCAATCTTGATAGACAATTTTGCAATTCATTTGATAGCACAATGCATAGTTATTTTTTAAATACGTATATGACGTTAAACGTATGCAAATAAATTATTGAATTGAATAAATAACATAATTATTGTCAATATGGTAAGAAATTTTAATAATGGCAAGTACTGCTCACGATTTATTCTTTTCACATACCCAGAAACTCACTACACTTAGTGTCATCGCTGCCCAGGGGGGGGGGACACATGATATCCGTCAACCGAATGGAGACAGTTCCCTGAACTGGTTTGAGTATACCATCTGTTGTGATATGCAATAAACTATTTGATTTGAGTAAAAGTGTTCTACGCCAATAGAAAACCTTTACTAGGTGGGGACAGGGGATAAATGGCACACCCCGTACACTCAGCTAAAATTCCATACAAACGCTTATTCTGGTTACCTATTACACAGACATCAATCAGTTACGTGTTTTTACACGCCCACACAGAAATGTAGCATGTAGGATTATTTATGATCTAAAACAATCGTGAAATAAGTCATCGCTATGACTACGTGACCAAATTAACTAAAAATACAGCTCGCAACCTCACTGTAGAAGTTTATACAACTGGCTCTCAAGGGAGGGTGATGAGTGAGGAGAGGAATTCAAGCAGGACGTCGAAGTGTCCATTCTATACTTAGTATTATTACATATTCTCTACCAATTGGCCTATAGCCAAAAGACCCATATCATAAGTTGCTTTCTATTGCAGTAGTCTAGTTACGAGTGGACATCGCGGTCAGTGTCATAACTTTATTAACTGCCTCGGTAGCCTAGTGGTAGCAGGCCACTACTACTACGCTGAGGTCCTGGGTTCGATTCCCGGGTAGGGGGTTATCAGAGATAATGGTGAAAAAGCCTTTATCTCTGGTTCTATTGGGATTTTTCCATTTTCTGGAAATTTCCCAGTACCTCAAAGTTTGGTAATGTGCCCGGAGATGTCAACAGGCTCGCCACCTGTTACATGGGCCAAAACGTAACCGGCGAATCGTGGGTGTTTGCATGTATGCTTGAATGCATGCATTTACCTCTGCCTACCCCTTCGGGGATTACAGGCGTGAAGTTACGTTAATGTGAATCGACCCCGCCATTAATGGCTGAAGAGTCGGAACACCACGGGGTTTTAGTGAGAAGAATTCTCATTCTACCTTCGTCTGTTCCCTTAGAAGAATTTCCCCAAGTCACAAAACCTTGCCAAAGGGATCAAGATTTTGAGTAGGGCATCTGAGGTTGACAACTTATTCGAAGACGTCATAGGACCTAAATGATATATTTTATCATATCACTACAACAATTAAAGGCAACCTCCTGTGTAAAGTATGACCTAAATAAATAGAACGAGATGTTTGCCATACTTCATGTAAAGGAATCCCAAACCAACGTAACGCTGAGAAAATAGGAAAATTGTATCTACGCCATTCTAATCAATAATTTATGCAATTGCCTTTGTAAACAGAGTGTTCTGTTTCACATAAATATTTAATAACCCCCGCAATTTATAACGTAGACGTTAGACAGTAGTTGATTCAAGTGAATAATAAGTTTATTCATTTTCAAAAGGTTGCCCTTAATTCGAAGAATTCCTTATAACGCAGAAAATGTGTGAAATGGCCAAGGACAAGTGAAAATATATAAGGTGACTATTTTTGGAGTGCTTTACTGTTTAACAGACTTCAAAACAGGAGGGGTTTCTAAGTTCGACTGTATGTATTATGTTGTTTTTCTTTTTATGTGTGTTGTGTTCACGGATTACACCCGTCAATTGTGGAATGTGAACCGAAAAAAAAATCTTGTCGTCATCTTTCTTTCTGGTCTCATTGCCACCAAGTTGAGATCTGATGATGGCATCATGGAGAAATGGAAGGAAACAAAACTCGTATGGACTTATACCCTGCATAGGCTGCAGTCATCTCTTAACATCAATGTGAACTGCCTGCTTGTTTGCCTCCTTCTTAAAGCATGATAGCTGCTGATGCTTCTACTAATAACTAGAGCAGTTATGCGCCTGTTATTAGTAGGTCAATAATGCTACACTGAGGATAAATGCTGACCCCTGGAGATAGGACCTTAAGAGACTTCAATCATCGTGTCGCGGGGAAAAATGTGTCTTTGACCACATTAGAAACGTTACACGTCGTTCATTAACGTTGAAAACGACATTTTAGCGCGCTAATATTCGTAGATTCAATGTGCAATATTTCTAGTTAGGTACTGTACTTGTCACAGAGGCAAAACAACTTACGCGTCAGAAGTTGCATCCATATTGAGAGACCTTTCATTTCATACAGATGTGTACAGGCTGCTGTATTCACTTACCATCTGATCAAATCTGTTCCGATATTAAAACAAAAAATATATGTGTATCTTCACGCCAGGACTCTAACGGGGTAGGCAGAGAGTGTAGAGCGCCAGATATCCCGGTCCTGACATATCTCTCGTGCCTCATCTACCTTCATCATTCTTTTCATACATGCACGCCGATTTCTAAGACTTTTGGCCGCACCATCCAACACAGCTCGACCTATTTGCTCACATAGAGCAACACCGGAGGGGAGTAACCATATAAGCTTTCCCCTCTGTCAAAGTACAAGCCCAAATGGGCCATACCTGTCGCCTAGATGTCTAAATGTGTGCGTGAAATTGTTTCTGTATTTTGTTAAAGTCAAGGTGTGAGTTTCGTAGTAATAGACGATTTTTGTAGTGTGCGTGTGTGTCGCACGCATTTCCCCCCGCATAAAATGACAAACTATTTTGCATCGGTAATAAACGCTATGGCTACTCCCCTCCAGTCCGCCGCGGCCGGTGGCCCGTGTTGCTCTATGTTTGCTCATAACAAAAAATAAAAACAAAAATCCCATAATGTAGCTCAATATGAACAGACGAGAGTGGGAACTGTTCATTATGTCATCGCGTAGGAAACGGGCGGCCACGCTCGGATGGACGCTTACAAACGGATAATTTTACCGGTTTCCGCTACCATTAACTGATTTTATTGCATATAATTATTGTGTTGCTCTTCGTTGTGTGGATTTTTTCTCTCCGGATAATGCAACTGTCAGTTTGTATTATGTACATGAATGATGCTTGTACTTTGTCGTCTGAACATAACTTGTTGTTTCACCGGTGGTCTAAGATGTTTTGTTTTCGTGTTTGTAATTTGAATATTGTAACATTTCACATCCTGCTCTAACTTTAACTGATTTCTTTAAGTTAGAAAAGGATGTGAAATGTTACAATAACTTTAACTTTAACAAAAGTCGTGGTGCAATTCAGACTTATGGTGAGATTCACAGACCGCACGACTTTACTTTGAGCAAAGTATGACTTAGAACATAGCAAAATATGCTTAGAACACTGACAGTTCTAAGCATATTTTGCTCAAAGTAAAATCGTAGTGCGGTCTGTGAATCTCACTCTTAGTGTTAAATAAAATAGTAATCCACCTACATTAATATATCAATGCGTTGCCGCTTTTAAACCCAATATATCTGCGAGTGCGAGTGAAATTGGGTTTTACAATGGAGTACTCTGTTACATAATATGTAGAATTACCTATAAAAAGTAAAGTACTAAAAATCGCCTTAGACTATGTAAAAGATTATCTAAACGAGGTATGCTTAATTTAGTTTACTTTGTGTTTTTTTGTAATATAAGTCTAAGGTCAAAGGTCAGTGTGTTGCCAGTCTTTGGATATTTTCTATTACGTCAGTTTTAAAATAAAAACTGGATAATCTTTTTCTACCAAGAAAACACGTGAACGTCAGTAAAATGTGTGCAAATCGCACACTTATCAAGTATTAGATATTATAACGCTCACTAATTCAATTAGATACCTATATCCGCTGAAATGTGTTATAAATAAAAATAAGTCGGGTTTTCCTTCCTGACGCTATAACTCCAGAACGCACGAACCGATTGCCACGGTTTTGCATTCGTTGGAAAGGTCTCGGGCTCCGTGAGGTTTATAGCAAAGAAAATTCAGGAAAAATTTCAACGCGGGCGAAGCCGCGGGCAACAGCTAGTGTGTTATAAATAGGTAAAAAAAATCTTTTTTTTTTTCCTATTTGGCTTTAACCGATAGGTATCTGCCAGCATCATGTTTGATTTTTGACAGCGTTAACGTAACGGTACGAATAATCATGCCACGTTATAAATTTCATTTAATCTACAAATTGATATACAAAGGGTTTTTTGTATATCAATGCAACACACACGCTTTTCTATGAAAACTGCTTCAACCATTGTAAGTGGGAGTAGCTTATCTTGGCGCGAAAATGTACACCAATTAGGCGCGAGGCAAGCACACCTGACTTCTCCTGATTAGTGTTTGATCGCGCCACAAAACAAACGTCACAAAAATGTCGTATTTTCAGTTCGTACACGAGTATAAAGACGTGATTATACTACAAAATCGAGATGTCCGTCGTTTTCTGTGTAAATGAGAAATAAATCTACTACAGATTTTAATACATGCTTGTTAAACTTAAAGCAATAACGGTAAACAGAAAATGGTATTTCAAAATGTAGCTATGATCCTGAACAGTCGTGGAATTGGACCGCTTAACTTTTTTAAAGTAATTAATAAAATAATAATGGCAACCCATTATATGTCCCACTGGGCACGAGTCTCTCCCCTTTTTGGGGGGAGGCCTGGAGCTTACTCCATCACGCTGCTCTAATACGGGTTAGTGGCCAACCCGCTGTCGGATGTTTTCGAACCGCCCATAAGGCCTCCAACAAGGTTTAACGACTGCTATCAATCGAAAGAAACCGGGACCGACGGCTTAACGTGCCCTCCGAAGCACGGAAACGCGCATTTTAATTTGCCACTAGCGGTCACCCATCACACACCCGACCGCGCCCGTATCGCTTAACCGAGTAAGTAAGTAGATCGCTTCCAATCTACACCAGCCGCCGGGCCATGCGCGCTTGTAAATAATAATTTACTTACTTAAATAATATTTTATTAATATATACCTACCTAATATATTAGATAATATTAGGTATAATTTGTTAAAGCTTAATGTGTATTTTTTATGTTTCAAATAAAATAATTATTATTTTTAACCTCTTCTTCCGAAACTATTGGGTAAGAGGCTGTGAAATACGGACGGACAGGCAACAAGGTTTCTGCCATTTGACTTACCGGAACCCTAAAAGCAGACAAGAACTCATACAAGTAAACATCAAACCCAATCAAAAGCGAACTGATGTAACGATTATATACTTAAGATTCAAAAATCCGCAAATTACTACAGATAACGAAACCGAATGCGTCCATTATATCGATAAGATATTTATCCACATCAATTGCAGACACCGGATAGTGGTGATCAATTCATTCATAAGAAGGAACTGAACGATATCGTATCGTTCAATGAAGATATGAAAGATTACTTATCGACTTTCAATATTTATCTAAGTAAAAGTCCAATATACATTTTGATAATAGACGATATCATTCATGAAAATTAAACGATTGAAAAAGATAATTTTACGGACGGTAATTTTATGAATTTGTGAATCGCTTAGGAGGCGTCCATTAATTACGTGAGATGTTTAGGGGGGGTCGAGACAAATATCACGCATTTTTTTTTGACGTGACAACGTCTTAAATTAGGTTGCGGCTCGGAGTCACTCATGAAAAAGTGTAACGCCCGGTAACGTAACGATGAGTCACCGAACGAGAGAGAGGCCTGCCGGACCGGCGAATGCCTTTCTACCGAGAAAAAGACGTTGTCACGTAAAATCTTCGCCCGTAAAACCGACTTTACAGGCAACCAGTTTTTTATTTTTAATAATTTTTTTAAAGCGCAATAGTTACGATTTAAATATTCTATTGTTTAATCTTTATTACACTTATAGCTATCAGCAACATTAATTACTAGTCTTAACTACTTGTAAATAAAAGTACGAAGCATATTTTTTCATCTTTTTCAATAAAAATCCAACGCGTTTACACACCTTCCCACATTTTGAAAATCTCACGTGAGATTGGGAGACGGGGGAGGGAGTTGTATAATATCTCACGACATCTCACCAGAGGGGAGGGAGGGACAGAAAATTAAAAAAAAAACACCTCACGTAATTACTAGAAGCTCCCTAACAGCTCTTATTGAATGGGTCGTTTGGGATTCGTGACAAGTGGTTGAAGCGATGCGAATATCCTAATCCTAAGTTATCTTCTTATGACTGGTAAACAAAGATGCATTTCACATCGATGGTCACTGGTGGTAGAGCTCCGGTGACGGAGCTCGCGGGCGTAGGCACCAACGCATTACCTAATATACTTGCCGCTAAATGGTAGTGTTCAGCACTATCGTGTTCCGGTCAGGTGGTAATGTACGGCCTTGTAATTTCCGGCACAGAGGCATAACACCTTAGGCCTCAGGAGTGGTAACGCATCTGCATTTTGACCTTGTTCTTTGTGTGGGTGTCTATAGGCTGCAGTCATCACTTAACATCAATGTGAACTGTATGCTTGTTTACCACTTCCAAAACATTAAAAAAAAAAACTAAATACTGCAGCCTACAGACATCTACTGGTGGTAGAGTTCCAAGTGTAGGAGCTCGAGGGCGGAGGCACCACCGCAATACCTAAGCTATCTGCCGCTAAATGGTAGTGTTCGGCACTATCGTGTTCCGGTTAGATGATAATGTTTGGCCCCTTAATAACTATTACACAGACATAGAGACATGACACCTTAGGTCTCAGGGGTGGCAACGCATTTGCATTTTGACCTCTGGTTTTTATGTCGATGTCTATAGGCTGCAGTCATCACTTAACATCAATACGACCTGTTTTGCGACCTTCATTTACACATTTAAAAAATATCTACATTTAAAAACGAATAATAATAAAATACGCTTACACTCACAGCCCCACACTAGGTATTAACCTGTGTCGTGGGTGCCGTTGTTCACATACAACACATACACAAACACCCAGACCCGAAACAAATATCTGCAGGCCATACAAATATTTGTCCCGGTGCGGGGATCGAACCCGCGACCCTTCGAATCAAACGGTCGTCTCACACCGCTGGACTAACTGCGTACATGCGTACAACAATATAAATATGAGAGAGCGGCATCTCGCGGCGGACTTTTTCTTTGAAAATCGCAACGCCTTTGATGTTCCCTGTAATGCCTGTAACTAAGTCCGTCGTTTGACAAATTTAAAGCTAATTTAATATGTTTTTGTGGCGGCTATAATGATTTCATGGAAAAACTAATTACACGGCCAATGTTTGCTTCAAGCTTAATCGTTGAGATATGAAATCTGACTTACGGGACTGTGGGAGTGTTGTTAACTAGATTTTTACCGTTAAAATAGCTTCTTGGAAAATTTGATTGGATTTAAGAGGCACAGAAATATCAAAATACCTAATTGAACTTTGGCTTTTGCTTAGCTCGACTACCTACGTAATAAGGCGAAGAATTTCTACATTTTTGTGAGAATTGTATAATATTTACAATGTTGGATGACATAGTTATAGATACTCGTATATCAATAATATAATGTGTTCTCGAACTTCTCGTAAACCGAACACTGACAGAGCGGAGAGGGGAAAACGATGCGTGCGGTAAAAAAACCGCGTATCTCTGAATTCGCGTAACACGAGGTAGCGTAAGTCGGGGTATTACTGTATAATCCTTGAGATTAACAAACAAACAAATCCTACAGCTTTATAATATCAGCAAGCATAATCAATGTGTATAAAGCAGACAGAACACCTGGAAAAAGGTTAAAGGTTGGAAATGCCAGCGCGAAGTCAGCTCTGGAGCTCTTGACCAGTCAATTTTAAAGTTTTTTTTTTTTTTTTTTTTAAATAAAATATATTTCACAAGCATGTGTTAATGCGAAATAATATAAAATAATTTTAAAGAGTCCAAGTTAGATTTTTATTTTATGTTATGGAAGTGGCAAACAAGCATGCAGTTCAAATTGACGTTAAGTGATGACTGCAGCCTATAGATACCTACACAAAGACCAAAGTCAAAATGCAGATGCGTTACCAATCCTGAGGCCTAAGATGTTATGCCTCTGTAGCGTCCACTACATTAAGGCGCCAACTAGTGGAATACAATTAAACCTTACAGTACTCGTCTAGTACGGTAGATGGCGTGCAGTCAAATTACATCGCACATACGAAGATTTCTCAAGAGTTGGCATATATACAACTTCCCAACGTCAACCGTTGGGCCGCGGCCCGCCAGGCGCTAACACCTCGCCTGGTCGGAGGATCCTCCCTTTTCGTCGGAGGAACACTTCCACCCGTTCCATCCACACCTCTGTGCCGGAAATCACAGGGCCATACATTACCACCTGACCGGAACACGATAGTGCTGAACACTACCATTTAGCGGCAAGTATATTAGGTAATGCGGTGGTACCTTCGCCCGCGAGCTCCGTCACTGGAGCTAAAATAGATAGATCAGTTGCCCGTGGCATTGCAAATACATATTTTCACCACAATATTTTATTCTTTACGCTTACAATCACAGCCCCATACTAGGTTCAAACCTGGGTCGTCGGCGCAGCTGCCCACATACAACACATACTGTCACATACATAGCGCTGGACTAACCGGGTCGTAAAATTAGAAAAGACTTGAGCCTTTCAACTGCTACCAAACAAAGACTAGAAAACAAAGCTATTGAATCATAGAGCAACACCGTAGGGGAGTAGCCATATGTAGGCTTTCCCCTCTGTCAAAATACAATCCAAATGGGCCTATACCTGTAGCATGTTTAAATGTGTGCGTGAAATTGTTTCTGTATTTTGTTAAAGTCAAGGTGTGAGTTTCGTAGTAAAAGACGATTTTTGTAGTGTGCGTGTGTGTCGCACGCATTTCCCCCCCGCAAAAAAATGACAGACTGTTTTGCATCGGTAATAAACGCTATGGCTACTCCTCTCCAGTCCGCCGCGGCCGGTGGCCCGTGTTGCTCTATGTTAATTTACAATATCGCGTGGAGTAAATTGAGTACATTCCGAACTTAAACCGACACTAATCGATGTAACCTGAACAGTGGACTCTGCTAATGGATGTCCGATAAGTGACACCGATTGCTTCACAACTATAGACCGGTTAACACTTGAAGTAAGTGCTATTCTGCCGTGGCATAACTAAAATGCCGTTAACTGACATTCAATTGAATGTCAGTTAACGGCATTTTAGTTATGCCACGGCAGTATTGTCCACGACATTGTCAGAGTAATTTTCTGGTACAAAGAGAGACTTATGTTCCTAAGATTAAAAATGATTTCACGGTCGTAGGAGTAGTTTGCTTCATTTGTCTAGGCTTTTACTTTACTCGTGCGACTGTCTGGTTGTCTGTCCGTCTGTCATAGTCATATATCGCCAATTTCCTTCATCAAGCTCATAAACTGTCTACAATTTTTTGACGCATAGGCTTGCGTTAGCGTCTCTAATAGGGATTTAAATGTGCTGCTTTGCCATTCCTGAGACGTAAGCTTCAATGCCCCTGTATCAGAATTTACAGGGTCGTACCTGACTACCTGACCGGAACACGATAGCGCTGAATACTACCATTTAGCGGCAAGTGGATTGGTTGATGCGATGGTGCCTACGCAATCGAGCTTCGTCTCTGGAACTCCATCCGCCAGGAGTAGCCTCTGATAACATATAGGTACGAACATCGTCAATTTACCAACAGGATAAAGATAAAAACATCGAGTTAGGTTCAGAGCTCGGCACTACTTAACACTCGATGAGGGATAAAACTGTACAGCTGTGATCACAGTGACAAATGCATTTTTATCATGAAATCATTACGTAACGCGGTGGTGCCTACGCCATATAGAATCCTACCACCAAAACTAATTTTTCACTGCAAATTATTACGCTGAAGTGTCAAACAATTATCATCACTACATGAGCCGAAAGACGTCCACTGCTGAACAAAAACCTTCCATAAAATTACCTACAACAGGGTTGTGCGTCATTAGGGGAGATAATATGCCATAATCGCTACGCTTTTTTAAGCGCTTATTTTAAGCTGGTCGCCAATTTTCTTCGTCAAGCTCATAAACTATCTACAATCTTTTGACGCATCCGCTCGCGTTTAAATGTGCTGCTTTGCCATTCCTGAGACGTAAGCTTCAATGCTCCAATTGCTTGTTGAATACAACAATGTTGTATGTGCCCAACATTGTTGTATTCTATACCACCCTGTCGAAATGGTTTGAATAACGGAAGAATTCTACTCCATTAGTGGGGCGGTGGGGTAGCCACACCTCGTATGGAAACTACGTACAAAACGTTTACGAGTGACTCGCTACTGCAGCACCGCTAGAACCGTTTAGGGGCCTCGTCGATGTGCATATTTGTGTGAGTGTACCGTTTCGAACGTTTTGTACGTAGTTTACATACTGTTCATATTTGTACTGCTGTGCCTCGTCGTAAAACAAGCATTTTACATTGGAAGTAAGCGAACTCTGCAGCCAATTGATAAACACTTATTCTCCAACCCTGGAATAGAAATCGTAACCTCATGAACAATGGCCACGATTAGTTAAGCCACAGAGGCAGTTCAAAGAGAGGCCTAAATACGCTACACGCTCCGCTTGTTTCGATGAGCAACCTAATATCATCTAGCAATCATGCCGTGAGATTATTTCAGTCAATTATCGAGATATCACAAAACATGAACACGCGAATATTGTCACCGACATGAAATATTTATAATAGTTTGCTATTAGAGCAGCATATTAGCTGCCTTCGAACTCCACGACGCTTGGGTCAAATATTTGAAGGGTCAACAAACACATCTTATTTTTGTACTTTTTTATGTTGGAAGATTGACAGACAAGCAAACGGGCTACCTGATGGAAAGTGGCCATCGTCGCTTATGAACATTCTCAACACCAGAGGAGTTGCCAACGCGCTGCCTACCCTGAAGGACTCTTTTGACGCCATTTATAAACAACTCCATATTTTATTACTTTTTAGAGGACTTTCTTACTAATAATTTAACTTCAGACAGGAATCGAACCTACGACCTCAGGATAACCAGTCCAGCCGCTTTACCACCAAGCTTTTCATTCCGTTTTTTCTTTAATTTGTAAATTCACTAACATGTGTTATTGCGCAAATAAAAATATTACAAATTCATTTAAGTTAAAATAATACCTCAACAAAAAGCATGCAGTTCACATTGATGTTAAGTGATGACTGCAGCCTATGGACACCCATACATAGACCAAGGTCAAAATGCAGATGTGTTTGTTACCACTCTTGAGGCCTGAGGTGTTATGCCTCTGTGCCGGAAATTACAGAGCCGTATAGTACCACCTGACCGGGACACGACAGTGCCGAACACTATCTACCATTTAGCGGCAAGTATATTAGGTAATGCGGTGGTGCCTACGCCCGTGAGCTCCGTCACTGGATCTCTACCACCAGTAAAATGCGATGGATTGGAATGGATGATTGCGAAGGATCTCTAAAAATCGTGACAACAGCACAATGACGCAAAAACCCACGTAACCACCAACAAATGAATCAAGTTACACGATTCTTTCACACTAAAGTGGGGGGAACAAAGGGTAACTCGACATTGTTTTGGGGCACTGTACCATTAACTTTGATTGCATCACCTGCACGGCACCTTGCCAAACTTCGGCAGATTAACATTAAAATACAAAATGGCTTACAACTATCACATAGACATAACAACTAAAGTCTCAGGGGTGGCAACGCATCTGCATGTTTTGTGTAGATGTCTATAGGCTGTAGTTATCACTTAATAATGTTCGTTTGCCACCTTCATTACTTAAAAAAAAAAAGAGTGTCAACATAGAGCAACACCGGAGGGGAGTAGCCATATGCAGGCTTTCCCCTCTGTCAAAGTACAGGCCAAATGGGACTATACCTGACGCCTAGATGTTTAAATGTGTGCGTGAAATTGTGTCTGAATTTTGTTGAAGTCAAGATGTGAGTTTCGTAGTAATAGACGATTTTTGTAGTGTGCGTGTGTGTCGCACGCATTCCCCCCCGCAAACAATGACAGACTGTTTTGCATCGGTAGTAAACGCTATGGCTACTCCCCTCCAGTCCGTGTTGCTCTATGAGCGTCAAGCACTGCTTGGATGCGGCATTAACCCTGAATTTAAGTTCATTAACCTGCAAAATCGTTTTTCATATTACGTCTCAGCGTCAAAACTGGTCAAGATTTATTCGCAATTAATTCACTTGTTTTTCCCACGATCTTCTTCAATAAATATTCATATCAGTAAAATCGTCCAAAATGGTCTATTGCCGCGCAAAAACGAAAATTATGACGAATTTCCGTACACGGTACACTTTGTTATAATTAGGTATTTGATTGACAACTTCCTTTCAAGTACATTGAGTTTGATAAGGTTTTTTTTGTATTAGTCGAGGGTACCTAATAGTGGAATTTTAATTTGCCATGATAGGTCTATAAAATTCACAATAGTAAAAAATTAAATATAGACAGCTACAATCATTTTCCCTGTTACTAAAATTCTGGTTCTTAGGTCTCATTGTTGAGCATGTAATAACAAATTTAGTCATTTTTACTGGTGGTAGAGCTCCAGTGACGTAGCTCGCGGACGTAGGCACCACCGCATTACCTAATATACTTGCCATTTAGCGGCAAGTGTTCAGCACTATCTTGTTCCGGTCAGGTGGTAATGTACTATAATTTCCGGCACAGTGGCATAATACCTTAGGCCTCAGAAGTGGTAACGCATCTGTATTTTGACCTCTGGTCTTTGTGTGGGTGTCTAAAGGTTGCAGTCATCACTTAACATCACAATGATAACTGCATGCATGTTTACCACATTCATAACATTAAAAAAAAAACTATAGATTATACTCTCTACTCAGAAATATTTATTTTATGTAATTTCTGTATGACAACAATATGTCACCACATAGCTACTATGACATTCTTGTTTTTGAAATATACCTACGAATTTAATTGAAGGTACATTAAACGATTTGATTAGCTGAAAATCATTAAGTATTTCATGCTTCTTCTCTCAAAATAGTGTACAAGGTGCGTCCCCAAGCTCCATACATTTTGGAATGTCTCCTTTTATATCTGTAGGCCATACAAATATTTGTCCCAGTGTGGTGATCGTATCCGGCAAAGTGTTAATATTGAATCAATACAATCATACCTCTAAGGGTGAGATTCACAGACGCACTAAGACTTTACTTTGAGCAAAGTACGCCTTTGAACTGTCAAAACCCATATTAAGCTGATGCATACATTGCTCAAAGTAAAGTCGTAGTGCGGTCTGTGAATCTCACCAGAAATCTGATCATTCAGCAAAAACTGTACAAAGACAATTCAAACCTGCAATGGGAGAAAACATCAACAACCTATACTTTTTCTCTCCGATGAGGAAGCTAGATATGTGAGAATCCCATTGTCTGTTGTATTTAATTACAGAACTACTTGACAATAAAGACAGTTTAATTTATGGGACATAAGAATGTATGTATAGGTGAAGAAATGTGTTTCAATGCATATTCTATAATACATGTGGGAATGTAACAACACACCTGCCTGTTGTAAAGTAAACCGGTGTATGGAGTGTCTTGTTTATAAAATAACCCAACAAAATTTAATTTAAACTGACTGTTTTAATAAATGTGATATAAATATCGTCAACAAAACTTAGCTTAGGTAGGTATAGTTAAAATGGAAATATTTATGTCAGATATATCCTTATTAAGTAAAAGAATCCTACAAAGGAGACTTTCCAAAATGTATGGAACTTGGGCCCGCACCTTGTGCGCTATATTGAGAGAAGAAGCATGAAATACTTAATGATTTTCAGCTAATCAAATCGTTTAATGTACCTTCAATTAAATTCGTAGGTAAAAAATAGGTACTAAATCATTTTCAGCTACTCAAATTGTTTGTTATTCCTTGGTAATTGTCTTCAGTTTATTTCAAAAACAAGATAGTCATAGTAGCCATATGGTAACATATTGTTTTCATACAAAAGTTAGAAAGAATAAATATTTGCAACAAAAAAACAAACGGTTTAAATTATTTTTGAGTATTTTTCCATGAATCTACTTATTTTATTTTATCTTCTGATATAGTGTACAAGGTGCAGGCGAAACGTGGAACTTGTCCTTTAAAATTTTACTGACATTATTAAGTTTTTAATGGAAAAAAATGCATTAAAAAAGTAACTTTTATTGGACAGGTTTTTTTTTTCATACAGAAGTTTTTCACTGAGCATAAAAGTACAACATTGATTGTTTTTTTAATAAATAACTTTGTAAATCTTTCAGCATAGATCTTTACAACAACTGCAGGCAAACATGCTGATATTAGTTATTATGGGGCTGTACATTACCATCTAAACAAAAAACAATAGTGCTGAACACTACCATTTGGCAGCAGATAGATAAGTGGCAACCAACCATGCAGTTCACATAGATATTAAGTGATGACTGCAGCCTATAGGCATCTACACAAAAACCATATATAGGTGAATATACAGACGAACTGCTATCCCTGAGACTTAAGTTATTCCGGAGTCATACCTATATTACCATTCGATTTGATTGATCTATCATATTTACAAACATTTTTAAGATATTTATAAATAACATTTTTAATATTTATTATATTATTGGCTGTGCCCAGGGTAGCGTGTTGTTATATAGCCTATAGCCTTACTCGATAAATGGTCTATCTCACAATAAAGGATTTTTCAAATCAGTCCAGTAGTACCTGATTTCAAACAATCTTCTCAGCTTTATGTTATTAGTATAGTTTACTGGTGGTAGAGCTCCAGTGACGGAGCTCGCGGGCGTAGGCACCACCGCATTACCTAATATACTTGCCGCTAAATGGTAGTGTTCAACACTATCGTGTTCCGGTCAGGTGGTAATGTACGGCCCTGTAATTTCCGGCACAGAGGCATAAGACCTTAGGCCTCAGGAGTGGTAACGCATCTGCATTTTGACCTTGGTCTTTGTGTGGGTGTCTATAGGCTGCAGTAATCACTTAACATCAATGTTAACTGCATGCTTGTTTACAACTTCCATTACATAAAAAAAAAAAGATAGAGGTAATATTCAGTTGATCTGTAAATAAATTATAAACGAACACCATTCAAGGTAATTTAATAATTATAGGTATTCAATACACTTATGTTAACATAAAACAAAATTCGGGGCTTAATTCTAGTGCCATCTTACTTTAACCAATATGTGCGACCTATGTCAGAGCTAAACAAAGAAACAATTCAATAGCACTTCATTTACCTTTACGTTATAGCATAATTTGAGAATTGGCACCCAAGGCTCCCAATCATGTTTAACAGTTATTGGTGTTGTTTTTAAATTAATTACACTTTGATTTTTACATCAAATAACAGCCCTCTGACATGGTTAAGTCGACTTAATTTATTCATGTCAGGGTTCGTAGATGCATGGACACTTCAATGTATGTATGCATTTGCCTCCATCCTATATGAAGAATATAGGCATGGAATTACAAAGGTATGCAAATTAAAGTAGTCACATTGTATGATAAGTCTTTCAATGTATGGCTAATAACATAACCTTACCTGTTACCGAAGTTCGTTCGCCAAAACTCAGCCGCATCGCTCTTCGTGATGCGAAATTGATCACCCGCAAACGTGCCATTCGGGAACATGGCCTTCAGCTCGCTCAGCATGTGACTAAAAACCAAACTGAGCTTCGTCAAATTACGCCTGTAATGAGAATTCTCATCGAACATCTTTTCTTTCCCCTCCTTGAACAACTTTATAGCCTGCTTACATTTCCTTATCAAATTTATTATAAACATATTAAAATGCTCGTTGGTATTCAACTCCTGCATATTATCCTCGTATTTAGAGTATATAACACGCAACCTCTGATATGTATCGGGCAAAATATCTAAGATGAAAGGCGGGCTATTTTTCAAATTCATCTTGTGATGCTGACACAGTTTTACAACTTTATCCATCAACTTCCAAGTCTTGTCCAGAGTCCGTTTATCCGTTGCCAACTTGGTGGGGCACACGGCATCGGAGAAAGCACCGTGGAGCTTGGAAAATATCGAAGATATATTCTTCTGTTGTGATTTGTGTCGGGCGGCCGCCATGTTGTAGAGTCTGATGACATACAAATGGAAATAACAATTTATAACAAGACACTGAACTCAAAACACTTTCATCACTTTATAATGAGATAGTCTAGCGCGTGTTTTCTCATTATCACAGTAACGCACCACATTTACGACACTTTTATACGCGAAGCGATGAACGATCGCTCACTGACACATCTCCGACGCGTATGAATGAATGACAATTTGTTTGACAATTGACAGCTTGCAACGCGCATCAGCGGGATGAATGAAAGTGCTTTGGTATCAGTGTTGCTATTTTCTAAACATGTATCTACTATAACTTCGTATAACTGAACATCTGAAATTCATGGAGACATGGAAATTTAAAAGAGCAGTAGAAGTGTAGTGTTATTTTCACTAACATTTTATTTTATATAATTCATGCAACTCAACTGAGAAAGAATCATCAATTGATATTTATAGGTATTATAAACCAGGATGAACAAAATATTTTTAATGAACACTGAAGTGTTTACTACGTTTTATGTAACAACTTAAAAACCATGTTCCCTATTATTAGCCCTTTTATGTAGGTGGCAAATAAGCATGCAGTTCATATTGAATAAGTACCTAACGACTGCAGCATATAGACTCAAAGGCAACACAATTACAAACACATTATCAAACTTCGAGGTACCTACCTACTGGGAAACTTCTAGAAAATGGAAAAATCCCAATAGAACCAGAGATAAAGGATTTTACACCGTTAGCTCTAATATCCACCTACCCGGGAATTGAACCCAGGACCCCAGAGTAGTTGAAGTGGCCTGCTACCACTAGGCTACTGAGGCAGTTAAATTATTATATAATAAATAAAAACGGCAACCCTTGTACGTCCCACTGCTAGGCACAAGTCTCTCCCCTTTTGGGAGGAGGCAGGAGCTTACTCCACCGCTGCTCCAATGCGGGTTGGTGGAGGAAAATGATCATACCTTCAATTAATTGCCGTTAGTATATTTCAAAAACAAGAATGTCTCTTATTCCCTGCCAGGCTTCCACCTGATCCGCAATGATCGTTCAGATCGCGGAGGTGGTGATGTTGCCATTTATCTTCGCTCAAACCGGTGTAAGCCAGGTAATGCCTTTTTCAGTAATCGACATGTCTCCTCAGTTAAATGACGCTCCAGAACATTTATTCATCAAAGTTCTCTTAGCCAATACGAAACTTTTACTTGGAGTTTACTACAGTCCTTCTTTAAATAGTAACTTTTTCCCTCGTTCGAAAAAACTCTTAAGGAGCTCCTGCCTCTCTATAGGCACACCATAGTTATGGGTGATTTTAATACATATCTTTTAAGAAATGACACAAGGTCTGCCCGTTTAAAAACAATTTTTGATTCAACTAATTTGCATTTACTTCCTTTATGTGTAACCCATTTCTTTCCTGATTGTACACCATCCCTTTTAGATTTAATCTTAGTTTCTTCACTTGATCATGTGGCTAAACATGGTCAATGTTCAGCTCATGCCTTTTCTTATCATGACTTTATTCATGTGTCCTATAAAATTCGACCGCCTAAGGCAAAGGCCAAAATTCTCTTGTTGCGCAACTTTAGTGGAATGAATGTGGATAAGCTTCGCGAGGACGCAGATAATATTGACTGGTCAGTATTGGATAATTTAGATGACATTAATGACAAATGCAATTTATTTAATTCCTTGATCACAGGGCTTTTCGATGTTCATGCCCCTATCCGACCCGTCCGAGTAAGACACCTTCCAGCACCGTGGTTAACGGATGATATCAGAAGTTTAATTACGAAAAAGAACCAAGCAAAAATTAAAACATAACAATAACAGTGAAAACCGCGAAAAATATGTCTGTATTCGGAACCTTTGCAACAAAGTGTGTAGAGATGCACAACGACGCCATATCCAAAAATCTGTCTCAATTGGTGATCCGGCTAAGGTTTGGAGATTTTTGAAGTCACTGGGAGTTGAGTAATCTTGTTTTGACTCATCGTTTCTTCTCACTAATAACGTTAATCTTGACTTGCTAAATTTGCATTTTGCTTCGTCTGCCTGTATTGATGGTGACACAAAAATGAATACATTGAAACTTCTTTCCTCAGCCTCAACTCCAGACTCACCTATTTTCAGTTTTACTCAATTCACTGATCGTGATGTTAAGAAGAACATTCTCGGCATTGATTCGGATGCTATTGGCAGTGATAAGAATAGCCGTAAAATGATTCTGCCGATTATCGACACTCTAATACCTATTATTACATCTTTACTCAATCACTCTATCTTCACCTGTTCCTTCCCATCCTGCTGGAAAGATGCACAGCTTATTCCTTTACCTAAAACATCCAATGCTAAATCTTTTTCCGGCTATCGACCAATATCTATTCTTCCTTTCTTATCCAAAGTTCTTGAGCGGCTAGTTCATGATCAAATAAACTCTTTCATGTCCAATCACCTCCTTTATAATCCCTTCCAATCTGGTTTTCGGCAGGGTCATAGTACGGCTACAGCCCTTGTCAAAATTACTGAAGACATAAGATTAGGCATGGAGAATCAACAGCTGACTGTGCTTGTCCTGCTAAATTTCAGCAATGATTTTAGTAACGTAGATTATGACATATTACTTTCGATTCTCCGTTCTCTTAAGATATCTCCGACAGTGGTTGATTGGTTTCGTAGTTACTTGTCTGGTCGCCGGCAGCGTATACAAGTGAACGACACTTTTTCTACTTGGTGCGACGTTACTGCCGGTGTACCGCAAGGTGGCGTGTTGTCTCCCTTCCTTTTCTCTACTCTACTTTCTTCAACATCATTTCTCAAAATCTTACGTCTCTCTACCACTTGTATGCTGACGACCTACAAATTTACCACCATGCTAAAATTGCGAATTTGCCTGAAGCCATCCAAGTTATTAATAAAGATCTGGGTCGTATTGCCACATGGAGTCAATCCTTTGGTCTTAAAATTAATCCCTTAAAGACCCAGGCAATCAAAGTTGACAGCTCTCGAATGTATTTGAAAATTGACTGGACAAAAATACCACAAATAATTCTCGACGGTATAGTGATACGATTTTGTGATAGTGTTAAGGACCTTGGCGTGATAATCGATAAGAGTTTGCTTACTTCGGATATCTGCCGACTCCACGGCAGATATCCGAAGTAAGCAAGAAGATTGCAAAACTTTTTGCCTACTTCCACTAAGGTTGCGCTAGCTCGATCAATCCTTCTCCCTATATTAGACTATGCCGACATATGTTATCTTGACCTAAGACAGGAGCAACTAAACAAACTTGAGCGTTTACAAAATCTTTGTATACTGTTCATATTTGGCTTGCGCAAGTATGACCATGTCTCTGAATTCCGAACTGAGCTCAAGTGGCTTCCCATTCCCCTTCGCAGGAATACGCACATTCTCTCTCTTCTTTACTGTCTACTATTCTTTCCCCAACTCCTAATTATCTTAAGAGTCGTTTTAGTTACCTATGCCTTTCCAATTCTCTCTCCCTCCGCTCTTCTGAAAATCTTCTTCTCCAAATTCGTCTTCACTCCTCTTCCTTCGTTTCTAAATCTTTCACAGTTACCTCAGTGCGTTTGTGGAATTCACTGCTGTTGGAGATACGTAAAGCACAGACTCTTCCATCATTCAAAAAACAGCTGAATGAGTACTATCTCAGTGAAAATAATGTTTAATATTCCTTGCATTGTTGTGGTTATATGTATATTTCAAATTATTATTATTGATAGAATTATGTATGTATTTATGCAAAATAAATGTTTAAGTATTTATAACTTCAGAGTGTTTAGAGAATGTACACCCTACTGCTGCAATAATAACGATGATTCTCCTTCCACCTTAAGGTCGTCTGGAAGAGATTGCTTTCAGCAATAAGACCGCCGTATTGTATTGCCTACTGTTATTATAATAACATCTGTATTTGTATTCCATTCTGGTGTACAATAAATAATATTCTATTCTATTCTATTCTATTCTAATGTCATAGTAGCATTATGCTGACATATTGTTGTCATAAAATTGTTACTTAAAATAAATTTTAATATTTCCGACAAAAAACAAAGATTCAAATTTTTTTTGAGTATTTTTCCGTAATTATACATATTTATCTTTAACTTTTGATATAGTGTACAAGGTACGGGCCTAACGTGGAACTTCTCCTTTAAAATAAGTTCAAGACAAAGACATACTTTACATATCTTTGTAAATGATGTTAATCAATCAAATACTGCACACTTTCACATTTTATTTTCGCTTGCAAAGTATAACAAAACTATGACAATTAATACATAGATACGCTACTAAAATAATAATTCGTAGATGGACAATGTAAAATAAAGACACTTGCAAAAATAATGATACTATAAAAATTAAAATGACCAAAACCTCTGGACTTAAGTTATATTAATATGTCTTAACATACTAAAGGAGTCATTGAAATATTGTTCTAATAAAGTTGGTTTTAGTATTTCACAATATTTTAAACAATAATTCGTGTGAAACATTGAATGAGCAATGCTTGCTACGAATATGTAATTTGGTGCATTAAGGTATAAAATTTAGCAACATGGCAACACTAAAAGAAAAAATAGATAATGGCTGAGGAAATACGGTACGTAAAGCTTTATTTTGATAAAATTATTTGTAAAACGATTTAGTATTATTTTTTACTGTTTATTTAAAAAACAAATAAATAAACTTACAAAACGAATAAAGTTTAATTAGAAAAATAAACGATGGTCTTGCCATCTATTAGATACTGTAATAACTAACAGGATTAATTGACTTATAAGAACTCCTGTAGTTTATGCATAAATTAATAGATGGCAGGGTGTTACATATTCTTGATGTTCAGAATAGTTCTACAAATGTTCACCAGATCGCGCTAAAACTGTATTACATCTCTAAGGTTCGGTTGCAGCCAAATATTTGGTAAAGTTTGTAAAGCGACTGAACCTCATATTTTTATAACGAATGTTGGAAGAATAACGCTTTGGGTATTAAATTTAATAACGTCTTTTATTCTTCCTCGTTTTCCTCATCATCATTAGCTTCTGTTGTGGTCGTAGTGCGTTTCTTTTGCTTACGTCTTTTGCTATGCCTTTTGCCTTTTTTGGTTCGTCTGTAAATAAATAACAGGTGAAAAAAGTGTAACGCTTTTAGTAGGGATAGGATAGTGGTACCTAGTAGACTATATAGGAAGTACCTTACAGGAGGTGGAGCTTCAGTGAAGGAGCTCGCGGGTATAGGCATTATTCTAATCTATTTCCCGCTAAATGGTAGTGTTCACCGCTATTGTTCTATAAAATAATGGTGGTCATTGGTTCCTGGGTTCGATTCCCAGGTCAGCGGCTATCAGATATAACGGTGTAAAATCCTTTATCTCTGGTTCTATGGAGATTATTCCATTTACTGGAAATTTCCCAGTAGATCGGAATTTGAAAGATATAATTGCCTTTATTGGGGAAGTCCTGCGACACGTCCCCACGTCCGCTCCCCATAAAAAGAAAGATACAAAATATAAACGAAAGAAAAATAGGTCGGAACCCAAGAAAAATAATAATAGAAGAAAAAAATTACGTATTTAAAATTTAATATACCTAATTACATTAGTAGTACAGAATTTTTACACAGTCATGACCAAAAAAAAACCAAAACTGTGGCAGAGAACACTGATTTCACCGCATCACCCAATCTCCTCCCCTTTTATGGGCGACGGTTGGTATTTTGTACGTGCTACGCACACAGGTGCACGTGTAAATACACGTCACTGATTGATGTCTGAGTAATAGAGACCAAATTAAGCGTTTGTATGGAATTTCCCGGAGTGTCCGCGGTGTGACTGTGGTTTGGTAATGTGACGGGAGATCTCAATAGGTAGGCTCGCCAGCTGTTACATGTGCGCAAATGTAACCGGCGAATCAAGGGTGTTTGCATGTAAATAAATGCTTGAATACATGCATTTACCTCTGCCTTTCCTTTCCTCCGGGGATTATAAGCGTGAAGTTACATATATCTACTTCTAAAAATTAATAATATCTACTTTAAAAAATCGTAAACTAGGCATTTGATCATGTGATGATCTTTAACAAAGTTGTTGTGCATGAGCCCACGAAAATTTCTGATTTGGCAAATTCGACAGATGGCACCACTGTCATTTTTTAGTTGGTGGCGTACAGCTAGTTTATAGTAAATAATTAAATATTTTTTCTGAAATTTGCTAATAAATAAAATGGATTATTTATGCGTAGTTTATAATCAATGTTCAATGGCGTTAACCCGAGCAATTTATTACAAAATATTTTGAGGTAAACTCGTTGTATAGATATCACTCACAATGGAACGGTTCGTTCCTTAAATATTGATAAAAAAAACGTTTCAATTTACCTTTAACAGACTCGCAACAATTCCTACATACGTTCACTTTTATCAACAAGTTAATACACACAAAACTACTCAATAATGACACAACATAAAAGTTTGATTAGTCACAAGAATCACTTTTAAAAAATTACTTTTCAAAATCTCCACACGGATTGGTTTCGTGCACCTTAAATTTCAGTACGCTCCCTTTCAAGCCAATCAATACATTATCCTCTGAATCAATAGCAAATGTATTGACACCTTCGACATTAAACGACCCCAAATGTCTTGCACTCGCATTCTCTGGATCAACAATATAAAGATTACTATTCTCATCCATAGCGTAAACATAATCTGAACGACTAACGAATACACCCGTCATTTTATCACTCGGAAGACCCTTGATCTTGATCGGTATATTCTGACCGTTCTTCAAAACGTACGATGTTTTCGTAGCAACAAAGTAAATGTTGTTTCTTGTGTCCACAGTTAAGCCATGGCCGTTGGGTATAACTGAAAACGTCTCCTGCTTTTGTCCATCATTAGTAATCTTATGAACGCGATTCTGCGGCCATGTCGCCGTGTACATTGCTGTTCCGTCGCTGGTGACAGCTATATACATAACATCCTCTCCTAAAGCCGTGTAAAGTTCAATAGATCCGTCATCTTTGTATTTATATACGCCGTTATCAGTCGCTAGGTAAATTATATCGTTGAGGTTATCTACCGAGGTGGATTGGCCGAGACCAGCGACTTTGATTGTCTCTGCTTCACCGCTTGGGTGTAAGATTTGAAGGTTCATTTTCATTTTGTCGTTTATGAGTGTGAAGTAAATGTTTTCGGTTTTCCAGTGGACGCTCATGTCAGCAGGGATGCCGCTAATGTTTATCCTGTTTTCTAGGGAGTAGTAGAAGTTGTTCAGGATCAGCAGGTTTGAGCAGAATTGCTCTTTGTTAGCCTGCTGTTGTAGACTCTGTCGTGTCATCACGGGTGTTGATGTAATTGTAGTGACAAGAGAGAGTAGGATTATTGATCGCAGTTTTGGCTCCATCTGAAAAGTAAATATGTTTTGTTAATGATTAATTGTAAAGTATTCGCGAGATTGTCAGTTGCATTTGGCAAGGCTCCTTATCATTTTGATGCCCACTGCCAACTTTGAACAAAAAACGTAACTTCACGCTTATAATCCCCGAAGGGGTAGGCAGAGGTAAACATACGAGAGATAGAGGTAAGCATACATACAAACACCCACGATTGGCCGATTTTGGCCCATGTAACAGGTGGCAACAGTCGTTGACATCTCCGGGCACATTACCAAACTTCGAGGTATAGGGAAATTTCCAAAAAATTGAAAAATCCCAATTGAACCAGTGATAAAGGATTTTACAGTACTCAACAATTAATATTGCACATCAAGCCTCTGCTGCACACTGTCAATCAAGCGGGGCAAATCAGAGGTTCCCAAACTATTTTTTCTTGTAGACCCATTTCAATTTTTTTCTGGTTTCCGTGGACTCCTGGCTGCTGCTGGATCTCCTTGCTACATTTATATCACTTTCGCATATTTCCAAATTTTATTCACGCCTACGTAGACCCCCATAGAGTCCCATGGACCCCAGGGCGTCTATATGGACCACTTTGAGAATCACTGATCTAAATGGTCGACAAACGTCAAACAGGAACGGTGTGAAAGAGATAACGCTCTACATATCCGAAATAGAGCGAAATTTCCTTCCTAAGCTCGATGTGCAATATTTATTGTTGAGCACTTTACACCGTCATCTCTAATATCCCCCGACTCGGGAATCGAACCCGGGCTACTGAGACAGTTTAATTTTTAATATATTCAATACTCAATATTCAATACTTTATTGCACCATAATGTACCTACAACATTAGCATTATGGACCCTGTAGGCACGTAGGGCACCGCAATGTAGGAGAGAGGAGGATTTATACTGAATTAAATACCTAGTATTTTAACATAAACCTTATTTGTATTATTACCATAATTTATTGATATTTTAATTTAATTTTACTTAATATTTATTTCTTTTTCTTGAAAGAATTCATTAATGTTGTAATAGGTTTTATTTATTAAAATTTTCTTTAATTGATATAAAAATGATTTTTAAGTATCTAAGTTTTTTATTTTGTGAAGAACTCTACAAAATTACCAAAACGAATCTCACTTACTTACATTATCACAATCACATGGACACTCTCACCAGAGAACACTATTTAACTGATATAATTTATCATGTTTGCCCCATTTATATAACAACAGTATTGAATTGATCGAGAATTAGTAAACAATCAACATTATTGTTGTATTATTATAAACATTACTGGAATAGTTATCGGAGACGGCGAGTGACACATAGTACGTATGTAATTGTGAATTTGCAGAATTGATTATAAAACCTATAATCAATTCTGCAAATTTACATGGTTTATGTGTTAGTAATTACCTAATTAATGATACATCTATATCATTTAACTCTTTAGAATTATTAAGTAATTAACCCTGTATTGTATTTACTGGTGGTAGAGCTCCAGTGACGGCGCTCGCGGAGAATTACCTAATATACTTGCTGCTAAATGGCAGTGTTAAGCACTATCGTATTCCAATCAGGTGGTAATGTACGGCACTGTAATTCCCGGGACAGAGGCATAACACCTTAGGCCTCAGGAGTGGTAACGCATGTGCATTTTTAACCGACTTCGAAAAAAGGAGGAGGTTCTCAATTCGTCCGGATCTTTTTTTTCACCTGGGTCTTCGTGTAAGTATCTATAGGCTGCAGTCATCACTTAACATCAATGTGAACTGTATGCTCGTTTGCCACTTCAATTACATAAAAAAAGAGTACGCACTACGGAGAGATTTTGTTATGAAAAATTCCACATTTCTCTATTCCCGCCCCCATAGAGTGAACCAGGATCCACAGCCTGCTGTCATGCTTGCACTAATCCATAGAGATATTAGAGATCACGAATATAAGGTTGTATATAATTAATAATTAATCAAAACCCCAAAACACATCTCCACATAATTTATTTCCTATCAAGCAAGGAAAACATGAATTTTCAATTCCGATACAAATTGATTCAGTCTGTGGCGAATTATTCGCGATTACATTTCGCATTGCGTCGCGTCGATTTATTGGATTACATCGTCATACTACAGCGTGGTAATCCTTAAAGTTGGTTGTCTGTGTAAAGGAGAAAGCGATGAAATAAAAAAAACCGGTCAAGAGCGTGTCGGGACACGCGCAGTGTAGGGTTCCGTAGTTACAGAGTAAGAGATGTAATTAAAAAAAAAAATATATTTTCAATGGACTTGTTCGAAATTTTCGAGTAAAATACATTTGGTCGACTATTACTCGCAAACTTGTAAAGCTAACTTAGGTGTGACAGTTTTCCTTTTAATTTCGTTATATGTAGCTACTATCGCCGTAACGTTTGAATTTCTAACAACAACCGTTTAGTCTGTAGGGGGGGGGACACTTTAGTCTAACGAAAATTTGCATTTTAAAGCTTAATAAGTCACGAACAGTTAACTAAATCGAAAAATGACGTTCGCAAACCCATAAGGTTCTTAAAAGACCTATCCAACGATACCCCACACTATATGAAAATGGAAAATTAAAAAAAATATCCGCGCGTTACTATGAGGGGAGGTTACCCTAAAGTTTTTTTTTTCACGTTTTTCAAAATTACAATAATTAACGTTGACGTTGAACTAGGTACTTGAAACATATATATATTTTTTTGTTTAATGTATTTATATTCTTTGCATTTTTTTTTATTGTATACTGATAATTAAGTTCTATTTTTAAACGTATGTACAATTATTTGGGACATTCTATGACATAAAATCATGTTATAAACAGGAGAAGCCACTGATTCCCGAAATACAGGGAAAACTAGTTCGGGAATCTATGGATTCAACATATAATTGATGTTACTATCTTTTTGTCAATTAACAAATTATTTATTTATATTTACAATTCAATAAAGTATTGTTCATTGTCCCTGTAATAACACTGATAACTATCGTACAGACATAAAAACTAAGGTCTCAGGGGTGGCAAATCTACTAAAATTTTGACCTTTGGAAATTTTGGTAATTTTGAACTTTTGAACTTTTCTATATGGCTGCAGTCTTTACTCTGAATCACTGCAACATCGATGTGAACTGCAACACTCCTGAGGCGTAAGGTGTTCTGCCTCTGTGCCGGAAATTACAGGGCCGTAAATGAGTTATGTATAAACGCTAAATATTTTTTTTATTAACGCCGGAAACCTTCAATTTTCGGACCGAAACAGCAGTACGGATAAACCCCGCGTCGTATATTCAGCGGATTTATAGCTAGCTCATAGTGATTTAAAGCGTGGTATAGCTTTTAGAAAGCTAAGTGTTATTACGTAGTTTTATGTTCGTTTTATCGCTTCATATGTTTTATGGGTTTGTATTGGTTTTTTATTGGGTATGGTAGTTTCATTTGAATTAATTAATTAATTAATTTATTTATTTATTTAAACTTTGCATGAAATAGTACATGAGGCGGATTTAATGCTAAAAAACATTCTCTACCAGTCAACCTTTGGGTTGAAAAGAACAGTTTGTGGTGCAAATAGAAAAAAAAAACAAATACAAAATCGTAAATATCTCACAGGAAAAGTATTGTAATAAATATATATAAATAAATGAACACAAATATACATACTTTTTTTTTTTTTTTTTATGTAACCGAAGTGGCAAACAAGCATGCAGATCACATTGATGTTAAGTGATGACTGCAGCCTATAGACACCCACACAAAGACCTAGGTCAAAATGCAGATGCGTTACCACTCCTGAGGCCTAAGGTATTACGCCTCTGTGCCGGAAATTACAGGACCGTACATTACCACCTGACCGGAACACGACAGTGCTAAACACTACCATTTAGCGGCAAGTATATTAGGTAATGCGGTGGTGCCTACGCCCGCGAGCTCCGTCACTGGACCTCTACCACCAGTAAAATATATATATATACTTATAGATAAATATAATATCTATACATACATATATATATATATACATACATATACATGCGAATAAACATAACAAATACGTAATAATTTAACTAATATGCTTTACGCGACTCTGCCACTTTTAATTCGGGGCTGGATTTGGCAGGCATAGGATGATAAGTATTGGCATGGTTGGGGAAATAATTTTGCTCGAACTGCTTTAATTATCAGTACAAAAGTACTATGTGATATCGTACACAAACATGACAATTCATGATATGTTCTTAGGTTTTCGCGAGCTACACTCATTGAAATAAAACTATTTTTATGGATTTATCTCGCGTATATTAAACTAAAATGATTTTTAAAATCAACCCGACGTTTCGGTCGCTTTTCAGCTTCCGTGGTCCCGGGCAGACTGCCCGGGACCACTTCATTTTAGTTTAATATACGCGAGATAAATCCGTAAAAATAGTTTTATTTCAATGACAATTCATATTACATGAAAAATTTTATACTTATGAACTATTACAATTATTTTACACTAGCTGTTGCCTGCGGCTTCGCCCGCGTTGATGTCGGTTTTATAAATAACTAAGTAGCCTATGTTCCTTCTTAAAGTCAGCTCTATCTCTTTACCAAATTTCATTAAAATCGGTTCAGTCGTTTGGACGTGAAAAGGTAACAGACAGATAGAGAGTTTCTTTCGCATTTATAATATTAGTAGGGATTAAAAGAACGAATGAATACCAAATTAGTTTCAATGAAGCAGCACCACGCAGCAGCACGCTGTAATACAAACACATACGGAAAGGAGATGTTGCGAGTTCGGCTCTGGTTCGTACACGTCCTCAAAAAATGGGTAAATTAAAGAAGAATCCAAAAAAAATACAATTAACTTATTCAAGAATATATTTTAGAGTTACAACCACATTTAATTCAAACGATTTTATCATTTTAAACTATGTTAAACATGGCGGCGATACAGCCGACACTTGGGATCAATCGATTTTGATAGTAATTAGAAAAATATTACTTTTTTCTCCAAGTTCTATAATCAAAATACAATTAAAAAAATAAAAATGTCAAAATAACATATTCGCCATGTTAGTTTTGAGTTGCAATTCTAACTGCAAATTACGTTTTGTAACTGCAAACAAAGCTAAATTATGAAAATGTGCAGTAAAAAAACGTTTTTATATTGATTTTGCTTGTTTAATGATATTGTGTACAATACATGGCCGGAGGTCCATACATTTTTGCACCATCTCTTTTGCGCCGCCTGAATGAACCAGAAGGCGCAGGCATACATTTTCGCCGTGCGGTAGAAAGAGGTGGATACTTCCTCCCCTGCCGGGCGGTCTACTCTCCCTCCGTCTTACGAATTTTCGATCAGGTCACGTGTCCAGACGCGAGTTTAATATTTTTTTAACCCATCACAAAAAGTGCACAACGCCGCTAAACACATAGATTTTTTTTTTGAAGACAAAATACTTGAAAAACTACACTTTTTATACATTACCGAATAGCGGACGCTGTCATTGGTACACAGCTATAAATGAAACCAGGTAAGGCTTCATAAATTCTACCCCAAAATAACACCCTATTCATAGTTTGAGTGAGGATTGAAAGACATCATTTTTCACATGGTTACGTCATGGGACGTAATGAATGAACCCCGTTTCGTATCCACGGTTATAAAACCAACGAAAATATACAAAACCAACCTTAATCCAACGCAATAAAGCTTTGCCTAACACCACCAGATGCACAATACAATTGGTAGTAACAGAAAAGACGTCCAAACTAATTGGATACCCGATAGCTCTGTCTTGTCACGAAGTCCAAAGGAGGAGGAAGTTCAGTTTAAATTGGTCACAGTAATTTTAGTATTATGGTAATTTCTGGAAGGTAGGTGCTGAAACGAAGTAGATAGTGGCAATTTCGACGCTTTCGCCCCGCTTTTCGTATTTTTGAAATTAACGCCTTCTTTTTATTCAAAAGACTTGAAAGTAGCGAGCGTATGGATACTTTATTTTTCCATTTAACTTTAAAAGAGGAAACTTCTTTATTTTTTTTGGGTTCTATACCTCAAAAGGTGACCCTTGAAAAATCAATCTTGCGTCTGTCTGTCAGTTTATCTGCATGACCGTCAGTCAAAGTCATAGAGCAACACTGGAGGGGAGTAACCATATGCAGGCGTTCCCCTCTGTCAACGTAAAAGCCCAAATGGGCCTATACCTGTCGCCTAGATGTTTTAATGTGTGCGTGAAATTGTTTCTGTATTTTGTTAGAGTCAAGGTGTGAGTTTCGTAGTAATAGACGATTTTTGTAGTGTGCGTGTGTATCGCACGCATTTCCTTCCACAAAAAATTACAGACTGTTTTGCATCGGTAATACACGCTATGGCTACTCCCCTCCGGTCCGCCGCGATCAGAGGGCCGCGTTGCTCTATGATCAAAGTCGATTCTATTGGCCGAAAATACTACATATACATTTTTAATGTTTTTCGAAAATTAACAGTGATAAAACTCGATTCTAAATAATAATTTAATTAAACTAAATATTATTCCTAATCCTATTAATTATAAAACTAAAAATACGCATCTGTGAATTCCACATGGCTGCCTTCTTGCGGTAATGTCCCCAGAAGGCTGGCAGCATTGCCGCGTCGAACAGCAATACTACCTATACTCATTCTTTGTCCTAAAAATAGGCCAGCCCTCTAGGTCACGAGAATATTGAAATACTAGATTAATTGAGTTGAAATTTGGTATGACCAAGTTGCATCGCACAAACGAAGTTTTCGCAAGAGTTGCTCTATAACTTTCCAATGCCTTTAAAATTCCAATTATATGTTCCTGTCGGTTCTTTTTTCATCTTCAAACTCAAATTTCAAGAAGTCACTATAATTAAAAATATAACAAATACTCAAACTGCACAACGTCATGAAATATATATTTAACGGACGACATCGCGCCATTTTCCCAGTGTACAGTCGGTAAGTATGGGAAGCGCGGGAAGTAATAATTCACTGAAAATCGAACAGGGCTATCAGAGAAGCCCGACTGGGATATCGGACCAATAATATTTTATTCGTATGTAACACACATATCTGTACGTTTATGGCAAGTTTTAATTTCTTTTCACCATTTAATAACATATTGCGAAGACAGTTCTGACAGTATTATTACATATTCTCTGGTTCTAATTCCATAAATGTAAATTAAAGAAAAATCATGCAATGATACAGCTTAACCTTTTTATTTGTTTACGTTATATATAAGAATGTATGTACTGTATATTATAAGAAAGCAAATGAATTGTTTTGTTGTTGAACAACGAAATATATACCTTAACTGTGTTACAATCCTAAAATTGTTACAGATTTTCAAAAGAAATTGCATTTAAAATACAAATAAAATAATACTAAATTCTTTAACTTATCCTGAATTAAGTAGGTAACTGTCGGTTGTCATCGCGCCATTTACCGAGTGTACAGTCGGTAAGTATGGAAAGCGCGGGAAGTTATAATTTACTGAAAATTGGACAGGGCTATCAGAGAAGCTCGAACGGGATATCGAATCAATAATATTTTATTCGTATAGAACACACATATCTGTACGTTTATGGCACGTTACAATATATTTTTACCAAAACAATTTTGTTGTTAAATAGTTACCTATTTAAAATCTTTATGTGTTATTTTTCAACGAAATTATTCTTAACTAGCTGACCCGGCAAACTTCGTATTGCTTCGGAATGAAATAACGTGTCAAAGGTTTGATAGATACGGACTATTTGTTTGGAAAAATGAAATTGAAGTTTTCACGATTTCCCTTCAATTTCTTCATTTTTTTCTTAACTTTTTAACCTTCCCTGGACTTCCAAAAATCATTCAAAACCAAAATTAGCCAAATCGGTCCAGCCGTTCTCCAGTTTTAGCTAGACTAACGAACAGCAATTGATTTTTATATACTCGTATATAACACATCTGCATTTTGACTTCTGGTTTTTATGTAGATGTTTATAAGCTGATGTCACTTAACATCCATGTGACCTGCATACTACTTAGTAACATAATGATATTGTTTGCCATTTTAATAAATAAAATGAAACTTAATTTAAACATGAATAATTTTGTACAACTATTTTAAAATACAATCAATTTTAAATATCAAGTGTATGGATCCGTAATGAATCCAGGTAAGGGTCCGATGAGAGATGAGAGAGAGTGACTAAAACTTACGCTAACTGTATTCCACCATTTGATTAAGCATCAATAATTTTGTACATATATTTTTCAAATACATTCCATTTTTAAATAGCAAGTGTATGGATCCGTAATGAAACCGGGTAAGGGTCAGATGAGAGATGAGAGTCATTAAAATCCATATCCCAGAGGTAGCCCTACAGTTGGCAGTTTGTTGATATCGCGTCAGAATTTATTATAGATACCGAAATACGTAGTTATTTGAGCTTCTTTACGACCAATGTTTGTGAAAAGATTTCATTTTAGTACAACTCCAGTTTTCATTGGATTTTTAATGGGTTTGGGAGAAATGAATGCGCATTGAATATCGATAAATGTAGTGTTTTTCGATCTATTCGTTACAGATTACCATTCAGTGCTGCGAAGTGATTATGGTTTCTATATTTCAGAAAGACGTTTACAGTCGGACAAAATCATTTTCCAAATATGCCTACTACATCGTTGTGGACATATTTGGAGAAGCATCTCATTAGGGGAGGATAGGCCATGATTGTCCAGCGATAAAATTACCGTGACTGCGATCGCCAATCCATATGCCAAGCGTAGTGGTTATGACATATCTGGGGGGCCAGAGGCTCGACAAGTGACGAATGTAGCCTATAGACTCAAAAACCAGAGGTCAAAATGCAGATGTGAGACCCCTGAGACCTTAGAGTAGTTGTTAATGTTGTTATGTCTCTGTGATAATTTTTACGGGGCAATACCTCATCATCTTACAGGAACACGATAGTGCTGAACACTACCCTTTGACGGCAGATAGATTAATAATGCGGTGGTGCCTACGCCCTCGATTCCTTACACTAGAACTCTACCACTTTTTTGCGTCGGGGGTTAAAAATATCAATAACTAGCTGACCCGGCAAACTTCGTATTGTCAGAGAATTAAATAATGTGTCAAAGGTTTGATAGATACGGACTATTTGTATGGGAAAATGAAATTGTGGTTTTTACTATTTCTCTTCAATTTCTTCATTTTTTCTTACCTTTCGAACCTTTCCTGGACTTCCAAAATCATTCAAAATTAGCCAAATCGGTAAAGCGGTTCTAGAGTTTTAGCGAGACTAACGAACAGCAATTGATTTTTATATATATAGATATTGTACGCATTTCTGTTTTAATCCATTCCCTTTTTAAATATTAAGTGCATGGATCGCAATAAAACCGGATAAGGGTCCGTTGAGAGCCATTAACATCCGGATTTCAGATTTAACCGGGTGAAGTTTTTAGTTTGGCGATATCGTGTGAAAATTTATTATGGAACCATATTATTTATTCTTGGTTTTTTACCGATGAACGGTGTATGGCCCTTATACCTATCACAGAAGCAAAACAAGTAAAGACCTCTGGTCTTTGTGTACCTTTTTGTCATTGACTGGTGGTAGATCTCCAGTGACGGAGCGCGCGGGCGTAGGCACCGCCGCATTATCTAATATACTTGCCGCTAATTGGTAGTGTTCAGCACTATCGTGTTCCGGTGAGGTGGTAATGTACGGTCCTGTAATTTTCGGCACAGAGGCATAACACCTTAGGCCTCAGGAGTGGTAACGTATCTACAATTTGACCTTGGTCATTGCGTGTGTTAAGAAATAAGGCGGTGGCAGCCTACGAGAAGAAGAATTATTTCTAGTACAGTCCGTGAACCGAACAATGGCGGCCAAACTATTTCAATAGGTGGCAGTAAATATAAGAACGCGGAGTGGGTCGCAGCGTCCCGCGATTACATGGCTGTGATCGCCAATCCGCATGCCAAGTGTGACGATTATGGCACGTTCTCCCCTAATATCAAATAACAAAATAGTAAGGGCCAATTTTTTTTTTCGTTAAACCTTGTCGGAGCCCTTATGGGCGGTTTGAAAACATCAACAGGGGGTTGGCCACTAACCCGTATCTCCACCAACCCGCATTGGAGCAGCGTGGTGGAGTAAGCTCCAGGCCTCCCCCCAAGAAGGGGAGAAACTCGACGTATAATGGGTTGCCATTATTATATTATTATATATAGACAAGGTAATGCGGTGGTGCCTACGCCCGCGAGTTGGAGCTCTACCAGCACTAAAAGTATTTTGAGAAGGTCTTTGTCTAGCAGTGGACATCTTTCGGCTGATGGTGACGTTAATTTTATAGTCGGTCAAAATCCAGTTTTCTTCCTCAAGAATATCCAAAAATGTTGTATCTTTATACATTAACTGTTTCAAGAATGTCGGTAACACACATCCATCACATTGGACAGTAACGGTTCGCTTGCAAACGTGTCTTCGCGACTCGTCGGCGCCGGCGCACCCGGCCACGTTCGTTTAGTGTGGATAAGCTTTGAAACACTACAAGGTAAGGTATTCATAAGTATTTTTTTTATTTTCAAATGATAAATGGCAAAATTATTCGAAGGAATCGGCGTGCATATAATAATATGAAGAGAATGATAAATGTAGAAGAAGCACTGGAGGTGTGTCAGGACCGGAATGTATAGCGCTGCGCACTCTCTGCCTACCCCGTGAAGATACATACAAATGGCAAAAAAGCATACAGATCATTGGTGGCAAAAATATATTGTAATTTATAGACGTCTACACAAAATCCAGGGGTAAAAATGGATTTGATTTGAAATATTAGTCAAAATTATAACTAAGACTTATATAATGAATGTAACAAAAAAGTATGCACTTCACATCGGTGGCTAATGAATACTGCAAGCCTACAGATATGTACACAAAACAGAGGTTAAAATACAGATACGGTACCTGGCCTAAGTTATATTGCCTCTAACAGTAATTACGGCATCATATATTACGATGTAACAAATTTGAGTATCATCTGCACTCGCCGATTGCTCGGTGAAGTAGACTAGTGTCATCGCGAGAAGAGTCGCCTACGAAAAAAAAACAGAATCTTTCAAGATAGATCTTATCCTTGAAAGTGAAAACGAAATCAGGGTTAGATTTCTTCTCTCGTGGGTTGCACCAAGATATTTGTTAAAAGTAAAGTTATTGTAACATTTTACCTCCTGCTCTAACTTTATCAGATTTCTTTAAGTTAGAGAAGGATGTGAAATTGAAGGATGTGAAATGTTACAATCATTTTAACTATATCAAATATCGTGGTGCAACCTAGGCTTAAAACAACAGATAGCTGTGATGGTCTTCATCTCAGACAAGTAATTGAAAAAGGCCGTAAGTTATTGTGTTGTAGTCATATCCAGCTCCTGACGTCGGTACTTACGACTTACGACCGGAAGGATTTTATTCTACTGGAAGAGAATTCTTCCACTTGTGCAGTCAGTCAACCGAACGATGGCGATCAAACCATTCTAATAGGGCGACAGTAAAAATAACAAAGCAGGATGAGCAGTAGCGTCCCATGTAGTATTGAGTAGGACTTACAAGAGGCCTTACATTTGTCCCGGACAAAACCTGACATTGTAAGGACGCGACAAAAATATTAAGACGCGTTACTCTTTGCTCTTGTACTCTTTCGTAGTGTGTCACGTGTGTGATTAAGACAAAAAGTGTAACGTGATTGGTCTGAGGTGAGGACAATGAGGCTACTATTCCTCAAAACAGACCAATAAGCGCCGCGTATTAAAATGTCGCGGTAATCTTTGCTCTTTTGTACTCTTAAGTCAAGTGTGACGTGTGTGACTAGGACAAAGAATGTACTACCCCATAGGGTACGTTCGACCAAACGACCCCAACGATTGCGACCACGACCGCTGAAATTGTCGTTCCACTATCGCAAAAATACCGCGGGCGTTGAGCCAGTCCACTTCATTATAATAATAAAATTTATTGACACTATTTAATTTTATCAAAAATGACTTAACTTTTAATTTAAACAAAACCTACAAACTACGAAACCAATCTTAGCTCAATCATTAAAAAAATTCTGATTTACCCGCCGAAAGTGGGTAAAATTTATTATTTTACTTGACGTGTTCATCTTTGGGTCACCAATTTACATATATTCATCAAATTTCAACTCAATCGGTCGAGTAGTTTCGGAGCAAATTGGCTGTGACGGACGGACAGACAGACAGACAGACAGACAGACAGACAGACGCACGAGTGATCCTAAAAGGTTCCTTTTTCCTTTTAACGTACGGAACCCTAAAAAGAGGCTCCTCTTACAAACTCATTCTGAAAGCGTGTCCTACCCAACACAAGTCCCATGTTATATATATATATATATATATATATATATATAGCATATTTCCCCCTGTGGAGGAACGGGTGGAAGTGTTCCTCCGACATAATGGGAGGATCCTCCGACCAGGCGAGGTGGTAGCGGCCCAACGATTGACGTTGGGAAGTTGTATGTATACCAACTCTTGAGATAACTTTGTATGTGCGATGTAATTGGATAGACACGCCATCTACCGTACTAGACAAGAACTGTGAGGTTTCGTCTGTGTTCCACTAGTTGGCACGTTAATGTAGTGGACGCTACACCCCTAATGCCGCACCACACCATTGTGACTATCTTTGGGGGAGGCTTTGTCCATCATTGGATGACTTCGGCTGGAGTGATGATGACGAGTCTTATCCATCCAAATCTAATGTTACAATCACATACTCTTGCGTAGGTGTCCTCAAATAAGGTTGTATATGAAGTTGGGATATGCATAAGAATTATGGTGGTCTTTCTAATTACTTAAATGATTTGTTCAAAACCTTACATCAAAAAATAGGACAATTGAGAGATGCGCAGCCGCAATAAAAGCAAGAAAATACAAAATGATGTTAAGCAACTATTTTTTTTTTTTTTTTTGCTAAATGTGTAGTGTTCAGCACTATCGTGTTCCTGTCAGGTGGTAATGTACGGCCCTGTAGTTTCCGGCACAGAGGCATAACACCTTAGGCCTCAGGAGTGGTAACGCATCCGCATTTTGACCTCGGTCTTTGTGTGGGTGTCTATAGGCTGCAGTCTTCACTTAACATCAATGTGAACTGAATGCTTGTTTGCCACATCCATCGCATAAAAAAAAAAAAAAACAAAAAATTTTTACTAATTTGAATTCCGGTATTTATAAACTAGGTTGATTGTGGATTCTCTTATATAGGCCAGACAAAAAGAGATTTCTTATGGGGTAACCCTATTGCATAGGTTACCCCTTAATGAAGCGCTTTCTCTAAACGTGGGGATGCGCCACGGCGGTGGCGGTGGTATGTTGTCAACTAGTCCAAACTTTGACTGAGGCTCATTAAGCGCTTAAAGTTAACGCTTAATCTATCATAATGTTAGGGTTACCTTAAAAGGGATATGGTTACCCTTTCCTTGGGTAAGATTTTTACAGAATAACATGGCCTACGGTAGGACTACCCTAGTCCTGCCGTAAGGATAACGTCATGTTAAAGGGGTTTTAAAAATTAGCTGCTACTCCCTGGTCGTGCCATACCATGTGATGCCACGCCATCAGTAGATACCGGCCCTTAAATTTAAATCATACTCACTGCAATTTATTAAGCTTAAATCAGTTGAATCAGCATGAAAATTGTACATTACGGCAACATTGAACCAATTCAGGCGACGCATTCATAATTTAATTTAATTTATTATATTGGCCTTTACAATGATGACACCAATAATTGGCCTGTAATGAACAATCTCGTGAATTTTCCATTATTATTTAAAGTTTATTATACTGGACTGTATTGTTGGGATGTCAAAGGAAATTTGTTGCTCTCGACGTCCGCTCTGTCCCTATGTTTCGATTTAGAATACCGTTCTAATTAATCGTATGTTACGCAATATAATAAAAAATGTATAGAGTTGAAATAAAAGTAAGTTAAGATCTATAAGACTGGTTATCCTGAGGTCGCAGGATCGATCTCTGGCCGAAGTCACAAGGACTCTTTTGACACCATTTTTAACAGGATGAACATCTCAGAGGGCAGTTCAGTCTGTAATTTACACGTTCTAGACAGAAATAATCATGGCAAGTTTCATACATTGATTTGTACAAAAAAACCTATAAAAAGGTACAAGATAAACCGGATTAGAAATATTATCTAGGGAACTTAAAGAACATTTTCTGGTATGTAAATTATTTTTAAATCACCGGATTAAAAATCGTCTTTACTAACAACAGTAGAAGCACTCCATACTTAAGTTCATTTTCAAACTTTTTATTCCGGAGAGTTAAAAATATCAGGAAATGTTGTTTAGGTTCACTGGATAATATTTCCATGCTGTTTTACCGTGTACCTTTTTTTCATTTTTTCTGTACAAATCTTGCCGTGATCCTTTACGTGAAAACCGCACCGTCGTACACTGCCACGTGGCCCCAGTCGGTGTGGGGCGGACCTTCTCCCTGAAAATTAGACAGTGGCAAATAGCACCATATCAAACAGTTCTGCAGAGCACTCATTAGGTACTGCAGAAATCAAAAAGACGACATCTTAATTCTCTCAAAAGGCTATATTTAATCTTAATCACATCACAATGTATTATTTTTACTGGTGCTAGAGCTCTAGTAACGGAGTTCGCGGGCGTTGGCACCAACGCATTACCTAATATGCTTGCCGCTAAATGGTAGTGTTCAGCACTATCGTGTTCCGGTCAGGTGGTAATGTACGGCCCTGTAATTTCCGGCACAGAGGCATAACACCTTACGCCTCAGGAGTAGTAACGCATCTGCATTTTGACCTTGGTCTTTGTGTAAGTGTCTATAGGCATTAGTTAACATCAACGTGAATTGCATGCTTGTTTGCCACTTCCACTACATAAAAAAAATATTAGGCGAAAATAACATGCTACATAAAGTGACATTATTTCAAAAAACCGGTCAAGTGCATGTCGGACCACGCGCAGTGTAGGGTTCCGTAGTTACAGAGTAAGAGATGTAACGAAAAAAATTAATAAATATTTTCAATGGACTTGTTCGAAATTGTCGAGTAAAATACATTTGGTCGACTATAACTTGCAAACTTGCAAGGCCAACTTTCGTGTGATAGTTTTCCTTTTAATTTCGTTATATGTAGCTACTATCGCCGTAACGTTTGAATTTTTAACAACAACCGTTTAGTCTGTAGGGGGGGGGGGGGCACTTGAGTCTAACGCAAAATTTGCACTTTAAAGCTTAATAAGTCACGAACAGTTAACTAAATCGAAAAATGACGTTCGCAAACCCATGTTTAATGTTTTTAAAAGACCTATCTAACGATACCCCACACTATATGAAAATGGAAAAATAAAAAAAATATCCGCGCGTTACTATGAGGTTACTATGAGGGGAGGTTACCCTAAAAGTTTTTTTTTTCACGTTTTTATTCTACCACTTTGTCGGCGTAATTAAGGTGTATACTTGTGCCAAATTTCAAGTCTCTAGTACTAATCGTTTTTGCGCTAAACCGCGGACGGACAGACAGACAGACAGACAGACAGACGGACATGGCGAAACTATAAGGGTTCCTTGTTTACTACGGAACCCTAAAAATTACTCGGAAACAATACAAGTAACACGCTACAAGTTTTGCAACATCATCTTCACGATCCATAACAATAGTAAATATTAGAAGCAGAGTATCACTTCGTTTCCACAACGCTCCTAATTACGAGTATATGTAATCTAACTGAGAAAACCGCGATCAAATCCGTTGAGTAGTTTCGAAGTTATAACGTACCAGACAGACAGAGAGACAGATAGACACATAGATAGACAGACAGACAGGCAGACAGGAAAAAAATCAGTTTTTTGGTTTTTGTTACTTTTTTCTATCGCCCCTTATCAGTTTTTTAGTAAAATATTTAATGTACAGACACTACTATCAGTTTTTTGGTAAAATATTTAATGTACAGGCGCTAGATTTTACTGTCTTAGTATAATAAAAATGTATTGATATGTATATTATCAATGTAAACTGTATGATTATAATTATCTGCCACTTCCACCTCATTTAACATTTAATTTGGGTCATACTATTAAATTTACTATCGCTGTAAAACTTACCAGGAAAATAAAATGAAATAACATCATTATTTTACACGATATCCTGTTACACTAATTTACAATTATTAAACATTCAGCTTAGTTAAAATAAGTCTTACCTATAGAAACGACGTCAGTTCAAATTGAAACAAAAATGGAAGACAACGAGACAGAATCGAATATTGAATATATATATTATAATGTGCAAAAACCAGACGAAACGATACTAAACATTTTATATTGGTGTACGTTTATTAATGTGTTTAGTGTGTGTGTGATGTTCATCGGTCTTGTTCGGTACTTGTTAATAAAAAAGCCGATGCATTATTTGAATTTCAAACATGCGTTGTGCAGTGCTCTGCAGATGATGTGTCTCACGATCTTCTACTGTTCCCATACGGAGTCAAACTCATGGGACTCCATAACACTTTTCGAAATCATCTGTTATTTGAATTTATGCATACCACTCTGGACTTTTTGTGTGGCAATGCAATCATTCTGCAATTTATTTTTATTTCATAATGGCGGTAGAGTGCTCACAAAAAAGGAACTAACCACGTTTGTGTACTTTATAGCATTCTTCTTGCTCCTTTGTGAAAAGATTTTTGATTACCGTAAAACCTTCTTCTCACAATGGTTCAAATTAAATATTATCATATTAATGATGGCCGTACCGATGAACATTTGGTTTGGAATATCATGTAGCATGTTTCGCGAAAAATCTATTAGGTGCAAAGATATTTCGTCATCATTATTATTATATTTATTACTACTTATTTTCAGTGATTCTCTACTTCTAATATTTATTATTGTTATGGATCGTGGCGATGTAGTTGCAAAACTTGTAGTGTGTTACTTGTATTGCTTCCGAGTAATTTTTGAAATAACCTCTATTTATGTAGCGCGTTATTTTGGCCTAATATTACACTGTGATTAGTATTGAATAAAGCCTTTTGAGTGAATTCAGATGTTGTTTTTACTAGTAGGGGAGCCTAGGATGCTATTTTTGTATTTACTCGAGCGCATAAGATTAAGACATGGGAGATACCTTGAATCCTGTTGGTTTCCTCCATTAAATCTAAGGATTGTATGTAGGAAAGCGCCCGAATGGAAGCCCTTAAAAAATCAAAAGGTCGCCACAATCTTACTCCTCTTTCGAATCGTCTGAATTTTGAATAAGACAATTGTTTAGCACATTTTACATACTCTTGAAATATCTGACACGCTTTTGACACATGACGTTGATGCCGCGTCCTTTTCAAAAATATTTCATTCTTTCTAAAATGAAGGTGAAAAATTACTGATGAATGTCAGTTACTCATAGAGGATGTAAAGTAAACCCAATCAAAGCTCCCATCTAAAATTCTGACGATTTGGATGCTAGGCAAGCTCGTGGCGGAAACCCTAAGGTTCAGCCTTTTATAGAATATATTATATTATGTTTTTATATATATATATAGTACCTTTTATATATATCTTATATATGGTCGAGGTGCTGAACAGGGTACAAGGTATCTTCCATGTCTTAATCCGACGCGCTGGAATAAATTCAATATTTTGCTGCTGCAATCTGCTAACAATTTCTCAGAAAATAATTCAAATACGACAACCGGATGATCAACAACAGGGTCGATTTAGGGGAAAATAACCCTATTGCACTACTAATACGGTACTTATCTATGGGATTGCAAAAGCAAGGTATCGAAACAAAGCAGGTTCGATTTAAGGGAAAGAGCATTTTACTTTAAATCGACCCTGTTGTACATCACCCGGTAATGTAGTTAACATTGCACACGTGCGAAGCCGGGACGGGATGCTAGTTATGTTATATATATTGACGATGTGGACTGTATGCTTGTTTGCCACTTCATGTCAAAATGTACTGCTTAGGTGTTTGCCACTTCCATTTCATAAAAATATTTCAATCGACTCGTACTGTTAATTTTGCTATCGCGTACAACGTATCAGTTAGTTAATTAGAACTGATTCAATGATAAATAATATAATTATTTTACATGTTATCGTTCTAACTAAACATTAATTTTTAATTAAAATAAGTCTTACCTATAGAAAGGACGTCTGTTTAAATTGTAATAGAAATGGAAAACAACGAAACAGAATCAAATATTGAATATATATATTATAATGTACAAAAACCAGAAGACAAGATACTAAACGTATTATATTGGTGTACATTTATTAATGTGTTTAGTGTGTGTGTGATATTCGTACATCTGATAATGTGCTTGATATTAAAGAAGCCGGTGCATTACTTGAATTTCAAACATGCGTTGTGCAGTGCTCTTCAGATGATGTGTCTCACGATCTTCTACTATTCCCATACGGATTCAAACTCATGGGAATCGATAATACTTTACGAAATCATCTCTTATTGGACTCTATGTATACCACTTTGGACTTTTTGCATGGCAATGCAATCATTTTGCAATTTATTTCTATTTCAAAATGGCGGGAGTGTATTCAATAAGAAGGAACTATCCATGTTTGTGTACCTTATAGCATTTTTTTTCCTTCTTTATGAAAAGATTTTCTATTCCTGTAACACCTTCTTCTCACAATGGTTCAAATTGAATATTATGTTGTTAATAATGGCGGTACCGATAAACCTTTGTTTTGGAATATTATATAATATGTTTTGCGAAAGATCTATTACGTTCAGAGGTATTTCGTTATCATTATTATTAAACTTGTTAGTATTTATTTTAAGTGATTCTCTGCTTCTTTTGTTTATTATTGTTATGGATCGTGAAGATGATGTTGCAAAACTTGTAATGTGTTACTTGTATTCCTTCAGAGTCATTTTTGAAATAATCTCAATTTATGTAGGGCGTTATTATGGCCTAATAATACACTGTGATTGTCAATAGGATTAAATTTAGCCTTATAAGTGAAATGTCGTTTTATTCCATATCTTTGCGTGTTGTAATCGTTTTTACAGTGGTGAGTGCTCTGTGGAACTTTTTGATATGGTGCTACCGTCTCATTTACTACCCGCCGAAGGAAGAATGGGGCGATTTTATATTACTGTAAACTATTTTTTGTAGGAAAGATATAATATAATATAATATAATATAATAATTTATTGACAAAAACATTTTTACTATGGTTAATATTGAATCCATAGATTCCCGAACTAGTCTACACTGTATTTCGGGAATCAATGGCTTCTCCGAGTTATAGCTTCACTTAAAATTATTTTGTCAAAAAACATTAAACAAGGTAGATATATCAAGTAATCAAAAATTTTACAAACAGATTGTAAACAAGCATGGTTTTTACTGGTGGTAGAGCTTCAGTGAAGGAGCTCGCGGGCGTAAGCACCAGCGCATTACCTAATATATCCATTTAGCGGCACTTTATTATTGAACACTAGTTCCGCACAGGTATAGGTGGTAATGTACGACCCTGTAATTTCCGGCACAGGGGCATAACACCTTAAGCCTTTAAGGCTTTCATTTGATTTTGGATGGATGATGGATGTCTTGGTACGCCTGGTGTTGTGAGTGGTCTGGGCGGGGACCTCCGGGCGTCGGACTAGGGGATGCCCGTCGCAAAAACGAAGAAAAGTCCCAAGCTGGTTGGCGTCAGAGGTGTGCGCGTATTCCGCAGGCGACTAGTGTTGGCTGGAGTCAACGGTCTCAACTTGGGGAGGGCTCGGAAACGAGCAACCGACGGAATAGCGGATATACTGTGAAAGCGTTCCCGTGACCCCGCCACTGATGGCAGACGACTCGGAACACCGCAGGGTTTTAATGAGTACGAATCTCACACTACCCGCCGTTTGATCTCCTTTATGGCGGGTGTCCATGAAGATTTTCCTTGTGTAAAAAAGGGTCCGTGGGGTTCTAGTTCTAATGTCTTATTTAAAGTCATTTCGAAATGTTTGGTCGACACAAGGAATTACCGTTGCTATTCAATGTGACATTGTGGCCAATCTTCTGGGGACGTTAACACAAGAGGAAAGCGATGCGGTTATTCGATGTATGTAGGTATGTAGGTAAATAGACTTGGCCTGGATTGCACCACGATATTTGTTAAACTTAAAGTTTTTTTTTTTATTTTTTTATATGTTTTAAATGTGGCAAACAAGCATACAGTTCACATAGATGTTAAGTGATGACTGCAGCTTATAGACACCCACACAATGACCAGAGGTAAAAATGCAGATGCGTTACCACTCCTGAGGCCTAAGGTGTTATGCCTCTGTGCCGGAAATTACAGGGCCGTACATTACCACCTGACCGGAACACGATAGTGCTGAACACTACCATTTAGCGGCAAGTATATTATTGGAACATTTCACATCCTGCTCTAACTTTAACAGATTTTTTTAAGTTAGAGAAGGATGTGAAATGCTACAATAACGTTAACTTTAACAAATGTCGTGGTGCAACCCAGGCTTAGTAAATTAACGTAAGAAAGAAAGAATAACTGTTATTCGGCGCAGGGCTCATGACAAAACAATTAACAAAGATTTAAAGAAATTAAAAGGGAGCAGACATACAAAATAAAAAAGACAAATAATGTTTCATAGATAAAAAAAGTTTAATAATTGCTGTGTCACACGGCCGCGTCAAAAAGGTAATCAGTTCAGTTCACCAGTATCAGCAATAATCAGCATGTTGTCAGGTACATAAACCTTCATGTAGAGATGTACCTAGATAGATTTTTAATAAATAGGCACGGCCCTGCCATTTCCGGCACAGAGGCAAAACATCTTAGGCCTCAGGAGTGGTAACGCATCGCCACTTTGACCTTGGTCTTTGTGTAAGTGTCTATAGGCTGCAGTCATCACTTAGCACCAATGTGTACAAAAATTTGTTTCGGGTCTGGGTTTTTGTGTATGTGTTGTATGTGTACAACGGCACCCACGACACAGGTTTATACCTACTGTGGGGCTGTGAGTGTAAGCGTATTTTATTTTTTATTTTTTTTTTATAGATAAAGCCTAGTTCGTGATTCAACAATTCGGATGAACTAGATAAGAAATTCCGATTGAAATTACACAAAAGTTTAAACCGGAAAAGACATTACCGTGGCTAACAATTTCGTAGAAAATAATTCAAGTATAACAACCGGACGGGCGCGATGTACGGACCCCTTAATTTCGTGGCCTCACATTTTTTGTCTGCCTACTGTTTTTGAACTGACTGTAATTGCGTATGTAGACATAATGGCTGGCAAAGTATGGAAAAGAAGAAATTTTTGATTAAATGAAATAGATATTTATATATAGACTAAATATTTTGAGTATTCATTTTTAAATTAAAATCATTAAGTTATGTATAAAATAAGACATTTAATAAATATTATATTAATTTTTTTAATTAAAATCATTATGTTATGTATAAAATAAGACATTTAAATATGACAATGTGTAAAAATGTAATGTGTATGTATTATTTAAAATTTTTATGAAATTTTGCAGTGCCAGAAAATGGCAACTAAGTATTACTACAACCTATTTTAAGACCTTTATGTATCTACTTAGCAAATAAATGACTATGACTATGACTATGACCCATACGCGACCTAAATTAATATGAATTATAATTGGAATGAATTTTGAGTACGTAGGCTCCTTCATATTACACGCATTACCTAATTTAATAATAATGGCAACCCGTTGTACTTCCCACTGCTGGGCACGAGTCTCTCCCCTTTTTGGGGGGAGGCCTGGAGCTTACTCCACCACGCTGCCCCAATGCGGATTGGTGGAGATACGGGTTAGTGGCCAATCCGCTGTCGGATGTTTTCAAACCGCCCATAAGGCATCCGACAAGGTTTAACGACTGTTATCTATCGATAGCAACCGGGACCGACGGCTTAACGTGCCCTCCGAAGTACGGAAACGCGCATTTTAATTTGATACTAGCGGTCACCCATCACACACCCGACCGCGCCGTTGGTAGAGGGCGGGACACTTGACTCGAACGAAAATTGACACTCCAAAGCTTAATAAGTCACGAACGGTTAACTAAATCGAAAAATGATATTAGCACATCCCTAACATTTTTGAAAGACCTATCTAACTATACCCCACTGTACAGAAAACAAAAAAAATATATCTGCGCGTTACATGTAGGGGAGGTACCCTAAAAAATTTTTTTTTCACATCTTTGTTCTACCACTTTATTGGCGTGATTAACTTGTGCTAAATTTCAAGCCTCTAGTACCAATAATTTTTGCTCTAAACCGAGGACGGACAGACCGGCAGATAGACAGACGGACATGGCGAAACTATAAGGGTTCCTTGTTTACTATGGAACCCTAAAAATGATACAAGATTTTAAACCAATGGTTAAAAATTATATAAAAGCAGTGGTTAAAATTATACGAGATTTTAAACCAGTGGTTAAAAAGAATCCATCTCCATACTTTGCCACTTTAACACGATCCATCTAACGATGAGATTCGGCGCAGCATCCGGCTATTATCTTCATCTGTTTCGTCCGCTTACATACAAAGTATTGGATGCGGCCTTAACTAAGTTATTTGGTAATAAAACTTGCTTTTCATTGTAACTTTGTATGTAACTGACGGAGACATCTTTATTGGATTTATATCGTCTGTGGACAGGTTTGCGTGAAATGCTGATATACGGAAGTGGCAATCAAGTGTACTGTTTGCATTTGTGACGAAAGAGACTCAGTTTTTATAGGACTCTTTTGACGCCAGTTTTGAAGAGCCCCATATTGTAGCGCCGGGGGAACACCTCTGAGGGAAGTTCGTTCCACAATTTGCACGTTCTGGGCAGGATTGAACGAATCGGACCGTTGAGCGTTTCCAAGTATCCAATCTGTGCGGGTGGAACTTCTCTCTTCGGCGGGTGGTGCGATGTAGGAATGTAGACGATGGCACCAGATCGAACAGTTCATCAGAGCACTCACCATTGTAAAGGCCGTAGAAAATGCACAGAAATCCGATGTCTCTGCGCAGACTCAGATCTTCGAGTCTATCTGTAATTCCTGGGTCGTTGACGATTCGAATGGCACGTTTTTGAATTGAGTCAAGGGACCAAGCTGGTATTTAGGGGCTTTAAATGACGGAGACATATTTTTTTGGATTTATATCGTTTATTTGATAGGTTTGCGTGAAATGCTGATATACGGAAGTGGCAATCAAGTGTACTGTTCGCATTGCTGATGTAAGAGACTCTGTTTTGTTATACTTTTACTAGCTGACCCGACAAACTTCGTATTGCCTCAGAATGAAATAATGTGTCAGAGATTTGATAGATATGGACTATTTGTATGGGAAAATTAAATTTTGGGTTTTTACTATTTCCCTTCAATTTCTTCATATTTTATCATCTTACCTTTTAAACCTTCCCTGGACTTCCAAAACTAATTTAAAACTTTTGGTTTAGCCAAATCAGTCCAGCCGTTCTCGAGCTTTAGCGAGACTAACGAACAGCAATTGATTTTTATAGAAAGACTCGCCTTATTTTTGATCCCTCAGAACTGATTTTTTTTTTAATTGCATGCAGAGGTAAATGCTTGCATTCAATCATACACGCAAACACCCACGATTCGCCGGTTACGTTTTTGGCCCATGTAACAGGTGGCGAGCCTGTTGGCATCTCCGGGCACATAACCAAACTTCGAGGTACTGGGAATTTTCCATTACAATGGAAAAATCCCAATTAAACCAGAAATAAAGAACCTACCCGGGAATCTAACCCAGGACCTCAGCGTAGTAGTAGTAGTGGCCTGCAAACCGTAAAATCATTAAATGTATAAAGTATAAACATTTACTAATTAAGACTTCTAGAGCTCGTTACCGTTTTTTTTAATCCAGCGCCGAGCTGTGTATGACCAGTAATAACTATTGATACCCGCACTTCATTTCAGCGAACATCAAAATTTACGAGTGCTCTTCACTAAATAGTTGGTTCATACTGAGATACGAAAAACATTGTTCTTTTGTAAATTAATTTGACATTAAATTAAAATTTGCGCCTTCTAATGCGATAAAATGTATTTCACCTTTTATAAACTTCTATCATTGCCAATCTACATTTTAAGGAAATAAATGATTTATGTATGTATGTATCTTCACGCCAGGTCCCTAACGGGATAGGCAGAGAGTGTCGAGCGCCAGATATCCCGGTCCTGACACACCTCCCGTGCCTCATCTACCTTCATCATTCTCTTCATACATACACGCCGATTCCTAGAATAAGAATAAGAAGACTAGACCTAAAAGTTTTGTCTTCACCATTAGGAGATAGAATTCGACCTATTTGGTCATGGTAGGTTAGTATTGGTCTTCCTGGGTCTCCTGAATCTGTTTAGTCATTCGCTCATTCGACATTATTTATTTATTTATTTATTTATCACCACAATAACCTTAATAACTACACAGTTTAACATAATAAAAACATAAAAAGTCGTGAGTGATTATTAAAGTAAATTGTGGGAGACTGGTGCCTAAACTAAGCAAAGCCTGTATTTCAGGACACCAGCTCTTCCCTCATAAGAAAGGATTACAGAAATTCATGAAGAATACATTGTGCTAATAATAAGGTAGATTAGGTGGTGGTACATATGGATATATATACCTTTATTTTTTTTTAAATAGAGAAATAAAGTTAAATGTTTCACAAAATAACAAAGGCTAGTGTATAAATGAGCGCATGCGTGCGTGAATGTATATGTGTGTGTATGCGTGCAAGCGAGAGTGAGTGAGTGAGTGAGTGAGTGAGTGAGCGAGTGAGTGAGTGAGTGAGTGAGTAAGTGAGTGAGTGAGTGAGTGAGTGAGTGAGTGAGTGAGTGAGTCAGTGAGAGAGTTCATTCTTTCTACGAGTATAAGCCCGAACCATCGGATGCCTTTTTTCAATTTTGTTTAAGTTATGATGGTGCACAACAAGCAAGCGATTCCCTCTTGTTCTCACAGGGCTCAATAAAGATTCAAATGCTGAACACAATCACTTAACGGTCTCTCGGGAAAATATTTTCCATGCGATTAACTAATTTCGCAGCTATTTGCTTTACTGAATATAATATATATTCATTACCTGAAACCAAGGGTAGCCTTTGCCTATCTTATTTCATTAAAAAAATATATTTTTGAGTATTTCATTATGAACACGGACTTGAGGGGTTGCAGAAATACGACGGACCGTTAAAACTGAGAACAAATATTGTTCTTGTGGTACCGGTACCTATACCGTACACACCTATACGTACTCACCTCCGTATGACTTATGGTGTATTGTGGACGTATTTCTTATTATTTCGCGCCCTACGTGGACGGAATGTAAGTTTTGAAAACATACGGGGATGCGTTTTATATGAAACGAATATTATCTATACTTATAATAAAACTGTAGAAGTGTAAATTCTGTACATCAAACATATTTAAAAAAGAAATACCAGAGGATGTTACTAGATCGATACCGAACCCAAATATGTGATTAGAAAAATTTTTGTCTGTCTGTCTGTTTGTTCAAGCATCACAGAAAAACTACCAGTCCGATTACAATGAAACTTGGTATGATTATACTTTAACCTTTGGCTGGGTACTTTTTATCCCGGAAAAATGACTGTTTGTCTGTGTGTTTGTGCACGCTAATATCAAATACGGCTTATCCGATATGCGGGTTTCATTTATATATTGTGGTAAATTTCATATAACATTTAGTGTTTGTTTCATTTAAATCGGTCCAGAAATAAAAAAGTTATGTCAATTTAAAGAATCATATCGAATATTTTTAAGCTATTCTGTATCTTAGTTCTATCTTTACCTAAAAGGTAAAAACGGACCCTACGGATTACTAATCCTCCGCTGTCTGTCTGCCTGTCTGTCCGTCCGCCCGTCTGTCTGCCACCAGCCTGTATCTCATAAATAGTGATAGCTAGAAAGCTAACATTTTCACAAATTATGTATTTCTGATACCGCTATAAAGACAAAAACAATAACTAAAAATCTGTCTATTTGGCGGAGCTAATCTTGGGACCGATTTTGACGGGACTTTCACTAGCAGATAGGTAATATGATAAGGGGTAACTTAGGCTACTTATATCTCCATAAATCCATACATACATACATACCTACATACAAATAAGAATTGGAATGTATCCGACTGTGACGGGACTTCCACGGGTAGGTAGCTGATGTAATAAAATAACGAGTAACTTAGGCCACTTTTATCTCCATACATCCATACATACATACTTACCTACATACAAATAAGTAGAATTGGAGTGTATCCGACTTTGACGGGACTTCCACGGGTAGGCAGCTGATGTAATAAGTAGTAACTTAGACTACTTTTATCTCCATACACCCATACGTACATACATACCTACATACAAATAAGTAGAATTGGAGTGTATCCGACTTTGATGGGACTTCCACGGGTAGGCAGCTGATGTAATAAATAGTAACTTAGACTACTTTTATCTCCATACACCCATACGTACATACATACCTACATACAAATAAGTAGAATTGGAGTGTATCCGACTTTAACGGGACTTCCACGGGTAGGCAGCTGATGTAATAAGTAGTAACTTAGACTACTTTTATCTCCATACACCCATACGTACATACATACCTACATACAAATAAGTAGAATTGGAGTGTATCCGACTTTGACGGGACTTCCACGGGTAGGCAGCTGATGTAATAAGTAGTAACTTAGACTACTTTTATCTCCATACACCCATACGTACATACATACCTACATACAAATAAGTAGAATTGGAGTGTATCCGACTTTAACGGGACTTCCACGGGTAGGCAGCTGATGTAATAAGTAGTAACTTAGACTACTTTTATCTCCATGCACCCATACGTACATACATACCTACATACAAATAAGTAGAATTGGAGTGTATCCGACTTTGATGGGACTTCCACGGGTAGGTAGCTGATGTAATAAGGAGTAACTTAGGCTACTTTTATATTAGCTACGCCCACGACTTCGTCCGGGTAGATACTGAACAACCATATTTTTTCTCACGTGGACGAAGTCGCGGGCACAGCTAGTATTAAATATTAACAGTCATATTTTGAGACATAATTCTAATTGCAACGTCATTTAGTATGTAGGTACAGGTATCTGTCATGTATGAGGTACTTACGGTACTCAACAATTAACATTGCACATCGAGCCTGCGAAAGAGAAGATCGGCTCGTTTCGACTTCGTAGAGCGTTTTCTCTGTTGCACACTGCCTACGTAAGCACTGACAGTCCGGTATTGGTCAAAACTTGATCAAAATGGTCGACAAACGTCAAATACGTACGGTGCGAAAGAGATAACGCTCTACAGACCCGAAATAAGCCGAAGTCTCCTTCCTAGGCTCGATGTGCAATTTAAATTGTTGAGCACTTTATGTATATGCAAATACTAACGATTTGGATGTATGTGTGTATCTTCACGCCAGGTCCCTAACGGGTTAGGCAGAGAGTATAGAGATATCCCGGACCTTTCATACCTCATGATGTCAGGACCTGATACCTGATTTGGATGTCACGTTGTAAAATGGGGCTACGGCGAGCCTATTGTCAACTCCAAGCACATTGTCAAACTCCGAGCGTGGCACTAGGAAACTACTGCATTCATACATTCTGTTTCATTCATGATTCTCGCTCACCTCGCTCACCTCATGCGAATAAAAGCTATATACGATTAATTTTGGAAAAACAGAGAGTTCCCTGAGTGTACCATGCGAGAGAAAGGGGTTTACATACCCACAAGAGGCTGTGAGAATTAAGTAAACACGTTCGTAATGAGGTCATTACGCAAAATACGCGGTGCAGATTACCCAAAACTTTCCAAATTAGGCTTTTGCGGATTAACAAATGACAGGTTTATTATGAAGATTTAATTGGAAAATGTAGAAAACACGTTCTCAAGTAGAAACGTCATCTACATCTTCCAGGTTGTTGTATATAAGTTTGTTATAAACTGACAGTTAATTGTAATATTTCTATTTTTCGCAATTACACATGCGAGTAAACTTTAGAAATTAAAGAAAAAACGGAATGAAAATTTGACTTCGGGCAGGAATCGAAGCTTCCTGCCCGAAGTCAAACACGCTGAGTTTGTTGGGTAGCGGAGTTCTTCTCAGTAGTGCCTGCACTTGGAACTCTGCTAAGTGATTTACAATGATTATGATGAACAGATTTTTCTTTTCTTCTATGAAGGAATTGAAAAATTTGATGATTTACATATCAGTCCAGCCGCTTTACCACTAAGCTACCGAAGCCCCAAACCGATGCGTCATATATTGCTTTCCCTTTTTGATTTTTAACCGATTTAGGTTCGATGATTCCTGCCCGAAGTCAAATTTTTCTTTACGTTTTTTCTTTAATTTCTAAAGTTTACGTGTTATTCCGAAAAATAAATAGTACGATTTATATAACGATTAAATTTTATTATTAAATTGGTATTCATTAATACCTATTGGATTATTATTATAAGTCATTCACTATTGGTAGCTTATAACCCGACAATGCAAAAGTGTCCTTGTAGACCAATTTTAAATAAATGATTTAAATTTTGAAATTGAATTAAAGCAATACCGTCCGCAGATCTGACGTAGCGGGGCTGTCCCGAAAATACAACCGTATGTGAACCTGAAATTAATAAAAAATAGCGTTAAACTCGTATATCAGTTGTTTCAACAAAGAAAGGTATTGTGATTTGTGATGTGTTTTCAGATTGTATTATAACAGTGTTTGGTCTTACTTGATTAAGTTTTATTTTTCTTTAAATTCACACCTACAAAGATAATGTAGAAAAAAAACGTAACTTCAAGTTTGTAATCCCCGAAGGGGTAGGCAGAGGTACAATTGAATATTTCTCCGTCCCCTCTGAAAACAAATTGCTCTTTTAAATGCGACAAGTGAAAATAGGATCAAATTTTCATCAAAAGGATACTTTTTTTTCATGCCTGAGTGGTTTACCGTGGAATACATAATATCTTTATTCAATTTACAAAAAATACAAATTGCAAATTTAAAATGCTAAAGCCTTAATTGAATACACAAATCAAATTTGGTTTGTATTGCTAAACAAACAATCCGATTTATTCCGAACACTGTGTAACATCGATAAATCGATTCTAATCACCTATTTTGATTCAAAGCGAATGATTCAACGAAACGGGATTCGTTCAACGATTAATTAGTACCATCGATCGTTTCAACGAAAACACTACCCACAAACGGTCTTGTGAATTCAACTGAAGATAATAGGATTTAGTTCGATCTAACGTTTGGTCAAATATTTGGGGTGTGTGGCAAACATTAATTAAGGGGATTATTTGGTTTACCATATATACCCGCGAGTACTCGGTTTATAAGAGTTTCAAATATCCCCAATTGTGATAGACTGGCCCCGATTGGGGATAAAAATGTATGTGTCTAGTAAAAAAATATTTAAAAATAGGCAGAGATATAAACTTATCAACGAGTTCTATAAATCTACTGGCAAGATTTTTTATGTCATGAAGTGGCAAACAAGCATACAGTTTACGCTGATGGTAAGTTAATCTAGCTTTTAAACATCTATTTCAATGTCCATGATTTGTTACACTGAGACCTAAAGTACTTTAAAATACCTCTGTGCCGAAAATTATCGTCCTATATATTACCACCTGATAAGAATACCCTTCACTGGAATACACGAATGAATTCCAAGTATTTTTTCTTTGTGACCCATTTACTCTGGGGCCTGTGTGTTAAAAACCACTGTATTACTCATGTTGTACATTCTTGAAGCACGTCTGCAAGAGTGCGACAAACACTGGGTAAAATGATTTTTGGTTACTACTTGATCCACGTCTCCGACGTTAAGCCTTGATACTACTTGATACTATGCCTTGATGCCAGGAGATACTATAGGCCACAAGTGTTTGCACAAGCACAAGTGCACTCTCTATTCCCTCACTCTAATAACTCAGATCGGACGGCAATCCGACACCACTGGGGAGTGATAATGACCGGCCGTGTTCACGTACTCCTGAAGTCATAAATACCGGAATCTGGGCTACTATCTACAGATAATTTATTTTTGATATCATTGAGGCTCGCCACCTGTAACATAGGACAAAACGTAACTGGCGAATCATGAGTATTTGGATGTGTGCTCGAATGCATGCATTTACCTCTGCCTACCCGTTCGGGGAACACAGACGTGAAGTTAAGAAAATATAATTGGGTATATGTGTTCCAATTTCCCCCGGAAATATTTAATACATCATCTAGAAATACGAACGTAGTAACAGCTGCCCCTAATCATAACTAACCTAGCCCCACAAGAAAATACGAACATCTACAGTCTTATCACGTTAGCCTGTAGGCCTCTAGTCTTATTTCAATCGATGGCTACTTTATTTGTCTTTGTATTTATCGATAAAAGACCTTCGCCTATCCCTTATCACTAAATTGAATTGTTACGGCACACAAAATGGGGATTATGGGACCACTGAATATGGTTAGGGTTGTGTGAAATATTATTTTATTTTCGATTCTAATTTTTGTTAACTTTAATTTCGATTGAATTTTGATTTAGATTGTTTTTGTCTTTGTAGTCTAGTGGTCAATACTGGTACTTGAGGTTTATTTGAGGTTTATGGGTTCGATCCCGGGTCGAGGTAGTAAGTTCTATTGGAATTTTACAGTGCTTGGAAGATTTCCAGTGCTGCCTTCGGTGTTTGGTAATGTCGCGGGTAAGTCAATAAGTTTGTTACATATTTACATGGGACAAGATGTATTTGGTGTGTTTGCATGCGTGCATTTACTTCTACCTGTCCATTCAAAGAATACAGGTTAGATGTTAAGCAAATATATTCCTATATGTTTTTAAGCTTCTGATGACTAAAAGATAATTTTATTAATTAATTATTTAATTTTCATTCACATTAATTACATAATAGATACAAATTTCTGTGTCTTACTGAATAAAATTTAAATGAAAGCAGTAAAATTTCCACTTTTCTTCTTCTTTTCTTCAAGAAGAATAATCCAACAAATTAAAATTCATAATAAGTTGTGTTATAAGAATATACAATTTACGGTCTAGATTATTATTTTTGGAGAGGGATTTTAAATAAAATAATCTGGTTTGCGACAACCCTAGCCTAGCTCGCTTATCTGTCGCATGATTAAACTCTCGAGCGACATCTTGCAGAATACAGCAAAAGTCCCCACTTTTCTTTCTTGCACTAGTTTTTTATTCCATAATACACAATGTAGAGTTGGCAATAAAAGTTGAAAAAAAAATTGTTTTTCGACCTGACAAATTTAATTGAGCAGTTAGGCCTAGTCATAATTTAGTAAAAATTTATTTGTTAAGTTCGTAACACAAATATTCAGGGCCGTACAGCAAAATAGATGAAATGCATTTTTAAGGACGTTTTTTATATACAGACATGCAGTTCACAATAGTTAACATAGATACTAAGTGACTGCTGCAACCAAAAAACATCTACACAAAAACTAAACAAAATGCGTTGTCACCCCTGAGGCTTTTTTAAATTGATTTCACAGATATATACAGAGTGTCCCAGAAATCAACAATAAACCGAAAACGGGTGATAGGCCAAGTCATGACAGTTATCAAAAAAATGGTAAACAAAAAATTGTCATGTATTTTTAATATTGTAAGGATTTTAAAAAATATCGGAAAAACCGACATCCTGCGATGATCCTTCACGTCCCAAGACCACAAATATTACTTAATTGTCATTTTCCCCTCTGTATTATAGTCATGACTAACCCTTCTGTAAACTACAGTATATAATTAAATCCTAATAATATTAAAAATACATGACAAATATTTTTGTTCACATTTCTCTAATAACTGTCATGACTTGGCCTATCACCCGTTTTCGGTATATCGTTGATTTCTGGGACACCCTGTATGTGAGACGTCATCTGTCTAGTTTTTATGTGAAAGTGTGGCAAACTGACTTCTGGAAATGAACAGTGCTACCAATGGGATTGTCCTGTCTACACCGGGAACAACAGGCAAATCCGTTTTAAAATTGATTTGACAGATTTTTATGTGAGACGTTGCCCTGTCATTTGTCATGTTTTTATGCGAAAGTGTGGCAAATTGACTTCTGGAAACTGGAACCATGCTACCCATGCTACCAAGTGGAGTGTCCTGTCTATTACAGTACAATTTTTACATCTATGATTGTGCCAATAAGATTTTTTCGCTTTCGTCATGTTTTGACGTCTGGAATTTTACCACGTGACAAGTGTAGGAAATATAAAAAAAAATACTTGTCAGTGTTTTTGCATCCATTACGTCGCGTTATGATGACAGTGAAACAGCGCCGAGACAGCTGTATGGGCGGACTACAATGGGCTTTATGTTCCCACCTGCAGCCCTATTGAATAGTCTACCTTGGTACACTTTACATTTTTTTTTCATACATATATATATATATATTTACGAAAAATATACTTGCGAGGATTTTGGTTGATAACAATATCGTCTACTTGTAGTGTTCAGCACTACCGTGTTCCAGTTAGATGATGTATGGTCCCGTAATAACTATCAGTCAAGTGACCAGGGACTGAATTACCGCTACTTTTTTGGTATCGATACTTATTACCGCTACCCTTAACGTTAAAAACTACCCAAATTATTAACGCTACCAGTAAGCCACTTAACGTTATCTCGTTACCAGTATTAGTAGCGGTAAAAGTAACAAAATTTTACCGGTAATTATTCCTCTATCTCTTTCTAACATCGCTAGCTTGTTTCTTTCCGTGTTATTGGGTCTTTGGTTTACCTATAAAATGCCGCTTTTCATGAAATAAATGAAGCGGATTCTTTTTCTTTATTTCGTCACTATCGACCAAAGTTTTTGGACGACCACGGGGTTCATTTTTTAAGTCAAAAATTCCAGAATGGAAGTGGGCAAACCAGTAACGGGTGGTGCGTTCATATACACCTAGTGTTCGCTGCGTAAATGTAGTTGATGTTGCGTGTCGCTTGTGCCGCTTTGCTGATGACGACGAATAATGTTCGAATGCGTTAAATCAAAACACCTATACCTATCTATGAAGAAATAAATGTTTTTTTACTGGTGGTAGAGCTTCAGTGATGGAGCTCGAGGGCGTAGGCACCACCACATTACCTAAGTTATCTGGCGCCATAATGGTAATGTTCAGGACTACCGTGTTCCGGTTAGATGGTAATGTATGGCCCCGTAATAACAATCACAGAGGCAATAGATCTTAGGCCTCAGGGGTGGCAACGCATCTGCACTCTGACTTCTGGTTATTGTGTAGCGATAGCGTGGTTTCGGTGCTAAGTTTTTCGTGGTGCCGTGTATTCGTTGTTATGTGATTCGAATTAGTAAACTTACTGGTACGTGGTATTCGGTGGTAGACTTTTCGAAGTCCGGTATCACATCCGTTCGAAATGAATAGGTATCTTTTATTTTGATTAGATAAATATACAAATAGATACATACAAGGGCGGATTCACGGGGAGAATCATGGGTTATTTTTTCTTTATAATTTTATTTATGACTACTATGACCACTTTAATTCTACGCAACTTCGTCCGCGTAGAATTTAACTTTATATTATAGTCTATATCTATCTTACTAATAAATAGAACTGCAGTGTCTGTTTGTAATATTTTGAAGTTACTTACATATCTAGTTATATACCTACGGTCCATATAATTCTATGCCTACTGTACTTAATTAAACAAAAAAAAAGATAGTAAGTAGGGTAAGCAGGGGTAATAGCGCTCACTGGGTAATGGCGCTCACCACTGTAACTCAGTCAAATTAGAACGTAGCAACACGTCAGGCCCTGTGAAGCGCGAGGATAAAGGTCCACTAATAGACCGCAATGCACACGGACAGTCAGCTCACGTCATGCAACCTGCATTTCTTCGTTTGCGGCCGCACTGATCTAATTTTGGGATAAGTGTTTTTTGGTTGTAAGTCCAAAACTTAACTGCTTATAAATAATTATATTAATAAACAATTTTATTTTTCTGACAAAAGACCTATTCTAGTTTGTTATAATACAATCAATTTTCAATAATGATGTAGGGCTTTTTTATAATTTCAAATTATTGACAACACGACCACGTTTGGGGTTATACCGCTCATGTGAGCGCCATTACCCCTTAGTGGCTTATTATTTTTTATTGTTGTAGATATGCCTAGAAATCGTCAAAGAGCCACCGCTAAAGCAGCTTAGACCGAAAAGACCTTCAATCTGTTAAACTTGCAATTGAAGCAATATAACATACCATTTAGTTTTGATTAATGGTTTTTACAATAAAATCTTCAGAAAGTAAAGATGAACAGCACCTTTGCGATGACGGCAGTGCTGACAAAATGTATGTAAACAATGAAAATTATAAAAAATCTATTATTTGGGAAGAATTTGGTAAAAGTAACAAGTTGTGGTTCGCAGCACCATCTGCGGCTCATGCTATATGATCAGAGCGAGATTCGCCAGAGGGATACATCTGTGATTTATGTGTCCAAAAGTAAAATATTACTATTTGTAATTTGTATTACCCCTAATGGACATATTTTTTTCATATTATATTAAAATAATTGAAGTTGCTTTGACATCAAAAACTTTACTGTATTTGTTATCAAAAAAGGCTAATCTTACGTGCAAATGGGGATATTTAATGCTAATTTGTGACTGTACACTGTGCTTTTATTGTTTAAAGCAAATCTCATTAAAATTTCCTTTCATTTGAAGGTGTCTAATATTATATACTATAACTCTCGACCCTGAGCGTCATTACCCCAAGTCAAGGGCAATCAAGCTCAAACGCATTTTTTTTAAATGTTTTCCTACTACTAGTAGGTCAAAGATATATGTTATTGTTGTAAAATTTTTGATTCCTAGATAATTAAAGATTTTGTTACTTGTCTTAATTTTGATTTATAATAAATAATTTATAAAATAAAGCATATTTTCCTTAAGTGAACGCCATTACCCTTGCTTACCCTACCTAAATATTATGTCAGCATGTAAAGAAGCGCGCATGGCCCAGCGGCTGGTGTAGATCGTAAGCGATCTGCTCGGTTAAGCACTACGGGCGCGGTCGGGTAGTGTGATGGGTGACCGCTAGTGGCAAATTAAATGCGCGTTTCCGTGCTTCGGAGGGCACGTTAAGCCGTCGGTCTCGGTTGCTATCGATAGATAGCAGTCGTTAAACCTTGTCGGAGGCCTTATGGGCGGTTTGAAAACATCCGACAGCGGGTTGGCCACTAACCCACCCACCTCCACCAATCCGCATTGGAGCAGCGTGGTGTAGTAAGCTCCAGGCCTCCCCCCAAAAAGGGGAGAGACTCGTGCCCAGCAGTGGGACGTATAATGGGTTGCCATTATTATTATTATTATATGTAACGTCAAAGCAGCAATGTAAATACCGACTATAAAATCGCTATCTAAATTGAGAGCACCAAAGATACCGAATATGTACGGTAGTACACCATGGACATAATATTCTCCTGGTGTGGGAATTCATTCGGGACAGCCTCGATTCACCTCTCGGATCCTCTTACCGTTAAGAAACCTTGGACCAACGTAGCACTAAAAAAAACAATCTCCAGCACTCAGCCCAATACAAAAACATTTTATTGGTCTGAGCTCCAGCAATTTCAATAGTAGACAATTATAGAAAGTAACAAAACAAGTATAGAAAGGAGATTGGCGGGTTTCTTTACGAGTGTTCGACTAGATTACGCATAAAAAATTATTCGGTAACTACAAACATTTAAATGAAACCACACCATAATCACCTATTCAAATGATTTGTCCAGTCTAATAAAGTAGCAAAACGTAACGATGCAAATCGAAAGAAATGCGCGCGTACCTACCTATGTGGCGCGCGTGTTACGAGCCGTCGTCGACGCGGTGCGGTACGGCAACGCCGCATCAAATTTTGCTAGTGAATTGTGAATTAACGTTAAAAGTAACGTTATTTAAATAACGGTAATCATTTTGTTATAACGTTACTCTTAACGCTATAAATGTACCATAATCATAACGATACCTTTTGGTAGTTTTACCGGTAATTGTGAAGTATCGTTAACAGTCCCTGCAAGTGACACATCAATTGAGGTCGTAGGGGTGGCAATGCATCTACATTTTGACCATGGTCTTTGTGTGGGTGTCTATAGGCTCCAGTCATCACTTAACATCAATGTGAACTGCACGCTTGCTTGCCACATCCATCACATAAAAAAAAACTAACAAACAGCAATTGATTTTTATATATATGTATAGATAAAAAACAGTTCCATACACGTGTATATAAGTCTAATTCTATTCATTTCAGTTCCCTAGAGACCATTTTCCAGTACTTACCACACCAATAATAATTTTATCTGGTGGAAGAGCTCCAGTGACGGAGCTCGCGGGCGTAGGCACCACCGCATTACCTAATTTACTTGCCGGTAAATGGTAGTATTCAGCACTATCGTGTTCCAATCAGGTGGTAACGTATAGCCCTGTAATTTTAGGCACAGAGGCATAACACCTTAAGTCTCAGGAGTGGTAACATCTGCATTATGACCTTGATCTTTTTGTGGGTGTCTATAGGCTGCATCACTTAACATCAATGTGAACTGCATGCTTGTTTGCCACTTCCATTACATAAAAAAGAACTAACGAACAGCAATTGATTTTTATATATATAGATAAAATACAGTTCCATACACGTGTAGAGAAGTGTAATGTTGATATTATATTGTTAATTTTAAGCTTGTTTAAATTATGGAAAATTGTAAAAATATGCCTAACAGATATTTTTAAAAGAGCCGACTGAGTTTTTTCCGGCAAGTTTTTCTCAGATCATATTGGCCTTTGGAACTTTGCCGGTGAATGACAAAGAATTACTCTTTTTCTTTTCTTTTTACTCTTTGTTATAAGTTTGTAAAGGGGAAAAGAGACATTCTACTGATATACTTTTTACATTAGTTTATGACATTTAGTTTTATCTTAGTGATATTCTTGACTTTACATATATTTTTTATCTTGTTTGACATGTATATCAATTGTTATTCGCTTTAATTTATTTTGTTTGTTTTTGACGTGTCATAAGAGGTGCCTGTCACCCTAAATGAATAAAATGAGTTTCTGACGTCTAATCCACTTACGGTAGTCCCATCAGAACACCAGCGCTGTAGTGCCAACTTCAGCAATCAGCTGAGATGGGTACCATTTTTTTGGTCTCACACATACATCATGCCTAGTTAGTGTTAAGTTGTCTGTTGTTATTATGTTTTTTTTTTTTTTTTTTTATTATTCCACTTATTTATTGATTCAACTTATTTTATAATTTTTTACATATGTATGTATAAAAAAAAACAGCAAATATATATATATAAAAAATTAAAAAATAGTGTGCCGCCGGCAGCGAGAGCAGGGTCCAAGCTGCCGGTGGTTAGGGACACAGAGACAGGAACCTCCTCACTATGCGTGCCGTGCCGAGGAGTACTGCTTTCTGTATCAGACCCTTGATCCATCCACCTAGCGAGAGCCTCTTGAGATGTTCGTCGAGGCTCTTCGCTATCAGCCCGTTCACCGATACGACTATCGGCACAATGATGGCCGAATCCACATCCCACATGGCGACAACCTCGTGAGCCAGATCAATTTTTTATTATTATTGTTAATTTAGTGATGTATTGTGGGTGTCAAAAAATAAACTATTTCTTTCTTTCTTTCTTAATCCTATTAATTTCAGTTCCCTAGAGGCAATTTTTCAGTACTTACCACACCAAGCGAACATTTTCTGTAACATAAAGGTTATGATATTTAGAAAATCGGACGTTAACTTTTTGCTAACAGACAGTTTAATTGAGGGTGGGGCCGGTAATTGGCCTTTTCGCTTGTTTAGGAGTTTTGGGTGGAAAGTTGGATGTTCAGTTTTGGGGATTTTCAGTTATTATTCGAAATTCGAAACGTGAGTTTGTCCGGAATTTGGTGCTTAGTTTGATTTTGTAATCGCACCGTGAATTAGTTAACTATTTTACCTTTTAATGGAACGTAATTAAATGAGTTACTTAATGAACAGGTAATTTTCAGACATGGGTTTAGTTATAAATTTAAAACAGGAGTTTTCTGGCTGTTATTTTGAGTTATAATTTGATTTTGTGTCTTTTTATGTAATAAAAGTGACAAACAAGTTAAGTATAGTAAGTGATGACTGCAGCCTATAGACACCCACACAGTGACCAGAGGTCAAAATGCAGATGCGTTGCCACTCCTGATTCCTAAGGTGTTATGTCTCTGTGCCGGAAATTACTGGGCCGTACATTTGTTTTATTTAGCTATGTAAACAAAAACGAATTATGGAAATGTTTGTGAGCGCATAAATTCCAAACAACCGCACCAAAATTTGATAAATCTCTCTTTCATGTGTTCGTGATTAGCAGGAAATTTTCGTAGGAAAATTATTTTAAAAAAATAAAAGAAAATATTTAAAAATCTGCTATACACGCATTGCGGTGTCAGTTAGTTTTTAATAAATGGAAATAACAAAGGATTGGTTGTTTTTTATAAAAAAAAAACGTAACTTCACGCCTGTAATCCCCGAAGGGATAGGCAGAGGTAAATGCATGCATTGAAGCATACATGCAAACACCCACGATTCGCCGGTTACGTTTTGACCCATGTAACAGGTGGCGAGCCTGTTGCCATCTCCGGGCACATTACCAACCTCCGAGGTACTGGGAACCAGAAAATGGAAAAATCCCCATAGAAGCAGAGATAAAGGATTTTAAACTGTTATCTCTGATAGTCCCCGACCCGGGGATCGAACCCAGGACCTCCAGCGTAGTAGTGATGGCCTGCAACCACTAGGCTACTGGGGCAGTTACTAGTTTTTTATATGTATTGTTTTTTTTGTATTTTATGTATGAACTGTCTCATAATGGTAACCTGCTACTGCTACGCTAGGTTTTGGGTTCAATGCCCGGGTCGGTAGATAAGTTCTTTAAGTTTTTTCGTTTTTCGAAGGCCTCCCAGTGCCACCCTTGGAGTTGCCACCGTTAGTAATGGGTTCGAAGATGTCAAAGGGTCGCTACCTATTTCTAGGACAATAGGTAATCGTCGAATAGTGCGTGTTTGCATGAATTCTTGAATGCATGAAACCATTTTTTTTATGTTAGCAAAGTGGCAAAAAAGCATGCAGTTCACATGGATGCTAAGTGATGACTGCAGGCTATAGACATCTACACAAAAACTAGAAGTCAAAATGCAGACTCTTGAGACCTTTATTGTTATGTCTCCCAACTGGTTATTACGGGGCCATACATTACTATCTAACCGCAGCACGATAGTGCTGAACACTAATATTTGGCGGCAGATAGATTAAGTAATGCGGTGGTGCCTACGACTTCAAGTCCTTACACTGTAACTCTACCACCAGCGATTTCCCTAAAATGATGTGATTAAGGTAGTTCCTTACAGCTAATCTTACTGGTGATAGAGCACCAGTGACGGAGGCACCACCGCATTACCTAATATACTTGCCGCTAAATGGTAGTTAGTGTTCAGCACTATCGTGTTCCGGTCAGGTGGTAATGTACGGCCCTGTAATTTCCGGCACAGAGGCATAACACCTTAGGCCTCAGGAGCAGTATCGCGTCTGCATTTTTACCTTGGTCTTTGTGTGGGTGTCTATAGGCTGCAGTCATCACTTAACATCAATGTGAATTGCATGCTTGTTTGGCACTTACCATTACATAAAAAAAAACAAATGAGGCATCGATAAAATTAACAAATAAAAATAAATACGTTGTAAGCCCTACCTAAAGTAAAACTGGCTGACAATAATTTGTTCTAAATAAAGGACGCCTTTATAAAGTAACATGAAACAAACCAGCCTGGGTTAATGAGACTGTTTAATTAGTCTACTCTATCCAGGTTTTTATTTTGTCGACCTATTTTCTAGATTGAAGGTTATATCTGGATGAAAATTAAGTGTTGCTCTTTTTATAAAGTTGAGTTGTGTAATAGGAAGATGATTAAAAACGGATGATATTATTCGCTTCTTTCTTTTAGCCGTGCGATTCTTTTTCAGAAATATTTCCGAGGAAATACTGAGTTTTAGTCATGTTAAATAAAAACACACTGGGCTTTGAATATTATTCTGTCGTTTAAAAATATGTTCTTCTTAGAGATTTCTTGTACGATGTGTAGTGTGAGTGTGTACATAATTATTTTTAAAGTTGTAAGTTCAGTAGTTTCGGAGATAATGTGAAGAGAATGGTCAATTTCCTTATTTCATTATATAAGTTCAAAACTAATAACTTTCATAACAAGAACTTTCTCTTTTGAGGTAAGTACGAAACCTATAAAAAAGACTCAACCTTATAGCTGACAATAATTTGTTCTAAATAAAGGACGCCTTTATAAAGTAATATGAAACAAACTAGCCTGCGTTAATCAGACTGTTAATTAGTCTACTCTTTCAGGTTTTCATTTTGTCGACCTATTTTCTAGATTGAAGGTTATATCTGGATGAAAATTAAGTGTTGCTCTTCTTATTAAGTTAAGTTGTGTAATACGAAGATGATTAAAAACGGATGATATTGATTCGCTTCTTTCATTCAGCCGTGGGATATTAAATTTATCCAATGCAATTTATATCAAAAAGCTTTTTTATCTACTAAAATAAGGTTAAGAGCGAGTTGGACTTACGTACCAGGGGCTCCGTGCAAAAATAAGTTTCTGATATCATTGTCGGAAAAACAATTGGCTAACCGCCAAATACTCAAACGTTACTTAAATCTAAGTGGGACTTAAAAGTATTTTGTCTTTATAAAACACGTTCAAATGATAGAAATAGCGCACATTTGAGCGTTGCTTAAAATTGAGTGTCGTTGGAGTATTCGGCCATAAGCGACTTAGATTTTATGTTTTATTAAATTGTAGGTACTGAGAAGATTTTTTGGACGGCCAGACAGACAGAAATGTACCTACTGAGGCAATTCATCATATCATCCGAATGATATCCTCTGCTGGACCAAAGAGGGTATGTCATAATCGCCACGCTTGGCATACGGATTGGCGATCGCAGTGGCGGTAGTTTTATAGCAGGACGCTACTGTTTAACTTTTTTGATGTCAAGAAGGTGGCAAACAGGCACGCAGCTCATCGATTTTAAGTGATGACTAAAGACACCTACACAAAGACCAGAAGTCAAAATGCAGATGCGTTACCACTCCTGAGGACTAAGGTGTTATGCCTCTGTGTCGAAAATTACAGGGCCGTACAATACCACCTGATCGGAACACGATAGTGCTGAATACTACCATTTAGCGGCAAGTATATTAGGTAATGCGGTGGTGCCTACACGCGCGAGCTGCATTACTGGAGCTCTACCACCAGCGAAATATCGTAAAGAAGTCGCTATTATTACCCTTAATAATTGTTTTATATTAAATTTTCGCAATAACACATGTGAGTAAAATTTCAACAATACTGAAGGAATAATATAAACAATATTGCAGTATAATTTGATCTGCACGCTATTCCACTCCAATATCAATCAAATAGAGTCTCGGAATTATTCGCCGTGTCACCCCTTTGACAGCTGATAGACAGTTATAACTAGCTTATAAGACATACCTACTGGAATAGTATAGTTAACTATAGTTCATAATATGCCACGAATAAATTATTATAATCAGACATAACATCGATAATGCTTGCATTTGATTGGTCGAGCCATGGTTATTTCGCCGAGTGGCAAGGAAAGTGCAATAGCCTGACACGCTGCGGTGTGTCCTTTTTATTAGCCGTAGTAGAGGTACTGGAAAGTGTTTCTAGAAAGTTTCAAATTAGATCTTGTGAAAGTTTTTCATTTACATTGAAAATAACCGTCACACCGTGGGATCCCTCCCACGGTGTGTCTATTTACGTCATATTTTTTTTGGCTTAGTTACACTTTACATTATTATTTGTAAATAGTAAATAGGAAAACTATAAAATGTTTATATAAGGTTGGGGAATAAGTTTCTTCGCATTTTTAAGATAATTCAAAATATTTTTTAATTTAATTTATTTAAATTTAACTGAAGTATGTATGTACCATTTTGTTCGATAACCTTTTGCCATCTTGTAGGTAGGGACATGATCCCATTGCTATAAAAATTTTGGGACTTCTCATCAAAATACCGCGACAAGTGGATTTGGCAGTCCTCTCGTGATGTTAACCTAACATTGCATAAAGAATTCTGAAGAGACCGAAACAGGTGGAAATCTGAAGGTGCAAGGTCAGGACTATACGGCGGATGCATTAACACCTCCCAGCCAAACTCTCTTAATTTTTGCTGAGTGGCTATAGATGTGTGAGGTCTAGCGTAATCATGATGAAACACCACACCCCTTCTGTTGATCAATTCTGGCCGTTTTCTCTCAACTTCTTGCTTTAATCTCATCAGTTGTTCGCAGTAGAGTTCAGAATCGATAGTCCTGCCTGGTGGTAATAGCTCATAATGAATAATGCCCTTCCAATCCCACCACACACACAACATCACCTTATTGCGAGTTAACCCGGGTTTCGCCACAGTCTGTGAAGCCTGACCGGCCTTTGACCACGACCTTTTTCGCACGTTCTTGTCGTACGTGATCCACTTTTCATCACCAGTTATCAGCGTCTTCAAAAATGATTCGGTTTCATTACGTCGTAATAAAGAATCACAAATGAGTACACGGTTCATTAGGTTTCTTTCAGTGAGCTCGTGAGGTACCCAAATATCGAGCTTTTTTTTGTACCCAGCTTTTTTCAAATGCGCCAAAACTGTTTTGTGATCAATTCTCAGTTCTTCAGCTACGTCGTAACTACTGAAATGTCGATCTTGCTCCACTTTTTCAAAAATGGCATCCATTTTATCCGTAATAGGGCGACCAGAGCAAGGTGTATCTTTGACATCAAAATTTCCGGATTGAAAACGCTTAAACCAAATTTGTGCTACTCTCACAGACACTGCACTAGGTCCATAAACATCGCAAATTTTTTTCGTGGCTTGCGTTGCATTTTTACCTTTTTTGTAGTAAAATTTTATAATGTATCGAATTTCTTCATTAGATTCACTCATCTTGAGAGTACGAAAAACAAATAAAAATCACACATTTCCCTAATTTGAATTAGGAATTATGTTCTTTAAAATTTTAACTTTCAATTAACCAAAACCAGCCAGATACAAATACTACAGCCAAAGAGATTTTTATTACAAGTTCATACATACTATAACGCGAAAAGCCTTTTTCCCCTACCTATTATATTTTGGTTTTAATAATGTTTCAGAATCCAAATCTATGCATTGGTGAAACCAATTTAAAGTAACAATTTAGATACTTTTGCTTCACAACACTGTATCTGTTTATATTTATAATAATTTCAGCTGAAAGTTGTCCACACCTGGACATAGTTTCCTATTTCTTTAGCCTTCCCTAAAGAGCATTATTGTCCAGCAGTAAAAAATATCGGCGTAAGTGATGAGCTGGTCTCAACTCGCTGTAACAAATAACAAATAACCTATAAAACTACCATAGTTGGCAATAGATGGCGCTGCTGCTACCATAAAGCAATGCAATAGATGTGAAGGAAAGATTTGACAAATTGGGCAGGACTTCAGTAGCTCAATTGGAAGAGCGGCTGGACTAGATTCCCAGTAGGCCGCGAGTTCGAGTCTCGCCTGAAGTCAAATTTTTCTTTCCATTTTTCTTTAAAATAAAATATATTTCACAAGCATGTGTTAATGCGAAATAATATAAAACAACCTATAAAAAACTTATGTCGTAGTTTTTACATTATTACATACCAAACATCCAAATACACAACCTCCACCATTTGTCATATTTGTGGGATATCACAAAAGGGAGGTTGCCTTAGTAGTAATGTCGTTCATTCACTAGCCATACGTCCATAGAAGGGAACGAGGGCAATGAAATCAGGATTTTTGTAAGCCATAAAAAAGGCGGTTGCAATAAAAATAAAAACATTTTAAACAAATTTAAGGGTTTGTCATGGATCGTCCAAATATGCGATTAATGTTGATTAGTGAAAAAGCTTTTTAAATTACCTAATATCTTCATTGATTTCTAACCAATAACTTTATTGATTTCTAACCAATAACTTTTTGTGTGCGTTGGTAAAGAAAGTGGCAAAAACGCGAATGTGCCCGGCAGAGAAAACAAACATATAGAAAAGAATATTACACTCACAGTCCTAGGAATAAACCTGTGTTGTGGGTAACGTAATCGTTAAAGTGATGGTTAATGGGAGTGGTCATGTCCTTTATTTCATCAAAGGCTCGATTTCACTCACAGAGTAGCCAACAATTATCACCGTATTAGGTTATAAAAGGAACAGCACCTTCTGGATTGAACCATTTGCTACGTCCAGCTACGCCATCGACGCCGTTATACGTGTCTCGACTGCGCTGGTCAACGGGAGTTGAGGATGTTGTTGACTATGTCCGAAAGAAGACCAACTTTACCCTCAGAGGGGAGCGATTGGAGTCTCGCTGCAAATTCAGTTTCAACTCCTTTCTGGTTAGAGTCTACCTACGCACCACCTACCAACTTTTGTGAAGGAGGAATTGGGAACTGGCCGCAGAGAGTTGTGTTCTGGAGGTTCAAGGGAAAACTGCCTGCAGACAAGCCGCGCATCACGTCGCCGCCTTTACGTGATAGACAGAATAGTGTTTTGATATGAATGTTAGTCTGTAAGGTATTTATTATATAGGCCTATTGTTTATCTTAAGCATTGTTCCCTGAATTAAATAAATAAAAAATAAACAGTAAAAACTTTTGTGTGGTCACATTAAGAGATATGTCGCGTATCATGTGCGATGCAATGCAAAATGTAACACATACGACGCCGACATCTAAACTGTTCATCATAATTTCAGCCGAAAGACGTCCACTGATGGACAAAAGCCCCATTTGTTAATATTATTTTCATAAATTTAATCTAAATTTTTACTCGTATTACTGTAAAGCTGAAGAATTTGTTTGTTTCATTGCTTGTTTGGTTGAACGCGCTAATCTTTGAGATTAGCTAGCTGCGGATTCAAATTCATAAATTATTTTTTTTGTTAAATAGTTCATTTGTCAAGGAAAGCTTTAGAATGTAGACATTACGCTACGTCCAATAGGAGAACAGCATCCATTCAAAATGTTAAAAATTTTAGCGGACGCAATCGCGGGCACGGCTAATAAGTGTCTTTTCACATGCATACGGTCGAGGCGCGGTCGCCAAGACAGCTTTCATGAGAAACGGCGACTGTGCCGTGACAAGTCGCGTAGCTCGTACATTTCTACTCTGCAGTATGCATGTGAAAAGGCACCGACTAAATCAATACCGGCTCGTAGTCTTCGTACGAGTATGTACCTATATTTTGTGACACAAAACAAAACAGCAAAATTTCAAGCCGCTGTTTTCCTGGCCACCGACGTAGTTTATACAGCGACGATGTTACCGTGATCACATTATCGAAGTCGGCTATGTGCTGACCCCACGAAAGTAATGGCACTGAATGTGACTTATTTAAATGAAATATAATTATATGCCTATTTTGGGTGTTGATCAAGAGTGCTTTAGGGGAGATGAATGTTTTTTTTTTTTTTTTTTTTTTTATATTTTAAAAGTGGCAAACAAGCATACAGTTCACATTGATGTTAAGTGATGACTGCAGCCTATAGACACCCACACAATGACCAGAGGTAAAAATGCAGATGCGTTACCACTCCTGAGGCCTAAGGTGTTATGCCTCTGTGCCGGAAATTACAGGGCCGTACATTACCACCTGACCGGAACACGATAGTGCTGAACACTACCATTTAGCGGCAAGTATATTAGGTAATGCGGTGGTGCCTACGCCCGCGAGCACCGTCACTGGAGCTCTACCACCAGTAAAAATTACTGTTAGATAGGAATTTAGGATAGGAATTTAAGATAGGGATTTATATGTTACTTAAAATTTTATAAATAAACTCATAGATAAATAATATTGGCAACCCTTGTACGTCCCACTGCTGGGCACGAGTCTTTTCCCTTTATTTCTACTTTGTTTTTACACACCATTGTCATGGTAGAATATTATAATAATCTTATTAAGCTGTACTCTAACCATCTGTACAAAACGATGTAATATTCTCGTAAATAAATGATTATGATTATGATTTGGGGGGAGGTTTGGTGGATATTTGGAGATACGGGTTAGTGGCCAACTCGCTGTTGCTGGATGTTTTCAAATCGCCCATAAGGCCTCCGACAAGTTCAACACGTCTGCTATGTATTGATAGCAGACGTGTTGACCGGGACCGACAGCTTAACGTGCCCTCCGAACCACGGAAACGCGCATTTTAATTTGCCACTAGCGGTCCGACCGAGTAGATCGCCTGCAATCTACACCAGCCGCGGGGCCACGTGCGCTTCGTAAATAAACTTGCATTTTCTTATAGAGTAATCTTATTTTTTTATAGAGTATTTGACGATCCGCTTAGTCCAGCGGTGCGAGATGACAATTTGATTCAAAGGTTAGCGGGTTCGATCCCCGCAACAGGACAAATATTTGTATGGCCTACTGATGTTTGTTTCGGGTCGGGGTGTTTGTGTATGTGTTGAGTGTGTACGGCCCCCACGACACAAGTTTATACCTAGTGTGGGGCTGTGAGTGTAAGCGTATAAAAAAAACGTTCCTGTAGTAGTTCTTAAGAGAGTAGGTAAAATTATAGATAAGAAGTTATGCGAACAGCCTTGATTTGATCCATACCTATATCTTCTGTTTTTTTTTCTTGTTAGTACTCGTATGAAGTTTGTCTTGTTATTTTGTCAATAATTCACACATATTTTTAGATTTTTAACTGCTCACTCGTTCTTGTTACAAGTGATCACATTTGTGGAACCCCTTCCACCTTCCTTAGCTCTTCTTATTCATAATGTAAAATCGTTTAGAATTGTGCTACTCTATTGTCTAGGAAAACATGTCCTATAAAAATGGACGTAGAATTGGCGTGTGAGCTAAATGTGGATGGTCCCTATGGTCCGTAATTTAACCACCAATGGTGAAGGCACCAGGCACCTATATCCCGGGACATGACCATCGCCCGCTGGTGGAGGAGAATTCTTCAGCTATTGCAGTATGTCACCCGAACTGGCTGGCTGGCAAACCATTCCAATATTGATGAAGTTTAAACTCTACTGGTACCAGTCCACTTTACTGGTGGTAGAGCTCCAGTGACGGAGCTTGCGGGCGTAGGCACCACCGCATTACCTAATATACTTGTCGCTAAATGGTATTGTTCAGCACTATCGTGTTCCGGTCAGGTGTAAATGTACGGCTCTGTAATTTCCGGCACAGAGGCATAACACCTAATGCCTCAGGTGTGGCAGCGCATCTGCACTTCGACCTTGGTCTGGTGTCTTTAGGCTGCAGTCATCACTTAACATCAATGTGAACTGCATGCTTGTTAGCCACTTCCTTTAGGTAAAATAAAAAAAAAAATGGACATAATATCTGCCAATAAACCGGATGTTATATGGTGCATCACGACAAACTCATAATATGGAGACCAGACATAACCTTACATGAAGTCGTTCGTCTTCAGGATATCGAGAAAAAAAAGGGTATCAAATATTGGTAATTCATTAAACTCCTTTTCTTGCGTAATCGGATAAGAAGCCCCTTTCAGTTTGGAAAATGTTCAATGTTATTCAAGTTAGGTCGAGTTTCTCGCTTGACAGAATTAGCCCGGCCCGTATAGCTGGTTAAACCTTTGTAAGTTGAACTTGTATAAAGTTTAAACTATTATCTCACTAACTGTCGTACAAAAGATTTCAGTGATTACATTTTGGTTGAGGAGTAGATAGAGATATAAGCGGATTAGAGTCAGATGCATCGCCGCGAAATGGTAATTAATATACGGCCCCGTAATAACTATAAAGTAAAAAGTAATAAAAATAAAAAGTAGGCACCACCGAAAGTAAGTGCCTAATATACTTGCCGCTAAATGGTAGTGTTCAGCACAGCAATCATAGAGTAACACAGGCCTCCGGTCGCGGCGAACCAGAGGGGAGTAGCCATAGCGTTTATTAGCGATGCAAGACAGTCTGTCATTTTTTTGCGGGGGGAAATACGTGTGACACAGACACACTACAAAAATCGTCTATCACTACGAAACTCACACCTCGACTTTAACAAAATACATTAACAATTTGAAGCACACATTTAAATCTATCAAATCAATGCGACAGGGACAGGCACACCTGTGCTTGTACTTTGACAGCGGGGAAAGTCTGCATATGGCTACTCCCCTCCGGCCCGCCGCGGCCGGTGGCTCGTGTTGCTCTATGCTGCTCTATGTGCAGTGTATATTTTAAATGTATGCATGGTAAGCTCATAAGTGGTAAAAGCTCTTAAAAGCGAACTGCCCATTTAACAGCAAATGATATGTCCAATTAATAGTACTTGAATATATTATCGTTGGAAATGTATTGTACATACATGCTTTGAATTTTGAATAGTTATTTTAATTAATTGTAACTCACAGATCTAGTATACAATCGATTAGGTAAGTAGAAAATATGTAGTCTAGAGTTTAAAAGCATGTTTTTTTTATATAATGGATTCCCATGGATTTTAAGTGATGACTGCAGCCAATAGACATAATTATACACAAAAACCAGAGATCAAAATGCAAATGCGTTACCCCTTTTACTACTTATTAAGAAAATTCACGTGTCAGAATGTTAGTTACCATACACCTTCAAAAGGCTACTGATTCTCATGAAATTTTGTGTGCCTATTGGGTAGGTCTGAGAATCGGCCAATATCTATTTTTCATACCCCTAAGTCATAATAACCATGGTATAAAATCAAAAGTGAAAAAGACCTCGTCTCCAGTGACGGAGCTCGCGGACGTAGGCACCACCGCATTACCTAATATACTTGCCGTTAAATGGTAGTGTTCAGCACTACCGTGTTCCGGTCAGGTGGTAATGTACGGCCCTGTAAATTCCGACACAGAGGCATAACACCTTAGGCCTCAGGAGTGGTAACGCATTTGCATTTTGACCTTGGTCTTTTTGTGAGTGTCTCTAGGCTGCAGTCATCATTTAACAACAATGTGAACTGAATGGTTGCTTGCCATTTCCATAAAAAAAGATGCAACAATATAGAATAAATAAATATAAAAATGCGCCATTAACATGTTCCACGGTGTACAGTGGCTAGTGTAGTGCGATGCGGTGCCGTAAAAACTTATGGTCCCACTCCGCACTCAACTCCGCAATCAATGCTGGCTGGCCTTGTGTACCATTTCTAGAACCTGCGGCGTTCTTAGTGCGGGATTCACAGACCGCACTACGACTTAACTTTGACCAAAGTACGCTTAGAACTGTCAGAAATGTATGGGTTTTGACAGTTCGAAGCGTACTTTGCTCGAAAGTAAAGTCGTAGTGCGATGATTTGTGACGGCAAGTATCCATTCTTACTGCCCTATTATAATGTTATAAATGTGAATGTCAGTCTGCTTGCTACACTTTCACGCGGAAACTACTAAACCAATCATCATGAAACTTTGTATACCTACATATTCTTGGAGGTATAACAGTAACAACGGAGGTTACATAGGACACTTTTATTGCGAGCGAAGCCGAAGGTAAAAGTTAGTAATGTCAAAAATTTGAAACTCTGTTTGTCTGTCTGTAACGCTTTCACGGTCAACCAGCTAAGCCGATTCGGATTAAATTTTACATGGGGATAAATTATACCCTGAAAAAGGACGTAAGATCTTTTATGCAAAAATTATATAGCAAGTAAGCAGCAAGGGACTTCTAGTTCGTAATTCGTAATACATTTTTATTACACACAAATTTGCGGTTGGCGTTGGGACGTGATGACCCCACCGCGATTTTACTGGATTTTACTGGTGGTAGAGCTCCAGTGAGCTCGCGGGCGTAGGCACCACCGCATTACCTAATATACTTGCCGCTAAATGGTGGTGTTCAGCACTATCGTGTTTCGGTCAGGTGGTAATGTACGTCCCTGTAATTTCCGGCACAGAGGCATAACACCTTAGGCCTCAGGAGTGGTAACGCATCTGCATTTTGACCTCGGTCTTTGTGTAGGTGTCTATAGGCTGCAGTCATTACTTAACATCAATGTGAACTGCATGCTTGTTTACCACTTCCATTACATACAAAAAAAAAAGCGATCTAGCGGAAGAATGTTCTTCTACTGGAATATAATTTTCCGCTAGTGCTGACAGTCAACCGAACAGTGACGGTCCAAATATTCCAATGGGGCGGTCGTAAATGCAATGATGCAAGAGCCCCCTAGAGTTCCTGCACTAGAACTCTACCTAAATTATCTGTAATCGGAATCTAAACTAATATTATAAAGAGGTAATATTTTTTTGTTTGTTTGTTTGTAATGAATAGGCTCAATAACTACTGAACCGATTTTAAAAATTCTTTCACTATTCGAAAGCTACATTATCCACGGGTAACATATTTTATTTTGGAAAAAATAGGGTTCCGTAAGATATTTGGCTTTTTCAGACACAAGGTGCAAAAAATCAACCAGAAAAGTTACTTATTTTGCGTACGCTTCCTAAACTATAAAAGATATCGAGGAAGACTTTACGCTATATCTATGTATAATCATCACGCTAAGGCGAATAGGAGAGGGTAGGCAACATTGCGCGCGAAGCCGGACCGCTATCTTATATATAAAATTTCCATGTCACAATGTTAGTTACCGTACTCATCTGATACGGCTGGACCGATTCTCATGAAATTTTGTGAGCATATTGGATAGGTCTGAGAATCGGCCAACATCTATTTTTCATAACATTTTTAAACATTTTTTTTGTATTTTCTCTTTACCGGGACAGCTAGTATGATAATATAGTAATAAAAAATTTCGTTTTTACTTTCTACCGTCAAATGGTAGTGATTATCTCTATCGTGTTTCGGTTACTGGTAAGACGGATGTATGTAGGCAAAACCACTTAGAACCCAGGGATGGCAACGGATCTCAATTTTGGCCTCCGGTTATTGTGTTTTCATTATTCACTTTCACAACCCATGGGACCTGTTTGCTTGTTTGCCACAAACAACAAAAAAATAACAGTCCCCTGTCAATATATGTTATATTGACATATAACGTGTATAATATATCGTTTTATAAATAACTAAGTAGGCTATGTTCTTTCTCAAAGTCAGCTCTATCTCTGTACCAAATTTCATTAAGATCGATTTAGTCGTTTGGACGTGAAAAGGTAACAGACAGACAGACATCCAGACAGACAGACATACAGATAGAGTTGTTTTCGCATTTATAATATTAAGTAGGGAAGTAGGGATAGTAGGGATTGACAGGGGACTGTTGTTTTTTATCCTACTTTTATCAGCGGGGAAACAAAGCGTGTTTCTGTGTTTCAGTGTCATCTTATATTAATCATTTTCCCCACTTCTTTATCACCAAGTGTAAGATCAATAACAGTCCCCCGTCAACAAAAATATATTACATTTATTGCAAATCAAAGTGTACTTCACGATTTCCCTGCCACCAAGTGTACGACATGGAACAATAGCGTATCTACTTATGTGAAACATAATATTCTGCTCTCCAAGGCAAAGTGCCAATCATTAGTTGTGATTAGAATAGGAAGTTATACGAGTATATCTATACTTCAAAGAACAAGGACTATAGAGACTTCTGTACGGTTTTTTCGCGATATTTTATACTGAAGATTATTTTCAAAGCTCATAGGTGCATCGTCTCTCGTAGTCATTAGACATTGAAGATCGATACACTCTGAACACGTGTTAGCTGATTAATAAGTACACCGATACTATCATTCACACAAAGTCTCTTTCTTAAATCTTCATTACAAACGCGATCGGTGAGTGATACACCGCAGATCTTGCGCAAAGATCTCATCTCGACCGTTCAACTTACTTTCATGCTCTTTCCTGCATGAAAGTAAGTTGTTCCTGTTCCTGTTTGTTTGTGATATTTTTTTTTGCCTTTATTAGTATTCAAATGTCGGAATAAAGGTAAAAATATTTCCTCAATCTAATATCTATATTTAATTGGCGTCTCTGCCACGAAAAGCCAATTTTCAGCACTATTGTATTCCAGATGCCTGTTAGCTACGGACAGACAGATGGAAGGGCGGGACATGGCGAAAGGGTTCCTTGTAGGCTACGGAACCGGAAAAAGAGATGGGCATATTTCTGAAGATTATTTTCAAAGCTCATAGGTGCATCGTCTCTCGTAGTCATTAGACATTGAAGATCGATACACTCTGAACATATGTTAGCTGATTAATAAGTTCTCTGATCTCGACAATTTTCGTACCCTAAAAGCCAATGTTAACGATTACGATACGCGTGACCTAAGTTACCTATTGTTAAACGGCGCGAAGCGGGAGCGGAAAAGGTTGTCATATTCAAAGTGTTGTTATTATTTCGCAATTAAAAACATTATTTCAAAATTCCTAATCGTTCCGGTTTAAAGATATGGGATTTTCGCGAATTTCTTCCGAAACGTTAAGTTTTATCCAAAAATTAAATTTAACACAAATTGCAGATCTTAAAATGATCTATAAAATAATATCAACATTTTTTTTCCTAAATGTTACTATTACTGAGATATATAACGATGCAAAAAGCTGCTAGGATCATAAAAGCTTCACACTTATTTTTTGGTCTTATTTGACCGGACTAATTAAAGTAAAACCTCTAATAATAATACTTTAAGCAAACAAATGAGATAAGAGCACTATTAGTGAATCTGGATTGGCTTGTTTAGTCGTGATCAAGTACTCATAGCGTGTATATACTTGTATTATCTAATGATTGACACTTTATGCTGTAGAGCGAATGTGGTGCAGGTATCGCGTAAAGACAGCGAGCTATTGTTGAACGGCGTACACTTGCTTGTTAGGCAATGATACATTAACAGAATCACTTCAATACATAAATAATTATTATAAAGAAAAATCCCTTTTTTCTCTGTCAGTCTGTATGCTTTAATCTCGGAAAGTTGTGAACGGTTTTCGTTCCTGTTTAAAATGTTGGAAAGATGGGTTTCCGAGGAAGGTTTGTGTATATAATTTTTCAATATTGTATTTATATTGACCGAGATATCACGGTTTTTGTCAAAGAAGTCGGGCGCGTCCCCACAATATAATAAATGCTACCTGTACGAAGCCGGGGCAGGTCGCTAGTTAATAATAAACTTACATTATATACAGTAATCATCAAGTTGATAGTGTCAACGCAATATCAATTTATGATATAAGGAAGACCAAGGCTGACCTACCATGACCAAATAGGTCGAGTTCTGTCTGATGGTGGGGTCAAAAGTCTTAGGAATCGGCGTGCATGTATGAAGAGAATGATGAAGGTAGACGAGGCACGAGAGGTTTGTCAGAACCGGGATGTCTGGCGCTCTACACTCTCTGCCTACCCCGTTAGGGACCTGGCGTGAAGATACATACATACAATTTATGATAACTGTAATTTATTCGGTTACCCAGCAAGCAGCAATTGCTAGAGTGGGATTTCGTGGCAGAGAGGCCAATTAAATCTAGATATTAGATTGAGCAAATATTTTTACCTTCATTCCGACGTTTTAATAAGTATTCAAAACGTTGGAATAAAGTAAAAATATTTGCTTAAACTAATATCTATATTTAATTGGCCTCTCTACCACGAAAAGCCAATTTTCAGCACTATTGTATTCCGGGTGCCTGTTAGCTACGGACAGACAGATGGAAGGGCCGATGGATATGGCGAAAGGGTTCCTTGTAGGATACGGAACCGGAAAGAGAGGTGGGCATATTTTTTACCTTATATTCCATTATTGATTCTCTTTCACACTGACGCACAAGTTCGATAACATAATCCCACTCTAGCAATTGCTGCTTGCTGGGTAACCGAATAAATAACAGTTATCATAAATTGATATTGCGTTGACACTATCAACTTGATGATTACTGTATATAATGTAAGTTTATTATTAACTAGCGACCTGCCCCGGCTTCGTACAGGTAGCATTTATTATATTGTGGGGACGCGCCCGACTTCTTTGACAAAAACCGTGATATCTCGGTCAATATAAATACAATATTGAAAAATTATATACATAAACCTTCCTCGAAAAACCATCCTTCCAACATTTTAAACAGGAACAAAAAGCGTTCACAACTTTCCGAGATTAAAGCATACAGACAGACAGAGAAAAAAGGGACTTTTCTTTATAATAATTATTTATGTATTGAAGTGATTCTGTGTATCATTGCCTTACAAGCGTCAAATAAGACCAAAAAATAAGTGTGAAGCTTTTATGATCCTAGCAACTTTTTGCATCGTTATATATCTCAGTAATGGTGACATTTAGGAAAAAAAAAATGTTGATATTATTTTATAGATAATTTTAAGATCTACAATTTGTGTTAAATATAATTTTTCGATAAAACTTAACGTTTTGAAGAAATTCGCGAAAAACCCATATTCTTAAACCGGAACGATTAGAAATTTTGAAATAATGTTTTTAATTAAGCGAAATAATTACAACACTTTGAATATGACAACCTTTTCCGCTCCCGCTTCGCGCTGTTTAACAATAGGCAACTTAGGTCACGCATCGTTAACATTGGCTTTTAGGGTACGAAAATTGTCGAGATCAGAGAACTTATTAATCAGCTAACATATGTTCAGAGTGTATCGATCTTCAATGTCTAATGACTACGAGAGACGATGCACCTATGAGCTTTGAAAATAATCTTCAGAAATATGTCCATCTCTTTTTCCGGTTCCGTAGCCTACAAGGAACTCTTTCGCCATATCCATCCGCCGTTCCATCTGTCTGTCCGTAGCTAACAGGCATCCGGAATACAATAGTGCTGAAAATTGGCTTTTCGTGGCAGAGAGGCCAATTAAATATAGACATTAGATTGAGGAAATATTTTTACCTTAATTCCGACGTTTTGAATACTAATAAAGGCAAAAAAAATATCACAAACAAACTAAAGTATTAGTATTTAAACGAGATGAACAGAGAACAAATGCAAGGGTAGTAGTAGATGATGCAGTGTTAGAACAGGTTGATGAAATTGTATATCTTGGATGTGCTTTTAGCAAGGGTGGTAGGTACACCACTGACATAGAAAGAAGAGTGCTTGCTGGGAATTGCGTGAATGGAGCGTTGGGTAAGCTGCTAGAATCTAAACATCTCAGCCAGCGGGCTCGACTAGCCGTACATAATGCTGTACTTACTCCAACGCTTTTATATGGAAGCGAGAGCTGGGTATGCAGGAAAGAGCATGAAAGTAAGTTGAACGCGGTCGAGATGAGATCTTTGCGCAAGATCTGCGGTGTATCACTCACCGATCGCGTTTGTAATGAAGATGTAAGAAAGAGGCTTTGTGTGAATGATAGTATCGGTGTAAAAATGAAAAAAGGCATGCTCCGATGGTTCGGGCATATAGAAAGAATGTCGAATGAGCGAATGACTAAACAGATATACAATGCGAATGTGGATGGTTGCAGAGGCCCAGGAAGACCAAGACTGACCTACTATGACCAAATAGGTCGTGTTCTGTCTGATGGTGGGATCAAAAGTCTTAGGAATCGGCGTGCATGTATGAAGAGAATGATAAAAGTAGACGAGGCACGAGAGGTTTGTCAGAACCGGGATATCTGGCGCTCTACACTCTCTGCCTACCCCGTTAGGGACCTGGCGTGAAGATACATACATACAAACAAACACCGCTTTACAGCTTATCTCGCAGTCTTCCTCTCTTCTTAATGGATGATTATATCGATTAATATTTAATTACCAACTAATTCATACTTAACAATGTCCGGTGATGTAACAAGCAGTCAATTTGTCGAGATTAGTGGCATCTGCTTGTCAATGTTACCTGAAAGTTACGCCGCATCATGAGTCACAGGTCTTTTATAATATACGATAAATCGTGTCGTGCTCGTGTCTTTATTTGAAAAGAAGGCAGTTAAATAAAAATTCATAATCAGTCTAAATTTTGTTTTCAATATTTTAAATTATACTTCCTTTGGCGCGATTGAAAAAAAATTATGAAAGTGAATTTTTACGAAGCGCTCGCACATCGACAGATAAAAACGACAGTCTGATGTTAGTTGCTGAACTTTTTATTAATTCAATCATTTTATACGACAGTGATTGATATTTATTGATAATTTATCAGTTAAAATATTTATTTTGATAATTAGTTGTAACATTACATTGTAAACTAATACTACATTTTTAACTAAAAAAAATTTGTTTTTTCTATTTTTTATGTAATGGAAGTGATAAACAAGCATGCAGTTCATATTGATGTTAAGTGATGACTGCAGCCTATAGACAGCCACACAAAGACCAAAGTGAAAATGCAGATGCGTTACCACTCCTGAGGCCTAAGGTGTTATGCCTCTGTGCCGGAAATTACAATTAGCGGCAAGTATATTAGGTAATGCGGTGGTGCCTACGCCCGCGAGCTCCGTCACTGGAGCTCTACCAGATTTCTGGTACTTATATTGGATTGTTACGCTAAAGAAGTATAAATAACTTCTTGCGTGCGTATATGTATAAGTACACACAATGCATTTTTTTCATCTTTAAAGGCATTCTAAATATAACAGCAGGTAAATGCAACTGTTAATTATCTGGAAAAGCAACTTAAGTTAGTGAATACGACTCCGGGCAGACGACTACGGGCATTAGGTATCCTATAGGTACACCTTACACCCGTACTGGGACTATAAATTGAGGAAGCATGCTACTAATTACCCTCAGTTGAAATTTAGAATATAGGTATATTCGTTATAAGGTTTATGCAAAGTAATTAGTCTTACAGTATTTGTTCTCATTTGCTGGTTTTTTATTGCTGTTAGAGCTGAAGCGCGCATGGCCCGGCGGCTGGTGTAGATCGTAAGCGATCTACTCGGTTAAGCACTACGGGCGCAGTCGGGTAGTGTGATGGGTGACCGCAAGTGCAAAATTAAATGCGCGTTTCCGTGCTTCGGAGGGCAGTTTAAGCTGTCGGTCCCGGTTGCTATCGATAGATAGCAGTCTTCAAACCTTGTCGGAGACCTTATGGGCGGTTTGAAAACATCCGACAGGGGGTTGGCCACTAACTCACCCACCTCCACCAATCCGCATTGGAGCAGAGAGGTGGAGTAAGCTCTGGAGCTTCTCCCCTAAGTTTTTATAAGTTATAAGTACATGCATATGTCATGAGCGTTCACATTATCTGTTTTTTTTTTATGTGATAAAAGTGGCAAACAATCTTGCAGTTCACATTGATGTTAAGCGATGACTGCAGCCTATAGACACGTACACAATGACCAGAGGTCAAAATGCAGATCTATGCGTTGCCCCTCCTGAGGCCTAAGGTGTTATGCCTCTGTGCCGAAAATTACAGGGCCGTACATTACACCTGACCGGAACTCGATAGTGTTGAACACTACCATTTAGCGGCAAGTGTATTAGGTAATGCGGTGGTGCCTACTACCCGCGAGCTCCGTCACTGGAGCTCTACCACCAGTGAACTTCTACTTTAATTCCAACTAAGTCAGTTCGGTAGCGGGGTTCTTTCCTGTAGTGCTTGCACTTTAACCTCTGCTTAGTGAATTACTACGTATTTTTTTATTTACGCAATAAAAATGGTAAAAAAAATTGACTTCAGGCATAAATCGAACCTGCGACCTCAGGATAACCAGTCCAGCCGCTTTACCACTAAGCTTTCGAAGTCCTTTTTTCTTTAATTTCTGAATTACTATGCTTATGTCGAATACATTTTTCTGTTTTTTAGTGAAGGAATTGAAAGTTTTCATGATTTATCAGTTAAATTTTGTTTATAAATTGGTTTTTTGTTAAGAAAAATGGAAAAAAAAAATTATGACTTCAGGCGACTCTACATTTTTTTTTCAATTTTTCTTTAAAAATATGTTTCATAAGCAGTTAATGCGAAATAATATAAAAAAATATTAATTGGTTATTATTAATAATGTACACAAAATCATATCTATTATTTAGTCTTAAAAGATGCCAAACTACCCTCGTCTGTCTAAACGGTTGCGTTGCTAAGCTGATTGTGATGTGATTTAAGCACATTTTATTCGAAAATTCTAAGAGCGTGCTAACGCTGTCATAGTCAAGTAGTACTACAGAATTTTTTTTTTTAGTTTTTAAAAGGCTTTAATCTAACATTTTTATTTCAAACAAGGATTAGGTCTTAATATAGATAACTATTTACAAGAGTGAGAGTATTTAAGAAGTCAACCCTTAGTAATTCAACCCTAAAGTTAATCCACGTAATCTTTAAAAGGGGTCTGGCAAATTAATATCTTAGTAGTATTTGTACGGTTTCCAAGTGTTTTAGGCTTTTAAGGTACAATTTTATTTTTATTTACCAAACTTGAAAAATAAGACATCTAATGATGAGTAGAAAGTACTGGTGGTAGAGCTCTAGTGATGGAGCTCGCGGGCGTAGTCACCGCTACTCCCCTCCGGCCCGCCGCGGCCGGTGGCCTGTGTTGCTCTGTGCTTGTGACAAGTAATGGTTTCATTAGCATTCGCATTAATTGGTAGCATGCTAATACTGTATTAGCAATTCGCAAATTAATTGAAGTTGTAAAATGCTGCGAAATGTGAAACGCTGTTTCGCAATTATTTTGTTATTATCTTCGATTTGTTTGCCTTTAGGATCGTAGGTATATTGAATGAATGCGTGAGATTTTTGTATAATAATAAGTGTGGCACCCTTTAACTTAATTAATTTTCATATTAACAGAAATCATATATTTCATTAGGTATAAATTATTACCATATTAGCAAATAGCATAGCAATAGCAATCAGCATGCTAAGACTCATGAATTCACGTGCTAATGAAATTAACGAGAAAAGGCATTAATTGCTTTTGTGACACATAATTTCTTATGACGTTTTCATGTAAAACTATCGTTCAAAAAACTTTAGGTACAGACAAGATTTTTTAACTTTCCTTACAATGACTATCAACAGTTTACGCGCGTATTTATTGTTTTTATATTGTAACCGTTCTGCAATTTGAATGGCGTTAACTGAGGTAAAGTTTAACAAAAGTCTTTTGTTAACAGTCAACGTTGGAAGTTGCAAAATAGAAAGAGGTTTTAGAGCAAAGATTATAAAAGCTCCAGAACTGCAACGTGTCGTAAATTCGAATTTAAACGTATTTTACCTAATGTGCTGCGAATCCTCGTTTATCAATTTCTATCTTACGCAATCGACAATGCGACTGACAAAGGCAAAACATGTTAAAGCAAAAATGTATTTAATGTACGTTTATGAATAAAGGGGAAAATATTTTAGCTACAATTATCAAAAGGCCTCCGCGCATGGCCTGGCTGGCGTAGTTAGAAGCGCACATGACCCCGCGGCTGGCGTAGATCGCAAGCGATCTACTCGGTTAAGCGATACGGGCGTGGTCGGGTATGTGATGGGTGAACGCTTGTGGAAAAATTGCGCGTTTCCGTACTTCGGAGGGCACGTTAAGCCGTCGGTCCCGGTTGCTATCGATAGATAACAGTCGTTAAATCTTGTCGGAGGCCTTATGAGCGGTTTCAAAACATCTGACAGTGGGTTGGCCACTAACACGTATCTCCATCAACCCGCTATGGAGCAGCGTGGTGGAGTAAGCTCCATGACCTCCCCCCAAGAAAGGGAGAGACTCGAGCCCAGAAGTGGGACGTATCAAGGGTTGCCATTATGATCTAAATGCCTCAGTAGTATAATAGTATAGCAAGTCACTTTTGATACGTTGAGTCCGGGGTTCGATCCTCGAATCAGTGGGTAAGTGTAATTGTTGGGATTTCTGATCATTATAATATATCATCGCTTTCCTTAATATAATACTGAATGGTAGTACTTAGTCACCATTATTACCAGTGGTTACTCTCTCTTACATTGTTATTATAGGCGGTTGTATTTACTCACCAGCTATGTATATTGTAAGCTGGTTTCTCTTGCTTCACGTAATAAAAACAAATAAAACCTACAAAAGCGATGTGTCTACTCTATACCTTCTATATTTTATTCTATGCCAAAGCGGAAATAAGAAGTTGTGTTTCGCACCTCATGTCGTAGAAACGGGGCAAGTTAAAAACACACAATTTTTGTTAACACCCTACAGTTCAAATAATGATGGTGGGCTGAGCAAGCTGGATCGGTGTAGCTTTATCGCTCAGATATTAAATTATGTCATACCAGTAAACATTTATCCCCTTATTCATAAACGTAGGTACATTAGACACGTTTTAGCTATAGAATGCTTTGTCTTTGTCAGTTGCATCGTCAAATGCAGGATACAGGATGCAGTCGTACAGGATAGAAAAAAACAAAGGAGAGATTAGCAACACTTTAGCTAAAATACATTTATAAATAAGGGGGTTAGTTTCAAAATAAAATATACTGTCTATTTGCATTTGTTTGTATAACGAGTTTTAAAAAAGCGACAAAACTACGAACATTTAAAGTAAAATGTAAAGATACAATTCGATCTGTAGGTTCAAGTCTAATATATCTCTAACTAGGTTATATTTGATTAGGTACCTAATTATTTAGTTGAAGTGTTTCTAAAAAAAAACTAAAAATATCCGCTTTCCTAACTCTAAATGTGTGATAAGCTAATATTGCCACCGACTACTTTCTGTGTTTCGGGTAAGATGGTTTTATATTATCTGTTATATCTTAGGTAGTACAAGGCCTGCAGTATTTACTTACCACTTTTGTATATTGAAGGCTGGTGTCAATTTCATCACAAAAGGAAAAAAAAAAGGTAATAAAACCTACAAAACCGATGCGTCACATCTATAATGTATTTTATTCTTTGACAAAGCGGAAAGAAGAAGTTGTGTTTCGCACCTCATGTCGTGGAAACGGGGCGAGTTAAAACACACATTTTCAACTTCGCGCGGAAAAACCTTTGTTCGGAACACGCTACAGTTCAAATAATGATGGTGGGCTGAACGCGCTGAATCGGTGTAGTTTTATCGCTCAGAAATATATTGTAGTAAACATTTTGTTTGAACGTTTCCTTCTAAATTGAAATGAGGTGGATATCAAATGTTTCAAATGAAAAGTATTTTGTTATTATGTTCTATGTTTGAGCAACCTGTGATCTCTGGACGAATTCGACAATTGTTTTTTATAACTAAGTTTAACAATTCTCATATTATTACATTTCACAATAATGCATGCGAGTAAATTTTAGAAAAATGGAAAGAAATATTTTTTAATAAAATAAAATATGAGAATTATTAAGGGCATAGCGACATTTTAACGATATTATATTATGTTTCTGCTATTGCTATAAAAACAACAACGTAACTTCACGCCTGTAATCCCCGAAGGTGTACACAGATGTAAATGCATGCATTCAAGCATACATGCAAAACACCCACGTTTCGCCGGTTACGTTTTGGCCCATGTGGTGAGCCTATTGACATCTCCGGGCACATTACCCAACTTCGAAGTACTGGGCAATTTCCAGATAATTGAAAAATCCCAATAGTATCAGAGGTAAAGGACTTTACACCATTATCTCTGATAACCCCCTACCCGGGAATCGAACCCAGGATCTCAGCGTTGTAGTAGTGGCCTGCTACCACTAGGCTACCGAGGCTATTGCTATCGAAGGCAAATATCGTAAATTTCGTACGATATTCGCCTTTGATAACGTACGTCGATGAAACCGGAAAAAAAATTGAGTGTACTAATACCCTAAACAAATATACATAAAAATTCCCCACTGTACCGTACTAATTAAATAAAACATACTGTATTTTTAATACGCCCCAATGAGATCCGCCAAATTTATTTGTTGTTTAACTACAAACAGAGCCTTTCGAAATTAAATATATATATTTTTTGTATTTCCTTTGTTTTCAGGCCAGGTGAAAGTGTTTAAATATGATAATATACCAAAATATATTCGACACGGGCGTTTTATGGTAAATGAGGAATAAATTCAATTTTAAACGCGTAGTGCTGCGCAAATATAGCTTGTATTTATCGATACTTTAAATTAATTGTGTGATTTATTTAAGTATCATCGATGTATGATCGAATCACATTTATTTCAATATCGTGTGCGTATTATAATAAAATTTTATGTCTATGGTTATGTTTTATAGCTGATGGGCTGTTTATAGTGTCGAATAATAAATTTGACGATTTATTCTGCTTATAAGCTTCCTCTCTGTGTATTTAGGTATAGAGCAACATGGGCCACCAGCCGCGGCGGGCCGGAGGGGTGTAGCCATATGCAAGCTTTCCCCATTGTCAAAGTACAAGCACATGTATGCCTGTGTCACAGTACAAATATGAACTGTATGGAAACTACCTACAAAACGTTCGAAACGGCACACTAACACAAAAATGCGCATCGACGCTCGATGTAGCGAGTGACTCAGTACTGCAGCACCGCGAGAACCGCTTAGAGGCCTCGTCGATGCGCATATTTGTGTGAGTGTGACGTTTCAACTTTTTGTATGTAGTTTCCACACTGTTCATATTTGTACTGTCCCTGTGTCGCCTAGATGTTTTAATGTGTGCGTAAAATTGTTTTTGTATTTTGTTAAAGGTGTAAGTTTCGTAGTAATAGACGATTTTTGTAGTGTGTGTCACACGTATTTCCCCCTGCAAAAAATGACGGACTGTTTTGCATCGGTAATAAACGCTATGGCTACTCCCCTCCAGTCCGCCGCGGCCGGTGGCCCGTGTAGCTCTATGTATTTAGGTAACGCATGGCTATTACATTTTGTCACGCTCGTGTATGTTATTTGTTATATTGTAGTAAAGGATTTATGTTAGAATTTCCGCAATGAATACCTATTAATTTTTTTAGCTAACTCAGTAGTCTGTAGTTGTAGCAGGCCACGACTACGCTGGGCTCCGGGTTCGATTCCCGGGGCTATCATTCTGCAAAAGTAACAAAATCATGTCTTATTTGTTCAATATTTAAGTTTTACCGGTGGTAGAGATGCAGTGGGGAAGTTTGAAGGTGTAGGCACCACCTCATTCTTATTGCCGCTAAATGATAGTGTTCAACGTTATCGTATTCCGCTCATATGGTATAGAGGCATAGCGCCTTAGACCTATACTGGTGGTAGAACTCCAGTGACGGAGCTCGCGGGCGTTGGCACCACCGCATTACCTAATATATTTGCCGCTAAATGGTAGTGTTTGGCACTATCGTGTTCCGGTCGTACGGCCTTGTAATATCCGGCACAGAGGCATAACACCTAAGGCCTTAGGAGTGGTAATGCATCTGCATTTTGATCTTGGTCTTTGTGTGGATGTCTATAGGCTGCAGTCATCACTTAACATCAATGTGAACTGCATGCTTGTTTACAACTTTCATTACATTAAGAAAAAGACCTAATAAGTGGCACGACACAGAGAGTGGTAATGGATCTGCAACGAAATGTCTAGTTCGATATACATGAATATAGGCTACAGTATTACACAGTATTACTTACCATCAATGTTAACTGTATGCTTTTTTGATTCTACATGGCAAAAACAGTTAAGCCTTTAAATGCATTTAATGTAATGTAAAAGTCGAAATGTTTTAAAGAGTTGTCAAGAGACGTCCACTGCTGGACAAAGCCTTCCCCAAAGATACCGATCCTTGGCTTAGAGCGTTGTGGAGGGGGTAACACATTGATGGTAATACTACACCATATACGCTGAACAAACCGGGGGTAAAAAGTAATACGCATTATCATACCAAAGGCGATAATTCAGAACACGTTAGTGCTGAACACTACTATTAGGCATCACATGCCTCCGCCCTCAATCTCCGATCTTAAAGTAAAAACAAAACCATATTTTGTTTTTACTTTAAGACTAAACAGATATACAATGCGAATGTGGATGGTTGCAGAGGCCCAGGAAGACCAAGGCTGACCTACCATGACCAAATAGGTCGAGTTCTGTCTGATGGTGGGGTCAAAAGTCTTAGGAATCGGCGTGCATGTATGAAGAGAATGATGAAGGTAGACGAGGCACGAGAGGTTTGTCAGAACCGGGATGTCTGGCGCTCTACACTCTCTGCCTACCCCGTTAGGGACCTGGCGTGAAGATACATACATACATATTTTGTTTTTTGTTTTAACAGCTATTTCGTATGACCCCACATTAAAAAAATATCGATATCATTTCATTATTCGAAAAGTGCATCTCTTAAGATCGCATAGACGCAGATCTTTAACATCTCACTTAACTGCGCGAGGATAAGTTTATTCCGACGAGATAATCTTAGTTTATGGCTTTTTGTCTTTTATTATCACTAGAATCGTATCTGTCTGGTCCATTTTATCTCATTTGTAAGATTTCGAATTAATATTGATATTGAAAGTTTTGTTATATAGTTTTTTTAGGATTCCGTAGTAAGAAAGGTATACCGAAACTTATATAGGATCAGTCTTAGGTATGTATGTCTTTTTTTATGTAATAAAAGTGGCAAACAAGCGTGCAGTTCACATTGATGTTAAATGATGACTGCAGCCTATAGACACCCACACAAATGACCAGAAGTCAATACAGGCTGCAGTCGTCACATCACTTAATTTCACATCACTTAACTTCATTACACAAAAAAAAAGGTGAAGAGACTAGATCATGTGAATGATGATATTAAATGAACTTTTTTGACTGGTGGTAGAGCTCCAGTGACGGAGCTCGCGGGCGTAGGCACCACCGCATTACCTAATTTACTTGCCGCTAAATGGTAGTGTTCAGCACTATCGTGTTCCGGTAAGATAGTAATGGGCGACCCTGTAATAACTATCACAGATACATAACAACAGGTTTCAGGGGTGGCGACGCATCTGCACTCTCTGCCTACCCCGTAAGGGACCTGGCGTGAAGATACATACATGCGACGCATCTGCGTTTGAACTCTTATTTGCGTAGATGTTGAAGTCATGAATTAACATCAATATGAACTGCATGCTAGTTTGCCACCTTCATTACAATAAATAAATAGGTGAAAGTTGATTTTTCTCTCTATTTATAGTCAAAATATTTGCTACATCCTAATAAAAAGAAAAGAAAAAGGTTCACGGAACCCTCTACACATGTCTCTAATTTCACTTGGTCGTTAATTTATTCTTTTGTTTAAGGCGGCGATGCCTTTATTTCTCTTTTGTATGGTTATCACAAAAAAAAGGTTTTTGTCCGAATGTCTGGTTATTTATTTATCTCTATGCGGCTTGTTGCGAAGATTAAAGGTGAGATATTCAAATATGGCAGCTCGGTTGTAGGGTTCTTTAGCCAACAAGAACCTTTATAGTTTCACCATGTCCGTCCGTCTGTCTGTCTGTCCGCAGTCGTGTATACTTGTGCTAAATTTCAAGTCTCTAGTACCTTAGTATATACCTAGTAATAGTTTTTGCGCTAAACCGAGGACAAACAGACAGACAGACAGACAGACGGGCATGGCGAAACTATATGGGTTCCTTGTTTACTACGGAACCCTATAAAAACCAGTGGCTAACAATGACATAATGATTGCATTGATCTTCAAAGCTCCTTAAGACTTAGAAAGCTTGTCCTCATAAAGCATCGTACAAATAAATAAAGATTGCGCTGAAGTAACCAGAAACATCTAGTTCGCGGATCTAAACTTTCAGCATCTAAATTTTACTCCAAAAAGCTAAAAAGTAGACTGCTGGCTCGAAGTTGTAGTGCGGTGGGTTGGCGCGAAGTCAACCTGCACTTTGAAGTTTGTTAGGAATACATACGGGACCAAACTTTGTAACAAGATATTATTTTACGACAGACAGTAGCAAACTACTTTTTTTTTTTTTTCATGTAATGTATGTGGCAAACAAGCATGCAGTTCACATTGATGTTAAGTGATGACTGCAGCCTATAGACACCCACATGAAGACCAAGGCCAAAATGCAGATGCGTTACCACTCCTGAGGCCTAAGGTATTATGCCTCTGTGCCGGAAATTACATAATTCTTGATCAGTGTCTCCATTCAGTGTAATGTGGACAATTTCGAAAGGAGGTAAAACAACATCGACAAACATCAAACAGAGCAAAATTTAAAAATTTAGATAAATATAAAGTAACTGATAAAAATTCTTTAAAATATTTCTTAATCTTTTTCTTATGTTATGAAAGTGGCAAACAAGCATACAGTTCACATTGATGTTAAGTGATGACTGCAGCCTCTAGACACCCACACAAAGACCAAGGTCAAAATGCAGATGCGTTACCACTCCTGAGGCCTAAGGTGTTATTTATGCCTCTGTGCCGAATTTTCAGGGCCGTACATTACCACCTGACCTGAACACGATAGTGCTGAACACTACCATTTAGCGACAAGTATATTAGTTAATGCGGTGGTGCCTTTGCCCGCTAGCTCTGTCACCGGAGCTCTACCACCACTTGGAAACTAATGAAGTGCCAACGGTATTCAAGGCAGAAAATTCCTCATTAGTACGGCCTTTCGCAATGCGGAAGTCCGTATTCAATTTAGATAAAGCTAGAATTTCTCTTTTGTTTTATCGATAAAACACACTGCAGTCTCTATTGAATTTTAATAAAAAAATAACACATTGAATATGGGCAAGCGCCATCTATTGAGATTTCATGTAATTACACTGTATGATTTAGTTATATGAAATCTCAGTAGATAGCGCTGACTTACTTTAAAATTCTTTAGAATTAACTATAAATTTATTACCTACTAGCTGTGCCCGCGACTTCGTCCACGTGAGAAAAAATATGATTGTTCAGTATCTACCCGGACGAAACGAAGTCGTGGACGCAGCTAGTATAAAAGTAGCCTTAGTTACTCCTTATTACATCAGCTATCTGCCAGTAAAAGTCCCGTCAAAATCGGAGACACTCAAATTCTATTTATTTGTATGGTTGTATGGAAATAAAAGTAGCTTAAGTTACTCCTTATCACATCAGCTATCGGCCAGTGAAAGTCCCGTCAAAATTGGAGACACTCAAATTCCATTTATTTGTATGTATGTATGGTTGTATGGAGATAAAAGTAGCCTAAATTACTCCTTATTACATCAGCTACCTACCCGTGGAAGTCCCGTCAAAGTCGGATACACTCCAATCTGCTTATTTGTATGTAGGTATGTATGTATGTATTGATGTATGGAAATAAAAGTAGCCTAAGTTACTCCTTGTCACATCAGCTACCTGCCAGTGAAAGATCGGTCAAAATCGGTCTAGCCGTTCCCAAGATTAGCCCCGCCAAACAGACAGACAGACAAAAATTGTAAAATGTTGTTTTATAAAAATATAGTGAAGTTGAGAATTTATATTACAACATAAAAAATGTTGTTTTTTGTATATGTACCGTGTATACATACATATGCATTTAGTAAAAATCTGTTATTTTAATATTACAAACAGACACTCCAATTTTATTTATTTTGAATAGATGTATAGATAAGTCTTCAGAATAAAATTGTAGTTTGCACTGGTTACGCGAAAAGCGATCTATACACGAGCGGAGCCGCGGGTAGCAGCTAGTATTCGATATATTCTGGGATAGTACTTGAATGTACCAGTACATACTGAACTGGGGGGCTAGGGCACAACCAGTTGTGAGCATTGTTGGGGAAGGCTTATGTCCAGTAGTGCACGTCATTCGGCTAATTTTTTTTTTTCTATTTATTTATGGAGGGTTTTTTCTTTATAGAAAACGTCACCCTCGATTTTACGCAAAATAAAATACATACATAGTAGACATGATTACACAATTTTCCTTAACCTAGGACAAAATAATCTACGACTAAATAACAAATTTAACTTAAATAAACAAAATTTTAATTCCTTAATCTTATAGCTGTACTTATCATAATAAACAGCTTTTTCGCCTCCTGTGAAAGTGGAGAAGACAAAATGCCATTATAAAATCCTAAATTACTTCCACGATTGGCGAACAAAATACTTCGATGCGCCTCTATACGCACACACTCCTCCAAAATATAATATACATCCTCCAGTTTTCCACATACTACACAATTTGGAGAATTTGTTTTACGCATCATAAAGCCAAAATTATTTAGGGGCATATGTCCAGAACGTACTCGGCTAATTAACATCGCAGCGTGAACGTACGAAAATGTGTCCGTGTATCGTGAATCTCACTACAGCTGCTTAGTTTAGTTTGACGAGAGACTCAACAGAGTTGCGATCGACTCATAATTCCGCTCGAATAATTCATAAGGTGGTGCTGTGTTTTGTTTATGTTATGTAACGGAAATGTTTTCTTTCGTTGTGTTAAATAAAATGTTTATGCAGAAACATATTAGCATTTAATTAATTATTGACACAGTAATTATAATATTGTTGACGCAGAGAGCAGCGGACTGGAATAAGAAATTTTTAAATGGCTGATTTTATATTTATTTATTTATTTATACTTTCAAGCACAAAAATCTAACATGAGGCGGACTTAATGCTAAGTAGCATTCTCTGCCAGTCAACCTTTGAGTTGTATAGAAAACATAAAAATGGTGCAGAACATTGCAAATAATCTAATCTAGTTATAACGACTAAAGATAAGTATAAATAACATTTTTAAAAGTAACAAACACAAGAATACCTATCTTAATATATATAAATCTCGTGTCACAATGTTTGTCCTCAATGGACTCCTAAACCACTTAACCGATTATAATAAAATTCGCACATCATGTGCAGTTCGATCCAACTTGAGAGATAGGATAGCTTACATTACGCTATGACTAATAGGAGCAGAGCAGCGCGGGCGAAGCCGGGGCGTGCCGCTAGTTGTTATATGGAATATATTACTTAAACCGAAATAATACACACATATATATATATCGGAGCAAGAAGTTTATTGTTGGTTCTGTAAAGTACTAGGCTATAGAAATACCTTGCTAAAAATATTATTTTAAGTTAATTTGATTTGTTAGATTTTGTTATCGTTTAAAATCATTATTTCATTTAAAGAGTAATTGTATTATAAAAGTACGTTACCGAGTTGAGGGTAGGCCTCGAGCGGGGTCGAGGCGCCATCTGACAGATCGCCGTTAACGGAGGTTATAAAATGTGTCGTTGTTGATCGAGGTGGATCATTCTTTGGTTGGACAGTGGAGTACTATTTGATTGGCGAAGTAAGATCGGTGTAGCGAACCCTCTGCTCGTTGTACTTAAAAGTTTAAAAGTGTAATTATATCAAAGAGTTTTGAGTGTAAGCATATCAAGTAGTTTTGAACTTAAGCAGTGATATTCTGTTAAAGTGATTAAATCTGACTGATAATAGTGACTTATTATTTTGTGCTAGCATTTAACCCTCAAGACGCCCACTAAACTCATAACCACTAATGATGATGTCGAGATTAACGTTCTTTCTCCGACATATATATATATATATATATGTCGGCAGGAGGGCCTCCAGTCCGGACATGTGGGTAGTATTGTGGGCGTGTCTTTCCATAAGCCGACATGTTACTCGTGTTTGTGGGCATCTGTAGGTGGGTACTCGAGCGGATGATGAAATAAAGCACAGGTTGGCAGAATAAAGTCGTATATTGCCAAAGATCCGCCCATTCGATTACTTCCGGCAGGGAAGAACGGGCAAGAAACCCTTCGGACCGGGCAACCATATTTATCAGGATACGATACTACGAGTACTACTATCACAAGTTCAGGACTACCCGCTTTATATCACTTTAATATCACTGACGTTCACTGTTCTAACTGGCAGCATAACTGCGCTATAATAATTTGATTCAACTGTGTGACTGTGACTGACTGACTGTTACTCTATGACTGACCGTCATGAACTATTTTCTAGCCTTTATAAACCCGATATCGGCTAGTAACTATCCCCTCTAAGATAACAATTTCAAGAACCTACGCCGACCGTGGCGCCACCTAGAATTCTCTATTGAACAATCTACCCTAGTCATAATTAGGTTACGTCTCCGACAAACCAGATGGCGCCAGCAGTCACATTCAGGTTCCACTCCGACACGGCCATACTGACAATTCGCACGTCCTCGTGCGATGCGATTACCTGTAACAAGGAAACATCTCTGAGAGTATGATAGTTCACTAGGCCTTTATTGGCCCAACTATGACGTAATTAATTCGCCGTTGTATCTACTCGTCATTATCAACCACTAAAGTAAGGTATTGCTTTTAAGCCCAAAAGACAGGTAGTAACCGTATTTAGCTCGGCCTACCTGACATTACTAGAATCGATCTCAAGTTATCACTACCACAAATCATCTTGTGCTTTTCTCGGCATCTCAGATAACTAGTAACGCTTTAAACAAATTATTCACTCCCTCACAAAGAGACAAAACATTTTGTACGACATAGCTCGGCTACTCGTGACAAAGTAAATTCTCCTCTTCCGTTGTTACTTTAAACATGTTTTGTGTAACTCCTTTTGTTACATCCTAAGTCAAACAGGAAGTACAGTCATTCAACATCATCATCCATAATAATCTTAACTGCCAACTCATATTAACTAGACATCCACCTCACCATCTATCAACCTATATGAAACTTGTCTGAAAGGCCAACTCGCCACAAAGCAATCAACATCACCACTGTCTGTACGGCCACCTCGCCGTTTAGCAATGCTGTCAGATTGGCCACCTCGCCATTTAGTAATGCTGTCACATTGGCCACCTCGCCATTTAGCAATGCTGTCTGATTGGCCACCTCGCCACTTAGTAATGCTGTCCCAGAGGCCAACACACTGATACTCTGGCATAGTCACGAAACCCGTGAACCAAGAACCTGTACACACATGTTCACACACAACGTTTTCAATATTCGTCACATCATATCAATTGGTACTTGAGTCTCAGTGTCCGCTACCTAATCATAAGAATCTGTTTAGCCCATAGCAGGTAAGATTCCTACAGCATTAAGATTGATCGTTACTCACAAAAGCAGGAAAGACCACATACACATTAAACGAACAGTGATGATCGTTACCCACAAAAGCAGGAAAGACCAACTAACAGTGATAGTCGTCACCCACTAAAGCAGGAGAGACCACACTTATTAAATCACAAGGATCCTATAATTTCTTCCCGTAACTACCCACAGGTGAAACCATTATCAACTTTACCGTTTGACTAACTTTTTCAAACTATCTACCCCGATAGAGGGAATGAAATTAGCCATTTTCTAAACTTAACCATGTGTTAGGTTAAATTTCAACTCTAGGCATAGGATTACATTGAAAACATTTTCAACGGGAAATGCCACAAATTGGTGATTTGTACCGATTCACCATGACCTGGGAATTGAACCCATTCATCAGCTGTTGCGAGGTCATAACAAAATGAAAACGACTCACCAAATTTAGAATGCATGTCCGATTGAAGTGTTGAAATCTGCTCATCGCTCTCCAGCATAGATTTCCATGATCCAATCTGCAGTGGTATGCGCACCACAACCTCTGCTGCATACTTCAACTTCCAGCCAGGTATATTGGCAAAGTAGTGTACCATGCAATCACAGCACTACGGTGTTAAGTCTCCATTGTAGTTTCAAATCCCAGTACTTTGGTTTGGTTTTCTAGGTTAACCACTTTTGGTTGGCACTGGACTACCTCATTCTTTCTGTGGCCAGTGCGGTCCACCCAGCCAGGTGAGACCCATAAGGGAGGCCCAGCTGAGGCGACCAGCGAACTCGGCAGCAATTGTTTGAACGATTTGATGCTCTTTGAAATTTGACACTTTTTTTTTTCAGTTGAGGGTAGGTCGTCAACTTGTTGATCTAAAAAAAATAATCCACTCTGCGTATTTTCATCATATTTTCGCTCGAGTGAATCCCACTTCTGATGTCGGCAGGAGGGCCTCCAGTCCGGACATGTGGGTAGTATTGTGGGCGTGTCTTTCCATAAGCCGACATGTTACTCGTGTTTGTGGGCATCTGTAGGTGGGTACTCGAGCGGATGATGAAATAAAGCACAGGTTGGCAGAATAAAGTCGTATATTGCCAAAGATCCGCCCATTCGATTACTTCCGGCAGGGAAGAACGGGCAAGAAACCCTTCGGACCGGGCAACCATATTTATCAGGATACGATACTACGAGTACTACTATCACAAGTTCAGGACTACCCGCTTTATATCACTTTAATATCACTGACGTTCACTGTTCTAACTGGCAGCATAACTGCGCTATAATAATTTGATTCAACTGTGTGACTGTGACTGACTGACTGTTACTCTATGACTGACCGTCATGAACTATTTTCTAGCCTTTATAAACCCGATATCGGCTAGTAACTATCCCCTCTAAGATAACAATTTCAAGAACCTACGCCGACCGTGGCGCCACCTAGAATTCTCTATTGAACAATCTACCCTAGTCATAATTAGGTTACGTCTCCGACAAACCAGATGGCGCCAGCAGTCACATTCAGGTTCCACTCCGACATATATATATATATATATAAATATAAGCTACATATATATTTTTATAAATACATATATATATATAACACATATACACATATATATCCAAATACATATACCTAAATACCTATAAAAATATTTAAATAAATGCAACGAAAAATAGTAAACTCAAAGCAGACATAGCGTGAAGAACATGTAGATAACTGTCACAAATGTACAAAAAACTCAAAGCATCCCCAAATAATGCTCACGTAGCTTTCGTTTTTTGTGTGTTATATGTGTCTTTTTGTTTTGGAAATTTTATGGATATAAGTTAAAGATGGCATTCTTTTGATTTGATTACTTAGCTTATTATTGGTAACTGATGATGTATTATTTTTATTATTGTGAATATCCTTGGGGAGACATTTGTCGATTTGTGGATGTCTGACGGTTGATACGATGATGATGAAGATTAAATATGTTTCCTACAAAGAGTTTTGGAGAAGTATGCTTATAGAAGTAAAGGAATTCATAACTTGATATAGTTGTTGTCGTGTATACAAAGTTCTTTTTTTTTTTAATATAATGGAAGTGGAATACAAGCATGCAGTTCACATTGATGTTAAGTGATGACTGCAACCTATAGACACCCACACAAAGACCAAGGTCAAAATGCAGATGTCTTATGCCTATGTGCCGTAAATTACAGGGCCGTACATAACCACCTGACCGGAACACGATAGTGCTGAACACTACCATTACTACTTACTAACTTTCTTGAGAATTCTTTCTTTCATGTCTCTGTGATAGTTATAACGGCCATGTATGGCACATTACCCGATAGTGGTGAACACTACCATTTGGCGGCAGGTAGATAAGGTAATGCCTATGCTACACACCTACACTCTAAGGGCACCCAACGCCAGCCTGCATGGCAGCCCATTTTTTTTAACGATTTCAAAATATCGTCGCATTCAACCGGCTTTAGGGGGGAGAGAGTCGGGATATGAGGGACTGGAACCCTCTAAAACCACCTAGGTGCGGACTTCAGTGCACAAAGGGAGGGGATCCGGGTACACTCAAACACTGCTCCGGTTCCCCCCCACGTACTTAGCCTCCATAAGGCTCGTCCATGGGGACTCTGACAGCCCCATTCTGCGCTTACCACAACGACCTGCGGCTACCACGGTCGCCGACTTCACGGAACCGCGAGTGCTGGACGTCTGGAGCCTCCACTCTGGCCGCCCGCGATTCATTCCCCCTTTTAGTCGCCTCTTATGACAGGCAGAGGATACTCAGTCCTATTCTACAAGCCCGGTACTGCAGGGCGCAGCGCCAGGGCTACTGACTATTGCCCCGTCGCCTTCGTCTCCTACGAGTGGGCCGGCAGAGGGGGCCAACCCCGGTACTGCTTCCGCGCCACGAGCTTCGCGCACGCGACGGTCTACTGACTGACTGACTGACTAGAACTCTACCACCAGTATACAATGCAGATGCATTTCCATCCCCCCTAAAGTCGTAGTTGTTTGGCCTCCGAGGTAGTAACTTAAATTAATCCTTGAAGAAAGCAGTAGTGTTATTCCCTATATCTATAATAGAGTTTTCCGGGAACATTATATTAAACCGAACAACAAACACAATCCATCTAACCAGCCTTCCGTAACAAAAAATAAAATACACATCAAATATAATTCGCAACCGATAATAAACCGTACAATTTCCCGCGATCATCGTCCCGAAATTCAGAAGAATGGGGGAATACCCCATAAAACATGCCAATTCCGCTAACACATTAAGTTGTCGAAGGAAAAATCGCTTTCCCACCTTGCATACAGGAAATTACGCTGGCATGAGTCGGCACGTTAGCGCCACGACACCGCCACGCTACGCGGATTTGTTACAATATTTATGATGTCTTGCTTTTTAACAAGTTCGGTTGTATTTATTTCCTTGATGGATTATTCTGATGCAATATTTGTGTAGTTTTTATGTACATATCTACTGTTTGGATATGGCGCGAGATATCAAAGTTGCCTTACGTTTACCATTGGTATTCATTACAGTTAATTGTCTTCAGTTAAATATCTTTCTTAATTAATATAATAACGCTATGTATACCAATTCTTTTTTAAATCTATAATTAAAAAGCGGAAAATCACTCACTCACCATTGAATTTTAGAAACTACAGGTGCTGCGCGTTTCAAAATTTGCATTAGGATTTTTTTTTTAATTCTCCATTTAAAGAGCTTGGTCAATTTTTAGGAACAAAGCGCTCACCAAGATTTGATAAAATTCGATTCCTAACTGGTTGTTTTTGGGGCGGATAGTTTGTATGAAAATTCCTTACTACAGGATTAGGATGTAGGTAAGACATAGAAAGAATCGCTTTCCCACTTTGAATTCAGGAAATTGTGCTGGCCTGTGTCGGCACGTAAGCGCCACGACACCGCCACGCTACGCGGATTTGTTACAATATTTATGATGTCTTGCTTTTTAACAAGCTCGGTAATACTTATTGTGTAGTTTTTACGAATATACTGATTGATTCAGGCCGTCCTCATCCAGCGATTGCCCGCAACCTTCACCAGGTCGTCGGTCCACCTCGTGGAGGGCCTGCCTACGTTTCGTCTTCCGGTACGCGGTCACCACTCTAGAACTCTTCGGCCACAACGGCCGTCAGTTCTTCAACTAACTTTAGACTGTTGCTTCTATCTGTTTGCGCACGCATCATAAAAATTCACTCTGATATTTTTTTCCAATCGCGCTCAAAGAAGTATGCCTATGTATACTTCTATATGTAGACTTCGAAAATGCAGTTATCTAGTTATACTGGTGGTAGAGCTCCAGTGACGGAGCTCGTGGGCGTAGACACCACCGTATTACCTAATTCCCGGCACAGAGGCATAATACCTAATGCTTCAGGAGTGGCAGCGCATCTGCATTTTGACCTCTGGTCATTGTGTGGCTGTCTATAGGCTGCAGTCATCACTTAACATCAATGTGAACTGCAAGCTTGTTTGCCACTTTTATTACATAAAAAAATGCAGTCTACATGCAGTGTGCACTTACTGCCAATAAAACCAACCAGCGTTTCACAAAATCACTAGACATTTCACTCAGTTTCAACTCGAGTTATTCTTAAAAGGATTTCAAATGCAGAATTACATAAACGTTATTCAGTCTTAATTCTTAAGGATTTCAGACATGTTCGACAGATAAAAAGTTCTGCCATTGAACTCGGCTCTCCCGATCGTATTCGCTGGGTAATGTAATACCAAGAGATAACTTGGTACAATATAACCCAATTTGAATTTAAAAATTCCGCCAGCGTTCTGTCGTGGGGATCTACTATGGGGATCGTACAACTTTGACGTGCGACTGAATAATGAACTAGTGTTGTATATAATCGGACGTTTTCTTTCGAAACTGTCAATTTGATGTGTGTTTCAGTTTCGGAATCGAAAGATATTCACATACGATGATCTATAAACTGTTCATCCCTCTATCGTCTTATCGTAAAAGTCCGAAATGGACTTAAAAAGGTGTATTTATTGGGGTATGGAGTTTTAATATATCTGCCATTAAAATTGGAGTGTCTGTTTGTAATATAAAAATAACAGTTTTTTACTGAATGCATATGTATGTACGTATATACGGTACATATACCAAAACAACATTTTTTACAATTTTTGTCTGTCTGTCTGTTTATCTATTTGTAGCCGCTAATCTCGGGAACGGACCGATTTTGACGAGACTTTCACTGGCAGATAGCTTATGTAATAAGTAGTAACTTAGCCTACTTTTATACTAGCTGCGCCCACCACTTTATCTGGGTAGAGACTGAACAATCATAAATTCTCACGCGGATGAAGACGCGGGCACAGCTCGTGTATAATAAATTAAAATTATATAAAATAAAATTAACTGGCAGTTAGAGAGTATCGTACCGAGTATTAGAGACAGAGAAAGGACTTTATAAAAGTCGATTTATTTTATTGGATTTTAACGCATATGAGTGAAAAAATTTAAAGAAAAATTTGAGTTCAGGTGGGACATGAACCCGCGACTACTGGGATCTCTAGTCCAGTCGCTCTGAGCTAACGAAGGCCACACTTGACTGTCGAATTTTTCCTTCACATTATTGCATTGCCTTGGGATGGCAGTAGCGACATCTTTTGCTAACAATGCTAGTTAGGTATCAGATATAACAATTTTTTCAGTTTATTAAATATCGTCAAGACATCGGTTACCCTTAATAATCCCTACTTCCCTACTAATATTATAATATTAGTAGGGAAGTAACTCTGTCTGTCTGTCTGTCTGTTACCTTTTCAAACGATCTGTCCCATCGTCTGAACCGATTTTAATGAATTTTGGTACAGAGATAGAGTTGACTTTGCTAAAGAACATAGGCTACTTTTGAAACAACATGCACGCGGGCGAAGCCTCGGGCAACTTTATGTATTAGATTTTACGCAATAACAAATGCGAGTGAAATGTTTTTAAAGTAAATGGAAACAACATTTGATTTCAGGCAGGACTTAAACCCACGACCGGGGAGACAGACAGCAATACTTTCACGTTTATTGTATTAGAATGGATAGTGAACAATCGAAGCGAACACCTGAGCAAAATCACCGATCATCCGTAAATTTCTACCGACTTCAACAATAAGCCCCCACGAATCAGGTTCAACTGATATGGGTATATTTAAACCTTATTACATTCTGATCAGGACTAATGTGGATGGAATCGACTGAGGTATTACGATCTTTGTCTGTTACGGTGTGGGTATGGAGACATGTTATTTGATGCAAGTTGAATTTCTAAATAACGAAATAAGGTTTTCGTTGTCCTATTTATGTGTGCTATATTTTTTTCTATGTACTTAATGCAGATTGGTGTTTATGTATGTTATTATAATGGTAGCAAATGTTACAGCAGAGTTGATTTAAGCCTCAAACATTAAGGTAATAATGTACGGCCCTGTGATTTTCAGCACATAGGCATAACACCTTAGGCCCCAGGAGTGGTAACGCATCAGCATTTTAACCTTGGTCTTTGTGTTGATGTCTATAGGCTACAGTCATCACTTAACATCAATGTGAACTGCATGCTTGCCACTTCCATTACATAAAAAAGGGAAAATAATCGCTTTTGCAACTAATAAATTAATACCGTATTAGCAGTAGTAATGTATGTAACAATGCACTCGTGCGAAGCTTGGACGCGGCGCTAGTTATCAAATAAAATCATCATAAATCCGACAACACTAGTATACAAGTGGCGGTATATGCACATAAAACGCGGTCCCAGGATACATTAGCGTCGGCCGCTTCGAGTGCTCGGATTGAAACCGTGCCCCGCTGGAGCTATTATTGTGGAGAGATGGGCATATGTCGATGGTTTATATCGATAATTTAAAACAAGAATATTACAGTGGGAACGTCGCTTTATATCTGGAATCGGAAGACATTATAGTAACGAGAGTTGCTTAAATGAGGTTCTTTTATGTTACGAAGGTAGCAATAAAGCTTGTTGTTTACATGGGTTAACACCCATGTAAACAACAAGCTGCAATGACTGTAGCCTGTAGACACCCACACAATGACCCGAGGTCAAAATGCAGATGCGCCACTCCTGAGGCATTAGGTATTATGCCACTATGCCGGAAATTACAGGGCCGTACATTACCACCTGACCGGAACACGATAGTGCTGAACACTACAGCGGCAAGTATATAAATATAAGTCAATGCGGTGGTGCCTACGCCCGCAAGCTCCGTCACTGGAGCTCTACCACCAGTGATAAGTATACATCAGTATACATCTAAGAAATATCATAGATCTTCAAACTCGCGTTAGGGAAGCATGTGAATCAAAGCGTCTGTTCCAGCTCAAATGCATTCACGCCTACATCCTGGATCATTGCTTTAACATCAGCGAAAAAAAAAACGTTATTTTTTTACCAAATGGAATCATCTAAAATACTAGGATACAAGTGACCGTGCAGAGTAGTGTACACAGCGGAGTAATTATATTAAATGTACGGCATGAATGTGAAGTTCAATTTATAGTAGGTAAATTGGATATTGTTTTCAATATTTTTACTGTAGTAATTATTTTCCGATATAGTAGTTGGTCTTACATTATTTACAGTTGTAATACCATGCTGCAATACTGCGTTGATTGTAATTCAAACGACACAAGTTTAGTCTCTAAAAAAAACAAGTCGATAGTAATCGATACTGTTACATCACTCGTGCGTCCAAACATTTACAAGTTTCGGATTTGTCGCTTTATCTCACATTAACACTGTATCGATTGAACATTATAGCTGTATACGTCGTAAAATACTATCGATACTGTATCGGTACGTCACTAGTCGTGAGATTTACTAGGTGGGCGTTTCAGTGGCGTTGCTTTAACCTTTACTTGCATTAACAAGATATTGATCAACAGATTATCTATTCAACCTTTGGATTAAGCCCATTATGGTTTAATTGCAATGAAGATTGAATGAAGTAGCATATGTGGTTCACGTGATTTTTACTAGTGGTAGAGTTCCAGTGTAGGAGCTCGAGGGCGTAGGCACCACTGCACTGTCGGTCCACCTCGTGGAGGGCCTGCCTACGCTTCGTCTTCCGGTACGCGGTCACCACTCTAGAACTCTTCGGCCACAACGGCCGTCAGTTCTTCAACTAACTTTAGACTGTTGCTTCTGCATCTGTTTGCGCACGCATCATAAAAATTCACTCTCATTTTTTTTTCCAATCGCGCTCAAAGAAGTATGCCTATGTATACTTCTATATGTAGACTTCGAAAATAAAGTTATACTGGTGGTAGAGCTCCACTGACGGAGCTCGTGGGCGTAGGCACCACCGCATTACCTAATTCCCGGCACAGAGGCATAACACCTAATGCTTCAGGAGTGGCAGCGCATCTGCATTTTGACCTCTGGTACCTATAGACAGCCACACAATGTGTGGCTGTCTATAGGCTGCAGTCATCACTTAACATCAATGTGAACTGCATGCTTGTTTGCCACTTTTATTACATAAAAAAATGCACTCTACATGCAGTGTGCACTTACTGCCAATAAAACCAACCAGCGTTTCACAAAATCACTAGACATTTCACTCAGTTTCAACTCGAGTTATTCTTAAAGGGATTTCAAATGCAGAATTACATAAACGTTATTCAGTCTTAATTCTTAAGGATTTCAGACATGTTCGACAGATAAAAAGTTCTGCCATTAAACTCGGCTCTCCCGATCGTATTCGCTGGGTAATGTAATACCAAGAGATAACTTGGTACAATATAACCCAATTTGAATTTAAAAATTCCGCCAGCGTTCTGTCGTGGGGATCTACTATGGGGATCGTACAACTTTGACGTGCGACTGAATAATGAACTAGTGTTGTATATAATCGGACGTTTTCTTTCGAAACTGTCAATTTGATGTGTGTTTCAGTTTCGGAATCGAAAGATATTCACATACGATGATCTATAAACTGTTAATCCCTCTATCGTCTTATCGTAAAAGTCCGAAATGGACTTAAAAAGGTGTAGTTATTGGGGTATGGAGTTTTAATATCCCTGCCATTATAATCTATACAAATAAATAAAATTGGAGTGTCTGTTTGTAATATAAAAATAACAGTTTTTTACTGAATGCATATGTATGTACGTATATACGGTACATATACCAAAACAACACTTTTTAACAATTTTTGTCTGTCTGTTTATCTGTTTGTTGCCGCTAATCTCGGGAACGGACCGATTTTGACGAGACTTTCACTGGTAGATAGCTTATGTGATAAGTACTAACTTAGCCTATTTTTATACTAGCTGCGCCCACGACTTTATCTGGGTAGAGACTGAACAATCATAAATTCTCACGCGGCCGAAGTCGCGGGCACAGCTCGTGTATAATAAATTAAAATTATATAAAATAAAATTAACTGGCAGTTAGAGAGTATCGAACCGAGTATTAGAGACAGAGAAAGGACTTTATGAAAGTCGATTTATTTTATTGGATTTTAACGCATATGAGTGAAAATTTTTAAAGAAAAATTTGAGTTCAGGTGGGACATGAACCCGCGACTACTGGGATCTCTAGTCCAGTCGCTCTGTGCTAACGAAGGCCACACTTGACTATCGAATTTTTCCTTCACATTATTGCATTGCCTTGGGATGGCAGTAGCGACATCTTTTGCTAACAATGCTAGTTAGGTATCAGATATAACAATTTTTTCAGTTTATTAAATATCGTTAAGACATCGGTTACCCTTAATAATCCCTACTTCCCTACTAATATTATAAATGCTGAAGTAATTCTATCTGTCTGTCTGTCCGTTACCTTTTCAAACGATCTGTCCCATCGTCTGAACCGATTTTAATGAATTTTGGTACAGAGATAGAGTTGACTTTGAGAAAGAACATAGGCTACTTTTGAAACAACATCCACGCGGGCGAAGCCTCGGGCAACTTTATATATTAGATTTTACGCAATAACAAATGCGAGTGAAATGTTTTTAAAGTAAATGGAAACAAAATTTGATTTCAGGCAGGACTTAAACCCACGACCGGGGAGACAGACAGCAATACTTTCACGTTTATTGTATTAGAATGGATAGTGAACAATCGAAGCGAACACCTAAGCAAAATCACCGATCATCCGTAAATTTCTACCGACTTCAACAATAAGCCCCCACGAATCAGGTTCAACTGATATGGGTATATTTAAACCTTATTACATTCTGATCAGGACTAATGTGGATGGAATCGACTGAGGTATTACGATCTTTGTCTGTTACGGTGTGGGTATGGAGACATGTTATTTGATGCAAGTTGAATTTCTCAATAACGAAATAAGGTTGTCGTTGTCCTATTTATGTGTGCTATTTTTTTTTCTATGTACTTAATGCAAATTGGTGTTTATGTATGTTATTATAATGGTAGCAAATGTTACAGCAGAGTTGGTTTAAGCCTCAAACATTAAGGTAATAATGTACGGCCCTGTAATTTTCAGCACATAGGCATAACACCTTAGGCCCCAGGAGTGGTAACGCATCAGCATTTTAACCTTGGTCTTTGTGTTGATGTCTATAGGCTACAGTCATCACTTAACATCAATGTGAACTGCATGCTTGCCACTTCCATTACATAAAAAAGGGAAAATAATCGCTTTCGCAACCAATAAATTAATACCGTATTAGTAGTAGTAATGTATGTAACAATGCACTCGTGCGAAGCTTGGACGCGGCGCTGGTTATCAAATAAAATCATCATAAATCCGACAACACTAGTATACAAGTGGCGGTATATGCACATAAAACGCGGTCCCAGGATACATTAGCGTCGGCCGCTTCGAGTGCTCGGATTGAAACTGTGCCCCGCTGGAGCTATTATTGTGGAGGGATGGGCATATGTCGATGGTTTATATCGATAATTTAAAACAAGAATATTACAGTGGGAACGTCGCTTTATATCTGGAATCGGAAGACATTATAGGAACGAGAGTTGCTTAAATGAGGTTTTTTTATGTTACGAAGGTAGCAATAAGCTTGTTGTTTACATGGGTGTTAAGTAATGACTGTAGCCTGTAGACACCCACACAATGACCCGAGGTCAAAATTCAGATGCGCCACTCCTGAGTCATTAGGTATTATGCCACTATGCCGGAAATTACAGGGCCGTACATTACCACCTGACCGGAACACGATAGTGCTGAACACTACCATTTAGCGGCAAGTATATAAATATAAGTCAATGCAGTGGTGCCTACGCCCGCGAGCTCCGTCACTGGAGCTCTACCACCAGTGATAAGTATACATCAGTATACATCTAAGAAACATCATAGATCTTCAAACTCGCGTTAGGGAAGCATGTGAATCAAAGCGTCTGTTCCAGCTCAAATGCATTCACGCCTACATCCTGGATCTTTGCTTTAACATCAGCGAAAAAAAAAACGTTATTTATTTACCAAATAGAATCATCTAAAATACTAAGATACAAGTGACCGGGTAGAGTAGTGCACAAAGCGGAGTATATTATATTAAATGTACGGCATGAATGTAAAGTTCAATTTATAGTAGGTAAATTGGATATTGTTTTTAATATTTTACTGTAGTAATTATTTTCCGATATAGTAGTTGGACTTACATTATTTATAGTTTTAATACCATGCTGCAATACTGCGTTGATTGTAATTCAAACGACACAAGTTTAGTATCTAAAAGAAACATGTCGATAGTAATCGATACTGTTACATCACTCGTGCGTCCAAACATTTACAAGTTTCGGTTATGTCGCTTTATCTCACATTAACACTGTATCGATTGAACATTATAGCTGTATATGTCGTAAAATACTATCGATACTGTATCGGTACGTCACTAATCGTGAGATTTACTAGGTGGGCGTTTCAGTGGCGTTGCTTTAACCTTTACTTGCATTAACAAGATATTGATCAACAGATTATCTATTCAACCTTTGGATTAAGCCCATTATGGTTTAATTGCAATGAAGATTGAATGAAGTAGCATATGTGGTTCACGTGATTTTTACTGGTGGTAGAGTTCCAGTGTAGGAGCTCGAGGGCGTAGGCACCACTGCATTACCCTCTCTATCTGGCGCCAAATGTTAGTGTTCAGTATTGTGTTCCGATTTCTGGTATCCAGTTAGATCAGAGGTTCCTGAAGTATTTATTTTTGTAGACAATAGTTTTTTTTTTTTAATTTTTTCTGGTGTTTGCTACATTTATATAATATTCCCATGTTTCCAAATTTTATTCACGTCTACACCAGGGGACTATCTGGACCACTTTGGGAACTGGGTTAGATGGTTATGTATGACACCGTAATTACTATCATAACATAACAACTAAGGTTTCAGGGGTGGCAACGCATCTGCATTTTGATCTCTGGTCTTTGTGTGGGTGTCTATAGGCTGCAGTCATGACTTAACATCAATGTGAACTCCATACTTGTCTGCCACCTTCATTATATAAAAAAAATATTTTTAGACACTACCCGTAATTAATTTAATGGTTTAATGTGATTAAATAACAAAACTAATCTGAATGATGATCTTACCCCTTTATTTATAAACGTACATTAGATACGTTTTAGCTTTAGAATGCTTTGTCTTTGTCAGTTGCATTGTCAAATGTGCAGGATAGAAAAAGACAAAAGAGAGATAGCAACACTTTAGCTAAAATACGTTTATGAATAAGGAGTTAGTCTCTGGGGCTAATTTTGGTTACTCGAGGATTATCACAAATTTGAATCAATCGGCCAAACTTTCTTAGCAAATCGGCTCTGACAGACGCACAGATTTCAAAGACGGGCGGATTCATTTTTCTTTTTGAGTTACGGAATGCTAAAAACGATATAGCGGGGCTTGTGGGATAGATAATGGGCCCCGACCCCACCCGTCTCTTCCCACGATAAGAATTACACCAACACAAGGAACTTTTCCACCCATAAAGGTGGCACAGTGCAAATATGAACATAAAAATAAAAAAATTAATACGCTTACACTTTCCGCTAAATGGTAGTGTTCAGCACTATCGTGTTCCGGTCAGGTGGTAATGTACGGCCCTGTAATTTCCGGCACAGAGGCATAACACCTTAGGCCTCAGGAGTGGTAACGCATCTGCATTTTGATCGTGGTCTTTGTGTGGGTGTCTATAGGCTGCAGTCATCACTTAACATCAATGTGAACTGCATGCTTGTTTGCCACTTCAATTACATAAAAAAAAAAAAAAAAAACGCAATATGGGCAGCAGAAACCTGCGAATAAACAACCGCCACTATCTGCCGCTAAATGATAGTAGAAATAGAAAATGTTTTTATTTCGAAAAGATCATTACCGATACTTACAAAACGTCAAGAAATCATAAAATACCTAGAGTGAAGTGTTCAGCACTATCGTGTTCCGGTTAGATGGTGATGACGTATGGAGCCGTAATAACTTTCACAGAGTTATTACTAAGGTCTCAGGAATGGCAATACATCTGCATTTTTTAACTTGGTCTTTTTGTGGGTGTCTGTCTATAGGCTACAGTCATCACTTAACATCAATTTGAACTGCACTCTTGTTTGCCCCCTTCATTACATAAATAAACTACCACCACCACCTCTACTACTTACGTCACTGCGGTCATTTGAATCCCCAAAAACTATGCGGACGCGATTCTGGTCACATGTCCGTACTACGCATTTTCGATCAGGGTCACGCGTCCTGACGCGAGTTTAATATTTTTACCCATCACAAAAAGAGCACAACGCCGCTAAAGAAGTTTTCAGTACAAAAATCTGATCGCATAATTCTTGCACATATAGATGCCAACACACACCACTAGCGCAGTACAAATATGGAAACAGTATGGAAACTACGTGCAAAACGTTCGAAAGGGCACACTCACACAAACATGTGCATCGACGCTCGAGTAGCGAGTCATTCGCTACTGCAGCACCGCGAGAATCGCTCAGAGGCCTCGTCCACAGTATTATCAATAATAATGTAAGTATTTGTATCTATATACTGTGCCTCGTCGATGCGCATGTTTGTGTGAGTGTTCCGTTTGGAACGTTTTGTACGTAGTTACCATTACTGTTGACGACCCGGTTAGTTCATCGGTGTGAGATGCCCGTTTGAGGTGTCGTGGGTTCGATCCCCGGGACAAATCTTTGTATGGCCTACAGATATTTGTTTCGGATCTGGGTGTTTGTGTATGTGTTGTAAGTGTACAACGGCACCCACGACACAGGTTTATACCTACTTTGGGGCTGTGAGTGCGGTGGTAATGCGGTGGTGCCTATATTGGAGACAATTTAAAACCATCTTCACGATCGCGTAACGACCCGGTTCAAAATGTGTGTGATGAATGTGATACGCGAGTGTTTTAAAAGTTATAAAACCATATATTTAAGAATTTTATATACAAAAACTATAAACGAACATTTCTATATGAAATCCCTATCAAAACAGTCTGTAAATCAGCTCGAGCGGCCAGCACGGGCCCGTCCTGAAGTTCAGTGTAAATATAGTTAAGCTGTAGGCGCGGGCTTAACATTGAAATTACGACCGTGGGCGGACACACTGAGTGCGCTTTCATGGAGTTTTATTGTTGAATAACACTTACTTAAATTAAGTGTGTTCAATAAAGCTTTAACAACGAAATTTATAAGTACCACTTATTAGTATTGTAGTAGTATTTTGCGCTACGGTGTTGGGATTAGTGAAATGACTATCGGTATATCGAAGTGTTGAAGTGTTTGTATAAAAACGCCACCATGTCAGTCCGAGTACAGGACCAATGCACGAGGGCGATTCCTTTGCAGAGGGAGTAAGACAGGGGGATGTCATTTCACCCCTGCTCTTCACCAATGCAATGGAAGACGCCTTCAAGCTCCTGGAATGGCAAGGACTAGGCATCAATGTCAACGAAAACAAAAAATGCGAATACATCACTCACCTTCGGTTTGCCGACGATATTATAGTCATGGCAGAGTCGCTGGAAGATCTCAGCACAATGCTCGAAGACCTCAATCGAGTGTCCCAAAGAGTGGGCCTTAAAATGAACATGGATAAGACCAAGGTTATGTTCAATAACCTTGTATCGCCCACTCCAGTGTCCGTTGGGAACTCGATTCTCGAAGTTGTCGACGAATATGTCTATTTAGGACAAACCATACAACTAGGCAGGTCGAACTTCGAGAAAGAGGTCATTTGCCGAATCCAACTCGGCTGGGCAGCGTTCGGGAAGTTAAGGAGCGTTTTCTCGTCAAACATCCCGCAGTCCTTGAAGACGAAAGTCTTTAATCAGTGCGTTTTGCCGGTGATGACCTACGCTGCCGAGACGTGGTCTCTCATTATGGGTCTCGTACGAAACCTCCAAGTCACTCAGCGGTCAATGGAAAGGGCTATGCTCGGCGTTTCTCTACTGGATTGAATCAGAAATGAGGAGATCCGTAGGCGAACGAAAGTCGCTGACATAGCCAAGCAGATTTCCAAGCTGAAGTGGCAATGGCCAGGGCACATAGCTCGGAGAACCGATAGCCGCTGGGGAAGGTTCTTGAGTGGAGACCACGTATCGGCAAACGCAGCGTAGGACGTCCACCTGCAAGATGGACCGACGACCTAGTGAAGGCTGCAGGTACCCGCTGGATGCACGTCGCTTCCGATCGGTCGGCATGGAGGTCATTGGGGGAGGCCTATGTTCAGCAGTGGACGTCCTATGGCTGATATGATGATACACAGTACATATACCACAGTGCAGCATACATTTGCATTTAGTAAAAATCGGTAATTTTTATATTACAAACAGACACTCCCATTTTATTTATTTGTATAGCTTTGGTTACTGCAATGTAACCATAGTAACCAAAAACTGGTTGGTTTAGCAACTTCAGACTCTTTGTTGCTGTTAAAAGTTTAGCAACTAACTTCAGAATGTCACTTTTATCTGTCGGTGTGCGCGCGCATCCCAAAAAAACCCTCTAATCATTCTTTCCAATTGCGCTAAAAGAAGTATAAATAACTTCAAAAACGCTTACTCCCACTGTATCCTCAACACTACAACCATCGAGAAGCACTATCGGGGGCTTACTACAGCTAAATACGACACGGGCCGTTTGCAAATATATAGAAATTATGTTACAGCGACCCTCGTGTTCGGGTTATCATGGATTAGGTGTTTAGTGATAGTTTGCATCTTGAAGGAACGATGTTGTAGTTTCTAGATAGATTTTATTTATTTTTTTTTTATGTCGGTCTTTATGTAGGCGGCCTGTCTCGAGACGGCACTAGTCTACTTCACCGGGCAATAAAGATTTTATTACATATCACAGTAATAATATGGAACACAGAAATGCATCTTGTGGTGACATCTCTGCTTAGAAGATTGTTACTGATAACGAATATATTACAGGGCATAGGTATCACCGTATTACTTAATATATCTGCCGATTTATGGTGGTGTTGAACCATTGAGTTAAAGTTTACCATCCGGTAGTATGTGGCTAAGTCATTTCCGCAACAGAGGCATAATAAATTATGCCTCAGAGGTGGCTTTGTCGCGTTATAACCTGCGATGTTCAGAGCTCAGGCATGCATTTGGGCCTCTAGTTCATGTGACCTCTAGTATGGTTGCACTTACCATGCATGTGAACTGTATGGTTATTTGTGAAATACATAAAAATCGCTAACTCCCAGTGTGTCTTCAACCCTACACCCATCGAGAAGCACTATCGGGGGCTTACTACAGCTAAATACGACACTGGCCGTTTGCAAATGTATATAGAAATTATGTTACAGCGACCCTCGTATTCGGGTTATCATGGATTAGGTGTTTAGTGAAAGTTTGGATCTTGGTGGTAAGATGTAGCTTGTGATATGGAATGGGGAAATACGTTTTTGTGTGAAATATAAATATTTTAAAATAAATATAACGGAGAGACGGAGATACGGAGAGACGGAGATACGGACAGACGGACAGACGGAGAGACGGAGAGACAGAGAAATGGAGAGACGGAGAGACGAAGAGACGGAGAGACGGATAGACGGACAGACGGACATGACGAATCTATAAGAGTTCCGCATAAAAAGCGTTGAAAAAAGAAGCTACTTAAATAACGGTCCCAAACAGTACTTTACACCGAACTAAGTGGATTAAGAAGTAGCTTATTAATAATATATAATGTTTTACTGTTAAAAAGTTGAACGGTTCAAGTTTGAGTTCGAACTACTTTTCAATAGTTCTTCTGAGTACTTCAGTTGTTATTCAATGTTGTGTTACGTAAATGTTTTAATAATAAATATTTTTTTCGTTAAATATTCGTTCATTATGAAGTAAAGAGATTTAGAAAGAAATATATTCATCTATCCGTCCGTCCGTCCGTCTGTCCGTCTATCCGTCTGTCCGTCTATCCGTCTGTCCGTCTGTCCGTCTGTCCGTCTGTCCGTCTGTCCGTCTGTCCGTCTGTCCGTCTGTCCGTCTTTCCGTCTGTCCGTCTGTCCGTCTGTCCGTCTGTCCGTCTGTCCGTCTGTCCGTCTGTCCGTCTGTCCGTCTGTCCGTCTGTCCGTCTGTCCGTCTGTCCGTCTGTCCGTCTGTCCGTCTGTCCGTCTGTCCGTCTGTCCGTCTGTCCGTCTGTCCGTCTGTCCGTCTGTCCGTCTGTCCGTCTGTCCTGTTTCTAAGTCTAAGTCTTGTGTGGAATATAAAGGCTAATTTAATATAATTTAATTACTAAGTCCAAGGTGACGCGCGATTGAGCAGTAACCAGAACCTTAAAAGAATTATAAATCTAGAATACATTTAGTATTCCATTTTATAAGTCTCTCGTTGGCAAGCGCCAACAATAAATTGATACACGTGGCAACGTGGCAAATGATTAAGAATCTAAGATTCAGCAATTCAGCAGGTAAGAATATTGTAAGGCGCCAAGATATACAACTTTGAATCTTGCTGCACCTGTGACTATATGACGATCAAGCTTCGGTCTGATAGGAAGATTAGCTATTATTTTACTAACACTATACGGGGCCCCGCGGCTGGTGTAGATCGGAAGCGATCTACTCGGTTAAGCGATACGGGCGCGGTCGGGTGTGTGATGGGTGACCACTAGTGGCAAATAAAAATGCGCGTTTCCGTGCTTTGGAGGGCATGTAAAGCCGTCGATCTCGGTTGTTATCGTTAGATAGCAGTCGTTAAACCTTGTCGGAGGCTTTGGGGCGGTTTGAAAATATCCGACAGCGGGTTGGCTATCCCGTATCTCCACCGACCGGCATTGGAGCAGCGTGGTGGAGTGAGCTCCAGGTCTCCCCCCAAAAAGGGGAAAGACTCGTGTCCAGCAGTGGGACGTATAATAGGTTGCCATTATTATACGGGTTGAAAGTTGAGTGGCGGTTATCCCGGGGCAGAACGTTTAGCACTTAAAGTAGGAAAAAGTTTCAAATAACTTAAAAACTATAATCGTCTCAAAAACTTAACTGCCTTGGTAGCCTAGTGGTAGCAGGTCACTACTACTACGTTGAGGTCTTGGGTTCGATTCCCGTGTAGGGGGTTATCAGAGATAATGGTGTAAAGTCCTATATCCCTGGTTCTATTGGGATTTTTCCATTTTCTGGCAATTTCCCAGTACTTCGAAGTTTGGTAATGTGCCCAGAGATGTCAACAGGCTCGCCACCTGTTACATGGGCCAAAAGGTAACCGGCGAATCGTGGGTGTTTGCATGCTTTGATTATATACACGTCTAGATGGACCATCTAAGTTCATAAGCGTCCAAAAAATTCCAGTTAACTGTTGGCTCATAGCTTCGTTCCGCACGCTCAGTAGCGATACTGTCATTGTAACGTAAACACGTCCACGTCTATGCTTTCATTACGACGATTTGCGCTATTAAAGTGTGCCGAAATTACAAAAGAAGAATTAAAAAATCTTAAAACATTTCTTTTTATCGGTAACTACACCTTCCATAGTCCTAAATGTATCCCAGAATTAAATCAACAATATTTAATTTTACGTCGCAGTTGTACGGTTCATTGAACGCCATGTTTACTGTGTTGCCAGTTTTTGATTTAAAATCTTCCCAGATAAATATGAAGTTACAAAATAAAATCTATATAAAATATATGTTTAATATACCTATATTTATTTTGATAATATTATTTTAATAACCCCCGAAGGAAAAAGAGGGGTGTTCTAAGTTTGACGTGGGTATCTGTTTGTGGGTTTGTAAATTCCCAACTAGTGGATCAATTCCAGATTTTGATTTTGGTCTTAAAAATTTATTTATTTTTCACACGATAAAAGTATTTTACACTAAGAACAAATAACTAACAACGAATAACTTAAGCTAATACACGTACCAATACAAACAAAAAATTTAAAAATATATAAAATCGAATAACTAAAGCTACTGTGAGAGGACCCCACGAATATCGTAATATTATTATGTCACACATTATGAAAAAATTGAACTCGACTTAAGCTAATTTTCCCTATTTTTAGGGGAAAATGTCATAAGCAAGTAACATTTTCACCAGTCGAGTAGTATATGTAAAGCGAATAAAATATACATACTAGTGTGTGTTACACGCACACAAGGATTTTCGAATTGGGACATTGTTTTTGCAGCGTTTGTAAGGCGACGCTCCATCTAGACGTGTATATAATCAAAGTTTGCATGTATGCTTGAATGCATGCATTAACTCTGCCTACCCCTTCGGGGAAAACAGGCGTGAAGTTACGTCTCAAAAAAGTAACTAATTATAGTAATTCCCTAAGCGTAACTTATAAAACCGCACAAAATGAAAAAATATAATTATATTCATTAATGTTCAGTGAAGATGGGAATGAGCTCACGTGCCTTATGATGATACGGCATAATTAGTAACATAACTAATATAGATAAAATACTACCAACTACCAAGAGTTAAATACTACTACACTACATTTTGCAGCGGGTAAACATTGCATGTATCATCATCATATCAGCCATAGGACGTCCACTGCTGAACATAGGCATCCCCCAATGACCTCCATGCCGACCGATCGGAAGCGACGTGCATCCAGCGGGTACCTGCAGCTTTGATCAGGTCGTCGGTCCATCTTGCAGGTGGACGTCCTACGCTGCGTTTGCCGATACGTGGTCTCCACTCGAGAACCTTTCTGCCAAAGCGGCTATCAGTTCTCCGAGCTATGTGCCCTGCCCATTGCCACTTCAGCTTGGAAATCTGCTTGGCTATGTCAGCGACTTTCGTTCGCCTACGGATCTCCTCATTTCTGATTCGATCCAGTAGAGAAACGCCGAGCATAGCCCTTTCCATTGACCGCTGAGTGACTTGGTGGTTTCGTACGAGACCCATAATGAGAGACCACGTCTCGGCAGTGTAGGTCATCACCGGCAAAACGCACTGATTAAAGACTTTCGACTTCAAGGACTGCGGGATGTTTGACGAGAAAAAGCTCCTTAACTTCCCGAACGCTGCCCAGCCGAGTTGGATTCGGTGAATGACCTCATTCTCGAAGTTCGACCTGCCTAGTTGTATGGTTTGTCCTAAATAGACATATTCGTCGACAACTTCGAGAATCGAGTTCCCAACGGACACTGGAGTGGGCGATACAAGGTTATTGAACATGACCTTGGTCTTATTCATGTTCATTTTAAGGCCCACTCTTTGGGACACTCGATTGAGGTCTTCGAGCATTGTGCTGAGATCTTCCAGCGACTCTGCCATGACTATAATATCGTCGGCAAACCGAAGGTGAGTGATTTATTCGCCGTTGACATTGATGCCTAGTCCTTGCCATTCCAGGAGCATAGTGAGAGCATGTATATATCGAGTTAAAAACTAGTGAGAGACTTTGTTACAAAGTAAGATTAAATATTTTTCAACTTTTTCTTTTATTAAGTTTCAATACGGCCCATGAAGCTTAATCATATCTAGAACTTTTCAGATTTTACTTTTCCTTCTTTCCCAAATTACTAGAGATATTCCAATAAAATGTCCAAAATTAAATGAAAGTATACAGTCACAGGCTTAAACAAACACAATAACAATGCAAATTTCCAATAATTCATTATGAGATTTATTCCAAAACTTTCTTGTTGGCAAGCACCAACAATAAATCAATACACATGACAGTGTGGCAGATGATTAAGAAACTAGGATTCCGCAGGTAAGAATATTGCGAGGCGCCAAGCAATACCGCGTCGAACGTTGTTGGAGCACCTGTGACTGTATGGAGATAGTGATGGGGCCGTATACAAAGATGTATGCTATAAATGTGCTATGAACTTGAAATAAAATAAAAAATAAAAAAATGGATTTAGCGTAAACTAAACAATTTTTTTTTAAATGTAATAAAAGTGTGTAAAAACAAACAAGCATGCAGTTCACATTCATGTTAAGTGAAGACTGCAGCCTATAGACACCCACACAATGACCAGAGGTCAAAATGCAGATGCGCTGCCACTCCTGAGGCATTAGGTGTTATGCCTCTGTGCCGGAAATTACAGGGCCGTAAATTAGATAATAATTAAAATTTAATGATTTTTAAAATAAATCCGACGTGTCGTTCGATTTTGATGTCGAAAAAATTGTTTAGTTTAATATACGCGAGATAAATTCGTAAAAGCAGTTTTATTTCAATGAGTGTAGCTCGCAAAACCTTGGAACACATCATGTGCTGTAAAGGTTTACTCCCTTATTCATAAACGTACATTAGATACGTTTTAGCTATAGAATGCTTTTTCTTTGTCAGTTGCATTGTCAAATGTGCAGGATAGAAAAAGACAAAGGAAATATTAGCAACACTTTAGCTAAAATACGTTTATGAATAAGGGGGTTATATTACACAAAACGTATTATTAACATAAGGCGTGGGCAAAGCATCTAAATTCCTTTCTTGTATTATCCCGAATATGTACTTCGGAAATAATGCAAGCATGAAATAATTGTCTTGACACATAAACTTTTAGCACGGAATTGACTTTAATTTTTTTTTAAATTTTATGGCCTTGTAATATCTATCACAAAGACATAATTACTTAGGTCTCTGGGATTGCAGTACATCTTCATGCTTGTTTGCCACCTTACTTGCAGCATTCGTTCAAATATTACTTATAATAATATAATATTGGCCACCCATTATACGTCCCACTGCTGGGCACGAGTCTCTCACCTTTTTTGGGGGCGGCCTGGAGCTACTCCACCACGCTGCACCAATGCGGATTGGTGGAGATACGGGTTAGTGGCGAACCCGCTGTCGGATGTTTTCAAACCGCCCATAAGGCCTCCGACAAGGTTTAACGACTGCTATCTATCGATAGCAACCGGGACCGACGGCCCTCCGAAGCACGGAAACGCCCATTTTAATTTGCTTAGCGGTCACCCATCGCACACCCGACCGCGCCCGTAATACTTATGTAAAACCCGTATCTCCACCAATCCGTGGTGGAGCAGCGTGGTGGAGTAAGCTCCAGGCCTCTTCCCAAGAAGAGGAGAGACTCGTGGCCTGGAGTGTGACGTGTCAAGGGTTGCCATTATTATTTACTGGTACGAGGGTGGCAATGCATCTGCATTTGACCTTTGGTTGTTGTGTAGATGTCTAAAAGTTGCAGTCATCACTTAACATCCATGTGAACTAGATGCTTGTTTGCCACCTTCGTTACATAAAAAAATCAAAACAAATATTAGTGTTTTTTTTCGCTCCCCGCTACGACTGCATCATAAGCAGAAATAATATAGCCTCCGTATATTTTATGCAGATAGATATACGAGTTCTGGTTTAGTAAGTTTCTTATTGTAACATGAAAAAATACGCCCAAGTGAGTATGTGTGGTCAAACGTGGGTTAAAAATAAAGAAAACTGATGGTAAAGGTATAGTAGAGTTACTTTTTATGTGTTTTATGTCATGGAATTGGCAAACAAGCATGCAGTTCACATTGATGTTAAGTGATGACTGCAGCCTATAGACACCCACACGAAGACCAAGGTCAAAATGCAGATGCGTTACCACTCCTGAGCCCTAAGGTATTATGCCTCTGTGCCGGAAATTACAGGGCCGTACATTACCACCTGACCGGAACACGATAGTGCTGAACACTATCATTTAGCGGCAAGTATATTAGGTAATGCGGTGGTGCCTACGCTCGTGAGCTCCGTCACTGGAGCTCTACCACCAGTAACCAGTACTTTTTATGTAATAAAATAACAGTGGTAATCAAGATCATCGTGATCATTTCAGTCGATAAAAGTCCACCGCTGGGTAAAAATTTCCCAAAGATGCCTACAACAGTGTTATGTGCATCTTTGGGAAGGATATTGTCATAATAAATCGCGAGTTTATTGACATTTCCTGGCACAAATTCCAAATTTTGAGGGAGGCACCGCGAAGCTGCAGAAAAAGGGTAATTTTCTATTAGCACTGACTCTGACTCCAGCCACACCGCGGACACTCCGCCAAAATTCCATACAAACGCTTAATTCGGTCTCTATTACACAGACATCAATCAGTGACGTGTATTTACACGTGCACCTGTGTGCGTAGCACGTAGAAAATACCAACCGTCGCCCATAAGAGGGGAAGGGGTTGAGTGATGCGAGCAAATCGGGCGGGATGTCGAAGTGTCCATTCTATACGTAGTATTAATTACATATTCTCTGTTCCAGCATAGTATAGTAGTATATAGTACTCCTAGAATACTGATGCTGTTAAGAATTTTTGGTATTCAAATGATTACAGCTTCAATACTCATACAGTCTTTTAGTGTATAAGTTATAAGAAACAAAAATGGCTTGTTGTGCCCACGACTGCGACTTATACATACATTTAAAAAATAACATAAACTTCTAAAATAAAAGTAGTCTGAAGAAATTGACAATCCCGTCCGTTTTGAAACAGGGTAAAAAGTATTAAAAAAATTGTTAAGCGAGCAAAAAAGCTGGATTTCAGTAAGCTTATCCAAGCATTGCTATCCAATTTACCACACAAAGTTTCTCAGAATCGAATATTTACCAGGTCAATTAAAAAAAAAAAACGAAAAAAGGGACATTCACACGCATCGTAATGCCTTAAAATCAAGCCCGCCATCTGGTCAACTGCAGTTTGGCCCATGCTTTTTTTAATAAACTGGTCAAGGAATGTACTTGTAGAGCCGAGTTGTTTTGCACCTGTCATTTCTACCAACCAGTTTCTGAACGGATGCTTCGAACGTTCACCCAGCGAGAACGAGACGCGGGTATATAAGCGTGCCGTGCAAGTGAGATGGACATTGGAACTGACACGTGTTGAAAAGAGAGCACTAGCGTCGCGTGGCGCGAAAGCGGGACGCTATACCCGTGTCGCTTGTTTTATTTAATCCAGTTATAATAAGAAAGGCTTCCGATAGTCTTAGGCTGGCTCCACACGTTGGCCCCAATATTGGCCCCAATGCTACATGTCCAACGTATGGAAATAGAAACTAGGATATAGAAATGTTGGGGCGAGCGTTGGTAATTGGTCGGCGCGTGTCAGTTTTATCAAAGAAATCTGAGCCAACGCTTCCGATTCGCCCACATGTTGGCGGTTTGCTCAGTCCTGTTGCAACACACATCCAGAGGGTATCTACCCTTTATCAAGAGGCAAGCGAAAATGTCGTCGTTATCCCCAAAATTGTCACCCACATGGATAAATGAAAAAGTACTGGATTTCATAGAACTCTACCGAGGACATCCAATATTATGCCATGCAACTAAAAAAAAACCATAAAAAAATATGTATATTAATTAGCTGATGCATGATCAAATATGTATGGTTTGTGTCGTCATCCACTACCTTCTTTGATGGGGCTGTTTTTTTCATTAATAAACATAAGGTCACGCAGTCACTGCAAAAGCATTTACAGTAACATCAATCTCTGTTTCAAACATCTTCACATTACCTCTGTGGAGATAAAATTTGCATAACAGCCAATGTGTGCATGCACAAAATTAACGGACCAACATTGAAGCCAACATTGGGGCCAACGTGTGGAGCCAGCGTTATGGTCAGGTAGTAGAGTTTAGTTCGTGACAGAGCAAAGCCTTATATGGATAAAGAAAATCCACAGGCAAGGTTTTATCGGAGCGATAGCTGTGTAATATTAATTACACTTACAGCCGATTTCAACGGCTTCTTATAAGATTTAAATATGACGTAAATCTTGTTAAGTGAAAGATTTTATCAAATTACAATAATATCTGTTATAGTAATCTGATTACGTTGTTTTGCCGGTGATAGATAATCTTAGTCTTATTGTAATATTATATTTGTTAGATCTGAGACTGAGGTATGCGCTTGGTGTTTTGTGACAAGTCATAATAAAAAACAAGCCATGTCATAGTACACTGCATAATAACATTACAGAGACATAGCATCTAAGGTCTCAGAGGTGATAACGCATCTGTATTTTGACATCTAATCTTTGCGTGGGTGTATAGGCTGCAGTCGTCACTTAACATTCATGTGAACTGCATGCTTTTCTGCCATCTTCATGACAACTAGAGGTCAAAATAAGTCTTTGTGTGAGTGTAGGTTGCAGTCGTCACTTAACATTAATGTTAACTGCATGCTTTTCTGCCATCTTCATGATAACTAGAGGTCAAAATAAATCTTTGTGTGAGTGTAGGTTGCAGTCGTCACCTAACATTCATGTGAACTGCATGCTTGTTTGCCACCTTCATTTCAACTAGAGGTCAAAATAAGTCTTTATGTGAGTGTAGGTTGCAGTCGTCACTTAACATTCATGTGAACTGCATGCTTTTTTGTTACCTTCATTACAACTAGAGGTCAAAATAAGTCTTTGTGTGAGTGTAAGTTGCCGTCGTCACTTAACATTCATGTGAACTGCATGCTTTTTTGTTACCTTCATTACAACTAGAGGTCAAAATAAGTCTTTGTGTGAGTGTAGGTTGCAGTCGTCACCTCACATTCATGTGAACTGCATGCTTTTTTGCCACCTTCATTACAAGCAGAGATCAAAATGCAAATGCGTTGGCACCTGAGACCTTTGTTGTTTTGTCTCTGTTATAGTCATTACGGGGTCATACATTATAATCTAACCGGAACACGATACTGCTGAACCATTTGGCGGCAGATCGGAACTCTACCACCTAGTAAGTAGAAGTTTTTACTGGTGGTAGAGTTCTAGTGACGGAGCTCGCGGGCATAGACACCACCGCATTACCTAATACACTTGCCGCTAAATGTTAGTGTTCAGCACTATCATGTTCCGGTCAGGTGGTAATGTACAGCCCTGTAATTTCCGGAACAGAGGCTTAACACCTTAGGCCTCAGGAGTGGTAACGCATTTGCATTTCAACCTTAGTCTTTGTGTTGGTTCCTGTTTATAGGCTGCAGTCATCACTAAACATCAATGTGAACTTCATGCTTGTTTACCACTTTCAACACATAAAAAAAAGAACTTGTCAATTACCTTGTGTTTGTTTTGTTCTTAATAAAATAAGCTCATGAATGTATTAGGATAATCCAAAGTATACAGAAAGGTACGTTAAAAAATGTATGAGTTAGGTTTTCATCGCGGTTCTCCGTAAATGGGGTGGACCTTAAATAATTACGACATTTTTAATGCACAGGTACAGGCTTGGAGTGTTAATTAGCTGTACTGGTTTATGAGAATGAAAAAGCATACATTCAAGTTATTGAAGGACTTTGATTTCAGAGAGACTTTAACTTCACTTGCATATCGGTTAAATTTTATTATTAAACTAGCTGTTGCCCGCGGCTTCGCCCGCGTGGATGTCATTTTATAAATTATTTTTCCTGAATTTTCTTTGCTATAAACCTCACGGAGCCCGAGACCTTTCCAACAAATGCAAAACCGTGGAATCGGTTCGTGCGTTCCGGAGTTTTAGCGTCAGGAAGGAAAACCCGACTTATTTTTTTAAATATAGATTGGTAATAATAATAATCCAATAGGTATTAATGAATAAATACCTATTGGATAATTATTATGAGTCACTCACTATATGTAGCTAATAACCTGACAATGCAAGTGTCCTTGTAGACCAATTTGACATAAGTGATTTGAATTTTGAATTTTTGAACAACTAAGGTCTCAGGGGTGGCAACGCTTCTGCATTTTGACCTCTGGTTTTTATGTAGATGTCTATAGGCTGCAGTCATCACTTAATGTGAGCTGCATGCTTGCTTGTCACATTCCTTAAATAAAACTCTATACTAGTATTACTCTATTCCCGGATCTTAACCTTAAGACAATAGGTCTTTAGGAGTTTTTGCCCTTAACAGAACCTTGGAACCTTAAAAGATGCGTGTAGTGCTCTTATTTTATTTCATTTTCTTGGTATATTTTTGATTTATCTATACTTATAATAAAACGGTAGAAGTGTGAATTCTGTACTTTAAAAATATAAAAAAATAAATACCAGAAGATGTTACTAGATTGATACCGAACACAAATATGTGATTAGAAAAAAAATTGTCTGTCTGTCTGTCTGTTTGTTCAAGAATCACACAAAATCTACCTGTCCGATTACGATGAAACTTGATATAATTATACTTTCACCTTTGGCGCACAACACTGGGTACTTTTTATCCCGGAGAAATGTCTGTTTGTCTGCGTCCCGACGCCCAGTTTCCCAAAGTCGAGCGTCCCGACGCCCAGTTTCCCGACGTCGAGCGTCTCGCCGTCCAGCGTCCCGACGCCCAGCGTCCCGACGCCCAGCGTCTCGACGCCCAGTGTCTTGACGTCCAGTTTCCCGACGTCGAGCGTCCCGACGCCCAGCGTCCCGACGCCCTGCGTCCCGACGCCCAGCGTCCCGACGCCCAGCGTCCCGACGCCCAGCGTCCCGACGCCCAGCGTCCCGACGCCCAGCGTCCCGACGCCCAGCGTCCCGACGCCCAGCGTCCCGACGCCCAGCGTCTTGACGTCCAGTTTCCCGACACCCAGCGTCTCGACGTCCAGTTGCCCGACGTCGAGCGACTCGACGCCCAGTTTCCCGACGTCGAGCGTCTCGACGTCCAGCGTCCCGACGCCCAGCGTCCCGAAGCCCAGCGTCCCGACGCCCAGCGTCCCGACGCCCAGCGTCCCGACGCCCAGCGTCCCGACGCCCAGCGTCCCGACGCCCAGCGTCCCGACGCCCAGCGTCTCGACGCCCAGTGTCTTGACGTCCAGTTTCCCGACGTCGAGTATCCCAACGCCCAGCGTCCCGACGCCCAGCGTCTCGAAGTCTAGTTTCCCGACACCCAGCGTCTCGACGTCCAGTTTCCCGACGTCGAGCGTCTCGACGCCCAGCGTCCCGACGCCGAGCGTCCCGACGCCGAGCGTCCCGACGCCGAGTGTCCCGACGCCGACCGACTCGCGTATAGTGAAATAGAATAACAGTGCGAAAACACGTTCTTTCGGGTGGCCTCAAAAACTTCATTGTAAATGTTCTGGTAAAGAAGTCATCGCTTTACTCGAATAACTGTGACTCTGACTGACGGACTGATAAATTGACTGACTGACTCTGACTTTTACTATGTTATTAAATATTCTCTGATTTTACGTTGCTTATTACGAATACAAAATATCATTTTACTTGACACTGGCAATAAGCTTAACAAGCAATGCCATTAAAAAAAAAAAAAACTGGTCTTCAGTAAAAATCTGACAGCGTGGGCTCTCACCAAAAGAAATATAAATGTAACTAAACCAGACTGCATCGATTTGAGACAATTCTAATCAACACTGGAACGGTTTCACCTGGTGGACCGGTTTGACTGGGTTATCTTTAAATAAAGTCAAAGGTTGCTTCTCATAAGAGATTTAATTCTATGCTAAATAAAACAACATCCGATTCACTACTGAATCGAGAATAAAGGAGTCTATATTTCTGATTTCTCCGATATGTTACATATAGGACACATTTTCTCGTCCAATTATAATAATAATGGCAACCCATTATACGTCCCACTGCTGGGCACGAGTCTCTCTCTTGTTTGGGGCGAGGCCTAGAGCTTACTCCACCACGCTGCTCCAATGCGGGTTGGTGGAGATCTGATTTCTCCGATGTGTTATATATAGGACACATTTTGTCGTCCAATTATAATAATAATGGCAACCCATTATACGTCCCACTGCTGGGCACGAGTCTCTCTCTTGTTTGGGGCGAGGCCTAGAGCTTACTCCACCACGCTGCTCCAATGCGGGTTGGTGGAGATCTGATTTCTCCGATGTGTTACATATAGGACACATTTTCTCGTCCAATTATAATAATAATGGCAACCCATTATACGCCCCACTGTTGGGCACGAGTCTCCCCCTTTTTTGGGGGGAGGCCTAGAGCTTACTCCACCACGCAGCTCCAATGCGGGTTGGTGGAGATCGTCCAATTAACAGTGTCTCAACTCAAGACGAAGGAGCATGTGACCAGTGTAACACACACTGGTCACATGCTCCTTCGTCTTCATCGTCATCAGTGATGACTTAAGAAAGCTCAAGGTCACTGGAGTTCGCCAGTTATTTTTTTTATGTAATGTTAGTGGCAAACAAGCTTGCACAGTGATGTTAAGTGATGACTGCAGCCTATAGACACTTACACAAAGACCAAGGTCAAAATGCAGATACGTTTCCACTCCTGAGGCCTGAGGTGTTATGCCTCTATGCCGGAAATTACAGGGCCGTACATCAACACCTGACCGGAACACGATAGGGCTGAACACTACTATTGAGCGGCAAGTATATTAGGTAATGCGGTGGTGCGTACGCCCGCGAGCTCCGTCACTGGAGCTCTACCACCAGTGAAAGCTCAAGGTCACTGGAGTTCATCAGTTATTTTTTTTTTATGAAACGAACATGGAAAATTTGCTTGCAGTTCACACGGAGGTAAAGAGATTAGTGCAATCTCTAGACATCAACACAAATACCAGAGATCTATGATAAATGCAGATGTTTTTCCACCCCTGAGACCTTGGTTGTGGTCTCTGTGATAGTTATTACGGGGCCAAAAGACAGAGAATATGTTATAATACTACGTATAGAATGGACACTTCGATGTCTCGCCCGATATCCTCGCCTCACCCAACCTCCTCCCCTCTTATGGGCGACGTTTGGTATTCTCTACGTGCTACGCACACAGGTGCACGTGTACACGTTACTGATTGATGTCTGTGTAATAGAGACCAAATTAAGCGTTTGTATGGAATTTTGGCGGAGTGTCCGTGGTGTGCAGATTTTTGTTGCTACGCCTTTACCTCTGCCTATCGCATGGAAGAAGACAGGGGTGAAGTAACTTTTACATAAAAATTGGTTCAAATTATTGTACAGGTGCATCTGGCTGGATAATATTAACTTTTTGCAAAAAACACAACCCATGATTTGCCACTTATGTCTTGACTTCCTCGGCTCGAATCAATGTTCACTGATTAGCCTATAAAAAAACAGACAGCCTTCAATGCTATTTTTATGTTTGGGATAAGTGGAGGAGATACTTATGGGGCAGTCCTGAACAAAAACCGTATTTTGTGCTCCCAATCCCTCTCCCAAGATGCGCCAATAAAGCATCTTATAATTTATGATGAAAAAAAAGTCAATAATTACACTTGTGTCATGAATTACACTTAGGTTCAGTTGCAAGAAAACATTTGTTAAAGTTCAGGTTTTTATCAAATTTAATAATAACAATACAATTTTTACTGGTGGTAGAGCTTCAGTGACGGAGCTCGCGGGCGTAGTCACCACCGCATTACCTAATATACTTGCCGCTAAATGGTAGTGTTCAGCACTATCGTGTTCCGGTCAGGTGGTAATGTACGGCCCTGTAATTTCCGGCACAGAGGCATAACATCTTAGGCCTCAGGAGTGGTAACGCATCTGCATTTTGACCTTGGTCTTCATGTGGGTGTCTATAGGCTGCAGTCATCACTTAACATCAATGTGAACTGCATGCTTGTTTGCCACGCCAATTACATAAAAATAAAAAATAAATAACAATAACATCACAGTCACTTCTTAAGAGGCTCTCGCTAGGTGGATGGATCAAGGGTCTGATACAGAAAGCAGTACTCCTCGGCACGGCACGCATAGTGCCGGCGGCACACTATTGATTATTTTTTTATATATATTTGTAGTTTTTTTTATACACATATATGTTAAAAAAAAATAGTAAATTAGTCTCATTAATAAATAAGTGGAACAACAGCATTGACTTTAACAGTGACTGCGGAATGAGTTGTACCCGGGTTTTTTTTAATGTAATGAAAGTGGCAAACAAGCTTGCAGTTTACATTGATGCTAAGTGATGACTGCAGTCTATAGACACTTACACAAAGACCAGAGGTCAAAATGCAGATGCATTACCAGTCCTGAGGCCTATGGTGCTACGCCTCTGTGCCGGAAATTGCGTATTTTTTAATTTATTAGTTACCAAAGTTGCAAGTGATGTAACAACCTAACAACGTGTGACAGAATAACGTAACGTAACTGTAGTGAACAAGAATAATTTAATTAAATTAACAGTAATAAAAATAGATACTAAAATATAATTAAATTAAACTAAACACTATATCCGACACATATTTGATATTTACAATATGTTTTTAATACTATGATTTAATATGTAGGATTTTTCGCAGTAGCATATGCAGAAAATAGACTAGCATCTTTATAAGCATATAATATATATACTTAACAATCCGTGTAAAACCCACATGCACCCCACGCGGGTTATTCGTCAACTCGACACAAAGAACCGGATTTAAGTTTCACTATCTGGACACACGCAAAAATATTGTCGTGTCCAGACGACGAAATAACAAGTCATAATAATTTCAAGTTTAACCAACTGTACACTCGTGTGTAACGTAACTGTAATGAACAAGAATAATTTTATTAAATTAACAGTAATAAAAATAGATTCTAAAAAATAATTAAATTAAACTAAACTCTATGTCCGACACATATTTGATATTTACAATATTTTTTAATACTATGATTTAATATGTAGGATTTTTCACAGTAGCATATGCAGAAAATAGACTAACATCTTTATAAACATATAATATATATACTTAACAATCCGTGTAAAACCCACATGCACCCCACGCGGGTTATTCGTCAACTCGACACAAACGACCGGATTTAAGTTTCACTATCTGGACACACGCAAAAATATTGTCGTGTCCAGACGACGAAATAACAAGTCACAATAATTTCAAGTTTAACCAACTGTACACACGTGTGTCCGGTCCTTTGTGTAGAGTTGACGAATAACCCAAACATGCAGCCAGTTAGTTATTAATAAAAATAAATTAGTCACCAACTGTAACAGGTACTTACCTAATTTACTCATGAAATAAAATGGGACCAATCAATCACGAGCAAAACCATGAGCTTGATATGAAATACAAACTTCATTATTTCCAAGAAAAATGGAAAGAAAAATTTGACTTCAGGTGAGCCTCGAACTCGCCTACTGGGAATCTAGTCCAGCCGCTCTTCCAATTGAGCTACTGAAGTCCTGCCCGATTTGTCAAATCTTTCCTTCACATTTATTGCCTTGCTTTATGGTAGCAGTAGCGCCATCTATTGCCAACCATGCTAGTTAGGCAACCGATATAATAGACTTCAGTTTATTGCATATCGTAAAGAAGTCGCTTTTACCCTTAATAATTGTTTTTATTATTTCCTTATTAAACATCTTCCTGTATAATTAATGATTGATTATATCACAATGGAATGCGATTCCCACAATAAAATTATTGGCAAGTGACACGATGTCCCATTTCTTAACAAGTCTATTGTTTTTCCACATTCATAACGGATTACTTCGACGCCATTATTTAAAACTTAAGCTTCGGTCACGCAGATGCGTCCATGCGTCAAAAAAGTACAGTTAATATTTTATGTCGAATGCATTTTTTTATGCCACCTGTTGGCGATTTTAGACTGTGAAATGCACCAGATAATTGTTATTGGAATGTTTAACTGTTTAAGTGATTTCTAATTAAAGTGTCCCGTAATGGATTTTAATTTTGACGGTTTTAGATTCTCAGTACCTATTAGAATATATTTTTTTTCATACTTCATGTCAATTTTTGAAGGTTAATGTATATGTTGAGTTTTTTATAAAACATCTAACTTAACAGTATGAAAATGTAAAACAATACAAACAAAAGCATTTAATTTTTAAAAATTTGTGTTTAAACAATACGACCTCAACCTACAATATTTCGGTATTTATTTTAGACGCACTACGAACCAATCATTCTGTTCATTAGAATTAGTTTCTTTTATATGCTATGATACAACATTTTCTTTTTAAAAAAATATCTTAAAAAGTCTTTCTTCTCTTTCAATCTCTCAATCTTTTGTGGATAATAATTGTGTATTAGTTTCTATACAATCACATATCCTATTGATTCTTCACAAATCTTATTGATATTTAATCGATTTTAATCAAACTTTGCTCACGTGCAATTTCATTCTACTTGGAAGACATGATAGCTTACATATAAATTTATAGTCGCAATATACCACTATATATTTACTTGTAGTAGAACTCCAGTGACGGAATTCGCGGGCGTAGGCACCACCGCATTACCTATTATACTTGCCGCTAAATGGTGGTGTTCAGCACTATCGTGTTCCGGTCAGGTGGTAATGTACAGCGCTGTAATTTCCAACACAGAGGCATAGCACCTTAGGCTTCAGGAGTGGTAACGCATCTGCATTTTGACTTTGATCTTTGTGTAGGTGTCTATAGGCTGCAGTCATCACTTAACACAACTTGGGTAGGTACCAGTTGAAAACCAGCGTCAGGTTATCTACCTGACACCATGCTGAACTGGGTACCTTTTTGGCGCGGCCGTGTGACACAACTACTTATTACTCATAAAAATAGGTTATTATTATTTAATGTTTTTTGTAGCATTTTTTTTAAATATTTTTATACGGTGCTTTTTTTTTTTTTTTTTTTGTCTTTGTGCATTATGTGTAACTGTTTTTTTTAATTTTTTTATTATTATTATTATTTTTAACTATGTTCTGTTGTGTCTTGGGCCCTGCGCCGAATAAATGTTTTTCTTTTTTTTCTTTCTTTCTAACATCAATGTGAACTGCATGCTTATTTTTCACATCCATTACATTAGAAAAATACTAATTAAATAAAATACACGGGTGCAAAGCCGGCGCGTCCTGCTAGTAAGTTATCTGCACCGTAACTTATGCTTTCTCAAGCTGTGAAAACTGTGTCGATTCACCTCGCATAATAATAAATAAGGATAGGTAACACACATTTAATCGAGTAGCGGTAAAACGAGATTTCGTTGTAATTATGTGGAAAGTGTATTAATCTATTAGATATATTCTGTGGATAGCCACAGTAATCTATACAAATAAATAAAATTGGAGTGTCTGTAATATAAAAATAACCGCTTTTTACTAAATGCATATACATATGTATGTATATACGGTTCATATACCAAAACAACATTTTTAATAATTTTTGGATAACCGGTTCAGACACTTTTTTGTGTACTTAAGGTGGTAAACACGCATACAGCTCACATTGATGTTTTAAGTGATGACTGCAGCCTATAGACATCTACACAAAAACCAGAGGTCAAAATGCAAATGCGTTGCCACCCCTGAGACCTTAGTTGTTCTGTCTCTGTGATTGTTATCACATTACCGTCTTACCAAAACACGATAGCGCTGAACACTACCATTTGGCGGCAGATAGATTAAGTAATGCGGTGGTGCGGTGCGGCACTAGAACTCTACCCCCAGTCAGTACGGTACTGGTCGATGTGCAATATATCTTGCTGCGTACCTACTGCTAGCCCCATTTATTGTAGCGCTACAGTTCCAGAGCACTCAACTCACCATTAGTAAAAGTGTCGGTATTCTGGATGATGACATATCGAATGAGGTGCACTTTCGAGATCACATTGAAGGTAAGACCAAGCTGGCATCAAAGAAGCTCGTGGTACTAAACAAGACAAGACAGTATTTCATATCAGGGCAACTTCTACAGCTCTAAAAAGCTCAAGTGAGGCTCCATTTGGAATACTGCTCTCATTTTTGCGCGGGAGCCCCTAAATACCAGCTTAGTCCCTTTGACTCAATTAAAAAACGTGCCATTCGAATTGTCAATGACCCAGCCATCACAGATAGACTCGAAGATTTGAATCTGCGCAGAGACATCGGATGTCTGTGCATTTTCTACCGCCTTTACAATGATAAGTGCTCTGATGAATTGTTCGATCTGGTGCCATCGTCTACATTCCTACATCGCACCACCCGCCGAAGAGAGAACTTCCACCCGCACAGATTGGATGCTTGGAAATGCTCAACGTTCCGATTCGAGCGTTCATTCCTGCCCAGAACGTGCAAATTGTGGAACGAACTTCCCTCTGAGGTGTTCCCTCGGCCCTACAATATGGGGTTCCTTAAAACTGGCGTCAAAAGATACCTTCAGGGCTGACAGCGCGTTGGCAACTCCCTTGGTGTTGCAAATGTTCATAACGACGGTAACCTTTTTCCATCAGGTAGCTCGTCTGCTTGTCTGTCAATCCTTTGACATTAAAAAAAGCGCAATGTGTTTCAGAGTAACTTATAAATAATACAGGATACGGGGAAATGCAATCGATGTGCAATACGAATTGAATGATGATGTAATTTATGTGAACATAACATCACGTGTGTTTCACAGAAGGCGTAAGCAGACGTGTATGTATGTGCGATACATTTGTATTCTGAGTTTGGGTAGCAGAGTAAATGCATTCGATATACAGTTATTTTATATTGTTATTTAGGCAGGAAAGCCTAAGCTCGATCTGCAATATTTCTTGACATGTAGGGTATATACATTTTTCATGGCATCATGGCATTTTCTTTGTTGAAAACAATAGCTTGAAAATGAAAACACTTCAATGGTACAGTACGTGTAAAACTTACACGTATCCTTAAAAGCAAGGCGTTGTGCAGAAGGCAATTTAAAAAAGGATACAACACTCCATCCCATAGAGCAACAAGGGGGGGAGTAGCCATAGCGTTTATTACTGATGCAAAATAATATGTATTTAGTCTGTATTTTTATACGGGGGGAAATACGTGTGACACATACACTACAAAAATCGTCTATTACTACGAACTTCACAACTTGACTTTATCAAAGTACATAGACAATTTTACGCACACATTTAAAAATATAAGCGACAGGCGTAGGATCATTTGGGCTTGTACTTTGACATAGGGGAAAACCTGCTCCACTCCGGCCCACCGTAGCCAGTGGCCCGTGATGCTCTATGCTCCAGACGAATTACGTCGACTGCTGGACAAAACCTTTCCCAAAGACGCACATAATAATGTTGTGCATGTGTAGGGCCTACCCTGACATGTCCTAACATGCCATAGTCCCCCTCGAGGGTTTCCGCCTTATCGTAGGGTGGGCTTAGTAGTCGGTGGTTGTCCCCACACCAGCGAAGCTAAGAAGAATCCAGCGAGGGAGCGGCGTTTGGTGTGGCTCAGTCCGCCACTCGCTGCTGTCATGAGCAGACGGCTGGGGAAGAAGTGTATGGGCATGCAGGGCCCTGCAACCTATCACCAGTCGCCTAACTATAACTTCACACGTACAGTTGGTTTACTAATTACAATAATCAACAGATTGCATACACTGATTATCAAGCTACTCTTAAAAAAAGCTGAATACCAAAGTGTTTGTCACGACTTGACGACTTATGATACACTCAGGCACGCGTATAGTGGTTTGCGTGGGCTGACAGGTTGGGTTTTAATAAATTAAATAAAAAATCGATATCAGTTTATAAGACGAGACGAAATATACACTTATATTGTTATGGTGACGAAAACCTGATGTTATAAATCGGCGGCTATTAGTCTGGCATAAGATTTTAAGAATGCTTGTTTTGTTTACTGTCGAAGATATATAACGTAACTTCACGCCTGTATTCCCCGGAGTGGTAAAATAGAATAACGCGCGACGGGCAGCAGTGCGACAAAACTACCGCCACTGCCTAACCAATCCAATCAATCCAAATTTTTACTGGTGGTAGAGCTCCAGTGACGGAGCTCGCGGGCGTAGGCACCACCGCATTACCTAATATACTTGCTGCTAAATGGTAGTGTTCAGCACTATCGTGTTCCGGTCAGGTGGTAATGTACGGCGCTGTAATTTCCGACACAGTGGCGTAACACCTTAGGCCTCAGGAGTGGTAACGCATCGGCATTTTGACCTCAGTTCTTTGTGTTGGTAAGACCGTAACGTAGTCTCTTTTGATCTCACCGAATATCACTTTTGAATTTTTTAACCAAAAAATAGCTTCTGTAAGTTCCATCATTCAGACGTGACGAACCCCATCAAGCCTTGAATAATGTTGTAAAACATTCAATGTTATTGTATGCACCCAAAGAGCAACATGGCCGACCGGTCGCGGTGGACCGGAGGGGAGTAGCCATAGCGTTTATTACCGATGCAAAACAGTCTGTCATTTTGTGCGGGGGGAAATGCGTGTGACACACACGCACACTACAAAAATCGTCTATTACTACGAAACTGGTGTGAGTTTTTTGACTTTAACAAAATATAGAAACAATTTCACGCACACATTTAAACATCTAGGCGACAGGTATAGTATAGTCTAGCCCAGTGATTCCCAAAGTGGTCTATATCGACCCCTGGGGGTCTATGACACCATAAAAGGGATCGGCGTCAGCGAAAACAAAATTTGGGGGTCCATGAAATGAAAATGGGGGTCCACAATAATGGATCTCAACACATACACTGATAGTACCAATTTACTTACATCATACCAGTGATTCCCAAAGTGGCCCATGGGAGACTGGATGGGGGCCTACGTGGAAATATGGGAATGTGATATAAATGTAGCAAGGAGGGGTCCACGGAAACAAGAAAAAAATTGAAAGGGGTCTACAAGAAAAAATAGTTTGGGAACCTCTGGTCTAGCCCCATTTGGGCTTGTACTTTGACAGAGGGGAAAGCATGCATATGGCTACTCCCCTCCGGTGTTGCTCTATGACTGCGATAAATGTCTTGTTGGTGCTAGCGTTCGCACTGCTGTCAAACCAATCATTTTAACATGTTTTTATGTGAATGTTTCATCAATGCAAACTCACGGTTATAAACGTTCAATGTTATTGTATGCACCATGCACTGTGACATGCAATGTATGCATCACATGCATGTATTGTGTTATCGGCCCATCGCTCAGTGCGGTGTCGACACCACGACGGTACAGTCGCGTGGGGACGCTTTCGCGCTATCGCGTTGTTTTTTTTGTCACATCGCGGCAAAGGTGTTGTGTTTTTTTTGACAGTTTTGTGGTTTAATGTTTTTTTTTTGAAACGGATTGCTTTTTCGGAGGTAAGTCATACACCAAATATTTTGTGTTTTGTTATAGGATATATTTTTTAAATTAAATAAGTGAACGCGGGAATTTTTTTTTAGATGTAAAAATGTGAAGCAGAATATTAAATGCACAAACTAAAGAACTTAACCAACAAAGCTGATCCAGGAAAATTTTATAATATTTTTAAGTAAAACTTTTAAAAAGTTCTTTTGAAAGTTAAAAGCTCTTGGCGCTAAGCTCCGTAATGAGGTTATAAAAGCTCTCGCTAATTCGTGTTTCAAGTACACTGAGGTGACGATAGATGTCATAACTGGTAACTTTCTGTTGTGTTTTGTATGAAGATAAAAATTAAATTATGTTGACAATAAAATAATTACAGTTTGTTGCGCAATATTTAGGAGTCATTATTGTTCAATAATTCATTGCAATGTTATATTATTTTATATAACAGAAATTAGATAGCATTTAATTGTAGGATTTAAGAAAATATTTTTAAAAAATCTTGATACAAAAATTTATAGAAAGGTAGGTACTGTACTACCAGACATACCTATAAATTTAAATTCAAACGATTTATGGCTCTTGGGGAGTAAGTTATTTTGCCTCGTTTTAGGTATTCCGGATAAAACGACTACTGACTTCAATGACTGATACCTATTAAACATGTCAGTGGTAGATTTCCAATGGTTTTACTGGTGTAGTAAGAGCTCCAGTGATAGAGCTCGCAGGCGTAGGCACCACCGTATTACCTAATTTACTTGCCGCTAAACGGTAGTGTTCAGCACTATCGTGTTCCGGTCAGGTGGTAATGTACGGCCCTGTTATTTCCGGCACAAAGGCATAACACCTTAGGCCTCAGATGAGATAACATATATTTGACTTTGGTCTACGTGTGACAATCAACACTTAGCATCAATGTGAACTACATGCTAGTTTGCCACTTCCAAAACATAAAAAAAAGATGAGCTGGAGCTCTTCTAAAAGTTCTTACATTTTTTGATTGATTGTACTGTTTTTAGTTTGAACTAACTTAATAGATCTTTAATTCGTTTTAGGATTGGTCCCAGTCGCCGAAAAAAATATTTTTAATTACACTTAATACGGCGACTGGGATCGCGGTCCGAGTTCATTGCGGTCCCAGTTTTTACTGGTGGTAGAGCTCCAGTGACGGAGCTCGCGGGCGTAGGCACAACCGCATTACCTAATATACTTGCCGCTAAATGGTAGTGTTCAGCACTATCGTGTTCCGGTCAGGTGGTAATGTACGACCCTGTAATTTCCAGCACAGAGGCATAACACCTTAGGGGCCGTTCAAGTATTACGTAAGCAGATTTATTACAATTCTTTACCCCCCCATCCCCCTTGTCAGCAAAAGTAAGCAAAGCTCTTACCCCCTCCCCCCATGCTTACGTAAACATTTTTAAATTAATGTGTTGTTTTTTTCATATTATAATTATAATGTTATAATTTAGGATAGAGATTAGATTTTACTGATGTAATAAATAAATAACTACCGATGACGTAATCATCATCTAGACTCCCCTATCCCCCATGTCATCCAAAATAAGCAGAGCAAAGACCCCCCCGCCCCCCCATAGTGCTTACGTAATACTTGAACGGCCCCTTAGGCCTCAGTAGTGGTAACGCATCTGCATTTAGACCTCGGTCTTTGTGTGTGTGTCTATAGGCTGCAGTTATCACTTAACATCAATGTGAACTGCATGCTTGTTTGCCACGCCACTTCCATTACATAAAAAAAAAAGTTGACGGAGACCTCCGCCAAATGGTAGTGTTTAGCACTATCGTGTTCTGGTTAGATAGTACGACCTATGGCCTTGTAATAACTATTAGAGACACAAAACTACTAAGGTCTCAGAGGGAAACGCATCTGCATTTAACCTCTGATCTCTGTGTGGTCATGTACGGCCCTGTAATTTCAGGCACAGAGACATAACACATAAGGCCTCAGGAGTGGTAACGCATCTGCATTTTAACCTTGGTCTTCGTGTAAGTATCTTTAGGCTGCAGTCATCACTTACTATCAATGTGAACTGCATGCTTATTTGCCACCTTCAATACACAAAAAAAAATTGTAGGTACCTAATATGTAATCTGTTTCTGAATATAAAAACATTTATTCACTACCTTCATCCGATTTCCGAAAAAATATATTTTAGATACGACTCTTGGAATCAAATTTATCCTATGCATTATTGATACCAGGTAAAAGCTTTATCTTACACAACTAGCGAATTTTGTAACGAAATTAAGACTACTCTGAGATCATTAAACATGTAGGCCTTTAAATATTTTACTTTGAATCCTTCAAAATAGCTGGCCGACTTAACCGAATAAATATTTGAGTGTTTGATTAAAAAAAACCCTGTCCGCTGTTTAACCTACGCGTACCTTACTAAAATACATTAATATAATTTAGGATTCCGTACAGCAAAAGGAAAATACGTAGGCCTTAGATCATTCACGTGTCGATCTGTTTATCACAGCCAATTTGTTACAGTAGGTAATTATAATTAATGACAACTAATGACATTTAATGACACAGCCAATTTGCTTCAACAGTTTTACTTTTTACTGGTGGTAGAGTTCCTGTGACGGAGCAGTGCATAATTTATTGTTGAGAAATGTAAGTCGTTTGATGTTAAAAAAAAGTCATTTTTTATTTTTTTGAGATATGCCACTTTAATTCTTAAGGTGCGATATGGGAGATACCTTGAACGCTGCTGGTTACCTCCACTAAATCTAAGGTTTGTAGGTATAGAGTCGCGCCTAAAGGCGTATACCAAGTAAGAGCGTATTTTTTAGATGTATTTAGGGTATAATGTCTTATTTTTTGTCTGTAGGCTGTATTAGCCACTGACAAAAAATCATCTGCATAAAGATGTACGCTTACACCTTTTGCTTGAAGTCGTATAGAGATAAATGATAGAAAGTTACTGATGATATTATGATTTATTATGCTGATTTGATATGATAATGTTCTACAGATTTTATTACATTAAATTGATATTTTTTGATAGTCTCAATGATATTTTGATAATTAAAAATGATAATGATAAATGATGATATTTGATATTAATTAATTGATATAATGATAAAAATGAGAGTGGACGCGTCTATACGACTTCGTGATGTCGTCACACACTGCTGTCGCTGTTGCGAACTGCAAAAATGCTGACGGGCAGAATGTACAGTGTGTCACACCGTACATGCTGCCGGCCGCAAGATGAAAGAAATTAGGCGTAATTGATGATTGATGAAATGATGAACGACATGATACAAACAAATTATCCACCATAGAGTACTATGGTTTGCATACCCGCATAATAAATAATGGTACCTATAAAAAATGACTTGGAGACCACCAATGATCGATGACGTTTTTTTTTCTATCGATAACACAAAAATGCTGGTAAAAAATGTAACACGTGCGCCGTAATATGGTTTCTTAAGCATAATTTAAAAAAAAAAGTTTTTGCTGTAAAAAAACTTGGTACAAGTCTAATGAGAGAGATGGATTGTACTGTCAAATTATCTACTTTTTTTTTTCTTTTTATTTTAGGAAGGTGGCAAACAATGATGTTAAGTGATGACTACAGCCTATAGACACCCTCACAAAGACCAGAGGTCAAAATACAGATGCGTTACCACTCCTAAGGCCTTAGGCGTTATGCCTCTGTGCCAGAAATAACAGGGCCTTCATCCACCTAACCGGAACATGATAGTGCTGAAACACTACCACTTAGTAGATATACTTGACTCTAAGTGGTAGTAAAGTAAAGTAAGTAATGCGGTGGTATCTACGCCCGCGTGCTGCTGTCACTGGAGCTCTACCACCACTAGCATATCACCAAATATGTTATATGAATAAATACAGACACAGATACAGAAGCTGCTACGCTACGTTGATAAGCTACGCCATAATATAACTAAAAATATATACAAGCAGGACCCATCCAAACCCCGACCACGCTTAAGATTGCTTAACCTCGAGCATCCATTGTTCGCTACTTGTCTTATGTGCGTAAAAGAGCTAATTAATAACAAATCGAATTAAAAAGACACGCAAGTCTAAACAAAGTCGTGCGAACGATGTTCAATAAAAAAAGATATTATACCTAGCCGGGTGAACAAAACAAAAAGTTGAGGCTTATACGTAACTGATGAAGTTTTATTTTGAACCGTATACACATAGTAATAAGGAGTACGTCTACAAGTTTTTGTAGTACGGTGTGGCGCGCCTTTTGTTATGAAGTGGTGTGACGTTGCGGGATGCTGTTTATCGATAGTTTTAACTTTTATAACATACTTCGATTCAAAGCAATGTTTTCATCGTGAATGCTTTTATAGTTAAAGAGTCTTAGTAAACGTTATCAATTATTGTCACTCAAATTGCTGTTCGTTAGTCTCTCTAAAACTCGAGAACGGCTGGACCGATTTAGCTACTATTGTTTTTGAATGATTTTTGTAACTCCAGAAAAGGTTTAAAAGGTAAGGAAATATGAAGAAATTGAAGGGAAATATTAAAAACCACAATTTCATTTTCCCATACAAATAGTCCGTATATATCAAACCTTTGACACATAATTTCATTGTAAGGCAATACAAAGTTTGCCGGGTCAGCTAGTAGTGAATAAATATGGGACCAAGACGGAGAGAGGTACTAATGCCTGGCGACAGAAAGAATAATAAAATCGATCTTACGACCTCTGAATATCTAGCCCAGCTGCTGTTCACTAAGCTACCGATTGTACTTATGTGATCATTCATTTATTTTTTTTAAGAAATGGAAGTGGCAAATAAGCATGCAGTTCACATTGATATTAAGTGATGACTGCAGCCTATAGACACCTACACAAAGACCAAGGTCAAGATGCAGATGCGTTACCACTCCTGAGGCCTAAGGTGTTATGCCCCTGTGCTGGAAATTACAGGGCCGTACATTACCACCTGACCGGAACACGATAGTGCTGAACACTACCATTTAGCGTCAAGTATGTTAGGTAATGCGGTGGAGCCTACGCCCGCGAGCTCCGTCACTGGAGCTCTACCACCAGTGATGAGGGTGGTGACTTGCGATGTCAAAATATCTTATAGATGCCCTTTTTTTGCAAGTTAGCATCGACTCGGAGATTATTATTATGTACATACCAGGGAACGCCTATGGCTAGAGCCATACGTAAACGAAATAATCGGTTTTTGTTATTCGTGTGACCATAGACTGGCGATGCGTCATATAGAATTGGCCTCGTCTAGACACGTATAGTCAAAGTGGGCGTATGTTCTGACTCGTAGACATCTGAATAAAAACTAGAACACAGATGTGTTACGTCTCCTGAGGCCCAAGATAATGCATGCAATTATAGAACCATACTCCCTCATTAAACTGCATCTTTAGCGGCAGATGATATGCGATGATAATACCCTGGAGCCACAGTGTTACTCGTTAGAAGCAAACGGACTTTAGTTGCAGTAAAAATTATAAATTATAATAATATAAAATATTCTTAAATTTTGTCTTTTGTATATATTTAATTGTTAATGGACATTATATCAAATTGATAATGATGGGTAAAAAATGACCTCTGAGTCGCGACCTAGTTTATTTGCACTTTTTATGGATTTAAAGTTATACTCTTAGCTATTGTATTACAGTTTTATTAAAAAAAAACATATGTAGTCAATACTCGTATAAACCATTCATTTCTAGAAGGATTCGTATCCTTTTGGAAACGTATGGAGATGGATGAAATCAGAACAATAGGTATGAGATTGATTATTAATTTCAATTGACATAAATTGTATGTTGATACTACAAAATAGATACTTGCTGGTGGTAGAGCTCTAATAACGGAGCTCGCGGGCGTAGGCACCACCGCATTACCTAATATACTTGCCGCTAAATGGTAGTGTTCAGCACTTTCGTGCTCCGGTTAGGTAGTAATGTACGGCCCTGTAATTATCGGCACACAGGCATAACACTTTAGGCCTCAGGAGTGGTACCGCATCTACATTTTGACCTTGGTATTAGTGTGGGTATCTATAGGCTGTAGTCATCACTTAATATCAACGTGAACTGCATGAGAGTTTGCCATTTCGATTACACTTAAAAAAAAGAGTAATACATACCATCATCTTAGAAAGTAGACATATCGATACAAATTTCAAAACAAGTAGGTTGCATCACTAAAGCAGGTTTCTGATACGCGTTCGTTAGTATTCTGTAATTAGGGCAGGTGTTCAATAGGGAGGTATTTTTTGTGTTTTTCTCAGAACGGCCCGTATTATTTATAATCTATCTCTCGATTTCTGATTCGGGATTCTGACTTAGATATTATTTTATGATTCTCTTCCGGCAATGATAATAAAATGTGAACAAAGGTAGCTTTCTATTGTGGTAGAGCTATAGCTACTATATTAGCTGTGGGCGTATCATTACTTCGTTTTTTTAATGACATGAAGTGGCAAACAAGGGTACACTTCTCATAGATGGTAAGTATTACTATAGCCTATATCTACATTAAACCAGATATGCGTGTAGATGCGATGGCACTCCTGAGGCCTAAGGTATTATGCCTATGTGCCGGAAATTACAGTGCCATACATTACCATCTTATCAGAACACGATAGCACTGAACACTGTCATTTAGGGGCAAGTATATTAGGTAATGCGGTGGTGCCTACACTCGCGAGCTCCGTCACTGGAGCTCTACCACCAGTAAACCTAGCCACTTTTGCACTAAAATCGGCTCCTATGTTTAAAATTAACTTATTTTTTACACCTTCATGTTTTGGACTGGCACTGATTTACCAAACTTCATGTACCAAATTTCATTTCAATAGGTACAGTACTTCACTTTGCAGACAGACAGCCGCACTAGTAATAAAGTCACTCGGAGGCACCGAACCCTAACAACGAACCTTAAATAATCCCCCTTTATATGCTTAGGCACTAAGACAGTACAAATATGAACAGTAAAGAAACTACGCACAAAACGTTGAAACGGCACACTCACACAAATATGCGCATCGACGAGGCTCCTAAGCGGTTCTCGCGGTGCTGCAGTAGCGAGTCACTTGCTACTCGAGCGTCGATGCGCATGTTTGTGTGAGTGTGCCGTTTCGAACGTTTATTGCGTAGTTTCCATACATTCACTGCCTCAGTAGCGTAGTGGTAGCAGGCCACTACTATTACGCTGGAGGTCCTGGGTTCGATTCCCGGGTCGGGGACTATCAGAGATAACGGTTTAAAATCCTTTATCTCTACTTCTATTGGGATTTTTCCATTTTCTGGAAGTTTCCCAGTACCCCGGAGTTTGGTAATGTGCCCGGAGATGGCAACAGGTTCGCCACCTGTTACATGGGCCAAAAACGTAACCGGCGAGTCGTGGGTGTTTGCATGTATGATTGAATGCATGCATTTACCTCTGCCTACCCCTTCGGGGATTACAGGCGTGAAGTTACGTTTTTCCATACATTCATATATGTACTGTGACCAGGCTATCTTGAAAGCGAGGTAAATTCACGCTTATCGCAACAACCCAGTTTACAACACATGCTTATAATCATTGTACCCATGACCACGACAAGCAAAAGTTACCGAATGATTGCCATCATCCCATTGTTTCCATTCTTCCCGCCATTTTGCTTTATAATTTATATGCAATTACAGAATTACTTTCTATTTCCTTATTAAAGATATAATAACGTGAGAATTTTTATTGTTTCATATCAAAGTACAATGCGCTAAAACTCGCGATTGTCTTTTATATGTGAAATAGATTGTATGTGTTGTTTTTTTAAGAAAATAATTATAATACTCATGTTGAATATAGGCAGGTGCCGGATCTCACTCCATAGGCCCAGCCAGCTAGTCCCCCCAGTTCACCCACATAGCCCAAAGTTTGGCAAATCACTTTTCATTACAATAGTCCCATTATATTCTGCGGGGTCTGTCTGTGCCTGCATTAACTATTGATGCAGTCAGAGAGAGGTCCCGCCGAATATAACCCATTACAAAGTAGATCAAAATTCTCGAAAGGGCCTCTACGTGTTGGACCCCCCATGTCCCCGCGCAAGCCTGACAAAGGTCCGGGGTTCAAATTGGACCCCGTGCTGACGAGAGACATAATACTCATTTGGCTCTGTGACAAAGATTGCTCATCCTAATAACGAAATGAAACGTTACTATCGGTAACAAAATAACAATAGGTAAACTGTATGGCATATGTGTGCATGCCATTTTTAGGGTTCCGTAGTAAACAAGGAACCCTAATAGTTTCGCCATGTCATGTCCGTCTGTCTGTCTGTCCGTCTGTCTATCCGTCTGATGTCTATTAACCACGCCGACAAAGTGGTACAATAAAGACGTGAAAAAAACATTTATTTAGGGTACCTCCCCTACGTGTAACGAGCGAATATTTTTTTTTATTTTTCGTATTCTGTATAGTGTAAGATATCGTTGGATAGGTCTTTCAAAAATGTTAGGGATGTTCTAATATAATTTTTCGATTTAATTAATTGTTAGTGACGTATTAAGGTTTAAGTGCCAATTTTCGATAGAGTATAGTGACCAACTAAACGGTTGTTGATAGAAATTCAAACGTTACGGTATTAGTAGCTTCATATAACGAAATTAAAAGTAAAACTATCACACTTAAGTTGGCTTTACAAGTTTTCTAGTAATAGTCGACCAAAAGTATTGTACTTGAAAATTTTTAAGAACTCGTAACTTCGTAACGAGAGGTAAATGCATGCATTCAATCATACATGCAAACACCCACGACTCGCCGGTTACGTTCTGGCCCATGTAACAGGTGGCGAACCTGTTGCCATCTCCGGGCACATTACCAAACTCCGGGGTACTGGGAAACTTCCAGAAAATGGAAAAATCCCAATAGAAGCAGAGATAAAGGATTTTAAACCGTTATCTCTAATATCCCCCGACCCGGGAATCGAACCCAGGACCTCCAGCGCAATAGTAGTGGCCTGCTACCACTACGCTACTGAGGCAGTAGCCTAAATATTTTCTATGGAGTTTAAGAACTCCATAGAAAATATTTAGTATTTTTTTCATTACCTTATTAAGACCCAAAAACTACGGAACCCTACACTGCGCGTGGCCCAACACGCACTTGAGCGGTTTTTGGTATATACATTTATATATAGGCTACAGTCATCACTTGATATTCATGTAAACTGCATGCTTGTTTGCCATCCGCGTTATATAAAACGCTAAATCCTTTAGTTTTTCAAATGCTAGCGCTATTATAGCAGATACCAGATACTGGTGGTAGAGCTCCAGTGACGGAGCTCACGGGCGTAGGCACCACCGCATTACCTAATATACTTGACGCTAAATGGTAGTGTTCAGCACTATCGGTCAGGTACGGCCCTGTAATTTCCGGCGCAGAGGCATAACACCTTAGGCCTCAGAAGTGGTAACGCACTCCATTTTGACCTCAGGTCTTTGTGTAGGTGTCTATAGGCTGCAGTCATCACTTAACATCAATGTGAACTGCATGCTTGTTTGCCACTTCCATTACAGAAAAAAAGAAACTTTATTTGCAGCAGTACGCTGGACACTTTTTTAAGTTCTCACCACATAGCGCTCTAACTATACTGCAATATTCAAACGACCGATAGCAACAAACGGATGTTGTTAAGATATAGAAATCCGATATTACAAAAATGAAAACCCATAGATTTATGATCATAAATTTTGTCTAGACAATACCTAAAAACGGTCCATAATTGTCCCGTTACCCATTCAATCCGGGAATTCTAAAATAGTTTTTGTTATTCATCAAAATTAAATGATTGTTTATACCAAAATGCGAGACTTTAATAGACAATAAATTGTGTTTTATAATACATGTTGTAACTGGTTATAAATGGCCCGTCGAATACGACGAAAGTTAGAAAAAACAATGTCACGTAATTCTGTACCTATTTTAGGTGATTGAAGCTCAGAATAAACTGGTATTGCAGACATCAAACGCTATGAGCGGACCAAAAATAAATGTTGTATGGTTTTTTCGAATATCAAATTACATTTTGAATCACATTTTAAGTAAATGCCGTTTGAAATTTAAAAAAAACCCGGTCAAGTGCGTGTCAAAACACGCGCTGTGTAGGGTTCCGTAGTTTTTAGGTTTGAATAATGTAATGAACAAAATAAATAAATATTTTCTTTGGAGTTGTTATAAATTTTCGTGTTAAATAGGGACATTTGGTCGACTTTTCCTCGCAAACTTGTAAAGCCAACTTAATTGTGATAGTTTTCCTTTTATTTCGTTATATGTATCTACTATTGCCGTAAAGTTTGAATTTTTACCAACAACCGTTTAGTTGGTAGAGGGAGAACACATGACTCTAACGAAAATTGGATCTTTAAGGCTTAATAAGTCATAAAGCTTAATAAGTCATGAACAGTTAACTTAATCGATTAATGATGTTTGCACATCCTTAACATTTTTAAAAGACCTATCCAATGATATCGCAATGATAACACTATACAGAAAACGAAAAGAAAAAAAAAAAACTCCACACGTTACATGTAGGGGAGGTACCCTTAATATTTTTTTATCATGTTTTTATTCTACCACTTTGTCGGCGTGATAAAGGTGTATACATGTGTCAAATTTCAAGTGTCAAGTACCAATAGTTTTTGCGCTAAACCACGGATGGACAGACAGACATACAAACGGACATGGCGAAACCACAGTATAAGTACATACACGTTCGTTTTCTTCAGACTGTGGCGAGTTTCGCATAGGGGTTCCTTGTTTACTACGGAACCATAAAAAATGTGATAAACATAATATCAGCCAAAAGACGCCATTACCGGACCAAAGCCTCCAAATAAGGGTGATTTGCCATAATCGCCACGCTTGGCACGCGGATTGGCGCTAGTAGTGGCGGTTGTTTATTCGCAGGTTTCTGCTGCCCATATTGCGTTTTTTTTTTTATGTAATTGAAGTGGCAAACAAGCATACAGTTCACATTGATGTTAAGTGATGACTGCAGCCTATAGACACCCACACAAAGACCAAGGTCAAAATGCAAATGCGTTACCACTCCTGAGGCCTAAGGTGTTATGCCTCTGTGCCGGAAATTACAGGGCCGTACATTACCACCTGACCGGAACACGATAGTGCTGAACACTACCATTTAGCGGCAAGTAAATCAGGTAATGCGGTGGTGCCTACGCCCGCGAGCTCCGTCACTGGAGCTCTACCACCAGTAAATGCCAGCGTTATGTAACTTACTCGTCCCATTCAAATATTTTGTCTGCCATTTCTCTCTCCGTCGCTCGCACAGCAGATGTGATATTTTTCTCTCACTTTTTTTATGTTACGGAAGTGGCAAACAAGCATGCAGTTCATATTAATGTTAAGTGATGACTGCAGCCTATAGACAACCCACACAAAGACCGAGGTCAATGCAGATGCGTTACCACTCCTGAGTCTTTAGGTGTTGTGCCTCTGTGCCGGAAATCACAGGGCCGTACATTACCACCTGACCGGAACACGATAGTGCTGAACACTACCATTTACCGGCAAGTTTATAGGTAATGCGGTGGTGCCTACGCCCGCGAGCGAGCTCCGTCACTAGAGCTCTACCACCAGTAAAAACACTGCAGTGATTCCCCCTTTTCGTGTTTGCTATGTGAGTGAGGGTAAAACTGAAAACTTTACCCCTTTAATTCCCCGCTGCAAATATAAAAGTCAGTAATAAAATGTCAAAAACTGTGAAAAGCGGCAACGGACGGGTGTCAATTGACTTTGATGACAATAATTTATGGAGTGTTGACACCAGCAATACGACTGGCGGTTCGGATAACGTTTTTTTTGACGTGACAACGTCTTAAATTAGGTTGCGGCTCGGAGTCACTCGTGAAAAAGTGTAACGCCCGGTAACGTAACGATGAGTCACCGAACGAGAGAGAGGCCTGCCGGACCGGCGAATGCCTTTCTACCGAGAAAAAGACGTTGTCACGTAAAATCTTCGCCCGTAAAACCGACTTTACAGGCAACCAGTTTTTTTAATTTAGGATAAGCATGCAGCTTACAGTAAGGGTTTGTTAATACAGCTGTTAGGTACCTACTTAATATATGTTCGAGATTTGAAAAATTTGAATAAAAATTACTTGCTTCGTATTTATATAACTAGCTGTGCCCACGACTTCGTCCGCGTGAGAATTTATGATTGTTCAGTATCTACCCGGACGAACTCGAGTATAAAAGTAGCCGAAGTTACTCCTCCTAGAAGCGCGCATGGCCCAGCAGCTGGTGTAGATCGTAAGCGATCTGCTCGGTTAAGCACTACGGGCGCGGTCGGGTAGTGTGATACGTGACCGCTAGTGGTAAATTAAATGCGCGTTTCCGTGCTTCGGAGGACACGTTAAGCCGTCGGTCCCGGTTGCTATCGATGGATAGCAGTCGTTAAACCTTGTCGGAGGCCTTATGGGCGGTTTGAAAACATCCGACAGTGGGTTGGCCATTAACCCACCCACCTCCACCAATCCGCATTGGAGCAGCGTGGTGGAGTAAGCTCCAGGATTCCCCCCAAAAAAGGGGAGAGACTCGTGCCCAGCAGTGGGACGTGTAATGGGTTGCCATTATAAGTTACTCCTTATTACATCAGCTATCTGCCAGTGAAAGTCGCGTCAAAATCGGTCCTGCCGTTACCGAGATTAGCGGCAACCAACAAACAGACAGACAGATAAAAATTGTAAAAATGTAACATTTTTTTTTTTTTTTTTTTTTTTATGTGATTGAAGTGGCAAACAAGCATGCAGTTCACATTGATGTTAAGTGATGACTGCAGCCTATAGACACCCACACAAAGACCAAGGTCAAAATGCAAATGCGTTACCACTCCTGAGGCCTAAGGTGTTATGCCTCTGTGCCGGAAATTACAGGGCCGTACATTACCACCTGACCGGAACACGATAGTGCTGAACACTACCATTTAGCGGCAAGTAAATCAGGTAATGCGGTGGTGCCTACGCCCGCGAGCTCCGTCACTGGAGCTCCACCACCAGTAAAAAAATAGAGTTTTTTTTTTTATGTTATAAAAGTGGTAAACAAGCGTGCAGTTCACATTGATGTTAAGTGATGACTGCAGCCTACAGACACCCACACAATGACCAGAGGTCAAAATGTAAATGCGCTGCCACTCCTGAGGCATTAGGTGTTATGCCTCTATGCCGGAAATTACAGAGCCGTACATTACCACCTGACCGGAACACGATAGTGCTGAACACTACCATTTAACGGCAAGTATATTAGGTAATGCGGTGGTGCCTACGCCCGCGAGCTCCGTCGCTGGAGCTCTACCACCAGTAAGTTTTTTGTCATGAAGTGGCCAACAAGTACATACAGTTCACAGTGCTGAACACTACTATTTGTCGGCAAGTAAATTAGGTCTTGCGGTAGTGCCTACACCTACCAGCTCCATTGCTAGAGTTCTACGACGAGTAAGTTCGTGAGTGGACGTGTGCCGCAATGTAGGAGCACTTTGCTCTTATTGTCAGAGTACACATCCTGTTTAGAGTCGTGTCGAAATGTAGATGGAGCGTCCGGCCAAACATTTTTATTAACCGAAAACCTCTGACTCAGTGTTGTGACATGTCACATTAATTGTCTAAATTATTCATCATTTGTCGGAGTGATTAACTGGGCGGGACAATGTTTTTGCATATCTTACGCTCGCCACATGTTGGTTACACTGTTTGCCTAATATTTAAGTCGGTAAACTAGACTTGATTGATTTTACTGGTGGTAGAGCTCCAGTGACGGAGCTCGCAGGCGTAGGCACTACAACATAACACCTAATGCCTCAGGAGTGGCAGCGCATCTGTATTTTGACCACTGGTCATTGTGTGGGTGTCTATAGGTTGCAGCCATCACTTAACATCAATGTGAACTGCACGCTTGTTTTCTACTTTTATAACATAAAAAAGGAGTTTTTTGATGAGTCTAAATTCTAGACTCTAGCCCCCACAGTTCTAAATCTGTGGGGGCTACTTGGATATCAATTTAACCCTTTTGGTACGGTACCTTAAAAAAAATGCAAAAAGCGACTAGTTACTAGTTAATTACCAGTTTTTAATATACTTGCCGCTAAATGGTACTGTTCAACACTATAGTGTTCCAGTCAGGTGGTAATGTACGGCCCTGTAATTTCCGGCACAGAGGCATAACACCTTAAGCCTCAAGAGTGGTGACGCATCTGCATTTTGACCTTGGATCACTTAACATCAATGTGAACTGCATGCTTGTTTGCCACTTCCATTACATAAGAAAAATTTACAGAGATCACTCATTTCTGGATTTATAAAGTACCTAGCATAATCTATTTAAATAAAAATCAATTGCTGTTCGTTAGTCTCGCTAAGATTCGAGAACGTCTGGACCGATTTGGCTAATTTTGGTTTTGAATTATTTTTGGAAATCAAGGGAAGGTTTAAAAAATATATGAAGAAATTTAAGGGAAATAGTAAAAACCACAATTTCATTTCCCCATACAAATAATCCGTATCTATCAAACCTTTGACACATTATTTCAATCTGAGGCAATACGAAGTTTGCCGGGTCAGCTAGTCATAAATAAAATATAAAGTATATCCTTATTAGCTCCCCAAATAGGGCGTGTGGGACAGTGTTACAACAAAAACACAGGCTTTTTTATGGCACACCAATGTTCTCAATCTGACCACTTATTGGAGCCAATATCACCAACATTCTTATTACTGCTCTTGGCACCAACGCCTGAAGCCGGCCTTTGTCGGAGTAAATGATGTTTGTTACATTTGAAAAATAAATCTTAATTAGGCGTAACCACGGCGAAACATATAATTTATGTTATTCATAACATAACAATATTTTATTACTTGTTCAGCCAGATGGATTAGTCCTTAAAAAGTGTTTTATGTTACCCGACTACCATTTTCCGGATCATTAGCGATTTTATTTAATCGACAATATTTATCACAGAATAAATAGAATAAAATTATTCGCGTGTTTTTAAATACATATTTGGAGCTCAAAACATTTTTTTTTGGATTTGATGTTGCTACACACACTCTAATCTCTTTCATCATCATCATATCAGCCATAAGACGTCCACTACTGAACATAGGCCTCCCCCAAGGACCTCCATGCCGACCGATCGGAAGCGACGTGCATCCAGCGGGTACCTGCAGCCTTGATCAGGTCGTCGGTCCATCTTGCAGGTGGACGTCCTACGCTGCGTTTGCCGATACGTGGTCTCCACTCGAGAACCTTTCTGCCCCAGCGGCTATCGGTTCTCCGAGCTGTGCCCTGCCCATTGCCACTTCAGCTTGGAAATCTGCTTGCGACTTTCGTTCGCCTACGGATCTCCTCATTTCTGATTCGATCCAGTAGGGAAACGCCGACCATAGCCCTTTCCATTGACCGCTGAGTGACTTGGAGCTTTCGTACGAGACCCATAGTGAGAGACCGCGTCTCGGCACCGTAATCTCTTTGATGAACTCATATTTTTTATGTAATGAAGTGGCAAACAAGCATTCGATGGTAAGTGAATACAGTATCTTACACAATGGCAACCCTTGAAACGACCCACTGCTGGGCACGAGTCTCTCCCATTTTTGGGAGAAGCCTGGAGCTTACTCCATCACGCTGCTCCAATGCTGGTTGGTGGAGATACGGGTTAGGCCAACCCACTGTCGGATTTAACCAATAAGGTTTAATGACTCCAATCTATCGGACCGTCGTCTGAACGTGTCCTCCGAAGCACGGAAACATTTTTAATTTGCCACTAGCGGACGCCCATCACACACCCGATCGCGCCCGTATAGCTCGGCTGTGTAGATCGCCGATCTACACCAGCCGCGGGGTCATGCGCGCTTCCTTACCTAGCTGCGCAAAGCCTACATAATAACCAGAAATTTCAATGTAGATGCGTTTCAGACCTAGGGTCTAAGTTACTACAGGGCCGTGCATTAAACATCTGACCGGAACACGATGACACTACCATTTATCAGCGGCAAGAACTTAGAGAATATAGAGATTAGGTAATGCGATGATGCCTCGAGCGAGCTCTAGTATAACAAATATTATAAAATAAATAATGCGTACGTAGGAAATATAACATAACATAATTAAATATAATTAAACATAATAAAATTAAATGTAATGCAGGTTGGCTGAAGTCTATATAACATAGAGCAAGATGCGCCACCGACCTCGGCGGACCGGAGGAGAGTAGCAGGCTTTCCCCTCTGTCTAAGTACAAGCCCAAGTGGGCCTATGCTAGTCGCCTAGATTTTTAAATGAAATGTGTGCGTGAAATTGTTTACGTATTTTGTTAAAGTCAAGGTGTTAGTTTCGCAGTAGGTAAAAGACGATTTTTGTAGTGTGCACACGCATCCTCCCCCCCCTAAAAATTACAGACTGTTTTGCATCGATAATAAACGCTATGCCTACTCCTCTCCGGTTCGCCGGGGCCTATGTTTCAATTCTTTTAAAATATCAGTAAGTTTTTGCTAAAGACAAAAAAAACTCTGGGTCAGACTTGGTCTCGAAAAGAAATCCTTAAATATTGTAACACTCGTAAAATGCTATTTTTTTCTGTGCCAAGTAGTGCTCACTCGAGTTTTTTTTTTTTTGCAAATATATGGTTTTAGAACACACTTTCGACGCAAAAACTATTAAGTGGTCTCACACTTCACTTTTTCTAAAAATACTTTTTGATGTTTTTTTATGTTGTTCTTGCATTTAGCACATTCGAGAAATTTTTTCCTCCATTTGGAACTATCTTGAAGTGATGATTGCGTCCTCAATAATTCAGAATTCGGTGAAGACGAAACTTTTTACTGGTGGTAGAGCTCCAGTGACGGAGCTCGCGGGCGTAGGCACCACCGCATTACCTAATATACTTGCCGTTAAATGGTAGTGTTCAGCACTATCGTGTTTCGGTCAGGTGGTAATGTACGGCTCTGTAATTTCCGGCACAGAGGCATAACACCTAATGCCTCAGGAGTGGCAGCGCATTTGCATTTTGACCTCTGGTCATTGTGTGGGTGTCTATAGGCTGCAGTCATCACTTAACATCAATGTGAACTGCACGCTTGTTTGCCACTTTCATTACATAAAAAAAAAATAAAAAAATCGAATGTATTCATTTGTAGGGTTCCGTTGCTCAAAAGAAATGACCAAAAAAAATCCAATTTTAAAATACATCGCCTTGACGAAGTTTATTTAAAAGATGAAATTTGACCATTCCCTCTTTCTGCAACTATCTATTTTATTATATCCCTCTATACCAGTAGACATACCTATACATTAAAACCAAAGGTCAAAATGCAGATGCGTTGCCACCCCTGAAACCTGGTGGCATGTCTCTGTGACAGTTTATACGCGGCCAAACATTAGCATCAAACCGCGATCGTGCCGTTAGCGGCAGAGAAGTTACGTAATGCGGTGGTGCCTACGCCCTCGAGCTCCTACACTTGGAGCTCTACCACCAGTAAAGAGAAGCAATACATTGGCGTTTTGCGAAAGTTTGCTGATTTGTTATTCCTCCTTGTCAGGCATGTAGACATGTCGTGTAGAGTGCCTACACGACATGTCTACATGCCTGACAAGGAGCCCGTATGTCCTAATTTTCTTATTTATCACGTACCTTCCATCAAAAATGACGTCAATTTTCAACTAAGAATAGTATACCAGATATACCAGGTACACTTGTGAAACCACGTTGTATATGAAAAGCACGACTTTCCAATTAGAACCGGCAAAACTGAGTGCTAGAGTTATATTTTAGTGCATTATTGTTTAGCACGTTGTATTTCGATATGTGTGTTTAGTTCAGTCGCTGAACCGTTCGCTTAAAAGCAAAATGCTCAAATTCGACTTTTTTGTTTTTTTTTTTTTATGCTATGGAAGTGGCAAACAAGCATGCAGTTCACATTGATGTTAAGTGATGACTGCAGCCTATAGACACCACACAAAGACCAAGGTCAAAATGCAGATGCGTTGCCACTCCTGAGGCCTAAGGTGTTATGCCTCTGCCGGAAATTACAGGACCGTACATTACCACCTGACCGGAACACGATAGTGCTGAACACTACCATTTAGCGGCAAGTGTATTAGGTAATGCGGTGGGGCCTACGACCGCGAGCTCCGGCACTGGAGCTCTACCAGCAGTAAAAGTAAAAGTAAAGTTTTGTAAGAGTTCTGTTTTTTTTTTACTTGGTGGAAATGTTTTCGCACTCAAGTGGCTCTCTAGGGGGAGAGAGTCGGGATATGGAACTGGAACCCTCTAAAACCACCTCGGTGCTGAGTTCAGTGCACCAAGGGGTGCTCCGGGTACACTAAAACACTGCTCCGGTTCCCCCACGCACTTTGCCTCCATAAGGCTCGTCCACGGGGACTCTGACAGTCCCATTCGGCGCATACCACAACGACCTCTAGAGCGGCTAGAGCCCCCCCCCCTGGCCGCCCGCGATTCATTCCCCTTTTAGTTGCCTCTTACGACAGGCAGGGATACCTCAGTCCTATTCTACAAGCCCGGTACTGCAGGGCGCCCAAGCCTATAGACACCTACACAATTACCAGAGGTCAAAATGCAGATGCGTTGCCACTCCTGAGGCCTAAGGTGTTATGCCTCTGCCGGAAATTACAGGACCGTACATTACCACCTGACCGGAACACGATAGTGCTGAACACTACCATTTAGCGGAGCACTTTTATTTTATTTATTTTTAATTGCAGCTTATCTAAATTCACAGGAATTGCGTATAATTCTAAAATTTAATTTAATTTCCGCATTTAAAATTTTGTTTTTTTTCACATTTTATTTTTAATTTACTGATTTGTTTTCTTTTGAGGTCTTTTTAACTATTGTTAATTCGTTTAATTGCAGTACTGTATTGGTTTATTTGTAATGGTATGTAAACTTTGTTAGGTTAGCAGTAAAATATATATTTTATTTTTCTTCAGTCATTCATCCTACAACTTTGATCTTCAAATATATTTGAATTTAGTGACTGAGTGATCAGTATAATAGTGGATGTTTAGCACGGCACATAAATAAAGAATTACGTAACAGATCACCCCGTGACTCAATGGCGAAGTTAATGGGCGTAATTGCACTATCGTGCTTCAAACGCATGGCGAATATCGTTTAATAGCTTAGGCATTGGCTCCAGCGAATGCTATTAACGTATCTGCACATATTCGATTGACTAGGTTATTTGACGCCGCTCTTTGCTTGCCCCGTAAGAGCGCCTGGCAAATATACATACACATTAAATTGATGGCTTCGTTTGATGCAGGTATAGGTCGCGCTACGTAAAAAGAACGCTGGCGGTCAAGCTGCTCGCCATGTGTTTTTATTTCATTTTATGTTATTCTATGTAATTTTCAATCTGCCTACCAATACACGAAACCGCAAGCGAAAGCTAGATCAAAAATAAACCAATAGGGCTAGTACTTTCGTGCGCGAGTGTACCGATGCGCGAACACATCCCTTCTACTTTCTTCCAGCGTTCTTTTTACGTGGCGCGACCTATATTTGTGATTAATTTGATATGAATTTGAATTTCATGATTAAGTAGCTGTACCGGTGAATTTCGTATTGCGATTCGTTCAAAATAATAAATGTGGTAGAGTTCCAATGTTAGTGTTCAGTACCTCATCTCTGTCACCAAATGGTAATGCACTATCGTGTTCCAGTTAGATGCCCGACATCATAGAAGCAAAACGAAATAAGCCGCAGAGGCAACGAACCTGCATTTTGAACTCTGTTTTTGGTCTAGTTGTTTATAGGTTGCAGTATTTATATACTATCCATGTAAACTGCATGCTTTTAGTTGTGTGTTGATGGCAATTGTTACATAAAAAGGAGTGTCAAGTTATTCAGGTCCTTCAAATGCTCGAATAGTTACTTAGCTATTCCAGACAAAGACAAGTCCATTAAAATATCATGCAAGTTACTGTTGGTTGAAATGCCTCATCGGTAATCATTAAAAAATAGTTTGGAGTATTAAATTAATTTAAGTTTATTCCTGTATTATAACTAGTTCAACCAGTTCATAATAATAACATTAGTAAGCAATAACATTTTGTCTTTTTTTTCTCTATTTTATAAGTGCTTAACATAGCGTTCAGTATCTTCATAGCTAAATCGCTTCTATCGAACATTATCTTTACCTATCAAACTTTCCAACCCACATCTTTAGTGAGACATGTGTAAGTAAACGATGCTTGTTCTAGCTCCTAAACTTCTAATAATAGTTTCGATAGCTATTATCTTACTATAGAACATTTTCCTTTCAGAACATTGTTTCCCACGGGCGTACGATAATCGATTACATACATACCTTGTCTTTCGCTTCACGCTGCCCATTTGGACACGTTTTGTCTTTGATTTAGGACTTATTTGCTAGAAAAAATGCGTTTTTATTTTCATTTTTAGTATTATTCGGCCTTGAAGTTGTAGCATTAATGAAGCGACAGAAAGTTGAGCATAAAATTTGCCTAATGCCTTGAAAGCTGAAATCTTAATGTTACAACTAATGCTTATAGTATTCAAAGGAGTTTGTTATGTAAATAAACTCCTTTGAAATGTAAACTAGAATTATAGTAACTTAGGTAAGTATGTACTTAGAATTTGAGTTAGGTACCAATACATTTTAAGAATATGAGGAAAATCGTTGACGTATAAAAATATTAATGGTCTAAGAATATACCCTTGTGATATCACCATACTTATCACATAAAACTTGAATGTCATAAATAGCGGTATATATCAGCGTTATGTTTATCCAGAAACGTACTAATTGTGGAACGAATTTTTCCCTAAAGGGTATTTTCAGCGTTATGGGGTTCCACAAAACAGGTGCCAAAAGAGTCCTTATGGGCTGGCCTATTAAACTTCCCGAGTGCTGCAAATTTTCATTGACGACGACAACATTTCACCAGGAGTCCTCTTCGCTTATCTGTCAACATTTGATGTAAAAAGACTTATAAGGTTGATAAATATCAACCTTATAAGTATTTTTATTCTTATATTATATAGATAGTAGCTGGTAGAGAATACTACTTATTAGTATACTCTACTATCTATTAAGTTCTCCATATTATGTACATTTACCTACTATGTGCACAAATTCTGAATAAATAAATAAGTCAGCAGAAAGTTAATCAGGTAAATTGATTTTATATTTTTAGGCTGTTTCGCAAAGTTAGCGTTTGTAAGGGTGCTCAAACTTCTTTGGTTAATAAGATATTGACATTGAACGTTTATATGGCTTCATCGGTTTCAAATTGCTAATGAAATTGATAGCCTAAGTTTTTAAATAACTCCCTCACTTTAAAAGAGTTCTTTTTATTAGAAAAACTTATAGTTTTTGGGGTTACATAAGTTAGGTATACAGTTAAGACACTTAAGTAATATTTGAATTATCATTTATATCTATACATCTATAGAAATAAATAAAATTGTGTAAAAGTGTCTGTTTGTGATATTAAAATAAACGTTTTTTACTAAATGCATATGTATGTATATACGGTACATATACCAAATCAATTTTTGTCTGTCTGTCTGTTTGCTTGTTGGGGCTAATCTCTGAAACGCCTAGACCGATTTTGACGGAATTTTCAGTGGCAGGTAGCTTATATAATAAGGAGTGACTTAGGCTACTTTTATACCAGCTGCGCCCACGACTTCGTCCGGGTACATACTGAACGGTCATAAATTCTCACGCGGACGAAGTCGCGGGCACAGCTTGTAATAATATTAAAATGCCCTCTACCCTAATTTAGTACAAAATGGAAAGTGGTCAAATTATCATTAAGATTTTCTGATCTATCACCTATTGGATTAGTCTGACTAGGCTTAAAGATATGGCAATGAAACAAAAACTGAGAACGTCGCCTTAACATCTTAATGCGTCCAAAACTTAGCAAGATAATTTCACCAATCATAGTGAAAACCATGAATTACGACCAACAATAGCTATTTTAATTTTAGTAGTTTTTTTTAGTACTTCATAGCTTTCCCTTGCCATTATAAAAATATGAAAGGCGCATTTTCTTTCCAAATAAATGAACTTTGAATGAGAATTTGACATTACATTCGCAGATTGTATAGTTTTATAAAATCTTCTTTGTTTGATAACTTCACGCCTGTAATCCCCGAAGGGGTAGGCAGAGGAACACTACCATTTAGCGGCATATAGATTAGGTAATGCGGTGGTGCCTACGATCTCGAACTTCTACGCTGGAACTCTACCACTAGTAAAAAAATGTCTTGTTTTTAAAAGCGCATAGAAAGGTTAGGGTACTTTTTTATGTATTGGAAGTGACAAACAAGTATGCAGTTCACATTGATGTTAAGTGATGACTGCTGCCTATAGACACCCACACGGAGACCAATTTCAAAATGCAGATGCGTTGCCACTCCTGAGGCCTAAGGTGTTATGCCTCTGTGCCGGAAATTACAGGGCCGTACATTACCACCTAAATAAATAAATAAAATTAAAAAATAAAATACGCTTACACTCACAGCCCCACAGTAGGTATAAACCTGGGTCGTGGGTGCCGTTGTACACATACAACACATATACAAACACCCAGACCTGAAACAAATATCTGTAGGCCATACAAACATTTGTCCCGGTGCGGGGATCGAACCCGCGACCCTTCGAATCAAACGGTCATCTCACACCGCTGGACTAACCGGGTCGTCAACCTGACCGGAACAGGATAGTGCTGAACACTACCATTTAATGGCAAGTATATTGGGTAATGAGGTGATGCCATCGCCCGCGAGCTCCGTCACAAGAGCTCTACCACCAGTAAAACACTATCTACACTAACTACCTACTGTATCCAAAAAGAAATATTGCACATAGACCTTAGGAAGAAAACTTCAACTTTTTTCGGATTTTTAGAGCATCTCTTTCACACCTTACCTATGTGACGTTTGTCGACCATTTTGATCAAGATTTGACAGATACCGGACTATCAGTGCTTTCGTAGGCAGTGTGCAGCAGAGATAATGTCGAAACTAGCCGTCTGTCTCTTTCGTAGGCTCGATTTACTAACTTTAGTTTAATTTAGTAACTATAGAGTTTAATTAGTTGGAAGTTCTATTAGTTTCGACTGAAATTTATATCCATACACAGTACAGACTTCTAGTGAAACATTGTTTTGGATTAGGTTTAAATTGTGCGGTGCTTTTCATGTTACTTGAAATATAATTAGCAAATTACTTAGCAAATTAATTGGTGTGGAAACAAATTGTTCTGTTATAAATATCAGTTAATTATTTTTATATCCTTAAAGTATGTAGCAAACAAGTCCCCCCGAGGGTTTCCGCCTTTCTTGTCTTGTCCAGTACCCGGTGGATGTCCCCACACCGGCGAAGCCAAGAGGAGGAGGGATAGAGGGGGTGGTGTTTGGCGTGGCTCTGCCCGCCACTCGCGGCTGTGGAGAGGAGATGGCTGGGGAGGAGGTGTGCGGGCCCAGTGTGTATACCCAGCCGCCTCACGTTGGTCCCGCTGTTGGATAGGGATGTGGGGGGGCGGATGAGGGAACTAGAATTGTTGAAACGTTTCGGTCGCTTTCCAGCTACCGTGGACACGGGCAGACCGAGCGGTAGCTGGAAAGCGACAGGAACGTCGGGTATAAGAAGAAGTTTGGGAGTGTTGTATTCGCGAGAAAATCCGCAAATTTAATTTCTACAATGTACGAGTATGAAGCTCGCGGGAACTAGAATTCCTTCGACGGTCCCCCAAGGCCGGACTATGTGCCCTGGACTCCCCCACCCGGGCGTCTTGGGACGCCTGGTATTGTGAGTGGTCGGGGCAGGGACCTTCCTTGACGGCTGTCCTTTCCTGGAGTCCCACATAACTCACCCCTCTCCCCAAGGGTGGGTACGCGTAACGCATTTTCCTCTGGTAAAAAAAAGGTGCAAACAAGTATAATTCACATTGAAGAGTGATTGCCGTATGTAGAGATTTCAATAAAACATGATTATTTATATTCTAGATCAGAGGTTCCCAAACTATTTTTTTTTGTAGATCCTTTACAATTTTTTCTGGTTTCTGTGGACCCCCGTCCTTGCTAAATTTATATCCCATTCCCATATTTCCAATTATTATTCACGCCTACGTAGACCCAAAACGAGTCTCCCATGGACCACTTTGGAAATCACTGGTATGATGTAAGTAATTTGGTACTATCAGTGTATGTGTTGAGATCCATTATCGTGAACCCCCATTTTCATTTCATGGACCCCCAATTTTTTTTTTCGCTGACGTATACCCCTTTCTGTTTGTCATAGGCCCCCAGGGGTCGATATAGACCACTTTGGGAATCACTGTTCTAGATAATACTAGAGCTTGATTGTATTTTCACTACTTTTCCATTGAACTCTTTCGTTTTTTATGTGAATCGTGCATTATATATTAATAACATGTCCTACTAGGTATAAAAGATCATTTGCATCAAACAAAATTGCAGCAAAACAAGCCATACATAGGAGAATTGCTTAATTTCAAACATAGTTAGTGTGACGGCCACAACAAAATGGAATGGCCGTAATGCAATTTGCATAGATACGCCGTGTCTGTGTGGCTTGAAGAAAAACATATGGTTTATATACAGTCTGAAAATGTGTGGAGCATCTTTAAATATTTTTATTACTGTATCGAGCATGGCCCCGCGGCTGGTATAGAGCGGAAACGATTTCCTCAGTTAAACGACACGGGTGCGGTCGGGTTTGTGATGGGTGACCGCTAGTGGCAAGTTAAAATGCGTGTTTCCCTGCTTCGGAGGGCACGTTAAGCCGTCGGTTCCGGTTGCTATCGATATACAGCAGTTGTTAAACCTTGTCGGCGGCCTTATGGACGGTTTAGAAACATCCGACAGCGGGTTGGCCACTAACCCTTATCTCCACCAACCCGCATTGAGATTTAGAGATTTCAATAAAACATGATTATTTATATTCTAGATCAGAGGTTCCCAAACTACTTTTTCTTATTGACCCTTTACAATTTTTTCTGGTTTCTATGGACCCCCGTCCTTGCTAAATTTATATCACATTCCTATTTTTATTCACGCCTACGTAGACCCAAATCGAGTCTCCCATGGACCACTTTGGGAATCAGTGGTATGATGTAAGTAATTTGGTACTATCAGTGTATGTGTTGAGATCCATTATCGTGAACCCCCATTTTCATTTCATGGACCCCCAATTTTTTTTTTCGCTGACGTATACCCCTTTCAGTTTGTCATAGACCCCCAGGGGTCAATATAGACCACTTTGGGAATCACTGTTCTAGATAATACTAGAGCTTGGATGTATTTTCACTACTTTTCCATTGAACTCTTTCGTTTTTATGTAAATCGTGCATTATATATTAATAACATGTCCTACTAGGTATAAAAGATCATTTGCATCAAACAAAATTGCAGCAAAACAAGCCATACATAGGAGAATTGCTTAATTTCAAACATAGTTAGTGTGACGGCCACAACAAAATGGAATGGCCGTAATGCAATTTGCATAGATACGCCGTGTCTGTGTGGCTTGAAGAAAAACATATGGTTTATATACAGTCTGAAAATGTGTGGAGCATCTTTAAATATTTTTATTACTGTAGCGAGCATGGCCCCGCGGCTGGTATAGAGCGGAAACGATTTCCTCAGTCAAGCGATACGGGTGCGGTCGGGTTTGTGATGGGTGACCGCTAGTGGCAAATTAAAATGCGTATTTCCCTGCTTCGGAGGGCACGTTAAGCCGTCGGTTCCGGTTGCTATCGATATACAGCAGTTGTTAAACCTTATCGGAGGCCTTATGGACGGTTTAGAAACATCCGACAGCGGGTTGGCCACTAACCCTTATCTCCACCAACCCGCATTGGAGCAGCGTGGTGGAGTGAGCTCCAGGCCTACTCCCAAGAAGGGGAGAGAAGTATTGAAGACGTCGGGACGAGACGACTCCATCGCCTTGTAGTGGAGGAGAATTCTTCCGCTAGTGCAGTCAGTCAACCGAACAATGGCGGTTGAACTAGGGTAGTTGATTATTATTTTTTTGTTTTTCTAAAAAGCGTTGAATAAATAAATACTATTTGTCTTAGAAACTTATAGTCAACAAGTGATAGTTGTTAAGATATAACGTTTCAAAACGTTGCGAGTAGTGAAATGACTCAAAACGGACCATATAAAATTGCAGCACTTTATGACGTCACCGACTGTACGACACCGGTGAATTGAATGGTGAAATCAAGAAATGTGTTGCGTTTTTGTGTAACGTTAACATACTAAAGTTATTAGAAATAGTATATACTATTCTAAAAGTGGAATTATTTCATTTAACTTTTATGTAATTATTTTTCGTCATTTTAGAAATCTGTTTTCTCATATATACAGGGTTATTTTTAACTAGCGCATAATTCTTAAAGGGAGGCTTTGGCTCGTCAAGACTAACACTTTTGTAATACAACTTTTTCTAATTCAATATTTTTTTTTTACCATACAAAAAATAATAAATAGAATTTGCAGTTCTAATACTTCTTAACTTCAAGTTACGTGAAACAGCCGACGTCTGTTAAAATATACTTATGAAACGTAGTGCTAACAATTGATAGAAGTCCCATTTGAAAGGATTTTATTTCTTATCATGTGATGTACTGCGTTTTGGCAAAAGTCATAGAACAAAAGTTGTTAGTCTTAACGTACCTAACTCACCTTGACGATTTATGCGTTAGATATATTTAACCCTGTATAATACTCCAATTTGCGTAAATTTTGTACTTTTACATTCCATTTGCATTAAATACTAATGTTTGATAAGTATCTTCTTTCTTGTATTTACTCCTTTGCGTTAAAGGTATTTTTTAATTGATTTAACATCTTGTTCATTTTAAGTACAGAAGAGTCAGTAAGTACAGTAAATCGAAATTTAAATTAAACGTGTCATCAAGCATATTAAAGAAGTGCAAAGAATAATTATGAAGTGTTCGGTTCGACGAAACATTAGTACGTGTGTACCCAATCTAAAAACGACAGGTTATTTGCCTTACCTATTCTTACACGACGGGCGGCGTAAAGTAGTACAAACTTATACGTTTTACATCCATGTTGGTGTAAGTTAGTCATTCAATCACGTGATATTTTGTGATAAGTTCCACCACGCTCACTTATTACGAATTGATAGAGGTAAGTTCAGTAGCTACTTATGTTTTTTTTTTGTTTTTTTAGCATAACGTAGGTGTTTAAATTTCCTTCTGAACATAAAAAATACATCAGTTAATAATAAAACCGGTTGGAAACCGACGATATAGTAGTTTGGCTATCGGGGGAGGAGGGGGGACGCAGGTTGGTTCTAGGACTAGGTTGGTGGGTACCTATAGGTACTCATGGCACAGGTCAGTAATTCCTGAAAATTGCACTATTTTTTGGTTCTAGGGAGGGACAGCTGCCCCTTCCTGCCACCTGGCTAAGCCTATGGCTAACATGCGTATGAAAAGACATATTTCACTAAACTGGTGGACTGGAATCCAAATGGTGTGTCGATGTGCGAAAACGCTGTTAGTTTTCCAAATAAGAAATTAGAACATTTTCAGTAGCACCCCTATAGTTCTGACTAGTCCGTACCGGCAGCAGATAGGTGCCTACGGCCTCGAGCTCCTACACTGGAGCTCTACCACTAGTAAAAATTTCACTAAACTGGCCTCCCAATGAAAGTGCCTGACGAATGTCAATAGGCTCGACGACTATATTGGACCCAAAAAACACTACTGGCGGATCGCTTATAATATGCATAGATGGGTTTAAACCTCTACCGGAACTACTCACACTGGTGTGAAATTAGATAAGCTTGGAGAAGAGCCACTAACCGATTTATGAACATTTTTATGGTTTCGCACCCCAAAAGATAAGAACCCTTATAAGATTACTCTAGCGTCTATCTGTCTACCTGTCCGTCTTTCTTCGAAAGTAGAATATAAGGTTCGAAGGAGATATGGGTTGAAATTTGGTAAATAATGAAATAATGCCCGCTTTTGGACACTAAATTGGGAGATATAAAAAGTGTTTCAAATACATTGTGTTACATATCGTGAAGATTTAATTATTATATGGATCTTAAAAATATTTTTAATAATATTCTAACAGAAACAGTTTTGGAGTTATTCATAAATACGAAAATTGATTATTTTATTCATTTTGATGTTGAAAGATAAAATTTTTGACATAAAATCGTACCATCCCAAACATTATTTCTCATTATTTTTACAATAATCCATTCCTAACAATGCCACTACTAACAACATAAATTAAAATAAACAATAATACGAGTAAATACTGCATTTAACTTAATTTACATAGAAATGATTATCATGCGACATGAATTCGAATTACAGACGCTCTAATCGCTTAAGTCTGTCGATACCACGAAGAAACGCTGTTTGTACACTTTTTATAACTCAAGCACAACTGGACAGTCTATGTGGTTTTACCATATATGGCAAACACTTATGGTAAGCTAGTTCAACGCTTGGGGAATTTCAAAATTGGTCACATATGGACGCAATTTGTTGAAGCTTTGTTTTTTTAAGTTCCCGATTCGTACTAATTATGTTAATGTTTTTGTATATAGTGTTATTTTTGCTTAAGATTACTAGTTGGAGCCGTTTGAAGAAATTTATATGGGGTCCTAAGTTTACAATGACATGTAATTTATACGTTTTGTAGGTATGGTGTTGTACAGTGCTCAACAATAAATATTGCAAATCGAACCTAGGAAGGAGACTTCGACTTATTTCGGGTCTGTATATCGTTATCTCTTTCGCACCGTACCTATTTGACGTTTGTCGACCACTGATCAAGTTTTGACCAATACCGGACTGTCAGTGCTTACGTAGGCAGTGTGCAGCAGAGATAACGCTCTACGAAGTCGAAACGAGCCGTTCGTCTCTTTCGCAGGTTCGATGTGCATTATTAATAGTAGACTACTATATTTGCGTTTGGTTCAACTTTTGAAATAGAAATCAGCGGTCAACCAGAGAAATTAACTTTTTCATATGTTAAAATATAAATCTATCTATATCTATAAAAATCAATTGTTGTTCGTTAGTCTCGCTAAAACTCGAGAACGGCTTTACTGATTTGGCTAATTTTGGTTTTGAATGATTTTTGGAAGTCCAGGGAAGGTTTAAAAGGTAAAAAAATTAGAAGATATTAAAGGGAAATAGTACAAATCATAATTTCTTTTTCCCATACAAATAGCCCGTATCTATCAAACCTTTGACACATTATTTCATTCTGACTTTATAATTAATTCAATGATTCGGTATAGGTTTTAATAGGATTCTAGAAATTCTGTATTTTATAAACAGTCGTATTCATTAAGATGTTACATGCGAAGACACACATAAAACCATAGTAAATTTATCTATCTATGTATGGGTGGTCAACCTTGCATACATTATAAAGACAGATACATTCTCATTCGTTATTAATATCCACGTGTGCTGTGTTCTGTATGTTTATTAAAATTAAAACTTGTGAACATGGCTTTTAGCTCATTTAAGATCTTTGGTATTACATAATTCAATGTTCGTACACATTATAATGTTCAGGTAACGTACGTTTTTAGGGTTCCGTAGTAAACAAGGAACCCTTATAGTTTCACAATGTCCGTCTGTCTGTCTGTCCGTCCGCGGTTTAGCGCAAAAACTATTAGTAATATACACAAGTATACACCTTAATTACGCCGACAAAGTGGTAGAATAAAAACATGAAAAAAAAAATATTCAGGGTAACCTCCCCTCATAGTAACGCGCGGATATTTTTTTTAATTTTCCATTTTCATATAGTGTGGGGTATCGTTGGATAGGTCTTTAAAAATATTATGGGTGTTCGAACATTATTTTTCAATTTAGTTAGTTGTACGTGACTTATTAAGCTTTAAAATGCAAATTTTCGTTAGACTCAAGTGTCCCCCCCTACAGACTAAACGGTTATTGTTAGAAATTCAAACGTTACGGCAATAGTAGCTACATATAACGAAATTAAAAGGAAAACTATCACACTTAAGTTGGCCTAACAAGTTTGTGAGTAATAGTCGACCAAATGTATTTTACTCGAAAATTTCGAACAAGTCCATAGAACATTTTTTTTTTCATTACATCTCTTACTCTGTAACTACGGAACCAAAAATATGAATAATAATTATACGATAATATCGACATGTAAAAAAACTTTCAACATCAAATATACAGAAGATTCAAACTCTTTTAAATAGAATTTTGGATTGCAGTAACCTTTTTTCACCAACAATTACGGCCCAATACTGATACGTCACTTAAATTACTTACTTTTTACTGGTGACACTGGAGCTCTACTCCAGTGACGGAGCTCGCGGGCGTAGGCACCACCGCATTACCTAATATACTTTCCGCTAAATGGTAGTGTTCAGCACTATCGTGTTCCGGTCAGGTGGTAATGTACGGCCCTGTAATTTCCGGTACAGAGGCAGAACACCTTAGCCCTCAAGACTGGTAACGCTTCTGCATTTTGACCTTGGTCTTCGTGTGGGTGTCTATAGGCTGCAGTCATCACTTAACATCAATGTGAACTGCATGCTTGTTTGTCAATTCCATAACATAAAAAATAAAATAAAAGAGTCTTAAGTATTTTGTCTTTATAAAACACGAGCAAACGACAGAGATAACTTATATTTCAGGGTTGGTTAAGTGACGTGGTTTGAAAATTTGGCCTATTGGGTCTTTATATACCTGAAGCGCGCATGGCCCAGTGGCTGGTGTAGATCGGAAGCGATGTGATGCGTGACCGCTAGTGGCAAATTAAAATGCGCGTTTCCGTGCTTCGGAGGGCACGTCGGTCGCGGTTGCTATCGACAGATAGCAGTCGTAAAACCTTGTCGGAGGCCTTATGGGCGGTTTGAAAACATCCGACAGCGGGTTGGCCACTAATCCGTATCTCCACCAACTCGCATTGCCTCCTCCCAAGAAGGGGAGAGACTCGTGCTCTTCAGTGGGACCATTATTATTATACCTGCTAGGCCTGCGCTGTGCAGATTGCACTAAAACTCAACCAGTAGTAAACGAAATGTTATGTAACAAAAAAGTCTTATAAATAAACAACCATAAAAAACCCAGACTTATCTAAAAGTAGAAAATTACATAAAACTATTTAAAACATTCAAATATACATGTTTCTTAAATTAAATGGTGTTAGACGCCGTTAAATTTTTAATTACGCATTCATATTCTTTTCTTTATTCTTTCGATATTTTGCATTCACTTTTTTTCATCGAAACCCGTTTAGCATTTAAAAATAATACGTTGTATAATTAGTGTGGATACATTGCTAGTTTCGCTCGAACTGGTGGTGCTAGGCTGTGTGATAGGGTTGCTCTGTAAATCTGTCTAGACTTATTTATTGTAGCATAAATCTTATTAGTCTCTAGTTGACTCGTCAAACGTCGCGTCGTTCTTTCGTTCTTCGTTTTTTATTTAATGGAAGTGGCAAACTAGCATGCAGTTCACATCGATCTTAAATGATGACTGTTGCCTATAGACACCCACAAAAAGAACAAGGTCAAAATGCAGATCCCTTACCACTCCCGCGGCCTAAGGTGTTATGCCTCTATGCCAGAAATTCTGTGTGGCAAATTAAAAATGCGCGTTTCTGTGCTTCGGAGGGCACGTTAAGCCGTCGGCACACCGCGGACACTACGCCAAAATTCCATACAAACGCTTAATTTGGTCACTAATACACAGACATCAATCAGAGACGTGCACTATGTGTGTAGCACGTAGAAAATACCAACCGTCGCCCATAAGAAGGGAGGAGGTTGGGTGATGCGGGGAAATCGGACGGGACGTCGAAGTGTCCATTCTATACGTAGTATTATTACATATTCTCTGGTTCAATGTAGATGTGTAAAGTCTACAGTATTATCTTCATCAATGTAACCTGTAGGTATGCTTGATTGCCATTTCATGACATAAAATAAAAAAAAAATAATTTTTTTTGTTACATAGTTTTTTTCAGCTATACCTACTTCTTATGGCGCGATTAAAAAAAACGATGACAGTCAGTTGATAGATAAAAGCAACAGTCTGAAATTAGTTGCAAAACTTTTTTTCGTATGTATGTATGTATCTTCACGCCAGGTCCCTAACGGGGTAGGCAGAGAGTGTAGAGCGCCAGACATCCCGGTTCTGACAAACCTCTCGTGCCTCGTCTACCTTCATCATTATCTTCATACATGCACGCCGATTCCTAAGACTTTTGACCCCACCATCAGACAGAACTCGACCTATTTGGTCATGGTAGGTCAGCCTTGGTCTTCCTGGGCCTCTGCAACCATCCACATCCACACTTTTTTTCGTCGTTTTGTTTATTGGATTGGATTGGTATATCGGATTGTTACGAAGAAGTATATTAATTTCTTATGTGCGTATAGTATAAGTACACACACTCTTTTTATTTTGACTAAAGCTTTTCTCCATCATCCGTCTAAAGAGACAACCCTACCATCTCCAGAAAGTGTACTTACCAACTATGGTTAGTTATCGATAATAGCTTCAAACTAGTACCTGTTTGATCTAGACAAACGTATAATTGAATCCAGATGTGTTCATTTTTAATACCCTTATTATAACGGAATCATTCCTTTACTTTTAAATGCATGGGTAATTAATTTTATCCCCACATGCAGTGCATCTGCACTGACTTTGTGTAGAGGTCTTATTATTTTTCTTTTCCGAATAGATCTTTACAGATACTTTCAAAACGTCAAGAAATCATAAATTACCCACAGTGAATAACCATTACATATAATAAAAGCAAAAAACATATATTGATAGTAAATTAAAATTACAATTTAAACTACATAGTTTAAACCTATTAATCACAAAAAGAAATCGATTCCTTCAATGATGATAAATGAAGAAAAGGAAAATCTTATTCGTCAAGATCAAAGTTATTTTTGCGAATTAAGAATGCGGTATTCGATTACCAACAACTTTTTTACTTATGGTACAGCTCCAGTGTCGGAGCACGCGCATTACCTTATACGTAATAAAAAATACCAATATACTTGCCGTTAAAATGGTACTGTTCAGCACTATCGTGTTCCGATCAGGTGGTAATGTACGGCCCTGTAATTTCCGGCACAGAGGCATAACACCTTAGGCCTCAGGAGTGGTAACGCATCTGCATTTTGACCTTTAGTCTTTGTGTGGGTGTCTATAGGCTGCAGTCATCACTTAACATCAAAGTAAACTGTATGCTTGTTTGAGACTTTCTTTACATAAAATAAAACACGTGAACTCCATGCTTTGCATAATAAACATACAATCATAGAACGTACATAATATGCCACCATAAAAAATATCTGTATGTCGGGGATAGAGCATACAAACGTACCTACTGAGCTGACGAAACCAATGATTAGAGAAAGTTCTAATCAAAGGATTAAACACACCCAATAGCTTGATTGACAAGTATCATCAATGTCACTTGACAGTTGAACTTTATAATTATAAAAAAAGAGCGCTGTCTGCGCCCGCGCCGTTTCCTTGAGATAATTCTGTTATTCGAAATAATCATCTAGATTCAAGTTGTATGTATGTATCTTCACGCCAGGTCCCTAACCGGGTAGGCAGAGAGTGTGGAGCGCCAGATATCCCGGTCCTGACATACCTCTCCTGCCTCGTCTACCTTCATCATTTTCTTCATACATGCACGCCAATTCCTAAGACTTTTGACCCCACCATCAGACAGAACTCGAGCTATTTGGTCATGGTAGGTCAGTCTTGGTCTTCCTGGGCCTCTGCAACCATCCACATTCGCATTGTATATAGATATATATATTCAAGTTGTACAGTCTGTAATAGTGGTGAACGAGATAATGTAACGATTCACGTAGTACTGAATTGCATTGGCAGAAGAAATTAATATTATGAAATGAACATTTGTATCCCGGTAACTGTATCCCCGGTCGTAAGAGTTTCTTGCCCGTTCTTCTCTGCCGTCGTAATCGAATGGGTGGATCTTTGGCAATAAACGACTCTTGCTTCATCTTCTGAAAAACCAGTTGTTTTATTTCATCACCCGCTCCAGAACCCTCCTACAGACGCCCACAAACACGAATAACATGTTGGCTTATGGAAAGACACGCAGACAACACTACCTAGATGTTCTGACTGGAGTGGTTCCCGCGGGCATATAAATATGAATCTGAATGAAATGAAAATCAGTCACTGCACCTCTACCTGTTAGGTTATAAAAGCATGATACATTTGTAGCCAATAGTAGCCTAAAAAAAAAACAAATTATGTAGCAGTAATCATTTAATCTTTAAACGACTAGTAAGTTGGACTTCTACTGGTGGTAGAGCTCCAGTGACGGAGCTCGCGGGCGTAGGCACCACCGCATTACCTAATATACTTGCCGCTAAATGGTAGTGTTCAGAAATATCGTGTTCCGGTCAGGTGGTAATGTACGGCCCAGTAAATTCCGGCACAGAGGCATAACACCTTAGGCCTCAGGAGTGGTAACGCATCTGCATTTTGACCTTGGTCTTTGTGTGGGTGTCTATAGGCTGCAGTCATCACTTAACATCAATGTGAACTGTATGCTTGTTTACCACTTCCAAAACATAAAAAAAAAAGTTACATGCTTTAAAATCAACTTAACCACGCCCTAGAATGAATAACTACATTTAATTTGAAATGAAGTCACCGCTAAAAAAGCATCGATCCATATTACTAGCTCATTGGAATCCTGACACTGAACTATTCAATAAAAAAACACTATTAAAAAGATCTAACGAGTTGATAATTAGCTGCCGCGAAACTGACGTGTCAGGAATTCTCTTTGAAATAATGCGCGCTTAAAATTTTTTTAACCAATATTGCAGAATAACGAACATAAAAGCAAAATTATAAAGTATACCTTTCTACTTGTTTACCTTATCTACTAGACGCCAGATGATAGTGTTCAGCACTATCATATTCCAGTTCATAGAGCAACACCGGCGGGGAGTAGCCATATGCAGGCTTTCCTCTCTGTCAAAGTACAAGCCCAAATGGGCCTATACCTGTCGCCTAGATGTTTAAATGTGTGCGTGAAACAGTTTCTGTCAAGGTGTGAGTTTCGTAGTAATAGACGATTTTTGTATGGCTACTCCCCTCCAATCCGCCGCAGCCGGTGGCCCGTGTTGCTCTATCTTCCAGTTAGATGGCAATGTATGGACCCGTTATAACTGGCAAAGAGGCAAAACATCTTCGGTCTCATGGGGTGGTAACGCATCGAGCTTTTTACCTCTGATTTTTGCGTAGGTACATGTCTTTTTTGTCTGTAGGCTGAAATCTTCACCTAACAGCCACATGAACTCTACGTTTGTTCGTATCAAATTTGGAACCAAAATTGGAATCCTGACGCTGGAATTATTCCATAAAAACGATTGATCAGATAATGAGCTACGAAGACTGACGTTAAAGGAATTCACTATACAACGTGTAATAGGATTGAATGTACAACCCGAAACTAGTTTGCTCAGAATCGATAACCGAATCGATTTCAGACATTTTTGATATAGGTAATATTTTTTCCCAAAGTTCATTAAAATTAAGGAAATTATGGTCACCCATTTGGTGAACAGTTAATACTAACGAAAACGAGACTAACGTCTTTCCAAAATAAAATGCTAGTCTTAACGAGTTACGAGAGTATTAGAACTCTTTGAGACGTGCTTTTTATTATAAACTAGCTGTTGCCCGCGGCTTCGCCCGCGTGGATGTCGTTTTATAATCCTGAATTTTCTTTGCTATAAACCTCACGGAGCCCGAGACCTTTCCAACGAATGCAAAACCGTGGCAATCGGTTCGTGCGTTCTGGAGTTATAGCGTCAGGAAGGAAAACCCGACTTATTTTTATATAGTAGATAACAATTTAAAAAAACTGGTTGCCTGTAAAGTCGGTTTTACGGGCGAAGATTTTACGTGACAACGTCTTTTCCTCGGTAGAAAGGCATTCGCCGGTCCGGCAGGCCTCTCTCTCGTTCGGTGACTCATCGTTACGTTACCGGGCGTTACACTTTTTCATGAGTGACTCCGAGCCGCAACCTAATTTAAGACGTTGTCACGTCAAAAAATAAAATATTGGAAAATAAAAATTTATCTTATTACTAGCGAGTGTTAAATAAGGGTACGCTAGTTACGCTACATCACTTTTTTGGTTCGTGTTTTATGTGTGGCCGTAGGTAGAGGTAGGGTAAGTATGCATAGGGTGTGCATACTGTTCGTACAAACTGAGGACAACTTATTACTTAAATAAAAAAATATTAAATACATAAACATGTAATTTCAGTTCATGTATTATGATTATAATTCGATTTTCTAATCGAGGTATTAGATAGTGTGCATTATACCCGACATGTTGTATATGACTTAAAAATGACGCATCTACAAAGGGTATCTACGTTAAAAAATAATGCACTAAATAAACTTTAAAAAAGATACCTACGACTTTAAACTAGTTTGCCCCTGTTTATAACAATATATAAGTGAATAATCTTATGGTTGGGTGACATCATGGCTCTAAGTTATCAATAATACCAATTTTAAATTAAAATCCGTTGATAGCATCAAAAATTTAACAGTATTCAAATGTAAAAATATTGCATTTCTGTACAATTCTAAAAATTTAGATTCTATCTTGTCTTATTTAAAAAGTAATTTATTAGCATCAAAAGGTTCGCCAACACGTGCTCGACCAGTTTTTTATCTGTGGCCTCTAACGGGACGCGAAAATTAAGAAAAAATCGATACACATTTTATGTTTATGAGGCGATCTTAAAAGCATTTCATAGAAATACTTTATTTAAGCAATAAATAACTTGCTATCGTTATCTTGAATTTGTTGGGTTCTCTCCATTTATCTGTATAATCTTTTATTTATTGTAATGCGCAAAAAGGGTTGACAAATTTGCGTTAATTTGAAATCTTAACAGTTTTTTCGGTTCAATTACTTGTACAGCTACTTAACATTACATGGGAATTTCATGGTAATTCTTTTTATCAGTTTAATCAGTGATGGCCGAGTATGTTGAAATTGTCGAATATTGATAAATGAAGTACTGGAGCACTTTAAAAATGTATTGCTTATTTGCTTAAATAAGTTTTAAAGTAAAAATCAAGTGTGTTACGTGAATGATTTAGAAAAAGACTTGGGATAGTGTGAGTTATGTTCCACGGCCATAGATAGAGTAGCAATATGCAGGCTTTTCCCTCGGTTAAAGTATAAGCGCAAGGCTAAGTGTGCCTATATATGCCTATCGCCTAGATCAGAGGTTCCCAAATTATTTTTTCTTGTAGACCCCTATCATTTTTTTTCTGGTTTCCGTGGACCCCCTCCTTGCTACATTTATATCACATACCCATATTTCCAAATTTTATTCACGCCAACGTAGACCCCCATCGATTCCCATGGACCCCAGTCTATATGGACCACTTTGGGAATCACTGGCCTAGATGTTTAAATGTGTGCATGAAATTGTTTATTAATTTTATGAAAGTCAAGGTGTGAGTTTCGTAGTAATAGACAATTTTCTCCCAAGCAAAAAATGACTGTTTTGAATAGGTAATAAACGTTATGCTTACTCCCCTCCGGTCCGCCGCGGCCGGTGGCCCGTTGTTCTATGCAACTAAACTCACCTGAGAATGTGAACAGACAACTCATTTTCCATAGATCGGGAGACGCGAGCTGTGATACGAGACGAAGCACGAGGTGAGATACGAGGCGAGTGTGTAAATGTAGTATAACATGAGGTGTGTTGTTCTCTACGTGCAACAATATGGGGTTCTTCATAAATGGCGTCCAAAGAGTCTTACAGGGCTGGCAGCCATTTAACAATTTCCAAATGGTGCAACACATTTTATTACTTAACCGGTACTTTAACAAATTTGTTAAAGTTAAAGGAATATGATACAACCGCCTTCTAATACATGGCTTACCTATATTAAAAGTATAACAATCGAATGAATTCAGAGATATATATTTAACAGAATCACTTAATGATACCACCACTAGGGTTGCCATTCCCCAAAGATAAGATAAGATAATCTTCAGAATGCTTTCAAAAAACTTACTTCATAAAAATATTCTAACTCAAAAAAAATCGTAACGAATTTAAACTAGGTCTTAATTTATGAGCAAATTAAATCAATATATTATCCGACAACACCTGGTATATAACAAAATGTATAGAATTGATAGTGGCACAGATTCGAGCGGTAATTCGAGTCACACTTGGACGTGATACGGTTGTTTACAAGCAGAATATGGTAAACGACAAATATTTTTTTTACAGTTTTTATTTTAGTTAATTAGCAAATGACCTGTCAAATTTGATGGTGTGTGATTAGACATTTGTACAAAACAGTGGCTCCACTTATTTCTACACTTTGATTAAATAATAAGGTACACTTTCCTTTTTTTTCACCTTAGTTGTCAACAGGGTAAGATGAAAAAGGCACAAGAGCAATTGACTATTCATTCGTCAATTTATGTTTGTAAATAAGGTAAGTAAGTTGGATCTAAGTTTAGATATAATGCGACCATTATGTTGATGTTATGATTTTTTGACTATTTATATCACTATTATTTTAATAGTGATATAAATAGTCAAAAAATCATTTTGTGGCAGTTACATATGGTAATGCGTGTTCCGCGCTCATAAACATTCCTTCTAAAACGACTTAACAACAACTTGAAGATTCTTACTAAAATGTTTCTTTGTATTAAGGATATGTAACGAATGCAAAGTAGGTCCCAATTTATGAGCAAATTAAATCAATATATTAATCCGACAACACCTGGTGTATAACAAAATGTATCGAATTGATAGTGGCATAGATTCGAGCAGTAATTTGAGTCAAATTTGGACGTGATATGGTTGTTTACAAGCAGAATATGGTAAACGACAAATATTTTTTCATAGTTATTATTTTAGTTCATTAGCAAATGAGCTGTCATTTTTGATGGTAAGTGATTAAATATATTTGCATAAAAGATAAGGGTCCTGAATATAAGGATTTTTTCTGAGACAAGTGATGTTGTGTATACATAACGATAAAATCACTGTAAGTACTTGAATTCAGCAGCGGATAAATATGGTAAATTGGTGTGACTAGACTACTACTCGTCCGGCGAATTCTTCTGCAAAAGGAATATTTCGATCGTTACACCCACTGACTAACTAGGGCTCTTATTAAAAAGAACTAAATTAAACTGGATACATTCACACCTTTAAATGAATAAAAATATGTTTCTTTCACAAAAGCTAACAGCAATAGTAAATTACCTATTTTCATGATTTATGTATGTTTTTGTGTGTAAAATTATGTAATAATGAGGTGTTTTTAAATAAACAGTTAATATTTTTAAATTTCTACATAACAAGTAGGTATTTGGTTATAAAAAACTAATATGTATGTAATTACGCAATAAATGTCAAAATGATCTCAACATTGACACTAAAAATTTATCGCAGCACACCTCAATATATCAAAATCGTTATCTGATGTGATACGCCATTTTTATATAAATATTCATGTCACTTACCCAGTTCTGCGTATTGCTATACGCAAAACGACACATGTTCGTCTGTATTGATACCGGCAGACATTAGGAAGCTGATGAAATAGTTCTACATAAATTATTCCCGTACTCTGTAACTATTTTAATCATTTAAATTAGACTTTTTGTAGAACTAAATAAATTATGCGGAGGTAAAGAAACTTGTAGGTATTTGTGCGATAGCACCAAATAATTGGCAATAAAAACTCGTTAGACTTTGGGTGGTAGGTTTATTTATGTATTTCTAGACAATAAAAGCAGATTTTGAGCTCAGCGGGATTTAGTAGATTTTGTTGTGAAGTATCTGACATCCGCTTTATCTATGTATGTATCTTCACGCCAGGTCCCTAACGGGGTAAGCAGAGAGTGTAGAGCGCCAGATATCCCGGTTCTGACAAACCTCTCGTGCCTCGTCTACCTTCATCATTCTCTTCATACATGCACGTCGATTCCTAAGACTTTTGACCCCACCATCAGACAGAACTCGACCTATTTGGTCATGGTAGGTCAGCCTTGGTCTTCCTGGGCCTCTGCAACCATCCACATTCGCATTGTATATCTGTTTAGTCATTCGCTCATTCGACATTCTTTCTATATGCCCGAACCATCGGAGCATGCCTTTTTTCATTTTTACACCGATACTATAATTCACACAAAGTCTCTTTCTTACATCTTCATTACGAACGCAATCGGTGAGTGATACACCGCAGATCTTGCGCAAAGATCTCATCTCGACCACGTTCAACTTACTTTCATGCTCTTTCCTGCATACCCAGCTCTCGCTTCCACATAAAAGCGTTGGAGTAAGTACAGCATTATGTACGGCTAGTCGAGCCCGCTGGCTGAGATGTTTAGATTCTAGTAGCTTACACAACGCTCCATTCACGCAATTCCCAGCAAGCACTCTTCTTTCTATGTCAGTGGTGTACCTACCATCCTTGCTAAAAGCACATCCAAGATATACAATTTCATCAACCTGTTCTAACACTGCATCATCTACTACTACCCTTGCATTTGTTCTCTGTTCATCTCTTTCAAATACTAATACTTTAGTTTTATCCACATTCAATTGTAAGCCTTTCTCCATACAATCCTCTTTCATGAATGTGACTAGTGCTTGTAGCCCAGATGGTGTAGAGCTAACAATTACCGCATCATCTGCGTAAAGCAGACAGTTCACCACTAAGTCACCCATACGCACTCCCACATCCATCAACTTCACCCTCTGGAGGCATTGTCCAGATATATAATAAACAGCCTAGACGAAAGCACGCAACCCTGTTTGACACCGATGTTAACATCAAACCAGGGTGACATGTTACCATCTACCCGCACACATGCTTGACAGCCCACATACGTGGACTGTATTGCATGGCAGTCTGTGCCATCAATACCATACTCTGGCAAAATGTCCCGCTTTATCTATATATACAAAAATCAATTGCTGTTCGTTAGTCTTGCTAAGACTCGAGAACGGCTGAACGGATTTATTTTATCTTGGTCTTGAAATGTTAGTGGAGGTCTTGGGAAGGTTAAGAAGGTGAGAAAAATCGAATAATTGCTGAGAAAACCCTAAAAACAGCCCTTTTTCCCCCCATACAAACGTTTTCTCACTAAAACGTAGACTTAATTTGAGCTTTATTGCTATTCCATAAAGTTTATATTAAATTACAAGCACTCAATGTTGTCTAAGCAATGTATACCTAAAGTCAACAAAACTTTTTTAAAGGACGAAGTCTGTCGGGTCCGCTAGTCATTGATATTATTGTATACACTGGTGGTGGAGTTCCAGTGTATGAGCTCGAGGGCGTAGGCTGTATTACCTAACCTATCTACCACTAAATGGTAGTATTAAGTACTATCGTGTTCCGGTTAGATGGTATTGTATGGCCCCGTAATAACTTATCACAGAGACATAAAAATTATGGTCTCAGGGGTGGCAACGCATCTGCGTTTTGATTTTTTTTTCTGGTCCTTGTGTAAGTGTCTATAGCCTGCAGTCAACACTTAACATCAATGTGAACTGCATGCTTGTTTGTCATCTTAATTACATTTTGGTAGACCTCCAGTGACGGAGCTCGCGAGCGTAGGCACCACCTCATTACCTAATATACGTACTTGCCGTTAATTGATAGTGTTCAGCACTATCGTGTTTCGGTTAGGAAGTAATGTACGGCCCTGTAATTCCCGGCACAGAGGCATAACATGTCAGGCCTGAGGAGTGGTAACGCATCTGCAATTTGACTTTGGTCTTTGTGTAAGTGTCTATAGGCTGCAGTCATCACATAAAATCAATGCGAAAAGCACGCTTGTTTGCCACTTTTATTACGTAAAAAAACAAAACAACCGGATTTTGTGTGAATGTTTATAGGGTATTCAATTATCATCCTGGCGACTTTTTATACCAAAGAACTGATACGATCAACGCAAAGATTTATACCTTGAATCAGTCTTATATTTCTACACAGGAACTCTATATCTTTACCACACCTAAATTCCTATCAATGTCGGTAAACTATCAGTTAATAAGTTCTTGTCATTTGGACTTTCCTGAATATAAAAACATACATTTAAGTGGACGTAACAGTTGTATCTCTAGAAATTATAATTAATGAATTAATTAGAGAAGATATTTGGATTGGAATCCGAGATTTTTATGTTTTAATATATTACCGACTGGTTTATACTGTCACTAGATATCTAATTCAGACCTGTCGGGGTGGCTTCAGGCATTTTTAACCACGTTGGGTGATATTTCAGTTTTATTTTAATAACACACATTTCACAAAAAGCGTCATGCGTCGAAAGTACGGCTTCTGCATGCCAAGCGTGACGATTAAGGCATATTCACCTTGATGTTGCCAACTGCGGCCATCTTTGGAGAGGTTCTTATTCATCCGTGGACATCTTCCAGCTGAAACTTTATTGTTTTATTGAACATATATGTTTATTTAATGTTTAAAATATTTGGAGAGCCTTATACATTGGTAATTGGAAATTACATCTTTTGCGCAATTTCATAATGCTTTTAGTAGGAATTAGCCCGCCCATACAAAAAACTTACTTTTGTGTAAAATACTGTTGATGATAATAAAATTACATGATATTATTCAATACTAAGTACTTGTTGTTAAAATATCATAATCACGGTAATAACCTATTTGAAATTATAAACAATATAATTTCAATTTCACAATAACAATAGTAAACGCACTATGAGCATAAAATAGAGAATAGTATGCGACAAGTAATCTCTACTTAATATTAAAAACGAAAGTAACTCTGTCTGTCTGTCTGTCTGTTACCTTTTCACGTCCAAACGACTGAACCGATTTTAATGAAATTGGGTACAGAGATAGAGTTGACTTTGAGAAAGAACATAAGCTACTTTTTAAACGACGTCCAAGCTGTGAGCAACAGCTAGTACTGAATAAAAATTAAACCACGTTTGTGTGCTTCCTAAATAAGTAGCAACGAGTTTGATATAAATCTAATGGTCCCTGATGAACCGGAATATGTAAATGGGCAGTGGAACTTCAATAAAAATTATGTTGTATATGATTGAAGTAATCTTTATGCTCTTAATTATAGTGGTAACGTCCTTCAGTTTTTTTAATTATTGGAAGCTTGTTTATACGTGTCAAATTACTTGATCAAAAAATTAATAGCCCAAACGATTTTATTGAAATTGAATCTCGTAACATTAAAGAGCCTACAACTAGTATTTTTAGAATTTATAGCTTATAATTTATTTCGAAGTAATTTTTTTTAGTGTAATCAAATTGTAAGTTGTTTATAGGCATGTTTTTTAATGTCAAAAATATAATTATTTTCTTATTGGTTGTTGAAACTAGATTTCATTTAATAAAAATAATTGTCTCTAATGAGTGAAAACCGAAGAACAATCAAATAACAAAAACAATCTGGAACTCTATAATAGATATCTATTTAATGTAGATGAGCTGTTTTCAGGTCAGTGGTATTTATGCTTCTGTGTTAGAAAGAACCGGTCCTAAGAATGGTTATTGTTGGAGATATTAGTGGAAAAAAATACACAACTCGACACTGAATGGAACTAAACGCACTATTTAGCCTAGACCGGTCCTTATGAGTTATTACTATTTCAAAATCATAGTCATTAAAGAGTTTAGCACAATTTTTACTTATTTTAGCATGCGAACATAGATTATACTTTCACATGTCGTAATAGGGGTCACGCGACGCAAAATTGTTTGAGAATAGTGTTATTAGAGCTGTCAAACGCACATTCCAGCGCCATTTTGTTTAGCAATAGGAATTACAAAATGGCTGACTCTGATTGACGTACAAAAACGTACATTCCCTCAAGAAATAGGTAGGTAGACTTTAGAAATTCATCATTAGCGAGTATAAGAACTATTTTGAACAGAATAGTCTACTTGTTAGCCATTTCCAATAAAAAACAGATATCTAAAAATCATTTTACTGTACGCACTTCTGTAAGCTGTCCAGTTTCTCAAGATTTATTATCAACTAATTGACCTTTTCTATCTAAAATACGTTTAAAAGAAGATTATTCGAAATGCCTCAATAGAGTCGTTTACCGTCCATATACGGTTACTTAGACCTTATCTGTATCATCAAATACATTTATAGCTTGCATACATCATTAGAGATTATTATTTTAGATTTATGTTGATTTTTGTGATTATTATTGAATAGGATCATGTTCTATAAGCTGTTGAGGTAACGATTTGTAACTGTCTTATCAGTGTTAGTAATAATTACAAACAGGGAAGTACTGTGTAATAAATGTGGCAAACAAGCCTACAGTTCATATGGATGTTAAGTGCCGACGGCATCTTATAGACATCTACAAAAACCAGAGGTCAAAATGCAGATGCGCTGCCACCCCACAGTTGTTATGTCCCTATGATATTTATTACGGGGCCATTACTAGACATTACCATCTAACCGGAACACGATAGTGCTAAACACTACCATTTGGCGGCAGGTAGATTAGGTAATGCGGTGGTGCCTACGCCCTCGAATACCTACACTGGAGCTCAATCACCAGTAAAAGTACATTATGTAGCAAGATATATTGCACACTAGCTGGCTCGGCAAACTTCGTATTATATTATAGGTGTACGAACTATTTGTATGGGAAAATGAAATTGTGGTTTTTACTATTTCCCTTCAATTTCTTCATAATTACTTAACTTTTAAACCTTTCCTGGACTTCCAAAAATCATTCAAAATGTTATTAGCCAAATCGGTCCAGCCGTTCTCGTTTTAGCGAGACTAACGAACAGCAATTGATTATTATATATATATAGATAGATATAAGATGGACCTTAGTAGAGAGAATTCGGATAATTTCGGCTCTGTAGAGCGTTTTCTCTTTCGCACACAGCCTATGTGACATTTTGATGCAGTTTTAACTAATACCGGACTCTTAGTGCTTAAGTAGGCAGTGTGCAGCATAGAGAACGTACTACGAACTCGAATGCTTGTCTGCCACCTTCGATACATAAAAACTGGTTGTTAATTTGAATATTAATTTATATTTACTTAGTCAGAGTCATAGAGCAACACGGGCCACCGGCCGCGGCGGACCGGAGGGGAGTAGCCATATGCAGGCTTTCCCCTCTGTCAAAGTACAAACCCAAGTGGGCCAATGCCTGTCGCCTAGATGTTTAAATGTGTGCGTGAAATTGTTTATGTGTTTTCTTAATGTTAAGTTCAGGTATGAGCTTCGTAGTGTGGGTGTGTCACACGCACTTCTCCTCGCAAACAATGACAGACCATTTTGCATCGGTAGTAAACGCTATGGCTACTCCCCTCCGGCGTGGGACATTGCTATTGTCGTTGTCTTTCCTGTCAAATTTCCATGTCGATTTGTAGCTCCTTTAAAAGCAGTACTGATAATCTGATCGTTTTTCATGCTTTCGTAGATGAGAAACAAGCGATAATGGTAGAATATTTCGATTATTGTTATTTAGTTAAAGCAAAAATTGACCTGAAAATTTGACAGCAATGACAACGACAATTGCAATTAAGGTTGCCACCCGTAATTTATAATAAAGTATTGTACGTTATTTCAAGCAATTGTACTCTATACTTTATGAGAACAATAGAGTACACGAAAATACTTTATTTCGCATGATTTGCTTTGCTTGTGAATTTGAAAAGTTTAGTCCTATGTATTTTTTCGTTAAACAAAAATTATCGATTGTAAAGATGCTGTGCAATTGTTTAGTCGGGACACGAATTTGCTACAAATTGCAAATATATATTTTTAAATAGAAACAGTCAGAAATAAAAAATACTTTATTTTGATTCAATGTTTTTTTTTTCTTAACTATAATAACCAATGTACTTTAATTGCACCTAGAAGGTGGCAACCCTAATAGCAATGTCGATAGGCGGTCGCACCCCAGGTCCGCCGCGGCCGGTGGGCCGAGTTGCTCTATGGTTAGAGTAGTCTAGACAACAAAAGAGCTTTAAGATATTTTTATCAACGTTTTATACATTTTTAGGCCACGTATCTCTGAAATCTAACGTATGCCGTCTACGTTGTGTGTTTTTATTCAGAACTACCAATTTATTATGTAACGTGTCGTGGGTGAATTAAGCAAATTGGATTTCTAAAGATAAAATGGAATACGCTTGAGAAAATGTGACATTTAACTTAAACAGTTTATTTCTAAAACGGTCTATTTTTATTTAACCCACACTGAAACATTTTCAGACGGCAGAGATACGATGATTGAGTTTGAGTTAGTCGGTAAGTACAGTTACGAACATAAAATTTTAAAATAAAATATTAAGTCACATTTTTACTGGTGGTAGTGACGGAGCTCGCGGGTGTAGGCACCACCGCATTACCTAATATGCTTGCCGCTAAATGGTAGTGTTCAGCACTATCGTGTTCCGGTCAGGTGGTCATGTACGACACTGTAATTTCCAGCACAGAGGCATAATACCGTAGGCCTCAGAAGTGGTAACGCATCTGCATTTTGACCTTTGGTCTTTGTGTGGGTGTCTGTAGGCTGCAGTCATCACTTAACATCAATGTGAACTGCATGTTTGTTTGCCACTTTCATGACATTGAAAAAAAAAACGCGTTTGGATTTAGACAGATAATTTTTAAGTAGATGTCTCTATAGATCAAGTTATAATCAAATAATAAATAATCATCTATAATCAATATCTATTGCTCGAATTAATAAATAGTTACATATTGCTGCACTCGCCATTTACCATCCACGTGAAAAGCACGCTTGCTTGCCACACCCATTATTTAAGAAAAATGGAACTGTACGCATTCACTATCTACACGGAGCGCTGATTGTTTTTTTTTAAGTTACCTTCAGAAAGCCAGATGTTACCTATATCCTTTAATCTTAATTTTAATGATAGAACAATATAAAATCAATTTATAATGTATATCACTTTGAATTAGAAAGTTTAATTTTTGCATGTATTTTGAATATTGAACTGGTTTTAGTGTTTTTTAGGGTTCCGTACCTACCTTAAAAGGAAAAAAGGAACCCTTATAGGATCACTCGTGCGTCTGTCTATCTGTCTGTCTGTCCGTCTGTCACAGCCAATTTGCTCCGAAACTACTAGACCGATTGAGTTGAAATTAGATGAATATGTGTAAATTGGTGACCCAAAGATGAACACGTCAAGTAAAATAATAAATTTTAAACAGGGGGGCCACTTTCGGGGGGTAAATCAGAAAATTAATTTTAAAAAATCGTAAACTGTGTCGTGTGACATATCAAATGAAAGAAGTTGATGTCAGCATCTCAAATATATTTTTTTTATAATTTTGGCATAAGAAATTGCCATAACAAATTTGAAGTTATTTAAGAAAAACGACGAAAATTGACTATCCCTATCTCCCGAAACTACTGAACTTAAAATTTTGAAAAAAATGTGGAAAATAGTTCTTTGCCTATAGATTACTGGAAAACCTATCAGAAGTTTGAGTATTCAAATTAAATCGAAAATTCTTAATAATATAACCCCCCGGTACGGTAACCGTCCCTATGTCCCTGCATTTTAAATCTGTTATATTTTCGAAAATATTTATTTAAATTACGGAACCCTTACCACGCGAGTCGAACTCGCACTTGTCCGGTTTTTTTTATAGGTGTTGATTACATTGTTGGTATAGAATTATATAATGCAAGGCTATAAAATATTTTTTTGTCACGTTGCTTGTTCACGCTTTTATTTAGGTTCTACACATATTTGTATGCCACTCCATTATTAAAGTACCTCAATGTGATGATATATTTGAGAAAACCGATATTTTAGTTATAATCTTTGTGATCCACGAACGCGGTATAGGCTTGGTTGTGATAAAGACGTGTCTGTACATGCGTAAATGAATGTGTGCATCCGAAAGCACGTGCGCGACTGTTCGCTCCGTATGTCACTCACACACTCACACGGACGCACCGTACATGTACACATTGTACTAAAACAAAGAGCGAACTGTGGGTACTCCTGAGTTGATATAACTATATCCATATCTCGAGAACTATATCCATATCCATATCTCGTGAGATTATAAACTTCCATAATATTGTTTTAATACAAGACATAATATTATTTTGAACGTGGATGAGACTTTATATAGGTACAATTTTTATTATGAGCATATTCCTGCCATAAACAATGTATGAGTTATTAATAATAATCAACATCACGCATGAGAATCATAATATTTTGAACAAATGGTCACACGGTGGTAATGTTGATGTTTTCAGCCGTCGACCTGCGTACTTACACGAACACGTTAGTTAGTACGTAAGTACAATAAACATACGCATATGGTTATCAAATATGATTTTGTTTGTTGGTGAAGACTAGGGAACTGGGGCGGATTTCCCTATAGGCCGAGTAGGCCCGGGCCTAGGGCGGCAAAATTTAGGAGGCGGAAAAATTTGGTCGTTTTTTTTTTAAGTAGTTGCCTACGCGCATACGCGTAAAATCTCAAACAAGTGTTCATAGAGCATCTCGCGAAAACCGTCCGCGCCGGTGCCGACGAGGTCCCATTTTTCTCACAGCGTTCACACGTGCACATGTTCTGCAGTGTGCCGGCCAAGTCCGTCAATCGAAACAACCCCCCTGGCAGACGCCCTAAGCCGAGGTCCGTACCTCGTTCGGAGGTGCCCTTAGGCTCGTCGCCACCCTCTCCCCACGCAGTGGGCACTACCGTCCGGCCGCAAGGCACTCGCGCTGAAGTGCCAACTACGTTAATCCAGGCCGAGCTCCCATACGAGCTATGCGCCTCTTAAGTCCGGTTACACTGTAGAGGCATTTTGCCAGCAGTAACACGGTCCATTCGAAAAAAAAACATTGCACAACGAACTTAGGAAGAAGATTTCGACTGATGCAAACTTAACTCTTTAATTTTTTTGTATAATATAGTATTTGCCGAATTTATTTTGTTACTCACATATTGTCAAGCACTTCAATATCATTCATCGTGCTTGATTGGTGGAGGCGGGCCCCACCGATGTCGTGTCGTCGAATCGTGAGGCGTGACGACACAAACGTCGCTGACGGAGACGACCAACCACGTCGTTTGTTCAATCATTCAGTCAATCATGTCTTCAATCCTTTCTAATTTTTGCATTGTAACACTCTCTCACCACGGCTCTTTCTGAAGACATCTTATACCAGTGAAATACATAGTTCAACTTTAAATTACCTTTTATTTAAAGTACATTACAACAAATATACAGTCCACTCTATACCACCTCCAACACATATTTATATACAAAATTGCGTCCTACACCCACTAGGCTGATTTTGTATACTTTGTCGCTTTCTATCTCTTTTTTTATTCAATGGAAGTGACAAACAAGCATGCAGTTCACATTTATGTTAAGTGATGACTGCAGCCTGTAGACACCCACACGAAGACCAAGGTCAAAATGCAGATGCATTACCACATTAAATTAGGTAATGCGGTGGTGCCTACGCCCGTGAGCTCCGTCACTGGAGCTCTACCACCAGTAAAAAGTATCTATAGTATCAATACTATTTGTTTGTCATCCAACGTTCCGTTTCTATTTCAAAGCCTACGTAACTTTTGGTGAATATTTCCCAAATTGGTGCTCCATCCGAGAGAAAATACTCGTGGTCCGGACATAGAGCTGGGCTCTCTTTGACGTGAATATCGATATCGGTATTTGTACATAACCGAGAGCCGGACCAATTTCTGATGGTTCGATATGCAAATGTGTTTTTGTTTCTGCAAAAAAAATACGTAACATGTTTATTCAGTTTATTCATTTATTTCATATAATTAGGCTCCTGGAGAGCACTTTTACATCGTCATTTTTTTTTAAACTAACCTAGAGTGAATAAATAATAATCAAAAACACATAATAAATTAAATAGACACTGAACAATTTTGTACAATATGGAAAGCATCAATTATGTGATGGATAGATGGGGAGATGGTGCATACTAATTGATGATTAAACTATATACCTAGAAATATAGCTCTCAAATCTTATAAAAGTGAATGTTTTAATGGACAACAAATATTCATCATATCGGCCATAGGACGTCCACTGTTGAACCTAGGCCTCCCCCAATGACCTCCATGCCGACCGATCGGAAGCGACGTGCATCCAGCGGGTACCTGCAGCCTTCACTAGTGCCCGGTTTCTGAAGCAAATAGTTATGTTCTCATTAGTTATTGATTCACCTGGACCACCCGGTTAGTCCAGCGGTGTGAGACGACCGTTTGATTCGAAGGGTCGCGGGTTCGATCCCCGCACCGAGATAAATATTTGTATGGCCTACAGATATTTGTTTCGGGTCTGGATGTTTGTGTATGTATTATAAGTGTACAACGGTACCCACAACACAGGTTTATACCTAGTGTGGGGCTGTGAGTGTAAGCGTATTTTTTTTTTTTTTTATTTATTTATTCAATAAAGTTATATGTAAGTTAAACGCCCTTTATCTATCAATGCGTTTCTGAATACTTAACGCATCGTTCCATAACTATCGAACCAATAAGCAGTTACTTTAGCTGCCCCTAGATGGCACTGTTTAAGATATGCACTTTAAAATTAACTTTGTACTTTTCTTATTATGTATATTATAGGTATATGTAAAGAAAACTATAAATACTTTTCATAAATAAAATTTCTTAATTATAAATTGTGACAAACGTCACCGAGCCATGTCAAAAATTAATAATTCAATTTCTTTAAAAAGAGATTACTTGGCGATTACACTTAAAAAGAAAAAGCATCTCGTAATTTCAGAGTGCATATTATTGTAGAAAACGACACCGTGTTAAATAATTTTTTTTCTATATTTTATTTTAGTTAAAATATAATAAAATAGTAGATATATTTCATTCTTTTTATTGTATTTTCCTTTATTAAGCAACAACATTTTTCATGACAGTATAGCTTTTAGATACAATATAGAAAAACTTTACCAAGCTAAAATATTGCCCCACCAACGTTTGACGAAACTGGTTTCTTTCAAAGGACTGTGGTTTTATTATTATTTTTTTTTTTCAAGAACTATGTACAATGTGTTTGAAATTTCCAAGTTCTAACTATTTGTTCTGGAGAAATATTCACTTCTGGAATAAAATTGCCTGACATGCTATCATTTTTCTGTAGAGCAATATTGTGTAGTACCTACAACAGTTGCTACAATTACAGCTAATGTGTGATCTAATTTTAACCTTAATTTTTGAGAAAGACAAAGAAATCTTCTCTTTCACACTGCAAATGTCCTTTCCACTGTATTTCTGGTCCTTATTTGAGCTTTATTATACATTTTTTTCCGCATTTGTACTGAAATTAAAAAATGGTGTCAATATATACCTACCTCAAGGATAAGCGCTGTCTCCCAGAAGATGACCATCTATTATATCATAAATGAATCATGGTATACTGTGCTGTCATGGGTGGAACCATGCCAACGAGTATCTATATATAATTATTTTGCATCGCATACAACCTGTACATTTATAGAAAAAACCTTTTCTGTTTCTAAATAGTTCCGCTTGTTCGCCTCCGGGAGATTGAATTGGTATATGCGATCCGTCCACACAACCAATCACTATGTATTCATTTTGCTAGAAATTACCTATTATTCAATTTTTATGTCCCTAATACTAGTTTAGATTTAATAACTAATAACTATTTTCGTCTTTACTCAAAGTGGACAAAGTCGTGGGCGCAGCTAGTATAAAAGTAGCCTAAGTTACTCGTTATTACATCAGCTATCTGCCAGCTTAAGTCTCATCAAAATCGGTCCAGCTTTTCCCAAAATTAGCCCCGCCAAACAGACAGACAGATAAAAATTGTAAAAAATGTTGTTTTGGTATATGTACCGTGTATACATACATTAGCATTTAATAAAAAGCGGTAATTTGTATATTACAAACAGACACTCCAATTTTATTTATTTGTTTACATAAAATACTAATGAAAACACGTATCACTGCAACGTCACTTTGCTACGTCACACGGACCAAAAATCGCGACACGACCAACTGTCTCATAAAATTCGCGTACCAAAAAATATCAAGATTCTCAAAACACTATGCCAAGATGGACGAATGCAAAAGCTGACATTTTAAAGCCCCCATACGTTTTTAATTCACCTTGAAAACCTTAAAAAGGGGGTGTGAAGTCTTACTCTTTTTTTTAACAACGTCTCTCGCTAAATTTACCCGTTGAGCTACAATTTATTTTGTCCACAAGTGCAATATTGTTGCTTGAAGGAAAAACAATTTAAACATCAAATAGATAAAGCTCAGATTAGTACAACAGAAGAACCAGCAACGGCATTTAAACCTTTGAATTGTAGAGATAAGATTTAATTTAGAATGTATTAGTAGAATGCATCTAAATAGCCGAAGAACATTTCAAGTTATTCCTTTGCGATTCCGCTAAGCATTTAATTCTGTGACGGTGGTTTATGTGCTATCTTTTTATTGGATGAACAAGTGTTAGTCTGTTTTGTGTAGACTACTATTTTGAGACGTTTCTTAGTTCGCAATAATGTTAATTATTTTCAGTTTAAGGTAAAATAATTGTGAAAATTGCGATATACAGTTGGGATGTGATTTGGTCGCATCATTTGATTTTGAAAGTTTTTGTCATGTTACGAAGTCGCAAACAAGCATGCAGTTCACATTAATGTTAAGTGATGACTGCAAACTACACCAAAACCAGAGGTCAAAATACAGATGTATTGCCACCCTTCAGACCTCAGTTATTATGTCTCTGTGATAGTTATTACGGGGCCATACATTACCGTCGAACCGGAGCACGAAACTGCTGAACACTACCATTTAGGGGCAAGCAGATCAGGTAATGCGGTAATGTTAACGCCCACAAGCTCCGTCACTCTAGCTCTACCACCAGTAAACTCCTAATTTAAGAGGGGAGAATACTTGTCGGTCATGGATTAACTTGTAAAATGTTTTAAAAATGGCTTTCACCTAGCTTATTTATTAATATTTTATTTTTAAAGAAAAATGGAAAGAAAAATTTGACTTCAGGCGAGACTCGAACTCGCGGCCTACTGTGAATCTAGTCCAGCCGCTCTTCCAATTGAGCTACTGAAGTCCTGCCCGATTTGTCAAATCTTTCCTTCACATCTATTGCATTGCTCTATGGTAGCAGCAGGGCCATCTATTACCAACTATGCTAGTTAGGCAACCGATATAATAGACTTTTCAGTTTATTGAATATCGTAAAGAAGTCGCTTTTACCCTTAATAATTGTTTTGAATCGGGCAGGACTTCAGTAGCTCAATTGGAAGAGCGGCTGGACTAGATTCCCAGTAGGCCGCGAGTTCGAGTCTCGCCTGAAGTCAATTTTTTCTTTCCATTTTTCTTTAAAAATAAAATATATTTCACAAGCATGTGTTAATGCGAAATAATATAAAAACAATTATTTATTAATGATGGGTTTGTTAGTTTTATTGGGAGTAAACTACCAGGGTAGAAGCTCGAGGGCTACACCGCATTACCTAACCTATCTGCTGCCAAATGGTAGTATTCAGAACTCTCACTGGTGGTAGAGCTCCAGCGACGGAGCTCGCGGGCGTAGGCACCATCGCATTACCTAATTTACTTGCCGCTAAATGGTAGTGTTCAGCACTATCGTGTTCAGGTCAGGTGGTGTATGGCCCTGTAATTTCCGGCACAGAGGCATAACACCTTAGACCTCAGAGGTGGTAACGCATCTGCACTTTGACCTTGGTCTGTGTAAGTGTCTATAGGCTGCAGCCATCATTTAACATCAATATGAACTGCATGCTTGTTTGCCACTGCGATTACATAAAAAAATCCATGTGACCTGTTTGCCACCTGCTTTAAAAAGTTAGCGTATCTGCACTAATAGCACAGTACAAATACGAACAGTATGAAAACTACGTACAAAACGTTAAAAACGGCACACTCACATATGCGCATCGACGCTCGAGTAGTGAGTGACTCGGAGCTGCAGCACAGCGAGAACCGCTTAGGGGCCTCGTTGATGCGCATGTTTGTGTGATTGTGCCGTTTCAACCTTTTGTACGTAGTTTCCATACTGTTCATATTTGTACTGTGCTAATAGTAATGACATAATACCGTCTTAACATAGTTCACTGCTAGTCTCAATACGTTACTTGTTCTATGGCTTCTCTCGCTAACATAGTTGAGTTATTGCACCCATAGTTTTTTATGTCATAAAGGTAACATGGGTTAATAATGATGGCAATCTAATATCTTTGCAGTTCAAAATTCAAAATTCAAATCATTTATTTCAAATTGGTCTAAAAGGATACTTTTGCATTGTCAGGTTATAAGCTACCAAGAGAGAATGACTTATAATAATAATCCAATAGGTATTAATAATACATACATACACAAACACAATGACATACAAAACACCCGAAAACAAAAAGTTACATTACGACCTACTTTTTATGTATTTCAGTAAATATGACGTGTAACAGACATGAATGAACATGTCTCATGAACGGTGAAACATTATGAAATTATTCCACGACGTATGAGTCCTATGGGAATTTTATGGAATGGCTACCATATGCGTAAATGATAACGGTAAAGTCTTTTTTCCTATGTTTTTATTGGTAGAAATATTGTAAGGTGTTTTTTTTTTTATGTAATTGAAGTGGTAAACAAGCATGCAGTTCACATTGATGTTAAGTGATGACTGCAGCCTATAGACACCCACACAAAGACCAAGGTCAAAATGCAAATGCGTTACCACTCCTGAGGCCTAAGATGTTATGCCTCTGTGCCGGAAATTACAGGGCCGTACATTACCACCTGACCTGAACACGATAGTGCTGAACACTACCATTTAGCGGCAAGTAAATCAGGTAATGCGGTGGTGCCTACGCCCGCGAGCTCCGTCACTGGAGCTCTACCACCAGTAGATTATATAGGTTATAACAATTATTATCATAAATATTCATAATCATCATATCATATTTCATAATTGTGTTTTGAGGTACTTAACGAAATGTACCCATTGAAACAATGATGTTATGCATTGAAACCTAAAAAGAAATTTCGAAATGAGTGCGCCGAATATAATTTTGAAGTAAAAACAAAAAAAAATTATGCTTTTATTATTGTATTTAATTATTTTCACTTGCATAACACGTGCGGAAGAATCCAATAAAATTTAAAAAGCATACAATTAATTTGAAATGTGTGATTTCATAAACCTATTTAAAAGTTTTTTTTTTAATTTATATACTTTTCTACTTATTACTATTCAGATCTGAAGGAGACAAAACAGAAATTTTACATTTATTATTGTATTTTTTTATTGCTGTATTAAATGACATAGGTTAATTGAAATTTAAATATTTTACAAAAAATAAGTCGGTTCAAAAAACGAATATCCATAATTTTAATACACTTAAAAGTAAATAAAACAACTTCCTGCTATAATTAACAGAAACAAAGATAAGAAACAAAACAGATAAATATTACGATATTGCAAAATATAATTTGTAAAGGTTGAATAGTTAAGTTTAAATAAATATTGCAGATCGACCTCAGGAGTGGCAACGCATTTGCATTTTAACCTCTGGTCATTGTGTGGGTGTCTATAGGCTGCAGTCTTCACTTACCATCAATGTTTGTCTGCATGCTTGTTTGCCACTTTTATTTCATTTAAAAATAAGTGACCTACCTAATACATTTGCCTCTAAATGGTAGAGTTCAGCGCTATCGTGTTCCGGTCAGGTGGTAATGTACGGAACTGTAATTTCAGGCACAGAGGCATAACACCTTAAGCTTCAGGAGTGGTAACGTATCTGTCTTGTTCTTCGTGGGGGTGTCTATAGGCATCATCAGATAGATGATCATCACTTAACATCAATGTGAACTGCACGCTTGTTTGCCACTTCCATTACATAAAAAAATACCGGATTATCAGTGCTTACGTAGACAGCGTGCAGATTCTCAGATCTCAGTCAGATCAGAGTCTCTTTTGTAGGCTCGATATGCAATATGTCTACTGTAGCTACTTTTTGTATCTATTTAGTCTATCTACTTACATCTTACAAAATGATGGTCATGATATATAGCATTAAATTAATAAATCTCTTCTCATTCAAACCTCTCATACAGGCAATATCACAAATGTATTCGGATGATCCTGATACCAAAACTATCCACAAACCTATTTACGTCTCCAACCACCAGGACGTCAACTACAATTAATCTCCCAACCCTCACTCATCACCTCACAGTGGTCCAGTTCCTTCACCCTCGAACGGAAGTCAACCACGTGCTCGCCCTATGCTTGTAGGGGGCGTCATCTAAAAATAATACAGATGCCCCAAAACAGGCGGCTCTCGCAGTCACGTCCCAGCCTCGGCCCGTGGCCGAAATACCGAGTATTTGTAACATCGAAATTCAGTTTCGAATTCTTTTGTCCGAAAATGATCGAAAGTGCCAGTGCTTTGTGTTGTTCCTAATTCCGAACGGTAAGTTTTTTGGTCGAATTTTTTGACGCAATTATCTCGGCGAATCATTTTTCTGTGCTAATTTTTTTAGGTTAATAGATGCTAATGTTTTCTTTATAATTAACGTTGAAAAGTATGATAAGATTAATTTAGTAGTTTATCTTAAAGTTTTATTTTAAATCAATTACGTAATTGATTATTATGGTACCAAAATCATAAACCTCGGCATTTTAAGACGGGTATGACTCAAAAATCTAAAATGAGTGTAATACACGTGTCTATTTTTGTTGTTGCGTTCTACATTCAACCCACAATAAACGCGATAATTCTAGCAGAAAACGTTGAAATCTATCATGAAGAAATGCAAAAAGCAAAAAATGAGAACAAAGTATACCGACAACAATTAAAGGACAAAAAAGAAGTTGTTTCGAAAATAGAATATCGAATAAAATGTAAGTAAGTAACAAATACGATTTCGAAAACCTTTATAATATTTATAAATGGCTAAAGATCTCACAAATTACAAAAAAAAATTTCATAGTTTATTTTTTCTTCCACATTCATGAATTTGTGATAGCAAAAACTGAATAAGAATGTGTTTATTGTCAGAATACATGGTCAAAACGATTGGTGATGCCTATCTCCGTCTTTATCATCTCTCGCCGTTTATAGTATTACCTAAAAGTATCATACATACCAGATCAAAGTGGATCATGCAGCTATAATAGACACAGATATAATAGATCTATATATTATATACATTAAGATTTCCATTTAGGGTTAGATAAGTTGGGTGATGTATAACGCCTGCTTCATCACTGGAGCACTACTTCCAGTAAAACTTTAAAAGTTTACTGGTGGTGGAGCTCCAGTGACGGAGCTCGCGGGTGTAGGCACCACCACATTACCTAATATACTTGCCGCTAAATGGTAGTGTTCTGCACTGGTGTTGGACTGGCACTGGCACTGTTCCAGTCAGGTGGTTATATACGGCTCTGTAATGTCTGGCACAGAGGCATAACACCTTAGGCCTCAGGAGTGGTAACGCATCTGCATTTTGACCTTGATCTTTGTGTGGGTGTCTATAGGCTGCAGTCATCACTGTACATCGTTGTGAACTTCATGCTTGTTTGCCACTTCCATTTCATAAAAAAACTAATTGAGCATCTCATCATTCTTGATTTCAAGATGTTACGCCATATCAGACAATCAAAATTGAAGGTCCTTAAAAATAAATTCAATTAAAGGAATGTTAACCCCATTACCTCGATCGGGTTGTGTGCAATTTATTTCAAGTGCGAATATCGAGTGGCTCAAGATAATGGTCTGTTAGGATTCGAGTAATAGAAAATGTAATTGAAACTGTGAAGGGTGAGTTGAATGGATGGCGGTTGGATTTTCAACTTCTCATACGTTTCCTTTTTAGAAAGGAAAAATCGTGTGTCTGTCTCAGAAAGTATTGCAACGATAGAGTAGAAATTTGGTGATGTATTCACGTCTGCAAACACACCCACACAGTCACACAATCACACACACACACACACACACACACACACACACACACACACATACACACACACACACACACACACACACACACACACACACACACACAACACACACACACACATAGACACACACACAACTACGAGAATCTTAACGTCACTGGTGTGGTATCATAATTTGAGCCAAAAGACGTCCACTGCTGGACAAAGGCCTCTCCCAAAGATTGCCACAACGTACGGTCCTGGGCCACCCACATCCAGCGATTGCCTGCTACCTTCACCAGGTCGTCGGTCCATCTTGTGGGAGGCCTGCCTACGCTTCGTTTTCCGGTACGTGGTCGGCACTCTAGAACTGCTCTGCCCCAACAGCCGTCAGTTCTTCGAGCTATATGCCCTGCCCACTGCCACTTGAGTCTCGCTATTCGGTGAGCTATGACGGTAACTTTGGTTCAATCTCCTCATTTCTGATTCGATCACGCAGAGAAACTCCGAGCATAGCCCTCTCCGTTGCTCTCTGAGTGACATTGAGCCTTCTTATGAGGCCCATAGTGAGCGACCACGTTTCTGTCTCATATGTCATCACTCTAAAAACTGGAGGTTTTTTTACCATTCCTTCCCTATCTTTATCTCCGCAATAACTGAGCCTAAAATTTTGAAAAAAAAATCCTCTTTAAATATGAATTACTATAGCAAAAAGTCAATAAATATCGTACGTTTTAGATTACAATTAAAAAATATTAATCAAATACCCTATATACCCTATTGCTCAATTAAGCGAATTGCCTACGGTCTAATCCGGATACGGATATTGAAACAAGAGTTTTGTTATCATCTAATGATGGAATGGATCCAATAGGACTATAGATGCTAAACATACATTAAAAGTTTACAGCGAAAGGCAAAAAAATGGTTCTAAGTAAACAGATACTTTTCGGGGCATGAAAAGGACAGACAGGGATTAGCCACGTATATAGCACGTATCTTTGCCACTCAGCGAAATGACCTTGTCATGACCATGACCAATCGAATGTAAGCATTGTCTATATTCTATGTGTGAGTGTTTGTTATACCTAGTTGTATTTTGTTTGACTTTATGGCCCTGAAAAATTATCCCATTAGAATATCAGACAGACATTGAACTTAGTTATAATGCATCCACGTGACGTCAAATGTGGTTTGCAGATGTTTAGATTTCATGGCGACGCCTTGAAAACGTTTTAGTACCTACTAATAATAAATGGCTTGATGTCGATGTACTTTGTCTACTTGTTAGATCATTTGGACGGTTTTAAATTTCCAATCGCTAGGTGCAATTTTTTTTTCATTTGATCATCTTTTTCAGCCTCGCACTGGGTTGCCGCTTATTACACTATCCGGTCAACAGGGCCCTAACTCAGTCTGTACAAATATGAACAGTATGGAAACTACGTACAAAACTTTGAAACAGCACAATCACACAAACATGCGCACCAACGAGGCCCCTATGCTGCAGCTCCGAGTCACTCGCTACTCGAGCATCATGAGTGTACCATTTTGAATGTTTTGTACGCAGTTTCCATACTGTTCACATTTGTACTGTGTGTAGTTAAGGCGTTAGGCCGGGCCGCTCCGTTCGCCCTAATTAGGGACCCTAACCCCCTAAATCTTATTACACTACGCTGACCCTTGCTATCGAACCCTGAATACCGTGTCGTGTAATAAGACCTTTAATGTTTATTGGGAGGCTTTTTAGTCGAGCTGTGGACGTTTTTCAGGTGATATGATAATGATGACGACGATGAAATCTTAATTGATATTTCATAATATCGTTTCTAAGACTTTTCGAATGACTTATAAAATAGAGCGGCGGTATTTCAAACGTTTTGGTTTTGTTTCCCATTCCCAGCTATATTTGCTCGTGCGTTGAACTTTGTAGTTCGGTGATACGAGGGTTGGCGAAGAATAGCAATGGCTTCCACTTCAGGGTAAGGTGTACATGTCTTACATTATACGGTATTGCAGAACTAGCTTTTGTGAAACTTTAAAAACTATACATCGTTTGTTCGATTCGTTTCCTTTGAAACGTATGTATTTGGAGGGTTCCGTATCTGAAAATGGAATCTTTATGGGATAATTTTTTGAGTGATCTTATAAAGTTCATTCGAAGAGTGATCTCTAGTGGAGAGAGAATAGTAAATTTTCACCTATTTGCATTAATAACATCAAAAATGTTTAGATAATTAAATAAAATACGCTTACACTCACAGCCCGACATTAGGTATAAACCTGTATCGTGGGTGCAGTTTTACAAATACAGCAAACACCCAGATCCGAAACAAATATCGGAGTCCATACAAATATTTGTCCAGGTACGGGAATCAAATCCATGAACCTCGGTTAAAACTGTCGCCACACACTGCTGAACCATTAAATTAAATGGCTCCAAATGGTTCATCATATGCGTGTGAATGAAGCGCGCATGGCCCCGCGGCTGGGTCGGGCGCAGTCGGGTGATAACAATGGGTGTGTAATGGGTGACCGCTAGTTCCCGGTCACCCATTACACACCCGATCCGTAGTATCCCGGTTGCTATCGATAGATAGCAGTCGTTAAACCTTGTCAGAGGCCTCATGGGCGGTACTAACCCATATCTCCACCAATCCGCATTGGAGCAGCGTGGTGGAGTAAGCTCCAGGCCTCCCCCTAAAAAGGGGAGAGACTCGTGCCCAGCAGTGGGACGTATAATGGGGTGACATTATTATTATTATGCGTGTGAAAAGATCATTGGAGAGGTCTTTAAAAAGTTGGGAGATCCAGAAAATACTTTCTCGATTAAGGGAACTGTTGGTGCACTACCCGGCCGCGGGTTGCGCGGGCGGGTGTCGACTGTGCAGTGCGCGGAAGCCGGATGGAGGACGAGCGCGAGTAGGTGCGCGCGGGCGCGAAACTATCGATAACTATCGATAGTATCGATAGTTGGATAGATGGCGATATTTTCGATAGCACTATCGCGCTATCGACTATTTTTTCGAGGTCACGATAGTTCACAATACTATCGATAGACTATTACTATTGCAACAACACTGCTCTTCATTCCATTTTCAACATTCATCGACGACACACGTCTCATCGCTCATTGCTCGCTCTCATTTCTTGCTTATAGTCAACATCATTGTCATAATCATTCAAGTCATTCATTAAACTACTTTAACAAACAGTTCACTTTTATTTTACCGCTCCCACTAGCAAAAGTAGGAACAGAACTGTTTGTCGAAATATCAAGTGAATTTTTCTTTTGTGTCGTATTAGTGTCTCCCCCCCTCTAAAAGGAATTTAAAAGGAAATCTTTCACACATTGGTAAACTTCACAAGTTTGGAGTAATAGTCGATCAATTTATAAAATGTAAGTTTTTTTTTTAATGTATAATGGAAGTGGCTAACAAGCATGCAGTTCACATTGATGTTAAGTGATGACTGCGGCCTATTGACACCCACACAAAGACCAAGGTCAAAATTCAGGTGCGTTACCACTCCTGAGGCCTAAGATGTTATGCCTCTGTGCCGGAAATTACAGGGCCGTACATTACCACCTGACCGGAACACGATAGTCCTGAACACTACCATTTAGTGGCAAGTATATTAGATAATGCGGTGGTGCCTATGCCCGCGAGCTCCGTCACTGGAGCTCAACCACCAGTAACTAAGTAAGTACTTGAAAAACGGCACCCTACATTGCGCGTCGCCCGACACGCACGGGTCAGGTTCAATTTTATTAATGAAACCTTAACATACCTAAAACTCAAAGGAGTTCCGGACCTAATTAATATGGACGATTAGTAAAACTGTGTCGGTTGACATTCGATATTATATTCGACCACACATCGGCCTGCTTATATGTGGGCGTTTCAACTCAGCAATATTTATTGCAACTAAAACAATTTATACATTTGTTGACTGTTGATGAACTGGTATAGATAACGGTGCGGGTTACATCATTAAGTCTGATTTAAGTTGGCAGAAAGTATGGACTTCAAATATTTTTAGGGTTCCGTAGTGAACAAGGAACCCTTATAGTTTCGCCATGTCCGTCTGTCTGTCTGTCTGTCTTTCCGTCCGCGATTTAGCGCAAAATCTATTGATACTAGAGACTTGAAATTTGGCACAAATATACATCTTTACTACGCAAACTTATAAAGCCAGCTGAGGTGTGGTAGGAGTTTTCCTTTTAATTTCTTTTTATGAAGCCACTATTGCTGTAGTAACGTTTGAAAATTTTGAGACAGTTTTGAGGGAGGGGGGGGGGGCACTTTAAAAAAATTGGCACTTTAAAGCTTAATAAGTTACGAACAGTTAACTAAATCCAAAAATGATGCTAGCACACCCGTATTAGTTTTGAAAGACCTATCTAACGATACCCCACACTAAAATGAAAAAAATATCCGTGCGTTACATGTAGGGGAGGTACCCTAAATAATTTTATTTTTCATGTTTTTATTCTACAAGTTTGTCGACGTGATTATAGTGTATACTTGTTCCAAAAAAAAGTCTCTAGTACCATTAGTTTTTGCGCTAAAACACCGCAGACTGACAGACAGATAGACAGACAGACGGACATGGCGCAACTATAAGGGTTCCTTGTTTACTACGGAACCGTAAAAAAGAAAGAAAAATCTGACTCTACTGAAAAGACTACTTTACAGAATTTTCATCTTCACATAAAGGTAAAAGTGTTGTGTTATCAATCATATATTCAATATATTGGATTAGTTGTCCCTTCTTTCCGTGGACTTCCACTCTCGCATTAGTGACAAATTTAGCTTAGCCCGCCGGTCTACATCCGCCGGAGAATTTACAAAAAAAGCTAAATGTCTGCTTACTCTGATGATTCACTTTTATTCGAACGGAGAGAGTGAGTACATTTTTTCGTCGTTTATCGTTTTAAACTGTGCTAATGTGAGAAGTGCAATTTAAAAATGTTTTGATTTGAATTTCCGTTTGCTATTTACTTTTGCTGGGATATAAAAGTAACTAGCTGTTGCCTGAGGCTTCGCCCACGTCGACTTCGTTTTATGTTTTATTGTATACCAATTTTCAGTCATTGAAACTGGAAGTTTCAAAGACTGAAAATTGGTATACAATATATTTTAGGGAGGTGGGCCATATAACGGGCCACTCTCCAGCTCCCCAACTATATCTGTAAAAAAAATTACATCAATCCGTTGCTCCGTTTTGACGTGAAAGACGGACAAACAAACACACATACACACTATCACATTTATAATATTAGTATGGATTCATGTGTTTTATATAATTAAGATTCAAAATTTTGTAATTGGTGGAAGAGTTTCATTAACAGCCGTTCAGGCTCCCGTTACCTAATCTATGTTTGAGTGTACCTTCACGCCAAATGCCTTATGGGGTAGGTAAGAGCTTGGAGCTCCAAAGATCCCGATCCTTTCTTACCTCTCGTTCTTCTTCTACTTCCTCTACTTCATGAAGGTGTAGTTGTCACGTCACGTCCCGACACTAAGTAACTTTCCGCTTATCATAAATCTCTTATCGAATATAGCGTTTATTGCCCTCGCAAAAGGTGTCCGTGTGCAGTGCCGGATTAGCCATATAGCAGGAGTAGCAAATGCTACGGGCCCCGCCCCGTGCCTGTGCCCAAAAAAAAACACAAATATGTAAAAAAAAAACATAAATACACCTTAGCTATTCTCAAAAGGAGCGTTGACCACTAATTATATAGGTACCTTTATTATTATGCTGCAAGTTGGAAACACCACAATACTTACTGGGGGAATCCCCTAAATTTGTTTTCGATTCCTTTTCGTAAATGTTGTTTTATTTACATCCTAAATTTCAGTAGGCAATGTAACTCTAGGGCCCCATGGTCACATTTGCTACGGGCCCCGCACCGGCTTTATCCGGCACTGTCCGTGTGATCAAGCGGTAATTTCTTGATAGTATGATACATAAAACAATAAATATAACTTTAAACCTATTAGTAAATAGCACATATAAATAATAGGTAGTATATAATTACAATGAAATCTTTATTATTTTTTACTTTTCAGTTTTGAAGTCGGTTTTTCTTAACGTAGTTATATTTATTTAATACTTCTTAGTTTATTGCCAATTAGATTAATGTTCACATCTGTTTAATTTGTAAAATCTGACTCTTTTAGCTTCGTGACAATTAGATACCTAATTTAAATTGTTTATTTAGGTGTGTCGATACAAAATTATTACACGACTATACGAAATCAATGAAAAATTTCAATCCACGAAGGAGTAAATAAGCTGTGTTAAGTTCAGAATCGATAGTCCTGCCTGGTGGTAATAGCTCATAATGAATAATGCCCTTCCAATCCCACCACACACACAACATCACCTTATTGCGAGTTAACCCGGGTTTCGCCACAGTCTGTGAAGCCTGACCGGCCTTTGACCGGCCTTTTTTGCACGTTCTTGTCGTACGTGATCCACTTTTCATCACCAGTTATCAGCTTCTTCAAAAAGTGATTCGGTTTCATTACGTCGTAATAAAGAATCACAAATGAGTACACGGTTCATTAGGTTTCTTTCAGTGAGCTCGTGAGGTACCCAAATATCGAGCTTTGTTTTGTACCCAGCTTTTTTCAAATGCGCCAAAACTGTTTTGTGATCAATTCTCAGTTCTTCAGCTACGTCGTAACTACTGATATGTCGATATTGCTCCACTTTTTCAAAAATGGCATCCATTTTATACGTAATAGGGCGACCAGAGCGGGGTGCATCTTTGACATCAAAATTTCCGGATTGAAAACGCTTAAACCAAATTTGTGCTACTCTCACAGACACTGACACTAGGTCCATAAACATCGCAAATTTTTCGCGGCTTGCGTTGCATTTTTACCCTTTTTGTAGTAAAATTTTAAAATGTATCGAATTTCTTTATTAGATTCACTCATCTTGACACTACGAAAAACAAATGAAAATCACACATTTGCCTAATTTGAATTTGGAATTATGTTCTTTAAAATTTTAACTTTCAATGATACCAAAACCAGCCAGATACAAATACTACAGCCAAAGAGATTTTATTACAAGTTCATACATACTATAATGCGAAAAGACTTTTTCCCCAACCTATTATACCGGCCGAATTGAGAACCTTCTCGTTTTTTGAACTCGGTTAACAAAATAAAGAATAATACATCATCACGCCGTGGAGGGTAAATTGTAAAAGAGAATTCCTTAACAAACTAACACACACAAAAGAAATTACCACCCATCAGAGGTTAATTAATAACCAATAAACAAGGTCTATATTTGGTTCATACTAAAACGGAATACCATAAACAAAACTATAAAATTCATGGGAAACCATCTCGACCGCGGTGGTAAAAATTAACTAAGTACACATAATTATAAAAACGCAGTCGTTATAATAATATTTGTCGTGCCACATGTTAATGGATATAGATTTATGGAAGAGATATTTGGTATTTGCTGAGCGTGCTTTGAATCAATGCTGTATGATTATACAAGCATACAGTATGCTAGTTTTCTTACGTTGGTTGTAAAAACGGACAATGAATACTGCCTAAAGGCAGTTATTAAAGTATAATCCCTTTATTCATAAACGTATTTAAGCTAAAGTGTTGCTAATCTCTCCTTTGTCTTTTTCTATTCTACCCATTTGACAATGCAACTCACAAAGACAAAGCATTCTATAGCTAAAACGTTTCTAATGCACGTTTATGAAAAAGGGGGTAAATCTAAATGTAGATACTCTCAATCTCGAGATAAGGAAACAAATATTTATGTCAATAATAAATACCCTATACCCTGTATTTTACATTTTATTGACGGTTAATTTTACCCATTGAAACAGAAATAAAAATATAATTGGATATAGATCTAAAAAAATCCTCTGTCTTGGTGTTTGTGGCCGGACTCTTCCAAGACGGCATTACCAATTTTTATGATTTTAAATATTTGCTAGGTTGTAAAGCATATTTATACTGCTAGGTGATAAGAATGTCTCTATCAATTAAAATTTGTTCTATAATTATTTGATGCAAAATCTTTCAACTTACGGCAAACTGATCAGAGCTAGCCCTCTATTTACCAAAATTTTATCGAATAGTCCTAAATATATACTCATTCAACATCTTACGCCTTAGAAGTATCAATTCAAATTTGTCTTTACCCCCGTTTGATACATACACGGAATAGACATATAAAATATTTTTTGTATCTAATATGAGGCTTTCATCTGCTCTACGAGTAGGTATTTACTTGTGGTCTATCCATGTGGTCTCCATTTCTCTTTTTTATGACACAAAAAATCTAAACAGGATTCAGTTTAAACTGTAATAGGCAATCAAGGCCACTTCCAGTGGGATTATGTTTCTGTCAAAAGATAAACTCTACCACATGGCTATTGCATGTGCGCGACACATTAGTTAGGGCATTTCATTATGATGAAGTCATCATATTTATAAACTAAAATTAAGTATCATAGTTTTTATATGTTGTGGTTTTAAGCATTCATAAATATCTAACAAAGATATGTAATCATTCACAGAATCGTTTTCGTCATACTGGTAAGAAAACTAATATGATTGTTAGATGTTCCTAGAAATATTCTATATCACAAATCGGGGCCACATACCTTATGTTTTACTTGCACATATTTATGCTTGCCCAGGTAAAAGGTTTAATCGGTGGCCACAATTTTTGTCCAAACTCATTTTATAAACAAGCTTACTAATTCGTGAAGCTAGATTTTTTATTACGACGCCGTCTGTTAACTTTTCAAGAACTATCCTCAGTAGTTCGATGTAAATGTTGAAGAGAAGTGGGAAAACAATACACCCTTGTCGTACTCCTGCAGTAGAATGGAAATTGCTAGACGTTATATCGTCTACCTATAGACATCTACAATAATCCGGAGATCAAAATGCAGATAGGCTTAAAAAGTTTTACCTTTTACATAATACAAGGCCATACATACATTACCATTTAACCTGAACCCGATTTTACCAATACATATTACCAATTAGCAGCAAATAAATTAGGTAATGCGATTGTGTCTATGCTTTCGATCTTCGACACTGGAACCTTAACATCAGTAGGTAATTGATCATATTTATGTGAGCTTAATTTTTTTGCGATATACGTCGGTGAAATTTTGACCTTAGCACCACATGTCTTATTTCGGACCCTGCTATACATATATTACCCATCTTACTTATTTTAATTTCATTTGAAAACGTTAGTATCAAATTTTATAGCGCTGTCATCGAATCTCAAGTAATATTTTACATATATAATGCAATATTCATATTGATGAATAAATATTGACAGTTTCAAATGTTACTTTTTAACAGCGGGATATCCAAAACTTGTGGTTTGATTATTTAATTTATGTTAATTACAAAATATTTATCTAGTGTTACATTCGAGATAGCAGTACGTAAGAACTTGTAATTAATTGATGGTGACACTAATTAGGGTTCCATCTGTCATAGTTAAAAATATAAAAACCGTTTATTGTATTTCGGCAAATTAGACTTTTTTTAAATTTGGATCTTCTAACTTAAAGGTCGCAGAGGATTTAAAATATTTTATACGTGTTTGTTATTTTTTTTTGCAATACCACATGCGAGTTTTGCCTGTGTTATTGCGAAAAAATCAATAAAATATAACTAAATATGAAAGCGACCTCTTTGCGATATCTAATAAACTGAAGCGTTTTTTTGTATAGGTTGCCTAACTAACTTTGTTAGCAAAAGATATCGCTACTGTCAAGGAAAAATTTTACAGTCAGATGTGGACTTCGGTAGCTCAGTTGGAAGAGCGGCTGGACTTGAAATCCCAGTGGTCGCAGGTTCAAGTCACGAATGTAGTAGATTTTTTTTTTCCATTTTTCCTTAAAAATATACGTTACAAAATGTGCACCAATGGGAAAAAAAAGATACATAAAATACGCTTACAGTCTCACAGCTCCACATTAGGTATTATATAAACCTGTGTCGTAGATGCCGTTGTACACATTCAACACATACACAAACACCCAGACCCGAAACAAATATCTGTAGGCCATTCAAATTTATTCCGGTGCGGGGATCGAACCCGCGACCCTTCGCATCAAACGGTGGTTTCGCACCGCTGGACTAACCGAGTCGTCGGCAGTTACTTGTCTATGCCACTATAATCTTTTACGTTAATTTTATTCGGAATGAGATTTAGAGATACAAACATATTAGAGATTGCCGCTCTAACTGTTAAGGTATGATGAATGAGTTACGGTATTGTTTAGTGTCATTAAGTATCTATTAACATTCTTTACAAACATGTCATGTCTGCTAGACTATGAAAAATTGTTACTCTATCTATAACTCATAGTTGATTTACATTATTCAAGAGCAAGTTTTTTACTTGCAGTGCACTGCAAGTAATGATGATACGCTTACACTCACACTCACAGACCCACAGTAGGTATAAACCTGTGTCGTGGGTGCCGTTGTACACATACAACACATACACAAATACCCAGACCCGAAACAAATATCTGTAGGCCATACAAATATTTGCCCCGGTGCGGGGATCGAACCCGCGACCCTTCGAATCAAACGGTCATCTCACACCGCTGGACTAACCGGGCCGTCGAAGTCGATGATGAGTAAGAGTCAGCAATGCGGTGGTGCCTACGCTCTCTGTAGGCACGAGGGCGTAGGCACCGCATTACCAAATCTATCTGTCACCAAATGGAAGTGTTCAGCACTATCGTGTTCCAGTTAGATGGTTCAAAGTATGGCCCCGTAATAACTATCACAGGGACATCACAAGTATCACAACTCAAGTCTGAGACTTGGGCGGCAACGTATCTGCATTGACCTGTGGTTTTTATGTAAATGTTTATAGTCTGCACTCATCACTTAACATCAATGTGAGCTGCAGTCCTGTTCGCTACCTACACTACATTAAAAAAATGTTTAATTTAAAGTAACATGGCGCAATCCGGCCTTAAATAACTGAAACTATTGTTAGGTACTCATCAATGCATTACTCAGGAAGCGCGCATGGCCTCGCGGCTGGTGTAGATCGTAAGCGATCTACTCGGTTAAGCAAATACGGGCGCGGTCGGGTGTGTGATGGGTGGCAGCTAGTGGCAAATTAAAATGCGCGTTTCCGTGCTTCGGAGGGCACGTTAAGCCGTCGGTCCCGGTTGCTATCGATAGATAGCAGTCATTTAATCTTGTGGCAGGCTTTATGGGCGGTTTAAAAAACATCCGAGACCGGTTTGGCAATTAACCTGTATCTCCACCAATCCGCATTGGAGCAGCGTGGTGGAGTAAGCTCTAGGCCTCCCCCTAAAAAGGGGAGAGACTCGTGCTCAGCAGTGGGGCGTATAATGAGTTGCCATTATTCATGCATTACTCATAGCGATTATAAAGAGTGCAACTAACATTTCTTCTCCCTCTTTCCAGATGACGCTCTTCACTGCGAACGGGTCAAATGCATGAATACAGTTCAATATGCGACGAATATATAAGCCGTAATGGCATTATTAGATTACGGACTGCGCCCGCGCAGGGTTGATTTCAAAAATAGAACGATCCGCCGGAAGCCGGATGTCGGCGTTTTGTTTATGCTGCTCATCGCCGGTTGCCATGGTTACCAGGAACAGAGGTTCGCGATGGAGCCGCAGGATCAGGTATGTTTTTTTATGTTTTGGGTTTATTTTGTTTAAATAGGTTTTTTGATGGTTTTCTAATTCTAAGTAAAGGGTTTAGGTTTGATTCGATAAAATATTTGTTTTTTTTTGAGTTCGGGGTCACAGTATAAACGGGTTAAAGTTTATTTTAAAGTAAACTAAGAATCAGAATGCCTATTAAGCCCAGTTAAGTATGACTTAATTATTACACATCGATGTAGTAATGTAGTAGCGGTTTAATAATTCTTCCGCTAGTGAAGTCACTCATCCGAACAATGGCGGTCAAACCATTCCAATAAGTAAATATAACAACGCGGTATGGGCAGCAGCGTCCCGCGATAAAAGTACCGTCACTGCGATCGCCAATCCGCCTGCCAAGCGTGGTGATTATGGCATATTCTCCCCTCATGACGCACAACACTCTAATGGGCGTCTTTGGGGAAGGCTTTGTCCAGCTGTGGACGTCTTTCGGATGGAGTGAATCGTTGAAAAAGCCATACACTTACATAGAGTAAAAAGCAAAGACTAACCGACTAAGTGCGTGTCTTGTAGAGTATATACCCTAGAGATTTACCTATGGGGTAAGTAAATTGTATTAGTTTTCAAACTTCAATTCCTCATGTATTTAGTTTTTAAATATCTAAACTAACTTTAACTGCCTCGGTAGCCTAGTGGTAGCAGGGTTTATATGCATTTACCTCTGCCTACCCTTTTGGGGAATACAGGCGTGAAGTTACGTACGTATGTATAAATATCTAAAAAATATACACGGCCTCGAGTTGGTAAAGCTCCGAAATGAACACTGAAGCTTAACCACCAGTGAAAACTTCTAATCTCTAACAAGATTATTCTACCAATTTAACACCATAATTATATTAATTTACTAATTAAAATTAACCATTAAAATGTAATAAAGATTAACTCATACGGGCGACACTTCTCGATAATCTAGAGTTCGATGAACTCAATACGAGTCGTACAAGTTTTTACTTGGTACAGTGATGTACAGTCAGCTTGGTTTATTGTAATTTAATACTACGGATGATGTGAGACCGCAAGGTATATTAAAAAAAAATGTTGGTACGACATCTTTCAACTTGAGAGCGATGGCTGTACTGGATAACCGTTACCGTCGGTTAAATCGTAAGGATATGAAATATAATAGTAAGGCAACGTATAAGTATCTTTATATGTATATAAAAATTAATGCTTGTCTGCATGTCCTTTATACGTCCCTACGCCCGCGAGCTCCGTAGCTGGAGCTCTACCACCAGTAGGATGATGATGAAGGATCAATTCGCTTCTACTTGAGGGTTGTCACCTCTCGACGCCTGAGTTTACTTTACTATTACAGGATCAGTAGTATACGAATAAATACCTACATAAATTACTCTGTTAAATAACATATTGAACTTTACTGACCAGCCATAATATATTATTTGAATCCATGCCTATTCTAATTGCCTGCAGAGTAAACAAAAATCATTTATAAATAGATGTTTAATTTTAATTCGCAAAATAAAAAAGTGAATAATGTCTTAGACATAGTCTTGGACGGTAAAGTTCCTATTTTTATTGCTAATCTACATATTAATTAAAAATCTAATTCTAGAAATAATATATTAACATTTAACATATTGTCGTAAACATTACTTGATAGTTTATTTGCATATTATTTTTGACAAAATGAAAAAAATACTAATCGTTTACGAGGATATTTTAAGATATAACTGTATCAAAGAATTTGTGTTTAAAACTATAAAGCATAACTATTATACCTAACTAATTTCGCCCGCGTGGATGTCGTTTTTGAACTGAAAAATATGCAATTCCTACCGAATTATTTTACATAAGAGGGAACTGCGAACGTCTGCTAACTACCGCCAGAGAATATGTAATAATACTACGTATAGAATGGACACTTCGACGTCCCGCCGGATTTGCTCCCATCACTCAACCACTTCCCCTCTTATGGGCGACGGTTGGTATTTTGTACGTGCTACGCACACAGGTGCGCGTGTAAATACACGTCACTGATTGATGTCTGTGTAATAGAAACCAAATTAAGCGTTTGTATGGAATTTGGGCGGAGTGTCCGCCGTGTGCTACCGCTCTAAGAAATATAAAGTTTATGGAAAAAAAATGTAAGGAGTTTTATACAAAGTTGCGAGATCTTACTGAAAAAAGTATACATTCTGTTTTATTTTTTTCTATATAAATAAAAATGTAATTGAATCATAGTTTAATTAACACGAATTTAGATTAATGCCTTAATCTAAGTTCGTATGATGAAATCTGTTTGACTGTATTTCAAGATGAAATGATCAACATTTTTTACATACCGAAATAGTGTTTACTATAGTAGTGTTTACAAAAAATGCACCCACTATATATTTAATAGTATTTTTTGTTGAAACTAGAATCGGGAATATAGTAAAGTAGGCTGTGTTTGTTACTGGACAAATTGACAGATGTCACTTTGGATTAAATACTACGTTTTTGGCGGAACCTTGAAAGATGAGTGTGGTGCTCTTATTTTATTTCTCTTTCTCTTTTTACCAACTTTTTATAGTTAACCTAAACCGAAACGCTGCGTTGTCTCCACAGACCAATCAGCCTTCCTTCTTCTACCATCTCACACTACAACTCGGCATTTTATGTTTTTTTTATTCGTTTTATTTTTGAAACCTTTATGCACTTTCAGGTCACGGATGTGGTTGGTAATAAATGAACAATTTATGATGGCGGATAATATAAGCTAGATTTAGCGTTTGCATTGACAGAAACCCTTCGCCATACATAAGGTGTCTATTGGTTCCATCGTCGATGTTTGTCTCCTTTCTTCATACGCGCTGTTACGTAAGACAAAAGAAAACAAAATTTTGGCAGCGCTTAAACTGAATCGTAGTAAGACGTCATGGTACCTACGGAGCCATAAACCGAATCAATGTAAAACTATTCACAGACTTCATAAATAAAGGGATATGCGTAAAATATTTTCCATTTGGTTACCAGGAATGTATTAGTGATATTATTTACATGCGCAACTGATCGCTGATTCCGTGGAATAAAACCAGGTCTATATGTTGAAAGCTTTATTTGACGTGTGGTCCAAGTGATACGTTTGGAGCGAGTAATTGTTGCGTTATTTTTTGATCGACATGTATCCAATTTGGGTGCCCTGACTTATTATGTCATCTTATAGTATACGTTATATCGTAAAATTACTGCAGTTCAAAAAGTCTATGAAAACGAGATGTTGATGTTCTGATGTTGTCTAATGTGTATGTACATTTATTCGATAGTACCTGCTCTAAGTAAGTAATAAAAAAATCTAACAACAGAATTGTATAATTATTTGAATATTGGAGCTGTCTGGTACAGGAATTTTACAATGCTTAAAAGGGGACTCCAACCTATTTGTGTTAAGTGGGATTTTTTGATGTAGAAAATACAAATTATTAATTATTATTGCATTTACGTGGACGAGTGACACAGCTGTGATTCAATTACATTTTTATTTGAACAGAATTTAGAAGAGTTACGTACATCCAAAGCAAAAATATATTAGACAATGCCATAAAATGTGACACCAAGAAACACTATTTGAATAATGTCATGTCAATAAGTACAAAAAAATGTGCACGTCTAATTAATAATCTGGCTTGAAAAGTGAAAAAAAAAAAGAATTATTTTAAGTTCTCAAGTACAATACACGTGTGTAGAATTTTGAAATATGTAAAAAACTAATTTAATTTGTAAAAATATACATATTATGAATATTATTTAAGACAATTTGTGAATTAATCAACAATTCCAGAAATAAAACGTAAGCCAAGTTAGTTTAAATTTCGTTAACGTTCTAATATTCCGTATTCTATTAATTTACAAAATTAAATAATGTATCAGTAAAAAGGCTATAAAAATCCATTAGGTAATTGGTTATTGGACATTTAATCCAAACATCCGCTTAATAATTTGTAATCTATACTTTTAAACTAATATTATAAAGCTGAAGAGTTTGTTTGTTTGTTTGCTTGAACGCGCTAATCTCAGGAACTACTACTCCGATTTTAAAAATTCTTTCAGTAATAGATAGACCATTTATCGACCATTTATCGGCTATATATCATCACGCTAAGATGAAAAGGAGAGGGTAGGTAACATTGCAACAGTGCGAAGCCGGGGCGGGCCGTTAGTAAACTTATAAAATCGCTGTAAGTTCATACATTAATGTCAAAGTTAGAAATGTTTTAATTTAAATATATAATTATGTGTTTAATTTACATAAGTATTTGTTAGAAGCGCAGTTTTATCGCTAGCTAGTATCGGATATTAATATTAACTATTGAAATTCGAATTTTGAATACCATTTTAATCGGAAACAGCGTTCAACTTATTTGTATTGTACACCAACTACGCCATGATTTGAATTGATTTAATATTTTTGACAGTATTGATTTTGAAACCAGTTGCCAGTTATTACTCGTATGATAATATATAAAATGGTCGAGGGATATATAACGAGTATATGTATATTTAATATATATATATATATATATCCCTATCCCAATTACTGCCACATGCATCATACTCGTGAACGGGTGTTGATTGTAGGGATTGGTCTCTTGTGGTTTGCGGGTGATATCTTCTATCACGGTATTCAAAGTGTTAAGGTTTTGAACAGTACATGCATGTGAATATATATAATAGTCATATAGAGTATATATAATTTTTTAATGCAATGATGGAGGTAAATAAGCATCAGTTCACATGGATGTTAAGTGACGACTGCAGTCTATATACATCTAAGTAAACAAAATGCAGATGCGTTGCCACCCCTGCAGTCTAAGACCTCTGTGGTAGAAGTTACAGGGCCATGCATTACCATCTAACCGGAACACAATAATGTTGAAAGTACTATTTGCAGGGTTAAAACTTCATTAGAGGCTCTTCTACTGTATTGGAAATTTAAAGTAGGGCTGTCGATTGTTGATATTTTTTAAAAAGCCAAAAATATAAAGTTTGTAGCAGATTTCATAATGTACCTAAATTTAATTAATTAAAATATAAAGTTATATATTGTATCTGTTATTTTACACTCTCCTACAGAAAAAGTTCTAATTTTTTTTTGGGGAAGGCGTACAATTCATCTCTTGCCCTGGGCGCTCAAGACCCTAGCTACGACACTGATAAGAGCGGTGAACAAACATCACAATATAGGTAAGGTGCGAAAGAGATAACGCTATACAGACCCGAAATAAGCCGAAGTCTCTTTCTTAAGGTCGATTTTTTTTATGGTATGGAAGTGCTAAACAAACTTGCAGTTCACATTGATGTTAAGTGAAGACTGCAGCCTATAGACACCCACACAAAGACCGAGGTCAAAATGCAGATGCGTTACCACTCCTGAGGCCTAAGGTGTTATGCCTCTGTGCCAGAAATTACGGGACCGTACATTACGATCGATGTGCAATATTTCTTATTGGATTCTGTACCTGCACATTTCATATTGCGTTTTAAATTTAAACGCACCAAAAACCTGTGTACCACTTTCACTGCCATGATATAAAAAATATTATAATAGGTTAAAAAAACAATATAATTACTATATATGTCTCTTCAGATCAGGCCAGGTCCCTAACGGGGTAGGCAGAGAGTGTAGAGCGCCAGATATCCCGGTCCTGACATACCTCTCGTGCCTCGTCTACCTTCATCATTCACTTCATTCGAGTATATGCACGCCGATTCCTAAGACTTTTGACCCCACCATCAAACAGAACTCGACCTATTTGGTCATGGTCCAGGAAGATCAAGACTGACCTGTCTTGGTCTTCCTGGGCCTCTGCAACCATCCACATTCGCATTGTATATCTGTTTAGTCATTTGCTTATTCGACATTCTTTCTATATGCCCGAATAATTACTACTGTATTGCTAAGTGCGTAAAAGATACAATTCACAAGAAATAGACGTCCTTTAATAAAAAATGACCACTTTCAATTCTAGTTTTTTTTTCCATTGACAGGAAGCGAGTGCGCATAGTAAATATGTGTACATTTTGGAGTAAGTGTGTTAATTTCGAACTACTGGTTTTAGTATACAATGTTTGTACAGTTATATTGTAATTGCTTCTCGTTTGGTTGTCTGGTTGCTCAAAATAGTCACTTTTGGGTGGACATGTATTTTTTATTTATTCAGACAGCGAAAGTGATGCATGTATATATGTATGTATGTATGTATGTATGTATGTTTGTATGTATGTATCTTCCCGAAATGTACAGAGGTTGCCCTGTGCTCCCTGTGTATTTTTTAAATGTGTCAAAGAGTGTGGAGCGCTAGATATCCCGGTCCTGCCACACCTCCCTTTGCTTCATCTACATTCATCATTCTCTTCATACATCCACGCCGATTCCTAAGACTCTTGTCCCTGAGATAATAGTCACATTTTTAGTCAAGGTCAGTCTTGGTCTTCCTCGGCAACTGCAACCATTCACATTCTATATCTATTTAGTCATTCGCTCATTCGACATTCTTTCTACATGCCCGAACCAACGGAGCAAGCCTTTTTTCATTTTTACACTGTCTGTGGAATAAATGGATTAATGCTCTTTGTTACTTTGTTTTTTGATTTGTCACTTTGCTTTTATAACGTTTGCATATATCATTATTTATATTTTAGGTTACCTTACCTACCTCAAAAGGAAAAAAATGGAACACTTATGATCACTCGCGCGTCTGTCATAGCCGATTTTCATCGAGTTAAAATTTGTTACATGCAAATAGGAGTCGGGACGTGATAACCGTGCCCTCTAATGGAGTTGTAGTAAATATAATAACACGGGATGGGCAGCAGCGTCCCGCGACAAATATATCGCCATAATAATACGATCGCCAATCCGCCTGCCAATGTGGCGATTTCCCAGCTAGCTATAGGAATGGTTTCATCGCCATGCATTGTTTGATTGACTGACTTCAGATACGAATTCTCTGACACTTGAGGTCGGTGGGGTCGTAACGACCCATCTTCTGATCTTACTTAAATAATAATGGCAGCCCATTATACGTCCCACCGCTGGGCACGAGTCTCTCCCTTTTTTGGGGGAGGCCTGGAGCTTACTCCACCACGCTGCTTCAATGCGGATTGGTGGAGGTGGGTGGGTTAGTGGCCAACCCGCTGTCGGATGTTTTTTCAAACAGCTTATAAGGCCTCCGACAAGGTTTAACGACTGCCATCTATCGATAGCAACCGGGACCGACGGCCGTGCCCTCCGAAGCACGGAAACGCGCAATTTAATTTGCCACTATCGGTCACCCATCACACTACCCGACCGCGCCCGTAGTGGTTAACCGAGTAGATTGCTTATGATTTACACCAGCCGCCGGACCATACGCGCTTCCGATCTTACTTATTCGAAATACGATAAGACGAAATACCTACATTAAATATTCCTTGTCAACAGAGCGCGATCATAGGATCAAGGGTGACTCTACCTTGTCGTGTGGAAAACAAGGTGGGGACTCTGCAATGGACCAAAGATGACTTCGGACTCGGCACCCATCGCAACCTGAGCGGGTACGAGCGATACTTGATGATCGGGAGCGACGAGGAAGGTAGATATTGTTGTCTTTATCTATCATTTTCATAGTGCACGTAAGGGCTCTAACTCACTAGGACGCCATGGCGACGTCGCCGGCTACTTTTAAGGGATATAACTTCAAAATCTGATACTTTTAAAGTCCGAAAACCCCTTGCGTTTGCTGATTGCTCGGTAAAATGACAGCCGTCTAGAAACGAGCCGCCTGCAAAAGTTTCATAAGAACCTTTTTTTTGTAAAAGTGGTAATTAATCATGCACTTCGCCTGAATTTAATAGTATTGAAGTACTACTATTTCAAAGTTTATTAGGTTGGGTTCCGAAAATAATTAAAATGCCAGATATTTTTTCACCCTTTGATGTTATTGAGTACTCTTCTCACAAATAGATCGAGAAAGTCTATGAACCGACTGACGATCGTGTTTAAGAACGTGTAAAAGCTTAAAAAAATTAAGATTAAAAATGTATCACTCACCGATCGCTTTCGTAATGAAGATGTAAGAAAGAGACTTTGTGTGAATGATAGTATCGGTGTAAAAATGAAAACAGGCATGCTCCGATGGTTCGGGCATATAGAAAGAATGTCGAATGAGCGAATGACTAAACAGATATACAGTGCGAATGTGGATAGTTGCAGAGGCCCAGGAAGACCAAGACTGACCTACCATGACCAAATAGGTCGAGTTCTGTCTGATGGTGGGGTCAAAAGTCTTAGGAATCGGCGTGCATGTATGAAGAGAATGATGAAGGTAGACGAGGCACGAGAGGTTTGTCAGAACCGGGATATCTGGCGCTCTTCACTCTCTGCCTACCCCGTTAGGGACCTGGCGTGATGATACATTAAAAATGAACTTAAATACTTAAATCTTTTCGGGTTCCATTCGGTTGGATTGCGATTCTAAGGATTTTTAAGAATTTGATGTTATTAAGTATTCTTCTCAAAAAATAAGCCGTAAAACGTCGAGAAAGTCCATGAACCGACTGAACTTTCAGTGTTTTCTCGTCAAAAGCGCTTACGTTTCCCAGAAAACGCCTATCAATCCATCACCACAAGCCAATACTCGCACCTTCTTATGGAATTATTTTCGGTAACCATTACTGTGGGCGGTACAATGTGCGAATATATTACTCATTTTGTAACGATGGCATTATGGGATGATATTTTTAGATGGCTAATCCAAAAATAAGATTTATTATAAGCGTTATCGACGTCTTATCATCGTAATAGTCTTTCATGAACATAGAGCAACGCCGGAGGAGGGTAGCCATATGCAGGCTTTCCCCTCTGTACAAGTACAAAGTACAAGCTCAAAGGGCCCTATACCTGTCGCCTAGATGTTTAAATGTGTGCGTGAAATTGTTTCTGTATTTTGTTAAAGTTAAGATGTTAGTTTCGTAGCAATAGACTATTTTTGTAGTGTGCGTGTGTGTCGCACGCATTTCCCCCCCGCAAGAAATGACAGACTGTTTTGCATCGGTAATAAACACTATGGCTATTCTTCTCCAGACCCGAACACCTTGTGAAGTAAGGGTTAGCTGATGAGTTTTATTAGGTAATCAAGTACAATATGAAGAACCAACCGTTTGGATGGTTCTTCATATTGACCGTCACTCAATTTTAAGCAACCCTCAAATGTGCGCTCTCTTTATCGTTTGCACGTGTTTTATAGAGACAGAAAGAAGACTTTCAACCGTTAATTTCATAACATACCATAATAACTCAACAAAATTTTATTTTGAGTTGGAGTAGAATTTTCAAAGCTTATTTTGTTTCACAGACTTATCAAAACTCACATTTGATTTAGGGAAGCATAAAATATCTTTATTAATAACTTAAGAAAAATAATAGAGCAACTCGTCTGCGTAGCAAAATAAACGTTGAAATTTAGACTTCAAGTCAAATTAAAGTCGTAGTACAATCTATGAATAGCGCTCTTAGTGGTATGATGATACTGTTAATGGATACTGCTTTCTTGATGGTATTCCTCGAGTGTTGCTGATCAAGAGAGTATGCACCATCGCATTATCGCTAAATCGTTAACACTGTCGTATTCCAAAGAGGTTTTTACTGGTGGTAGAGCTCCAGTGACGGAGCTCGCGGGCGTAGGCATCACCGCATTACCTAATATACTTGCCGGTAAATGGTAGTGTTCAGCACTACCGTGTTCCGGTCAGGTGGTAATGTACGGCCCTGTAATTTTCGGCACAGAGGCATAACTCCTTAGGCCTCAGGATTGGTAACGCATCTGCATTTTGACCTTGGTCTTTGTGTGGGTGTCTATAGGCTGCAGTCATCACTTAACTGCAATGTGAACTACATGCTTGCTTGCCACTTCCATTAAATAAAAAAAAAGGTTTATGTAAGGACCCGTAATTTCCGGCACAAAAGAAACAAATTAGACCTCAGGAGTGGCAATGCATCTTTATCATCACATCAGCTGAAAGATGTCCACTGTTAGACCAAAGCCTCCCCATAAGGGGGATAAGCCATAAACGCCACGCTTGGCATACGGATTGGCGATCGCAGTGGCGGTAGTTTTATCGCAAGACACTGCTTTTCATCTTGCTTTATTGCACTTACTACCACCCCATTAGAATGGTTTGACCGCCATTGATCGGTTGACTGACTGCATCAGTGGAAAAATGCTCATTCAGTTTAAAAATCTTTCTCTAGTGGGCGGTGGGGTCGTCACGTCCCTGCGCTAGCAACGCATATTTATGTCAATATTAAACCACTTCATGACATAAAGAATGCTATCATGCATCATTGAATCAGTTAACAAAGCTGTTACGTATAATACTTTCGGTGTATGTATTAGATAATGGTTTTAAAGAGAAGCCTTGCAAATATTTACAAACAAGTCACGCAAACCGACCTTGACTATTTCAAATGCTACAATCATATGCCAAACGTTCGGTCAACGACACTGGTCTAATAATATTTTTTACAATGGTTGAAAAAAAAACGAGAATAAAAATGAATTTGTTTTGCAACAAAAACTTCGGATGCGTGTTGCTATGACGTTTTGGGTATTATATTAGGGCAGTCAGTAGTTGTCAAAGTAGATACATATATGATAACTTTTCTGACTTAAAATTATGCAGAAATTTATCGGGAGCTTGGACAAATTAACATTAGATGTACACTTCTGAAAATGAACTACGTTTTATTGCTTTTTTTTAACTTCCTTAGACGGATGACACATGTTCGTACAACATTTGGTTCACAAGTTATAGTTCAGATTCCAATTTGATAAATTCCAATTTATCAAATTAGACTCCCTATGAGACATAATTAATGAGAGATAGTTAGTAGGAAAGGAGTTAGTAGTTTTCAAAGTAGATACGTATGATAACGTTGTTTTTTTTTTCAACTTCCTCAGAAACATCTACTTTCTATGATACATCTTCGTACAACATGTGGTTCACAATTTATAGTGCAGATTCCAATTTGATAGAAAATGAAGCATTTTTTTTCAACATGGATATATCTTTAATTTTACCAATGACGTTTAGTAATGCTGACTCACTATGAGACATTTAAAAAAAAAATATATGCTATGTAAGTGGCAAACAAGCATGCAGTTCACATTGATGTTAAATGATGACTGCAGCCTATAGACACTTACACAAAGACCAAGGTCAAAATGCAAATGCGTTACCACTCCTGAGGCCTAACGTGATATGCCTCTGTGCCGGAAATTACACGGCCCTACATTACCACCTGACCGGAACACGATAGTGCTGAATACTACCATTTAGCGGCAAGTATATAAGGTAATGCGGTGGTGCCTACGCCTGCAAGCTCCGTCACTGGAGCTCTTCCACCAGTAAAATTAATGAAAGATAGTCTTAATTAGATAAAAGTGTTTTCTTATACTTGCTTACTTACATCGTTAATCTTGTAGTTTCCATGGAATGTCTATTTTCTTCAAATAATTTAGTTTACAGCACCTCCCACGTCCGGATGTTCAAGCATGAATCACTAACAAAAACGGACTCAGAATATCTCCTTGTGGTATCTATGAAACAGATTGAAGTTTTTATTGGCAACGTAAATGATATGCGATGAATTTTTGATTTAAGGGCTGCTTCTAAAGAAAACATTGTTATAATCCTAAACATTGTAGTCATTATAAGAGAAAAAATATTTCAAATTTTGGTTTTAAAAAATCTAGGAATATTTATTTTATTTTAAAAATTGTATTTTCTGCAAGTCTATCTTATCTGCAATTCTAGTGACAATCGAGATTAAGCTCTCTGAAGTGTTCCTTTAGTACTACAACGTCCAATTCGTCATAAGAGTCCTTCATCGCGTTGGCAACTCCCCTGGTGTTACAAATGTTTATCGACAGTGTCCACTTTTCTTCAGACAGTCCGTTTATTTGTCTGTCGACCTTTTGACATGAAAATAAAATAAAAGTGTCCTACTACTGTACTATCCCGGCAAAATAATATCTTTTAGTCCTGATATGAAATTTCTCCCTTGATGCTATTGTATCTATTCTTCCTTTCTTATCCAAAGTTCTTGAGCGGCTAGTTCATGATCAATTAAACTCTTTCATGTCCAATCACTTCCTTTACAATCCTTTCCAATCTGGTTTTCGGCAGGGTCATAGTACGGCTACAGCCCTTGTCAAAATTACTGAAGACATAAGATTCGGCATGGAGAATCAACAGCTGACTGTGCTTGTCTTGCTAGATTTCAGCAATGCTTTTAGTAACGTAGATTATGACATATTACTTGCTATTCTCCGTTCTCTTAACATATCTCCGACAGTAGTTGATTGGTTTCGTAGTTACTTGTTTGGTCGCCGGCAGCGTATACAAGTGAACGACACTTTTTCTACTTGGTGCGACGTTACTGCCGGTGTACCGCAAGGTGGCGTGTTGTCTCCCTTCCTTTTCTCTACTTTCATCAACATCATTTCTCAAAATCTTACGTCTCTCTACCACTTGTATGCTGACGACCTACAAATTTACCACCATACTAAAATTGCTGATTTGCCTGCAGCCATCCAAGTTGTTAACAATGATCTGGGTCGCATTTCCAAATGGAGTCAATCCTTTGGTCTTAAAATTAATCCCTTAAAGACCCAGGCAATCATAGTTGGCAGCTCTCGAATGCATTCAAAAATTGACTTGACAAAAATACCACAAATAATTCTCGACGGTACAGTAATACCATTTTGTGACAGTGTTAAGGACCTTGGCGTGATTATCGATAAGGGTTTGACGTGGAGTCGGCAGATATGCGAAGTAAGCAAGAAAATATTCAGTGCTGTTGGTTCTCTTAGAAGATTGCAAAACTTTTTGCCTACTTCCACTAAGGTTGCGCTAGCTCGATCAATCCTTCTCCCTATATTAGACTATGCCGACATATGTTATCTTGACCTAACACAGGAGCAACTCAACAAACTTGAGCGTCTACAAAATCTTTGTATACGGTTCATATTTGGCTTGCGCAAGTATGACCATGTCTCTAAATTTCGAACTGAGCTCAAGTGGCTTCCCATTCCCCTTCGCAGGAATACGCACATTCTCTCTCTTCTTTACTGTCTACTATTCTTTTCCCAAACTCCTAATTATCTTAAGAGTCGTTTTAGTTACCTATGCCTATCCAATTCTCTCTCCCTCCGCTCTTCTGAAAATCTTCTTCTTCAAATTCCTCTTCACTCCTCTTCCTTCGTTTCTAAATCTTTCACAGTTACGGCAGTGCGTTTGTGGAATTCACTGCCGTTGGAAATACGTAAAGCACAGACTCTTCAATCATTCAAAAAACAGCTGAATGAGTACTATCTCAGCGAAAATACGAGTAATGTTTAATGTTCATCGCATCGTTGTGGTTATATGTAAGCTTCAAATTATTATTATTGATAGTATTATGTATGTATTTATGTATTTATGCAATATAAATGTATTAGTATTTACTACTTTAGAGAATGTACACCCTACTGCTGCAATATTAGCGATGATTCTCCTTCCACCTTAAAGTCGTCTGGAAGAGATTGCTTTCAGCAATAAGACCGCCTTATTGTATTGCCTACTATTATTATAATAGCATCTGTATTTCTTACAATTCTGGTGTACAATAAAGAATATTCTATTCTATTCTATTCTATTGTTTGTGTATAAAACTGTCTTTCTTGTGTTGCTAAGCTTGCGCTTGGACGATTTCTCTCTTTTTCACAGTCTATGCTTTTTGCTAGGCGTTGACAGCAAACTAAAACAGGTGCGTAACCGTGTTACTACATGCGTTCACATACAGACGTATACATTCAAAATAAAACTGGCGTAATTTACCTAAATATTTCTTTACACGCGTTGCCAACGTTGGAAATATTAAAACAAGTCATAGCCAATGATTATCTAAGAATATAGTTTTAGTGCGTTAAACCTTAGGAATTTGAAAAATCTAGAAAGGTCCACCAGGAACCAGGAAGGTCTGCCAACCTTCCTGGTTCCTGTTGGATCTTTCTGGATTTTTAAACCTAGTAAACGTTGGGTTAACGATATAGCCTAGACAGCTAGTAGTAGATGGATGAACTTGGCCAAAACCCAGGAAATGTGGAAAAGGATGGAGGAGGTCTACATGAAATGGGACTGTATCTTACTTACTACTAATATAGCGTAAGATAGGAACTAACAAATAACACTATTCATTAACTTGTTAGAAACGAACTCAACATACATTATGTAGACCATATACAGATACAGAATAAAAGGCTTATTATTATAAACCTAAGGAATTTGAAAAATGCTGATTTGTACGTAATAAAGCTAGCAAACAAGCATGCAGTTCATATGGGTGATAAGATAAGTGATTAGTGTAGCGGATGCAGCATAGATATCAACACAAAATCAGAGCCTGAAGCACCCCTGAAGCCAGAGTTGTTTGTCTTTTTAATCTTTTTCATACAAAGGGCTTATTTCTAAATACCTACACAAGCATTAAAATGCAAAATATAAAAAAATACCCTAAATAATACCTAATTTAATTCTCCCATTCTTAAAAAGAATCGAATCTTTTTATCTAGGCTGAGATTAGAACCTGATACCTCAAGCAGAATATGAACAGAATAAAGCAGATATATAATACATCTAGTGAACTTAAGAAATTAAAGAAAAAACGTAAAGATAAAATTGACTTCCTGCCCTTATTCTTAAGTTCACTCGCATGTGTTATTGCGAAAAATAAAGAGTACAATACATCTGGTATCAAAAAAATATTTTTCTTGGTTCATCCTGAATTTAACAAAACTATAAAACGTATCTAAATTTAAAACGCTAGAGTTAATTTCAATTAGATTTTTAAAAACTTATTGAATGTTCAGAAACACCTCATTTCCTAACTACGAGTAGCATAGTTTGGCTATAGATGGCGCTGCTGCCACCATAAGGCAATGCAATAAATGTGAAGGAAAGATTTGACAAATCGGGCAGGACTTCGGTAGCTCAGTTGGAAGAGCGGCTGGATCAGATTCCCAGTGGCCGCGAGTTCGAGTCTCGCCTGAAGTCAAATTTTTCTTTCCATTTTTCTTTAAAATAAATACACCTCATTTCATTAGCTGAAAACGTTATAACTTCGATATCAAAAGGTTTTAACGCGTTTCTATTCCATGCAATTACTTTCAACGAAATAAAATCTCGCTCATAAAATACCGACATTAAAGGCAAAGCACCATTCAATTAATAATGAATTAATTTATCAGGAGGAATACACTTAGAAAAATTAAAAACGGCTTTTCCTCTAATTAATTGAGTGATATCTTTTTTAATTCCGTTATAGAGCCATGTAGGACGTTCGTACCCAATAAGTAATTACTCATCTCTGATTTTTCGTCTCAAATATGATTAATGGAAGAAATGAAGTTATTTGTGACCTATTATATAATGTGTACTGTATAGGAACGACCTCAAATTATGAATGATAAATATTTTTTAGATCGAAGAGTACCGGAGGGACTCGAGAGCTAAGGCACCATCGCATTAACGAATCTATCTGCAATCCGGCAAATGGTAGCGTTCAGCATTATCGTGTTCCGGTTAGATTCTGATGATAATGATTAGTAACGTTACATCTATTACAGAGACATAATTCAAACGCATCTATATTTTGATTTCTGGTTTTTGTGTTGACAATACTTGCATTCAATTGGTAGCGGTAGGTCATTTCGACGAGCGGCAAAGAAACGTGCGAAAAAAAGGCTATTACACGACACGGTATTCAGGGTCCGGCAGAAATGGTGGGCGTGGCCTCGAGCCGGGTTGCCGCTTATTACACTATCCGGTCGACAGGGCCCTAACTCAGTCACAGTACAAATAGTGGTTCTCGCGGTGCTGCAGCTCCGAGTCACTCACTTCTCGAACGTCGATGCGCATGTTTGTGTGAGTGTGCCGTTTTGAACGTTTTGTACGTAGTTTCCATACTGTTCATATTTGTAATGTGTGGAGTTAGAGCGTTAGGCTGACCGGGCCGCGCCGGTCGCCCTTATTAGGGCCCCTCCCTAAATGTTATTATACTGCCCTGACCCTTGCTATCGTACTCTGAATACCGTGCTGTGTAATAAGTCCAATAGCCTTATGCGTTGCGGTGTGCTTTTTTGCCTCGCCTGCGGTCTATTCACGTTGAACCATTTTGATTTGACTTAGTTACACTTTTTACTTTATTTTCAGTAGCTTCCATGATATAAATTTAGTCACGCCGATTTTAACTAAGAATAAAACTGTTACTAATGATGATTATATTCCATAAAGGTTCACTTCGAGAATACCCTGTGTTCATATACTTAGTTTTTGTTTTACCATTAGATTTTGTAGTCGGTTCTAAAATTAAATTAAATATATGTTTGTCCACAGGTGACTACTCCCTGGATATACGGGACGTGACTCTAGATGACGACGGAAAATACCAGTGCCAAGTTAGCTCAGGTTTGAATGGTAAGATTCTGCATAAACTCCAACAAGAACTTTATTGTCAACTTCAACTCACTTCCTTAGGCACCAGCCAGACAGAATAGACGCAAAATGCGTCGCGTGCGGATACGTCGCAGACAGGGCGCTGTCACGACTTTTTAACATACAGAAAAGACAAGGAACAACCGTGACGGCCGATGCACATTGGGATTTTCCTAGTATTCAAACTGCACACTGGCGAGCCCGCGAGCGCCCAATCCTCGCGTGCTATAGAGCGCGTGTGATAAGATTGATCGCTTTGTCTCGTTTCTTTCATACGCGGTATCACATAAGATAATTGAAACAAAATTGGCAGTGCCTTTATTGTATCGCAATTAGACGTCATGTTACAAACCCTGTAGGTACTTCAAAATGTTAACCCTTCTTCATTGAGCTTGGCTATGTCAAGGAAACAAAATGAATTTTTATTTATTGCAAAAAATAAACATTTGTCAATTTTTTTTATTACATTTCTTGTTTTTTTTTACACTACTGAGTGTTATATAAAAAAAATTCAAAAAGCTAGAAAAAGGTTAGGAATAGAATAATATACGTTAGGATAAAATAAGAAAACTTAAGAAACCTATGGTATTTATTGAAAATATAGGAAAATCATTACTAGTACGGAACCCTGTAGATGCGAGTCCGACTTACATTTGTCCACTTTTGTATAAAAAACTTTTAAATCTTTCATCCAATCCTGGAGTAAATTCGAGCACAAGAACTTCAATGCAGCTAAAACTTATACTATAATAATTCCATTCCATTTATTCGCAGGTGAACCCGCTATCAGATCAAGATATGCTCAACTGACAATACTAGTGGCACCAGACCCACCCAGAATACTGCAAGGCGCCTTCATTGATGCCACTGAGGAGCAGCCAGTCGATATCGAGTGTGTGTCTGAGGGTGGAAAGCCTGCAGCTGAGGTACGTCTTCCATTCTGTTTGGTGTCAAACAAGCAATTTACATTATTATTAATGTAAAGAAAGTGCTAAACAGGATTGCAGATCACATGGATGTTAAGTGATGACTGCAGCCTATAGAAATCTACATAAAAAGCAGAGGTTAAAATTCAGATGTGTTGCCACCCCTGAGACCTAAGTTGTCATGTCTCAGTTAAATTTATTACAGCTTCAGATCTTAGAGATATTTTTAAATTTAATGGTAGCGGCAAACAAGCATGGAGTTCACATTGATGTTAAGTGATGACTGCAGCTTATAAACACCCACACAAAGATCAAGGTCAAAATGCAGATACGTTACCACTCCTGAGGCCTAAGGTGTTATGGCCTAAGGTATTTCCGGCCTCTGTGTCGGAAATAACAGGGCCGTACATTTCCACCTGACCGGAATACGATAGTGCTGAACACTACTATTTAGCGGCAATTAGGTAATGCGGTGGTGCTTATGCCCGCGAGCTCAGTCACTGTAGCTGGATGGAATTTGGTAATTCCAAATTCCGTCCAGGAAACCCGAAGATGGACATCTTCATCTAGAGCATATAGGCTCGCCGCCAATTTTGGCGGGATTCCAATTACATAGGACAAAACGAGACCCAAACTGACGAATCATGAGTGTTGCCATGCATACTTGAATATAACGTAGGTATATTCAAGTATGCATGCATACACTGCCTACCCCCTAGAACAGAAACATAAAGATTCCTTAAAGTAGTTACCAATTATTACTCAATTATTAAGTTTATACTGTGTTTTTGTTACAGATAACATGGGTCGATGGTAACCAAGTGGTAATCAAGCAAAATGTAGAAAATCGAGTTGAATTGTTGCTAGATGAACAGAGATATAGAACCAGGTATCTCTTACCATATTTTGTTACTAAATACTACAATGTTCGCATTTAAAAATATGTATAGATAATAAGCGCACTACAGTTTAATTATCTGATTCAAAATCAAACCTCATCGATGCTGTGGTGGAGATATAAGGAAACGTATGATATCAACATAAATTAAGCGTTTAATTGTCCATTTATTTTTCGGCACACAACACTTAGTAATTTTATTCCTCTTTGTTGATTTTAAACTTTATCACCTTTTTTAATTACATTCCTGTTACATCCTATCAAATGGAAAATATATCAGACCCAAAATGAACAATAAATGCGTAGTAAATCGTCCGAATTAACCCTCCAAAACCAATCCCAGGTCCGTGTTGCGGTTGGTGCCGAACAAGAGCCACCACAACAGGACTATCACGTGTCAGGCGCAGAATACCGCGGACCGCGCCTACAGGATGGCTACAGTACATATTGAGGTAATTAATGTCTTAAGGTAGTATAAGGTTAATTGTGTTTTGGGATGGTATTCAACGTTAAGTGCAAAGTATGATAATGTCAAATATAATGGTGTATCGGATTTATTTTCACATCTTATCTTTCTTTCACACCACCTTATTTGGAAATGATTTATGAGTCGTATCTAATAATGCAGTATATTCTTTGATTTTTTTGTTAATAAAAAGGTTTTAAAGTTGTTCCGAGGTAGGTTTTCACACATTGAGCACTGATTGAATTAAAACCATTTTCCGAACTCACTGATTTCTTATTCCTTTAAAAATATTTTTTATTGCAATATAGAGGGTTAATTTAAATTAACGCATCACCTCTTGGAGGCAGCTTCTCTAGATCAATCCCAACAACATTTGTTCTACAACTTTTTACAAATCTTAATAACCAAAAAAAAAATTAACAAAGAAATGTTTTCAAAAGTTTAAACGAGTCACCGCTGCGTCACCCGCAACCCCGCTCCCGGGTGCACGTAGCGATATTTTACCTAGGCAAAGGTGCGTGGCATACCTACGCTAAGACGAAATGCCAGATTAGAAGCAAAAAAAAAATTTTGTATGAGAAAATTTAAATTGTAAAAATTATGAATTTTAAAAAGTTGTATAACAAATTTTGTTGGGATTGATGTAGAGATGCTGCCTGTAAGAGGTGATGTGCTAAATGCAAATAACACTGTATATGCTACAAAAATTCGCAAAAAAAATCTTACATCAAACCACGGTTTCAACACCAACATTTTATTTTCTCTACCAGTATAATATTAAATTTCGTGTTCAATATAGTCTGTTTCTCTTAAAGCGTTTACTTTTAGCTAAAATTTCTCAAATTCTAACCTCAGTATTCTCTCTAAATATTTTGTATTTTTCCACAAACGTTACATATTCGGGGTTGAAGCTAAAATTTTCTAACTCCCACAGCGAGCATTAAATTCAGATCACAATAGCATTCTCACTTAGTAAGAGCGATCCCAAGAGTGATGTTAGGATTGTACGATTTAGAAAAGACTTTGGGAAAATCTGTACTTAAGTTTGGTTTTAACCTTTGATAACGATTACAAGGGACGTTTATTTTCGAACTCAATTCTAGGTAAAGTAAATATCTGATGATGATATTTCCCCATAACAGGCTCACTGTTTGCAATCTTTTTTTATTTCGCGGCTCGATTTGCTTTTAAGAGATAAGGTTCTCATTATTTGCAATGTGGCTTCGATGATTTACTAATAGCAGGCTACTGTTACTGTCATTCGAATGGATTGACCGTCATTGTTAGTTTGACTTACTGCACAACTGAAGATTATCAATATAAACTACAGGGGTAAAGAATTTAAAAAAAATACAGTGTTAATAAAAAAACATATTAATAGTGTTACCCAACACTTTACTGCCTTAAATTATTTACACAGAACGTTACTTTCTCATTGTAATTATACTATAATAGTCACGTCCGTGTACAATAAAGAAATAAGCACAAAATGCTAATAACTCTTGGACGTTACCAATTTTGTTTCCAAGCCCTGGATATAACCAAGTTTGATACTAATTTTTAAAGACACAACCAAGTTTGATACCAATAGGGAAGCCAGCTGATACCGTTTTATTTATTCCGAATGGAGTTCCCATTGGCTCATTTCGAAGTAGTGATCTTTGATACTCAATTTAAAGGGACGGAACTAAATTTGATTTTAATTCTATTTTTTAATTTTAAATATCTGATTTAAAATAATTTTACGACATAAAGTGTAATCGCAAAACAAAGATATAACAATAGGTTTTTTTTTAATTTTTGGATTTAATTAGTTTTGATTCTATACATCATGCTTTTTTGCTATATTCATAACATAAAGAAATACTTTATACATGATGTAATATTTGGCTCTGTAATAATCATGACAAACATAGACAAACTTGCCCCGAGTCGTATCTGAATTTTTTGATCTCCGGTTTTTGTATAAGATATCATTATAGGCTGCAGTATTAACTTACGATTTATTCAGACTGCTTTTTGCCGAAAAGTTTTAGGTAGAGGATCCCATCCCATTGACACCAATAGACCACTAAAAGTTGATCTGCAGACACAAAAATTTTGAAATTCTCTTTCTCCCAGGTAAAATATGCCCCAAAAGTCACAGTAGACATCCAATCTGGTGAAGATAGCAACAAGATACCAGAAGGAAGCGAAGCCAGATTTGTCTGCTTGGTTGACGCGAATCCACCGGCTCAGGTCTATCGGTGGTACCTAAATAATAATCCGGTTATTGGAGACTACGCTGATGAGATGGTGAGTTATTAAAGTTTTTTAGATCTGTAGTTTTATTAGCATTTGGGCGTGATTTTCTTCATATAAATAATTGTATTCATGTGTAAATTTAAAGCTATTTCTAGATGTGAGCAGAAATGAAGTTGTTAGAATTTAACTAAAGCATTTGACGCAATAACTATAGTACGAACAAAAAATACAACTTCTTGATATAAAATATAGGTGAACTGAAGACCTGTATTCCTCAACCTCAACACGTATACTGTCTTTAATAACACTAGGTCACATAAAACTTTGTGGTAGAATTGTTAATAAGTAGCACACCTCAATTGAAAACAATTTGCAGCATTTCAATTAAGTTGTTCAATATTCAACGTTCATCAACTAACATTGCTTCTAAATTGACAAATCGAATCTCTAATGCAAACACCGCACGTGTTTCAAAGATTTAACTCAAGAACATTGAGATTGATTGTATAATACGAGTATAAGTATAATTGTTACTTTGAATGAGCTAAAAGTGTAGGCAAAAAAAACCAAGATTTCATCCTCAAATTCTAAATGGATTTAACTGAACCATTTGACGCTGTAACTATAGTATTCGAACAAAAAATACATCTGTTTGATTAACAATATAGGTCAACTGAACACATATTATCTCAACATACATATTCCCCCTTATTCATAAACGTATTTTAGCTAAAGTGTTGCTAATCTCTCCTTTGTCTTTTTCTATCCTGCACATTTGGCAATGCAACTGACAAAGACAAATCATTCTATAGCTAAAACGTATCTAATGTATGTTTATGAATAAGGGGGATTGTCTTTGATGACATAGATCACATTAAATTTTGTGCTAAACATGTCAATAAGTAGCAACACCTCTGAAAACAATTTGCAGCATTTCTATTAAGTTGTTCAATATTCAACGTACATCAACTAACATTGCTTCCAAATTGACAAATGGAATCTCTAATGCAAACACCGCACGTGTTTCAAAGATTAAGCTTGGGAGCATTCTGGTTGTGTATTATGTATAATTCTTGCTTTACGATGTACGCGTTTTGAGTGTGGTTTGAAATTTTGGTTTATTTAGTAATGCGGCTCTCTTTTATTTGCAGCAGCGTTTATATTTCTCTTTTTTAGGATTCCGTAACTCAAAAGGAAAAAAACGGTAACTTACGAGATAAGATCGCTCGTGAGTCTGTGTGTCTGTCAGTCGTTCACAGACTTTTTCTCCTAAACTAGTGGGCCGATTAAGTTGAAATTTCGTAAACATATGTATTGGGAACCCAAACATGCTTACAACGTAAATTACTGAATTTTAAATAAAGAGACCACTTGCTAGCATTAGAAATTTTAAAAAAATCTTGCAAATTCAATCAAGTAGCATATCAAGTAAAAGTTCTAGTTTAGTTGCGGATCTCAAATAAATATTTGAAATGGTTTTGAAGTAATTTAAAAATATTCGAAAAATTACCATTCCCACCTAACGCCGAACAACTCGGCCTTAAATTTTGAAAAAAAAAATAAGAACAGAAAATTGTTCTTAGCTATAGATTACAGCAAGACCTACGAAAAGATCATATTAAAGGTAAAGTAGAAAAAATATGTTAACCCAAACCGTGTAAATGCTAGTCCGATTCACACCTGGCCGATTTTTTGTGCAAGATGAGAAATGAGGTTTTGCGGAGATCTCGTGTTTTAAGTCATTAAATGAAATACAATCTTGTATAAAGGCCTACGTAACTTCGTAACTTCACGCCTGTAATACCCGAAGGGGTAGACAGAGGTAAAATGCATGCATTCAATCATACATGCAAACCTAAATGAGCCTGTTGACATCTCCGGGCACATTACCAAACTTCAAAGTAAAAAAAAAAAAAGGACTTTACACCATTATCTCTGATAACCCCCTACCCGGGAATCGAACCCAGGACCTCAGCGTAGTAGTAGGCCTATTCAGACATTATTCGCTACCTCTGTGGGGTTTGAGGTATTTTGTATGAATTTCCGCGCTAAATAGTTAGCAAATTCGACAGTTGGGTATGGACTTGGGAGGCTCAATTCAGTCACCTGCAGTTAAATTTTTCTTTAAAAATAAATTATTATTCTTAAGGCCTGAATAAACAAAATTTTAAATTGTTATTGTTGACGACCAGGTTGTGAGATGACCGTTTGATTCGAAGGGTCCGATCCCCGCACCGGGACAAAATATTTTGTATGGCCTACAGATATTTGTTTCGGGTCTGAGTGTTTGTGTATGTGTTGTATGTGTACAACGGCACCCACGACACAGGCTTATACCTACTGTGGGGCTGTGAGTGTAAGCGTATTTAATTTTATTTTTGATTTATTTATTTAGGTACTATAAAGATAAAATGCAAAAGTATAATTTATCCAGACTTTGCAGCGTGGTCTGTAAAATTTAAAGGGAAGTTAAATTTAAAGTGGGTGTACAAAACAACAAAGGGCTACTAATTTTAAACGTTCAGTACAATTTGCAGCACGCTGCTGTGTCAGCAGCCTACATTTATTTTACCGTGACGAACGGTAATACCTAGTATTTTAGCGTAAATTGAGGCTAGATCCGTCAAATATTGTGACTAAAATATTAAACAGTTATTTATTTATAAATATCTACTGGTGCTCTATCTGCTGGTGAATATCTACTGTAGCTCCAGTGACGGAGCTCGCGGGCGTAGGCACCACCACATTACCTAATTTGCTTGCCGCTATATGGTAGTGTTCAGCATTATCATTGTCTACGCACGTTACATGACACCTGACGGCTGGCGTCATGACGGCTGGGGGCGTGTCAGTTGGAAGAGCTGCTGCGCCACCTAGCGACGACAATAGTAAAGGAGTACCATCAGCCCAGGTATATAAGGACCTTCAATGGGCGAGCGCGACTACTACCGAATCTATCTAACTACCGAATCTACCTACCGACCTTTTGTTATTATTAAGATTTTGTATTATCTATACTTATAAGTTTGTCGAGTTCTGTCTGATGGTGGGGTCAAAAGTCTGAGGAATCGGCGTGCATGTATGAAGAGAATGATGAAGGTAGACGAGGCACGAGAGGTTTGTCAGAACCGGGATGACTGGCGCTCTACACTCTCTGCCTACCCCGTTAGGGACCTGGCGTGAAGATACATACATACATATACTTATAATACGAGTAAAACTGTAGAAGTGTTAATTCTGTACATTAAAAATATTGAAAAAATAAATACCAGGGGATGTTACTAGATCGATACCGAACCGAAATATATGATTAGAAATTTTTTTGTCTGTCTGTCTGTCTGTCTGTCTGTTTGTTCAAGCATTACAGAAAAACTACCAGTCCGATTACAATGAAACTTGGTATGATTATACTTTAACCTTTGGCGCACAACACTGGGTACTTTTTATCCCGGAAAAATGTCTGTTTGTCTGTGTGTTTGTGCATGGTAATATCAGAAACGGCCTATTCGATTTGCGGTTTTCACTTATATATTGTGATAAGTTTCACTCTTAACATTTAGTGTTAGTTTCATGTAAATCGGTTCAGAAATAAAAAAGTTATATCAATTTTAAGAATCATATCGAATATTTTTAAGCTATTCTGTACCTTAGTTCTATCTTTTAGGGGGTTTCGTACCTAAAAGGTAAAAACGGACCCTACGGATTACTAATCCTCCGCTGTCTGTCTGTCTGTCCGTCCGCCTGTCTGTCTGTCACCAGCCTGTATCACTTAAATAGCGATAGCTAGAAAGTTAACATTTTCACAAATAACATATTTCTGATACCGCTATAAAGACAAAATTAATTACTAAAAATAAGAAAATGAAAATGTTAAGGTGTCCAAGGGGGCATACAATAAACGTGTTTTTTTCGTATATGTTTTGCTCGATAATAATAACGGTATTAAGTAGACGCTTAAAATTTTTACAGAATTTTTAGGTCTTATATTGTATATTACCTACCTTCCATAATAAATAATTAAATAAAAATGAAGTAAATGTTAAACCCATACAACATACGTAATTTTTATGCAATTTATTGTACAGAACCCTTCGTGCACGAGTTCGACTCGCACTTGGTGGTGGCATTGGTGTCGTTGGTGGCGTAGGTGTTGTTAGTGACTCTGGTGGTGGTGTTGGTGGTGTTGGTGGTGGTGGTGGTTTTTAGTGGCGATGGAGGCATTGGTGACGTTGGGGATGTTGTTGGTAGTTTTGGATGCGTTGGTGGCATTGGTTGTGGTAGTGGTGGTGGTTTTGGTGGCGTTGCTGTCATTGGTGGCATTGGTGGCGTAGATGTTTGGTGATGTTGGTGTTGGTGGTGGCGGTGATGTCATTGGTGGCGTTTGTGGTGATTGCGGTGGTGGAGGTGGTAGTGGTAACAGTGGTGGTGGTGATGGTGGCGGAGGTGTTGGTGGCATTAGTGGTTATGAATGCACAACGTTAGTATTCAATTTTTCACTTCTGCCGGCTCTTACGGAGTCCATATTAATTATGTATAGATCTATCTTTCATCTTTCATTCTCTGTCAGTAACACTAATTGACAGAAACTTTATAATAATTGTCTATAAAAAAATATTAAAATGGCCTTTTCGAAAATACGGTTCAGCGTAGGATGGACGTTTGTAGGTAGGTACTTACACGACTGAGAGTTTAAACACACAATTAGCAAGTTTTCGAAATCCTAGCAGCCAGTGTGCTTTTATCCCCGATGGCCATACGTCTAATATCGTGTACAGAGAACCATTACTGTAAAGTAGATTTTTTTAGCTACCCAAAATGTATATCCAAAAGCGCTGCCCAAAGTCCCAAAGTCACTATTCCACGCGAACAAAGTTGCAGGCACAGCTAGTAGGTAATAAACGTATAGTCTACTTGAAATAAAACAAGTTCCGGTCAGGTGGTAATGTAAAATAAAAGGTATGGTTATTTGAAGCCAAGAGAATCACTCATCTCGGCTATTCGTTGCAGTAATTTACAAATTGCGCATAACCTTGCTCATAATTTTCAAACATCGAACCCACAGAAAAGCAAATACAAATCAGCCAACAGGCTAACATATTGTAAATAAACATCATGCATATTTTAAAAGGCTGACGATACATAAAAAGGAACAAGGGAGAAATGACAATATTTAATTTTGCATACACACCAAAATACAGTTTTTAAAGCGGCCACACTTGTATATAGCTGGATTATCCGATTAAAATGGCGCTTAATGCTTGTTCATATGAATTTTTCAACATAACACTTCATAGTTTATGCAAGAGGCAAATTCGTACTTACTGTACTGTTAAAATTAAACCGAATTAACGCTGTAATTGAGATTTTCAAAGTTGTTGTTGAAATATAAAGTGCAACAGTCGTGTTTCATTTCGCTTTGTATGTATAATTTCAGGGAATTAAGGGTTATGGATTCATGTAAAACTGAATAATTTTTTAAGTAAAGATTATTAAACTTTAGTTTACAATTATTTCACTATGAATACTAGCGTATTCATTTTTTTATGTAAGGAAGATGGTAACACATTCAGTTCACATTGATATTAAGTGATGGCTGAAACCTATAGACATCTATATAGAAATCAGAGGTCAACATGAAGATGCGTTGTCACCCTTGAGATCTGAGTTGTTGTTTCTGTGATAGTTATTAAGGGGTCATACATTACCATCTGACCGGAAAACGATAGGTCTAAACACTACCATTTAGCGGCAGATAGGTTTGGTAATGCTGTGATGCCTACGCACCCGAGTTCCTACACTTGGAACTCTACTGCCAGTAAAAAAGCCTACATTGAAATCTTTGGTTTCATGAAATGTAGATGCGTCGCTAACAGGTTGAGGTCTAAGGTCTCTGCCAGAAATTACAGGGCCGTACCACTTATATTACCGCTCTATAGTCTCTCATAGCGTAGCCTGCAGTCAGTAGAAATACATATGGATTACGCTTCGTAGGTTTGTGCTAATAAATCGCACCAGCGTTTCATTTTTCTTCTATAATTTTATGACACTAGAATGAAAAAAGTCGCAAGTACAGGACTTTTATTTTTTGAGGATCTGAGATTTTGCGTAATTTAATCTAATTTTTATTTAATTTGCGTAATTTCAAAGTAACAGGAATACAAAAAAAATGTTACAGCCGTTTCAGAGGAGTTTGGATACCAACACTATACAAGACTTTTATATAATAATATCAAAAGAGTTTGAAACAGTTTTTAGAAACGCTTGATTTTTATAAAAAAACTTTCGACGGACGACTTATTGACCTTGATTATCTTAATTTAGTCATTAAAAATGCACATATAAAAAAGTGAAATGGATGTCCATAATTTGGATACAGTGTTTATCTAACCAAGAAAGAAGAGAAATCCCATTATGGATACGAATAAGTAAATATTAGAAGATTACGTAAGAGCACTTACGCGCACTTTTTATGACTGACTACAAAATTTTCTTTCTTTAATGTCTGAATTCACTCGTATGTGTTATGAGAAAAATATCATGAAAGTTCTAATGTTATTTTCCTTATTTTTTTAAATTTTGGACTTGGTATATCCGTTCATAATTTATAGGTAAAAATTTACTGCTCTTGTCTTTCATAATTTAAAGCTTACTTACTTGTTCCATTAAATGGATTTAATGACCCTTTTGGTATTTCAAACGAACAGAAACACGCTTTACCTTTTGAGATACATCACTAGCACCCTCAAAATGAAAGTCATAAAATTTTGAAGAACATTTTATCCTTTAATCATGTATTGGCAAATGACAGCGTAACTAATAAAACAAACTTAACCCCTTGCTTCAGATAATCTTCAACATGTCCCGCAAGCACAACAACGCTGCAGTCAAGTGCGAAGTCAGCAACTCGGTGGGCAAGAGCGACGCCTCCATTAATCTTGGTGTAACTTGTAAGTCTGCAAATCCTGCTTGAAATACTGCAAGTTATGGCTCTTGGGAAATTGGAGCTGAACATTTTTGTATATGTTGCAGAAGTTTTTGCTTTTGTTTGTAGAAGTTCGGGACTGATGAAGATTATGAAGTTTTATTTGAAAGTGAATTTGGTGTTTGTTCAATAATTATTGCTCCAAATACATTTACGAATACTTAATGAGGATTTTATTACGTTAGCAAATTATGATACTAGTGACATTGGAACCAAATATTTTTCTAGTGTTTGGTTTTCCTTACACATGTACGTAGGCATCGATTATAAAATTTTGGTTCCGTCTTATTTATAAAAGTCCTCTCGTATTTATAATTCTATGTTGATGCAAACTTATGTTAAGAGTCCTCTCGTATTTCTAATTCTATGTTGATGCAAACTTATGTTGCATAATGCTGGTTGTTTCAATGCAGTTAAATTCAATCATATAGCGACGTAAAAGTTATAAACTATAATATCAATTTGGAATAGAGAACGTTGAAATTGTTTGTGAGGAATATGGTATAAATAAATATTTTATGTTATCAGTAGGACTTGATATTGGATTATCTGTTTATACTAAATTTAATACCTTGATCTTGAACATTGGCAACATGAACGAAATTCATTTTTATACTTAACTCCTTTCTAGAAAACTTACTTTAACCTCAATGACTAGTTTTCTATAATAATTTCATAAATTTATTGTAGTGAGTATGTAGTTAAATTAACATTACATTTTATTTAACTTTCGCAGTCATCGGTTTTATAAATCACTTTTAACTTTAATCCTCTGCTTTCTATTGCTTATTGCAACTTACTTGTTGTCTATTCATTATAGTATCTACTCTACATTTCATCCTTCAAACATTTACCCCCTTATTCATAAACGTATTTTAGCTAAAGTGTTGCTAATCTGTCCTTTGTTTCTTTCTATCCTATACATTTGACAATGCAACTGACAAAGACAAAGCATTCTATAGCTAAAACGTATCTAATGTACGTTTACTAATAAGGGGGTTAAATTTTTATATTTCTTCCAGACCCGCCATCATTTAGGACAAGACCACAGAACGTGGAAGCAGCTGCAGGCACCAGTGTGGTACTCAGTTGTGATGTGGATGGACATCCCGAGCCGAAGATAAGATGGCTCTTCCAAGAGCCAGGCCGTATCGGGGTAAGTGACTACCATGCTTAATGTTGTTGTGTCTTGGTTACTTAAATTTAACTACAAGAACAAATTATATGGATGTTAAACTAATTTGATTCGATTCTATGGAGCGTGCACTTTAATCGCAAAAATCTTTAAAAAATCCAAACAAAATGTTCATGGTCGGCCGGCTACACATATAAAATAATAATAAAAAATACGATTCTTAATAATTATGTACCCTCTAAAACAGAATATTATATATTCGCGTTGGCTAGAATCTTACAGCGAGATTCAGCATAACGATTGTATTGACTTGGAGCCGAATTAAACGTAACTTCACGCCTGTGTATTTTACAATCCCCTTTTTAATGTTTATTTAGGAAGAGTGTTCTTCCTGAAGTAAGTTTAGAGTTTTGTGACGTCTGTAAAACAAAATAAGCGTTGAAAGTTCGATTCCGAGTCAAAGCATAGTGCGATCTGTGAGTCTCACCCTTAGACCCGAAACTCCACACAAAGAATCCTATCTCGCTTATAGCACTAACTTACGCTTTTTACGTGAACCTATAATACTTCCAGCAGGTCAAAGGAAAGGCTCCGAACTTGAAGGTGTATGTCACCCAAGAGACAGCTGGTAAATACATCTGCAAAGCAACCGTTGAAGGTTATCCTGAAATCGAAAGTGAAGCTTCCATATTCATCAAAGGTATTGCTTTTTCCTTCACCTGGTGGTAGAGTTCCAGTGAAGGAGCTCGAGGGCGTAGGCACTACCGCATTATCTAATCTATCTTCCGCTGAACGGTAGTGTTCAGCACTATAGTGTTTCGGTTATAAGGTAATGTATGGCCCCGTAATTACTATCAGAGAGACAAAACAACTAATTAACTTAAGTCTCGAGAGTGGTACCGTAACTCCGTTGAAATTTTTGAATTTTGTGTAAACGTTTAAAATATTCAATATCAACTTACCATCAATGTGAACTGTATGCTGTATTGCCACGTTTCTGACAAAAAATGTAGTTAAATAGACTATCAAAATGTGGCCGCAAAATATATTCAGGGATAAAAAATTTGCTTGCCGATTTATTGAACAACATAATTTATAAGAAGATAATTTACCAAAACATGATCTTTCTTTCATAGGTACACCAAAAATCCTTTCGAATAGGACCCAATTTGGTTCTGAAGGTGACAGTGTGAGAATTGAATGTGCAGCCCTGTCAGTGCCAAAGCCAGATGACATTAGATGGTACTTCGAAGGTCGAGCGATCAGTGCTATTCAAGACCCTGTGAGTATTTTGATATTTACATGACAGTATAAAACCCAAAGTAATAAACCCAAAGTAAAGAAATGGAAAGAAAAATTTGACTTCGAGCAGGGACCGCACCTATGTCAGGACCTTGATATCTGGCGCTCCACACTCTCTACCTATCCCGTAGGGACTTGGCGTGAAGTTACATACATACTACCGAAACCCACATCCACTATTGTGTAACGGCACACCGCGGACACTCCGTCAAATTCCATACAAACGCTTAATTTGGTTTCTATTACACAGACATCAATCAGTGACGTGTATTTACACGTGCACCTGTGTGCGTAGCACGTACAAAATACTAACCGTCGCCCATAAGAGGGGAAGGGGTTGAGTGATGCGGGCAAATCGGGCGGGACGTCGAAGTGTCCATTCTATACGTAGTATTATTACATATTCTCTGGTTCCGGTAAGATGGGAATAATGGCCTCGTATTAGCCATCACAGAGACCTTACAGCTAAGACTCAGACCTTAAGGGTGGCACAGTTGCATTTTGACCTCTGGTGTTTTTTTTACCTTTGTGTGGATGTCTATAGGCTGCAGTCATCATTTAACATCCATGAACTGCATGATTGATTGACATCACGAAGGTGGCATAAAAAAAACTGACCATTATTTTAATGTATTTTGAAATGAGGTATGTACCTTCATAGCATTATTTTTTTATATGGCATTCTATTACAGGATTACGCGACTTTAGAAGAAACACTACCTGATGGTGTTGTCAAGTCCAGTTTAGTGATAAGAGCAAGTCAATCTAAACATTATGGTCAATACAACTGCAGTATTACCAATGAATATGGTAATGCTAATATGGCTATTGTTCTAAAACCTCTAAGTAAGTATAATTTAAAAATATTCTGCGTCCAACCAAATAATTTTTAATGATGTAAAAAAATCATTCAAAATTAAAAATTAAAAATTCAGGCCCATAGCAGACGGCGTATTTTATACGTGCAGGCGACGCGCAGACTACGCGCGTATACGCACTTCATACGAGATTTGAACGCAACCTTGTACCTTTTACTGCGCGTATACGCGCTGTAGTCGCTCGTAGCCTTTGCGTTTTGCAAAGGCTGCCCCTACTCCGCTTCTTTGTACGAGCGTTTGTATCGTCAAATTCAAACGCGCGTCTAAAATACGCTGTGGGCTGTTTGTGTAACTGCTCAGTATAGCTCTGCAATCTTTCTACGCTCAGGTTTTATCCTCGGGACGGGAGCTATCAGAGGTGAAGACTACTCGCCTGTATTCCCCATCACAGATACAAGTTAATGGATGCATATATATATGCAAACACCCCCGATTGTGGTGGCGAGCCTATTGACATATATATAGGCACATTATTAAACTCCGAGGGTGTTGCTGGGAAGCTTCCGGAAAGTGTAACAGCGCCAACCGCCGAACCGGGGATCAAATTAAGCCGGCTACTACTAGACTACCGTGACCATTAAGTTTATAGTAAAGAAAGAAAAAAAAAATGTTTATTTAGTGCCCCTGAGATATTATATTCTTCTTGTATGGTACTCACGGCAGCATTAAAAAAGGTGTCCGGTTCAGCGCATTCGCCAGACTAAAGCTGGTGCTGGTTTTCAACCGGACAACAGGGTGTTATCACGAATATCAAGAAAGGGACTGCAAAAAAATAAACAATAGATAGTCTAACCCACTTACGCATAAACTTTTTAAGCTAAAGTGCTGCTAATCTCTCTTTTATCTCTTTCTATCTCACGCAATTGACAATGCGACTGACAAAGACAAAGCATGTTGTAGCTAACGTATCTAATGTACGTTTATGAAGGGGGTTAATCTAAACTTATTTTGCAGAAACCTTGCCACTCTTCATAATCCTCATTGGTGTTACCTCTGGCATAATACTCTTCTCTGCTTTCGTCATTCTTCTGGTGCTATGTCACAGAAGAAGAAGGAAGAAGACTCAGATGAGCGAGAAGCCAGATGTCACTGTGACCACTGGTGACATGTATAAAGAAAGTGACAGGAGTTCGAATATAAGTGATCTGAAGCTGCAGTTACCTCAAAGCGATGGCAGTTATGAACTGGTGAGCATGATTTTTATTATTATGAAATCGAATAAATATCTTTTTGAATTGTAGAAAATTTCTTCCGGTGTTTTCCACTCAAAAAACGATTGGTAGATCCATCTAGGTACTCCATTTAGTTGCATTAAGTTACCACCTATTGTACTTTATTTTATTTGAGCAATTCAATTAAATACATTTTATAGTTAGGATTTTCTGTAAATATTACCAGTCGGAATACGGTGTCAATGTGTGAAAGAAGTTTAAGTAACGCGGATTATTGATTCCACAGGTGTAATGTTTCTTTGATAGTTATTACGGGGCCATACCCGCATATTGCATTGAATCGTTTGACCACCATTATTCGGTTAAATTACTGCAATAGCGGCAGAATTCACTTCCATAAGTGGATGATAGGGTCGTCACGTCCCCACGTCATAAGGCGATTATGATACTGCTAAGCATTAGCAGTATTCTCCATGGTCAAACACACACGTCATGCCCTTCCAAATTCACGCGCTGCATTGCGGGACTCGGTGTGCCATTACCTTGCGTCTCGCCCCGCATGTGGCATGTTTCTCTGCTTGTATGCGCGTGATCTGCATAAACGCGCGTGGATGCATCTGTGTGTTGGACTGTGCCTGTTTTCTATACATACGAAGATACTTATAAACAAAGTTCGAACACGCATTCACACGCTACGCTCTGTAGTACGTGGCAGTGTGTTAATCGCCTAATTAGGCGGTTGAATCGTCATGTCTCGACCGCGACGCCTTAAGTGAGCGGTGAGAGGTCGTCACTTCTTAGTCTCTATACACGTCATCAATTTTTTCCATCAGGAATACACCGGTTCAGAACGCTCGGACACCAAGAACCCTGCAGGTCTACCGTTGGCCGGACCAGTTCCTCTCCCGAACATTCGACACGACGACTCCTTGATGCAGTTCCGATACAGCAACGATTATTCTGACCCTACTTATAGCGACCCTTATTTTAAGGTAAATTTGATTTAATCAATGAATATTTTATAAGATACTGAGTTAGGACAGAAACAATGCATTTACAAATAAAAGCGTAACTTCACGACTGTAATCCCCGAAGGGGTAGGCAGAGGTAAATGCATGCATTAGCATACGTTAGCCAGTTACATTTTGGCCCATGTAACAGGTGGCAAGCCTGTTGACGTCTCCGGGCACTTTACCAAACTCCAAGGCAACTTTCATAAAATGGAAAAATCTCAATAGAACCATAGTTAAAGGCGGTTGACACCTTTATCTCTGGCAGCCCCGACCCGTGAATCGAACCCAGGACCCCAGTGTAGCAGTAGTGGCCTGTTACTACTTGACTACTGAGTCAGATTATCATTATTACGTCGTTGCTATGATTATAATATTTTCCTTTTTTTTGTACCAGAATCCAGCCGGCTATGTGTACGACTACCCACAAGGGTATGTGCCACCGTCGCATTTACGTGTACAGTCACCCACGCAGCTTGAAGTGCCTAGTAGCAGGTAAATTATGTTTTGATAAGTTTTTTTAATACTTTACAATAGAAAATTATCAAATTAATTTTATTTTTAAGGTTTTTCCATTTTGAGTCTACATAGAAAGTCATGATTTTTACCATAAATAATGAAATATCGTTTCACCAGGTCACTTCAAGGTTCATTGACGCGCAGCATAGACACAACGTCGACGCTGCCATTGTCAAACGGCAATGGATCGCAGAACAATTCATTGCAACGCACCAAGTCTCCTGAAGAGACTGATGCCATCAACAATCTGGGGCTGCCGGTTGGTGGTGATGGTAAGATCGAAATTCAAATATTTTATTTCAAATTGGTCAAGGACACTTGCACGGTCAGGTTACAAGCTACCTATAGTGAAAGATTTATAACAATAATAACCAATCTATACAAATAATTTCTACTGGTGGTAGAGCTCCAGTGACGGAGCTCGCGGGCGTAGGCACCACCGCATTACCTAATATACTTGCCGCTAAATGGTAGTGTTCAACACTATCGTGTTCCGGTCAGGTGGTAATGTACGGCCCTGTAATTTCCGGCACAGAGGCATAAGACCTTAGGCCTCAGGAGTGGTAACGCATCTGCATTTTGACCTTGGTCTTTGTGTGGGTGTCTATAGGCTGCAGTCATCACTTAACATCAATGTGAACTGCATGCTTGTTTACCACTTCCATTACATAAAAAAAATATAAAAAAATAAAATAAAATTGGAGTGTCTGTTTGTAATATAAAAATAACCGCTTAAGTCCGCAAAGTCCACCTGCACCAAGGGTTCGGTTCAAACCCCACCTGAAGTCAATTATTTCTTTAAAAACTTACTATTTTTTTGTATTTTGTATCCCATAGGTCCACCAACGCCAGTGTATGCCCAACCAAACGCCAAAACTCAGGTGGATCTGAGATACGCCGCGACGTACGGCAATCCTTATTTGAGGAACAGTTCTCTTGGTGAGTATATGTTTATCCTTAGGCGTCGTCCATTAATCACGTGTTGTTTATAGCGTCACTTTGATCCCCCCTCTTTGGTGATACGTGGTGAGGTTTTAGATTAACCTCCCCCACAGCCACCTAAAATGACGTGTATTTTTTTGAAATAAAACAAGTTTAATACCCAACAATTTATATTTTTTTTTATTAAAAATGGCTTCGCAATTACGCATATTGCCAGTGTCAAGTAAAATGATATTTCGTATTCATATAAAAGCAGTTAAAGTTAGAAGCAGTCAGTCAGTGAATTATTTATTAAGTCAGTCAAGTCAAGTGAGTCACAGTCAGTAATTCGAGTAAAGCAATGGCTACTTTACCAGCACATTTACAACGAAGTTTTGGAGGCAACCTGAAAGGCCGCACTGTTATTCTATTTCACTTTACACGGGCACTGTAATAAACCTATATCAAACAAAATGCCACCAACTTTATTTAATATAACTCAAAAATACACCAAGAAAACGAAATAAAATAAGAGCACCACACGCCTCTTTCAAGGTTCCCGCCAAAACACCCAACAATTAATATTGCACATCGAGCCTGCGACAGAGATGATCGGCTCGTTTCGTAGAGCGTTATCTCTGTTGCACACTGCCTACGTAAGCACGGACAGTCCGGTATTGGTCAAAACTTGATCAAAATGGTCGACAAACGTCAAATAGGTACGGTGCGAAAGAGACAACGCACTACAGATCCGAAATAAGCCGACGTCTTGAGTCGACGAATGAAATCGATGTGCATTATTTCTTGTTGGATACTGTAGGTTTCTGTTTATTAAATCTAGCGATAATAAATTGCTAATTTATTGAAAAAAATCACGTAAGTGTAGTATACTAAGTATGCATTTGGCGTGAAAATTACTGACTAAACTAGCTACTGCTAGGTCGAGACGAAGGTTTCTCAAATTGTTGCCGAAATCACGCACCACTTCTAAGTTGAAATCCCTGAGGACCCTCAAAGAAGAAATAAATACCCTCCCCGGTTCTCCTCTCCCGCTTTTGAGCCCCACGTGCTTAATGGACGACCCCTTATTTAAGGAAAAGTGCTCCACCACTGGAGCTCTACCACCAATAGAATAACATCAAATTACCCACAAATCCATTCAGGTTACACAAACCAAGTGCACACAGCGAAACCGGCATCTACCCCCGCCCCGCCACCCTACTCCGCGGTGCGCAGTTCACTCGTCATACCAGGTACATAACATCGCTGAATTAGGTAAATACAAATACGTACTAGGTTTGTTCATGAATTGCATGGGGCTCAACAGTATGCTTTGAATCTTAGATGTAAAGTATAGTACAAGTATGTTGGTTTATTTCTCTGTGGTAATGTTTATCAAAGCTCGTGTATAATTATACTCTGCATACTTCGCTTGTTGTACCAGGTACATACTTAACGCTACTGGTTTAGGTAAATACAAATACTTTATATTTTCTTATACCTAGATTACTGATTTGCAGAAATGTTTATCAAAGCTAATATTCTATATTTTTTTTTAAATCTTAATTTTAAGAAAGGGTTTTTTCACGCAGTTACTATGTCAGCTCCATAGGAAAAACTGATTAAAATTAAACTACTAACTAAAAAAATAAAAATTTCGCCTCAAATTCAGGACACATTTTAAAACAACTTCAGAACCACTTCTTATAATACTTCTATAAAGTAGTATTTTGGCATTACTGGATAAAGGAAAAGCCAAAATACTATTAAAAATTTCAACATTTTGACATTTAATTTTGTTCAGAAGCATTATTTCACGTTGTGACAAATAATGTTTTTTTCTCTTCACTTATCATCATTGAAGGAATTGAAAAATTTTGTTATAATTCTCGTATATTTTATTCACTTTAAAATTCTAATATACTTTTAATATATGTGTTTGATTTTACTATAATTATGTAATGGTTAGTCACTCTAGGTAATTTATGATTTCTGGACGCTTTGAAAATATCTGTAAAGTAGTAGCACAGTCTAAAGAAAACGAACGTGTTTGTACTTATACTATGGTAGTAATTATTTAGTTAGTATTATTACAGTCTAAAGAAAACGAACGTGTTAATTACCTACAGTCATCCAACGAACGTGTAATGTCAGAGCAATCGTGCGGGGCGTGCGACGCGAGGGACGGAGGGGGCGGTACCAAGTAGCCCATACAAAAACTGTCATCTACTTGGGACTTAGCGATAAGGGGTGCGAGATTTAAAATTTCTTTTACTAAGTTTTTGGAAAGATGATATTGAAAAATTTTATGTCAACTTTACTGTTAATATTTTATTCTAATTTTCATTTATTATTATTCTCCGTTATATTTTATACTTTATGTACGTACTTACTTCACTTAAAACGCAAAAATCTTTAAACAAAACTCTAAACATTTTTTTTGTTTGTATGTATTTCATATTCGGGTTATATTGTACGGAGTTAAAAAGGTATGGATGAATATTAGGATCATCATATCAGCCATAAGACGTCCACTGCTGAACATAGGCCTCCCCCAAGGACCTCCATGCCGACCGATCGGAAGCGACGTGCATCCAGCGGGTACCTGCAGCCTTGATCAGGTCGTCGGTCCATCTTGCAGGTGGACGTCCCACGCTGCGTTTGCCGATACGTGGTCTCCACTCGAGAACCTTTCTGCCCCAGCGGCTATCGGTTCTCCGAGCTATGTGCCCTGCCCATTGCCACTTCAGCTTGGAAATCTGCTTGGCTATGTCAGCGACTTTCGTTCGCCTACGGATCTCCTCATTTCTGATTCGATCCAGTAGGGAAACGCCGAGCATAGCCCTTTCCATTGACCGCTGAGTGACTTGGAGCTTTCGTACGAGACCCATAGTGAGAGACCACGTCTCGGCACCGTAGGTCATCACCGGTAAAACGCACTGGTTAAAGACTTTCGTCTTCAAGGACTGCGGGATGTTTGACGAGAAAACGCTCCTTAACTTCCCGAACGCTGCCCAGCCGAGTTGGATTCGGCGAATGACCTCTTTCTCGAAGTTCGACCTGCCTAGTTGTATGGTGTGTCCTAAATAGACATATTCGTCGACAACTTCGAGGATCGAGTTCCCAACGGATACTGGAGTGGGCGATACAAGGTTATTAAACATGACCTTGGTCTTATCCATGTTCATTTTAAGGCCCACTCTTTGGGACACTCGATTGAGGTCTTCGAGCATTGTGCTGAGATCTTCCAGCGACTCTGCCATGACTATAATATCGTCGGCAAACCGAAGGTGAGTGATGTATTCGCCGTTGACATTGATGCCTAGTCCTTGCCATTCCAGGAGCTTGAAGGCGTCTTCCATTGCATTGGTGAAGAGCAGGGGTGAAATGACATCTCCCTGTCTTACTCCCCTCTGCAAAGGAATCGCCCTCGTGCATTGGTCCTGTACTCGGACTGACATGGTGGCGTTTTTATACAGACACTTCAACACTTCGATATACCGATAGTCAATGTGGCAACGCTGTAAAGACTGCAGCACAGCCCATGTTTCAACCGAATCAAAGGCTTTCTCATAGTCCACGAACGCTAAGCATAATGGCCGGTTATACTCCTCGGACTTCTGTATAACCTGCCGCAGCGTGTGTATGTGGTCTATGGTACTATAGCCTTTTCGGAAACCGGCTTGTTCGGGAGGCTGGAAGTCATCAAACCTGCGAGCGAGACGGTTCGTGATCACCCTCGAAAACAGCTTATAGACATGGCTCAGAAGCGAGATGGGCCTATAGTTCTTCAATAGGGCTTTATCACCTTTTTTGAAGAAAAGCACCACCACGCCTCTGTTCCATGCTTCTGGCGTAGTACCTTCGAATAGGACGGAATTAAAGAGCTTCTGAAGGACTTTCAGTAACGGTGATCCACCCGCTTGCAGAAGCTCTGTAGTGATTCCGTCCTCTCCAGGCGCCTTGTTGTTCTTAAGCTGTTTGAGGGCCATCCTAATCTCGTACAGGCTGATGTCCGGGATATCTTCGGTATAGTGTCGGGTTAATTTGGCTCTCGGGTCTCTAACCAAATCAGAGGCAGGTTGTGCGACCGAGGTATATAACTGCCCATAGAACCTCTCGATCTCCCGCAATACCTCAGGCTTAGTCGACGCTAAACTACCGTCCTCTGTCTTCAGCTGCATCAGCCGGCTCTGTCCAATAGACAGATCCCTTACAAACACTTTGGAGCCCTTGTTTCTCTCTATCGTTTCCTCAACACATTTTGTGTTGAAGGATCTGATATCGTGCCGCAAGGACTGTTGGATCTGTCTATTAAGTTGCCGGTATTTTTCAGCTTCATCAGAGGTCTGCAGTGTCATTGAGCGTCGTTCTGCCATAAGGTTGAGGGTTTGATCGGTTAGTTTTTGAGGTCTATTTCGTCGGCGAGTTTTAAAGTATTTATACCCCACCGACTGGACAGTTTCTACCAACGTGTCATTCATATCGTCCACTGAGATGCAATCCTCCAGGCAAGCAAAGCGATTTTTCAATTCGAGCTGAAAGCTCTCGGGGTTTTGTATGTGAGAAATAGTAGGTCGGAGCGTAGACTTCATTAGACGAGATCTTTCGATCTTGATGTTTAAATTCAATGTGCCCCTAACCATTCGGTGATCACTTCCGGTTTTCACCCTGTGAATCACGGAGACATCATTGAATATGTGTTTCTTGTTGGTCATAATGAAGTCTATCTCATTTTTTGTGGAACCGTCGGGGCTCATCCAGGTCCATTTCCTATGAGGCGGCTTCTTGAAAAAGGAGTTCATCATAAAAAGTTCCTCCTTCTCCAGAAAATTGGCCAGCCTCTGGCCCCTAGGGTTCCGATTCCCACATCCAAATTGCCCCACTCTCAGCTCATTATCGCATCCCTTGCCCAGCTTTGCGTTGAAGTCTCCCATTACAACAGTGAAATACGTTTTGGAAGTATGTATGGCCCTACTTATGTCCTCATACATAGCTTCCACCTCGTCGTCCGGGTGTGCCGAGGTCGGTGCGTAGACCTGGATGACCTTCAAGGAATATCTCTTGGATATTCTGAGTATCAGGTACGCGACCCTACTCGACACACTCGTGATGCATTCAATGTTGTTAACGAGAGACTTGTGGACGATAAACCCGACACCACCTTGGGACTGCTGGTCGCCCTCCCGGTAGTAGAACAAGTTGCCAGACTTCAGGGTTATCGTGTCCTCTCCCTCTCTACGGACTTCAGATAGACCTAAGATGTCCCAGTGCAACTTGTTCAATTCTTCTTCCAGCTCAGCAATTTTCTCGTCTGTCCTTAACGTGCGTGTATTGTATGTTACCAGTGATAACCTACGTCGGTTTTCCGTTGTGCATGCCGAAGTCGTTTGACGGAAGCGACTCACCCGGAGATTCTTAGCACCCCTGGCTCCAGAGCTCGACCAGCGTCCGTCTACGCCGGTTTTGCTACTGGAACCGCCGGGCACTTGGGGCCTTTTCCTCGTCTGCATTTCCATCTTGGGGGGGTTTAGACCATAACCCGCCACGCTGGTCCAGTGCGTGTTGGCAGGTCGCCAGAGCCTCGTTTGTTGTATAGCAGGGTGCACCACGTGCAGGTGAGGTTGGCTTGGGTCTCGATGGTGTTGATTGAGACCCCTTACACCCCTTGAATATTAGGATCGGTACATTATAATTGTTAGAATTCTGGCGTACTGATAGACCGCCCAACTGGAATACTGGTAGATTGATGATAGACAGGTAAATTGTTGATAGGTTGATATATTTATAGTTTGATTGATTTTTCCATTTTCTGGAGGCTTCCCAGTACCTCAAAGTTTGGTAAAGTGCCCGGGGATGTCAACAGGCTTGCCGCCTGTCACATGGGCCAAAACGTGACCGGCGAATCTAGGATGTATGCATGAATCCGATTTACCTCTCCCTACCCCTTAGAGGATTACGGGCGTGATGTTTTTAGGATTTTTATATATGTTTAACGTAAACTGACGCGTTACAAACAACGTCAATAAAAACCAAAAACGTGACAACCTTAATGATTTTTCGTTTTGATGGGTGAAGGCGGCATATCGCAAAACTTCAAAGGCGATAAACTACAGTACTGTGGTATTATATAGTTATTTAGTATCTATTCATGTGTTTATAACAAAATTATACTGTGCAAATTTCAGTAGACGTATTTATTTTTTCGTACTGTCGTACCTGGTACATAACGCCGCTGGTTTAGGTAAATTAAATAAAAATACTTACTTTAAATTTTCTTTTAATAAACCTACTTGTGTTTGTATTTGTTTCGCTATAACTTTGCTTATTTATCTAATTATAACCTTTAGTCATATTTAGGTAATTATGTAAGAGCAGATAGAAGCGCGCATGGCCCAGCGAAGCGCGCATGACCCAGTGGCTGGTATAGATCGGAAGCGATCGACGGCGCGGTCGGGTGTAATGGTGACCGCTAGTGGCAAATTAAAATGCGCGTTTCCGTGCTTCGGAGGGCACGTTAAGCCGTCGGTCCCGGTTGCTATCGATAGATAGCAGTCGTTAAACCTTGTCGGAGGCCTAATAGGCGGTTTGAAAACACACCGACAACGGGTTGGCCACTAACCCTTATCTCCACCAACGCGCAATGGAGCAGCGTGGTGGAGTAAGCTAGCCAGGCCTCCCCCCAAAAAGGGGAGAGACTCGTGCCCAGCAGTGGGACGTATAATGGGTTGCTATTATTTATTATTATTATAATTACCTAAGCCTGGGTTGCACCAAGATATTCGTTAAAATTAAATTTATTGTAACATTTCACATCCTTCTCTAACTTTAACAGATTTCTTTAAGTTAGAGCAGGATGTGAAATATTACAATGAAACTAAAATTAGATAAGGTTTGTTGATGAGTTGCATGGGGTGTATCAGTATGCTTTTAAACTTTGATATTATGCTTTAGTATTATTCGTGTTTGTGTTATTTGATTTGTTGAAAAATTGCATGAGGTGCATAAATATGCTTGGAATCTTAGAAACATCCGTATGTACGGCCCTGTAGTTTTCGGCACAGACGCATAACACCTTACGGCCTCAGAAGTGGTAACGCATCTGCATTTTGACCTCTGGTCTTTGTGTGGGTGTCTGGAGGCTGCAGTAATTACTAAACATCAATGTGAACTGCATGAGTGGTTTGCCTCTTTCATTACAAAAGAATCCGGTTTGTTTCGGTGAATATAATATTATGATTATCAAAACTTACGCTTTCGTATACACTATTAGCTATTACCTATTGGTGGTAGAGTTCCAGTGACGGAGCTCGACACCTAAGTTGTTATGTCTCTGTGATAGTTTTTACGGGGCCATACATTACCATCTAGCCGGAACACGATAGTGCTGAACACTACCTTTTAGCGGCAGATAGAAGTAAAGCAGTGGTGCGCCTGCGAGCTCCGTCACTAGAGCTCTACCACCAATAAAAAGGATATACCTACAGATAATTATATATTATAGAAATATAAACGTAACTTCACGCCTTTAAACCCTGAAGGGGTAGGCAGAGGTAAATGCATGCATTAAAGCATACATGCAAACACCCATGATTCGCCAGTTAAGTTTTAGCCCCTGTAACAGGTGGCGAGCCCGAATCCTATCAGAAACTAAATTTTTTCTTCATAATTCTGTTACTACGGAACCCTACACTGCGCGTGGCCCGACATGCACTTGACCGGTTTTTTTTCTCTGTATTCACCGCAACCCGCGCATCGAACCCAGGACCCCAGCATAGCAGTAGAGGCCTGCTACCACTAGTCTACTCAGGCACTTAAACGTGTCTTGAATACAAATTCAAATGTGTCCTTGATTTGTTACAGGTAATGGTATTCAACCAACACAGGCCACGCACGTATAGCGAAGACTGGACAGTTTTAAAATATATTTACCCAATGAACATTAAGAGAAATGTTGTTTTTTAAGTACGAAACGGTGGATGTACCTTGTTAAATAAGTATGTTTGCTTTATTATTAAAATTAATTTTAAAAATGTGTCCTTTTTGAAGGTATGTTTTTTCAATTAAATAATAAGTTTTTTAACTTATATGTTTAAAGTATTGCAAACTCGCTAAGATATTGGCATTACTGTTATTCTTTTAATTTTATCCGTCAAAATTCATTTTAGACTCACCGAAATTTAGTGATAGCTTACTATGACTTGCTATTGTATAAATAATTTCATTTGTCACTTATTAATTACTCACAATTATGATTCCTATTCTATTTTGTGTTAACTGTGAAATACTAAAACTGTGAGTCCAAAATGATTTATCTCCGAGACTGTGAGTCTTAACTCATTGTGTAGCCGTAATTGTAAATTCACTGTGTAAATATAATGTAATGTTCCTACATAAATAATGACTGATATGTAAATATTATAGGCTAGGTGTACACAACTGTATATAAACTGATGATAAGGGTCGGTGCACACGACCAAGTTAACAGCTTGTGTTGTTTCGAAAATATAAAATTATAATTTACAAAAAAAATATATGTAAAAGTTTGTTCGTATCTTGTAGATTATTAATGTTGGCTTATTTTGAAAATGGAAGATTGATTTGTATTTCCTTCAATTTCTTCGAAAAAAAAGATACGTTTACTTGTCAATGTTATCTACACAGTATCTAAACTTTTTATGTAATTGCTCAAAAAATCGACTAAGTATAATTCCAATTATTTTCACTTAGAAAATGAAAATAATATAATTAGTAAGATAAAATGAATTACTTATTCGACTGAAAAAAAACTATTTTGTGATTATTGTAAAAACAACGTCTTGATGAAATTACGAAAAATTAAAAACGGATCTATTAGTTTAAAAAATAGAATAAAATATATTTCGTAGTAATGAATCGATAAGTAGTTATATACTTTCTGTGATAATAATTTACATAGAAAAATAAAACTATGAAATGCATTTTAATTTTTTATAATTTTTCGAAAAAATATCTTTTTTTAAAAATAATTGTAGCTATTTTCTTTGTATAATTTTGTGTGCGTACCGTATATCACACGAATTAAATTATTAAGAACCAAAAATGTGCATTTTATGATTCGTGTGACCCGCATATTGTGTTTTATGTCTTAAAAAAAAAAAAATTATAAAAATATTTGCATGATAGTGTTTTCATTCGTTGCATGCGAATATATGCCATTATTGTTTATGAATAAATACATTAAATTGTATCAAATGTATTTTTATTTCACAATCATATTTATAGTGGGGCAACCGTTTAAAAAAGTATTATTAATATTCATGTTTTCTTAGCATGAAGGAATATAGAGGTATTAAAAAACTAAATAACTAGAAAATTATGACAACTTGGTTGATCTAGTCGTTCAATACTCGTAGGTAGAAAAGCGTGCGTAAAAGGTGGGTTTAAATCACACTGTGCTTTAAAATTAATTACCGCCTAGGGACTTACTGTAACAAACATTAGTACTAAATATCTGTTTGTTTCGAGTTTGGGCTTGTATGGACATACATGATACAATTAAAAAAGTAACTTGCTGGGTAAAGGAAAAAACATTTTAAAAACGATTACTTCAAGACTGGATTCCACGAATAAAACTTAAGGTATCAGATATTATCACAAAACCATTAGACACTATTACAGCTCTATTTCCTTGACAAAAAATACATAGAATGAGCTTTTGATGGCCGTTCTAATGATCTTCTGTTCCAAAGCGAATTGATAGTTATTAATGGTAGTGATGTGAAAAACACACTCGGTGTGGACTTAGCTCTTTTTATAAAGTAGCGAATCACAGTTGGCCGACCTATTAATCCGCTAATGTGTAACTGGCCTTCGTGATTGCCTTCAATGTCGTTAGGTAAAGGCAGGTTTAGATTTGAGCAATATCAGTGCAGATAATATACGGATCCTGTAGGATATTTTAAATCAACTTTCTCAGTTTAAACTGCATCAAGATTTTGTATTCGGAAAGTTGTTTAAGTTTATAAGTCGAATAGATGAAACGTTTTCTTTCGCGTATCAAAGAAAACGCATACTTAGGTCACTTTTCACTGAGCGTAGGTTACCATCACATTATTACTTTTTTTTCTTTTATTATAGTATAAATTAACAAAAGAATTATTAAATCTGTCTGCCGCCAAATGACAGGGTTCAGCACTATCGTGTTCTCATTAGAGGCCCTGTAATTTCCGGCACAGAGGCATAACACCTTAGGCCTCAGGAGTGTTAACGGATTTGCATTTTGACCTTGGTCTTTTTGTGGGTGGCTGTAGTCATCACTTAACATACGAGTATAATAAACATATTCCGGCAAATCTCAGGGATGGCTGTAGCGATTTTGATGGAACTTTCACTGGCAGATAGCTCAAGTAACGAGGATTAACTTAGGCAACGTGTTTATGACTTCTATGATACTAACTGTGCCCACTGTGATACTGAACTAGAATTTTTATTAAATTTTACACTAAATCGCGGGCGTAGGCACCACCACATTACCTAATATACTGTACAGGCCAAGCTGCGTGTGCTCTTAAAATTTACACAGGCGCATCAAAATGACTTTTGTGACAGTGACGTGCAGCCCATTCTCTTTTACACCGATCGACCGACAGCGCGCTGTACGCGAACCTATTTTATATATTTTATACAAGTTAACAAGATTATACAAGATTTACATATATACAAGAGTTTTAATAATATCAAGTATATCAAAATTCCATTGTGTTCACACGAGACAAACATATACTTGCCGCTAAATGGTAGTGTTTAGAACTATCGTGTTCCGGTCAGGTGGTAATGTCCGGCCCTGTAATATCCGGCACAGAGGCATAAAAAAAAGGGGAACGTAGTCTCCAAGACATCATCACCTTACTAAAGGAGACCGATCAGGATGACGTGCCCGCTTTCGTGGCAAAGCAGCTGCACAAGCTGCCTCCAATCACGTTTGACCACGTCGACGTATCCCGGCTGCTAAAGGACATCAACACCCTGAAGGCCGAAGTGCAGTTTAGATTGCAGACTTCAGAAAACACCATTAGTGAGCTGCGTACCGAATTAGTTTCATTACGTGGTGTTAGTTCGGTATGTAGGTCAACCGAGGCCTGCAATGTAAACGTGAGACGCGGCGCGCAAAACACCTCCGTCAGCAGTTTCGAGTCGGCCGGTAGCAACAGTAGCAATACGACACCGGCTGTCGTCACGCAGTGCGATGTCCCGCGACCCGCCGTCCCCGCCACCGCCGCTGCCGCCCGTGCCCCCCCACCGTCGCACGTCTGCACGTCGACCCCACAGCGTACCTATGCCACCGCCGCTGCTGCTGCCGCTTCTTCATCTAAGCGGCCTGTAACTCTACGTGGCCCCAGGGAGATTACGCATAGGGCTGCGGGTTCCCGTAAGGATCGACGCGATGAGGATGGCTTCACGGTGGTAAAGAAGAAGAAGAAGAAGAAGCCCGCCAACCGCAATCATTGCGGTACGGCGCCGACTGGACCTAATCATTTGTTGCGTCCAGCTATACCATCGACGCCATTGTACGTGTCCCGTCTGCACTGGTCGAAAAAAGGAAGAGGACGTTGTTGACTTCGTCGAAAAGAAAACGAACTTCACTTTAAGAGTCGAGCGCTTGGAGTCTCGCCACAGAGTGAATTTTAATTCATTTCTGGTTAGAGTACCCAGTCACCATCTGCCGACGTTTGTCAAGGAGGAGTTCTGGCCGCAGGAAGTCGTGTTCCGTAGATTCCGTGGACAACTGCCTGCAGAGAAGCCGCGCATTCACGTCGCCGATAAGACTTTACGTGATAAATAATGTTATTTTTTAAAATATATTTGTTAGAGTATAAGGTATGTATTTAAATGGGCTTTTGTTGCCTGAGTTAAATAAATAAATAACACCTTAGGCCTCAGAAATGGTACCGCACTTGCATTTTGACCTATGGTTGTGTGGGTGTCTATAGGCTGCGGTCATCGCTTAACATCAATGTGCATGCATGCTTGATTGCCACTTTCATTAAATAAAAATTACTACGGAACCCTAAAAAAGGAAAAATATAAGCAAAGCTCAGATATCTACAAGAATGTCACATTTTGAATACATTGACACAAAGAAACGAGTCAGTCAACAAATCTGCGGACAACCGCAGTTCTTGCGGTTACGAAATGCAGACTCGATGCAGTCATGTGGTAAGTCATGTATGAACTATAAGTATATTATTTTGTATCGCAACAACACTAGCCTGCGAAATTATAAAGGATTTTTATTTTAAACTACGTTATAAGGAATCGTAGGTATTGCCTTAATAATAATAATAATAATATGCCTAAAGTAGGATTCGATAATGTGAGATGTTGAATATAGGCAGGTGCCGGATCTCACTCCATAGGCCCAGCCAGCTAGTTCACCCACATAGCCCAAAGTTTGGCAAATCACTTTTCATTACAATAGTCTCATTATATTCTGCGGGGTCTGTCTGTGCCTGTATTAACTATTGATGCAGTCAGAGAGAGGTCCCGCCGAATATAACCCATTACAAAGTAGATCAAAATTCTCGAAAGGGCCTCTACGTGTTGGACCCCCCCCGTCCCCGCGCAAGCCTGACAAAGGTCCGGGGTTCCAATTGGACTCCGTGCTGACGAGAGACATAATAATAATGGGTTTGTGCAATAATGGACGAAGTGGTAATGACCAACAACTACCGGAAGTTTATCCTGAAGGATGGCACGGTCGACATATGTCGGGCATGCCACCGATCGGGTGAATCAATCAGGCATATTGTGTCCGGCTGTTCTAGTCTTGCCAACGGCAAATATCTGCACAGACACAACCAAGTAGCCTGGATTATCCATCAGCAACTTGCCTTGCGATACAGTCTTGTGGCCGTGGAGGTGCCATACTACATGTATGTGCCCGACCCAGTTCTGGAAAATGACCATGCCACAATGTATTTGGACCGGTATAGCATCACTGACAGGACTATTGTAGCCAATAAGCCTGATATAGTGGAGATAGACCGCTCGGAGCGCCGCGCAGTGATTATCGATATCACCGTCCCTCATATTGAGAATCTCGTGAATGCCGAGAAAGACAAGGAACTTAAATATCTTGATCTGGCTCACGAGATTATCGCCATGTGGGACGTAGATTCGGCCATCCTTGTGCCGATAGTCGTAACGGTCAACGGACTTATAGCAAAGAGCCTAGACCAACACCTCAAGAGGCTCAAGCTAGGAAGTTGGGTCAAGGGTCTGATGCAGAAGGCGGTACTCCTCGGCACGGCACGTATAGTGAGGAGATTCCTGTCTCTGTGACCCTAACCATCGACGGCTTGGACCCTGTTAACGCTGCCGGGGGCACACAATTTTTTATTTTTTTATATATATTTGTGCTTTGTTATCATTTTTTTTAATGAAGTTACTTACACATATATGTAAAAAAAATATGAATATGTACAATGAATAAATGAGTGCAATATTAATGGTAACCCATTATACGTCCCACTGCTGGGCACGACTCTCTTCCCTTTTTGGGCGGAGGCCTGGAGCTTACTCTACCACTTTGCTCAGGTACTAGTCCATACAAAAGTAACGTGAAAATTAAATACAAAACGAGTACAAGACGACCGATATGCGGAACCCAAAGGTTTTATTGTATACTTTATATCAGACAACGATTCAATGGAAGTGGCATTAAGATTGATACTGTCACCTTCAGTATTGTAGTGCTTGATTTTTTTATGTCATGAAGTGTCTAACAAGCGTACAGTTCACATTGCTGGTAAGATTAAACTGTAGCTATAAACATCAACTTCAATCCAGAGATTATGAGGAGGAACATCACATCTTCTTAGATTAGATTTTCGTCTCCTTAGACCTCAGGGGTGGCAACGCATCTGCATTTTGACCTCTGGTTTTTGTGTAGATGTTTCTAGGCTGCAGTCGTCACTTAATATCCATGTGGACTGCATGCTCGTTTGCATTTTTTTTTAATATGAAGGTCATAATAAAAAAAATGATTTGCAAACTGTTTAAAAATAACCCTGTACAAGTCTCTGCGTCCTCTGCTGTCCTGGGAAAAGAGCTTAAGAGCGTATTTTTATTTTGTAAGTTATGTCGGTGCTTTCCGAAAACATCTAAGCAGATTGCGTGTTTACATGCTACCTTAATCATAGAAAATATACACGACTAGTTCAAAGAAACTAGTTCTGATGGGAAAAGTACGCAACATGTAACGATGGGTAAATTGATTTAAGTAATTCTTAACTGTATTATTAGCATGCAAATGAGTCATTTGTATGCAGTATTTGCAAAGAATATTTATGTTAACGTAATGTAACTTCTCGCCTGTAATCCCCGAAAGGGTAAGCCGAGGTAATGTATGCATTCAATCATATATGCAAAAACCCATGTTTTGCCGGTTTCTGTTTGTTCCATGGCGAGCCTGTTGTCATCTTCGGGCATAACCAAACTCCAAAGTACTGGAAAAATTCCAGATAATGGAAAAACAAACAAACAGCCGGTTCCGTTTTTAAATATATTTAACAGATATTTAAGTTCGAGGGTTCCTCGTCTTCTGTCATGGTACTACTTGAAAGAGTGGTAAATTGACTTATGGAAACTGGAACCGTGCTACCAAGGAGAGTGTTATATCTAGACAACGAAAACAAATTCTAGGCTCCGTTTTTAAATTTTTTTTACAGATATTTCTGTGAGACGTTTCCTCGTCATCTGTCATTTTAATTCGTGAAAGAGTGGTAAATTGACTTATGGAAACTGGCACAGTACTACCAAGGGGAGTGCCCTGTCTAGTACTTTACATATAAGTTAACGAAATGGGATACGGCCCTGTAATTTCCGACACAGAGGCATAACACCTTAGGCTTCAGGAGTGGTAACGCATCTGCATTTTGACCTTGGTTTATGTGTGGGTGAAGCGCGCATGGCCCGGCGGCTGGTGTAGGTCGTAAGCGATCTACTCGGTTAAGCATTACGGGCGCGGTCGGGTGTGCGATGGGTGACCGCTAGTGGCAAATTAAAATGCGCGTTTCCGTGCTTCGGAGGGCACGTTAATCCGTCGGTCCCGGTTGCTATCGATGCTATCTATCGATAGCAACCGGTTAGTCGTTAAACCTTGTCGGAGGCCTTATGGGCGGTTTGAAAACATCCGACAGCGGGTTGGCCACTAACCCGTATCTCCACCAATCCGCATTGGAGCAGCGCGGTGGAGTAAGCTCCAGGCCTCCCGCCAAAATGGGGAGAGACTCGTGCCCAGCAGTAAGACGTATAATGGGTTGCCATTATTATTACGTGTGGGTGTCTATAGGCTGCAGTCATCACTTAACATCAATGTGAACTGCATGCTTGTTTGTCACTTCCATCACATACAATATAATATATATTATTATATATTGCAAAACTTTCCGAGATATATATATGTCGGAGTGGAAGCTAAATGTGACTACTAGCGCCATCTAGTCGGAGACGTAACCTAATTACGACTAGGCTAGATTGTTAAATAGAGAATTCTAGGTGGCGCCACGGTCGGCTTAGGTACTTGGATTTGTTACCTTAGAGGGTGATAGTGACTTGCCGATATCGGGTTTGTAAAGGCTAGCAAATAGTTCATGACGGTCAGTCGTAGAGTAACGATCATTTAGTCACAGTCACACAGTTGAATCGAATTATTATAGGGCAGTTATACTGCCAGTTAGAACAGTGAACGTCAGTGATATTAAAGTGATATAACGCGGGTAGTTTTAAATCAAATGGGCAGAAGACTAGTGATAGTAGTAGTATCGTATCCTGGTAAATGTGGTTTCCCGGTTCGAAGGGTTTCTTGCCCGTTCTTCCCTGCCGGAGGTAATCGAATGGGCGGATCTTTGGCAATAAACGACTATTGCTTCACCTTCTGCCAAACCCTGTGCTTTATTTCATCACCCGCTCGAGTTCCCACCTTCAGACGCCCACAATACTACCTAGATGTCCTAGATGTCCTGACTGGAGAAGGCCTTCCTGCCGACATATATTTATATTCCTTAAATGAAAACTTGAAAAGCAACCGTCACTTCCAGTGCACTTTAAACTCTACATCTCTGCTTTTATTATCCAAAGATGGCCGAATGTCATATCACAAAATATTTGTACCGTCAGTTTTATAGCACGTAATATGTATTATTTTACACAGTGTAGTTACGAGCGTGAATTTTTGTGGTATGACAGTCGTAAACGTGACGGATGTTGTCGTAGTAAACATTAGGGTGTGTTATTAATATTTCATAGTGTTGTTATTGCTTGGGAGGTGGCTGCACCTTATTTACTTTACCGTGGAATTTCGTAATATTAAGTTAAAGATGGAAGAATGTAGATAATAGGCGATCTACTCGGTTAAGTGAATACCATATTATTTATATATTATTGCCATGTCTCTCGTCAGCGCGGGGTCCAATTTGAACCCCGGACCTTTGTCAGGCTTGCGCGGGGACATGGGGGGTCCAACACGTAGAGGCCCTTTCCAGAATTTTGATCTACTTTGTAGTGGGTTATATTCAGCGGGACCTCTCTCTGACTGCATCAATAGTTAATACAGACACAGACAGACCCCGCAGAATATAATGGGACTATTGTAATGAAAAGTGATTTGCCAAACTTTGGGCTATGTGGGTGAACTGGGGGGACTAGCTGGCTGGGCCTATGGAGTGAGATCCGGCACCTGCCTATATTCAACATCTCACATTATCGAATCCTACTTTAGGCAGGTGGTGACTCGCCTCTCCTTGGTGGGCCCCCCAAACAGCCAACCCGATGGTCGACAGGGGGCAACACTGTTGAGAGAGGCTGGGGGTGTCGAGAGGTGTGGCCCCGGTTTCACCATCACGAGCGAGTAATCTCGAGCTCGGAGCGGGCTTCCCCGCTATTATGCCTTTAGACACTTCCACCCCCGAGTGTATGGCTCTTTCAGAAATTTAGACAACAGCCTATTATCTAAATTTCTGCAAATGCCATACCTCTAGCGCCCCACTCTGACCGGCCAATGAAGGCAAGCCAGAGGTGAGAGACCTGATGCTCTGTCCGGCCGTACCTCTGTGTGGCGGACGAGGCGGAGCCCAGTTCTCTCGGAGGAACTCGAGATGATGGTAGGGGGTGGTGTCGCTACTCACCAACAGCTCGCCACAAGCTGCTCTGCCCCCTTATTGCCATTATTATTAACTTGAAGATTGTAGAATTTTGTTGTTTACACGACATTGCAAAACTTACCGAGAGTAAATGTTTTTTTTTTATGTTAGGAAAATGGCAAACAAGCATGCAGTTCACATTGATGTTATGTAATGACTGCAGCCTTAGGAAATTTACAAAAAAAATCGATTTGTTTCCACCCCTAAGATCTAAACTGTTATGTCTCTGTGATAGTTATTACGGGGCCATACATTATCTAACCGGAATACGATAGTGCTGAATTTTACCATTTGGCGGCAGATAGATTAGGTAATGCGAATGCCACGCTGGAATTCTACAGCCAGTAAAAGCTGCATTCCATTTTTATTCCTATTTTCTCAGATAATATTGGCCTTTGGAACTCTGCCGGTGAATGACAAAGAATGAGTCTTTTTCTTTTCTCTTTACTCTTTACTGTCTAGATAAATTTTAGTATTATCTTAGAGATATTCTCCATTACTTAATTTTTATAATTTGTTATTTGACATGTATATCAATTGTTGTTCACTTTGATTGATTTGACTTTGAATGATTGTTTTTATTTTGTTTGTTTTTGACTTGTCATAACCGGTGCTTGTCACTCTAAATTAATAAGTGAATTTCTGATTTTGATTCTGTTTCTTTGGTCTTGCTATTTTGCGGTCCAATCCACGGTCACTGACCTTATATTTAGATCCTTGGCCGGTCAGGTTATTTCCCGTGAACTAAAGTCAGTATATTACGTCGGAGGAGCGCTATAAAGTCATCAAGTGAATTATTAATCTCATATAGTTTCATAATATGACGTTGTATGGTGTTATGGGATGGCGCGCCCACGGCAAACAATGACCACATTAATTTGTCACCGCTCTGTTAATTGAGAGCGGTTTATGCGAGAATGAACTAATCACTACATATTATAAAGTAAAGTCTACCTATTTTCTCTGTCTATGTGTATGCGCTAACCTCGGCAAGTTGTAAACGGAGTTTGTTCGTGTTTTAAATGTTGGAAAGAAGGTTTTCTGAGGTAGGTTTAGATCTATATCGTACTTGTATTTTTCCGAGATATCACGGTTTTGTCAAAGAAGTCGGGCGCGTCCCCATAATATAATAAATTAAATCCGTGCGAAGCCGGGGCGGGTTGCTAGTAAATTATTAACAGACATGCTAATTTATAAAGTTAATTACTTTATTCTGCCAGACACGCTAATTTATAAAGTAATTAACTTTATAAACTAGCATGTCTGGCAGAAGAAATCTTTTTGTTTTATTAGTCTCAATAAATACTATACGACCTATAATTATCAGGGGGATAATTATACGTGGGATAGAAATCCTTATTTATAGGCTTTATTTATTACTAACCATACCACAATTATTACAAAGCTGTTAAAGCAGTGCGCATTGATATGAACAACGTTCTTAACAAAGGTTTACACGAGCTTTTCACCTGAGCCCAAGTTGCCTCAAATAAAGAAATTATTATCATTAAGTAAATTAAACTTGTGAAATTAAGCTTTGATATTTTGGTCCAATAGTCTCATAATCATAATGTTTCATTTCATATTTTCTATGTTTAAAATGTGGCGGTGTTATATTGCATAACACCATCCCAGCTAGCATGTTAATTGGAGTGACGTCAGAACCGGACAACGCTTTCTTGAATAATATATTTTTTACATGCAAATAAAAAGCGCAGTACACACATTTGGGTCGTTTAAAAATTAAAACGATTTATTTTATAAGAGAATCTCATCATCATCATTTCAGCCAAAAGACGTCCACTGCTGAACAAAGGCCTCCCCCAAAGAATACAACGAACGGTCCTGGGCCGCCCTCATCCAGCGATTGCTCGCGACCTTCACCAGGTCGTTGTCCACCTCGTGGGGGGCTTGCCTACACTTCGTCTTCCGGTACGCCACTCCAGAACTCTTCTAAAAGAATCTAGCCTAGACCCTAACCCAGATATTTTCGGGTGCTCAGAGTTCCGAAATGGTCTAATTTGAGACATTTACCTACGTGCTAAAAAGCTAGATTTGACTTCTTAACCGTAGGAGTAGCTTATTCTTATTAGTAATGGAGACGTTCCAAAATGTATATAGCTTGGGCTCCCACCTTGTACACTATATTGAGAGAAGAAGTATAAAATACGGAATCGTTTTCAGCTATTAAAATTGTTTATTAAACCTTCAAATAATTCTACTTCCCTACTAATATTATAAATGCGAAAATAACTCTGTCTGTTACCATTTCACGTCCAAACGACTGAACCGATTTAAATGAAATTTGGTACAGAGATAGAGCTGACTTTGAGAAAGAACATAGACTACTCAGTTATTTATAAAACGACATCCACACGGGCGAAGCCGCGGGCAACAGCTAGTTTATATATATAAGAATGTCATAGTAGCAATATACTCAATACTCAATAAATGTAATAAAGGTAGTGTTCAGCACGATCGTGTTCCGGTCAGGTGATAATTTACGGCCCTGTAATTTCCGGCACAGAGGCATAACACCTTAGGCCTCAGGAGTGGTAACGCATCAGCATTTAGACCTCTGGTCTTTGTGTGAATTTATAAAGGCTGCAGTCATCACTTAACATCAATGTGAACTGCATGCTTGTTTGCCACTTTCATGACTTAAATTAAAAAGCGTTTTTTTTTCTATCTTTTGATATAGTGCACAAGGAGCAGGCCCAACGTGGAACTAGTCCTTTCAAAACTCATGGCTCCTTCCTACCTTTATTTAAAAACTAATGAACTGAATGCAAGACAGCAATGACAAAGGTTACCTAATGCCGGATTAAGGCAATGTGTTCGAACGTTATGCAAGCTGTGTTGGCTAGTGTGCCGTGTGTTAAACTGTATTAGGGTTTGACAGTGTAAAGGGGGTTTCTTTTTTGGAATTCATAATTTAATTTTGGGGTTTCTCGTTTTCTCTGTCAACGTATTTCTGCAAGTGTGTATTGGACTATCAAATGGAACATAAACGCAAAAGTGATTTTAGCTGAAATCATTGGTGGGTACCTACATAAAAAATGTAATTTCCGGCACAGAGGCATAACACCTTAGGCCTCAGGAGTGGTAACGCATCTGTATTTTGACCTTGGTCTTTGTGTGGGTGTCTATAGGCTGCAGTCATCACTTAGCATCAATGTGAACTGCATGCTTGTTTGCCACTTCCATTACATAAAAAAAGCAAACTGACCAATATGATTTAGCCATTTTGAGATGCTCACAATTCTGAGTTGGTCTCAATTTGGATATGTATGGTATGCATGTATCTTTACACTAGGTCCCTAACGGGGTGGACAGAGAGTGTGGAGCGCCAGATATCCCGGTCCTGACACATCTCCAATATGTCCAAATATCCACCTCAATTTGGATATTTGGCATCAAAACTAGATAAGTCTTTGAGGTTAAATTTTTTTAACTTTTATAATAACTTTGTCCGCGTAGACTTCAGGTATAAATACCGGCACTCTTGAAATATATAAAGATTAATTAATAAGCAGTAAGAAATGAGTATAATGATATACAGGTAAGTTCTTCTGAAGTGCGCATGGCTCCGCAGCTGGCGTAGATCGGAAGCGATCTACTAGTGCGCGTTCTCGTGCTTTGGAGGGCACGTTAAGCCGCTAATCCTGTTTCCTTTCGATAGATAGCAGTCCTTAAACCTTGCCGGAGGCCTTATGGGCGGTTTAAAAACATCCGACAGCGGTTTGGCCACTAACCCTTATCTCCACCAATCCGCATTGGAGCAGCGTGGTGGAGTAAGCTCCAGGCCTCCTGCCAAGAAGGAGAGAGACTCGTGCCCAGCAGTGGGAGACATCAAGGGTTGCCGTTAGTTCTTCTGCTGTCAAATTGTTAATTTACGTCATTCATGATGACCGAACGTACACTCGTAGACAGATGACAACTTCATCTGTCTACGAGTGTACGTTCGGATTTATCCGACCACCACAATTGCACCAGCAATTGTATTTTTTTTTGTTCTTCCATACCAATTTTTTGTCAATGGTAAGATTTTTTATTTAATGTTATGGCAGTGGCAATGAAGCATGATGACTGCAGCCTATAGACACCCACACAAAGACCAAAGACATAATGCAGATGCGTTACCACTTCTGAGGCCTAAGGTGTTATGCCTCTGTGCCGGAAATTACAGGGCCGTACATTACCACCTTTACGCTACTATTTAGCGGCAAGTATATTAAGGTGTTGACGTGGTGCCTACGCCCGCGGGTTCCGTCACTGGAACTCTACCACCAGTAAAAATCCCTCAATGTCTGTGAAATTTATGTTAATAATTTTACTGGTGGTAGAGCTCCAGTGACGGAGCTCGCGGGCGTAGGCACCACCGCATTACCTAATATACTTGCCGCTAAATGGTAGTGTTCAACACTATCGTGTTCCGGTCAGGTGGTATTGTACGGCCCTGTAATTTCCGGCACAGAGGCATAAGACCTTAGGCCTCAGGAGTGGTAACGCATCTGCATTTTGACCTTGGTCTTTGTGTGGGTGTCTATAGGCTGCAGTCATCACTTAACATCAATGTGAACTGTATGCTTGTTTACATTACACTTCCATTACATACAAAAAAAAAATAATAGGTTCACAACTATTAAAAGTGGAACTAAAACATCATTGGTGAATTTGTAAAATATAACTCATTCTCATATACGTCTGCCTACCTCTACAAGGACACACAATCGTGAAGTAACTTTCATATAAAACAAAACACAACCTAAACATCAACCTGTACCCTACCTATCATGTATGCAGGTAATCCTAATTGCTCGGATTCAAACCTGGAACCGTTCCAACTGAACCCGTCATCGTACCACTGGGCCTACTAGATTAATTAAAAGGATTTACTGATACTGTCTCTATCTTGTTACATTTGATATTTTAAATGTATGGATAAATCATTGTTTATCTGTAAATAGAGAGTTAAATATATCAACCGATCGTGTAAATGCATAGCGTTGAACTTGTGCCCTGATAATTGTATCTTCACGCCAGGTCCTTAACGGAGTAGGCAGAGAGTGTAGAGCGCCAGATATCCCGGTTCTCACAAGTCTCTCGTGCCTCGTCTACTATCATCATTCTCTTCATACATGCACGCCGATTCCTAAGACTTTTGATCCCACCATCAGACAGAACTCGACCTATTTGGTCATGGTAGGTCAGTCTTGGTCTTCCTGGGCCTCTGCAACCATCCACGTTTGCATTGTATATCTGTTTAGTCATTCGCTCATTCGACATTCTTTCTATATGCCCGATAATTGCTTGCTAAAAAACCTATTTAAAATGAGCCAAACACGTAGCGTGTGTTTCTATGTTATACATAAAAGCGTGTATGGCCCGGCTGATGTAGATCGGAAGTGATCTACTCGGTTAAGCGATACGGGTGCTGTCGGGTGTGTGATGGGTGACCGCTAGCGGCAAATTAAAATGCGCGTTTCCGTGCTTCTGAGGACACGTCAAGCCGTCGGTCCCGGTTGCGATCGATAGATAGCAATCGTTAAATCTTGTCGGAGGCCTTATGTGCGGTTTGAAAACATCCGACAACGGGTTGGCCACTAACCCTTATCTCCACCAACCCGCATTGGAGCAGCGTGGTGGAGAAAGCTCCAGGCCTCCTCTCAAGAAGGGGAGAGACTCGTGTCTAGCAGTGGGACGTATCAAAGGTTGCCATACTAAACCTCTTTGCTGATGATACTGCATTTTAAATAATGTTCTCCAATTCGATTTGGTGAAAGTGGTCCAGATAAACCCCTGGTGTCCATGGCAGACACGATCGGGGTCTACGTAGGCGTGAATAAAAATTGGAAATATGGGGATGACATAAATGTAACAAAAAGAAGCCATAAAAAATTTTTAAAGGGGTAAAAGAAAAAATTGTTTGGGAACCTCTAATCTAGACGTTTAAAGTTACAAAAATCCCATCTAGATAAAAATGTGTAAAATTGTTCAATAAATAGTGAAAATAAAATTTCACAATAATTCCTAATCATTCCGATATGTGGGCAAAAAGTTATTCAAGGTCAAATGTCATAAAAATGGCATTTTCGAGATTTTCACTACGACACTAAGTTCATCATAAAACTACTATTGACAAATGGATATCATAAAATTACCTATGAAAAATAACAATATTTTTTTCTTTCGAGCTATGGTTTCTGAGATATAACGTTTCAAAAAGTTGTAATTGGCCGGCCAATGACCCAATTTTTTTCTACCCTTTGAGCATTTTTTTTCTGGTACTATTTAATGATTAATCAAATTTTGCGACATTTTTTTGCTTAACTGGTACTTTAAAAAGTATGTTATTACCGAAGTAAGTTGATGTGACCGAGCCTTAACTTACAGCTACGAAAATCGTAGACTGCATTCATTCGTTGCTACGGCGTAGCTGCGCTACTAATCAGCAATACAATATTTATTATCATCAAATTATTTTGCCCTCATTTGAAAGGAGATGTTGCAAAAATGTATGGACCTCCGGCCATGTATTGTACACAATATCATTAACGGGCAAAATCAACATAAAAACGTTTTTTACTGCATATTTTCACTTATTTAGCTTTGTTTGCAGTTACAAAATATTATTTGCAGTTAGAATTGCAACTCAAACCAACATGGCGAATATGGCGGGCGATGTCATTTTGACATTTTAATTTTGTTGGAGAAAAAAGTAATATTTTCTGAATACTATCGAAATCGATTTCATGTGTTAATACTAAGAACTTAAACTAATCGATTTCCAATTTAAAGAAGCGTCGGTTGTGTCGCCGCCATGTTGAATATGGTTGAAAATGATAAAATCGTTTGAATTAAATGTGGTAGTAACTCTAAAATATATACTTGAATAAATAAATTGCATTTTTTTCGGATTCTTCTTTAATTTACCCATTTTTTGAAGATGTGTACGATCTAGAGCCGAGCTCGCAACATCTCATTTCAATGCAATATTTTGTTCTAATATCATTTTACAGAATCTACTTAAATATATTTGTTTTTAGGGTTCCGTATTTCAAAAGGCGAAAAGGAACCCTTAAATAGTAGTGTGTCTTTTTCTGATTGTTTGAAAAATAAACACTTTTGGCTCATAAAAATAAGGCAAATCGTTCTGCAACCAAAAAAGTAAAAACCAACTCTTTAATATAATAAGCACTCCGCTGAAGCATCGAAGCGTACGAATTGCCGATAGTCACGTCACACACAAAGTCAGTAGCAAAGAAATAAAAAAGTTTTAAGTCACATATATTCACAGCATGCATTCACGAAACATTAATTTTTCAACTTTCCAAATAAAGCAACATATTGGCGCAATTTATCTTCCTATTAGAGTAATCAAGAACTTGCAACTGCTATACATAATGCAACACCTGCTTCAACAATGGCTCTGAAGCTGAATATTTGCTTGCAACTGTAGTGCATTAAACCAATTTGTATCTTAGTTTGGGATGATACAACTTGTAGTTTAATGTTCATGAGTTTGAATAACTTGATAGCGAACGATAAAAAGTAAGAAATTAATGTATGTATCTTCACGCCAGGAACGGGGTAGGCAGAGAGTGTAGAGCGCCAGACATCCCGGTTCTGACAAACCTCTCGTGCCTCGTCTACCTTCATCATTCTCTTCATACATGCACGCCGATTCCTAAGACTTTTGACCCCACCATCAGACAGAACTCGACCTATTTGGTTATGGTAGGTCAGCCTTAAGAAATTAACACACACACTAAAGGATTTTAAAGTCATGATTTTTTTGTATGCAAGTTGCAAACAAGCTTGCAGCTCACATGGATGTTAAGTAATGACTGCAGGCTATAGCCATCTACACAAAAACTAGAAGTCAAAATGCGTTGCCACTCCTGAGACCTAAGTTGTTATGTTTCTGTCAAAGTTATTTCAGGGCCATATATTACCATCTAACCGGAAGACGATACTGCTGAACACAATCATTTGGCGGCAAGTATAATTGTCAATTTTTGCTCAAACCGGTTTTTTTCTTATGTAATCGAAGTGGTAAACAAGCATGTAGTTCACATTGATGTTAAGTGATGACTGCAGCCTATAGACACCCACACAAAGACCACGATCAAATTGCAGATGCGTTACCACTCCTAAGGCCTAAGGTGTTATGCCTCTGTGCCGGAAATTACAGGGCCGTACATTACCACCTGACCGGAACACGATAGTGCTGAACACTACCATTTAGCGGCAAGTATATTAGGTAATGCAGTGGTGCCTACGGACTGGAGCTCTACTACCAGTAAAATTCTTCATTTTGACTTCCGGTATTTGTGTAGATGAAATGTCTATAGACTGCAGCCATCACTAATGTTCATGTGAACTGCATGATTTTTTTTTATTACGTAAATAAAACCTACGTAAATAATACCTTCGACTTCACTTTACTTCACATTCATCCCAATTCTATGCGAAATCTTTTACTGTGGAAGCTGTCCACTTGTGGAACAATTTACCTATCACAATTCGTCAAGCTCAATCAATTCTTTCCTTTAAAAATAAAGTTAAACAATACTACTTATCTCTCTAAGTCCTCACTTGCTATCCCTTTTTTCTTAATTTCCCTGAACCTCAACTTTTTTCTTTTTTAACCTTCTGTCAAATGGTTATTACCACTTTGGTTAAGTTTTTAATATTTATAAATATTTGTGTGATTAGTACACCCTACCGACGTTAAATTTTCTTTTTTTTTTATCATTCCTGACCCGAGGGTTGCCTGGAAGAAATCGCAGCTTTGCGATAAGGCCGCCTTTTGTATTAATTGCTATTTTGTATAATATCTGTTGTAAATTTTCTGGTATACAATAAAGTGTATTCATTCATTCATTCATTCATTCATTCATAAAACTACATCACTATCACTTCAATAACTGGTCTGTAAAGTTTAGTGACCCCGGCAACCCTGGTGGTAGAGCTCCAGTGACGGAGCTCGCGGGCGTAGGCACCACCGCATTACCTAATATACTTGCCGCTAAATGGTAGTGTTCAGCACTATCGTGTTCCGGTCAGGTGGTAATGTACGGCCCTGTAATTTCCGGCATAGAGGCGTAACACCTTAGGCCTCAGGAGTGGTAACGCATCTGCATTTTGACCTTAGTCTTTGTGTGGGTGTCTATAGGCTGCAGTCATCACTTAACATCAACGTGAACTGCATGCTTGTTTACCACTTCCATTACATAAAAAAAAAAAACCCATAACGTCATCTTAATAAAAGTACGGCCAAAAACAATGTCTAACAATGTCTCTCAAAACTAATCAAACAATGTACTTTGCCACAGCAACCTTACTTTACCTTACTTTTTACTGGTGGTAGAACTCCAGTGACGGAGCTCGCGGGCGTAGGCACCACCGCAACTTCAACAGAGTCGTTTCTATTCCATAAAGTTCGCGTTGCAAATATTTTAGTCACGTACATATTTTTATTTTCTCTACGAACGTTACGGAATATTTGGGGGATCTGATAAAGGAAATTGTTAACAGACGTTTCTCGTTATTAAACACCTCAATAATCTAGGCCTGAAGTCCGAAATTGTATGTTATGTTGTAGATTATTGTCTAGATTGAATATAAACTTTTTCACTGGTGGTAGAGCTCCAGTGACGGAGCTCGCGGGCGTAGGCACCACCGCATTACCTAATATACTTGCCGCTAAATGGTAGTGTTCAGCACTATCGTGTTCCGGTCAGGTGGTAATGTACGGCCCAGTAATTTCCGGCACAGATGCATAACACCTTAGGCCTTAGGAGTGGTAATGCATCTGCATTTTGATCGTGGTCTTTGTGTGGGTGTCTATAGGCTGCAGTCATCACATAACATCAATGTGAACTGCATGCTTGTTCGCCACTTCGATTACATAAAAAAAAAACCGTTTTGAGCAAAAATTGACAACCGACTGAAGGCCGTTTGAAAAAAGGCCTGAAAATAAATTCCATTGTGGCCTCATCGTGTCGCCGTGTAAAGAACAAAGGCACTTCGTTGTAGAGCTTGATAAATGCAGCCCTTTAATATCACCCCCACCCTTTGAAGTTTATTATTACACTGAAGAATGAAAAAGTTGCTTTCATGTTTGAGAGCCTTGAGTACTCTTCTGTCAGCCAATTGATTACATTGATATGATCTTTAACCTAATTATTTTAAAGAAAAACGTTGTAAAATTTTTATTAGGCTCGTTTCTTTTACAGATAAAATCATGGAATAAAGTACAACATCCAAGGTATAACAGCTTTTGGGTTCCGTAGGCTTAAATTTTCCCCATGCAGTGTTTCATGTCAGTCCGTCTTACAGCGAAGTTCGCTAAGTTTACATTGTAAAATACAGCATATTTATTATTCGATTTTTCACTTTCATACTTTATTAGAAGAGGAGACACTTTCAAAAATTTGACTTTGAGAAAAAATTGTTTTAGGTACCTCAATATTATTTTTATAAATAAACCTATGTTTAAACTACCCATAAGTATAATGTTGATGGACCTTTTTTGTTTCAGTTCTAAGTATTTAAGGTGAGATTTTTTAATTTTTAAACAAAAATTAAGGCGGTGCGCATAATGCACCTATCTACCAAGTTTCTAGTATGTAGTCATAAAAGTTTCAGAATAAGATGGCTGATAAGTATACTGACGGACAGACAGACGCACCAACAGACAAATCTAGAAGAGCTTTTTTGCCATTCGGCTACGGTACCCTAAAAATCTTTTTTATTTTGTCTTAATGTTATGGCAGTGGCAAACAAGCTTGCAGTTCACATTAATGTTAAGTGATTACTGCAGCCTATAGACACTTACACAAAGACCAAGGTCAAAATGAAGATGCGTTACGACTCCTGAGGCCTAAGGTGTTATGCCTCTGTGCCGGAAATTACAAGGCCGTACATTACCACCTGACCGGAATACGATAGTGCTAAACACTACCATTCAGCGGCAAGTATATTAGGTAATGCGGTGGTGCCTACGCCTGCGAGCTCCTTCACTGGAGCTCTACCACCAGTGAAAAAGTTTATATTCAATCTAGACAATAATCTACAACATAACATGCAATTTCGGGCTTCAGGCCTAGATTATTGAGGTGTTTAATAACGAGAAACGTCTTTTAACAATTTCCTTTATCAGATCCCCCAAATATTCCGTAACGTTCGTAGAGAAAATAAAAATATGTACGTGACTAAAATATTTGCAACGCGAACTTTATGGAATAGAAACAACTCTGTTGAAGCTGTGGTCTATTTTCTGATACGTGGGCAGTCCGTGTGTGCCCTAATTTGAGTAATTGGGTTGAAACTGAAACTGCCGAGTTGTGAGCGGTATTTCGGACATAACATATTATTGTGAAATTTAAAATAAAAAGTATATTAATAATGGCAACCCATTATACGTCCCAATGCTGGGCACGAGTCTCTCCCCTTTTTGGGGGGAGGCCTGGAGCTTAGTAAGACACATCTAAAAAAAACTTTAAATATATGTAACTTATTGTCACTAAAAAAAACTCCAACACGAATATCACACTACCACGTTCCCATGGAAGCCGTCCTCTTTCCGCCAATCCCTGTACAGTGGATTTGAGTTCCTTATTGAATTAATTAAATTCTCAATAAAAAGTATTTATTTTCTTAAAGCAACTCCTGACTTCACCTTGTAGCGTCCACTACATTAAGGCGCCAACTAGTGGAACACATATGAAAACCTCACAGTACTTGTCTAGTACGGTAGATGGCGTGCATTCGAATTACATCGCACATGCGAAGATTTCTCAAGAGTTGGCATATATACAACTTCCCAACGTCAATCGTTGGGCCGCGGCCCGCCAGGCGCTATCACCTCGCCTGGTCGGAGGATCCTCCCTTTTCGCCGGAGGAACACTTCCACCCGTTCCTCCACAACCTCAATAAATTCAGTTTCAACCCAATTATATAAATTAGTATACACAGAGACTGTCCATGTATCAGGAAACAAGACACATCTAAAAAGTTTGTTGTTCCTGTCTGATAAGGCAATCCACTTCCTGATGAATTATTAAAGTCACTATAGACTTATGTACATGACTGTCACTAAAAAACTTCACCACACATAACACGCCACAGCACCGCCGTAGAAGCCACACGCTTTCCACCAATCCCTGTACAGTGGATTTGGTTTCTTTTATTCAGATAATTAATGAAATTTTCAATACAGAGTATTATACACATACTACGTTTATTGAATATAGCCATAAACTCAAAGCTAATCAGCGTCCTGACTATCTAAATAACTCTTTTTCACCTCAATAAATTCAGTTTCAACCCAATTATATAAATTAGGATACACACAGACTGTCCATGTATCAGGAAATAAGAGACATCTAAAACAGTTCGTTGTTTCTCTCTCATAAAGCAACGTCACAAATATTTTGGTCACGTACATATTTCTATTTACTGGATGTCCGTTACAGAATAGTTTGGGGTTATGACGAAATATATTATTAGGGTTTCGTTTATGATATACTTGTTTTTCCCCGCGACTTCATCTGCGTGGAATTTAGATATAAATACCAGTACTATTGATACATACAAAGATTGTTTTGATGATGATCTGTCAATTAATTAATAAGGTCTCATCAGAAAACGAATTATCACCATAAACACTAAAAAAACTCAAAAGACCACTTTTTTTAATAATGCACACAGACTGACAAACAGAAGGGAGTTCTAATGTGAAAAGCAATGCCACGTGAAAAATCACCAACAACTTTGAGCATTTTTCACCTTCCAGCTAACGTAGCAAAACAATGAATGATGTAGAACTACTGGAACATTTTTAATTTAAAAGAAATAAAACTACTTAAAAATGGAATAATCGACTTTGTAGGCTAAACAAATTTCAGTGGATTACTTTGTCAAAAAAAAAAAAATAATAGTAGTTAGTTTTTTTGTACACAAAAAAAAGGAGACAGAAAAAAAAACAACAGTTGCCACACTGTTAATACTTTCGCTTGTCAAAAAAGTTCTGTGGGATAGCGATATGGAAGGGATGAGGAGACCTTCAGGATTCCCGGCCTCGTTATTTCCGGCACAGAGGCATAACACCTTAGGCCTCAGAAGTGGTAACGCATCTGCATTTTGACCTTGGTCTTTTTGAGGGTGTCTATAGGCTGCAGTCATCACTTTACATCAATGTGAACTGCATGCTTGTTTGCCATTTCCATTACATAAAAAAATAGCTCTTTGAGCTTTCTACAGTTCTAATGAATGAAATAGAATGTGCTTCACACTTCTCTCGATATCTTGGCGCTATGAAGGCGCACGGCTGATATCGTTCTGATAGCCACTCTGTAGTCAATTACATTACTGTTTTGGGGTAACTGTATTCGTCCGCCGAAAACTTAGTGAGAATAATCTGTTAAAAATGCCAAATTGTTCAGTGTTTTGGTGTAAAAACCGAACAGTAAAGCTAACTAAACCACTCAGGAACATTACTTATCACCGGTAAGTCATAAATTTGTTATTTTTTTAAGTAGTAGACTACGATATCACATCGTCCGCTATCAAATATAACGTGTCAAAACAGGGCGTAGTGCCTGCTAACTCATTTACGCGGAAAACAACGGACATCTAGATTTTGTAGTCTTAATCACGTCTTTACACTCTCTCGATAACTTGGCGCTATGAAGGCGCTCGGCTGATATCGTTCTGATAGCCACTCTGTAGTCCATTACATTACTGTTTTGGGGTAACTGCATTCGCCCGCCGAAAACTTAGTGAGAAAAATCTGTTAAAAATGCCAAATTGTTCAGGGTTTTGGTGTAAAAACCGAACAGTAAAGCAAACTAAACCACTCAGGAACATTACTTATCACCGGTGAGTCATTAATTTGTTATTTTTTTAAGTACGATATCACATCGTCCGCTATCAAATACAACGTGTCAAAACAGGGAGTAGTGCCAGCTAACTCATTTACGCGGAAAACAACGGACATCTAGATTTTGTAGTCTTAATCACGTCTTTACACTCTCTCGATAACTTGGCGCTATGAAGGCGCTCGGCTGATATCGTTCTGATAGCCACTCTGTAGTCCATTACATTACTGTTTTGGGGTAACTGCATTCGCCCGCCGAAAACTTAGTGAGAAAAATCTGTTAAAAATGCCAAATTGTTCAGGGTTTTGGTGTAAAAACCGAACAGTAAAGCAAACTAAACCACTCAGGAACATTACTTATCACCGGTGAGTCATTAATTTGTTATTTTTTTAAGTAGTAGACTACGATATCACATCGTCCGCTATCAAATACAACGTGTCAAAACAGGGAGTAGTGCCAGCTAACTCATTTACGCGGAAAACAACGGACATCTAGATTTTGTAGTCTTAATCACGTCTTTACACTCATGTACTAACGAATAATACGCCATTTTTGTGATGTTTTGTGGCGCGACAAAAACACTAATCAGGTGAAGTCAGGTGTGTTGGCCTCACGCCTAATTTGTGTATATTTTATCGCCAAGATAAGCACCTCCCACTTACAATGGTTGAAGTAGTTTTTAGTTGAAGCAGTCTCATAAAAAAGCATGTGTATTGTCAATTTATTCTTATAATATCTTTTGTAGGCACCATCGCATTACCTAAGCTGTCTTCAAATGGCAGTGTTCAGCACTATCGTATTCCGATTAGATGGTAATTTATGGCCTTGTAATAACTATCATAGAGATATTATACCTAACTTTTCACAGGTGGTTACGCATCAGCTTTATGAGCTCTGTGCTGCATGTTACATAAAAAATGTAGTTCTGGAAGGCTTAGTTCATATAAAACTCTATTTTGATTATGCTTAAAACATTAAATTACGTAACAAATATATTCCAGTGTTCCTCAAACTATATCCGTGTGGCCGCCATGATTTATGAAACTAGCGCCCCAAACATTTCAATTATAAGACTGACGAGTCACTTGGTAAGCATTGATTTATGTTTGCTTATAGGCTAATAAGAGCTTTCAGCGAGGATCGTAATATCTTGTCGATATAAGCAGCTGTTTTTTTATGTTACGGAAGTGGCAAACAAGCATGCAGTTCACATTGATGTTAAGTGATGACTGCAGCCTATAGGCACCCACACAAATACCGAGGTCAAAATACAGATGCGTTACCACTCCTGAGGCCTAAGGTGTTATGCCTCTGTGCCGGAAATTATAGGGCCGTACATTACCACCTGAACGGAACACGATATTGCTGAACACTACCATTTAGCGGCAAGTTTATAAGGTAATGCGGTGGTGCCTACGCCCACGAGCTCCGTCACTGGAGCTCAACCACCTAAAAATTAAGTGCTGTCTTATATTTGCCTTCTTTTTGATATAATGAAGGTGGCAAACAGGCACGCACTTTCTGTACAAAAACCGGCGTTCAAAGAATGCAGATTTGTTCCACATGCCACCAATGAGTTCTTAGGGGGGTTGTATGATTTATTTAAATATATCTGGCAGTATTCTTGTGATAGGAGCTCGAAAATGTTGGGAACTCAAGTTTCAAGGTCAGTGGCGGAGGCCTAAGATTTGACCATTGTCACCTAACTAATTGGAAAACGACCACTCCATTGACTGTCGTGAGTAAGATAGAGAAAAGGAGAGCTGAATGCCTATCACCAAGCCTCTGGTTTATTCAATTAAAGGAGCGATTACCAAGGTTCTCGAATGGCAACCGCAAGTAAAAGGACGCAGTATAGACCAATCTCTCACAAGATGCACCGACGACCTGATTAAGGTAGTGAGGTGCCCTTGGATGTCAGAATAGGTAATTGTGGTAGTCTTAAGGGAGCCCTAGGTTCAGCACTAGACTTCTATGGTGGTGACGTGAAGTGATACAGTCTTAGGGTACTTATGTGGGAAATGGGTAACTTATATGTGTATCTTCATGTCAAGACTCTCACTGACTTGGCAGAGAGCTTGGAGCTCCAAATATTCCGTGCCTCATTTCCAGGCACTCAGTCCCGTGTCCGTGGTTATGTTAATACTTCTACCTATTCTTGCGGACAATAACTTTATTACAGTTTGATGAAGCTATGCTTCGAACATGTAGAAAATAATGCTGATAAAAAATAACTGCCTCGGTAGCCTAGTGGTAGCAGGCCACTTCTACTACGCTGAGGTCCTGGGTTCGATTCCCGGGTAGGGGGTTATGAGAGATAATGGTGTAAGTCATTTACCTCTGGTTCTATTGGGATTTTTCCATTTTCTGGAAATTTCCCAGTACCTCGAAGTTTGATAATGTGCCCGGAGATGTCAACAGGCTCGACAAGTGTTGCATGTCCCAAAACGTAACCGGCGAATCGTGGGTGTTTGCATATATGCTTGAACGCATGCATTTATATCTGCCTACCCCTTCGGGGATTACAGGCGTGTTACGTTTAAAAAATAAAAAAGGAAATGTACATCACAAGCAGCAAGGATTCAAATAGCAAGCCTTATTAGCTCTAGTAAAACACAATAGCTAAATAACTCCATAAAGTCAAAATACATACGCGTTTAGCCCTACACATTACATTAAGTTTCATGACATTAATATTCAAATCTGTAACAACATCTCACACAAAATTAAAACCACGGGCATATCCCAAAATCCGGAAAGTTTACTCCATTCTTGCAACATTCAGTGATAATACGCGCAGGTGATATTTCAAAGGGCGCGAGTTACCGGGGTAGTTGGCCAAAATAATTACACCCTCCACAAAGAGCGTCGCAGTGCAATTTGAGGCGAATTCCGGGAGTGGTTCAGGGTTACCGCACACTGAGTTTTGGAACAAAGACTAAGGCGCGTATTAAAAAACCCGCAAGATGTATTCCATCGACATGTTTTTCGATATGCAATTTGCTGAACGTGTCTTTGATATTCGTCAATGTTTACGCATATATCTTGAGAGACTGAAAGACAAAGAGCTAGATAATGAGCTATTGTTAGATAATCTTGTCAATTTTGAGGTTTGATCAAGAATATATGTATATATCTATACTATATATTTATCTGTACTAATATTATAGTTTGTTTGTTTGTTTGAACGCGGAACTACTGATCCGATTTGAAAAGTTTTTTCAGTGTTAGATAGCCCATTTATCGAGGAAGGCTGTAGGCGATATATCATCACGCTATGACTACTAGGAATGGAGCAGCGCGGGCGAAGCCAGGGCGGGCCGCTAGTAATAAATATGAGGTAACTCGACGGATACAAATATAATATATTCCTCTAACATCAGTCATTATACACGCACCACGATATAATACACACAAAATAATTTTACGCTTCAGGAGGAAGTTTATGTCCTCCGACTCTCCGATCGAGTCAGTACAAACTGCTGCACCTACGGAATCATCATGATAATATATTGTGAAAAGTATATTAACTTTTTGTGTCTACCAATCCTTACATGGATCCATTTTAATGCGCTCATTTTCAACGATCGACGCCATTTCTAGTACACCTTGATTCCAGGTGACGTCACACATATTCCGCGTGACGTCACACATATTCCGCGTGACGTCACTCCACAGATAAATGTAATGTCCCTGTATAGTGTAATTGTCATGTTTCATTAGAAGCCCGCGTTTGGTGCTGAAATTAAGGATAATAGTGATTGAGGCACAGAGCTTAAGATTGAAGTCGATTTTGGGTGCTAGGCGTCGGGACGTTGGGCGTCGGGACGACGCAAAGCGTCCCGACGCCCAGCGTCCCGACGACCAGCGTCCCGACGCCCAGCGTCCCGACGCCCAGCGTCCCGACGACCAGCGTCCCGACGCCCAGCGTCCCGACGCCCAGCGTCCCGACCCACAGCGTCCCGACGCCCAGCGTCCCGACGCACAGCGTCCCGACGCCCAGCGTCCCGACGCACAGCGTCCCGACGCCCAGCGTCCCGACGCCCAGCGTCCCGACGCCCAGCAAACCGATGCCCAGCAAACCGACGCCCAGCAAACCGACGCCCAGCGTACCGACGCCCAGCGTCCCGACTCGATCGTACCGACGTTGAGCGTCCCGACGCCCAGCGTCCCGACGCCCAGCGTCCCGACGCCCAGCGTCCCGACGCCCAGCGTCCCGATGCCCAGAGTCTCGACGCCCAGCGTCTCGACGCCTAGCGTACCGACGCCCAGACTCTCGACGCCCAGCGTACCGACGCCTAGCGTACCGACGTCGAGCGTCTCGACGCCCAGCCCAGCGTCCCGACGCCCAGCGTCCCGACGCCCAGCGTCCCGACGTCGAGCATACCAACGTCGAGCGTATCGACGCCCAGCATCCCGACGCCCAGCGTCCCGACGCCCAACGTTCCGACGCCCAACGTCCCGACGCCCAACGTCCCGACACCCAGCGTTCCGACGCCCAACGTCCCGACGCTCAGCGTCCCGTCGCCCAGCGTCCCGACTTCGTGCGTACCGACGTCGAGCGTCCCGACGCCCAGCGTCCCGACGCGCAGCGTCCCGACGCCCAGCGTCCCGACGCCCAGCGTCCCGACGCCCAGCGTCCCGACGCCCAGCGTCCCGACGCCCAGCGTCCCGACGCCCAGCGCCCAACGCCCAGCGTCCTGACGCCCAGCGTCCCGACACCCAGCGTCCCGACGCCCAGCATACCGACGCCCAGCGTACCGACGCCCAGCGTCCCGACGCTCCAGACACCCAGCGTCCCGACTCGATCGAACCGACGCCCAGCGTCCCGACACCCAACGTCCCGACGCCCAGCGTCCCGACGCCCAGCGTCCCGACGCCCAGCGGCCGACGCCCAGCGTCCCGACGCCCAGCGGCCGAAGCCCAGCGTCCCGACGCCCAGCGTCCCGACGCCAAGCGTCCCGACGCCAAGTGCCCGAACGCCAAGCGTCCCGACGCCCAGCGTCACGACGTCGAGCGTTCCGACGTCGAGCGTCTCGATTTCCAGCGTCCCGACGCCCAGCGTCCCGTCGCCCAGCGTCCCGACGCCCAGCGTCCCGACGCCCAGCGTCCCGACGCCCAGCGTCCCGACGCCCAGCGTCCCGACGTCAAGCGTCCCGACGCCCAGCGTCCCGACGCCCAGCGTCCCGACGCCCAGCGTCCCGACGCCCAGCGTCCCGACGCCCAGCGTCCCGACGCCCAGCGTCCCGACGCCCAGCGTCCCGACGCCCAGAGTCTCGACGCCCAGCGTACCGACGCCCAGACTCTCGACGCCCAGCGTACCGACGCCTAGCGTCCCGACGCCCAGCGTCCCGACGCCCAGCGTCCCGACGTCCAGCGTCCCGACACCAAGCGTCCCGACGCCCAGCGTCCCTACGCCCAGCGTCCCGACGCCCAGCGTCCCGATGCCCAGCGTCCCGACACCCAGCGTCCCGACGCCCAGCGTCCCGTCGCCCAGCGTCCCGACGCCCAGCGTCGCGACGCCAAGCGACCCGACGCCCAGCGTCCTGACGCCCAGCGTCCCTACGCCCAGCGTCCCGACGCCCAGCGTCCCAGCGTCAGCGGTACGATGGAAATCATCACATAAAAAAAATCGTTATATTATTATTTTCGATACTGGAAATCTTAAATATTTTGCCAAAAATAAACCAAAATCACAGAGATAACGAACGCTTAGAAAAATAACATCGACCACGCTCGCTTAATATCGTAACAAAGAATTCCACTTATTTAATTACTCCCTATCCCATGTTCGTATACGTACAATTTGTTATTTTTAAACTTATTACCCGAACATTATTCAGTAACGTTGTTCCCGACTTCAAAGCGCTCTGTTTTCGAATATAACAACATGGAACTGGCAATTTTCACATCAAAGACTTCCCAAGAGTTCTCGTTTAAGATGATGTGGAGTTTGTGTAGTTTAATATGAGTATCTTTGGCATATCTAGCAAATATTTCGTTGAGACCATGATTCTGACAAGTTTTAAGATTAATTTGCCGTGTTTTGCTATAGTTGATAATCTTATTTGCGTAGCGCTGCAGCGTTCAATCTTATATTATTGTACATCAATACATTAACGGAACGAACTTCCCTCTGAGGTGTTCCCTCGGTGCTACAATATGGGGTTCTTCAAAAATGGCGTCAAAAGAGTCCTTCAGGGCTGGCAGCGCGTTGGCAACTCCCCTGGTGTTGCAAATGTCCATAGGCGACGGTGACCACTTACCATCAGGTGGCCCGTCTGCTTGTCTGTCAACCTAATGACATAAAAAAAAATAATAATAAAGAGACAAAAATAAGAAGAAATAGACGATTCAAAAGGCGATCTTATCACAAAACTGCAATCTCTTGCAGACAATCTTTGGGTTCAGGAAACTGCGTAAATTAAAATAATAGGGGTGTACTAATGACAGTGAATGTAGAATTATTGCTTATAAAAAAAAATATTAAAATAATAAAACTAATAATAGCCAACTTTTAGGTGATCAGGCCTTAACTCGACAAGGGAAAGATCTGGGCGACGTAATGATCGTAGAGTCGTTTTTTGAATGTAACAACTGAATTAGCTAATCCAATTTCAACAGGAAGCAAGTTCTTTACTGGTGGTAGAGCTCCAGTGACGGAGCTCGCGGGTGTAGGCACCACCGCATTACCTAATATACTTGCCGTTAAATGGTAGTGTTCAGCACTATCGTGTTCCGGTCAGGTGGTAATGTACGGCTCTGTAATTTCCGGCACAGAGGCATAACACCTAATGCCTCAGGAGTGGCGGCGTATTTGCATTTTGACCTCTGGTCATTGTGTGGGTGTCTATAGGCTGCAGTCATCACTTAACATCAATGTGAACTGCACGCTTGTTTGCCACTTTTATAAAATAAAAAAAAAAATAAAAAAAATAGGCGGATAGCTTCCACCGTGAAAGATTTAGAGTAAAATGAAGACAAATGTGAAGGAATCTTATAGCACCTTTCTAAGAACATGTCGGTTCATAACTGATTACAAAAAAGTACTAATATTAATAAAATAGCTCACATTGCAACAGAATCTCGCTCATTGGTGGTAGAACTCCAGTGACGGAGTTCGCGGGCATAGGCACCACCGCATTAACTAACATATTTACCGCTAAATGGTAGTATTCAGCACTATCCTGTTCCGGTCAGGTGGTAATGTACGGCCCTGTAAATTACGGCACAGAGGCATAACACCTTAGGCCTCAGGAGTGGTAACGCATCTACATTTTGACCTTGGTCTTTGTGTGGATGTCTATAGGCTGGAGTCATCACTTAACATCAATGTGAACTGCATGCTTGTTTGCCACTTCCATTAAATAAAAAAACTTAGTACCGAAATACTGGTTAAAAACTCAAAAAAAAAGGTCCGGACGAATTGAGAACCTCCTTTTTTTTTCGGTGTCGGTTATGAATATATTAAAAAGAATTGGAACAATTATATTATGGAAATGAAGGCACTTTATTTAACACTCATGTAAACTATGGATACATTTTATAACGTTGATAACTTAAAGAAACGCACTTTCATAAATTAAAATTTCTTCGTTTTCACCCCCACAAGAACACTTGAAAGCGGTGCCAACAAAAACTCATTTTCATTACTGCCAGCTTTGTAATGTCTATGAATTCTTAATACGAGGTGTTAATAAGGATATTGTGTACGGTACCAAGTTGTTTTACTATTTGAATGGAAATTACAATAATTACGTATGCGACGAACATAATGAAAGATGAATTGAAGGACGTTTTGTATCAAAATAGGAACATTAGGATGGTTGTGACTACTTTTTGTATGTTAACACACATTGGTGTAGAGACGTGACAACCCGACCAGTCATAATTAGAGGAGAATTCGTCAGTCAGCCAAACGAACTGTGGCTGTAAAACTATTCTAATAGGACAGTAGTAAATTCGATAATAAGGCCTTCCCCCAAAAAGGGGACAGACTCTCAGCCAGTGGGACCTACAATGGGTTGTCATCATTAAATACTATAATGCATGATGTGCAGCAGAGTCTCGCGATCAAAACGATTGCCATTGCGTTCGCTTGGCATTTTGAGTCAGTTTTACAACTCCCAACTATGAATCGTTATATTTTGAAAACTAAAAGTTATTGAAAAAATATTTCAAAGACAATATTTATGTATCATTCCAATACTTTTTAAAATTACAGAAAAATAAACTATTCAACATCCTCATTCGAAGTGTAAGTGCCACTTGGCACATATCACATCATACAAAAACTAATTTCAGCCTACCTGCTCAACTTTAGGGCTGACTAATTTGATAGTCACGCTCCATCGGGAACTTGTCATGTGTTCAGTGCCATTGCTTTCCTGATTCGGTTAGATGGTATTGTATCACGCCGTAATTTCTATCGTTGAGGCAAAACAGCTTAGGCATTGTGACCTGTGGTTATTGTATAGATTTCTACAGGCTTCAGTCATCATTTGTCATTCATGTAAACTTCATGGATATTTGCCACCGCTATAACATGAAAATAAAGCCGCTTTACCCTGGGAGATGGCAACACATTTGCATTTTATCTCCAGTATATAGGTAGATGTCTAGAAGCTGCGGTATTAACTTATCATCCAAGGGAACTGTACGCCTTTTTACCAGCAGCAGAATATAAAATACTTATCATAAACGTATCATCTTGTTTGCTACTCCCATATAAAAAATAATTTCAGACTACCTGCTCAACTTTGGGGCTTTGGGGTAAGTCTCCGGTATAATTGGTAGATATCTAGAAGCGGCAGTGTTATCTGACCATCCAAGAGAACTACAAGCTTTTTTTTTCATATATTATATCGTAATGTAAAGTCCTTAACACAAACTTGTTGTATTGTTTGCTACTCCAATATAAAAAATATTTGAGCCTACCTGCTCAACTTTGGGGCTGTCTAATTTGATCGTCACGCTCCATCGGGAACCTGTCATGTTAAGCCACGGATTTCGGCAATTCACGACACCCGGCGCATATTTTAAAAACGAAAGAGCGTTCAGTGAAACATCAGAGGTAATGTAGTGTGAGCGAATGCTTAAAAGGCCAGTGAATCAGAAAAAGGGACATAATGGAGGTATTGCAGTTGGACTTTGGCCATGTGGAAAGCTTAGTTCAGCCGGAAAACGGACTTATTCAAGTGTCAAGAAATGTTTTCGACTTCTTTTTATTGTGAGAACAATCGAACATGATTTTTAATGATACCGAGCTCAAGTTAGTTGCCACCGCAAGATTTAATCTATCTGGCATTAGGTGGTAGTGTTCTGGCATTATATGGTAGTGGACCCCAAACTAGGCAGATCCTGTATTTTGGGCGCCCTGAGACCCAGTTTACAAAATCCATTAAGCGTCTAGCCTTGTACACATTCGCAGATAAACAAAGTGAATCCAAATAAACTACATCCCTTTTTACCAGCATCAGAATACTAATAACTTACTTATCATAAACTTATCATCTTGTTTGCTACTTCCAATATAAAAAATACTTCAGCCTACCTGCTCAACTTTGGGGCTGTCTAATTTGATCGTCATGCTCCATCGGGAACCTGTCATGTCAAGCCACGGATTTCGGCAATTCACGACACCCGGCGCATATTTTAAAAACGAAAGAGCGTTCAGTGAAACATCAGAGGTAATGTAGTGTGAGCGAATGCTTAAAAGGCCAGTGAATCAGAAAAAGGGACATAATGGAGGTATTGCAGTTGGACTTTGGCCATGTGGAAGCTTAGTTCAGCTGGAAAACGGACTTATTCATGTGTCAAGAAACGTTTTTGACTTTCGTTTCTAGTGTGAACAATTTAGTGATGGACGGAGGTCCGAAGTTAACCGATAAATATTCAAAATGGTAACGTTTGCTGTTTTTGTATGACTTGAGAGTATTAAATGCCTTATAGGCTTCACCGAATTACCATCGGGCAATAACATCGGAAATATATAAAATGTGTAAAAAACCGACGTGATTAAGCAAACGTTTTTAGAGAGATCGTTACCTGGATGTTTCCGTAGCGTTCCTAATATTTTCGTCGATGGTGATTCCAACTTTTTTTCGACATTTTAATAGCCAGTTGGGTGGTGTGGTTAAATATTATAATAATCCTACAGATTTTCTTCAATAATGTTCCTACAAATCCCAAATTATTTTACACTATTTCTAGTATCTACTAATTATACATGCCTGCTACTCGCAACTCAAGGTAGGAGGTATTTCACATAGGCACTCGGTTTCTGACGTTAATAATGGTTTTAGTACTGAAACGACGAGGTGAAACACATGCTCTACTAAACAGGGTCCTGCATGGCACCTACTAATCTTCATCATCCCTCCCTCCGCGCGAACGCAAAAGAGGGGGGCATGGTTCGGGGATTGAGGCGAATCTTCGTACCCCGGGCCTATCTGCCCCCGAAGCGTCGGGGGCGTGGTCTTAAATGGGGATTGTGGTAAGTGGGGAAACTCGCTGAGGCAGGTCATACACACACTTCTTTTTTAATTTTTATTTAGTTTTTTTAATTTTTTTAAATTTTTTTTTTCGTTGCGACTGGATTGCGCTGTTATGCCACATAGACACTTTTTTTTTGCTCCCGAATTATGTTTTTTATGAACAGATATTAAATAATAACAAACTATAAAAAAAAAAGTATTGAAACATTCTCACCCCTCTCGTACTTCAAAAAAAAGTTCGAATCGCTATCGACCATGTTTTTGAAACGATACCAAAACCATTCAGTTAACGATCTCTCGAAAAACGTGTGCTTAATCACGTCGAAGGTTTTTATACATTTCAAACCTTTCCGCTATTAATGGTATTGCCTGATGGAAATTCAGTTAAGCCTATAAGTCATGTATTACTCTCCCATCACGGAAGGTTGTTTTGCAAAAACAGCAAAGGTAACCATTTCGAATATTTATCGGTTAGCTTCGAACTTCCGTTTTGTGATTGTAATTTGATCGCTAGATATATTTTGGTTGGAATTCAGCGTTTAGTTTTGAGAGATAAAAGTTTTAGGGTAGGGTTCCGAATTTAAGAGTTATAATAAAACTCTTTTACAGATTAAGAAGATCCTGTCTGCTTATCCACTGCCTGTCCGTATAAAAAATAATTTTGTATTTAAAAACATCTTTAAAGAAGCAAAAATGCCTGTGCGACAAAAGAGTACGAGACGTTTGTAGCATTACAGTATTATTAATCCAAGAAATAGAGTAAAATAATTAAGGATTTATTGGAATGTTATAGAAGAAATATTCAGGAATATTGAAACTTACCTACTGACCTCATCCGCACTTAAAACGTGGAAAAAAAGTTCGAATCGCTATCGACCATGTATTTGAAACGATACCAAAACCATTCAGTTAACGATCTCTCAAAAACGTGTCCTTAATCACGTCGAAGGTTTTTTCATACATTTTATACGTTTCCGATATTAATGGTATTGCCCAATGGAAATTTGGTTAAGCCTATAAGGCATTTATTGCTCTCAAATCACGGAAGGTTGTTTTGCAAAAACAGCAAGGGTAAACATTTTGAATATTTATCGGTTAGCTTCGGACTTCCGTTTAGTGATTGTAATTTGGTCGCTAGATACATTTCGGTTGGAATTCAACGTTGAGTTTTGAGAGGTATAAGTTTTAGGGTTCCGTATTTAAGAGCTATAATGAAACCTTTTTACAGATTAAGAAGATCCTGTCTGCTTGTCCGCTGTCTTTCCGTAAAAAACATAATTCTGTGTTTAAAAACATCTTTAAAGAAGCAAAAATTCCTGTGCGACAAAAGAGTACCTACTCGTAGCATTACAGTATTATTAATCAAAGAAAAAGAGTATAATAATTTAGAATTTGTTGGAATGTTGTAGAAGAAATATTCAAGAATATTGAAACTTACCTACTCACCTCATCCGCACTTAAAACGTAAAAAAAAAGTTCGAATGAAATCGACCATGTTTTTGAAACGATACCAAAAACATTCAGTTAACGATCTCTGAAAAAACGTGAGAATTGTGAAATTGAATGAAAATTCCTATCACAAAGACACAACTTAAGTTTCAGGGATGGCAACGCATCTGTTTCACCGTTGAGTTTTGTGTAGATGTCTATAAACTGCAGTCATCACTTAACATCCACGTAGACTGAATGCTTGGTTGCCAGGTTGCTACCTTTAGTACACAAAAAAAAAGACCTTGAAAACGAAACCAACCAAGAAAAAGTTAATAATTTTTAGCACCGCCATCTTGAACTTTCATTTTGACAGCACTAGGTATTTAAACACCCTCAAAAACCATGACAAAACACATGTTGGTACGTTTATATTGATCCAAAATAAATAAATAAATATTTTTTCTGATAAATCTTATCTATCTATTTATATAAAAATCAATTCCTGTTCGTTAGTCTCTGATAGAATTGGAACGCAATCCAATTAGATTTGTTATCTGTTATATGTTGTGTAGCATATCTCTGGTCTTGTCCGTGAAAAATGTTTTGTATAATCTGTGATGCTCTCTCTCTTGTTCTTGTTCCCGGGCTATGTACGTATGGTTCCGAATATTAAACCATTTTTGTTAACTCAAGTCATATATAATATTTCATTTACCACAACCACGCATTATTTCCTACATGGTAGCAGAGCGTGGTTCCGATGTGGTACAGTCGGAAATATAAAGCTTAAATACATATTGCAAATTGAGGTTAAAAGTGCAACGTGCCTGTCTGAAGAAAACACTTTCAAGTCCCGTTATTTGGCGAATCCAGCAAAATGAGTCCATCAAATGCTTTTAATATCGAGAAGTTGTTTGGGCGAGAGAACTTTGCAACTTGGAAATTCAGCATGAGGACTTATTTGGAACATGAAGATTTGTGGTGTTGCGTGGAACCCCGTGATAATATACCTGTTGATCACTGCAAAGATGTGAAAGCAAAAGCCAAGTTGATTTTTCTCCTAGATCCACAAAACTATGTACATGTCCAAGAATGTTCCACTGCTAAACAAGTTTGGGACAGTTTACAGAAAGCATTTGATGACATAGGGCTCACAAGAAGAGTGGGTATATTGAAAGATTTAATAAACACAAATCTAGAATAGAGCAATAGTGTCAAAGAGTATGTTAGTAAAATAATGACCACAGCCCACAAAGTTAGAAATATCGGATTTGAAGTGAACAACGAGTGGCTCGGGACTCTGATGTTGGCTAGCCTGTCCGATGAGTATAAGCCCATGATAATGGGGCTAGAGAGTTCTGGTATTAAAATCAGTGCTGACTCAGTCAAGTCAAAACTGATTCAGGAGGTAAATGCACCAAAAACTTTCTTTGCCTGCTTTTTACACAAACTCTAAAACAAGAAACAAAAATCATCCAATAAATAAGGGACCAAGATGCTACAATTGTAACAGAAATGGCCACTTTGCCAAGTTCTGCCGACAACCAAAGAAATCATGTAAAGAAGATGGTTCCAGTTTTGTAGCAGCTTTTTCAGCAACTATGGGAGAAAATGTGTGTGAAGATTGGTTTATAGACTCCGGGTGCATCCATGCATATGACAGGGAGAGATGATTGGATGTATTATGTCTCCGAACCTCCAATGAAACATATTACAGTGGCTAACAGAGAACCTTTAGCTGTAAAAGGAGTTGGATGTGTGAATATACACATCATTCAAGGAAATAAAATACAAATAAAGAATATGTTATATGTGCCCGAGTTAGCGGGAAATCTTCTTTCAGTCAGCACAATTGCGAAAAGTGGACATAAAGTTGCATTTAATAACAAAGGATGTGAAGTTCAAAATAGAAAAGGAAATTTAATATGTACTGCAACATCGAACAACAATTTGTATATCATGAACACAAACAAAGAAGTGGCTCACCTGACTTCAAGTGTTGCAAAATCAAATAATGCTTATCTAAGCATTATTTGATGATAAGCATTATTTGATGATAAGCATTATTTTATTTTAAATGGGCCATTTTAATTCATAAAATTTAAATGGCCCACCCGCAGATGCCATAGCCTGTTTGGTAATGCCTTTTTGCCTGTAGGCAGGTCAACCAGCTTCCATGTATTATTACTTAATAAAGAATTAAATTCCTCATCCATTGCTTTTTTCCATTCCTTTGAATGTGCAGAGGACAGAGCTTCTTCTAAGCTTTGTGGATCTGAGGCACTTGTATTTATACATAGTAATCCCATTTCATCTTTGTAATTTCTATTACGGGGCCTCAACGTGATATTACGTACTCGTTCATTTTCCTGAGATATCTCTCTTGGAGGCAGGTAACTTTCATCAAGTTTACCTGTGTCAGTGTCATATTCGCTTGAGTCTTCACTTTTAGTTTCTTGTCTTTATGTTTCTTGTTTTTGCAGTAGCCAACAAATGTCAGTTTCATTGATTTTTTGTCCCACTTTTGTCGTTTAGCTTTTGGTATATGAACCATAGCTACAGACCCAAATATTTTCATGTGCGAAAGATTCGTTTCATGATTTTAATGGCCCATCCGCAGATGCCATATGTGGCATCTGCGGATGTGCCATTAAATTTTTTCAGATATCAGGAAACTGCCCGAGTGTGCAAATGACGTGACTCTGACTCCGGACAAAATCCATGATGTTGCCTGCACACATTGCTTTGAAGGTAAGCAATTAAGATTACCCTTTACTAATGTTGGTTCTAGAGCAACACAACCATTAGAACTTATACATTCAGACTTGTGTGGTCCTATGGAAAATAAATCTTATGGAGGTATGAGGTACTTCATCACCTTCACAGATGATTATACTAGAATTACTTGCATTTATTTTGTTAAAGATAAATACAATGTATTCGAGGTTTTTAAAGATTTTAAATCTCAGGTAGAGAATGAATTAGATCATAAGATTAAAAAGTTTCGCACTGATAATGGCAAAGAGTACTGCAATTATAATTTTCAATAATATTTGTCTTTACATGGTATTGTGCACCAGACATCCACTCCGTACACACCAGAGCATAATGGCATGGCTGAAAGGATGAGTAGAACCCTAGTAGAAAGAGCTAGATGCATGTTGTTTTATGCTGGCCTTGAAAAGAGCTTCTGGGCCGAAGCTATAGCAACTGCGGCTTATATTGTAAATCGTAGTCCCACAAAATCACTCAATGGAAGGAGCCCCTTTGAATTATGGTTTGGTAAAAAACCGAATCTTTCGCACATGAAAATATTTGGGTCTGTAGTATGGTTCATATACCAAAAGCTAAACGACAAAAGTGGGACAAAACATCAATGAAACTGACATTTGTTGGCTACTGCGAAAGCTCTAAAAGATATCGCTTAATGGACCTGAAAACCCATAAAATAGTAATTAGTAGAGACGTTACTTTTATAGAAAATTTTAACGATAATTCTGATGTTCCCATCTCATGTGAAGTTGATGTTCCAGCCATGGAGAATCACATAGACAGCAACCAGTCCGTTTCTTGTGTCAGTCCGAATCAAAAATTAAGCACTCCGGAGCACACTATGTAACATAAATGCAGAAAGACAAGAAACTAAAAGTGAAGACTCAAGTGAATATGACACTGACACAGGTGAACTTGATGAAAGTTACCTGCCTCCAAGGGAGATATCTCAGGAAAATGAACGAGTACGTAATATCACGTTGAGGCCCCGTAATAGAAATTACAAAGATGAAACGGGATTACTATGTTTATATACAAGTGCCTCAAATCCACAAAGCTTAGAAGAAGCTCTGTCCTCTACACATTCAAAGGAATGGAAAAAAGCAATGGATGAGGAATTTAATTCTTTATTAAAAAATAATACAAGGAAGCTGGTTGACCTGCCTACAGGCAAAAAGGCATTACCAAAGAAATGGGTTTTTAAAACAAAAACCGACTCGACCCACAAGGAAATATTGTTAGATACAAAGCAAGACTTGTCATAAAAGGCTATGCACAGAAAAGAGGCATAGATTACCAAGATATATATTCACCAGTGGTAAGATATACCTCCATTCGCTATTTGTTTGCCATTGCTGCACAATATGATTTACAGATTAATTAAATGGACGCAGTATCAGCCTTTTTGCAGGGATAAATAGATACTGACATATACATGCTACAGCCAGAAATGTACTGTGAAGGAAAGCAGGTATGTCACTTACTGAAGTCTATTTGTGGACTTAAACAAGCAAACAGATTGTGGAATATAAAACTAAGTCAAGTCCTCAAGGAGATGGGCATTGAGCAGTCAAAGACAGACCCATGTTTTTATTTCAATATTAGTAGAGGAATTTTTATAGCAATATGGGTTGATGATATAATTATATTTAGCTCTCAGCCAGAAATCACTAAAGAATTAAAGCAAGCATTATATCAAAAATTGAATATAAAAGATCTTGGTCAAGCAAAGCAATGTGTGGGCTTTAATATAACTAAGAATAATGAAACAATAATGTTGGACCAGGAGAAATATATCAACGAGATTCTATCCAGATTTAATATGATAAATAGTAAACCTATGAAAACGCCCATAGAAACGGGGTTGAAATTCAATGAAAACAGTGAAGAATCATATGATTGCCCCTATCAACATGCCATAGGCTGTTTACTTTATGTAGCTCAAGGAACCAGACCTGACATTTCATTTGCAGTAAATGCCCTCAGCAGATATAACAAGAATCCCAAATCTGAACATTGGGCTGCAGTTAAAAGGATAATGAGATCCCTACAGGGCACCAAACATTATAAATTGGTATATACCAAGAATGGTCAAAGTGAAATCACAGGCTTCTGTGATGCAGATTGGGCGAGTGATACCCATGACCGTAGATCGTGCACGGGATACATTTTTGTTTCACAGGGTGGTGCAGTGTCATGGTGTTCACGGAAACAACAGACCGTGGCACTCTCCACTGCAGAGGCCGAGTACATGGCCATGTCGGCAGCGGCACAGGAGGCGCTGTGGTTGCAGCAGCTACAAGGAGAGCTTGGCAGACCAAGTAACCATACTCTAATAATCTACAATGACAACCAGAGTGCAATCAAACTTAGTGATAATGATTGTTACCTACTGAGGTCGAAGCATATAGACATAAGGTTTCATTTTATCAAAGAACATGTCAATAATTTAAAATTGAAGTTTGATTATATAAAGGGTACAGAAAATGTTGCGGATGTTTTAACGAAAGGTGTTACGTTAGATAAGCATTTGTATTGTGTAGAAAAGATGGGATTGCGTTTAGGGGCGGGTGATAGAATTGGAACGCAATCGAATTAGATTTGTTAGGTATCTGTTATATGTTGTGTAGCATATCTCTGGTCTTGTCCGTGAAAAATGTTTTGTATAATCTGAGATGCTCTCTCTCTTGTTCTTGTTCCCGGGCTATGTACGTATGGTTCCGAATAATAAACCATTTTTGTTAACTCAAGTCATATATTTCATTTACCACAACCACGCATTATTCCTACAGTCTCGCTAAAACTCGAGAACGGCGGGACCGATTTGGCTAATTTTGGTTTTGAATCATTTTTGGAAGTCCAAGTTAGGTTTAAAAGGTAAGAAGATATGAATAAATTGAAGAGAAATAGTAAAAACCACAATTTCATTTTCCCATACAAATAGTCCGTATCTATCAAACCTTTGACACATTATTTCATTCTGAGGCAATACGAAGATTGCCGGGACAGCTAGTTACCAATAAATATCTATGACCGTTGTATACACGATTGAAATAAAAAGTTTAGTTACTAACTTCTGGCTGTCGCTTTTATCTGTTTAGCTCAGACTGTTTCTTATATTATCTTATATTTGTCGGTGCGTAAAAATACCTAAACCATGCAACATTGGTTTACATGGCAAGTATTTAAGAACCCTACAGTATAACCAAATTAAGCAATCGCTGAATAGAACTTCGTCATCCACTTGTTGGACCAATTTAATTAAAAAAACCCGTTAAAAGTGCTGTAAAATCAAAAAGCAAGTGCATGAATCCTGGACGCTGATAATTAATTTATTCATTTTAATTAATTAAATGCACTGAGTTGAGTGAGGAATTTACTGTTAGCTCATAATATTTTTTTGAAATTAATTCTGTATTGTGTTAAGCTGTTCAACAGAATTTTTTGTCCTTTTTTTTAAAATAAAAATTGAAATTGCAATCTGAAGGCATTTTAGTGTTACAGTTGATTGATGACCTACCGCTTAACTCTGTTGGTGTGATTTGACGTTTTAGGGTTCTTTGTTAACTACGGAATCGGAATAATAAAAACGGAGTCGAGGAACCAAGCAGGGAGCCGACCACCTGTAGACCATACCTAATGGTCTAAGAGCATGCGACGCCCAGACCATCGTTATATTATAAAACCTGGAAATTCTTCTATATATGTCCCCTATACAACTATAAGCAAACCCAGCCTAAACAACCTGGGTCGCGGTGGCTTTGGCAGGTAACAGGTAAGTAAAATTGTGTTTCAAATTTGTGATAGTATAAAACTTAGTTTTCATATATTTTAACTTACAATCATATTAGAAACCGCCTCGTCTATTGGCGGACACTTAGGACGGTAACAGCCCCTTGCCAGACACCCTCACAGTCTAATCCTACTACTATTATAAAGGCGAAAGTTTGTAAGTATGGATGTATGGATGTTTGTTACTCTTTCACGTAAAAACTACTGAATGGATTTGAATGAAACTTTACCACAATATAGCTTATACATCAGAATAACACATAGGCTATAGCTTATACATCAGAATAACACATAGGCTACAATTTTTGAGGTTTTTAATGTGAGGTCGTAGAAAAAACACATTTTTTGCGCTTACATTGCAAACGCTGACTGAATCCTACAAGATAGATCAAAACAATTTACTACAGTATTGTACAACTTAAAAAGGTCTACAAAAAAGTCCGTGATGGTATATGTTTATCTCTTAGGAATAACCCACAATAACCATTTTTTATCCTTTACTTTGTACGAGAAATAATGGCTTATTTACGAAGCGATTTTAAGCAATACAGTATTAATCCTTATCCAATTAAGTATCTTAAATACATTGTGCATTTAATAAAGATCAATATGGCTTTTTACAGCATGTAAATTAAATAAATATTTTCGAAGATATCACAGATTTAAAATGCAGAGTCATAGCAATTTCGGCGATAAATACCGTTTCGGTGATAAATACCGGCAGCGGCGCCAGGCGAACAGGGCGTGGGGGGAGCGGGGTAGGTGCGGTGGGGAAGAAGTGGCTCATCGCTGTGTGCGCGACCCGAACGCGGGCAGACGCGTGAGGGCAGACGTCGTTGACGGTTGTGTCCGTTTTGCGAATTTTCAAGGCACTAGCGATTTGATAAAAACGTATGGTCGCCTCCGCGCATCCCAATCATACCCAACAACTTGCCATTCAATTTTAAACGCCACAAATCGCAGGGTCAAACCTTGAAAGTAGCAGGCCTACATTTGGGCACGCCATGTTTTTCTCACGGTCAGCTCTATGTGGCTTGCTCACGTGTTTCCAAAGCGAAGAATCTGCATGTTTATGCTGAAGGAAAAAGATCGTTAAATGTAGTTTATAGGAGCATACTGCAGTAGCTACCTATAGGCCTATGATTAGGGCTCTGCAGTGCTTAGTTACCGTATTTCTTACTTATTACTAGACTAGACGGGACGAACCTGAAGTCCACGCGAACGAAGTCGCGGGCAAAAGCTAGTTATTTATAAATCTACTTTCGTCATAGTATAAAATCTGACTTTTATATATGTTATTCAGAAAACTATACGAATAATGTTTCCACAATCCCCAGTCCAGTGACGGATTTACAAATTTGCCGCCGGCAGGCTATTATTTTTGCCGCTCCTATATTTTGATATCGTAGTTTACAATCATATCAATTAGATATATTTTCTATCAATAAAATTTCAACTTTATGTTTTATGCTTCATAATCCTGAAGTTGATGTACACAACTTTTTTTCTATGGTTAGAATCATTGGGAACTATGATCTGAGCCTTGATAATTTTAACAGTAATTTTGTAAATAGAAATGAAAAAATTATGAACGAATTCTGCCGCCCCTTAAAATTTGCCGCCCTAGGCTCTAGCCTACTTAGCCTGCTGGTAAATCTACCACTGCCCAGTCACTTTCGATGGTTTCCCTATCTTCCCAGACACATTGAAATCTACTCCAGGCGTGCGCGTGATGAATATACAGTACCTACGTTGGTGCGAGTGAAAAAACGCGATCAATACCCTAAATTTATCAAGAAAATTATTTATGTAGATTTAATTTTATGACCGATTAAAAAAGTTAATTTGAAAAAATAACGTATAGTTTTTACATCAACAAAATATTAAATCTATATATCTATACAAATAAATGAAATTAGAGTGTCTGTTTATAATACAAAAATTGCCGCTTTTTACTAAATGCATATGTATGTATACACGGTACATATACCAAAACAACATTTTTTACAATTTTTGTCTGTCTGTCTGTTTGTTCCCGCTAATCTCGGGAACGGCTAGACCGATTTCGACAGGACTTTCACTGGCAGATAGCTTATGTAATATGGAGTAACTTAGGCTACTTTTATACTAGCTGCGTCCACGACTTTGTCTGGGTTGATACTGAACAATCATAAATTCTCACGCGGACGAAGTCGCGGGCACAGCTAGTATAACTATAATGCTTTCGTGATGCTTTCGATTATGACTTCATCTTGTCAGTTTATTAGGTGATGCGGTGGTGCCTACGCCCGCGGACTCCGTCACTGGAGCTCACCCACACAAAGACCAAGGTCAAAATGCAGATGCGTTACCACTCCTGGGGCCTAAGGTGTTATGCCCCTGTGCCGGAAATTACAGGGCCGTACATTACCATCTGACCGGAACACGATAGTGCTGAACACTACCATTTAGCGCCAAGTATATTAGGTAATGCGGTGCCTACGCCCGCGAGCGCCGTCACTGGAGCTCTACCACCTGTGAAAATCTATCTCTATTTACTATTTTATTCACAAAAGAAACCTTCTATCTTGAGATCGCGGATGAAATGGCTGTAGTCAAAATATTAAATCGCTTAAACAAACGGCGGCCAAAGGCAACTGCCGAATTAATTTATGTAATGAAACTGTATTCACTCAGGCACTCAAGAGATCTGAAACCGCAGGCCTTTTGAGATATCTCGTTAATTAAATCAGTCAAAACCTACAAATTGCCCGTTGAAAATTATGTTTAAATTTTAGGCACAATCCTAGAAGCGCGCATGGCCCCGCGGCTGGTGTAGATCGGAAGCGATCCCGGTTAAACGATACGGGCGCGGTCGGGTGTGTGATGGGTGACCGCTAGCACACCGCGGACACTATGACAAAATTCCATACAAACGCTTAATTTGGTCTCTATTACACAGACATCAATGATTGACGTGTATTTACACATGCACCTGTGTGCGTAGCACGTAGAAAATACCAACCGTCGCCCATAAGAGGGGAAGGGGTTTAATGATGCGGGGAAATTGGGCGGGACATGTCGAAGTGTCCATTCTATACGTAGTATTATTATATATTCTCTGCCGCTGGTGGCAAATAAAAAATGCGCGTTTCCGTGCTTCGGAGGACACGTCACGCCGTCGGTCCCGGTTGCTATCGACAGATAGCAGTCGTTAAACCTTTTCGGAGGTTTTATGGGCGGCTTGAAAACATCCGACAGTCCGATGGCCGCATTGGAGCGGAGTGGTGGAGTAAGCTCCAGGCCTCCTCCTAAGAAGGGAAGAGACTCGTGCCCAGCAGTGGGACGTATCAAGGGTTGCCATTATGTATTAAATGGGGTGGTGCCTACGCCCTTGAGCTTTCTACACTGGAACTCTACCGGTAGTATAGATAAAGGACTTTACACCATTATCTCTGATAACCCTCTACCCGGGCATCGAACCCAGAACCTCAGCGTAGTAGTAGTGGCCTGCTACCACTATTCTACCGAGGCAGTTAAAAATGTATATATATTTATTGAGAAAATAATACGCAATTTGACAAAACAGAACCTCATTATAATAATATCTCCCTTACATTGTAACAAACGTTTAGATTGAATGTCAAGTATCGACATAATATTGAGTGGACGTTAAAAAAAAGAGAAATTTGCTTTTCAAATAAAGGTCTGAACCTTGTTACGTCGGGTCTGACTCCGCCCTCGGAATTAGGTTGCACGCAATGTTGTGGATATAACTTAGAGTTGATATTACCACCTGTTTTGACTTAAAGCGCATCAAACCTATTAAGATTATTTTTTACTGGTGGTAGAGCTCTATTGACAGAGCTCGCGGGCGTAGGCACTACGGCTTTATCTCTATCTGCCGCTAAAAGGTAGTGTTCAGCATTATCGTGTTCCGGTTAGATGGTGATGTATGGCCCCGTAATAACTATCACAGAGACATGACAACTTAGGTGTCAGGGGTGGAGACGCATCTGCATTTTGATCTCTGGTTTTTGTATAGATGTCTATAAGCTGCATCATCACTTAACATCAATGTCAGCTGTAAGCTTAATTGCTACCTTCCATAGATAAAAAAATTAAGAGTTACAAGTTCATGAAATGTAAAGAAGCATTAGTAACGTAGCGGTAGCGTAGGCACCACCGTATTAGCTAATCTTCTTGGCGCTAAATGATTTTGTTACAATCAGGTGGTCATGTATGTCAAGACTCTGTGATTGCCGGTACAAAGTCATAACAACTTACGGAAAAACAGAAAACGAGTGATTTTAATGTAGAAGTGACCCTTCTGGTCTACGCTTCTACATTGAAATCTCTGGTTATTTACTTCTACTTCTACATTGAAAGGTCTGGGTATATTATGAAGATGCTACAGTGTAGACAGATGGACTTAGGTGACAATTCATCCGCAAATGTAACTTATCCGCGGATGAAATGTCACTCTTCAAAAATAGTAGGGGTCGACTCATCCGAAAAATTGTTTGTGCTACAATATCAACACCTATTAGGAGCATTTTGGACTACCCCCATAAAAAACAGCAGGTATTAAGGCAAAATGGAGTTAGCGGGTAAAGCTAATATCTCATATTATTATGCTTAATAATATTATCTCTCTAGTGGTCGATGGTGGTAATACGCACAGAAAAATAAGACTACAAAATTGGGGTAAAAACTGCTCTATACAATTTGAACACTGGATCAAGAACTCGTCTCTCAATTACGAATTTTAGGAAGAGTGCGCAGATGGGAAAAGAAACAGAATAATTTAATTCTATCCGACTTTTGACCCCGAGCTGTCCGGATCTGATGATTTATTAACGCCTCTTGATTTACTGGACACTATATACCGGATTAAATATGCTTTACTTTAAATTATACTTACCGTACTTGAAAATGCTGCTCTTTAAGTACAGTCAGAATAAAATAGTGATGTTCTATTTTTCTTTTGGAGATTGTATCAAAATGGTAAAATATACCTTGTGGGTGTTTTAAATTTTTCGTGCAAAAAGTAAAGTAAATAAATTGGCACTGGGCGTCCATTTAAGAGGGTCTAAGACTCTAAATTGGGCGAAGGTTTTTGGTCAGTGTACTATGCTAGTGACTAGATGACACACGAAACTGAAATATGAAAAAACGCAACCGGCTGTTTCTCCGGTGTTATCTTTGTATATTAACCTCATTGCTTCTAAAAATTAAACGTTGGGCCGTGGTCCACCAGGCGTTTTTATTTCACCCGTTTGCTTGTTGGCTACTTTGATTATACAACGTGTAACAGGATTGAATGTACAACCGGAAACTAGTTAGTTCAGAATCGATAACCGAATCGATTTCAAACATTTTTGATATAGGTAATATTTTGTCCCAAAGTTAATTAAAATTAAGGAAATTATGGTCACTAATGTGGTGAACAGTCAATACAAACGAAAATGAGACTAATGTCTATCCAAAATAAAATGCTAGTCTCAACAAGTTTATTAAAACTAGTTGAGACGTGCTTTTTATTATAAATAATAATTAGAAAAATATAATAGTGTGAAAATAAATATAAATCTTATTACTAGCGAGTGTTAAATAAGAGTACGCAAGCTCCGCTACATCAATTTTTTTCGTTTTATTTGTGGCCGTAGGTAGAGTTCGGGTAAGTATGCATAGGGTGTGCATACTGTTCGTACAAATTGAGGACAACTTATTTCTTAAATTTTTTATTTAAGAAATAAGTTATCCTCAAGTTGTCTTCAATATTAAATACATAAACATGTCATTTCAGTTCATGTATTATGATTATAATTCGATTCTCTAATCGAGGTGTTAGATAGTGTGCGTTATTCCCGTTACATGTTGTATAAAAAAATGCTGGAATTCAATGAACTCGTTTGATAGTAAAGCATTATTATATCAAAACATAACCTGAAATTTGTTTTGTTGTAAAGTGTTTTATCTCTGTTGTTTAAGAAAGCACATTTAAATAAATTATCTCATGTTTTAAACTCATCAAAACAGCCATTTAAAGTTAAGAAATTAGTTCAAATTAGTCATTTAATGTGCCCGATTTCCGTCTTTCATCTCTTGTACTTTTATCTGGATCATTTTTCATAATTGTCGTATAATGACTGTCATTTCTGTCGGCTCGGTTTCAATTTGTGGTGGACGGGTGATTTATTAAATGGTACAAACATCGAAACTGTTTTAAGACTGTTAATTATTATGGTTTTGCGCCCATCCCTTTAGATTGAATTTTCGTGTACCTTGTGGTGTTTTCGGTGTAGTTTGATAATCGTTTGTGTTATTATTTCTATATCGTGATTGTTTTAAATGGGAGTGTAATGGCCGAATATTCAAACGTCACTCAATTTTAAGCAACCTTCGAATGTGCGCTATCTCTATCGTTTGAACGTGTTTTATAAAGACAGAAGACTTTTAAGTCCCATTTAGATTTAAGTGACGTTTGAGTATTTGGCCGTATGGGTTACCCGCAATGCGGCCAGCCGTCCGGCTGACCGCAAGCACAATTATGTAGGTACGTAATATTCATTTCTATGCGCACTGCGATGCGGCTACCCGCAGACCGCTCCGGTCGCTCGGAGACTGCGGCCCGAGTGACGGCCACCCGGACGGTTGCTATACGCACTGTGCGGCTCAGTCTGCGGCTGCCCATTGTATTATAGTACTCTGTGCCCGCCATTGTGTGAGTGTGTGACCGCAAATCGCAACGGTTCCTCAACCGCACGTTGCGGTTGCGAAGGCGGCTGCCCATGATCCGACTGACCGCATTTCAGACCGGTCCATGACCGCAATCATCCTGTGGTCACCCGTATGGCTAGCCGCATTGCGGCTACCCGCATAATGCGTATGAAGCCTTAGAAAACCTTTTGATGGTTTAAGAACCGTTACCTTGTCGATAATGTTTGCTATATGTCCGTTTACGATATGTATGGCATGAATGAAAAAATACAAGATATAATAAATTGTATGCTTTTGTAGTTCGACCTAATTTCTTATGAGTCTGTATTCCTATTTACTTAAGATTCATATTGATCTGTTTATATTTAATACTGTGTAAAGTAAACGTCGCAAGTAAATACTGTACCGATACATTTATTTTTCTTTCAATTTTACCTTTATCTTTATTCTTGTTTATTTTTATTATAATATTCAATGTTTTGTATTAATTTGTTATATTTAATGATGGTGTAAATCTCAGTCCTGAATAAGTGAAATATATTTCTTTTTTTTTTCAAAAAAAGAAAAAAAAGGAAATATTTGTGAGTTTTGCAAATGGTGCAACTTTTTTACTTAAGTGGTACTTACTTTTACAAATATGTTAATTTTAAAGTAAGACAATGAAACTCAGCCTTAGTCGTGCGAAAAAAATTCAAGCATATTATTTTTTCTAATATGATCCTTATGACAACTGAAATAACGGTCAATCGATTGACAGTTTTGTTGCTGCCATAGATAGCATGCGCTGTGTCATTGTCGTTTTAAGCAGATGAATCGGTAGCAGTAAATTAACAGTAACAATCTTTAATCTGAAAGCCGGGGCGGGTCGCTAGCATATAACAATTTAGGAACAAAATAATTCTGTTGACTTATCTTACAATTTGTTTCTGTTATGACGCTAAAATAGTTATTCACAATTTATCATTGACTAGCTTCGCGGCAACGCGACTTCGTCCGCGTTTGAATTTATGATTGCTAAGAAAAGAAAGAAAAGAAATTATGTTATATTTTTTTATGAATCAGAATCAGAATCAGAAACTCATTTTTTCATTTAGGGTGACAGGCAAAAACAAACAAAATAAATTAAAGCGAATAACAATTGATATACATGTCTAACAAGATAAAAAATATATGTAAAGTCAAGAATATCACTAAGATAAAACTAAATGTAATAAACTAATGTAAAAAGTATATCAGTAGAATGTCTCATTTCCCCTTTACTTTATGGTTTCATGATATATCTGTGCACTGGTATTATCATTGAATGTCGAATCCATTCTGTATACATTTTATAAAGCTGTAATTAGTGCTACTCAGCTACACAATAGCTCCAATAGTCATCTACTTCAAAAATCCGTTGCAAACCTTTTCTAGGCACCAATGCATTCTGTCACAGATCAACAGGTGCATTAGGATTCTAGCCACGCACCCGCTGACTGGGAACGTTTAGGTACGAATAAATCCGATGGGATGCATTGCCAGTCGGGGTGCATAGCGCGTAATGCGTTTTGCTTGGTTACTGTTGAATATTGACGTCAGTGGATTATACTGTGGGATGTTATGTTCCTGAAGTTATGCTCTATGAACTCATACATACAGAATGCAGCAAGTTAAATTGTACATCCACCTTTGAAGAGAGGCTTCGGATAATTTCGGCTCTGTAGAGCGTTATCTCTTTCGCACATTATGTGAGGTTTGTCGATCACTTTGATCAAGTTTTGATCAATGCCGGACTATAAGTGCTTATGCAGGCAGTGAGCAGCAGATATAACGCTCTAGAAAGTCGAAACTAGCTGATTGTCTCTATCGTTAGTTCGATGTGCAATGTTTATTGACTATCCTGACTGTGATGCCATATTAAAGGCTCAGCGTGTACAGATAGTAGAATCGAATGTTAATGAGAGGTTTTTAGTCGTGGTAGCTTCAGTGATGGAGCTCCCGGGACGCCACTTGAAGGATTCTTTAGATGCCAGTTTTGAAGAATCCCATATCGTAGCGCCAAAATTCAATTCACCATTTTCACGTTCTCGGTAGAAGCAAAAGCGAAAACACACTGTTGAGCACGGCGACTTACAAAATAGTATAGTATATTGGTATCTTAGTACCTAAGTAATAACAGGGTGTGGTAGACTCAAAAAGTATGTATGTATGTTTCTTCACGCCAGGTCCCTAACGGGGTAGGCGGAGAGTGTAGAGCGCCAGACATCCCGGTTCTGACAAACCTCTCGTGCCTCGTCTACCTTCATCATTCTCTTCATACATGCACGCCGATTCCTAAGACTTTTGACCCCACCATCAGACAGAACTCGACCTATTTGGTCATGGTAGGTCAGCCTTGGTCTTCCTGGGCCTCTGCAACCATCCACATTCGCATTGTATATCTGTTTAGTTATTCGCTCATTCGACATTCTTTCTATATGCCCGAACCATCGGAGCATGCCTTTTTTCATTTTTACACCGATACTATCATTCACACAAAGTCTCTTTCTTACATCTTCATTACGAACGCGATCGGTGAGTGATACACCGCAGATCTTGCGCAAAGATCTCATCTCGACCGCGTTCAACTTACTACTCAAAAAGTAACTAACAAATCGTCTTCGAGTGGATACAAGCATCAAATAAATGCTGGTGTTTACCTTTCTACCCTTTTAGGGAAATATGTAAAATGGTTTTATTTAACAATCCAATACAGTAAGCACTCAAACTATATTTGCAAGCTTCTTTTGAGAAACTTCGCTATACCTTGCATACTATAGAGCGAGAGAGAGAGATTATATATATCTGAAATTATTTATTTTCTTAGTAACTACAAAACTTGTAAATACTAGTTTCAATGGCTTTCAGTCTATTCAAGATGTCATTACAGTAAAACTTCGTCCTTTTGACGTTATGGTTAGAGAATAGTATGAAATTACGTTAAACAGGAATTATTGGAGTTCTGGTAAAAGTTTTGCTATTGAATGTCGAGATACGGATATTATGTTCCTCGGACGTTATTAAGGGATATCTACTTACTTTTGACTTTAGTACCTTATAGGCCCGTGGATAGCCTAGAGAGACGAATAAAGCAACACAGTGTAATATATTACAAGTACGATTCAGCGTTTCACTCATCTTGGTTGTTATTTGACAATTATTTTTTCTTAAGCTTGTTAGTTCTTGTCTGTTTTACTAGATGGCGTTATTGAGTTATTGTTGGAGCTGACGCTTGGGAAAGTTTTGCTATACAATATATTGGTAGAGTCGTATACCTTCTTTGCCCTAGCAAATGGAGGAGACCTGTCGAAAATAAGGTGGGTTCTTAGCATATTAATCTAAATTGCCACTCGTGATTCAGTATTTTATTATTTTTATCGTGTTTCTGTTTTGACACTGAAATTTTTATATATTTTAATATTATTATTATCATTTCTATTTGTTCTAGATAGTTCAAGGACATTTCACTAGATGGCGCTATCAACTCGTATGTATATGACGTCACCATAGTGTTATATTATTGTCACAATTGAAAAAAGTTGTAAAGTCACCAAGAAATCTTTAGCTGATTTATATAATATGCGTTATTTAAAAAAATATAAAAACCTTAGGCAGTAAATTCATAACTCAAGTTATGAAAGCACCCAGTAAATTAACTTCAAGAAAACGCCTCCTTTCACCAATAATAAGGCTCACACTTTACAATAAATTTCGGTTCAATTTACTTTAACAACGTAATTTCACTTTCTTTTGCACATTAAGAAAAATATCCAAAATTTCACGCCACGCAATCCAAATAACCCCTACTAAGCAGCCACGAACTCATTTTAATATGCAAATGGCTGAAGGTATTCGCGAGGTATATCACGATGATGGGTTCCAAATTGAATTTTCCGCGCAGCGAAACTCGAAGGATGTGAAAGATAATGTGTAAGTGAACCTATTTTGGAACACGCTTCTACGATTACACGTGGTAATGGAGTCTTTATATGCTTTTGCAACAAAATTTCTATGCACAAGACGGTATCGAAGTCATTAGCTTATAGCTGGTGTGTATAGATTTTACGGCAAAAGATATTCAAAATGAATTTTTAAACTGGTGGTAGAGTTCCATTACCAAATTCTAGGCATTACCTAATCTACTTACTGCTAAAAAGCGCTATAATAATAATAATAATCATTTATTTATTCAAGTGACCAGGACTCAATATAATATAAAAACTAACATTTAACTCATAAGTAACTTAAAATATCCAATCTATAAAAAGTCTTAAGTTTTAACTCTAGTTTAGTTTTAGCTCGTGACTATTTTGACTCCACAAATACGACTATTATTGCACTGAATAATGCCTACATTATGAAAAAGACTACGTCTCCATAAAAGGGCCACTCCACTCCACCGTGAGGTCGGCCGCGTAGTATACCAGCCGTTGTGTCTACTGCCGAAACTCCGGTACAGCTGAACTCATCGCTGATGGTATCCAGGAAAGTTATGTCATCTGGTAGCAACCATGTTTCTTAATATAACATCATATTAACAATAAATATACAGTTAATATCACAGTATTTGCATAGGGTACGAATACTGTGCACAGAACGCTTAGCATTCTTGCAATTAAAAGTTACTAGATTAAAAATATTTTGCTATCATATAGGGAATCAAAAATTACAGGGCTGTACAAATTTCCGGCACTGCCGTAGGGCCAACTTAGGCCTCAGGTGTGGTCGCATCTGCGTGGAAATCTCTGTTTTTCTTGTGAATATAGATAGGCCAGAGTATTCTCTTATCATAATGTGAATTTTATACCTGTTTACCACACCATGAACAAAAATTAAGGAACTGTTTTGATTTCATACAAATTACAAAGCCCAAAAACAACCTTTTAGGGGTCAGTCATTAAAATCCAGCCTTAGTGAACACTTATATCCTCAAAAGAACAGCAAAACTCCTAGCACTTGTGTTTCCTGAAATTTCGTGATGAATGAGTAACCTTTCTCCTTTATATATATATATATATATATATACCTAATACTACGAAGTACCTCACGAAGTAATCACTTAGTACCTATGAAAAATAGAAGTTGGCTGATTCTCAGAGCTACCCAATAGGCACATACAATTTCATTGGAATCGGTGCAGTCGTTTCGGAGGAGTATGGTAAATAAAATTAAAATCATTTGATATAGATTAGTTTGGATAAAATCGCCATATAATTACCAAGAAAAAAGAAAACACACTTTAAACTTCTCCTGTTCTCCTTGTTTTCAATCTAAAAACAAATTCAACATGCACTCTCAACTTTCCATTCTCTTGAAATAACATGCAGATGCAAGACGCAGACAATAAGGGGCGTTCCATACAGCTTAGTCACCAGAATAAAGCCGGGCACACGCTGATTCATTGCTTGCAGGAAATTAAAAACTTCACAAACCACTTTGGTTGGGAGTAAAAAGACTTGAATTTACAGATTTGTGGGTACTATATCGATATTTTAACAATGTTGATGTTGTTTTTAACAACACATTGCACGTGGCCTGATATCGATTGCCTGGTTTTTTGATTAAAATAGAGGCAATTATGATGTACTGTCGTCAATTTAAGGTTAGGCTTAAATACATTTATTCTCATACGAGTAAAAGACAAAGTCACTTACTTACATGAGAACATAATTTACATATAAATAAAAAAAAAAACTAGTAGATTTATGTCAGCTTAATAATTGCACCATAATCAACCTAAGGGCACTCAACGCCGGCTTGCATGGCAGGCTAGAAGAAAAGAATTAAAAAGCTCATTAAAAAAAAGTGTACATGGCCTCCCTAAGCTAGTTTTTCCTGCGTGCCAGCAACCCGTTAACGACCACACCCCCGATGTTTCGGGGGCAGATGGCCCCGGGGAATGAGGAAATCTTTGACCCCCGAATCATCTCCCCCTCTATTACGCTTCACGTCTGAGGGAGGATGATGATTTGTCAGTCAGCCGCAGCAGAGGGGGCAGCCCCGGCGATCCATCTACGCCGCGCGTAATGCGCGCGCGACCCTCTGCCACTAGGGCTGGCTTCTGGGGTCTAACTAAGTTGTTTTGCCGTTGTGCCCATACAACACATACACAAACACCCAGACCCGATACAAATATCTAAAGGCCATACAAATATTTGTCCCGGTGCGGGGATTGAACCCGTGACCCTTCGAATCAAACGGTCATCTCACACCGCTGGACATACCGGGTCGTCATTAACTATTTTATTATAAACGATCCAAAATGTTGACACATTGGTGAGATAAATACATTTACTAAACCGTTTTCCGATAACTAAAGTTTTATTTCGATTCTCAGTTTAGTATTTGATCAGTTTGTTAGAGCAATTCAACAGCAATCGTTGGTAATTACAAAATGGACTTTCGTGACACTAAGTAAGATTGAAACCTATTAGTCTGGGCTAAAAACATTAAGTATTAGATTTTAGGCATAGTTCGCTGCCCTTTGACTAAAAAGTGAATGGCAAATATGAATGAATAAATATGAAAAATACTCTCTAATACCCACCCTCTTAAAAAAGATAAGGATATGGGTAGGTATATACGGATACTGGTATGGATACGGATACAATCGGATTTGGATATGGAGTTCACTAATGTTTGACAAAAAACGAATCACAAATGATTGATTGATTGATTGATGATGATGATTTAAAAACTCTAGAAAACTTTATACTGGTGGTAGAGCTCCAGTGACGGAGCTCGCGGGCGCATGCTAGGCACCGCTGCATTACCTAATATACTTGCCGCTAAATGGTAGTGTTCAGCACTATCGTGTTCCGGTCAGGTGGTAATGTACTTACTAGGTGGTCCCAACCCAATTCATTGTCAAACAAAAATATTGTTTACGAATAAAATATTTTTATTATTATTATTATTTTTTTATGTATGGCCCTGTAATTTCCGGCACACAGGCATAACACCATAGGCCTCAGGAGTGGTAACGCATCTGCATTTGCCACCTAGAATCTCTATCATTTTTCCCTTTCTCGCAAATATCGAGTAACATCAACGCTTTTGTCACGCAACTCTTGAAAAGCTTGGGCGTCACGAATCGAAGCCATATCAAAGGAACATTAATGATATCTTTTAATAAATCAGAAATTATATTATCTTGTGCTGACTTCACACACTCGTCCAGGTGGTGAAAAATTGGAGCAAGATTAAGTTGCTAAAATCTACATGTCTGTTAACATACATCAAGTCTATTAGTATAACATCATATTTATTGCTTTAAGAAAAGACACGATAAAATGAAAACAAAATGTACCAACTTTTACAAATGTTTGCATAATCACCAGTTTTCATGCATATGTCATAACTTACGATTGGTATAAAACTAGATAAAATTAAATGTGCAGTGCACGACAACTAGGGTTCAAATAGGGTTGTATTAAATGCAACAATGCGACATAATAAAATAATATGGGAAAATAAATATTACTTCTTAAATTTGTCAAAAAACGTAACTTTGACAAATATTTTGATGCAACCGAACCATAGAAATCATTTTTTAAACTTTTATGGCCCCGTAATAAATTTCAAGGAGACAAAACAACTTCAGCCTCAGGCGAGGCAAAGTATCTGCATTTCAACCTGGTTTTGTGTATCATATGTAATCATATAATATCATCTTTATAAACTGCATGCTTATTTGCCACGACCAGTAGGTATATAAAACCTGTATATAAAATTAGTCCCCTAACAGCGAGAGTGTGAACAAAGGGCCAAGGTAGTATTATCACGGCATGCTTACCTCAGACACCTAATAAAAGTCTGCCATGATTGATCGATAGCTTAATACTATCCGCGGATGACGTGACGGCTGAATAGAAGTAATTTATTTGAATCACAATATAATCACGTGATTTTCAATACTGAAGCGAAATTTTCCTTCGCGTTTATTGGTTATTAAAATTGAGGACTTTATGCAATTTTTATAGGTTTGTTGATATTTTTCAGAGTGCCGTACAAAAGGGAAAGTACTATTTACAGATCACGCATTGTAGCATCCACTATATTAAGGCGCCAACTAGTGGAACACAGACGAGACCTCACACTACTTGTCTAGTACGGTAGATGGCATGCAATCGAATTACATCGCACATACGAAGATTTCTCAAGAGTTGGCATATTTTTGTGTAAAAAAGGCGATAACAAATTTATTGTCCGGAAAAATACAAAACACATTAGAACCGTATAATGCGATGATGAGCAAGAGAGCACAGAGAATTAGGGATGTGCGTACATTATAGGGATGGGATAACAAATTCCACAGACTAAATAGAAGGCGCCAAATTTACTCTTTCTAACAGGCACAACGGCTTATTATATAAGCTTTACACTCTCGGAGTGCCCACCCAAATCGTGCACATCATTCGCGATTTTCTGTCGGACAGAGTCTTTCGATATCGAGTCGAGGGTACCCTTTCGAACCGTCACACCATAACAGCCGGTGTTCCCCAAGGATACGTACTCTCCCCCCTCCTATTCACACTATACACTAGCGATATCCCTGTCCACCACGGCGTTCAGGTGGCAATGTACGCTGACGACACTGCTATTTACGTCTCTGGCAGAAAGCCAGAGATCATAAGGAAAGCCCTGCAAGCGGCGGCCAAGGACCTTGAGTCTTGGTTCCGCCGCTGGCGTATAGAGGTAAATCCTAGCAAGAGCGCTGCCATACTCTTTATACGGGACCGCGCTCCCAGACCTAACGTAGCCCCAGTCCAAATGTTTGACGAGCCCATCCCCTGGATGGACAAAATCAAATACTTAGGAGTGACGCTTGATCGGCATCTGACCTTCGCTGCACATGTAAAAGCAGCGCGCGCAAAGGCTGCATTCGTGTCGTCAGAATTACATTGTTTATTAAACAAAAAGACCAAGCTATCAGCCCGGAACAAACTCCGTGCCTATACGTCCTGAATAAGGCCCATACTATGTTACGCGTCCCCGGTATTCGCCCACGCGAAAAACACAACATTACGCAAGCTTCAAACTTTGCAGAATCGATTCTTACGTAGAGCCGTAGGCGCGCCTTTGTACGTACGTAATAAAAACTTGCACATTGACGCAAACCGGCCCACCATCCGGCAGTTTATGAAGCGAGCTTCAGCTCGCTATTTCGATCGGGCGAGTCACCACCCGAATCCGCTGGTCAGAGCGGCCGCGATTTACACTCCTTTTGATCGCGCCAAAAGGAGACGTCCAAGGCACGTCTTAAAAGCTCCGGACGATGCCCCAATCCCGACCCTATCCCCGCCCCCGCGAGGCCGATGACATTCCGGTTATCACCAACCGAATGGAATAGAGCGAAAGTTGCACCGCCCATAATCGCATATGTCTCATATGTCTCTCCGCAACGTCCTAAGCCGAGGCACGGACCCGCATGGGTCACCCTTAGGCAGTTGCGCTAACTTTTTTGCTTAGCCTGGAGCGCCTTCTGCGCTCGCCGATTGCCCGGTGAAGTAGACTAGTGCCGTCTCGAGACAGGCCGCCTACACAAGGCCCGACCTAAAAAGAAAAAAAACAAAAGTGAATTGTTGGGCCGCGGCCCGCCAGGCGCTATCACCTCGCTCCGTATTTCTCGTATCAAACCTTTGACACGTCTCATATTTTCATTCTGAGGCAATACGAAGTTTGCCGGGTCAGCTAGTAGTATATATAACCGTTTCCATCATGGTTTTGAAAAACCTCTTGATCTCTTACCCCCTTATTCATAAACGTATTTTAGCTAAAGTGTTGCTAATATCTCTTTTGTATTTTTCTATCCTGTACATTTGACAATGCAACTGACAAAGAGCTAAAACGTATCTAATGTGCGATTATGAATAAGGGGGTTAGGCTATAAGAGATAGTTTGTGTGGCTCCGTAATAACCTTAAATTTATTATCTACTTCTAATAAATTTGCATTTTGACCTCTAGTTTTTGTGTAGATATCTATAGGTTACAAACATCACTTAAGGTTACGTTGCCTGATGCGAGTTTAATTTTTTTTTCAATTTAAACAGAACCTGCGGACGGACAAACAAGGTGAAATTAGGATTCTTTGTAGATATAAAACCTTAAAATTTTAATTTAGTTGTCTTTCTTGCATATGAAATTGCCTATTATATGCTGCGTATATGAATTTATGCTACAAATTTTGGCGCGTTCTGTGAGCTATCACCAACAATAGCGTACGGTGAGATATATTGCACCAATCAAAATACCTCCAATGGTGTAACATTAGTTAGGCGCGTGATTAAACAAATGCAGATGTTGGGCCTAGCTCTGTAATATAGAGCCTGTTTTATATTATGGATTGATTGTTGGTGGTTGCAGAGGCCCAGGAAGACCAAAACTGGCCTACCTTAACCAGATAGATCGAGAACTGTCTCAGGTTGGAGTCAAGAGTCTTAGCAATCGGCGTGCATGTATTAAGAGAATGATGAATGTAGAAGAAGCACGGGAGGTGTGTCACCGGGATATCTGCCTCTCCACACTCTCTGCCCCATATGGGACTTGGTGTAAAGATACATACAAGATACAAACAAACTTTGTTTATTAATTAGGATAGAAAAATACAAAAGAGATATTAGCAACACTTTAGCTAACATACGTTTATGAATAAGGGGGTAAGGAGGTTTTTCAAAACCGTGATGGAAACGGTTATATATACTACTATCTGACCCGGCAAACTTCGTATTGCCTCAGAATGAAAATATGACACGTGTCAAAGGTTTGATAGATACGGACTATTTGTATGGGAAAATGAAATGGTGGTTTTTACTATTTCCCTTTAATTTCTTCATATTTTCTTACCTTTTAAACATTCCCTGGACTTTCAAAAATCATTCAAAATCAATATTAGCCAAATCGGTCCAGCCATTCACGCGTGTTGCCTTGACCGAGAAAAACGGGTTGCATTTTTATATATATAGATATAGTAATGTATGATATTTTTTTTTAATGATAAACTTTGTACTTCATTTTGTTTTTAAGATTTTCCATTTGCACCTTCCACGACGCTGTTCTTCTACCCAAAGGTTGGCTGTCAGAGAATGCCTTGTGGCATTAAGCCCGCCTTATGTACTGAGTGCGTTAAAGTGTAAATCTATATATATAAAAAAGCAACCCGTTTTCCTTGGTCACGGCATCGCGCGTGAATAGCTGGACCGATTTCACTAATTATTTTTTTGTTGTATTTCTTATTATTAGAAGAAGGTTCTTAAGGAAAAAAATAAAAAGAAAATCACTCAGAAATATTGAAAAATATACATTTAATTTTGCATATTTGCAAAAACGCGCGTAACGAATGTCAATGTCATTCACAGCCATAGACTATCTTGAAAGAGCATCGTTTGTTCGGAAACGTGATTACTTAATTAAATTCGAGCATTATATATGTATAAAAAATAAATTGCTGTTCGTTAGTCTCACTAAAACTCGAGAACGGCTTTATTTACAAAATAAATACAAAATTATTCATAACCAAAATTAGCCAAATCGGACCGATTTGGCTAATTTTGGTTATGAATAATTTTTGGAAGTCCAGGGAAGGTTTAAAAGGTAAGAAAATATGAAGAAATTGAAGGGAAATAGTAGAAACCACAATTTCATATTCCCATACATATAGTCCGTATCTATCAAACCTTTGACACATTATTTATTCATTGTCAGGCAATACGAAGTTTGCCGGGTCAACTAGTAAGTAAATAAATATACTTTTGTGGGTTGAACAGTCTTTAATGTGAATGATGTCAGTCTGCCTGCTCGCAGTGGTTGCAACAACTTATAGAGCTTACCAAAGGCTTCATTGTTGCGAAATAAAACGACCAGAGAAGTTAGTTTAAGGACGTATTCAAAGAATGACGTCTCCGCAGATAAATCAAGTTGGTCTGCCTCTAAGTTTTTTTTTATGTAACAGAAGTGGTAAACAAACATGCAGTTCACATTGATGTTAAGTGATGACTGCAGCCTATAGACACTTACACAAAGACCAAGGTCAAAATGCAGATGCGTTACCACTCCTGAGGCCTAAGGTGTTATACCTCTGTGCCGGAAATTACAGGGCCGTACATTACTACCTGACCGGAACATGATAGTGCTGAATACTACCATTTAGCGGCAAGTATATTAGGTAATGCGGTGGTGCCTACGCCCGCGAGCTCTGTCACTGGAGCTCTACCAGTGGTTGCATTTCATAGTTATGGTACGCAAAAGTCACTACTGTCTTCGCCATTACAACGCGCCGACGGGTTTCGCGCCGCGCCCGCTTCTGATCCCGACCCTATCCCCGGTCCAGCGAGGCGGATGACATTCCGGTTATCACCAACCGAATGGAGTAGAGCGTAAGTTGCACCGCCCATAATCGCATGTCTCATATGTCTCTCCGAGTCTAAGCCGAGGCACGGACCCGCATGGGTCACCCTTAGGCAGTTGCGCTTACTTTTTGCTTAGGCTGGAGCGCCTTCTGCGCTCGCCGATTGCCCGGTGAAGTAGACTAGTGCCGTCTCGAGACAGGCCGCCTACATAAAGACCGATGCAAAAAAAAAAACAAGTACTGTGTTGCTAAAAAAAAACGGCCGGCGCTTGGTGGTTGTATTTTAGAGCTATCATTGTGTATGCAAGACATGCTTATATATGGAGAGAGCCTAAAAACAAGCCAAAACACCATGTTGTAATTGTTTTAAAAAACGTTCAAAGTCTGAAATAGCAGTTGAGTAACAAACATTCAAAGTCGGTACAACACTGGCGTGAAAACAGCAGTTAAATTACCATTTTCCGATAATTAAAGTTGTATTTGAATTCCCTACTTAGTTATCACGACAATTTGTTACATCGACCAATAAACAAACATCGACAATTACTAACAGGGTCTTAAACAACAACCGAGATTAAATCCCGTTTGTCTGAATCTGCGTTATGTCGTCGATGGAAATAGAAAGAAAAGAGAGTTTTGTTAGTGATGTTATACTAGACATTTTTTTTAATGTAATTTAAGTGCCAAACAAGCGTGCAGTTCACATTGATGTTAAGTGATGACTGCAGCCTATAGACACCCACACAATGACCAGAGGTCAAAATGCAGATGCGCTGCCACTCCTGAGGCATTAGGTGTTATGCCTCTGTGCCGGAAATTACAGAGCCGTACATTACCACCTGACCGGAACACGATAGTGCTGAACACTACCATTTAGCGGCAAGTATATTAGGTAATTAGGTAAGAAGCGCGCATGGCCCAGCGGCTGGTGTAGATCGTAAGCGATCTGCTCGGTTAAGCACTACGGGCGCGGTCGGGTTGTGTCATGTGTGACCGCTAGTGGCAAATTAAATGCGCGTTTCCGTGCTTCGGAGGGCACGTTAAGGCGTCGGTCCCGGTTGCTATCGATGGATAGCAGTCGTGAAACCTTGTCGGAGGCTTTATGGGCGGTTTGAAAACATTCGACAGTGGGTTGGCTACTAACCCACCCCCACCTCCGACAATCCGCATTGGAGCAGTGTGGTGGAGTAAGCTCCAGGCCTGCCCCCAAAAAGGGAGAGACTCGTGCCCAGCAGTGGGACGTATAATGGGTTGCCATTATTATTATATATTAGGTAATGCGGTGGTGTCTACGCCCGCGAGCTCTGTCACTGGAGCTCTACCACCAGTACAACGCCAACCAACTAGCGGCCCGCCCCGGTTTCGTACGGGTGCAATGTTACCTGCATTGCTATTAGGTTTCATAATAGAATTGTTTTTATTATTGTTTCGTATTTACGAGGATTTAAATTACCAAAGCTGACAGCAAACATCACTTAGTTTTAGACAAAACTGTCTGTGGCTATAAATATCTTTACACAAATTAAAGATCTTTCTAAACCACATTTAGGCTTGAGCGCCTTCTGCGCTATCCGATAGCCCGATGAAGTACCGTCTCAAGGCGTGCCGTCTACATAAGTCTGTTCTAAAGAAAACGAAGGATTTGCTACTCTTGAGCCAAAAATATATTATACTCAACTCACAAATTGTATAGTCTACTGATAACTTTACAATTTCTCTTAAGTGTAGTCAGTGGCGGACTAAGATGGTAAGAGGCCCGGGGTGGCATAAGGAGGTCCTAAGACCCCCGCCCAGTTCTGGGGTTACAACCGTTGACCTCCAGGCAAGAATATTGGGGCGTCCTATTTCTGACATTTAAGTTAAATTAAGGAGCAAACCAAAACGCGCTAGCAAAAAAAACGATACATTCCTTTGTACTAAAAATTTCTTAAATTGGATGTTAATTTTTCATGATTCAGTCGAACTGTGTGGAAGCCCTCAGAACCGAAGGCCTATGGCGGACCGCCCCTGCCACTCCCCCCACTCGCACTCCCTTAGTCCGCCATTGAGTGTAGTTACTAAAATAATCTTCTACAATCTACAAATGGCAACAGCTCACCCAAACTACCAGGAGAGACGGAGTACCTAAGAGCAACGTTTGTAGCTTGGTTATTTGTTTCACATAATAATATTATACAATTCAACTAATATTCTAAGAGCCTGCGACGCCCAGACCTTCGTTATATTATAAAACCTGGAAATTCTTCTACATAATATGTCCCCTATACAGGTATAAGCAAAACCAAAATATGTTATATTAAATAATTGTACAATATTGTCTGAAATACCGGCTTCGGTGATAACAATGATACGAGTATCTAGTGGGAAAGAACATGTGTCAATCAATGATTTGTAATAATTGGGTAAAGTTTTTTATCATAGATCTGATATTTATGTGCAAACAAGAAACAGCTACGTTATGTTTAGAGGGTAATTGACTATAAAAATAGTTTAAAGAGTCGCAATTACTTATTTCTTTTATTTTGAGTGTATCCATTATTAAACTAATATATATATAAGTTATATAAGTTAAAATGAGAGTTAATTTATATTGAGGTTTATACGTTAAGCTTTTCAATTAGATCGATATCTAGTATTGATTTTTTGTAGTGTATTTTGCTGTTATTTGTTTTTCGTACACATACCTTTCCGTCTAAACCATATATATTGAAAGTTTGCTTGTAGTTTCTGTTTGGCGTTATATAAGATAGACTTAGTGTGCTTTGTTAAAGCGTCTCTAACATAAACTCCATTATCGACTTTTTCTTTAGGCACTTTCGGTGTTATTTTTCCTACTGTTAATCTTTTTTCTTTACTCGCCGTTATCCACTCCATTTGGTTACTTTTCTGTTTCATTTCAACTGTTATAGGGTTAGGATTATTTTTACTGCCCGAGATTCGACGATACGATTGGATTCCGCATTCATCAACCTCCATATTTACGGCTATAGTAGAGATCACCTTGGCTATATCCTTGGGAGAAATTTCGGGCAATCCAGCAATTTCCACTGATTTTGAGAGTTGTTCCTGTTCGAATTGCTTTAGTCGATTTTCGAGTACAGCAACACGGAGTTCTAAGTTTTTGTTTTTATTGTTTAGGTCCTGGTTTTTATGTTCGAGTTCATTGATTTTGGCGTCTTGTGTTTTAATATAATTTTCCATTGTGCTAATTTGATTGCTTAGGAATTCTAGAATCAGAATCAGAATCAGAAACTCATTTATTCATTTAGGGTGACAGGCACCTCTTATGACACGTCAAAAACAAAAAAAATAAATTAAAGCGAATAACAATTGATATACATGTCAAACAAGATAAAAAATATATGTAAAGTCAAGAATATCACTAAGATAACACTAAATGTCATAAACTAATGTAGAAAGTATATCAGTAAAATGTCTCTTTTCCCCTTTACAAACTGATAACAAAGAGTAAAAAGAAAAGAAAAAGAGTCATTCTTTGTCATTCACCGGCAAAGTTCCAAAGGCCAATATGATCTGAGAAAAACTTGCCGGAAAAAACTCAGTCGGCTCTTTTAAAAATATCTCTTAGGCATATTTTTACAATTTTCCATAATTTAAAAAGCTTAAAATTAACAATATAATATCAACATTACACTTTGATTATTACATTTAACACCTTTGTGGAGCTAGATCAGCATTTAGCCAAACATTTCTATCCTTGACATAGTCCTCGAGTTTATAGTAAGCATTTTTACATAGAGTGCGTGCACTTTTAGAGACATTTCCATGCTGCCAATTTCCTCACGAAAGGTTTTTTTGATTTCTCTACTGATGTCCTGAACCAATTTATGTGTGTTAATAGATGGATGAGTGTTAAAGATTGTGCCGGAGTCCGACTCGTTGTCAATGTCTTCCGATGGGAGTATGAATGACGTCCGCCGTGACATATTTTGTTGGCAATTTTCACAACTCCACTCTATGCCGCTCGCGTTTCGCAGGGTATTTAGCTGCTTATTCGATAGTTTAGTACATTCCGGATCGGCATGCACCACTATATTACAACGACTACATTCTAAACCTGGCGGTTTCTTAGTAATATTTTTTTTGCACGCTGAACACTTTTTGAGAACCATATTAAAATAGTAGGTAGGATCACAATTTCGTTATACTCGTACAAAATACACAACCGTGCGCACCGAGTGTTTGACGTAGAGTTGCCTGCCAAAGCCACCGCGATCCAGGTTGTATATTTTGGTTTTGATTATACCTGTATAGGGGACATATATAGAAGAATTTCCAGGTTTTATAATATAACGAAGGTCTGGGCGTCGCAGGCTCTCAGAATATAACAATATGTCGGAGTGGAACCTGAATGTGACTGCTGGCGCCATCTGGTTTGTCGGAGACGTAACCTAATTATGACTAGGGTAGATTGTTCAATAGAGAATTCTAGGTGGCGCCACGGTCGGCGTAGGTTCTTGAAATTGTTATCTTAGAGGGGATAGTTACTAGCCGATATCGGGTTTATAAAGGCTAGAAAATAGTTCATGACGTTCAGTCATAGAGTAACAGTCACACAGTTGAATCGAATTATTATAGCGCAGTTATGCTGCCAGTTAGTGTTAGTGTTAGTGTAGTTAAAGTGATATAAAGCGGGTAGTCCTGAACTTGTGATAGTAGTACTCGTAGTATCGTATCCTGATAAATATGGTTGCCCGGTCCGAAGGGTTTCTTGCCCGTTCTTCCCTGCCGGAAGTAATCGAATGGGCGGATCTTTGGCAATATACGACTTTATTCTGCCAACCTGTGCTTTATTTCATCATCCGCTCGAGTACCCACCTACAGATGCCCACAAACACGAGTAACATGTCGGCTTATGGAAAGACACGCCCACAATACTACCCATATGTCCTGACTGGAGAGGTCTTCATGCCGATATATATAATATAATAATAAGCAAATACACCAATGCTCAAGGAGTTTGGTTTGTACTAAACACATCGTAGAATTTCTTTCTTTTATAGCAGTTAACCTCAAATTACCAGGAAACTAGGAGTGCCCAAGAGCTACATACGTCACATTAATTTACAATTCAACTTACAATTTAATAAGCAAATACACCAGGGCTCAAGGAGCTCGGTGTACTAAACACGTCGCAGTAACAGCACAGGTTAAGACTGTTTACTGAGCGTTACACGACTGAGTGCCCGCTGAGCTGTTCAAACATTGCGTTCAAAGGAAATTTGTACACGATGAAACATACTGCTGCAAGTTTTATACATAACCGCTGCGGTTATATTTATAAAAATAATATTTATATTTTAAAAACCAATGAAACTAAGTTCGAGAATGCAGGTTTGCAATAACTAATGTAATCTTAAAGATTCTTAATGGAAATGTTCAGCGCTGGCTGTCATATTTCGATGAGTTATATTATATATTCAGTTTCAGTATTAATTACGTCGTAGAAACTGTTTTTAGTGGCAACTTATTAAATTTCAGTATATGATAAGTAGGATAACATTTTTCAGGGCTGGCAGCGCGTCGGTGACTCCCCTGATGTTGCAAATGTTCATAGGCGACGGTGACTACTTTCCATCAGGTGGCCCGTCTGCTTGTCTGTCAATCCATATGACAAAAAAAATATAGCGGCTGGTGTAGATCGTAAGCGATCTACTCGGTTAAGCGATACCGGCGCGCTCGGGTGTGTGATGGGTGACCGATAGTGGCAAATTAAAATGCTTGTATCCGTGCTTCGTAGGGCACGTTAAGCCATCGGTCCCGGTTGCTTTCGATAGATAGTAGTCGTTAAACCTTGTCGGAGGCCTTATGGGTTTGAAAACATCCGACAACGGATTGGCCACTAACCCGTATCTCCACCAACCCGTATTGGAGCAGCGTGGTGGAGTAAGCTCCAGGCCTCCTCCCAAAAAGGGGAGAGACTCGTCGCCCAGCAGTGGGACGTATCGAGGATTGCCATTATTATTTGGCACCAATAACCTTAGTGCGAGAATAAGATCACTGAAACTCTACCATCAGCTAAAACCTCAACTGTCAGCGCCGATAGAAACAAGAATCTAGCGGTTCTATACGCAATATGTTACCGTGTGTACTAATAACAGGTAAGGGATGAAAACAAAGACTTTAACATAAGAAAATATTTTATTACATTCTGACATTAAACTGAAGTAGGAAAACTGTAGGTAAGTTGTATTTTGAAGCAGTTATAACTTTTTTTATAGATCATTAGTTTTCATTTGTATAAATAATTAGTTTTCATCTATTATATAAAAATAAGTCGGGTTTTCCTTCCTCACGCTATAACTCCTGAACGCACGAACCGATTTTCACGGTTTTGCATTCGTTGGAAAGGTCTCGGGCTCCGTGAGGCTCATTAAAATTAAAATTAAAAATTTAAATAGCCTTTATTCACGCTGAATTATTATGACAATCATACAAAATAATATGTAACAATTACATTTTTTGGTATTTTTACATATATTTTCTTATATTTAATTTTATTTATTCTTTTATAAATATACATGCATAAGTAATCTGTAAGTATTTTTTTTCAATTAACTAATTTAAACTTATATATATATATATATATATTTTTTTTTTAAACTAATAACAGTAATATATATATAAGTCTGTTTTACTACATGAAAGAAATAAACCTTGTGTTGCTGAAAAGAAGATTTATTGTTAGTTTTTTTTATACAGAGACTATTTTATTTAGGTAATATAAAACAATATGAACTCAAACCTGAAAAGAAGAAACGACAATGAAAGTTTATTCTTTCACTTTTAAAACATAAAATAATATAATATTAAAATTTTCATTGATTATCCAATTGTCCATCAACTCGTATTTAAATCTGTCATCTGACATTCTGAATTCGTTTCTTCTTTAAAATCAGACAATTAAAAAGATAAAAACTATAACCAAACTTCATGGTAAGTAAACACACAGAGTGCGAAGAAAGAAATAGTATTTCTTTACATATATTTTTATGCACATCTCACGAATGCATTTATTTTGTTGATATTTAACTATAATTTACAATTTGTTACACATTCGAAATCATTTTTACTGAATAAAAATGATTGAGGCTTATAGCAAAGAAAATTCAGGATTATAAAACGACATCCACGCGGGCAAAGCCGCGGGCAACAACCAGTTTGTATATAAAATAATATTGCAGTTAATTCTCTTCGAAATTTAGCAGAGTTGATAGGTTAAGTTACCGGAAATGTGTTTAACTTAGAAATAATTATTACTTCGTATACAATTTCTGTGAAATGTGTGAAATTATAGTTCAAAGGAAGCTTTGGGACCACACCTTGTACACTATATTTGAGGGAAGAAGCATAAAATACTAAATCAGTTTTAGAAGCTATTCAAATCGTTTATTATACGAGTACCTTCAATTAACTGTAGTAAGAATATTTCAAAAGAAGAATATCATAGAAGCAATATGGTGACATATTGTTGACATACAAATCCCTACTAATATTATAAATGCGAAAGTAACTCTGTCTGTCTGTCTGTTACCTTTTGACGTCCAAACGACTGAACCGATTTCAATGAAATTTGGTACAGAGATAGAGCTGACTTTGAGAGAGAACATAGGCTACTTAGTTATTTATAAAACGACATCCACGCGGGCAAAGCCGCGGGCAACAGCTAGTATTACATAAAATAAATATTGCCGACAAAAAAACAACGACTCAAATAATTTTTTGAGTGTTTGTCATGATTTTACGAACCTATTTTCATTTTATCTTTTGATATAGTGTACAAGGTGGCGGCCCAACCTGGAACTTGTTCTTTAATTAATACCTCAGCGTCTACCGTGCAGTCAGTCAACCGAACAAGGGTAAAAAGCTTTCTAATAAGGTGGTTGTAAGTGCGAGAACGCGAGGTGGGCAGCAGCATCCAGTAATAAAACTCTTACTTGGATTGCCAACCTACATGCCAAGTGTGACGATTATGACTTATATGGTGGGGCATCTTTGGGGGAAATGTTTGTCCAGCAGTGGAAGTCTTTAGTCTGAAATGATGATGAATAAAGAGATAATTGATTTGAGATTTTGTTTTGACGAATATTTTTTTCTTTTTCTTCTTATCAAATTTTTGGAAGGAAGGAATTGAAATTTTTATGATACGTATTTTGACTGTATTTTTATCACAATTTTAATTAATATAATATCTGTTTTACTTAATGTAATAGTTATTCACTCTAACTCTAAGCAATTATTAATTCTTGAATTTCTTATTGACTTTTCGAAAATGGTTGTTAAATCTTACTCGAAATAAAACATTTTTTCTTTCTTTGAGTATTAATCACGTACTATGCAGGTATAAATTCGTAGTTTAATTTTTTTTAGGGTTCCGTATCTAAGAGGTCAAAACCCTATTACCAAGCCTCCGCTGTCTGCCTGTCCGGTCCATACGTCTGTCTGTCACTAGGCTGTATCTCATAAACCGTGATGGTTTGAAAGCTGAAATTTTCACTTATTATGTATTTCCGTTGTCGCTATTACAATAAATACCGAAAAAAAAAGGAATATTAAGGGTTGGATATATAATAATATAGATATTAAGGAAGCTCAAAAATACAAAAAGAACCCTCTTTTGTATGGGGAAACCCAATAAACGTGTTTTTTTCGTATTTTTGCAGATGATGGACCCTTCATGCGCGGGTCCAACTCGCACTAGGCCGGTTTTTTTTGACTTCTCAAATTCTTAATTTTATGGCTCCCTCGTTTTGTTTCTGATATTGTGTTGTGCAAGCCAACGAGTAAAAGTTTTTCTTTTTTTCAACAAAGCCTATATAAAATTAGCGAAAACATAAATTGATTCACACGAGGGACCAGAGTTAATGTGGTTTTCAAACTATTACCAGATGTTTTCTTTATTTATGACAGTTCCGTACTATTCGGTTATTTATATGTGAAGTTTCATCCCCTGTGATGGGGAGGGTTGGCCATTAGAGAGGACGTTTTATTGTAATGGTGACCTTTTGGCCGTGATCAGTTGTAAAGTGTTTTTTTAGTCACAGAAATCGGAAGGCTTTAAAATCTTATTTTTATCATAAAATCACATACTTTGATATCTCTCACTTTTAAATGTTTAGATTATTTGATTTTGAGGTCCTTCAAAATCAAATAATGTAAAATTTAATAGTATATGCTGGTATGTTGATTTCTCGTTGCTCGCAATCAGTTGCGCAGCCATTACTAAGTGTAATACTATTACCAATTTTTTGACGTGACAAAGTCTTAAATTAGGTTGCGGCTCGGAGTCACTCATGAAAAAGTGTAACGCCCGGTAACGTAACGATGAGTCACCAAACGAGAGAGAGGCCTGCCGGACCGGCGAATGCCTTTCTACCGAGAAAAAGACGTTGTCACGTAAAATCTTTGGCCGTAAAACCGACTTTACAGGCAACCAGTTTTTTTTTGTCAAATATTCTGAGAGGGTGTGAAATGTGCCCAAACAATGCTCCTATCCAAAATTCAGACGATTCCGAATATGAGTAAGATCGTAGCGACCCTTTATTTTTTTTTTAAGAGCCACCCTTTATACCCGTCCCTATATACAAACTTTGACCATCCATCTATATCGGAGATACATTTCATCCGACAGGATGAAATGTATCGTACGTAATATTTAATGTACAGAAGGAGATCGCCAGAGCGCGTCAGATTAAGATATCTTAATCTTCTCTTCTTCTTTCTCTTCGTCTTTAATTCTTAAGATATCTTAATCTGACGCGCTCGAGTAAATACAAAAATAGCATCCTGGGTTCCCATACCATCGCATATGGTCTTATATGAGGTGGTGTCTTTATATGAGGCTACCAGGGTAAATACCAATTCAAAAATGCGACCCCACTTTCATTACATAAAAAATATTTAGGTACAAAAACAATTTTCTTTGACCTCAATCCGTTCCCAACTTTACCAAAGCTGGGATAGAACCCAGTTCCTGAAACAAAAGAACTCGAGGCAGCTAGCAAACAGATACAATATCGGACAAACTAACTAATATTGAATGGTACGAACAAACTGCAGTTGGCCGCGCCCAAGTTTCTAATCCGCGATAGTTTCATTTGCAATATCAAAATCCTTTATTACACCGAAGCGAATTTTTTAGAAATCAATTTGCGATTCTCGGCGTGAAAATCGAAAATAGTTATAACTTATCAATATGCGAGGTATTCTGAAAATGTTTACACAAATGCTATTTAAAAGAGAAACAAAGTGTGTTTTATTTAATTAAGATTTTGTAAACGACACTCCAAAAATATTTTGGAAGATTTATTGCACATAGATTACACTTAATACACATTATAAAATAAAGCTGCAATGCAAGGAAAATGAAAATTTGATTCAAAATGTATTTTTAACATAGCTGTTCAAAAAATCGCAAAAGTGTTACAATTCAGTAAAAAAATATAAAAATGAGTGTATTTCTTGCCTGCAATATTCCGTGAATTATGTTTTTTTTTATTATCGATGCAAAGTGTTTCCTATATTTACAAAAACGTGTGTAGGGTCACGTGCATTGTAGGATTCCGTTAATGTAGGTATATTTTTTACGACTCTGATGATAATGGTGATTGTGTAGAATGTGTAGATATAATAGTGTTAATTAAAAAAATGCAATAATTTGGAGATTAACGTTATTTATATTAATAATCATGCGAAACTCTGAACAGGTACTGATTAACAACTTGAAACCATAGTAGGTAAGTTGATATAGAGTAAAAATACCTGTCCATCAATATATTACACTTAGCTATAGGAAGGTGGGCCTGGAGTTCATATCATCCTTTACCTCCATAATATTACGACGACCCGGTTAGTCGAGCGGTGTGAGTTGACCGTTTGATTCGAAGGGTCGCGGGTTCGATCCCCGCACCGGGACAAATATTTGTATGGCCTACAGATATTTGTTTCGGGTCTGGGTGTTTGTGTATGTGTTGTATGTGTACAACGGCACCCACGACACAGGTTTATACCTATTGTGGGGCTGTGAGTGTAAGCGTATTTTATTTATTTATTTATTTATTTATTTATTACACTTCCAAATTCTATTTCGGTGTAACAGACGGCCCAGTTTAGGTGCTTGCTATTTCAAAGTTGGCAGGTTATCGCATTACCAACATAATCAACTCAACGGCCTCAGAATGGCTTTGTTAGAATAGCTATTCAAATCATAATTGAAACTACCAGTACCAAGTGGTTAACGGCCGCTTCAGTTTCAGTTTTAGTGATAGAATAACAACAATAGATTTTTTATGTTTTTTTTGTCGCTACTGCCACCCCAAGGCAATGCAATAAATGTGAAGGAAGAATTCGACAATCAGGCGTGAACTTCGGTAGATCAGTTGGAAGAACGGTTGAACTAGATTTCCAGTGGTCGCGGATGCAAGTTCCGAGTGGAGTCAATTTTTTCCTTAACAAAAATTTTTCTTTGTTATACCTACAACAAATAGTTCAAACAGAATAAGAAATAATTGTTTTTATATTATTTCGCATTAACACATGCTTGTGAAATATATTTAATTTAAAGAAAAATGGAAAGAAAAATTTGACTTCAGGCGAGACTCGAACTCGCGACCTACTGGGAATCTAGTCCAGCCAGTAGTAGTAAGTTTTTGTCTAATAAAATATATTTCACAAGCATGTGTTAATGCGAAATAATATAAAAACAATTATTAAGGGTAAAAGCGACTTCTTTACGATATTCAATAAACTGAAAAGTCTATTATATCGGTTGCCTAACTGGCATGGTTGGCAATAGATGGCGCTACTGCTACCATAAAGCAAGGCAATAAATGTAAAGGAAAGATTTGACAAATCGGGCAGGACTTCAGTAGCTCAATTGGAAGAGCGGCTGGACTAGATTCCCAGTAGGCCGCGAGTTCGAGTCTCGCCTGAAGTCAAATTTTTCTTTCCATTTTTCTTTAAAATAAAAGAATAAGAAATAGTTGTAATCATGTTTTTCTCTTCTGAGGAACGTCTTAAGCTGATGTAGATCCTTATTAGTCTGTTTTGAAACCAGCGGTAAAGCTCGATTTGCCAAATTTGAAGACACTAACGCTTTAGCAAATTTTTTAAATGAAGAATGTATCTTAGTTTCAGCGAAAATACGTCCTTGGTACGTCGTACGGCTTGACAAAATTTTACACCCAATGACGTTAATACTCGTAGTGCTATGCGGCCGTAAATACGAAAAAATGTTGACCTAGGACCTCCTGACGTATTCGGCGCCTGAGAAGTAGTAACCACCCAACTTTGACATCTCTTGACTTCGCTTCGTATTTATTTATAAGCTACTAGCAGACCCGGCAAACTTCGCTTTGCCTCAGAATGAAATAATGTGTCAAAGGTTTGATAGATACGGACTATTTGTATGGGAAAATGAAATTATGGTTTTTACTATTTCTTTTCAATTTCTTCATATTTTTTTTACCTGTTACTTTCCCTGGACTTCCAAAACTCATTTAACACCAAAATTAGCCCAATCGGTCCAGCCGTTCTCGAGTTTTAGCGAGACTAACGAACAGCAATTGATTTCTAAATATATAGGTGTACTTACAGTTAAAACAAGTATTCTTATTACTTGAAATACTGGCTGACTGGAATATAGTAGTAGAACGATAAAGTCATTCCATATTGCTTATGCTCTGGAGATATCTTATACAGTGAGTAAATTTATTATTAAGATGAAACTTGTGAAGCATTTTCACTACGTTTTTTTTTTCTTGAGCAAACCTTAAAATTATTTGTTTATTGCCTTACATACTTTAGTAAAATGTCGTTCCCAATGACCCTGATTGAAATATAATATATTTTATGCTATAAAACATTAAGTTGCAATTTTGTTCTTTGAGGAATCATAAACTATCACAGAAAAATAACAACTACGGTCTCAAGGGTGGCAACACATCTGCATTTTGACCTCTGATCTTTGTGTGTCCACAGGCTGCAGTCATCACTAAACATCAATGTGAACTGCATGCTTGTTTGCTTACCTTCATAGCATTAAAAAAATCTCAACCTAACGACAATGAAAATGGACCATTAGGGTAACAACACAAACTGTCAGAAAACTACGTCTGTCTTTTTCACATTTGTGGAAATGTGCCTCAACTTACGAATGAAAACAAGCACAGAGCTATAAATATTTGAATTCATAAAGGAGACAAAAAATAGGAAAAACTAATCAACTAAAAGCTGTATAGTTTTGGTCGAGCGCATGTGAAATAAAAAAGTCAACCAAGCGCGAGTCGATGCTGAAATCGAGTTACTAGAGTTCCGTAATAAAGTATCCACAAAAATATAATTTGGATTCAAGGACAGATTTAGTTTTGTCGTTGGAAAACTTAAGTCATCATCATCATTGTCTCTCCAGCCGAAAGTCGTACACTGGCTGGACAAAGCCTGCTCTAAGGTTCCACAATGCTTTTGAGCGTCATTAGGGAAGAATATGCCATAATGCGGCTGGTGTAGATTGCAAGCGATCTACTCGGTTAAACGATACGGACGCGTTCGGGTGTGTGATGGGTGATCGCTAGTGGCAAGTGAAAATTCGCGTTTCCGTCCTTCGGAGGGCACGTTAAGCCATCGGTCTCGGTTGCTATCGATAGATAGCAGTCGTTAAACCATGTCGGAGGCCTTATGGGTGGTTTGAAAACATCCGACAGCGGGTTGGCCACTAACCAGTATCTCCACCAACCCCCATTGGAGCAGCGTGGTGGAGTAAGCTCCAGCTAACCCGGGGGGGGGAGGGGTTAGCTGGAGCTTACTCAATTTACCAACCAATTGGTATATTTATGTGTTCTTGTCAGGTTTATGTGTAGAGTCTCGTAATTGTCGGCACAGAAGCATAACAGTTTTGGGCGCACGAGTAATAACACATATCGATATGTATATTTACTGGTGGTAGAGCTCCAGTGACGGCGCTCGCGGGTTTAGGCACCACCGCATTACCTAATATACTTGCCACCACTATCGTGTTCCGGTCAGGTGGTAATGTACGGCCCTGTAATTTCCGGCACAGAGGCATAACAACTTAGGCCGCAGGAATGGTAACGCATCTGCATTTTGACCTTGGTATTTGTGTGGGTGTCTATAGGCTGTAGTCTTCACTTAATATCAATGTGAACTGCATGCTTGTTTGCCAATTCCATTAAATAAAAAAAATGTAGATAAATATTGGCATATTTTGTTTTAGTGAAGAGGTTTTTAAGTTACACTATCGACTTACCATCAATGTAATGCTTGTTTGTCAATTCATGGCATTAAAAAGTTAAGAAGTTCTCTACAAAAAGACGGTAAATAAATCCTATATGTGCTTAGTTTTTTCTTTTCAAAGTCACGGAAGCGTAAAAGCGGTAAACGCTTATACTCATGTCCGTCCGACGCCTTCGGACTTTTATAACTTAATTAGCAAATTCTAAACCGTGGGTGTGCGAGTTGTTTAACCCTAAGGGCAGGAGGTGAAGGATATTATAAGAATAAATAATGAGAGGCCCTCAGTAGGATCACAAGAATTAACGTGCTCTCTCTCAATTAACTCGGAGTTCAAATTAATTTATTCTACCAGGGGATTTTCCGGTGTGGCCACAGTTTAAGCGTGTTAGAGCGTTTATTATTGCAGAAATAAAAAACTGTTTATATTTGGGAAAGTTCTGGTGATAGAACTCAAGCACATGGGTTATCATGGATCACACCTTATTGTAGGTATTACTACATTACAGTGCTCAACAATAAATATTGCACATCGAGTCTAGGAAGGAGATTTCGGCTTATTTCGGATCTGTAGAGCGTTATCTCTTTCGCACCGTACTTATTTGACGTTTGTCGACCATTTTGATCAAGTTTCGACCTATACCGGACTGACAGGGCTTACGTAGGCAGTGTGCAACAGAGATAACTCTATGTAGCTCTATGTAGAGCTCTATGTAGTCCAAACGAGCCGATCGTCTCTTTCGCAGGCTTGATGTGCAATATAAATTGTTGAGTACTGTAAGTCCTAGGTAACTTGCCACTAAATTGCAGTTTTTTGTGCACCCCTTCCGGACCCTATTAAGTTCCCGAAGGGGTATAATTGTTTTGGTCACACACAACAAAGTTCTCGCTGCTAAAATTATAGTGTTCAATGTTATTGTATCCTGGTCACGAGGTCATGATCGATCTCGAAATTTCTGACATAGAGTTAAAAAAAAATACAATACAACTATTGAAACAATTGAACATTTTGATCGGGTTATGATAAAGCACATTGTTGTTTGATGAATAAAATAGCTTAGTGCAAGAGAGACTCGCGTCGAAAAGGTTCTATACAAATGAGAGATATCCTTTAATACTTTTGATTTTAACATTTCCCTGTATTCTATAGGCAAAGAACTATTATCTGTAAGTATTAATTTTTGTCGAGTACTTTCTGATGGTGGGGTCAAAAGTCTTAGAAATCGGCGTACATGTATGAAGGGAATGATGAAGGTAGACGAGGCACGAGAGGTATGTCAGGACCGAGTTATCTGGCGCTCTACACTCTCTGCCTACCCCGTTAGGGGCCTGGTGTGAAGATACATACATATATATTAATTTTTAGGTAATTGCGCGGCACAGATACTGCAGCAAATTATTAACAGCAGAAACCGAATACCCGTGTGAAAGAAGGTTTTATCTACGCCCAAAATTACTTAGATTCTCCCCCGCTGCAACTGACACCACACCTTTAGGGCACAGTGTTACTTTTTGATGCAACTTTATTTGAGTATATGACATGCCCTTACATATTAACACTTTATAGCACGTAGGGCTAATAAACTATTTTGCAAGTTGAATTTTTTTTATACATGTACGCCGATTTCTAAGACTTTTGACTCCACCATCAGAAAGTACTCAGCATATTTGGTCATGGTAGATCAGTTTTGGTCTTCCTGGCCCTCTGCAACAATCCCCATTTGCATTGTTTATCTGTTTAGTCATTCGTTAATTCGACTTTCTTTCTGTAATTATACTCGTACCACCGGAGCATGCCTTTTTTTATTTTTTTATTTTTTTATGTTATGGAAGTGGCAAACAAGCATGCAGTTCACATTGATGTTAAGTGATGACTGCAGCCTATAGACACCCACACAAAGACCAAGGTCAAAATGCAGATGCGTTGCCACTCCTGAGGCCTAAGGTGTTATGCCTCTGTGCCGGAAATTACAGGGCCGTACTTTACCACCTGACCGGAACACGATAGTGCTGAACACTACCATTTAGCGGCAAGTATATTAGGTAATGCGGTGGTGCCTAAGCCCGCGAGCTCCGTCACTGGAGCTCTACCACCAGTAGAAATGTATGCATTTTACACCGATACTCTCATTATTTAACCTATGAGAAGTCTATAGTATTTATAGTTACATAGAAAACTCGTGATACTACGCCATGGAGAACACGTGAGTCCGATTTATATTATACGGGTTTTTAGCGTTCCGTAGCCAAATGGGAAGAACCGGAAAAGGGTATGGCCCCGTAATAGTTATCACAGAGATATGATGTAGTAATCAAATAAACTCACGGAAAACGGTATTAAAAGCGATTTTATTTAACAGTAATTACATTTGACATTCTACAACAGAGGTAAGTATCAATCAATGGATATCTCAGACAGCCGTCAAATACAGATGACAGATGACAGTCAAGACGACATGTGTCAGGAAATAGAATCGATTATGTCAACTCAACATATAAGAACTAGGTATCAGGGGTGGCAACGCCTCATTTGACCTCTGGTTTTTATGTAGATGTCTATAGGCTGTAATCATCACCATTCATGTGTACTGCATACTTTGTTGCCACCCTTGTTCTGAGACTCTACCACCAAGTAGTGTTGAACATTCAAGCAAATATTACTTGCTACTACAGAACCCTTCGTAGTCGAGTTCGACTCTCACTTGACAGCTTTTTTTATTCAATCCTTTCAGACCCTAAAATTACCTTACTCAAATAAACTATCTTAATGATTACTTTCCAAAGAACAAAATTGATCTTTCAATTAAAACTTCGCAAAGCATTATAGAGGGCAATGTCGGGATGAAAATAATTTAGACACCGATTTTATGGTATTACCACATCTATGCGAGTAATGCGTTATAAGGGGTCTATGCTTTTAAGTTTAAGACGCCTAGAGTCACTCTAGGTATCATTTTGGCGATATTGTCGAGATTGCAGAGGTTACTATAAATTTCTGGTTTGAGGCTCTTTAGTCAGTCTGCACTACACAAAATTATGTTAAGCATTTATTCTACTCGTCTAGCGTACTCGTAGATACCACTTTAAGACGTTTACGCTTTGTTAAAAAGATTGACTTTACCGAATAATTTTGTCCGAAATTACCATCATCAATATCAAAACATAAAACGAGACAGTAAAAATAGAGTTGTGTACATTAACAATTTTGACTAAAAAGTGTAGGGGGCGATAAAAAAAAGTAACCGAAACCAAAAAAATAATAAGGAGCGTTGTCAAATTGAAAATTTACTTCGAGCACTGCTTCAAAACTTTTAAACAGAGTTGAATGCGGTTTACATAAACGTATTTAATTTAGATTAGCTGAGCCCGCGACTTCGTCCGCGTAGAATTTAACTAAATTATTGTTCAGAATTTATGCGGACGAAGTCGTGAGCACAGCTAGTATATTAATAACTTATATTCGAAAAATGTTACTGTAATTTGAATTATTAATAAAAAATTCAATGTTTTGACGTTTTTCTCAGTATTCATCTTATCATTCTTGATGCTGTATGTACATTGATACACGAAAATTGGTGTATCAGTTTAAACGACCATGATTTGCAGAAAAAATATTAACATTAGGTTACAAAAATTATACCAAAATGGTATCTAAAATTTATGCTTTTGAACGTGCTTAGGTATGTTAGGACCGCAATCCGGGTTATTTCAAAGGCTCTCTCGGCAGTTTAATAATTAATGAGCCGATATTGGTTGTGTTCTGTGAAATGAATGGAGTGAGAGAAAATATTTGAATTCATTTATGAAGGAAAATTACGGTAGGAAAAACTTAGGCTGGTTTGCATAGCATGTTAGTTTAACTAACTGCCTCAGTAGCGTAGTGGTAGCAGGCCACTACTATTACGCTGGAGGTCCTGGGTTCGATTCCCGGGTCGGGGCTATCAGAGATAACGGTTTAAAATCCTTTATCTCTGCTTCTATTGGGATTTTTCCATTTTCTGGAAGTTTCCCAGTACCCCGGAGTTTGGTAATGTGCCCGGAGATGGCAACAGGTTCGCCACCTGTTACATGGGCCAAAACGTAACCGGCGAGTCGTGGGTGTTTGCATGTATGACTGAATGCATGCATTTACCTCTGCCTACCCCTTCGGGAATTACAGGCGTGAAGTTACGTTAGTTTAACTTTAACTAATTTTTCGTTAGGTAGAAAAAATGTGGAACTGTTTGAAAATGGTTAAATGACGTCATACATTTAATTTTAATGGTACTGACCGAGCTGCTCTAGTTAATGTTAAAGTTAACCTCGAAATTATCTGACGACCTGGTTAGTCCAGCGGTGTGAGACGACCGTTGATTCGTAGGGCCGCGGGTTCGATCCCGCATCGGACAAATTTTTGTATGACAAATATCTGTATATTTGATTCTAGGTGTATGTGTATCGCTAATGTGGGGCTGTGAGTTTAAGCGTATTTTATTTATTATTTAATCTCATCATCATCATCATTTCAGCCAAAAGACGTCCACTGCTGAACAAAGGCCTCCCCCAAAGAATGCCACAACGAACGGTCCTGGGCCGCCCTCATACAGCGATTGCTTACGACCTTCACCAGGTCTCTGTCAAAGGAATCTGTCAACTCTGGTATCTTTAACAATGTCAAAAATAAGCTGACGCAATGCATTCTGCAGTAACTTTAAAGTCAATGTATTTTTTTTTATAATGAAAGTGGCAAACAAGCGTACAGTTCACAGTGATGTTAAATGATGACTGCAGCCTATAGACACACACAAAGACCAGAGATCAAAATGACGTTACCACTTCTGAGGCCTAAGGTGTTATGCTTCTGTGCCGGATATATTAATTTTTATTTTATTTTATTTTATTTATTAAGAAAAGTTACAAAAACAATTTAAATGTAGCTACAAAAATGCCACAAAACCCTTAGGTAATGGGTTTGTCCTGGCACCTTTACATTCGAAGCTCTAACACTATTTAAATACTATTGAAACATATTTGGTTATAGTTTTACAGTTATATCCAAAGATAATAATTATAAACCACATTATAAAACAACATTTACTTAAGCTAGTTTCCTGGAATAATGGATAGGTATATTACAATATTCTCGAGAGCGATATAAAATTTAACAAGGATAAGCTAATTAGTTATCTACAGAACCTTAAAAATATATACTTAACACTAAGAAAAGGCTACACATACACTATGAAATGCGGTACGGGAAAAGGTGTAGGTACCTATCAGTCCATAAACATGATTTAAACAAAATTAAAAGTCATTGTAATATTAACAACTGTTATTGTAACTTTTGACAATAATCACAACTTTAACAAATATTTTGGTGCAACTGGACCGTAACTGTGTACAGTAACTGTACTTAAAATTATGAATACATATAGTTATTGATTTGGTTTGGGATATTATAAATGTTAGTTGTAACAACAACTGCATCAGTAGCGTAGTGGTAGCAGGCCACTACTATTACGCTGGAGGTCCTGGGTTCGATTCCCGGGTCGGGGACTATCAGAGATAACGGTTTTAAATCCTTTATCTCTGCTTCTATTGGGATTTTTCCATTTTCTGGAAGTTTCCCAGGACCCCGGAGTTTGGTAATGTGCCCGGAGATGGCAACAGGTTCGCCACGTGTTACATGGGCCAAAACGTAACCGGCGAGTCGCGGGTGTTTGCATGTATGATTGAATGCATGCATTTACCTCTGCCTACCCCTTCGGGGATTACAGGCGTGAAGTTACGTAACAACAATGAAACCTTATTTTATAACAAAAGATTTAGTTATAATAATTATATGCCTTTTCAAGACAGACTGTAAGACCTTAATTTTACCTTGGTTTTAGAGGAAATTATACTGCCGTACGACAGTTCTATTTCTAAAACGCATTTGACCGTATATTATGAATGAATGAATGTTAAATACAGATTGAGTGTCGGTTATATTAATTGAATATTAATAGATTCCACACGTTGCTTTATTCGAGCGGTTTTTTATTATTAGTAATCTATATTCTATCGCTGGTTAAATTATTTAAAGCACTCATTTTGATTTAGGTGTCTATGAAATTCATGAGTTAAATTATGTGGTGTTTAACCATTGTCATGACATCAAGGTATTATATAATATTGTTGTATATACTTATCATTAAGTGTCAAATGAGTGTCTATGCCTCTAACTTAAAAAAAATATATGCTGTAGTTTTTAATGAGGACTTTCAATATCAAGTTGGAAGGAGATATTCTTGAAAGATTTTGGAATATGACATATTTAAAAAAAACTGCAAATTTAACTCTACAACTACTCTCTATTACGTAAATAAATTAATAAAGGTGTTGATTGAAAGCCCTGAGATTGATTTGTTTTAAGAGTTCACCTACAGTATTTAAAAATACAATGACTAGGTTATGGTTTGAATGCGGTTCAGTAATTAATAGATTATAAGTAGAATTTTTCACTGAGTAGAAGCCTAAGATCTACCCAAATAGTCATGCATTTTTACTTTCTTGTTTTTATTGTTCATAAAAAAATGCCTTTATAAATATTTGTATGCGAAAACATGTAATTGGTGTTTAGTTTTTAATTAAACCTTTATTTAGACACAAATCACTGTTTGGTTTCCAAAAAACTTAACTATAAAGTAGTAAGTAAGTAATATTTATCTGTAGAGAGTTCATGGACGAGTCCGACTCGAACTTGACCATTTTTTTCTCTCCGGCAAATACAGTCACAATAAGTTAACTTTGCTATCGTTTTGTATAAATTTCCCAAGAACGATGTAATCCCACAAATCACCAACACTCAAACATACATCATGACAAATAAATTATCAGATTTCCAGCTCGGAATCTAGGTACAATAAATATCTAAGCTCTACCAATCAATACCGCCAAATTGCTCATACCAAACTCCATTAGAGTCGAGTGACGAGTACGCGCCAATCTATTGCAACCCAATCCTGATTTAGATGGCTCTTTCATGAATGTTAGGTCAAAATTAATGGTGCACCAATCCTATAAACCTTTTTTTTTAAAACAAGGCTATTTATGCCAGAAAATAAAGATATGACAGTTTACAATGGTATTTCATTAGACATTGCAAGGGTTGCGTATGGACGTCAACGTCAGACGTGTGTATAAGAAATAATAAGACAGTACACACGACTCGGAAAACATGATATTGCTACCACCAAAGTTGGCCAGTAGGCAATTAATAAATAAGTTTAAGTCTTAAAAAAACTAGCGAATAGTGTGTATTTGTATTTGTATTGCACTAATACTGCTGACTTTCTCTTTGAAGAATCGCGGTAGGATGTCAATCCGACACGGTCGGTTCTCCGAGGAATCGGTATTAGACTTCGGCCTAGTACTGGAAATTTCCTCACAGAACAAAACCAATTACAGCTTTTTTCCAAACTGGGATTAGAACCCAGGATCTCAGGCTTCACCATCGCAATTGCGACGACTGGACAAACGGAGCAGTCAAGTATGTTTGACCTGAATCAAGTTGTATAGGCACTGTGTTATTCGTCTTAGAATCGACGACAAAACTTTTAACAAACTAAATATACATTTGCTAACACCGCCAATCCTACAACAACATTAACAAAGAGCCGCCGTAACGTGATAAAATATGTGCAATGCCCAAAATAAAGGCTATTTGGAAGGGAAGTACGTTCGATTTCCTTTATTGCCGGCCATAAAGGTGTTAAGCTAGTAGATATAATAATAAACGGGGCGTTACGAGTTACATCGAGAAAGTGCTACCGTGGTGGGTTGAGGTGAGAAATTACTTTCACTGGATACCCTTGCGAAGAAATTTTATTTGTATTAATTGAGGGTAGGTTTTGTACGTTCATTTCCCAAAAACAGTATAAAAATGTTATTGAATGTTCAAGAAATATTCTTGAGAATTAATAAATATTGTGCAAAGAAAAATGGATATGCAGAACAATAGTGACACATCTCAAAAAATATTAGATATTTTTTTTTTATGTAATAAAAGTGGCAAACAAGCGTGAGGTTCACATTGATGTTAAGTGATGACTGCAGCCTATAGACACCCACACAATGACCAGAAGTCAAAATGCAGATGCACTACCACTCCTGAGGCATTAGGTGTTATGCCTCTGTGCCGGAAATTACAGAGCCGTACATTACCACCTGACCGGAACACGATAGTGCTGAACACTACCATTTAGCGACAAGTATATTAGGTAATGCGGTGGTGCCTACGCCCGCGAGAGCTATATTATTTATAACTCTGCGGAATAGTTTCAATATCACTCTCTAATAAGGTTTGTGTAAACAATCATTTTGACTTTTGGATTTATAATGATACATCACCAAATTAAACTGGTATTGTTTGTTTTCATTAGACTTTTTTAGTTATAAAGTGGAAAACAAGCATACAGTTTACATTGATGGTAAGTAATACTGTTTCCTATAAATATCTACATGAGTCTAAAGATTTCAATGTTGATGCGCTGCCGGAAATTACCACCTGATCGGAACACGATAGTGCTCAAGACTACTATTTAGCGGCAACTAGATTAGGTAATGCCGTGGTGCCTACGCCGCGCTCTTGTCACCAGAGGTCTACCACCAGATCTGTAAATATGCTATACTTTTGGATCTATAGTGATACATCACCAATTAAAACTACTATTGTATGTTTACATGTAATTACCGAAACTTTTCGCTTTGATACGCTTATCTACTTTAATAACATAAAAAAGAGGTATGCCAAGTATTTTTATTTGTAGGTATATTAGTTTACGACGTGTGCTAAATATACGTAGTTGATTTACACGCTTTTATTAGATGCAATAAATAAAATCGGTTTTATTGCTACAGTTATTTTGGTGGCTAAATCATAAACTTGTAGATGTTGTTAAAGATATACGTATTCCGGAAAGTTTATTTCATTTTTGCCGCCTGATTAGTTGAGGACTGTTTATTTATTTAAAAAACGGTCAAGTGCGTGTCGATCCACACGCAGTGTAGGGTTTCGTAGTTTTTGGGTTTGACTAATATAATGTAAAAAATATAAATATTTTCTATGGAGTTGTTCAAAAATTTCGACATTTGGTTGACTATTTCGCACAAACTTGTGATGCCAACTTAGGTGTGATAGTTTTCATTTTAATTTCCTCATATGTAGCTACTATTGCCGTAACGTTTGAATTTCTATCAACAACCGCTTAGTTGGTAGAGTGGGGGACACTTGACTCTAACGAAACTTTGCACTTTAATGCTTAATAAGTCACGAACAGTAAACTAAATTAAAAAATGAGGTTAGTACACCCCTTACATTTTGAAAGACCTATCCAACAATACACTATATAGAAAACAAAAATTAAAAAATATTTACGCGTTACATGTAGGGAAGGTACCCTAAATAAAAAAAAATCTCATGTTTTTATTCCACCATTTTGTCGGCGTGATTAAGGTGTATATTTGTGTCAATTTTCAAGTCTCTAGTGTCAATCGTTTTTTGCGCTAAACCACAGACGGACAGACAGACAGACAGACGAACATGGCGAAACTATATGGGTTCCTTGTTTACTACGGAACCCCCACTATGAAATTCCAAGTTATATCAGCTAACTCGTGTTCACTTATTATATAAGATCCTATGTTATATTATAAACACCATAAATTTCATAAAGGTTTTCTTGTCATCTGTAAATCAAGAACTTTGAACTAAACTACTAGATAGAATTACATTTTACTTACGATTTTGAATTCAGGTGTGTGTTGATCCTAAAATGTTTTTAATATTTTTATGTGAAAGGCTTTATGTGAACAAGAGTGGGTGCGTCTAGTTACTTTAAACACCTCCAAGAATATGTGTCGAATGTTTCATGATTCGCGCGTGAAATTGTAACAAGAAAACTTACATTCGCATTTATAGTATTAGTAAGTAAGTAAGGATGTCACTTTAATGGAGAAAGATTTAAATTGTACACCATCATTTTATCTGAAAGACGTCCACAGCTGGACAAAGGGTCGACCGGACAAAGCTCGACTCGAAAGCCGACGAGTCGGGCTGGACAAAGGGGCAAAAGAATCGACCGCCAACCTGCATGCCATCAACTGGTGGTAGAGTTTCAGTGAAAGAGCTCGAGGACGTATGCGCCACCGCATTACCTAATTTATCTGCCGCTAAATGTTAGTGTTCAGCACTATCGTGTTCCGGTTGGATGGTAATGTATGGCCCTGTAATTTTTGGCACAGAGGCATAACACCTTACAGGTCTGAGAAGTGGTAACGCATCTGCATTTTGACCTACATACAGGTCTGAGAAGTGGTAACGCATCTGCATTTTGACCTTGGTCTGCATTTTGACCTTGGTCTTTACACAAAGATCGATAGGCTGCAGTCATCACTTAAACATCAATGTGAACTGCATGCTTGTTTACCGCTTCCATTACATTAAAAAAACACGCTATGTACATTCAGTCCCGTAGAACATGATCCGAAACTTTTAAAATAAATGCAAAACATCTGGTAAACTTCTAAAATATAAACAAAAATATTAATTCTACTAAATCCCCGAACATCTACGACGCTTGATTTATTCAGATCAAATTCAAACGTAGTATTTAAATTCTGCTATTGCTATCTTCGGGCATATTAATCTTAGCGTTACAGCTTCACATCTTTGAGTAGGGTCCGTAAGATAAGGAATAGTGATGGGCACAGTGCAGGATCGATGAAATGTCGATAAAAATAAAAATCCTAAAATAATTTCTCGTGATTTTGAACGTTATGATGGTGGCAAATAAGCATACAGTCCACTTTGATGGTAAACTTATGCTTATAGTCATCTACAGAAAAACTGGAACACAAAATGCATCTGAAATTATACCACCGCCAGATCTAAGTAGTTTCGAATTCTTTGGTTTTTACTTTTTAACGTTTTAACTGCCTCAGTAGCCTAGTGGTAGTGGGCCGCTCCTAATACGCTGGAGATCGTGGGTTCGATTCCTGGGTCAGGGCCTATCAGAGATAACGTTTCAAAATCCTTTATCTCTGGTTCTATTGGGATTTTTCCATTTTCTGGAAGTTTCTCAGTACCTCGGAGTTTGGTAATATGCCCGGAGATGGCAACAGGCTCGCCACCTGTTACATGGGCCAAATACGTAACCGGCGAATCGTGGTTGTTTGGGGGTTACAGGCGCGAAGTTCATTTTTTTTAATTAATTGCAGTCTTTTTTATGCCATGAAGTCGATAGCAAGCATACAGTTTACAGTAACGTGAACGTTAATTATATTATTTTAAATGTGAAAGTTTCTTTGTTTATATCTTTGGATGTTTGTCCATCAATCACGCCACAACTATCGGACGGATTTTGATGAAATTAAGGGTATTACCTGATTTAGATTAAAGGATACTTTTTAACCCAAAAAAAATGTTTCTGTGTGATGCCGTGGGATGATTTGATGAGTTTCCACAGGTTACGCGAAAAGCGACCTACACGCGGGCGGAGCCGCGGGCATCAGCTAGTTAAGTATAATGGTGTCATAAAAATATTATTTAATTTATTCACCAACGAAATTTTAGGCATTGTCACATCACTAAACGGTCCCAGGTGGTACAAATTGAGGCTTAAACCTCTGTCGCGGGTTTGGGCGATATTTAGAGCTGTCAAAACTGTATTTAGACTGTAATTTGTTTAGTGGTCATTATTTTGGGACTGTAATGACCGGGTTGGAGGAGTTTGTTTTGTTGAATGCAGAAAAACATAGTAGTTAATTATAGTTTTTATAATTACGTATCCATGGAAGATAAAATTATTATTAGCTGATAGACGTCCACTGCTGGACAAATGCTCTATAAGAAGGATAAGTCATAACGTGTTAATACTGACGGCATTTTCGAGTAAAGTAATGATAATTGAAATAAAACTATTTTTACGGATTTATCTCGCGTATATTAAACTAAAATGATTTTTAAAATCAACTCGACGTTTCGGTCGCTTTTCAGCTTCCGTGGTCCCGGGCAGACTGAGGTGACATTTGTCTGACAGAAGTTTGAAAAAATTATACGTAGCTACCTCCATCGATTTCGTAAACGCCTTGCGTAGCGTTCTCTAGCGAGTATTTGAATTTTATCAAACCGGATGTAATGGTTCGGCTTATCCGCTATGTGTTCACAGACTGCAGACCTCCCTGTTCTTCGGTTTTTGACATCAGCAATGTGCTCTTTAACGCGGGTGGATACAGCTCTCTTCGTTTGACCAATATATGAGAGTTCACAATCACAATCTAATTTATAAATGCCAGAATTTTGTAATGGAATATTACTTTTAATGGGTCTTAAATACTGATGAATCTTTTTATATGGTATGAAAACTGTTTTAATGGAATTCTTTTTTAAAAATCCGTAAAAATAGTTTTATTTCAATGAGTGTAGCTCGCGAAAACCTAAGAACATATCAAAATAATGATCGACTATTATTCGTCAACTTGTAAAGTCAACTTAAGTGTGATAGTTTTCCTTTTAATTTCGTTATACGTAGCTAGTATTGCCGTAACGTTTTAATTTCTGTCAATCACCGTTTAGTTGGTAGAGGGGGGTGGGACACTTGACTCTAACGAAAATTGGCTCTTTAAAGTTTCATAAGTCACGAACAGTTAACTAAATTGAAAAATTATATTTCCACACCCGTAACATTTTTGAAAAACCTATCCATCGATATCTCACACTATATTAAAAACGAAAAATAAATTATTATTTATTATTCTATCACTTTGTCGGCGTGATTAAGGTGTATACTTGTGCCAAATTTCAAGCCTCTAGTACTAATAGTTTGCGCTAAACCGCGGACGGACAGATGGATAGACGGATATTGCGAAACAATAAGGGTTCCTTGTTTACTACGCCTAAAAATGGGAATGTGAAAAAATGTTTTGATTTTAAACAGTGCGATATTAAAATTATCACTGTTTTGTTTTAAAGCAATGTCGCACATTTTCGAGCAAACACATTGCAATTTAATGCAATTTAAACAAGCCTACGTATGGGAATCAATTATGCTTTATTTGCATGTACACTGACAGTAAACGTTAACAAATAATGTGTTATATGTTTATTTAGGTGTGTTCGTAACCTAATATATCTATATATCTATCTGTCTATGTATATAAATCAATTGCTGTTCGTTAGTCTCGCTAAAACTCGAGAACAGCTGTACCGATTTGGCTAAAAATGATTTTTGGCAGTCCAGGGAAGGTTTAAAAGGTAAAATATTAGAAAATTGAAGGGAAACAGTAAAAATCACAATTTCATTTTCTCATACAAATAACGTAACTTCACGCCTGTAATCCCCGAAGGGGTAGGCAGAGGTAAATGCATGCATTCAAGCATACATGCAAACACCCACGATTCGCTGGTTACGTTTTGGCCCATGTAACAGGTGGCGAGCCTGTTGACATCTCCGGGCACATTACCAAACTTTGAGGTACTGGGAAATTTCCAGAAAATGGAAAAATCCCAATAGAACCAGAGATAAAGGCTTTTTCACAATTATCTCTGATAACCCCCTACCCGGGAATCGAACCCAGGACCTCAGCGTAGTAGTAGTGGCCTGCTACCACTAGGCTACCGAGGCAGTCTACAAATAGTCCGTATCTATTAAACCTTTGTCACATTATTTCATTCCGAGGCTTTTTTTTTCCGAGGTTTACGGGGTCAGCAAGTGTTATATATATTTTTTCAACACCTAATTATGTGGCTCTGTGTCAGCAGACTATTACTGGTAGTCGAGACTGTAGTGTACATACTGCACCACACAGGCACCTGCACTGTAATTTCCGGTACAGAGGCATAAACCTTAGACTTTAAGAGTGACAACGCACCTACTGAAATCTCTGGTTTCATGTAGATATATATAGGCTACAGTGTTACTTACCATCAATGTGAACTGTACGCTTGTTTACCATTTCATCACATAAAAAAACTCTCCCATATTTTTTTTTTTATGTAATAAAAGTATGCATTGCACACAAGCATGCAGTTCACATTGATGTTAAGTCATGACTGCAGCCTGTAGACAAACACCCACACAATGACCAGAGGTCAATGCAGATGCGTTGCCACTCCTGACGCCCAAGGTGTTATGCCTCTGTGCCGGTAATGCGGTGGTGCATACGCACGCGAGCTCAGTCACTGGAGCTCTACCACCAGTAATGTTGTGTATTAATATTGACTAGACCAGTGATTCCCAAAGTGGTCCATATAGACCCCCTGGGGTCTATGGGAGACTCGATGGGGTCGACGTATATGCGTAAATAAAAATGGGATTTATGGGAAAGTGATATAAGTGTTAGCAAGGGGGTCCACCTAAACTAGTAAAAATTGAAAGGGTCTACAAGAAAAAATAGTTTGGAAACCTCTGAACTAGACTATTAAAATTATTTATTTATTTATACTTTTATGCACAAAGATGGAAAGGCGTACTTAATGCCACTTGGCATTTTCTCCCAGTCACTCAAAATTATCGATGTGGTGGTAGGCTTGTTTGCATACTTCTGCGAATTTCTTTTGGGGAATTAAAGGCATAAATGTAATATTACACATTCGAATTGGCATTGGCGTCGGGACGAGACGACCCACCGCCCACTAGTGGAAGAATTTTCTTCTACTGGAAGATAATTTTGCCGCTAGTGCAGTCAGTCAACCGAACAATGGCGGTCAAACCATAATAATAGTGCGGTAGTTAATATAACAACGGGGGATGGGCAGTAGCGTCCCGCGATAAAACTACCATCACTGCGATCGCCAATCAACCTGCCAAGCGTAACAATTTTTTTTTTCGGGTAGTAGTAGTAGTAATACGGTGTAATAATAGAGACGGTGGCACCATGTTGAACAATTCAGCAGAGCACTCACCTTTGTAGAGACAGTACAACACGCACAGACTCCCAATGTTTCTGCGCAAGCTCAGATGTTCGAGCCAGTCAGTTAGCCCTGGTTTACAATACGAACGGCGCGTCTTTGTAGGGAGTCTCTCCCCCTAAATACCAAGCTGGTATTTGGCTCCCGCTTACAAATGAGAGCAGTATTCCACGTGTAATAATAATGGCAACCCATTATATGTCCCACTGCTGGGCACGAGTCTCTCCCCTTTTTGGGAGGAGGCCTGGAGCTTACACCACCACGCTGCTCCAATGCGGATTGGTATCCCACATCCTCATCAAAATCAAATCATCGGTATTCCACATGTAATTATGGCATATACTCCCCTAATGTCGCACTGTTTTGGGTGGCTTTGGGGAAGGCTTCGGCTGGAGTGATGATGAAAACATTCGAATTTCAACCAATGCTCATAAAATATAAACCATTGGTCGCCAACATAGAGCAACTCGGCCCACCGGTCGCGGCGGACCGGACGGGAGTAGCCATAGCGTTTGTTACCGATGCAAAACAGTCTGTCATTTTTGGGGGGGCGGGGGGGAATACGTCTGACACACTTTTTTTTTATTACGTAATCGAAGTGGCAAACAAGCATGCAGTTCACATTGATGTTAAGTGATGACTGCAGCCTATAGACACCCACACAAAGACCACGATCAAAATGCAGATGCGTTACCACTCCTGAGGCCTAAGGTGTTATGCCTCTGTGCCGGAAATTACAGGGCCGTACATTACCACCTGACCGGAACACGATAGTGCTGAACACTACCATTCAGCGGCAAGTATATTAGGTAATGCGATGGTGCCTACGCCCGCGAGCTCCGTCACTGGAGCTCTACCACCAGTAAAAATGTTTAAACACTACATAAAACGTTTATTACTACGAAACTTTCACCTTGACTTTAACAAAATACATAAAGAATTTCACGCAGACATTAAATATCTGAGCGACAGGCATGGGAGCGTTTGGTCTTGTACTTTGACAGAGGGGAAAGCCTGCAAATGGCTACTCCTCTCTGGTCCACCGCGGCCGGTGGCCCGTGTTGCTCTATGGTCGCCAATTTACAAAACCAAAAGAAACATATCAACTCTTCATAATTTATAACTGAGTCAGCGCTAAACAGTTCAGCGTTGTCAAAACTTTACAAATGTTTTCAAACAACGCTTGAATTAATTTAAAAGTTTTTGATTTATACGACGCTTTCATTTTCGGTTAACAATATTTCCGATGATCTGGAATTTCCGGAAGACGTTTCGTATTTATTCGAAATTATATGAGATGACTCGGCTAAGTAAATGAGAAATACCTGTTAGGTATGATATTGACAGGTCCCTATCAAACATGTAGTGATCGCAAAGACTACATATCATCATAGTCGATTGATGTGATCGACTAGACATGAAGCTGATCTGGGCTCCCATTTGGACCAGCCGTGAGACTTAATCTCTTTTTTTTTCTTTTTTAATAGTTATTGTTTTTGCTTTTTGTTTAATTGTACCTGTGTACCAATCGTCTGGCAATTTGTATCGTCATGTCTCTGTGCTGTCCAAATAAATGTTTTCTTTTCTTTTTCTTTTCTATAATCATAATCATAATCATTTATTTACCAGAATATATCTAACAGAACTTCATTTTTACTGGTGGTAGAGCTCCAGTGACGGAGCTCGGACGTAGGCAACACCGCATTACCTAATACACTTGCCGCTAAATGGTAGTACGCATATTTATAATCTAGAGAATAGATATCCACTAGGTTGTCTATCAAAAAATGGCCGCAAGTATTTTTTATATTTTTTTATTGGGAAATATTTTTTTTACCTTGATTTTTCAATTAGGTATCGTCTACTTCACGGCAATATGTATAAAGACTCTGAAAAATCACGGCAGCCGTTGCGCACTTGGCCGCCCTAACATATTTTCGTTCCGGCCCAGATAACTTTTTGCGTCCATAACGTACATGTAATATTTATACAACGTGTTAGGTATGCACCCTATCCTACTGCCGGCTACCTATGTAATTTTGGTTATATAAACATATTGGTGTACATGAAATGAAGAGATTCGGTTATAAAAACTTCCATACAAAACTTAAATACTATTAATTTAAATTAAAAAATGACAACCCTAACGTTAGTGAATGGAACAATGCGCAATGTACGTACCTACGTGGCGCGCGAATAGCATCAAGCCGTAGCGAGTAGGTACCTACTGTACTAGCGAGTGTGATGACGTGTGAGCGAAGGGAGGAAGGGGCACGCGCGCGCTCTACCCATCTCCCACCCGTTCTAATCGTAGTAAGAAACTGTTTGTTTAAAACTTACCAGTATAAAAGAAGAAGGATGAAACATTGTGATCCTCGTACACATACACACATTAACACTAACGTACACTAAAGACATCACATAGGTTATAAGTTCACATCCAATCGGTAACAAAGGTACCTACATTAGACTAAAGGAAGGGAATGATCCTCATCAGTCCATCTGTCCATCCTACACCACCTGTACTTAGGGAGGGATCTTCTTCAAACAGTTCTAATATGGTCTCATCCATGCCGCCTGTACCGCTAGACCGCTACTCGAGGGTCGACCTTCATGTCTTGGGTGGAAAGAACTCGTAGTGTGAAGCCTGTTCACTTAACCTTGTAAACATGCCCTAGACGGGAGCCTTCGCAAAGTGCCTGGTCTGCCAGACACCATAGAGCCGTCGAGCTTCGGCTAACACACCATTAGCAGCACCCACACAAAGAATCCTGTCATAAAATTCTGCTTTTCAATAACTCACTATCACCACTCACAGCAAATTTTCGCCCGAAACTAAACATAAAATAATGTTTAGTTTCGGGCGAAAATTTGCTGTGAATAATGTTTAGTTTCGGGCGAAAATTTGCTGTGAGTGGTGAAATTTAGTTTTTCTCAATCTCAATCGTGAATGTTGCCACTCACCATTTAGTTTTACACAAATATGATATTTTCGTCAAAAGATAAAATAAATACCAATCTACAAATGTGCCAGGGACCTAGTCGAATGTTAACTAAATCAATTATCATCTAAAGCTTGACAAAAAAATTATTCGTACGTAACTCATGTGTAAAAACTCAGTGATATTGTAATGACTTGAAATTACAATTATGCCTTAAAAAGTAAAAATGTTGTCTAATTTTAGGGAATAGAATAGAATAGAATAGAATAGAATTATATAAGGGAAATTAGCATTCACTTAAAACATTGTTCTACAATATTCCGCTTGTCGGCGAAACCTACCCTTTGAAACGCCGCGCCGGCCCCCGCACCAAAGTATAGGCACTATTCGCAATGCACAGTGTTTCGGGCGTAGCGGCACACGGACAAAAAAATACGAATATGCGATTCGATTTCTTTATTGAAGCGGTTGTACGTAAACTGTAGTTAACGAAATAAAAATGTTTTTAATGTATGTTAAGTTATCCTTTAGCCAATTTTTATGACTGATTGTCATAATTAGACATGAACCTTAGTTACTTTTTTAGTTTAAGGTTTTTCGTATCAAATGAAAATAAATAATGTTTAATAGGCTTAATTTTAGCTATACCTACTTTTTTGAATTTTATTAAAAAAAAATAAAAAAAACTGTTTTAAAATAACAGTATGTGCCTTTGGAACAAAGCGTGGAATATGATAAGATAAAAAACGTCCCTGGCCCAAAAATAAGCAAAAATCGAAAGATACTGAAATGTTTAAATGTTACTTTCCATACATTAAAAACAATTATTCGATTTCATAACAATTTAAGCGCAAGTGGTGCGCTGGTTGTCTGTCTTTTTTCAATAAAAAAACATTGATGGCAAAAGTATGTACTCAGTTAATTGATAATACAGCCATTTCAGCTATGTTCGATATTTTGTCATAAGCTGGACTACTTGGACTAGTACGAGATAATCAGACCACTGTGTAGTCGGAGCGGCTTTATTTGTTAATCGCCGACGACACGCCGAAAGGCGACAAAATAAAATTCCATTGAATTTCGGTTTGTCTTTGACTATTTCCCGCCGTGAAGTAGTGATGTACCTACTTGTACAAAAAAATAAGACAATCGGTTAAGTTAAAAAAATAAGTGAAATAGCAGAGCTCGGGTGGTGAAACGGCAGAGCTTGAGGGTGAAATGGCAGAGCGCAGCCGGAAGTTGTAGAGCTCGGGGTTAAGTAGTAGAAACGGAGGTGAACTGGTAGACCTCGAAAGTGAAATGGCAGAACTCGGACGGTGAAATACCAATCCATTTCACCCTCTGAACTCTGACGGAAACATGGGAGTGAGCCATGTCAGAGAATCATGTTATTTTTGGAGACTCGTATTAAGTCGCTTTTTTATGACAAAATTTGTGGGATTTTTTCAAGCATTAAATAACGATCGCGATGGTGGAACATAATAGTGACATAAGGTTTTAAGGTCGTGAAAACTGATTTTCACGTTATTGTCAAGACTCCATAAAAACTCCAAGTCTCACTCCCCATTACTCTACTGGATCAAATTCATAATCTTCCATGTGGCACAATCCATCATTGATATCGTCCATATGGATGGATACTCATTCAGTTGGAATAAAATGTATGAAAATAATCCAAAAGTAAAACTGATTTCAAACGAAACACATCACTAATTTATTAGTAGGTAGATGAGCGACCTTTACACATTGTTGCAAAATATGAATGAGGTGCAAGCGGGTCGGGCGATGCCACATCCCGCTCGCACCCTCTATGATAAGAAGCGACTAGTGTAGATGTAGGCGTGATTTCTTTTCTGTGTGTGAGTGTTGTCACTGAGTTTATAGTCGTAGCAAATAGCTATAATATTAGAAGCGATAATAATGTTTTTATCTCTTCTGGTGATAGAGGTAGAGTGATGGTTATACCGTTTCATACATTCATACATCTTAGGCTTAATTGCTTTTCCGACAATGTTTATAGGCTTAGATGACGATAAATGTCATGTGTGAGTTTGTTTACAACAGTTAAATTGTAATAACATGAATTCGACGTTATTGAGTACGTATTGTTTGTTTATTAAACTACCTAATATCAAGAACTAAAAATTTTAAGAAAGGTTAAAAAACGGTGGAACACACGTGATGAGTCATTGTGGACTAGGCTGTTAAAACATCAGAATGAAATTTCGTAGGTAGGTAGCCTTAAAATACTAACGGATTACAACAAAGCTACTCGTATCAATAATATCGCATTGCTATATTATCGTAAACAGTAAAGCAAGAGCATTATCGTATTTGACCGAAAGATGAAATTTTTGAATGAATTTTAAAGTTCAATGACTCGATCAGCTTCTGATTAGGGTTTCCGCAATAAAATTTTGACTTACATCTTAAAGTCATCATAACTCAAAAACTACTGGACTTAGATACTTTAAAATAATTTTTGAGCATGTATGCACTCCATAGTATTTTAGGTTTCCGGGAAGCTATGGTGCAAAACTAACCGTTGTATATCAAATTAAAGTTTTTTTTTTTTTGCTGGAAGCCAAATTAACTCGGCCGCAAATAAGAGTTGCTGGCTGTCAATGATAAAATAATTTAATTAATAATACTTGCGGCCAAATTCTGATAGGCAATCTAATGGATTATATTCTCTAGATCAGAGTTTCCCAAACTTTTTTGTGTCGTAGACCCCTTGCCATGTTTTTCCTTGTTGGATAGACCCCCTACTTACCTGATATTGATTTCCTATAAATTTCTAACTGTAGTGAAGTTTAGTGTTAAAAACTTGAAGTAAAAACACATGTTAATTTATACATTTATTAATTGAATTTAAATTAAAACTACTCAAAATAAAATTTTGTATGTGTTAAGTAAAATATACGTAACATTAAATAAACATAAAATAAACTATAAATAAAATAATATAAGCAATAAGTCAATATTTTTAGTGAGAAGGATGAACCTGATGCTTTAATAATAAATTATCAACATTTGGCGTTAATTTTGTAAGGGTTAATCTTAAATCTTCTCGGCCAAAGATGTCCAGTCTGTTTCTTTTTTTCGTTAGAAGATTGGTAACAGCGCTGAACCCCCTTTCCCCTAGGTATGACGATGGAAAGGAAATTAAAAATTTCCTCGCTATATTCCATAATACGGGATAAGGAAATGGTATGTTGTTTTGCAGCCAGAATTGCTGATATCCGTTTTTAAACTGAACCTTAAGTTCTTCATTTGTACTTAGTTCAGTCTGTTCCTCTTGTATTATGACATCCGTTTCTTCTATGTCACCATATGGATTAATTATCCACGGTGGTATTACCATAGTCAAAATATCCTCAAACCTAGATTCAAAATCTGAATAGAGGGCATTTAAATGTTGAACGTAAGTTGGAACGTCATCTTCCTGGCAGCTTGTCTGTGACGAATTGGGGAACTGAGAAAATTCGCCCCGTCCAATATTTTGCAAGTTTAACTCTGGCAAGAAACGCTGATAAGATGGACTTTTTTTTAATCAAATTTAAACTGTCGCCTCGTAATTGCAAATTAACTATATTAAATTTTGTAAACAAATCTGTTAAATAGGCGATGTATGTTTTCCTCTTCGTTAAATTTTCTTTCAAAATCTTATCTTTAGTATCCAGAAATTCTAAAGTAGTCTCCAAAAGTGCAAAAAATCTTGTCAAACATAAGCCTTTCAACAGCCAGCGTACTTCAGTGTGAAGGAGTAATTGATGAAAGTGTTCGTCATTAGTTTCACACAACTGCGCAAATAACCGCGTATTCAACGCGTTGCTTCGGATTCGATTTACTGCATCAATGACCAAATTAAGTGATTCATGCAATCTAACATTCAAATTTTTAGCAACTAAATGTTGTCGATGGATGACGCAATGTATTGCTAACACCCCTGACACATTTTGTTTTAAATAGCTTATAATTTCACGATAACGTCCAACCATGGCGGGTGCTCCATCTGTAGCTACTGATATTATATTTGATAAAGGAATTTCTTTTTCAATTAAGTGATCCTTCAAAACGTGAAAGATTGATTCACCTTTAGTGTCGGTTATCAAAGTTTTTGCGAAGAGCAGTTCTTCGTAGATTTCTTGATTCATAATAAAACGAACATATGCCAATAATAATGTTACATTATCAGGTAAAGTTGACTCATCAAGTTGTATAGAGAAATGGGTCGTTTGCAAATAATTACATAAGAAACTTTTTTAAGCTTCTACTCTGATACCATAAATAAAGTTAAAAAGTACTGTGTAGAATTATGGAAGGAGTTCTTTGATCTACGTTCCCGTGAATGTGGCATCTGGTATAGAACAATACAGCCGGAACCGTTGAGGTCTCCATGGATGACCGAGTGTGCCCTGTCCAGGAAAGAACTTGTCACAATTATGAGACTTCGCTCCGGACATGTGCCATTTAATAAGTTTAAATTCTTAATGAGTCAATCTGATACCCCTAATTGTAGTATATGTGGTAAAGTGGAAGACGTATACCATATTTTGGTTGAATGTGTTCGAGGTGAGGCTCATCGCAGGGCTTCATTAGAAATAGGACATTGCAACAGTGTCCTGGCAGATCCTACTACGGATGACGCCAGAATACCGTTGCAACTATATCAATTGTCAATGAGCTAATGTTGTTTAATTATTTTTTTAAATGAAGAATGTAATTTATGTGAACGTATAGAACGTCATGGTCTTTGACCAAGCTCTTTAAATGGAGATTAAAAAAAAAAAAAAAAAGAAGCTTCCAATATCAGAACTCATTTCATCAATACATCTTTCAACAGTATTGTTGCTTAAGGGAATTCTTTTAATGATATCTGATGCAAGTTTGTGTAAAACAGTTTTTAAAACCTGTTCAACGGGTGGCAAAATTAACTTCTCCCCGATAGTATGCGGTTTTCCAGATTTTGCTATAAGTAACGAGATATTGTAAGATGCCCGCAAACCATCATCATTTCTTTGTGACGTCGAAACGAACATTCTGTCCAGTGTAGGTCTCTTAAATTCATGTTTGAGTGTTTGAAAGTATTTCAAATCTTTCTCGGTTTTATCAGGGTGGCATCTTCTCAGATGATCTTGCAGTTTAGATGGTTTCATAGCGTCATTGGCCAAAACTTTGTTGCATAAAAGGCACATAGACAATTGTTTGTCCGGCAATGATGGAATGAAGCCAAATTTCAAATAATCAACACTGTACTGTCTACATTTCTTTTTAGATTCGTACATGGCATCAGTCATCTGTGGGCAAAATTAAATTATTTAAATAATACAGAAAATCCAGCAGCTGTATATTAAAAATTAGAGATGCGCCGAATATTCGGTTGGTATTCGGTATTCGGCATATTCGGCATCTTTTCCACTATTCGTATTCGGCCGAATTATTTGGTTTTGGTGCTGAATATATTCGGTTCAAATATTTCTACTTTATTGGCTACACGACTCGGTATATAACTACAAGATAAATATTCTTATGTTATTTTATAAGCCAAAAAATCTTGTAAAGAAAGGATGTGTTGAATAAAACTAATAAAATAAAATCATTAAATTACAAATCAACATATATTTTGAAATCTTAAATCAACACATTCTTAAACCTTTAGCCCTGTAGTTAGTTACATGCAGTCAACATTTATTTTAAACCTTAAATCAGAATTTATTTTTTAACTTATCTAACTAAAATCAATCTATCCCGAGCCATTCTAATAAAACGCGGCACGCGGTAAAAATGGTCAACTAAAACCGAACGAACCGGAACCGAAAACAATAAAATGTTCAACGGAACCGAATATTATTCGGTATTCGGTTATTCGGTGAAACCACTATTCGGCACATCACTATTAAAAACATTTTTTTATTTTTTCGAAAACATTCCATAATTCGAACATCTTCCTACAACAATTAGCTCGAATTACGAACATTTGAAGGCGTTTGATAGGGTATTACGAAAGGAGCTGTGGGACATTTTGCCAGAGTATGGTATTGATGGCAGTCTGCTCCGTGCAATACAGTCCACGTATGTGGGCTGTCAAGCATGTGTGCGGGTAGATGGTAACATGTCACCCTGGTTTGATGTTAACATCGGTGTCAAACAGGGTTGCGTGCTTTCGTCTAGGCTGCTTATTATATATCTGGACAAATGCCTCCAGAGGGTGAAGTTGATGGATGTGGGAGTGCATATGGGTGACTTAGTGGTGAACTGTCTGCTTTACGCAGATGATGCGGTAATTGTTAGCTCTACACCATCTGGGCTACAAGCACTAGTCACAGTCATGAAAGAGGATTGTATGGAGAAAGGCTTACAATTGAATGTGGATAAAACTAAAGTATTAGTATTTGAAAGAGATGAACAGAGAACAAATGCAAGGGTAGTAGTAGATGATGCAGTGTTAGAACAGGTTGATGAAATTGTATATCTTGGATGTGCTTTTAGCAAGGATGGTAGGTACACCACTGACATAGAAAGAAGAGTGCTTGCTGGGAATTGCGTGAATGGAGCGTTGGGTAAGCTGCTAGAATCCAAACATCTCAGCCAGCGGGCTCGACTAGCCGTACATAATGCTGTACTTACTCCAACGCTTTTATATGGAAGCGAGAGCTGGGTACGCAGGAAAGAGCATGAAAGTAAGTTGAACGCGGTCGAGATGAGATCTTTGCGCAAGATCTGCGGTGTATCACTCACCGATCGCGTTCGTAATGAAGATGTAAGAAAGAGACTTTGTGTGAATGATAGTATCGGTGTAAAAATGAAAAAAGGCATGCTCCGATGGTTCGGGCATATAGAAAGAATGTCGAATGAGCGAATGACTAAACAGATATACAATGCGAATGTGGATGGTTGCGGAGGCCCAGGAAGACCAAGGCTGACCTACCATGACCAAATAGGTCGAGTTCTGTCTGATGGTGGTGTCAAAAGCCTTAGGAATCGGCGTGCATGTATGAAGAGAATGATGAAGGTAGACGAGGCACGAGAGGTTTGTCAGAACCGGGATGTCTGGCGCTCTACACTCTCTGCCTACCCCGTTAGGGACCTGGCGTGAAGATACATACATACGAACATTGCACTGTAATTATAATACCGATTGCGAAAACTTTTAAAAATAAACTATTAAGGAGTACTCGTGTAATTTTGCATGATTGAATATTAAACTACCAATAACTAAAGTCATGATTGGGGTAATTTGTCTATCTTTGCTAACTACGAGTACAAAACTAAAATTTAATAAAAAAATAAGTACTTACTTTTTTCCAGCACTCTCAAACAAAATAACACCGACTCACTATAATTCGTGTGATATACTATGTGTTATTACTTTTTTAAATATTTTCTTAGCACTTTCCTTTTCAAGATTCAGGAAACGAATAAACGTATTTGTCCCACATTCGTATTTATAGTAGACAAATTGAACAAGTCAGTGCAAGATAGCGAAGCTCTGAGACTGCGACTCTCAGGTTTTTACAAGTTCAAAATGTATTGACGACCACAACCAACATCCTACAACTTACACAATTTTATAAACATTTATAATATTTTTTTATTTCATAGGTACTTTTATAAATAATGTATATGTTTTGATATTATAAGATAGTTACTAAGTAAATAGGTACTATCAGTGTATGTGTTGGGATCCATTATCGTGGACCCCCATTTTCATTTCATAGACCCTCAAATTTTTTTTTCGCTGACGTAGACCCCTTTCAGTTTCTCATAGACCCCCTGGGGTCGATATAGACCACTTTGGGAATCACTGCTCTAGATTATAAATATGCGTAAAAATTTGGTTTGCAGCATATCTGGATGAACGAAATGATTCTGCAGTGGGATCCTAACCTATACGTAAAGCTTGTCAGTCGCACATTCGAAGTTTGAAAACTTGCTCCGCAAAATTGAATAGACAGGTTTCATTTACATAAAAAAACATATCTAGAGAATCCTGTATGCATGTATGTATCTAGTTATTCATTCAACGAGTACAGGCGTGAAGTATTGAATGTATAATTGAGATGAGTTTGTATTAATTAATTTAACATTCATAGTGAATACGACATGGAATTGGTTTCTGTCTACAATTTTAAACTGGATTTGGATAATAAGCCATGCTTTTGCGCTAAACCGCGGACGGACAGAGAGACAGACAGACAGACGAACATAGCGAAACTATAAGGGTTCCTTGTTTACTACGGAACCCTAAAAAAGGAAAGGTGGCTTCAAACTCGAGTTGCACCACACTGAGTTTTTCACACATATTAAACAACCGATCATAAAAACCGTTTTGTTTAATTGCATTGTTAAATAGAAGCGATTTGTTTTTGTTTATACGAGAAACTAATGATTCATTAAAGCGGTCGTAATGATTTATGGTGAATAGTTCATATCCACTTGTTAAAGTGTACCTTTATGGAGTTTTAGGCTAAGAGCTTGCTGTTAAATTTCTAATGACCCGTTTTATTTGTTCTTGGCGGAATCGAGTTGTACTAAAGACTGGTAGTAGAAAATAATAAAAGTTTAAGTGATTTTTTTTTCTAATGATGTTCGCAAATAAATACACAGTTCTCATTGATGGTAAGTGAATACAGCAGATTGTACACATCTAACAGCGGAACAAAATTAGGTTGCGTTGCCAGCCCTGAGGCCCAATTTATTATGCCTCTGTGATAGTTATTAAAAGGCCATATATTACCACTTAGCTGTAACACGATAGTGCTGAGCATTACAATTTATTGACTGATAGATTGTGTAACGCAGGGGTGTATTTGCGGCAATGGTCTTTTGAAATCATTTTGTTGTTCATTTTTTTAAGGGCTATTAATTAATTAATTTATTTATTTATACACTTTATTGTACGCCAGAAAACTTAACAAATTATACAAACAAGAAAAGAAATTAAAGTACAAAAGGCGGTCTTATCGCAAAAGGTGTATCGATTTCTTCCAGACAACCTTTTAGTCAGGAACATAAAGTAAGGAAATTATTTATTTACCGGCAGGGTGTACTGAGCAAAAAAAAATTTAAAACATAATAATATTAATTAATGAATAGATAATTACGAAACGAGGTTAATGAATCAAGATTTGTAAAAAAATGTAGAATAATTAATTTTGTTGGTATTGATGTGGAGAGGCTGGCTGTAAAGCAAGACTGCGATAATTAAAACTAAACCTGTATAATAAAGAATTTGAAACTACATGTTGGTATTCCTCGAAGGGATAGGTAGACGTGAATCAATGCACTAAAGTGTACATGAAAACACAAACGATGAACTTTTTTTAATTTTTTTTATATGTAATGAAAGTGGCAACCAATCATGCAGTTCACATTGATGTTAAGTGATGACTGCAGCCTATAGACACTCACATAATGACCAGAGGTCAAAATGCAGATGCGCTGCCACTCCTGAGGTGTTATGCCTCTGTGCCTGAATTAAAGGGCCGTACATTACCACCTGACCGGAACACGATAGTGCTGAACTACTGACTACCATTTAGCGGCAAGTATGTTAGGTAATGAGGTGATGCCTGCGCCCGCGAGCTCCGTCACTGGAGCTCTACCACCAGTAAAGTAACTTAAATAAATTTGTCTGCACTTACCAAAATAGTTTTTCCATATTTCGATTCTATATATTTCCGTAAAAATCCACTTCCTTTGAAAATACCTTTACAGTCAGTCTTACGAGTATATACGTGTAGTTTAGTTTCTGCAATTTACGTATATAGTAAATTTTCTGGTATTTATATAGTAAGGTTTATGTGAAAAATATTATTTACTTCTTCTTCTTTGTCGTATCCTCATGACTGAGGGTCGTGACCACCAAAAGTAGCTTCCCGGGTCAGTACTCTCCACGCTTCTCTATTTTGGGCCATGTAGATTGCCGTTTGTGTGTTGCAATTAAGAATTAAGGTACTCCAGAAGAATTAAGGTACTCCACCGAGTGGGCTTTCTGCCTCTGCTCCTTCTTCCCTCAACGTGACCTGTTAGAATTAGCTTTTCCAGGTTCTCCGTATCACGTCAGACTTCGTGACCGAAAAAAGAAAGTGATCTCCGTAGACAGATAGTTGAGAGGCGAGTTACAACTTGCAGTTCCACGAGGACAGAGACGTTAGTGCAACGAGCGGTCCATGGGATGCCTAACATTATTAATTAGAGCGTTGGTAATATAGAAGCGAGCTCTCGGACTACATAATGAATCATAAAACCCAAACGATCATGAATATCAAAACGTGGTACTCCACGATTATTAAACAGCGATCTGGTTATAATTAGCTTTTAATTAAAAAAAAACTTAGAGTAATTATGGACTATTATACATATTTTACATCGGATACCTTTAGGTGATATCGGGTTATGGCTAATTTGAAGTAATAAAATAAAAAAGTAATTACTTTTTGATGTAAATAAGCTTGTTTATTATTTTCACAGGTGGTCGAAATCTGTTAGACTCAAGGACGAAGGACTTATGAAGATATGTATAAATGTCGTTTTTTTACGTAATCAAGTGGCAAACAAGCACCCATTTGACATTGATGGTAAGTATACTGTAGCGTATAAACATCAATATGACACTACGACACTAGAGTTCAATGTTGATGCGTTGCCAGTCCTGAGGCCTAAGGTATTATGTCTCTGTGCCGGCAATTACAGGACCGTACATAACCACCTGACTGGAACACGATAGTGCTAAATATTGCAATTTAGGAAATGCAGTGGTGCCTTTGTATAAAGGCAAGGGTTCACGTATGGACTGCACCAGCTATCGAGCGATCAGTTTGATCAGTTTGGCAGCTAAAGTGTATGGGAAAGTCTTAGAAAGAAGAATGAAAGAGAAGTCCGACGGGTTGTTGTGGGATGCACAGGGTGGTTTCAGAACTGGAAGAGGATGTATGGATCAAGTTTTCTCCCTCCGCAACATCGTAGAGAAGCATCTGGCTGTGAGCCAGAAGGTTTTCTGCGGTTTTGTGGATTTGGAGAAGGCGTTTGATAGGGTATTACGAAAGGAGCTGTGGGACATTTTGCCAGAGTATGGTATTGATGGCAGTCTGCTCCGTGCAATACAGTCCACGTATGTGGGCTGTCAAGCATGTGTGCGGGTAGATGGTAACATGTCACCCTGGTTTGATGTTAACATCGGTGTCAAACAGGGTTGCGTGCTTTCGTCTAGGCTGTTTATTATATATCTGGACAAATGCCTCCAGAGGGTGAAGTTGATGGATGTGGGAGTGCGTATGGGTGACTTAGTGGTGAACTGTCTGCTTTACGCAGACGATGCGGTAATTGTTAGCTCTACACCATCTGGGCTACAAGCACTAGTCACAGTCATGAAAGAGGATTGTATGGAGAAAGGCTTACAATTGAATGTGGATAAAACTAAAATATTAGTATTTGAAAGAGATGAACAGAGAACAAATGCAAGGGTAGTAGTAGATGATGCAGTGTTAGAACAGGTTGATGAAATTGTATATCTTGGATGTGCTTTTAGCAAGGATGGTAGGTACACCACTGACATAGAAAGAAGAGTGCTTGCTGGGAATTGCGTGAATGGAGCGTTGGGTAAGCTACTAGAATCTAAACATCTCAGCCAGCGGGCTCGACTAGCCGTACATAATGCTGTACTTACTCCAACGCTTTTTTTATATGGAAGCGAGAGCTGGGTATGCAAGAAAGAGCATGAAAGTAAGTTGAACGCGGTCGAGATGAGATCTTTGCGCAAGATCTGCGGTGTATCACTCACCGATCGCGTTCGTAATGAAGATGTAAGAAAGAGACTTTGTGTGAATGATAGTATCGGTGTAAAAATGAAAAAAGGCATGCTCCGATGGTTCGGGCATATAGAAAGAATGTCGAATGAGCAAATGACTAAACAGATATACAATGCGAATGTGGATGGTTGCAGAGGCCCAGGAAGACCAAGGCTGACCTACCATGACCAAATAGGTCGAATTCTGTCTGATGGTGGGGTCAAAAGTCTTAGGAATCGGCGTGCATGTATGAAGAGAATGATGAAGGTAGACGAGGCACGAGAGGTTTGTCTGAACCGGGATATCTGGCGCTCTACACTCTCTGCCTACCCCGTTAGGGACCTGGCGTGAAGATACATACAGTGGTGAATACGCTCTCGATCTCCGTCACTGGAGCTCTACCACCAGTAATTAATATATATATATATATATATATATTATAATGTACAGTAAGTAATATGTATAATGGTAATATTTAGCACCATTACATTAAATATGTATAAAAAAAAATACGCTTACACTCACAGCCCCACAGTAGGTATAAACCTGTGTCGTGGGTGCCGTTGTACACATACAACACATACAGAAACACCCAGACCTGAAACAAATATCTGTAGGCCATACAAATATTTGTCCCGGTGCGGGGATCGAACTCGCGACCCTTCGAATCAAACGGTCATCTCACACCGCTGGACTAACCGGGTCGTCTAAATATATATATATATATATTTTTAAATTTAATGTAATGGAAGTGGTTAACAAACATACAGTTCACATTGATGTTAATTGATGACTGCAGCCTATAGACACCCACACAAAGACCAAGATCAAAATGCAGATGCGTTACCACTCCTGAAAAACTTAAACCACCAGTAAAACTTAATATATCTTAATATATATAAATCTCGTGTCACAATGTTTGTCCTCAATGGACTCCTAAACCACTTAACCGATTATAATAAAATTCGCACACCATGTGCAGTTCTATCCAACTTGAGAGATAGGATAGCTTACATTACGCTATGACTAATAGGAGCAGCGCAGCGCGGGCGAAGCCGGGGCGGGCCGCTAGTAATCCTATAATATCTACCACCAGTAAGGTAACTACTATAACCCAAAGGTTGACTGGGAGATAATGCCTAGTGGCATTAAGTCCGCATTTATGTACACCATCTTCGTGCATAAAAAGAGTAAATAAATAAATAAATAAATAACCGGTAGAGCTACAGCGTGTTAGTGTTATGCCTCATCAAGACTCTCCACAAGGATACACGAAGGAACGCGAGAGTGTGGACGGTGCACTTGAGTTCACTCGTCTTCCCTCGCCTTGCCATGATGCTCTGAACGGGTTCGGGTTTTGGTCGCGAGGCTGGGAGTGGGTGAGGCAGGTAAATCAACCAGCGGGCAATTGGACAAATCGAGATTGTGGATGGCTAGCTAGAGGCATAACAGTAGGCCTCGAAGATGGCAATAAGTTACAGATAATAATATGTTATTATCACTAATAATATTAAGATAAGTCAAAATCGCTAAGTTTAGACTAAGGTTTTTAAGCTATTGCATAGCTTCTATCGAGGGCCTTGAGCGCGGGGACCGAATTCAGAAATTCCGTAACGAAAAAACCTCACGCTCCTTACTCCGACGGGCACGGAGGTGTGGCTTGAAGGCCGTGCATTGTTTAACGTCGTTTCTTTTCGGCAGTCTTCGACACGCTGTTTGTGTGCGTGCAACTAGACGTATTGTACGACTCTACGAAGCTCGCACGAATCGAGACGAGCTGCTCCGAAATCGGACGAATACATAAGCAGCTGTTTATATGTATTATAAAATAATAAAAATATTTCAAACAATATTAACTTCTATAAATAGTAAAAGAAAAAAAATGTTTTCTTATCGGTCACCATGCTCAAAAAGTGTAACTTCAATTAATTATTTACTATTATCATAGAAAAAAAGAAATACTGCATAAATAAAATAAATAAGTAATTATAATTGCATAAGTTGATACAAAATGCTATGCAATAGCTTTGCCGCGGCAGTCCCCGAATGCCACACGTCGATTTTTTTAAATTCCATTATAACATCTTTGTAAAAATTTGTTGCTTAGTTCTTGAAGATCGAGAGGGCCTTATGGCCTGCATAACAATAAAAAAAGTGAGATGGAAAAATGTTAATAACAACTGTTAAGCCCTTTTAAGTAACTTAAGTTCTTTGCCAAATATGTGGAGTATGCATTTGCAATACATTGTTGCATCATATTGAATGTTGTTGAACTACACTTAATTGTAATATTTTGTGTTTACAGAAATTACAGTAAATACTATATTTCAATAAGAAAATTGTTGCAATAGTTGAGTAACCCTTTTCTTTAATCCCTTTATCTTTGTGGAATATTAACGTTTTAATTCACTCCTCTGGGGATCCCTTACCCCCATAACCTAAACTGACAGGCGGTGACCTAGGTACTTCGTGGCAGAAGTCCATCGCATCAGTAAGTACCTAGTGTTAATAGGCTACCGAGTCATATAGGTAGGTAGGGCGAGGTGTAGCTTTTGCCGTCGGGAGACCGAACCCTATATATACGGCACATTTAGTCATTTAAACATTTATTTATTTATTCTACGATCAGTGGCAAATTAAAATGCGCGTTTCCGTGCTTCAGAGGGCACGTTAAGCCGTCGGTCTCGGTTGCTATCGATAGATATCAGGCGTTAAACCTTGTTGGAGGCCTTATGGGCGGTTTGAGAACATCCGACAGCGGCTTGGCCCCGTATCCACCAATCCGCATTGGAGCCGCGTGGTGGAGTAAGCTCCAGGCCTCCCCCCATAAAGGGGACAGACTCGTGCCCAGCAGTGGGACGTATAATAGGTTGCCATTATTATTTATGTTGACACCGTTAGAAACAAAAAATCGCAAACTAAACCGAACAAAGGGGGTGTAAAGGGGTGTAAGAGGTGTCAACCAACACCATCGAGACCCAAGCCAACCTCACCTGCACGTGGTGCACCCTACTACACAACAAACGAGGCTCTGGCGACCTGCCAACACGCACTGGCCCAGCGTGGCGGGTTATGGTCTAAACCCCCCCAAGATGGAAATGCTGACGAGGAAAAGGCCCCAAGTGCCCGGCGGATCCAGGAGCAAAACCGGCGTAGACGGGCGCTGGTCGAGCTCTGGAGCCAGGGGTGCTAAGAATCTCCGGGTGAGTCGCTTCCGTCAAACGACTTCGGCATGCACAACGGAAAACCGACGTAGGTTATCACTGGTAACATACAATACACGCACGTTAAGGACAGACGAGAGAATTTCTGGGCTGGAAGAAGAATTGAACAAGTTGCTCTGGGACATCTTAGGTCTATCTGAAGTCCGTAGAGAGGGAAAGGAAACGATAACCCTGAAGTCTGGCAACTTGTTCTACTACCGGGAGGGCGACCAGCAGACCCAAGGTGGTGTCGGGTTTATCGTCCACAAGTCTCTCGTTAACAACATTGAATGCATCACGAGTGTGTCGAGTAGGGTCGCGTACCTGATACTCAGAATATTCTAGAGAGATATTACTTGAAGGTCATCCAGGTCTACGCACCGACCTTGGCACACCCGGACGACGAGGTGGAAGCTATGTATGAGGACATAAGTAGGGCCATACATACTTCCAAAACGTATTTCACTATTGTAATGGGAGACTTCAACGCAAAGCTGGGCAAGGGATGCGATAATGAGCTGAGAGTGGGGCATGGCAGAGTCACTGGAAGATCTCAGCACAATGCTCGAAGACCTCAATCGAGTGTCCCAAAGAGTGGGCCTTAAAATGAACATGGATAAGACCAAGGTCATGTTTAATAACCTTGTATCGCCCACTCCAGTATCCGTTGGGAACTCGATCCTCGAAGTTGTCGACGAATATATCTATTTAGGACACACCATACAACTAGACGGGTCGAACTTCGAGAAAGAGGTCATTCGCCAAATCCAACTCGGTTGGGCAGCGTTCGGGAAGTTAAGGAGCGTTTTCTCGTCAAACATCCCGCAGTCCTTGAAAACGAAAGTCTTTAACCAGTGCGTTTTACCGGTGATGACCTACGGTGCCGAGACGTGGTCTCTCACTATGGGTTTCGTACGAAAGCTCCAAGTCACTCAGCGGTCAATGGAAAGGGCTATGCTCGGCGTTTCCCTACTGGATCGAATCAGAAATGAGGAGATCCGTAGGCGAACGAAAGTAGCTGACATAGCCAAGCAGATTTCCAAGCTGAAGTGGCAATGGGCAGGGCATATAGCTCGGAGAACCGATAGCCGCTGGGGCAGAAAGGTTCTCGAGTGGAGACCACGTATCGGCAAACGCAGCGTAGGACGTCCACCTGCAAGATGGACCGACGACCTGATCAAGGCTGCAGGTACCCGCTGGATGCACGTCGCTTCCGATCGGTCGGCATGGAGGTCATTGGGGGAGGCTTATGTTCAGCAGTGGACGTCTTATGGCTGATATGATGATGATGATGATGAAACCGAACAAGATACCCTGATGAGAAATAAAACAAAGTTATGAATAATTTGCGAACATCACTAGCATTACGAAAAAAAACAATTAACGATAAAACAATGATATGGTAATATCCATAGAATGATAAGCAAATAAATAATTCATGCGCTATAGTCCGGGTGGGTTCCCTATATAAAATGAAATGAGAAATTACGTATACATATTATATGTTTTGTTTAATAACCGACTTCGGTCGGGTCTTGTCCATAAATAATTCTGTATCGTGATTGAGCAGTATTGCTTTACTTATGGACAATATGAGCCCTTTTGAACCATATTAATATTAATTGCAACTCATGATCAGTAATATACAGGAAAACCGACAATAGTTAAGACTAAGTATACCCAAATTTTAAGTGTGCCTGAAAAACATAAATAATTAAGTCCAAATAAAAAAAACAATGAGAATTACAAACCACTTTTGATTATTATAAAATGCGTAAATAAGGTAAATAATTACTACATGTGGCCACAGTTGTGACCTCGGAGGCCGGAACGGTTTAACAACAATCTGTAAAAATAAAAATAATAAAATCACAGGATGAATATCACAAATTAATGCTGTTTTATTTACAAAAGTGTTGTTTAATTTTAGTGTGGGGAACACAACTTTGAAAACGTTGGTAGTAAGTGTTTGGCATGATGGTGAAACATTTATAGTGAAACTTGGACTGAATTTTGTATGTGTAAAGTGTGGTCTGTCAATCTCGATTCGTTATCGAACATAATGTAACTAATAAAAAAACGAAACCAAAGATCACGACTAAAAAATCGAATAAGGATAACTAATAAATAACAAAACAAAGTCATGAATAATTTGCGAACATCACTAGCATTACGGAAAAAAAACAATTTAGGGTAAAACAATGATATGGTAATATCCGTAGAATGATAAGCAAATAAATAATTCATGCGCTATAGTCGGGGTGGGTTCCTTACATGTATATAATGAAATGTCAAATTACGAATACATATTACATGTTCTGTTTAATAACAGACTTCGATTGGGTCTTGTTCATAAATTATTCTGTACCATGATTGAGCAGTACCTATTCCTTCTTATGGACCATAGATCAACACGGGCCACCGCCGCGGCGGACTGGAGGGGAGTAGCCATAGCGTTTATTACCGATGCAAAACAGTCTGTCATTTTTTTGCGGGGGTAAATGTGTGCGACACACACGCACACTACAAAAATCGTCTATTACTACGAAACTCACACCTTGACTTTAACAAAATACAGAAACAATTTCACTCACACATTCAAACATCTAGGCGACAGAAATAGGCCCATTTGGGCTTGTACTTTGACAGAGGGGAAAGCCTGCATATGGCTACTCCCCTCCGGTGTTGCTCGATGTTATGGACAATATGAGACCAATTGTAACATATTAATTGCTACTTATGATCACTGATATACAGGTTGACCGAGATAATACGAACAACAATAGATAGTACACAATAGTTTAGATCAAGTACAGCCTGTAGCATTTCAAGTGTGGCTGTAAAAATTCTACTGGTGGTAGAGCTCCAGTGACAGAGCTCGCGCGCGTAGGCACCACCGCATTACCTAATATACTTGCCGCTAAATGGTAGTGTTCAACACTATCGTGTTCCGGTCAGGTGGTAATGTACGGCCCTGTAATTTCCGGCACAGAGGCATAAGACCTTAGGCCTCAGGAGTGGTAACGCATCTGCATTTTGACCTTGGTCTTTGTGTGTGTGTCTATAGGCTGCAGTCATCACTTAACATCAATGTGAACTGCATGCTTGTATACCACATCCATTACATAAAAAAAAAAAAAAAACACTACAAAAACATATTTTTTAAATTCATTACGGGTGTTAGAGCTTCAGTTACAGAGCTCGTAAGCGTAGGCTCCACTACATTACCAATTCTTCAAGCATTGCGTGCTACCAATTCACAGTTCCTGGTGTTCAGTGGGAAATACAATTAAAACGGTTTACTCCAATGCAAGCCCTTGTCTAGCCGCTGCAGCTATAAAAGCGATAGCGATCTCCTATCGCAAGCTTGCGGCGGGTTTGAAACTGTACTATGGAATTGTAACTTTGGTTTATTGTAAGTTTTTACGGGCTAGTTACATTTTAAACGGACGTATAGACGTATTTTAGCTGAATTGCACTCTTTTGTCCTCTTCTGTCTTACGCCATGGTAAGAAAGACAGAGCTTATTATAGCTGAAACATTTTTTTTTATGTAAGGAAGATGTCTAACAAGCATGCAGTTCACATTGATACTAAGTGATGACTGCAGCCTATAGACACCCGTACAAAGACCAGTGGTCAAAATGCAGATGCGTTGCCACTTCTAAGACCTAAAGTATTATGTCTCCGTGATAGTTATGACGGGGCCGTACATTACCATGTAACTGGAACACAATAGTGCTGAACACTACCATTTGGCGGGAGATAGATTAGATAATGCTGGTGCCTTCGCCCGCGAGTTCCGTTAACGCTCTACCACCAGTAAAATTATAAAATATTATTTACAGTACATATAGACTTCGATACTTTTTTTTATGTAATGGAAGTGGTAAACAAATCTGCAGTTCACATTGATGTTAAGTGTTGACTGCAGCCTATAGACACCCACACAAAGACCAGAGGTCAAAATGCAGATGCGTTACCACTCCTGAGGCCTAAGGTGTTATGCCTCTGTGCCGGAAATTATAGGTACATTACCATCTGACCGGAACACGATAGTGCTAAACACTACCATTAAGCGGCAAATATATATGGTAATGCGGTGGTGCCTACGCACGCGACCTCCATCACTGGAGCTCTACCACCAGTAAAAATATACAGATAAGATAAGATACTTTATAATATAAGATACTCCAGCATATTTTGTATCCTTGTGTCGTCAATGTAAACTGTATTCTTGCTTTCGTCATTTTCAAAATATAAAATAAAAGCTCCAGAAATCTAGAGTATCACTTTTAAAACCCCTTCCCACCGAATTCGACAAGACAATAACAAATTTAGTCAATCAAACTTGGAAAATGGCGTTTCCATTGAAAATGTTCACTCCAAAATCATTAAGGTATTCAAATTTAATAAAATTGACTTCGAAACACAAATGGACTTCTGCATGTATTGTTGTTTTAACAATAAGATTGACAATAAAGTGTTTGATACAAAAGGGAGCCAGCAAACAAAATGGATTTGCAAACAAAAGAGCGAAAACTTTTCAAGCACCAAGGTTGAATTTTGAGGACCATTGAAATGACGATATACTCGGGTAATATTGCTTTATGCAATTTTACCCATTAACGATACTACTACGATACTTTAATCACGTGTGTAAATAGGTATTTATGTATTGTGGCTACATACTTTCTACTTACTCCATATGTTGGTGGTAGAGTTCCAATGAAGGCGCACGAGAGCGTAGACACATTACCTAATCTGTCTGCTGCCAAATGGTAGGGTTCAGCACTATCGTGTTCCGGTTAGTTGCCAATGTAACAACTATCACGGAAAATTTTTCAAAATTAAAAATTCAAATCATTTACCTATTTTAAATTGGTCAACAAGGACACTTTTGCATTATCGGGTTTCAAACTACTTAAAGTGAATGACTTATAATTATAATTCAATAGGTATTGATGAATACCAATCTATATATTTAAACCAATAAATAAAATTGGAATGTCTGTTTGTAATTTTAAAATAACCGCTTTTTACTAAATGCATATGTATGTATACACGGTACGTATACCAAAACAACGTTTTTTACAATTTTTGTCTGTCTGTCTGTCTGTTTGGCGGCGCTAATCTTGGGAACGGCTGGACCGATTTTGACGGGACTTTCACTGGCAGGTAGCTGATGTAATAAATAGTAACTTAGGCTACTTTTAAACCACGACTTCATCCGGGTAGATATTGAACAATCATATTTTTCTCACGAGGACAGTCGCGGGCACAGCTAGTTAAATAATAAAATTTTAACTGACATAAAATTTTTCAATTCCTTCATAGAAGAAGAGAGAAGAAATATTCTGTTCGTCACAATCATAGTCATTCACTTAGCAGAGTTCCAAGGGTAGGCACTGCTGAGAAGAACTCCTCTACCCAACAAACTCAGCGTGTTGCTCTTTTGTCAAAGCCTTAGATTTAGAGACATTATAACTAAGCGCGCATAACATATATAATAGCGGCCAGCGGCCCTCGAAGCGCGCATGGCTTAGCGGTTGGGTCGGGTAGTGTGATGGGTGACCGCTTGTGGCAAATTAAATGCGCGTTTCCGTGCTTCGGAGGGCACGTTAAGCCGTCGGTCCCGGTTGCTATCGATGGATAGCAGTCGTTAAACCTTGTCGGAAGCCTTATGGGCGGTTTGAAAACATCCGACAGCGGGTTGGCCACTAACCCACCCACCTCCACCAATCCGCATTGGAGCAGCGTGGTGGAGTAAGCTCCAGGCCTCCCCCCAAAAAGGGGAGAGACTCGTACCCGTCAGTGGGACGTATAATGGGTTGCCATTATTATTATTTTATTATTATAACTAAGGTCTCAGAGGTACGTGATTAAATTTTTTACCCGTTGTCCCCGTCACGGGGACACGGCGTACGGGGACAACGGGAATAAACCGTGTTAACGCATTTGCATTTTGACCTATGGTCTTTGTGTGGGTGTCTATAGGTTACAGTCATCACTTAACATCAATGAGAACTGCAATGTGAACTGTATGCTTGTTTGCCACCTTCATTACATATAAAAGCGTAAAGAAAAATACATGCATACAAATACACTGAAAAGAAGGCAATGAAGTTGTTCGCAATAGACATAGCAAACATGCGCTTTAGAACTAACAAATACATCTCAAAACAAATAGGACTACGTACTTCTTCAATAAATCTATTTGATATTAAATTCCATTTTCCAGTACATAATGTACCATCAGGTAACTTGTTGCTTGAGAATATGAGCACCTTATGCGGTCGTAATAAAAGCTGTATTTGATTGATTATGGATAAGCGGAGTGTTGCCTGACTATGCCAAAGCTAGAGGATACGGATAAAACATTCGAACGATGTACAATTCTAAATTTGAATTCAATGATACGTCCTGTCACCTATCCATCATGCAAATTGAAATTGTTTTTGTTTGGGATGTGGTTTAAGTAAAATAGACTAGCATCCGCTCACGAGTTTGCGTGAGGATTTGATGTGACAAAAAGTATTTTAAGTCATGATTTAAATTTATAGTGTACTTGTTTTTTGCCGCAACCTCAACCGCTTGCTCTTTATTTTTAAAACCAAGTTCGTATACAGGCGGACAAACGGTTTTCCTAACTGAGGAATGATTTTCTCAAACTCCTGATTTTTTAAATCCTTATCCAATGATGCCGCTGTGGATGGTTCGGGAAAAATACCTACATCTTCACTTTACTTGTAGGGTAGGTATCGTAACCAAAAACATTTTTCAAGATTTAATTTTATCACTTTGTCAGCCTAATTAATATTCAGCTATACTTAATATTATAACGTAAAAAAAAATAATTCACGTCTGTAATTCCCAAAAGGGTAGGCAGAGGTAAATGCATGCATTCAAGCATACATGCAAACACTCATTATTCGCTGGTTAGGTTTTGGCCCATGTAACAGGCGGCGAGCCTGTTGACATCTTGAGATGAGAGGCGAGTCTGTCAAACTTCGAGGTACTGGGAAATTTCTAGAAAATAAAAGAATCCCTATAGAACCAGAGATAAAGGCACTTTTTATGTAATGGAAGTGGCAAACAAGCATGCAGTTCACATTGATGTAAAGTGATGACTGCAGCCTATAGTCACCCACAAAAAGACCAAGGTCAAAATGCAGATGCGTTACCACTCCTGAGGCCTAAGGTGTTATGCCTCTGTGCTGGAAATTACAGGGCCGTACATTACCACATGACCGGAACACGATAGTGCTGAACACTACCATTTAGCGGCAAGTATACTAGGTAATGCGGTGGTGCCTACGCCGGCGCGCTCCGTCACTGGAGCTCTACCACCAGTAAGACACCATTATCTCTGATAGCTCCCTACTCGGGGATCGTGTTCCGGTCAAGTGGTAATGTATGAGCCTGTAGTTTCCGGCACAGAGGCATAAACCTCAGGAGCCTGCATTTTGAGTCTTAGTGTGGGTGTCTATAGGCTGCAGTCATCACTTAACATCAATGTGAACTGCATTTTTGATTACCGCTTCCATTACATAAGAAAAGAATTGTCCCGCGGACGAAGTCGCTCGTAAGAGCTAGTCTATAATAATATACTTATAATAAAACTGTAGAAGTGTGAATACTGTACATTGAAAATATTGAAAAAATAAATACCAGGGGATGTTACTAGATCGATTCCGAACCCAAATATGTGATTAGATTTTTTTTTGTCTGTCTGTCTGTCTGTTTGTTCAAGCATCACAGAAAAACTACCGGTCCGATTACAATGAAACTTGGTATGATTATACGTACTTTAACTTTTGGCGGACAACACTGGGTACTTTTTATCCCGGAAAAATGTCTGTTTATCTGTGTGTTTATGCACGCTCATTACAGAAACCGCTTATTCGATCTGCGGTTTTCACGAGTATATTATGGTAAGTTTCAATATTATTTCGTGTTAATTTCATGTGAATCGGTTCAGAAATAAAAAAGTTATGTCAATTTAAAGAATCGTATCAAATATTTTTAACCTATTCTGTATCTTAGTTCTGTCGTTTAGGGGATTTTCTATCTAAAATGTAAAAACGGGCCCTGTGGATTACTAATCCTCCGCTATCTGTTTGTCTGTCCGTCCGTCCGTCTGTCTGTCTACAGGCTGTATCTCATAAACAGTGATAGCTAGAAAGCTAACATTTTCACAAATTATGTATTTCTGTTACCGCTGTAACGACTAAATTTAATACAATAAATAACAAAATTGGTGGCGTAAGTGGTGTTGTTGGCATTGGTGGTGTTGGTGGTGTTGGTAGTGGGGGTGGTCGTGGCGTTGGTGGCGTTGGTGTTGTTGGTGTCGTTGGTATCATTGGTGTCGTTGGTGTTATTGGTGTCATTGGTGTCGTTGGTGGCGTAGGTGTTGATGGTGACTCTGGTGGTAGTGGTGTTGATGGCGTTAGGGGTGGTGGTGGTAGTTTTTAGTCTCAATGGAGGCATTAGTGGCGTTGATGGCGTTGTCGTGTAGGTGGTGGTAGTTACGATGGTGGTAATGGTAGTATTGGTGGCATTAATGGTTAAAAATGCACAACGTTAATATTCAATTTTACACATCCGCCATTATGAACCTAAGCACAGACATTACATGTCATATTTTCGACCACAGATCTATGGTAGACTCGATCGAAACCTATTGTTCTGAGTCGAGAACATGTATCCGCAAAATTCGTATTTTTTGATAATTCGTAAAATAAAATCAATAATTTCATAAATTCAAATGTCAAAGCCCGCCATTTTAAGCTATTGCATAGCTTCTATCGCGGGCCTTGAGCGCGGGGACTGAATTCAGAAATTCCGTAACGCAAAAAACCGGACGCTCTGGATTACAAATTTAAAACTCATTTAAAAAAAGTCATGTATAATTTCACCGTCCGACCTCGTGGGTAGCGTGGCCGAGCGATCTAGGCGCTGGTTTAAGGCACCAGTCTCTTCGGAGGCGTGGGTTCGAATCCCACCGCTGCCAAGATTGTTTTTGTTCATTTTTTTTTTCATTGTTTGTTTTTCCATTCAATATTTAAAAAGTGGTAAATATTAATAGAAAATTATTGTTTCATTTTTCATGCATTTTATTTTGTTTTGCATAATTTTAGATAATAACGTAAATATTTTACCGCGTCATTACTTTACCGCGGCAGTCCCCGAGTGCCACACGTCTTTTTTCATTTTTAATAAATGTCATTGAATTACCTATTACCGAAACTGGATAGGCAATTTCCAAAAATCAATTGCTGTTTGTTACTCGTAGTTTCGCTACAACTGTAGTGTATTTTTTATCTTTATTCTTATTATTTTTTAAAGCGATACGAAGTTTGCCGGGCCAGCTAGTACTAAATAAAAGCTTCCTAGTTCTAAGTAGTAAAACTACGAGTAAATATCGTCATTACAATAAAAAAAATGTATTTATTGACAAAAAAAAACATAATATACATTGTTTTAAATATTATTGTGGTGGTCTTCAATATTAAAATTTGATGCTTGAAAAGTTTTCTCTTTGTCGAATAGGCGAGTTCAGATTTATTGAGGTAAAATTTATGAACATTTTGTACCCAAAAATCCTAAACTCCGATTAGCCTCTGAAACGATTAGGACAAATATTTCGAAGTAGCAGACAAAATAAGTTACTTTTTAGAGTTGTTACATCGTTTAGTTAGCGTTATTTAACAGTTGTTTAATTATCATCGTTTTATCTGGTGGTAGAGCTCGTGGCATAGGCAACACCGCATTACCTAATATACTTGCAGCTAAATAGTAGTGTGCAGCACTATCGTGTTCCGGTCAGGTGGTAATGTACGGCCCTGTTATTTACGGCAGAGAGGCATAACACCTAAGGCCTCAGGAGTGGTAACGCATCTGAATTTTGACCTTGGTCTTTGTGTGGGTGTCTATAGGCTGCAGTCATCACTTAACATCATCACATTGATGTTAAGTGATACTGCCTGCTTGTTTGTCACATTTCCATTTTCTGGATGAATTCTCTTCCAGTAGGTGAAAATTGTTCCAGTAGTGGGCGGTGGGGTCGACACGTCCCGCTACCAGATTTTTAAGTAGAACTAAATATTGCCCATTTATATCGTCATTACAACGGTCCTCAAAATTCAACCTTGGTGCTTGAAAAGTTTTCCCTCTTTTGTTTGCAAATCCATTTTGTTTGCTGGCTCCCTTTTGTATCAACACTTTATTGTCAATCTTATTGTTAAAACAACAATACATGCAGAAGTCCATTTGTGTTTCAAAGTCAATTTAATTAAATTTGGATACTTTAATGATTTTGGGGAGAAAATTTTCAATGGAAACGCCATTTTGCAAGTTTGATTGACTGAATTTGTTATTGTCTTGTCGAATTCGGTGGGAAGGGTTTTAAAAGTGATACTTTTATATTTGTGGAGCTTTCTTCATGTTCTGAAATTGAGGGAATATAATTAGGGTTACCACCTTTTTTTTTTGCAATTATAGTACATTGGTTATTATAGGTAAGAAAAAAAGTACATTGAATCAAAATAAAGTACTTTTTATTTGTTTTTTTTTTTCTATTCTTAAAAATATTTTTTTTATTGCTTTTTGCAATTTGTAGCTAATTCATGTCCCGACTAAATAACTGCAGTGCTGTGCTTTACAATCGATAATTTTTGTTTAATGAAAAATACCTAAAACTAAACTTTTCAAACTCACAAACAAATCAAATCATGCGAAGTAAAGTATTTTAGTGTACTTTATTTTTCTCATTAAGTATAGAGAACAATTGCTTGAGTATGACGTACAATACTTTATTATGAAGTACGGGTGGCAACCCTAGTTACAATTGTCATTGATGGTACTGTCATGTATTTAGACACCAGTCAATACTTTATTCAGGATTGAGCTCAAGTGATGGAGCTCGTGGGAATATTGTAGGTACAGAAGTCAATCTGCGCACATAGCGCGCTCGAGCAACGCAGACATAGACACCGCTCACCGACACGGTATCTCGGTCGGATTCAGTCGAATACGTGCGCTACTGCCATTTTGTAAGGAAAATTCGCGCTACCAATTATTACGTAAGTTGAAAACATGATTTTTTTGTTTGTGTAGATATTGTGTTGTCTTTAATCTCGTAGTTTTGTTTGGTTTAGGTCTAAAACGTATGCGGGCAAAATAAATTAAGTAAATTGGGTAATCCGTTTAGAAGTTATGAGAGATTTTCCATCGTAGAAATTGAAAAATGAAAAATTTTGTGTTCTGTTTTTGTTGTGTAAACTTTTTGTAGTGTAATAGTACCTAGGTATTTTTAATGTTTTATTTGATATCGTAGGATTAGGTTCGAGTGCCACTACCACGTTAGTTTTTTGTGCGTAAGCCAATGTAACAACCCTAGCGCGACCGCCGAGCGAAGGCATGAAAAGTGAAGTACATACATGAGATTGACATCTGTATTGTTCAGCGCTATCATGTTCGGGTCAGGTGGTGATGTATGGCCCTGTATTGTCCGGCACAGAGGCGTAATAACTGAGACCTTATGAGTGGCAATGCATCTATGTGCACATGTTTCATTTTTATTTAGATTTTTGTAGGCTGCAGTATTCACTTACCATCAATGTGAAATATAAGCATTATGCTCCTTAATGACATAAAACAATAAATGTTACTTGTTTATGAATAATTATTACTTAAGACTCTTTGTTTTACGAGTACTTGAAACATTTATAAGATGCAATATTAGACATTTCAAGATTGTTTAATGTCAGCTAGTTCATAACAGTTCTTGGAAGTTCTTTCTTTACTTCCAAGATAGTCTGTTATCCAAGAAATAAGAACTAATAATACAAAGGTAATAAAGCTTCAGCATAGATCATTAAAAACGCGAACAAACAAGTCGCATCTATTTTAAACTTGTTGTCACTTTTCATGCTGGGGTCAAATGCTTCGCTTGGACCGGTTAGTTGTGAGGCAATTTAATTATTTTGTTCTTCTTCTTATCAATTTTATAGTCAACACCAAAGACATTTTAGTTAAAAACAAGGAACCTAAACGTATGTATATATTGCTCAGCAAGCCTAAGATAGTTTTCCTCTGTACAAAAAATTTTAGATCATTTTAACCCCAAAATGACAGTACTATTATACCGCCCTACTATTATACATTATACAGCCACATTACAGATTTAGTAATAATTTTCCGAAACAGGTTTATAAGATGCATTATTAAACATTTCATGATTGTTTAATGTCAGCTAAAATAAATAAATAATATAATCATTTAGTGACAAAAATATTTTTACAATGCTTAATATTGAATCCATAGATTCCCGAACTAGTCTACACTGTATTACGGAAATCAGTGGCTTCTACGAGTTATAACTGACGTTAGTTTATAACAGTTCTTGGAAGTTATTTTTTTACTTCCAAGATAGTCTGTTATCCAAGAAATAAGAACTAATTATACAAAGGTAATACAGCTTCAGCATAGATCATTAAAAACGCGAACAAACAAGTCGCATCTATTTTAAACTTGTTGTCACTTTTCATGCTTGGGTCAAATGCTGCGTTTGGACCGGTTAGTTGTGAGGCAATTTAACTATTTTGTTCTTAACGTATTATTACTCCTATTTTTTTGACAAAGCTTACAGATTATAGTCAATACCAAAGACATTTTAGTTAAAACAAGGCCAAGATATTTGTCCTCTCTCTGTATTTCAGATCATTTTAACTACAAAATTACAGTACTGAGTACTTACTACTTTGGCGGCAGATAGATTGAGCAATGTGGCGGTTTCTATAATGTTTGATTTCATGGATTGCCTATAATTTATGGTTTTTGATGTAGTAGATTTACTAAAATTGATAAGGTTCCAGGAGTGCGAGGAAAACATATTAATATATTCTTATTGTTGTTATGTTGACGTTATTATAATAATATAAAATTAATGTTATTTGAACATGCTCTGGTTGAAGGTAATTGCTATCTACAAAAAAACAACTAGATACACTCTTTATTTTATGCAATAAAAGTATATTGTGTTATTAAATCAGTTTTGGTAAATCTTGTTGTGTTATTTTAACAGTATTGGCGTTTTATTCCCTATAAACTATATTCCCTTATAAACCTATTCGATTGATCACAAGCGAATGTCAAATAAAAAAAAAACGCTTTGAAAGAAACTGATTTCAGTGGGGATTTAAACCCGCAATCACTGGAATAGGGACTAGTGATATGAGTCTAGTTGCTCTACCAACCGAAGTCCTTTAAATCGAATTAAAAAAACTAAAAATATTTACTTGGCTGTACAGCAAATTGTTACTGAACGAAGCATAAAATCTAGTATGGAACTTAATTACTATATTACTCTTTAGCACAAAATTTAATCCGAGTGCATTTAATTTACAAACTTTGATCTTCAAAGCCCAACAAAGTAATTTGCGGCACCCGCCACACATTTAAGTTAACAGGTACTGAACATTAAACAATATTAATGCTGTCGATGATTCCTTTTCCTTGGTGAAAGTATTCAACTATTTTTTTTATGTAACGAAAGTGGTTAATTAGCATGCAATTAACATAGATGTTTAGTGATGACTGCAGCCTATAGGCAAAAAACTAGACGTCAAATGAAGATGCGGATCAGGTGTGGACGGGATCAATCAGTCAATGAGCAAAACACTTTATTAGTCGCAGTTTAAAGGGCTAATAATATTATCGGACGCGTCCGTGAGTCGCGGCTGACGCACAAGTCCGACAAGTATGAACAGTCGTAATACACATCTAGAGAGCTAGATCGCTCTCGATCGTCCGCGACTTCAATACTAGAGTGTGCACACCATATAGCAAATGTACTGAGTGCTGATACAATGTAGCATAAGATTCCTAAATCACGCTGCGTATGTGTATGCGTATACGTGTAAATATCTAAAAAAAATTAAATACAGATTATTGATATTAGAAAATATATCAATACAACATACAAGGTAATATTTATAGAACCAATCAGCAATTTGAATCTTCAGAAAAGAACCTTGGCATAATTATTGTAATTGAGTGTAATGCAGCTCAACATTAATTGATAGGTGAGAAACACAATCTGGTCTGTTGAACGCTAGCGATATAACTTGCAGTTTATGTTGATCCAGTGGCCAATATGCTTGGGATTATATTATAAACATGCTTATTAGTGTTTATTGATCCAATATCGGAGCATTTAGTTTGCACTAATTGACGACCCGGTTAGTCCAGTGGTGTGAAACCATCGTTTGATTCGAAGGGTCGCGGGTTCGATCCCCGCACCGGGACAAATATTTGTATGGCCTACAGATATTTGTTTCGGGTCTGGGTGTTTGTGTATGTGTTGTATGTGTACAACGGCACCCACGACACAGGTTTATACCTACTGTGGGGCTGTGAGTGTAAGCGTATTTTATTTTTTATTACTAACCATTAGATTGTATCACAGGAGAGGCCTCCTTGAGCAACATAGTGAATGTGATCAGTGAGTTGATGAGTCAAATAGTTCAATAGATATAACAATTTGGTTATTTAAATTAGGACCTTTTAATAATTTAAATTGAGTACAATTCATCTCAACATTAATTTATAGGTGCGAAACATAATCCGAACTAATGAACGCTAACGATATAACATGCAGTTTATGTTGATCCAGTGGCCAATATGCTGGGGATTATAATATAAACATGTTTATTAGTGTTTATTGATCTAATATTTGGTTTGCATTAATGCTCAGATCATAGTGGAGCCTTCTTGAATGGTAAACTCTGCGTGTTGATGAGTAAGATCTTTGAAGCCCGGGGCTTCATTTAAACTTGACAAATATTACTTTTTCTGGGTCCTTTAGATAAACTAAAAAGAAAGAAAGATAAACTAAAATAAACTAAAATAAACTGAAAAAGTCTGTCGAAAAGATTTTCGACAGACTTTTTCAGAAGAAAATTATTTATTTATATTATACATAGAACTCCTTTCTTTCAATATTATGATGATGGAAAATTATGCAGTTTACATTGATGGTCACATAGTAATACCACACGTTCGCTTCTTTAGACTGTAGTAATACCGGAGCTGAAAATGCAGATGCGTTGTCTACACAGCCCCTGAGGGCTAAGTTTTTTTTAAATCTGTGATAAGATACGACAGTGACGAACGCTAAGTGCCATTTTGCGGCAAATAGAAAGGATTTTTTAAATGCAAACAAGCATGCAGTTCACATTGATGTTTAGTGATGACTGCAGCCTATAGACACCCACACAGAAAATGCAGATGCGTTACCATTCCTGAGGCCTAAAGTGTTATGCCTCTGTGCCGAAAATAACAGGACCGTACCTACATTACCACCTGACCGCAACACTATAGTGCAGAACACTGCCATTTAGCGGCAAGTATATTAATGCGGTGGTGCCTACGCCCGCGAGCTCCATCGCTGGAGCTCTACCATCAGTAAACAGTTAAATTTCACTTTTTATTAATTGCTATTTACACACATCACCGAGAGCTATGGTATAATAATGGCAACCCATTATACGTTATACTGCTGGGCAAGAGTCTCTCCCCTTTCTTGGGGGAAGGCCTGGAGCTTACTCCACCATGCTGCTCCAATGCGGATTGCTGAATGTGCGTGGGTTAGTGGCCAACCCGCTGTCGGATGTTTTCAAACCGCCCATAAGGCCTCCGACAAGGTTTAACGACTTCTATCTATCGATAGCAACCGGGACCGACGGCCTAACGTGCCCTCCGAAGCACGGAAACGCGCATTTAATTGGCCACTAGCGGTCACTCATCACACTACCCGACCGCGCCCGTAGTGCTTCACCGAGTAGATCGCTTATGATCTACACCAGCCGCCGGACCAGAGAATATGTAATATGGATGTATTAAGTATAGAATGGACACTTCGACGTCCCGCCCGATTTCCCCGCATCACCCAACTTCCTCCCCTCTTATGGGCGACGGTTGGTATTTTGTACGTGCTACGTACACAGGTGCACGTGTAAATACACGTCACTGATTGATGTCTGTGTAATAGAGACCAAATTAAGCGAATTTTGGCATGGCCCGGCCGCGGTGTGGCCGGGCCATGCGCTCTTCACATGTAATGATACAGCAAAACATAATTACATCAAACCTTTTTACCGCTTCCATTATCTGTGATACTTTTCCATGTTTCATCTCTTACAACATTAATTATAATAATATTATAACATCCTATAAATGTTTTATAAGGTTATATGAAATAAAATATCCCATTCTCTCATTTGGAGAATCATTCGTCATACTTAATTTCGTTGACTTTATTATCCACGGATCTGCTACTCGGGTATTATTCTATACATATTATATCATACTGGTGGTAGAGCTCTAGTGACGGAGATCGCGGGCGTAGGCACCACCCCATTACCTAATATACTTGCCGCTAAATGATAGTGTTCAGCACTATCGTGTTCCTATCAGGTAATGTACGGCCCTGTTATTTTCGGCACAGAGGCATAACACCTTAGGCCTCGGGAGTGGTAACGCATCTGCATTTTGACCTCTGGTCATTGTGTGGGTGTCTATAGGCTGCAGTCATCACTTAACATCAATGTGAACTGTACGCTGGTTTGTCACTTTTATTACATAAAGATTAAAAATATACTCAACTATTTAATAATTTTAGTACCAAAACAATTAATACGAAAAAATATCAACATCCTCTATAAAAAAATAAAAATGGAATAAACCTCACTTGCAATAAGTTACTATTCTTTAAATAATATTTATTAGAAAGAAATCATATCGAAACACATCAGTTTTTTTTAATATAGCTACACTTAATAACGTAATTGGTACGTTTTTTCAGTGAGTTACTGAACATTAAGGCCTATTCATACAGTCAGGGACATTTTAACTGAATTGTTGTATAAGTAATTGTGTTTGTATGATATTAGTGTATGGATTGATTTTGTTTTATTATTATCTTGGAAATATAAATCATTATGTATGGCATAAAAATAATTTCAAGTTATAATATACAATATGTTTTTTTAAACTATAATTTGCTTGCTGCTTTCACTAGCACGTGTTAATGCGAAAAATAATATAAAAATTAATATAAATTTGAATGTCTTTTTTTTCATCCTTTAGGATTTAATATTCTGAAAAACTAAAGCACGTGTCTGAATAAATCAAAATAAGTATAATAACGCAGTTTGATTGACGGATTTTTTCATACAAGTTTTTTATTTCTCGCTTGAGACGTCCGTTTTATGAATAAAGCTATCCTCTCGGTCCAAGTTAAACCAAAGTAAAGATGGTGCAGGTGAAGATGATAGCTTATTACTTAGACAATCTACTTGTTGTTAAATGGTAGTGTTCACCTCTATTGTGTTCCAGTCTGTGATAATTTACGGCCCTGAATATTTTGGCACAGAGCAATTATACCTTACACCTCAGGAGCGACGACGCATGTTTATAGACAGTATTACTTACCATCATTTTAAAGTTTAAGCGTGTTTGCCACGTCAAGATATTAAGAAAAAATACTACGTAACATATTTACTACAATCTCTGCCAATGGACCCCACCAGTAACAAACTAAATAAATGCCTGACGGGAAACCTGACACGTGTAACCCAATCCAGCTTTAATAGGCGGCCTTCACAACAATGACAAGTTATTGTTAGGTTTTTTATAAAGCGACCCATTTTTACTTTAAAGCCGCCCATTGAAAGCAAACGGTGTTATTAATGGATGAAAAATCAACCTTTTTGTGCGCGTGTAGTACGCATTGTTGGAAGAAATCGATCTTTTGGACTGTAATTGAGTGATTTTTTTCATGAGTTATAAATTGTATATTGTAATGTTTTTCGGGACTTGATAAAGTAGATTGGAATTTATCATTCGTGGTGTTGGATAATTCTTTGTCACATTTTTATTTTATTTTTAAAGAAAAATGGAAAGAAAAATTTGACTTCAGGCGAGGCTCGAACTCGCGACCTACTGGGAATCTAGTCCAGCCGCTCTTCCAATTGAGCTACTGAAGCCCTGCCCGATTTGTCAAATCTTTCCTTCACATCCATTGCATTGCTTTATGGTAGCAGTAGCGCCATCTATTACCAACTATGCTAGTTAGGTTAGGCACATTTTTATTTCTCTATGGACGTGATGATTTTTTTTCTTTAATGCTAAAGGAGATGTTGCAAGCTCGGCTCTGGTTCGTAAACTACCTCAAAAAATGGGTAAATTGATAATAATTAATTCAAGAACATATTTGAGAGTTAGAACCACATTTAATTCAAACGATTTTATCATTTTCAACCACGTTCAAAATGGCGGCAATACAGCCTACGCTTGGGATAGTACCTATGTACGAGTAGATAAAACATATAATGCTATCTGTACCTTACTAGTGCATCACATATTAACAAAACGTTGTATCGAATCGATCAACTTAAAGAAATTCCGATGAATATCTTTAAATTGGAAATCGATTAGTATCAATTATTAGTGGAATTTGTCTAAATGACATTGCCCGTCATATTCGCCATGTTGGTTTTGAGTTGCAATTATAACTGCAAATAATGTTTTGTAACTGCAAATAAAGCTAAATAAGTGAAAATATGCAGTAAAAAACGTTTTTATATTGATTTTGCCTGTTAATTATATTGTGTACAATACATGGCCGGAGGTCCATACATTTTTGCAACATCTCCTTTACTCGTATTGATTAGATACATATCGATGGTAAACTGTAGCTTATACATAAACGTCTATACCATAATCAAGATTTCAATTTAGGTGCGATACCATTCCCGAGGTCTGAGTTGATAAACCCTGTGCCAGAAATTACGGGAGTAGAGTCAAGAGTCTTCAGATATGGCTTGCACGTTTGATGAGAGTGGCGAATGCAGAAGAGGCCAGGTTTGTTACGAACAAGATTTTTAGCGCTGCATGTTCTGTTTTTTTATGTAATGAACATGCAAGACTAGCATGCAGTCCATATTGATGTTAAGTGATGACTACAGCCTATAGACACCCATGTAAGTGTCAAAGACCAGAGGTCAAAATGCAGATGCGTTGCCACCCCTGAGACCTTATTACGGCTCCATATATTTTAGTAAAGGACTCAGCGTGAACATACAGGCCCACAATTAAGGAACGAACAAAAAGACGAAACTGTTTGAAAGCGTAAAGTTCTAATTCTATCATTCCCCAACAAAAACCCAACAAAATCATTTGATACGTACTAATTACAAGCAATTTTCGATTCAACAAACAAACACCGCCCATATCAAGTTATAACACAGTTGATGTTTGACGGACTGACAGACACGATAAAACCAGCTATTAAAAAGGATTTAGTAGTATATTTCATATTGATTATACACACTGTTTGTCTGTGAAGCGCGCAGGGCCCAGCGGCTGGTGTAGATCGGAAGCGATCTACTCGGTTAAGCCACAGTATAGATATATCATGTGGTTAAGCGATACGGGCGCGGTGTATGGTGGGTGACCGCTAGTGGCAAATTAATATGCGCGTTTCCGTGCTTTGGAGGTGCAGGAAATAATGCGTGGTTGTGGTAAATGAAATATATGACTTGAGTTAACAAAAATGGTTTAATATTCGGAACCATACGTACATAGCCCGGGAACAAGAACAAGAGAGAGAGCATCACAGATTATACAAAAACATTTTTCACGGACAAGACCAGAGATATGCTACACAACATATAACAGATAACAAATCTAATTGGATTGCGTTCCAATTCTATCAGGAGGGCACGTTAATCCATCGGTTCCGGTTGCTATCGCTAGATAGCAGTTGTTAAACCTTTTCGGAGCCTTATAAGCGGTTTGAAAACATCCGATAGCGGGTTGGCCACTAACCCTTATCTCCACCAACCCGCATTGAAGCAGCGTGGTGGAGTAAGCTCCAGGCCTCCTCCCAAAAAGGGGAGAGACTCGTGCCCAGCTGTGGGACGTATCATGGGTTGCTTTTATTATTATACACACTGTTTTGCTTATTGTTTTTTTTTTAATGAATGAAATGAAATGCAAACACTGGTGAATGCTACACCTTAGTGTTTGCTTTCAATACTAATTACTCGTATGTGGATATTTAAATTATTTAAAGTTTTTTGGACCCGTAATCATTTTGTCATTTTTCATGTAAATTGAACAAGAGTTTACAGAATATATAGATAAAGAGTTATTATCAATGAGAGCCACTGGTATTATTATCAATGGTACCTACATCCTTCGACTTAAATCATCAGCACTACTCAATCATGAGCAGGTATCCTTCCATTTTCACCCATGGAGACGAAGACAGAAAGAATCATATCATTATTTCAGCCAAAAGACGTCCACTGCTGAACAAAGGCCTCCCCCAATGCCACAACGAACGGTTCTGGGCCGCCCTCATCCAGCTATTGCCTGCAACCTTCACCATGTCATCGGTCCATCTTGTGGGGGGCCTGCCAGCGCTTCGTTTTCCGATACACGGTCGCCATCATCAATCAATCAATCAAGTATCATACATTAGATAGTAATTAAAAAGTTTAAAACCAATCCCTCCTCTCCTGAACATGTTTCCACTATTTTAAAATACCCTGTTTTTGATGAGAATCTAAATTGACTCTTTGCATAAAAACCACATAGATATTTTTTATGTAATAAAAGTGGCAAACAAGCGTGCAGTTAACATTGATGTGTGATGACTGCAGCCTATAGACACCCACACAATGACAACCAGTGGTCAAAATGCAGATGCGCTGCCACTCTTGAGGCATTAGGTTTTATGCCTCTGTGTCGGAAATTACAGAGTCGTTCATTACCACCTGACCGGAACACGATAGTTCTAAACACTAGCATTTAGCGGCAAGTGTATAAGGTAATGCGGTGGTGCCTACGTCCACGAGCTCCGTCAATGGAGCTCTACCACCAGTAAATATGTAATTATTTGGTTCTCTAGACACTTACTCAAATGAGACTCATCTTGAAGGACTGACAATCCTACCTTTAAGGCATCAAATTCCACGTCTAAGCCTCGATTATGTCTCTTTACTGGCTTAACCCATTTAAAAGTTTTGTTCAGTGGTATTTTACTCATTTAAAATTCAACTTTCCTATTCTATCCTAGTTTACACCCCCACATTCTAGACGTGCTTTGTGTGCTTTGTGTACTTTGCGGCAAGTTGTAGTTTTTTTAAGCGTGTAGAGTTTTTTGGGAACTCCAAATTAAGCGGTTCTCTTTACCGGTTTACCCGGTTTTTTAGTTGGCAGCATTTTATTTGGTTAGTGTTAAATATAGCGCAACCACTCCCAGCTTTTGGACTATTTTTAAACACTGCCTTTTTTCGTGTTTGACTGAAATTAACGATGTTTTGAGAGTTTTCAAGTTTCTTTTTTATGTAATGGAAGTGGCAAACAAGCAGGCAGTTCACATTGATGTTAAGTGATGACTGCAACCTATATACACCCACACAATGACAACCAGAGGTCAAAATGCAAATGCTTTACCACTCCTGAGGCCTAAGGTGTTATGCCTCTGTGCCGGAAATTACAGGGTCGTACATTACCACCTGACCGGAACACAATAGTGATAAACGCTACCATTTAGCGGCAAGTATATTAGATAATGCGGTGGTGCCTACGCCCGCGAGCTCCGTCACTGGAGCTCTACCACCAGTAACAGTGATTTTATTGTGATATTTCACTGTCAAGTTATGTTAATCTGATCTTTCAAATAAAGCTGTGTAAGCTATGGCCATTAGGTACCCATAGGGTTTAGATCTCAGGTTCGATCCCCGCACTGGCAAATCTAGAAATAGTTTTGGCCTGCAACGTATTTTTAAGGTTCGTTCAAAAAAGGTAACTTCACGCCTGTAAAACCCGAAGGGGTAGACAGAGGTAAAGAAAACGATTACACTCACAGCCCCACAGTAGGTATAAACCTGTGTCGTGGGTGCCGTTGTACACATACAACACAAACACAAACACCCAGACCAGAAACAAATATCTGTGGGCCATACAAATATTTGTCCCGGTGCGGGGATCGAACCCGCGACCCTTCCAAACAAACGGTCATCTCACACCGCTGGACTAACCGGGTCGTCGGGTAAATGCATGCATTCAAGTCATCGAGGCTGATTGGTCTGTGATTCAAGTATACATGCAAAGACCCACGATTCGCCGGTTATGTTTTTTTTGGGTTATGTAACAGGTGGCAAGCCTGTTGACATCTTCGAGCACATAACCAAACATCGAGGCACTGTGAAATTTCCTTTAAATAGAAATTCGCAATATAAGCAGAGATAAATACTGGTGGTAGAGCTCCAGTGACGGAGCTCGCGGGCGTAGGCACCACCGCATTACCTAATATACTTGCCGCTAAATGGTAGTGTTCATCACTATCGTGTTCCGGTCAGGTGGTAATGTACGGCCCTGTAATTTCCGGCACAGAGGCATAACACCTAATGTCTCAAGAGTGGCAGCGCATCTGCATTTTGACCTCTGGTCATTGTGTGGTTGTCTATAGGCTGCAGTCATCACTTAACATCAATGTGAACTGCATGCTTGTTTGCCACTTTTATTACATAAAAAAATAATTAAAAAAAATAAAGGATTTTTTATCTCTCTCTATATATTGTTATCTCTGATAGTCCCTGAATCGGGAATCGAACCCAGGACCTCAGCGTAGTAGCAGTGGTCTGCTACCACTAGGCTACTGAACCAATTAAAGGTTCTAAGACAGGTAGATAACATATAATTAGGAGCGTTGTCAAAACTTTGTTTCTTTAAAATCGGTTAAGGAAATCGGAAAAAGAAATTTAGTCAATTGAACATTTACTTCAAGCACGGCTTCAAAACTTTTAAACAGAGTTGAATGCAGCTTACATAGGTTACGTGAAAAGCGACCTACATGCAAGCGGAGCCGCAGGCAGCAGCTGGTATTCCATAATATTACATCCATTTCATTCCATACACATGCGTAATAACCCATTACACGATATCCTATTCAGCTACCAGAGTATGTGGGTGAGTAAATGGAAAAAAATGTACCTGCAATATAAAATATGAATACAACCCGGCAGTAAGGTCGGATTAACGTATTAATAATGCAAAGAATAATGCGGATAGCATAGGCTTACTGTGTGTGACATTAAAGGTTTGGGAACATTTGGCTGGATGAGGAATGATATCAAATTTAAGAAGAGGCAATAACTTGATTCATCCTCCTCATCATCATTACTTCTCTCAAAAGAGTCCTTCAGGGCTGGCAGCGCTGGCAACTCCCTTGGTGTTGCAAATTTTCAAAGGCGACGGTGACCATTTTCCCTCAGGTGGCCCATTTGCTTGTCTGTCAACCTTCATTAAAAAGAATGAGAAATGATATTAAATTGACTGGTGGTAGTGCTCCAGTGACGGAGCTCGCGGGCGTAGGCACCACCGCATTACCTAATATACTTTCCGCTAAATGGTAGCGTTCAGCACCATCGTGTTCCGGTCAGGTGGTAATGTATGGCACTGTAATTTCCGGCACAGAAACGTTACACCGAGTGGTAACGCATCTGCATTTTGACCTTGGTCTTTGTGTAGGTGTCTATAGGCTGCAGTCATCACTTAACATCAATGTGAACTGCATGCTTGATTGCTACTTCCATTACATAAAAAAAGAACAGGCAATGATTTAATTCATCATCATTACTCCAGCCGAAATATTATAGATGAAATGAAAACAAATTCAATTACCTATACCACCCGCATATAAAAACGGCCACGGCAATAAATATCATCTGAAATTATATCCGCGCTTATTTCTATGCAAATTCGTCTTATCGCGCCCTCGCAATTTCCACCGTGTATGGGGAATTTTGTGTGGAAATCAACTAATTTACCGATTCCGGTTCACGGTTCGTGGGTTTTATTATTTCGTGAAAGCTAATCTTTGTGGTTGTTAGTTCAAAGCAGTGGTTATCAAATCTATAGTTAGCAGATCACAAATATAAAAAGTGGTCCAAGTTACCGATACCGATAAGTAGATATTAAAGCGCTTTAATTTTTGCCGCACAAAAAGTTCGGCATGGAATAAATTGATCTATCTCTGTGTAGGAGGGATAGTGATAGTGTGGAAACTCTAAAAAGTCTCATTGATCCCCTAAAAGTGGATGTCATACTCGAATTTCATTTATTTTAATCCCTCGCATATGTACATACGTATATTGTGTATCAATTTCTAATTCAATCAGTCCAGTAATGTTCAAGCGAATTTGGAAACGCTTACAATATATTTATAATAATCAGAAATGTATTAAGGGCTTATTACACGGCACGGTATTCAAGGTACGATAGCAAGCGTCAGGGTAGTGTAATAACATTTATGGAGTGAGGGCCCTAAATAGGGCGACCGGAGCGGCCCGTGTATTTGTACTGTAATTGAGTTAGGGCGCTGTCGACCGGATAGTGTAATAAGCGGCAACCCGGCGCGAGGCCACCCTTTCTACCGGATCCTGAATACTGGGTCGTGTAATAGCCTTTTTAGCCTCGTCATAGATAAATGTATATGAAAGATATGTCGTCAGTACCGTCAGCGACCGAAACGTCGGGTGTAAGAAGTTTAGGAGTGTTGTATACGCGAGAAAATCCGCAAGTTTAATTTCTACAAAACAATATTGTCTGTGAAGACATCATTTATTTATGACTAGGTTATGCCCGCGTCTTCTTCCGCGTGTACTTTTAAACACTACGAACTGAAGCCTTTATGTTATCCCAATGTATAACCGATATTATTGTAAAGTTCCATCCAAATCCGTCCAGTAGTTTTTTCATGAAAGAGTAACATCCATACTCACAAACTTTCGAATTCATAATTTTAGTAGGATATGATGAATTTGTATCACTATTAAAGGAAAGCGAGACAAAAATCGTTCTACTGCGAGTCGGTTTTGCGTGTAGGTTTAGGATTCCGTTCAATTAAAATATTTTGTATGTTCCATTATAAATTATTTCGACTTCTTATAAGTTTACCTGTAATTTTCGATACTCACTTACGAGTACATTTACTATTTATATTTATTTTTCGCAATAACACATGCGAGTGAACTTAGAAATTAAAGAAAAAACGGAAAGAAAAATTTGACTTCGGGCAGGAATTGAACCTGCAACCTCAAGATAACCTAGTCAAGCCGCTTTACCACTAAGTTACCGAAGTCCCACACCGATGCGTCAAATTTTGCTTTCCCTTTTTGATTTTTAAGCTGCTGGACTGGTAATCCTGAGGTCGCAGGTTCGATTCCTGCCCGAAGTAAAATTTTACTTTCCGTTTTTTCTTTAATTTATTATTATCTTACAAGGATTCCATTTTTCTATTTGAGGTTTGGAACTTCAAACTGGGCTTAAAAACACAATTATCGTGTCCTTACAAAAAGTATCTTTCATGAGTATATTTAAGAATGCTTTTTGTCTCAACCGTGTAACCCGAATCATCAATTTCATTAAATATTTATATGCAAGGCAAAGAAAAAAACATCCTGCTTTGTATCAACAAGAACATTGTGTCTTCATGATCACAAAGAGCAAATAATTAAAACAAGGGTAATACTTTATTTTGTTAATACATTAATTTTCTTTTACAACAAAGGAAAAATCAGATCTGTTCAATAATTCAGGAACATTTCACTTTCTTGGGATTTTATTTATCAATTTTACGTTGGAATATAAATTAATATTTATTTTATATTTACCTCGAACGGAGATGTTGTGAGCTCGGCTCTGGTTCGTACACATGCTCAAAAAGAGGTAAATTAAAGAAGAATCCGAAAAAAAAACTATTAATTTATTCAAGATTATATTTTACAGTTACAACCACATTAAATTCAAACGATTTTATCATTTTCAACCATGTTCAACATGGCGGCGATACAACCGACGCTTGGGCTATGTAGATAAAACAAAACTAATGCTATCTGTATCTTACTAGTGCATCACATTATTATAAACAAAAAACAATGTATCGAATCGATCTATTTAAAGTAGTTCCTGTGATTTTTAAAAAAATGGAAATCGTATATTATAGTATTAACACATAAAATCGATTTCGATAGAATTTAGAAAATATTACTTTTTTCTCCAAGTACAATATAATAAAAAAAAAAATTTATAAAATGAAAATGTCAAAATTATATCGCCCGCCATAATCGCCATGTTGGTTTTGAGTTGCATTTCTAACTGCTAATTATGTTTTGTAACTGCAAACAAAGCTAAATAAGTAAAAATATGCACTAAAAACCGTTTTTGTATCGATTTTGCCTCTTAATGATATTGTGTACATACATTTTTGCAACATCTTCTTTGATCGTAGATCTTAGATATAGTCTAAGATCGGAATCTAGGTCGACCTTCACCTATCTGATTACCGAATGTAACATTGTTTTTACCAAATTTTATACTTAGACAAACACATATGGCATATATTTCCTATCGAAATATATTCATAGAATAAATTAAAAAAATATTTTAAGCAAGTTTCACCTATTTATTAGTTAATAAATAGTGTATGAAACTAAAGTTACATGTATGTGATGCGCCACCCACAGTTTAGTAACCACTGATTTGAACAAACAACTGCAACGATAAGATTTCACAAAATAATAAAACCTGTGAACCGTGAACCGGAATCGGTAAATTAGTTGATTTCCACACAAAATTCCCCATACACGGTGGAAATTGCGAGGGCGCGATAAGACGAATTTGCATAGAAAAAGCGCGGACATTATTTCAGATGATATTTATTGCCGTGGTGGTTTTCATAGGCGGATGGTTGGGTAAATTGAATTTATTTTCGTTATTTGGTTACGTTTCTTCTATATTCGCATATCTTTCATATACATTTATCTATGACGAGGCTAAAAAGGCTATTACACGACCCAGTATTCAGGATCCGGTAGAAAGGGTGGCCTCGCGCCGGGTTGCCGCTTATTACACTATCCGGTCGACAGCGCCCTAACTCAATTACAGTACAAATACACGGGCCGCTCCGGTCGCCCTAATTAGGGCCCTCACTCCATAAATGTTATTACACTACCCTGACGCTTGCTATCGTACCTTGAATACCGTGCCGTGTAATAAGCCCTTAATACATTTCTGATTATTATAAATATATTGTAAGCGTTCCCAAATTCGCTTGAACATTACTGGACTGATTGAATTAGAAATTGATACACAATATACGTATGTACATATGCGAGGGATTAAAATAAATGAAATTCGAGTATGACATCCACTTTTAGGGGATCAATGAGACTTTTTAGAGTTTCCACACAATCACTATCCCTCCTACAGAATCAGAATCAGAATCAGAAACTCATTTATTCATTTAGGGTGACAGGCACCTCTTATGACACGTCAAAAACAAACAAAATAAATTAAAGCGAATAACAATTGATATACATATCAAACAAGATAAAAAATATATGTAAAGTCAAGAATATCACTAAGATAAAACGAAATGTCATAAACTTTTGTAAAAAGTATATCAGTAGAATGTCTCTTTTCCCCTTTACAAACTGATAACAAAGAGTAAAAAGAAAAGAAAAAGAGTCATTCTTTGTCATTCACCGGCAAAGTTCCAAAGGCCAATATGATCTGAGAAAAACTTGCCGGAAAAAACTCAGTCGGCTCTTTTAAAAATATCTCTTAGGCATATTTTTACAATTTTCCATAATTTAAACAAGCTTAAAATTAACAATATAATATCAACATTACACTTTAATTATTACATTTAACACCTTTGTGGAGCTAGATCAGCGTTTAGCCAAACATTTCTATCCTTGAGATAGTCCTCGAGTTTATAGTAAGCCTTTTTACATAGAGTGCGTTTAATTAATGCTTTGAATTTACCATCGATGAGTTCAGCAATCCCGGCTGGGATCTTGTTATAAAATTCTACACTATATTTTAGGAAAGATGTATTAGTTTTCGTCAGTCGAAAACTTGGCAGAGACAACTTGTTCTTATTCCTCGTATTATAACTATGCCTATCGGAGATTTTATCAAACAGATGTAGATTTTTCCTCGCGAAAAGTATATTTTCATAGATGTAATGGCAAGGGACTGTCATTATATTTATTTCTTTAAATAGTTCTTTCAAAGAATCACGACTACGTAAGTTATACATCGCTCTAATGGCCCTCTTTTGTAATACAAAAATTGATTTTATGTCAGCCGCTCGACCCCACAATACACAGAGATAGATCAATTTATTCCATGCCGAACTTTTTTTGCGGCAGAAATTAAAGCGCTTTAATATCTACTTATCGGTATCGGTATCTTGCACTTACTCATCGGTACAATGCATGAAGCTCGCGAAAACCTACGAAAACGTTAGACAATACTGTGTTTCATACAAAATGTATGACAAATACAGTTGGCATAGAAACGTGGACGCGGTGTGAAAACGAGTGCAGTCTCGAGCTGCTATTGTGAGGATCACGAGACCGCTTGTAGAATAAACAAACACCCTGTGGGTACTGTCGCGTTCACAAATTTTCAATATAAATACAATAGATGTGATGCAGCTAAAACAATTATGAAAAATTGAGTTTTTTGTTTGAACGTCCGCGTCGGAGCGTATCAGGATTGCGATTCAAATTAAGCTGGACAATAATTTTGTTTAGTTCGTGTTAAATGACAGTGCGAATTACCTACTATTTTGAGGGTCCCGAGATCGCTTGAAAAGTTAACACCCTGTGTGTACTGTCGAGTTCACAAGTAATCAAATAAACCTATTAATAGTTACTTATAGAGGTTCAGTTTTTTAAATCACGAGCTTATATTATTATCTCTGGTGGTAGAGCTACAGTCAACACACTGCAACTTTTCTTAGTAGTTAGCGTTCAACGCTATGGTTTCCTAGTTAGGTGGTAATGTTCCAGTATCTAATTTTTAGTGTACAAGAAAAAAATATTTTTGTAGTGGTGATAAAATTGCATTAATGTTTGTTTATTGTAATAGGTATGTCGAAGGAAATCAATATTTTTTTACCATGATAATGAACTTCATGCTTGTTTTCCTCTTTTATTTACAAGCCACTGACAATACAGTTAGTTAAATAAAAAGGTTGACAATAAAATTATGAAAATGATTTTTCAAAATGATTTACAAGTTATATATAACATACCCCCATAAATAATATAGTTATACAAAACGTAGGACAAGTACAGTTGGCATTGAAACGTGGACGCGGTGTGAAAGCGAGTGCAGTCTCGAGCTGTTATTGTGAGGATCACGAGACCGCTTGTAGAATAAACAAACACCTTGTGTGTACTGTCGCGTTCACAAGTGTTCAATATAAATACAATAGATGTGATGCAGCTAAAACTATTATGAAATGTTGAGTTTTTTGTTTGAACGTCCGCGTCGGAGTGTATCAGGATTGCGATTCAAATTAAGCTGGACCATAATTTTGTTTAGTTCGTGTTTAATGACACTGCGAATTAGCTACTATTTTGAGGGTCCCAAGATCGCTTGAAAAGTTAACACCCTGTGTGTACTGTTGCGTTCACAAGTAATCAAATAAACCTATTTATAGTTATTTATAGCGGTTGAGGAGTTATTCGTCATCTCGCTCGACAAAAATTCGCACGATCGGGCACCTTTTGAACTTACCTAATATTTCTGTTCGTACGCTCATACAAAGTACAGCCAGGTAAATAAATTCGAAATTAAATTTGAGAAACGATATTGCTACTGTTACTAACTACTGTTGTTTTATATTTGAAACAGATTTATACATAAAACTAAAAAAATCGGTCGTACATTATATATTGACAATTATTGTATGTCATAGGAAGTAGTTATAGTAACAAGCCAAATTCTTTTGTGATATTGTAGATTCTTTTTCATATTTTTGATTGCAATGTATGTCTTAAATTATGATTTAATAATATTTTGTTTTATTTTAAAGATCAACTATAAAATATTAAACGTTTTTAGATTTTCAAAATTTGCTGTACATAGTAACCGCACAATTTTATGGTCGGGCGAGTAGACGACAGTAATTAATTTAAATTCAAAAAAGTGTCAAGTCGCCGATCGTGCGAGTTTTTGTCGTGCAAGATAACGAATAACTCAGGTTGAGAGGTGGAGTTTTTTGAACGACGGACTTACTCGTATAGGTATCTCTGGCGCTAGAGCTACAGTCCATACCACTGCTTTCAGTGTGTTTAGCATTCAGCTCTATTAAGAAGCCCGTAAGTAACCCATTTATCAAAAATATTAAAAAAAATAGCATGAAGAAATATTACCATTTTTCTTTACAACAAAATGATTAAAATGTTATTTTCAACATGATTCATAAATTTTAATATACCTCCAGAAATAACATTGTTATAGAAATGTATGACAAATACAGTTGGCATAGAAACTTGGACGTGGTGTGAAAGCGAGTGCAGTCTCGAGCTGCTATTGTGAGGATCACGAGATCGCTTTAGGGCTCCCGCCCACGTCCGATCATCGGTGACCGATTTTTTGTAGGAGGAAAGTAGAACGTACTGATTGGCTTCATTAAAAAAAAACCAACGCACGTAAGTAGTTTTACTTCTTTAGGGTAACAATCCAATATATCGCGAGATTAATTGCGCTGAAAGAGTAGTGTTTGGCTGGCATAAGGGGCGAACCAAAGAGTACATTGTTGATACTGGGCAAACGTCACTCACTTTCTAAAGAGCTGTCGCACATTATTGTCACTCGAAAACCCATTTGCTTTGTATTGTAAAAAAATATTGTTATCTCATCATAAGTCCGTGATTTAAGCGTTGTAGTAATTGAAATAGGGAAATAACTAACGAGCAGCCTTATTATTTTACCGTCTTCCTGGAAGACAACGAATACGATGAAGTCGTGTATCGACAAAGATACGATAACACTACTACAAAAAGGAGACGTCAAATCGTCGTCCTATCACTCTATTACATATAACAAAACGATATAAAACAAAACGTAAAAAAGTTTAGCAACCAACTTCAGACTGGTGCTTTTATCTGTTTAGCAACTAACTTCAAACTGTCGCTTAAATCTTACGGTGTGCGCGCGTATCGCAAAAATCCTTCAATCTCATCCAATCGCGCCAAAGGAAGTATAACTATAAAAATCTTTTACCATATTACATGTTTAAGTATGAACCTATGATTGGTCCAGAAGCAAATTGGCTTACAAATAGACAGATTCTCTATTGGTCCAAGGATTCCGTTTTTCTTTTCCACCTAGAAAACTTTATAATACATATTTTACCACTTCCTAACTAACTGTACTATTCTATCGCATAGCTTAATAAAACTTTCATCATGACATTCATAATCACACTGGAAATTAATAGTCAGACAGATATTTTCCAACTCACGCGAAATTGCCTTGACATTACCCTAAGCGCTTTTCCGCACGACTATACCTGCATACCATACATTCTAGTCAATGCTTATGTCAACATTAGGGAATGCAGCGGTTACGTGTTGTACGCGACTGTACTTTGCGTTACCTACCAAACACTATTATTTGTTTACGTCTTTGAAATTTAAGCGATGGATGCATTTTGTGTTTGGTTTTGTTTGAAATGATAGCGTTTTAGCATATTATGGGTTTGTTGTAGAAAGTGGAAGGTGGAAGGAATTACATTCACCTTCTACTTACTACTACTGATTAAGAATTAAGAATACCTACAATGGTCCCTCCAAAGTCACGCATAGCTTTATTTTGGAACACAACTTGGTGCTGATGATGTTAAAAATAAAAGTAATGATATGTTCTTAGGTTTTCGCGAGCTACACTCATTGAAATAAAACTATTTTTTCGGGTTTATCTCGCGTATATTAAACTAAAATAATTTTTAAAATCAACCCGACGTTTCGGTCGCTTTTCAGCTTCCGTGGTCCCGGGCAGACTGAGGTGACATTTGTCTGACAGAAGTTTGAAAAAATTATATGTAGCTACCTCCATCGATTTCGTAAACGCCTTGAGTAGCGTTCAGGATTAACACAATAATTACTTATGGTATCTTGAGGTCTTGCAGACTGCTGCGGCTGGGATTTAATCTTGCTAAGTATGGGATCCCATGATGTTGAGTAATAAATAATAACGGCAGCCCTTAATACGTGTTACTGCTACGGCACGAGTCTCTCCCCTTCTTGAGGGGATGCCTGAAGCTTACTCCACCACGCTGCTCCAATGCGGGTTGGTGGAGATAAGGGTTAGTGGCCAACCCACTGTCGGATATTTTCGAACCAATCGTCAACAGGCTCGCCACTTGTTACGTGGACCAAGGAACCGCTGAATCGAAGGTGTTATGCCTCTGTGCCGGAAATTACAGGGCCGTACATTACCACCTGACCGGAACACGATACACGAACATGTATTTTTGTATGCTTGCAATTACTTCCGCCTACCACTTTGGAGATTACAAACGTGTTGTTACATTTAATTAATGAAGGCGCAGTTTGGTATTTAATTTCTATATCATGTGTAAGGGACTCTGTATTAAACTGGTGGTAGAGCTCCAGTGACGGAGCTCGCGGGCGTAGGCACCACCGCATTACCTAATATACTTGCCGCTAAATGGTAGTGTTCAGCACTATCGTGTTCCGGTCAGGTGGCAATGTACGGCCCTGTAATTTCCGGCACAGAGGCATAACATCTTAGGCCTCAGGAGTGGTAACGCATCTGCATTTTTACCTCTGGTCATTGTGTGGGTGTCTATAGGCTGCAGTCATCACTTAACATCAATGTGAACTGTATGCTTGTTTGCCACTTTTAAAACATAAAAAAAAAAAATTAAAATCCAATTTCCAAAACCATCTTATTAAATGTACAACCCTATTAACAACATAAAAACAACCTCCTTTATATATATATACAGTATTAGTACCAAAGTAACAAATATAAATGCTAAAAGGCATGCTGTCTTGAATTTCGTATTACTAAAGAGAAAAGCACAGACGTTTCTTGTCCGAAGCGTAAACCGCGAGTACAGTCGAGTGGTAAAGACAGAATACATAACTAGTGACACAAAACAGTGAGTGTCTCACGAGTGTCCCGCCGTCTGGTACGTTTGAAATGAAAATAGTTTACACTGAGAATTTTAATACAGTTTCAGCAGGAAATTTTGAAAATTAGCGGGCTTATGAAAATTTTAGTTTAAAATGGTTTTTATTGATAATGATAATGATAATAATGATAATGATATTTATTTCATCCTTCAATTTTGTTACATATAGGTTGATATTGACTGATATTGACGATCATCTAGGACTTTATTTAAGGTGGATATCCTATTAGATACCTATAGTTTTAAAAGATAACACAGGAACTTGTGTGTCTACCTTAAAAATGCCCAAGCCCGGATGCCCAAACTTATTTTTATCGCCGTAATACCTTTTTCTTTTAATTTCCTTGGTTTCCTTTACTTATAGTCACAGGTCACTAATCAAATCAGGTCACATATCACCATTTGATACAAACATGCCTATTCTAATCAGTATTCGAGGTAGATCAATCTACCAAAGGCAATAGTGCCTTTAGTAATTAAGTCAACAAAGGTAGAAATAAGTAATATTATAAAAAATCTTAATAATTTAAATTTTATTCCCAAAGCTGAGCCTGTAAGAATTAGAAATTTAAAATTTCACTTTGAGTTCTAGGCTAACAAGGTAGTCTACATAAAAATTGGAGTTCATAATTACAAGTCCACGAGTATCAAAAGTAAGATCATTAAAAATATTTGCATTATCTGCAAATTGTTGCAAAACGATCAAAGCTTTCATTGATACACAAACACCTTTATTAGCATTATTAATTTAATATCGCACCAAACTGCTGAAATTTATTATTTCAATCGTGCCGTTAGTACTAAACCACATAATAACTGAATCGAGTTTCAATGTTTTGTCGCTTTTATGTTATTTTAGCGGTTTCGAGCCGGTATTTGGCGGGTTAATTGTAATTGGTGCAATTAAATTTTATCTTATATTAGTCCCTGAATTATCGTGGACGGTTCCACAAGGTACAATAATAAAGATATTTAGCGATGGTCCGCCCATAATAATTTTTTTAAATGTTTTTTTTTAGTTTAGAATGCTTTTTTATTCCTCAGACTTTCGTTATTTGACATTTGCAAATGTGACATGTTTTTTTTACGTGAGGAAGGTGACACACAACCATGCAGCTCACATTGATGTTAGGTGATGACTGCAGTCTATAGACATCTACATAAAAACCAGAGGCCAGAGGGCAGATGCGTTGAGACCTAAGGAGTCATGTATATGTGATTGTTATTACGAGGCCATAAATTACCATCTAACCGGAATTTTGAGTGATAATTAAATAATGTCATAAATTATTATCTTTCTCCCAATTACCATGATCATACACGCATATATTTACATAAAATTTCATTGTGTCAGCAAAATAATAATTAATAAGTCTTTTTATGCATTCCATAAAAAATTCAAACTCTTTTAAAGACAATGTCACTCATTCGTAACAGAATAATGCAAATATTCTGTCTGTCTGCGACTACGTAATTCGTGCAGAAACTATTGAATAAGTAATGAGGCTTTCTTGCATGTCGATGTATCTCAAGAGGCATATAAATATACATGTCTCTTCGATACGTACATTTTTATTGACATCGAGAAATGTGTCGAGTGGCTTTATTCGGATCAATTTTTTTTTCTAACAACAATAATAATAAACAATTTCAAATGCACTACATAAATAAAAGAAAAGATATAATGAAATAAGCTAAACCGTCTGATTGACAGCCAAAGTAACTATTATAGAAGAAAAAATTAGGCCTCAGAGATGGCAATGTATTTGCTATCTATCTACCATCTATCTATCTGTAGTGCAAATATCTCATTAGAGATCGTTCCCGCTCCTGAAGCCCTATAGTTTTTGGCAATGAGCTGATTAATAATAATTCTGGCCCCATGCATCACATTTACTACAGTATAATTTATAACAACAGCTTCAGATCTGTAGCTGGCAAGTGTATACTTTAGTCTACAAACCGGGGCAACACGAGAGGTCAATGGTTTTTTTTTTATGTAAACAAGCATGCAGTTCACATTGATGTTAAGTGATGAGTGCAGCCTATAGACACCCACACAATGACCAGAGGTCAAAACGCAGATGCGCTGCCACTCCTGAGGCCTAAGGTGTTATGGCCTCTGTGCCTGAAATTAAAGGGCCGTACATTACCACCTGACCGGAACACGATAGTGCTGAACACTACCATTTAGCGGAAAGTGTATTAGGTAATGCGGTGGTGCCTACCCCCACCAGCTCCGTCACTGGAGCTCTACCACCAGTAAAAATTAAATATGCAAATACATTGCCATCTCTGAGGCCTAATTTTTATTTCTATAATAGTTACTTTGGCTGCCAATCAGACGGTTTAGTTTATTTCATTATATCTTTTCTTTTATTTATGTAGTGCATTTGAAATTGTTCATTATTATTGTTGTTAGAAAAAAAAAATGATCCGAATAAAGCCACTCGACACATTTCTCGATGTCAATAAAAATGTACGTATCGAAGAGACATGTATATTTATATGCCTCTTGAGATACATCGACATGCAAGAAAGCCTCATTACTTATTCAATAGTTTCTGCACGAATTACGTAGTCGCAGACAGTCAGAATATTTGCATTATTCTGTTATGAATGAGTGACATTGTCTTTAAAAGAGTTTGATTTTTTTATGGAATGCATAAAGAGACTTATAATTTATTATTTTGCTGACACAATGACAATTTTATGTAAATATATGCGTGTATGATCATGGTAATTGGGATAAAGATAATAATTTATGACATAATTTAATTATCACTCAAAATGCGGAACAAAATGGATTACAATTTTTTGCTGAACATAATGGAAACGTACATGTAGCATAACGTAATCTACCGACAGCGTAGATACGCACGCACTCTAAATAAAATGAGACGAAATGATGGAAAATTTCACACACGACGCAAATAATCCAACTAGGTATAATAATAACAACGGGTACGAATCGTGCTCTATTGCCTACTTTTGGCAGAGACCCTCTCTGCTCTCTAGTGTCATATTTTTGTTGGTTAAATATCGTGAGACATAGATGTTCAAATGATCATTCATGTGTACATCCTCAATTAATTGAGTACTATGTGAAAGATATTGATTGACATTTAGTCATTCATCAGGTACGCTTCAAAACGATGAAGGCGCAACTGAAAATTTTATGTATACCAAAATAACAGGATTTAAAGAAAATGCAATTTCATGTAATAATACGTTTATATGAAGTCCACAAATATCCATGGAGTCCATTATATAATTAGACGTTGCAATCTAAAGCCTGGTATTTGGGCACTCGCAAGAGCGTATTTCAGTTAAAACCTTTTGACATTTGAATACCAGACGATATCGACTGTTCATAACGTTACGTTATGAAATATCGCGTTTAGCACCTGATATGATAAATGTATTTGGAATTATATCTTTTGTTCAAGAACATCGAAAACTGAGCAGTTTTCTCCACACATTTTGTGTATTAGCATAAAAAAAGAAAACAACGCAGGCTGACTTTACTCTAACAGATACAATAGGAAAGTGATAGAACAAAAAAAAATTGACCTATCGAATACATATTGTTAAGTTGGGGAGCTAAAATAATAGGGTTTCTCGTAAAACACAGCTTCAGAAACTCAGCATTTCAATATGGAGGACAATAATAGCATATCTGATGATAATGATAGTGATAATATGTATGGCTCCGTAATAACTATCACAGAGATATGACAAATTAGGTCTCAGGGGTGGCAACGCATCTACATTTTGACTTTTGGTATTTATGTAGATCTCTTTAGGCAGACATCACTAAACATCAATGTGAGCTGCATGCTAGTTTGCTTGCCACCTTCCTTACATAAAAAAAATGTAATAATAAAAATGTATTTGTCCTTAAAAACAAAAATAGAGATAGTGTTGTTACAGATCCTGACAGCTCTACTAGCACCATATTAATCACACTAATACATTTATATTGAAATACTAGCTGTGCCTGCGACTCCGTCCGCGTGACAATTTATGATTGTTCAGTACTACCCGGACGAAGTCAATGGCGCAGCTTGTATCAAAGTATCCTAAGTTACTCCTTATTACATCAGCTATCTGGCAGTGAAAGTCCCGTCAAAATCGGTCCAGCCGTTCCCAAGATTAGCCGGAACAAACAGACAGACAGACAGACGGACAAACATTGTAGAAAATGTTGCTTTGGTATATGTACCGTGTATAGACACAATAATATGCATTTAGTAAAAAGCGGTTGTTTTAATATTACAAACAGACACTCCAATTTTATTTATTTGTGTCTAGATTTCATTCTCAGGCAATACGAATTTTGCCGAGTCAGCAAGTATAATTATATTCATATTGAAATATTGTTAATGTTTATATGAAATATCCATAGCCTCATTGTCTGGTTTGACGTTGCGATCCGAAGCCCGGTATTTGGTTCCTCGCAAAGGCGTATTTCAGTTAAAACCTTTTGACATTTGAATAGCAGCCGGCAACGTTATGAACAGCTGATATCGCTAACGTGGATTATTTTGGGGAATATCGCGTTTAGCACCTGATGGATGATAAATACCTACCTATTCTACATATTCTATCTTTGATTCAACATTAAAGATCACTTGTTTTTTTTTATGTTATGAAAGTGGCAAACAAGCTTTCAGTTCACATTGATGTTAAGTTATGACTGAAGTCTACAGATACCCACACAAAGACCAAGATCAAAATGCAGATGCGTTACCACTCCTGAGGCCTAAGATGCTATGTCTCTGTGCCGGTACATTACCACCTGACCGGAACACGATAGTGCTGAACACTACTATTTAGCGGCAGGTATGTTAGGTAATGCGGTGGTGCCTACGGCCGCGAGCTCCGTCACTGGAGCTCTACCACCAGTAACTGCAACCTATAGACATCTACACAAAAACCAATGGTTTCGTTGCCACCCTGAGACTTAAGTCGTTATGTCTCTGTAATAGGTATTACGAGGCTATACACGCGTGTTTTTATATAGGCACAACTATGCAACTATACTAAAATATAATAAATAAATAAAAAAGCAAAATAATATAAAAACAATTATTAAGGGTAAAAGCGACTTCTTTACGATATTCAATAAACTGAAAAGTCTATTATATCGGTTGCCTAACTAGCATAGTTGGTAATAGATGGCGCTGCTGCTACCATAAAGCAATGCAATAGATGTGAAGGAAAGATTTGATAAATCGGGCAGGGCTTCAGTAGCTCAATTGGAAGAGCGGCTGGACTAGATTCCCAGTAGGTCGCGAGTTCGAGTCTCGCCTGAAGTCGAATTTTTCTTTCCATTTTTCTTTAAAAATTAAATAAAAAAGCGTTTATTTGTAACAATGTTGCACACTATCGTAGGTATAAATTGACATTGTAATATCAATATAATCCATAGTTGTGCATTGCTACAAAATGTTCCTAACTTTTTTTGTTACTTTTGGTTTACTGGTGGTAGAGCTCCAGTGACGGAGCTCGCGGGCGTAGGCACCACCGCATTACCTAATATACTTGCCGCTAAATGGTAGTGTTCAGCACTATCGTGTTCCGGTCCGGTGGTAATGTACGGCCCTGTAATTTCAGGCACAGAGGCATATCACCTAATGCCTCAGGAGTGGCAGCGCATCTGCATTTTGAACTCTGGTCATTGTGTGGGTGTCTATACGCTGCAGTCATAACTTAACATCAATGTGAACTGCATGCTTGATTGCCACTTTTATTACATAAAAAAAAAAACTCAGCATTGTGCTGGTCGAAAAGAAAAACGACCGGCGCTGGTCTTCCGTTAGGGCCCTTTTGTTTGCATAATAAAATAAAAATAAGACATACGACTATACTTCAGCAACGTTAAAGATAAATAAGAGTCTTAACAATAACAATTTTACATAATAAATCAAATTAAAAGCGAAAAAAACAACATTTGGTAAAAAAAAAAAATAAAGTCACTAGAGTACCGTCCCGGCTGCGCGCGGTTGCAATGTTACCTACCCTCGCCTATTCACCTTAGCGTGATGCAATAAAACCTTCCTTGATAAATGGGCTACCTAACACTGAAAGAATTTTTCAAATCGGACCAGTAGTTTCTGACATTAGCGCGTTCAAGCAAACCAACCGATGCTATTAATATTTTTCAAAATCCATGCATTCATAACTTTACTGTACTTATTTACTTCGGTATTCGGTACGGAATGATACTTATAATCATTAACAAAATTACGTTGTTATTTTAATGGCTTATAAAAAGTGCGGCCAAGTGCGAGTCGGACTCGCGCACGAAGGGTTCCGTAACATCATCTATAAAAAAAACAAGTTTGTTTGAACACTTCCATTTAGCGGCAAGTATATAATATAAATAACTTAATCACTCTACGTGATTGTACAGTACAGTCATAAACAAAAGGCATATTGCATTTAAAGCTCTAAAAATTTTCACATTCACCATCATCCGCGCAATCCGTCGTCATATCGCACAATCGGACAGTCGGCCGAGTGGGGACGCACAAAGACGTCCGGAAATGGAATTTTCAAGTAGAGAACACTTCAGCCCGTCCCACGGATTATGGCGACTGTACACTGGGTTTAATGAAGTGCCTTGTTTGCCCAATTTGCGTGGATGACGTATCGGACAGTTATTGACGGTAAGGACATTGTTATTTGGCGCTCTAGAAAGAAAAAAGGAAGACCTTTTTCGTCTTAATTGTAATCCAATTTATAGTATCACGGAATTGTATTAATTTCAAATGTTATTTAATGTGTGTGTGTTTATTATATATTTGTAACTCAAAAGGAAGGAGCGGTAGTCTTTTGACATCACTTGTGCGTCGGACTGTCTATCTGTCTGTCACAGAAAACATGTGTGACATTTCAAAAAGCGCAAAATTATTTAAAGGAATATATTTAAATAGAAAAACAGTGTTCTGAAACTTAATTTTTTTTTTATCACATTCTTATAATCATCCTACTAGTACACATTTTAAAAAATGGAAAGAAAAATTTGACTTGGTTCAGTAATCGAAACTGCGACCTCAGGATAACCAGTTCAGCCGCTTTACCAGTAAGCTACCGTGTACTTCGGTAGCTTAGTGGTAAAACTACCGAAGTAAACGGTCGCAGGTTGCAGGTTCGATTCCTGCCCGAAGTCAAATTTTTCTTTCCATTTTTTCTTTAATTTCTAAAGTTCACTCGCAGGTGTTATTGCGAAAAATATAATATTACAACATCCTACGAGTCTCTCGGACACAGTTACCAAAAAAACAAACGTTTACTTTAATATGTGTAATTTTCAATGCTCATGTAAACCAAACAGAAGGCACGTTAGCCGAGTCAACATTTATTTTATCATTACGCTTCTAGCATAATTATCATTTAGACACGTGATGGAAAAACGTTGTATCTTTTTACGTACGTAACTTCACGCCTGTAATCCCCGAAAGGGTAGGCAGAGGTAAATGCATGCATTCAATCATACATGCAAACACCCACGACTCGCCGGTTACGTTTTTTGGCCCATGTAACAGGTGGCGAACCTGTGGCCATCTCCGGGCACATTACTAAACTCCGGGGTACTGGGAAATTTCCAGAAAATGGAAAAAGCCCAATAGAACCAGAGATAAAGGATTTTAAACCGTTATCTCTAATATCCCCCGACCCGGGAATCGAACCCAGGACCTCCAGCGTAATAGTAGTGGCCTGCTACCACTACGCTACTGAGGCAGTATTTTTTTAAGGCAATCTTTTTTTTGGACTAACTGCCTGAGTAGCCTAGTGGTAGCAGGCCACTCCTACTACGTTGGGTTCCTGTGCTCGATTCCCGGGTAGGGGGCTATCAGAGATAATGGTGCCCTTTATCTCTGGTTCTATGGGGATTTTTCCATTGTCTGGAAATTTATCAGTACCTCGAAGTTTGGTAATGTGCCCGGAGATGTAAACAGGCTCGCCACCTGTTACATGGGCCAACCCCTGTGGGTCCGAAACTCGCCTTAGGGCGTTACGAAGGGATATATAAGACACTAGCTGTGCCCGCGACTTTGTCCGCGTGAGAATTTACGATTGTTCAGTATCTACCCCGACGAACTTATGGGTGCTAGTATAAAAGTAGCCTAAGTTACTACTTATAACTTAAGCTATCTGCCAGAGAGAGTCCCATCGAAATCGGTAAAGCCGTTCCCGAGATTAGCCCCAACAAACAGACAGAAACAGGTCGAGTTCTGTCTGATGGTGGGGTCAAAAGTCTTAGGAATCGGCAAGCATATGTATGAAGCGAATGATGAGGGTAGACGAGGCACGAGACGTATGTCAGGATCGGGATATCTGGCGCTCGACATTCTCTGCCTACCCCGTTAGGGACCTGGTGTGAAGATATATATATATATATATATATATATATATATGTATATATATATATATATACATATATGTCGGAGCAAGAAGTTTATTGTTGGTTCTGTAAAGTACTAGGCTATAGAAATACCTTGCTAAAAATATTATTTTAAGTTAATTTGATTTGTTAGATTTTGTTATCGTTTAAAATCATTATTTCATTTAAAGAGTAATTGTATTATAAAAGTACATTACCGAGTTGAGGGTAGGCCTCGAGCGGGGTCGAGGCGCCATCTGACAGATCGCCGTTAACGGAGGTTATAAAATGTGTCGTTGTTGATCGAGGTGGATCATTCTTTGGTTGGACAGTGGAGTACTATTTGATTGGCGAAGTAAGATCGGTGTCGCGTACCCGCTGCTCGTTGTATTTAAAAGTTTAAAAGTGTAATTATATCAAAGAGTTTTGAGTGTAAGCATATCAAGTAGTTTTGAAGTTAAGCAGTGATATTCTGTTAAAGTGATTAAATCTGACTGATAATAGTGACTTATTGTTTTGTGCTAGCATTTAACCCTCAAGACGCCCACTAAACACATAACCACTAATGATGATGTCGAGATTAACGTTCTTTCTCCGACATATATATTAACAGACAGACAGACAAAAATTGAAAAAAATGAGTTTGAGTTTGATCAATCCGGCTATCGGCACGAATTATTATTATGTATGTATGTATGTATCTTCACGCCAGGTCCCTAACGGGGTAGGCAGAAAGTGTAGAGCGCCAGACATCCCGGTTCTGACAAACCTCTCGTGCCTCGTCTACCTTCATCATTCTCTTCATACATGCACGCCGATTCCTAAGACTTTTGACCCCACCATCAGACAGAACTCGACCTATTTGGTCATGGTAGGTCAGCCTTGGTCTTCCTGGGCCTCTGCAATTATTATTATGTTACTGTGAAACTGTATTCTGCACTCCTCGATACACGGAAGTTAATATAAATTGGAAAGTAAAATATTTTCATTCGTATTTCTGTTTGTTTTACCTTTAAAAAGTTTAGTTTTAGTTCACATGTTGTTTTAGGACACGGACAAAGGAAGTATTTACTGTAAACTACGTAGTAGAGTTTCTGCATAATTAAGGAGTGTGAACAAATGTAAACTTTTTCGAGTGTACTTGGAATTTATAAGTAGTTTTCATGCGAACACGTGGATTTAAGCGAAGCGCGCATGTCCCTGCGGTGTAGATCGGATCATGGTGTAGATCGGTGATGGGTGACCGCTAGTGGCAAATTAAAATGCGCATATCCGTGCTTCGGAGGGCACGTTAAGCCGACGGTCCCGGTTGCTATCGATAGATAGCAGTCGTTAAACCTTGTCGGAGCCCTTATGTGTTGAAAACATCCGACAGCGGGTTGGCCACTAACCCGTATCTCCACCAACCCGCATTGGAGTAGCGTGGTGGAGTTAGCTCCTGGCCTCCTTCCAAAAAAGAGGAGAGACTCGTGCCCAGCAGTGGGACGTATAATGGGTTGCCATTATTATTATTATGTGGATTTAATAAATATATAACTATTTTCGTGCAGGACTCGAAACTGATTTTTATGTCGTTAAGTGGCAAACAAGCATACACTTCACATTGATGGTAAGTAGTACTGTAGCCTATAAACATCTACATGAACCCGGAGATATAAATTTAGATGCATTGCCGCCCCTGAGGCCTAAGGAGTTATGCCTCTGTGCCGAAAATCCTTTGTACCCAAAATTACAAGTACTTTACCACCTGCCTGGAACACGATAGTGCTAAACTCTACTATTTAGCGGCAAGTAGATTAGACATCACCACCATGTTATTCGTTGCCAACACGTTAACATAAAGGCCTACTTTAATTCATAATTGGCATTCACGTGACGTGATGATCCCACCACTGGCCCAATGGTGGAAGATTTTTCTTCTACTGGAAGTGAATTATTCTTTTTTTTTGTTTTGTAATAAAAGTGGCAAACAAGTTCACATCGATGTTAAATGATGACTGCAGCCTATAGACACCCACACAATGACCAGAGGTCAAAATGCAGATGCGCTGCCACTCCTCTGGCATTAGGTGTTATGCCTCTGTGGCGGTAATTACAGAGCCGTACATTACCACCTGACCGGAACACGTTAGTGCTGAACACTACCATTTAGCGACAAGTATATTAGGTAATGCGGTGGGGCCTACGCCCGCGAGCTCCGTCACTAGAGCTCTACTACCAGTATAAAAATTGAAATAAAACTGTTTTTACTGATTTATCTCTGGTACATTAAACTAAAATGATTTTTAAAATAAACCCGACGTGTCGGTCGCTTTTCAGCTTCCGTGGTCCCTGGCAGACTGAGGTGATATTTGTTTGATAGAAGTTTGAAAAATTATATATAGCTACCTCCATCGATTTCGTATCGGTATCTTGATATGGTATCTTGAGGTCTTGCAGACTGCTGCGGCTAGGATTTAATTTTGCTAAGTATGAGATTCCATGATGTTTATAATCGCCATCCATCTTCTCTATTGAAATTTGGGTGTTTTTTAATTTCAATAACCTTGCGTACCATTCATGTAATGGGTTTGTGTTCACGAGCGAGTATTTGAACTTTACCAAACCGGATGTAATGGTTCGGCTTATCCGCTATGTGTTCACAGACTGCAGACCTCCCTGTTCTTCGGTTTTTGACATCAGCAAATGTGCTCTTCAATGCGGGTGGATACAGCTCTCTTCGTTTGACCAATATATGAGAGACCACTTTTAGTGTAGTTTACCAATGAATGGCGGAAAGAAAAAATCAGACCATTCCAATGGTAGTAGTTAATGCAAAAAAAAAGAAACGTAACTTCACGCCTGTAATCCCCGTAGGGGTAAGCCGAGGTAAATATTGGTCTTTCGAACTCTGCCGGTGAATGACAAAGAATGACTCTTTTTCTTTTCTTTTTACTCTTTGTAATCAGTTTGTAAAGGGGAAATGAGACATTCTACTGATATACTTTTTACATTAGTATAATTATATTTAGTTTTATCTTAGTGATATTCTTGACTATACATATGTTTTTTATCTTGTTTTTCATGTATATCAATTGTTATTCACTTTAATTTATTTTGTTTGTTTTTGACGTGTTATAAGAGGTGCCTGTCACCCTAAATGAATAAATGAGTTTCTGATTCTGATGCATGCATTTGCAAGCATACATGCAAAAAAGCCAATCGTTATCTACCTTCACCTACATTCTGCGAAATAAAGTGAGCTAATATGGAAAGTTTATACGTGGAAGCGAACGTTGCAAATAAAAATGCAGTTGTAACCAAACGATCTAATTGTGGTTGTTTGCAACATTGTAGTTTTATGTCCCGTTACATATTATATATGCTGCGTTTGCGTGGACAGTATAAAACACAAATACCACACTTCCTTGCAGCTTTTGGCTTAGCTGATGATCTTTCTAAAGAAACCCTTCAGCTAATTAGAATACCCAGCACGAATCGAACCCAGGAGAACTTTCCGAAACTCGATGTGATATTTCCATCGAGTTTCGGAAAGTTCTCCTGGGTTCGATCCCCAGGTCGGGAATAACGCTCTACAACGCCGAAAATTTTTCTATATCTCTGTCCTGAATTCGATCTACAATATTTTTTGATGAGGACTGTACTTTTATTAGATATTTTTTTATGATACAAGGGTGGCAAAAAAGCATGCAGCTTACATTGATGTTAAGTGATGACTGCAGCCTATAGACATCTACTCAAAAACCAGGGGAAAATGCAGATGCTTTGCCACCCTTAGGTTCTTACGTGTTCCGTCTCTGTGATAGTTATTACGGTGCTATACATTACCATCTAACCAGAACACAATAGTGCTAAATACTACCATTTGGTATCAGATAGATTAGCTACACTAGGAAGCTATCAACATAAAAAATAGCAATATTTTCTCTGTTACCTGTTACGTTTTATGTATGTTTTATGTGTCTCGTTGTGTGTCAAATAAATGTTTCTTATCTTATCTTATCTTATCAATACCAACACTATTTTACGGATTAGGTAACAAGATAGAACCTTTTCCTTTTAGTGCTCTTTAACTAAACATGTTCCCCAAAAGGTCCATTGAGAGGCGAGTAAATAAACCATTCAAACGTTCCACCAATCTGACAATGTAAGCTGTCCTCTTGTTAAATTAATCCACGTGTGTAACCCAGTTTAACTTGAACCATATACTCGTATAACATACAATGACGTGTTTTAAATACCAAAAAATGGAGTAGCGTAGTTTTTTAGGTCGCCAAATGTCTGACATGTTAACAAAGAGCTACTGCGTTGATTTTTATGCAAAATTAATACTTTTTAGGGTCTTTTGGTCTACTGTTACTGATGATGGAGCTTGAAAACGAAAGCACAAACATATAATCTAACATATTTGGGCTCATAAGAACTATCAGCGAAGTAAAATCACTTGCTGATTGCAGTTACCTTTCCAGCCCTGTAAGTGGCATCTCCTTATAGATCTCCAATTTTTTTTGTAGATTTCTGTTGTAGTAATCGTTGTAGTAATTTTACGTTATGTGTTTGTTTTACCATATTCGTGATTCCACGAGCAGGAAGCGGTAGGTAACAGCTATTATAGATTAAAAGAGTTTTATCTCTCTATCTATCTGCCACCAAATGCTATTTTGTTATGTCGAAAAGAGTGGGAGATAAGCAGATGGCCAATCTGGAGAATAGTGGTTACTATCACTAATGTACATTTGTAACACAGGGGTCTTCCCCAGAAAGGGCTTGCCCATCAGGTGGTAATGTATGGGCCTTTTAATGATTGTCGCAGTGGCAAATTAGCACGACTTAAAAGTGACAACACATCATCTTCTTGTCTTTAATCTTAACTCAAATATTTTCTTAAGAGCGCAAAGGGCTCTCAGCCAAAATTAGTTGACTCAACTGCCAACAGAAGACCACTGTGGGTCCGATCCTCAAGTTGAGCATGCCGGGGAGACACAAAGACATATGCGATTAGGAGTGGTCCAACTTTCGCTCTAGTCATCAGGTGGTGCACCATTCACGTGAACAACAAAAATAACAATGCACTATATTGAGTTCCCGATAAAAATACAGAGAAATACACAAAACAGTTAGTAGTTAGTCACAAGTATTGTAATAGGTGACTTTATCGTTAAGTGTGCTATTTTACCACACAAATTTTCATAATATAGTCGTTTTAGAGAAGAATAAGGGTGTACAAACAAAATAGAACCTTATGTTGTGAACAGAAAATCTCGATTCAATAATATGGATATTCAGAAATTTTCCATCAATTCGCAAAAAAAGTCTTTTATCAGCAATCACCAATAATCTCCGTCAAAAAGCTCTCAAACGGAAAAGAGAATAACTCATTATCCATACGTTCGGAAAACGTTAAAAGAACGCGACGCGCCGGTACGAAACGTATAAAGTCAATTGTTTACGACATTATAAAAATATATTTTCGGTAAGTGCGCGTGTTACGTACGCCATTGCAGGGCACGACATCCCCCTAACAAATGTATGCGCATACATTACATTGTACAGATAGGCTTGTGGAGCCTTAAAATGTCGCTAAATTGCTTACTTTTCTGAGTGACGTCCGTTCTGGATACTGCTTTCTAATGCACAGTTTGTTTTTTGATGTGTGTCGATGTCAAAAGAATTATGCAATGGTTATACCTGGTGTATGAAGCTAGAGAGCTTCACTGTCTGTCCATCTATTTGAGAATCTGAATATACACAGAGTTCTATTCAGATTCTCAAAAGGATGGGAGATATAGCGAAAACAACTGAAACATGACAGATGCATGCTGATTGTAGTGTTAAGGATCATGTTATATCGATTACCCATCCTTCAAATCATGCGTGTCACGCTGTGTCTTAATAGAACAGACCCTGACAGACAGCTGGGGATTACCCCAGCTATTAATAAATGCGTGCGCATCGGGTCGCACACGTCTGGACGTATGCGACCCGATGCGGCTGGCCACTGCTCGGCAGCTTAATACGGTGTGCCTACACAAGCTTTATTTCAATTCGCAAGTAGCGAATTAAAGGAGACGCAGTCATCGCCGTATTATCTACCACGAAATGGTATTATGGTTATTAATTATCATCATCAAAAGACGTCTATTGCTCGACCTAAATTTCCCCCAATGCCCTATTACATCATATAGGTCATAATCGCTCAATGACACCACACCATGAGATTGAAAAGATCTCATGGTGTGGTGAGGCTATTTCGAAATTCTACGAAGTTTATATTGAACTGGATGATGTGAATGCTCTGGTTGGAAACATTTATCTTTTATGTAAAGTCACCGATGACTGAAGTAGTCACGCTCAGATTACTGTACGCCTAATACGTCTATAGATTATAGGAAAACCTATGTGAAGCTTATGATATGTCAGGTAACATAGGAAGTCTCTTAATTGTAAAGACCCATGTGCAGGCAAGTCTTCCGAACTTGGGGTTTTCCAACTATATTAAAATTATAGTTAGCAAAGCGTCATTTTAAAGGTCCAACTCGACCATGTCGATACGCTCCCGTCCGATCATGAATATGCCGCATCGCACACTACTTTTATTTCTTTTTATACACATGCACAATATTTGTCAACGGGCCCGTGAAATTGTGAAAAAGCAGCATAGGGGTAAATTAATTACATTCCGGCAAAATACCGCGGAATCGGGCGCAATGCAAATAATGTGATTTTGTTGGTTCAGATTTAATGGTTGTGTTTGCATTTCCAGATTATTAATTTGAACTTTATGCAAAAGTCGTGACCTTTTACGCAGGTGGTAGAGCTCTAGTGACGGAGCTCGCGGGCGTAGGCACCACCGCACTACCTAATAAACTTGCCGCTAAATGGTAGTGTTCAGCACTATCGTGGTCCGGGCAGTTAGTAATGTACGTACGGCCCTGTAATTTCCGGCACAGAGGCATAACACCTTAGGCCTCAGGAGTGGAAACGCATCTGCATTTAGACCTTGGTCTTTGTGTGGGCACAACATCAATGTGAACTGCAAATTCGTTTTTTTTATGTCAAAGGATTGACAGACAAGCAGACGGGCCACCTGATGGAAAGTGGTTACCGTCGCCTATGAACATATGCAACATCAGGGGAGTTGCCAACGCGCTGCCAGCCCTGAAGGACTCTTTTGAAGCCAGTTTTGATGAGCCCCATATGGTTCTTTGCCACTTCCATATCATAAAAAAAAATTGCAAACGCCCCATTGGAATGGTTTGACCGCCATTGTCAGGTTGTCAAATTGCACTAGTGGAAGAATTGTATGTATGTATCTTCACGCCAGGTCCCTAACGGGGTAGGCAGAGAGTGTAGAGCGCCAGATAACCCGGTTCTGACAAACCTCTCGTGCCTCGTCTACCTTCATCATTCTCTTCATACATGCACGCCGATTCCTAAGACTTTTGACCCCACCATCAGACAGAAGAATTCTTTTCCGATAGTAGAAAATTCTTGCGCTAGTAAGTGGTGAGGTCATCACGTCTCCACGCCATAATAGATAGAATCCTTTATAGTTATGGAAGCTCCTAAAATTTGCATACGTATTAAAAATTATCGAACAGAAAACACAAAACCTTACATAAAGAAGATACCTCGACAGAATCGTAATATGAAATGTTTTTTATCAAACACAACACATATTATTCAGTGCTCATATCTTTTTGATTATGGCCCATAGAATACTAAATTTAGGGACGCTGTTAGGGACAAAAAATATAAAACATTATTTTCGGAGAATTTTTGACGATGCCGAAGCCGCGTATCTATTTATGTTAAAATGGAAAAGGTTTCTGTTAATATGATATTAGCTTGTATATTATAAAGCCCTTTGGTATACATATATCAATGTTTTTTTTTTAGATAACTGGCTTAAAATTAGGTACTGTAACCATTTGTATTAGTAGGTAGGAACTCTAGTGACGGAGCTCGCGGGCGTAGGCACCACCGCACTCCCCAATATACTTGCCGCTTAATGGTAGTGTTTAACACAATCGTGTTCCGGTCAGGTGGTAATGTACGGCCCTGTAATTTCCGGCACAGAGGCATAACACCTTAGGCCTCAGGAGTGGTAACGCATCTACATTTTGACCTTGGTCTTTGTGTGGGTGTCTATAGGATGCAGTCATCGCTAAACATCAATGTGAACTGCATGCTTGTTTGCCACTTCCATTACATAAAAAGAAGGTGGCTCGCGTCTCTTCTATGTAAATATCTTTATTCATCATCATCACTCCAGCCGGCAGACGTCCACTGCTGGAAAAAACCTTAGTCCCGCGGCTGGTGTAGATCGGAAGCGATCTACTCGGTTAAGCGATACGGGCGCGGTCGGGTGTGTGATGGGTGACCGCTAGTGGCAAATTAAAATGCGCATTGCCGTGCTTCGGAGGGCAAGTTAAGCCGTCGGTCCCGGTTGCTATCGAGAGATAGCTGAGCAGTCATTAAACCTTGTCGGAGGCATTATGGGCGGTTTGAAAACGTCCGACAACGGGTTGGCCACTAATCCTCATCTCCACCAACCCGCATTGGAGCAGCGTAGTGGACTAAGCTCCAGGCCTCCTCCCAAGAAGGGGAGAGACTCGTGCCCAGCAGTGGGACGTATCAAGGGTTGCCATTATTATTATTATACACCATAATCCCCACGCTTGGCAGGCGGATTGGCGATCGCAGTGGCGATAGTTTTATCGCGGGTCGCTGTTGCCCATCCCAAGTTGTTATATTTAGATACTACTTCTGTGTTGGAATTTTCGACTGCCATTATTTGCTCAACTGACAGCAGGTATTAGCAAATTTTCCACCAACGAGTGATGGGGTTGTCACGTCCCAAAGCCTTGAAAATCATTCATGTCACTTCTATGTCTATTTGGAAAATATATTGTTGCAAAAATGAAATCGGCCCTAAGCGGATTTTTTCACATGGGTCATCATGTATGTGAAAAAATCCGGCTATCCGGCTATATAAATCTGCAAAACGTTTGAAGCTTTAAACTCTACTGTTAAAATACATGCTAGGTACTTCGCCCAGGCTTGCCAAATTCCATGCCACGTTAGTCTAAAGACAAAAATAGGGTCTAATAGGAAATTCAAAACTGAAGAGGCTGGTGCAGGCATTTAGTGAGATACGATGGCGCGAACTTTCTACAATCTACTGCAGATGATTGTATTGGATTTAGGTTTTAGATGTGTTTCGATGGGCAAATTCGAAAATCATTAAAAAGTAATTTAATAGACCCAAGATAGGTATCAAGATCTCAACGTAGCAGTGCAGCCTGTTAATGAAACAAGTCAGAAATAGTTAGTTATAGAATAGAAAGAGTAGTTTTTACTGGTGGTAGAGCTCCAGTGACGGAGCTCGCGGGCGTAGGCACCACCGCATTACCTAATATACTTGCCGCTAAATGGTAATGTTCAGCACTATCGTGTTCCGGTCGGGTGGTAATGTACGGCCGTGTAATTTCCGGCACAGAGTATAACACCTTAGGCGTCAGGAGTGGTAACGCATCTGCATTTTGACCATGGTCTTTGTGTGGGTGTCTATAGGCCGCAGTCATCACTTAACATCAATGTGAACTGCATGCTTGTTTATCACTTCCATGACACAAAAAAAAATTGTATGTATATATGTATGTATATATCTTTATGCCAGGGCCCTAACGGGGTAGGCAGAGAGTGCAGAGCGCCAGATATCCCGGTCCTGACATACCTCTCGTGCCTCGTCTACCTTCATCATTCTCATCAAACATGCACGTCGATTCCTAAAAAAAATGTTGGTGTAATAATTCAATAATTCCAGTGTCGGAGTACAAAAGCGTAGCATCGTGGTAGACATCTTGCATCGCTATATGTCTACCACGCTAGGAGCAAGCACATTGACATTCGCTACCACTTTGTGAGAGAAAAGACTGCAATGAAACAAATTTTTATTCATTACAAAAGTACGCATGTTAAGCTGGCTGACGTTCTGACCAAGGGACTGCCCTGACCAAAGCATCAAATCTTCACCAAGGCTTGTTTAATTCCAACAGAACTAATGCAGTGGCATTCTGAAATCAGTTCAGCACTATTGTGTACCTGCGCGATGCCAATTTGTAGTCCCATAGTCACTATAATAGAGGAAAAACAACTGAGGCCTCAGGGAGGGCGTAAGGGGGGAGGGTGGCAATGCATCCGTATTTAGTCAGGACTTTTGAAATAGTGGAATACAATACGTAAGTAATTACCAAGAAAATAAACTTTGACAATAACCCTTACAATTCATGTTGATATTTCTTGGATGTATAGTGTACGATGGCCAATGGAAAGGCAGTTGAGGCCGTGGACAGAACCCACGAGGACATCCGCAGGAACGAACATTTGAGTGGGTGGTGTCACATTACTGTTCACTGGCGTATTCCGGCAAACGCTTCCCGTGGTGACGCGAAGATCGAGGTGAATGCTTTGTTGTTTTTTTTTTGCTTTGACCATTAATATGAGAGCTCGGCTCAGCGACAATGCCACAAGCGTTGTCGCTCAAGAATCTTCTGATGTCCTTCTAAGTCTTCGCGAAAGCACTCTACCAGAAGAGAGAGGTGGACAGACGGTGCTTCCAGAGTCTTCCGACAGAGAAGTATCCACCTTAGAAGAACTCATTCTTGGTGTCTACAGGGACATCAGTCTTATACCGCACCAGCAGAATACAACGTTTTGGGTGTGTGAGCAGGCCATTTTGACGCCAAACAATGATCAGGCTGAAGCAATTGTTGGAAATGAAGTGGTCTACACCTTCATAAATACTGTCGTTGAGCAAGATGACGCCACACATTATTCCATGGCATTTCTGAACTTCCTGTCAGCAAGCGGACTTCCATCGCATAGCATCAAGCTGAAGGTTATGTTGTTATATCCCGATTATGCTTCTTCGGAACTTATCTCCTCCGAAGTTGTATAACGGGACTTAAAGCCATCTTGCTCTACAGACACACCATTGAGGCGGAAATTCTTACGGGTTGTGGCATTGGTGAGGCAGTATTTATACCACGACGTTGCGGGCAGCAGCTAGTAAAAAATAATTGTGAAGGACAGGTTCAATGTAAGACGAATACAAAATATTGACTACAATAAAAGCATATCAATCTAGAATTTAAGACCCATTACCAGACTTCGCGGAGTTTTCATCCATTCACCTCCACCTACCCTTTGGCGACAGACATTAAGTTCACCACTTTCATAAACCACTTCTCCCATTAAAATCGTCGCCATTCAAGAATTGCTGAGCATTGGCACACTTCCAAGCGGACGTAATAAAAAAGCTGCCAATAGATTATAATGTCGCTGCAAATGTTCCTTATTGTAATTGCTGAAAGGCGATTTTTAAACAAAGGATTCATTGGTTTTAATTGAAATAAAATTGTTTAAGAACTACTTTAAATTTAATTAAGTTTTAGAATAGAAATATGATTTTTCTGCACCCAGACTGAACCCTTGCTTAAATGTGAACTGCATGCTTGTGATCCACTATATATTTTTATATTTATTATGTAACGAGAGTGGTAAACAAGCATGCAGTTCACATGGATGTTAAGTGATGACTGCCATCACTTAACATCCATTGACGACCCGGTTGGTCCAGCGGTGTGAGATGACCGTTTGATTCGAAGGGTCGCGGGTTCGATCCCCGCACCGGGACAAATGTTTGTATGGCCTACAGATATTTGTTTCGAGTCTGGGTGTTCGTGTATGTGTTGTTTGTATATAACGGCACCCACGAGACAGGTTTATACCTACTGTGGGGCTGTGAGTGTAAGCGTATCTTATTTTTATTTTTTTTATCTAAAGATATCTACACAAAAACCTGAAATCAAAATGCAGATTCGTTGCTACCACTGAGACCTTATTTGTTATGTCTCTATGATAGTTATTACAGGGCCATACATTACCATCTAACCGGCACACGATAGTAATAAACACTACCATTTAGCGGCAGATGAATGAGGTAATGCGGTGATGCCAACGCCCTCGAGCTCCATCACTAGAGCTGTACCATCAGTAAAAATGTTATCTCAATGCCGCAGGTTTGATACCTGCGCGAAGTCTAACTATTGTTTTGATTTTTTCTACCATTTCTAAATGCATCGTTTAGAAATGTTGAAATGTTGTTATGAATGAAAACCGTAAATTAAAAAATTACTAATTTTATACGATGGTTTGTGAGAGTTTCTTGCAAAATTACGAAACTACTCTACAATAGAAACAAAAAAGTAGCATCATTTTCTACGTTGCCATTTTGATAAAATAGAACGTCACAAACGAAGCCAAACTACTGTTGAATAGCCAACTTTGTGGAAATTATCCAACGAGTCGTAACGCTAATGGCGCTAAAACATTTGAATAATTGTAGATTACACTTCGCCATCTAGTGTTGATACTGAGTATCATTAGCTTCACTTAAACTTGCTACCGTATCCAACCGACGAATCGACCCATAGAGCAACACCGGAGGGGAGTAGCCATATGCAGGCTTTCCCCTCTGTCAAAGTGCAATCCCAAATGGGCCTATACCTGTCGCCTAGATGTTTAAGTGTGTGCGTGAAATTGTTTCTGTATTTTGTTAAAGTCAAGGTGTGAGTTTCGTAGTAATAGACGATTTTTGTAGTGTGTGTCGCACGCATTTCCCCCCGCAAAAAATGACAGACAGTTTTGCATCGGTAATACACGCTATGGCTACTCCCCTCCGGTCCGCCGCGATCGGTGGGCCGTGTTGCTCTATGCATTGACCTAAGGAAGGAGACTTCGGCTTATTTCGACAGTGTTTTTTTTTTAAATTAAATAATGGCATCGCTATTACGTATGTTGCCAGTGTCAAGTAAAACGATATTTCGTATTTATTTAAGCAGCGTAAAAGTTAGTATAAAATAGTCAGTCAATTACTTATTAAGTATGTCAGTCAAGTGAGTTACAGTCAAGTTATTCGAGTAAAGCGATGGCTACTTTACCAAAACATTTACAATGAAGTTTTGGAGGCAACCTGAAAGGTCGTGTTTTCGCACTGTTATTCTATTTCACTGTACACGGGCACTGTTATAAACCTATATCAAACAAAATGCCACCAACTTTATTCAATACTAGCTGTGCCTGCGACTTTCTCCACGTGAGAAAAAATATGATTGTTCAGTATCACGGACGAAGTCGTGGGCGCAGCTAGTATAAAAGTAGCCTAAGTTACTCCTTATTAAATCAGCTATCTGCCAGTCAAAGTCCCGTCAAAATCGGAGACTCAAATTCTATTTATTTGTATGTAGGTATGTATGTATGTATGTATGGAGATAAAAGTAGCCTAAGTTATTCCTTATTACATCAGCTACCTACCCGCGGAAGTCCTGTCAAAGTCGGATATACTCCAATCCTAGTTATTTGTATGTGGGTATGTATGTATGGATGTATGGAAAGGAAGTAGTCCAATTTACTCCGTATCACATCAGCTATTTGCCAGTGAAAGTCCCGTAAAAATCGGTCCAGCCGTTCCCAAGAGTAGTCCCGCCAAATAGACAGACAAACAGACAAATAGTACTTAAAATAAGGGCACCATACGCCTCTTTCAAGGTTCCCGCCAAAAACTCCAGAGCTAAATTATCCTGACATAAACTTGGTTGACAATTGAATTCACAAATTTTAGACAGAGATGTTATCTCTTTCGCACCGTACTTATTAGGTCAAGATCCCACTGCAGAATCATTTCGTTCATCCAAATATGCTGCAAACCTCTGCAATACTGCTTTTTACGCATATTTATAATCTAGAGAATACATATTCACTAGGTTGTTTATCAAAATTTGGCCCCAAGTTTCTTTTTTTTTTAGAAAGAACTTTTTTTTGTTCTTTTTTCTATATAATATCGTCCACTTCACGGCAATATGTACAAATACTGTGAAAAATCACGGCTGCCGTTGCGCACTTGGCCACCTCTACATATTTTCGTTTCGCCCCGATAACTTTTTACGTCCATACACATTTTTTACTTATTATATGATATACGAGAGCCAAATTAATCGGCCGCATATAAGAGTTGCTGGCTGTTAAAGACAAACAAATTTAATTAAAAACACTTGCGGCCAAATTCTGACAGGTAACCTAGTGGATATATATTCTCTGGATTATAAATATGCGTAAAAATAAGGTTTGCAGCATATCTGGATGAAAGATATGATTCTGCAGTGGGATTCTAAGCTATATGTGACGTTTGTCGATCATTTTGATCACGTTTTGACCTAGGACCAATACCGAACTACCAGTGCTTACGTAGGCAGTGTGCAGCAGAGATAAAGCTTTACGAAATCAAAACTAGCCAATTGTCGCTAGGCTCGCTATTGCAATATTTTTGGCTGGCTACTGCGTACGTAGAAGCGCGCATGGCCCAGCGGCTGGTGTAGATCGTGAGCGATCTACTTGGCTAAGCACTACGGGCGCGGTCGGGTAGTGTGATGGGTGACCGCTAGTGGCAAATTAAATGCGCGTTTCCGTGCTTCGGAGGGCACGTTAAGCCGTCGATTCCGGTTGCTATCGATGGACAGCCGTCGTTAAAACTTGTCGGAGGCCTTATGGGCGGTTTGAAAACATCCGACAGCGGGTTGGCCATTAACCCACCAATCCGCACTGGAGCAACGTGGTGGAGTAAGCTCCAGGCCTCCCCCCAAAAAGGGGAGAGTATCGTGCCCAGCAATGGGACGTATAATGGGTTGCCATTATTACTGCGTACGTACTTCAACAGTTAATTGACATTTTCGGGCAGTACTTAATAGTAGAACAGTCCTGGTTCCTGGGCCTCTCCAACAGTTTACTTCTTTTCTCGTAGTTAAGTTGCATAGTTAGAGCTGGGGAACGCAGGCACCACTATCTTATTTCTTTCATATAATGTAGGTGGCAAACAAGCATGCAGTTTCCATTGATGTTAAATGATCACTGCAGCCTCACACCCCCACAAAGACCAGGCGGCAGATAGATTAGGTAATGCGGTGGTACATACGCCCTCGAGCTCCTTCACTAGAACCAAACCACGGACACTCCAAAATTCCATACAAACTCTTAATTTGGTCTCTATTACACAGACATCAATTAGTGACCTGTATTTATACGTGCGCCTGTGTGCGTAGCACGTAGAGAATATCAAACGTCGCCTATAAGAGGGGAGGAGATTGGGTGAGGTGGGGAAATCGTGCGAGACGTCGAAGTGTCCATTCTACACGTAGTATTATTACATATTCTCCGCTGGAACTCTACCACCGGTAAATCTGCTACCAAACGGTGGTTTAGCTATCGTGTTGCGGTCGGGTGATAATGTATGGCTCTTTTATTTCTTGCACAGCAGCTTAAAGCTTAGGTCCCAAGCTTGACAACTACATTGAAATCTCGGTTGCTTCCGAGATGTTTAAAAGCTACAGTGTTCATTCACTATATCAATCTGAATTAACATTCTTATTTGCCAATTTATGACAAAAAATAATGGAACAATACCTTCCTAATCAAAAGGCTTAACAGTCCCTTCTGATCTTCTAATTGATTTCCTTGCATGTTTACTTCGCTTCTTAACGTATGTGTACAAAGGCATATTAAAAACAAATATACCTTGACGCGAAAACAAAGAACAGGAAAATAATATTTACGAATAAAAAAAAAGATTTCGTCGAGGAAAGTGAGGTAAAAAAATCCGAAGTAAAAGTCGGTTTCTAAAACATTACCCGCGGGTCTTGGATAAAGGAATCTCCGGTGCTCAATGATGGGCCACGAATAAAACTCTTATGATACTCTTAAAAGCGATTTAGTTTCTTTTATTATACCATACCTACTTTTGACTGGTGGTAGAGCTCCAGTGACGGAGCTCGGGGGCGTAGGCACCACCGCATTCCCTAATATACTTGCCGCTAAATGATAGTGTTCAGCACTATTGTGTTCCGGTCAGGTGGTAATGTAAGCCCTGTAATTGCCGGCACAGAGGCATAACATAGGCCTAATGTCTCAGGACTGGCAGCGCATCTGCATTTTGACCTCTGGTCATTGTGTAAGTATTATAGGCTGCAGTCATCACTTAACATCAATGTGAACTGCACACTTGTATGCCACTTGTATTTCATAAAAATAAACCTATACTAATTCAGTGCGAATGCAAATAGTTTTATATAGTACGAAGCGAGGTACTATCATCATAATCATAATATTACTCATTGGTATTGAATAGAAAAACACATATATAAGAGGCACGGATGATGTGTAAGTCTGAAATTTTGGCGCTCACTGCTTACCTCGTAAGGAACTTGTCGTTAAGTTTTTTATTACAACTATCAAATTATTAATACGTTTTTAGATGTGGTCTGAATATATAAAATCGTTTTAAAAATCACCCCTGTCAATGTGTCAATGGCCCAGCGTGCAATTCTTCAAAGATTTTATAAGAAATTATGGGCAGATAACGGCCGAGTCATAGCATCCCCATGCTTATGAATTGATATTCTTCGGTGGTGTGAATGTTTATAGTATTTTGTGTCTATTTTACAAGTATTAGCTTTATAATATTCTGTTCTTAGGTTTTCGCGAGCTACACTCATTGAAATAAAACAATTTTTTCACGGATTTATCTCGTTAAAATCAACCCGACGTTTCGGTCGCTTTTTAGCTTCCGGGACATATTTTGTTTGACAGCAGTTTGAAAAATTGAGTTGCGTTCAGCGTTCTTGAACGCTATGCAAGGCGTTTATGAAATCGATGGAGATAGCTGCTTAAAATTTTTCAAACTGCTGTCCGACAAATGTCACCTTAGTAGACAGACTAAGGTGACATTTGTCGGACAGCAGTTTGAAAAATTTATCGAACGTTTCTATTAGTTTGTCCATATAACCTTACTTTTATATTTAGCCAACCAGTTTAAACACAGCTTATAGTGAAGGAGAAAATACCATTACCTACAAACATTTTTACTGGTGAGCTAGAGCTCCAGTGACGGAGCTCGCGGGTGTAGGCGGTATTTTGAATTTTTTAATATACTTGCCGCTAAATGGTACTGTTCAGCACTATCGTGTTCCGGTCAGGTGGTTATGTACGGCCCTGTAATTTCCGGCACAGAGGCATAACACCTTAGACCTCAGGAGTGGTAACGTATCTGCATTTTGACCTTGGTCTTTGTGTGGGTGTCTATAGGCTGCAGTCATCACTTAACATCAATGTGAACTGCATGCTTGTTTGCCACTTCCATTACATAAAAAAAACATACATCGTGAATCTTCATTTCGCCCTCCTCTTGTGGTAACATGCCCAGCAGATTGATCATATTATCACGATTTGAAATTAATTATGATTGAAAATTGAATGACAGCGCTAACTCTTGAGATTCACAGTTTGCACTACGACTTAACTTGAGCAAAGTACGCTTAGAACTGTCAGTAATGTATGAGTTTAGACAAATGTAAGCGTACTTGCTCAAAGTAGTCGTAGTGCGGTCTGTGAATCTCGTACTTAGTGCAATGGTACCACAATAGATGCTGGTCTGTTATGGTATAAATTCTCAAAAGAACTTCTAGAAACTTCTCAGAAATTCTGATTTTAGTGTGTAAGTAGGATGATTAAATGGAGAAACTAGTGCACCAATAAATATAATTGTAATCGTTGATGAATCAAGCGTTGATCAAAAGATATGTCTTTAAATAATAGACGCTGGGATCCCACGGACCTTTAGTCGCCAAATGACTCAAGAATGTGAAAATAAGAACCTATTCATTCCTATTTCTTTTAAGCGTGCGACGTACAAAGTTCATATCCTGAGGAAATGCACGTCCCGTCGCAAGATGAGATCCCGCTATCGGAATATTGTAAACACCAGATTATTTTCCGACATGGCTGCGAAATTGCTGTTTCTGTTTGCTTGTTCAATACGTATCTCTAGTCTATTACCAGATTAGTATAAACACACTCGTAATAAGAATGAATCTTTCCTCTATTTCCGTATTTTAAATTTAAACTGGATATCGGAATTGAAGTAATTTGGTAAACTTTAGGGTGACTTGTTTCATCTGTGACCATCCGATTAAGTAGGTATGTTTTATTTATGTATTTTGCAGGTGTAAGAGTTCTAGTGTAGGAGCTCGAGGGCATAGGTACATTAGGTACCACCGCATTACCTAATTTGTCTCCACCGCATTACCTAATTTGTCTGCCGCTAAATGGTAGTGTTCAGCACTATCGTGATTCGCTCAGGTGGTCATGTACGGCCCTGTAATTTCCGGCACAGAGGCATAACACCTTAGGCCTCAGGGGTGGTAACCAATCTGCATTTTGACCTTTGTCTAAGTGTGGGTGTCTAGAGGCTACAGTCATCTTTTAACATCAATGTGAACTACACGCTTGTTCGCCACTTCCATTACATAAAAAAAACCTCTTCCAGTAGAAGAAAATTCTTCCGCTAGTAGGATCGTCACGTCGCGACGCCAGTATTATTTCTTACCGTCTTGTAAACTCTCATAAGTCTTATTTTATGACAATCGGTTAAAATTCTGTTACCTCCAAAAAATGTAAGGCTATCATAAAAACTTTCACATTTAGAAAATATAGAGGATCCAATAGGACGGGGAAAAACAATAAAGAAAAAAACAAAATTAATTCACCAGATAACAGATTTTTTTATACATTAGGCGGCCATTATTTAATGCCATCTCCATAAGTTTATCAAATGAGAACTTGATAGTGGGCTGTAGGTATTTTGAGATATCGTTAATTGAACTCCTCTAGCTCACATTAACAGTAAGAGACTTACTGTAACATATATTATATAATATGTCTGTTCCTGTTATTTGTAACTGTCTCAGTAGCCTAGTGGTAGCAGGCCACTATTACTACGCTGAGATCCTGGGTTTGATTCCCGGGTAGGGGATAAAAAAAACGTAAAACGTAACTTCACGCCTGTTATCCCTGAAGGGATAGGCAGAGGTAAATGGTGTTTGCATGTATGCTCGAAATGCATTCAAGTTAATTTTTTAAATATATATACATAAAAGAGATCTACACAGAAAACGGCCTCCGTCAAATAAAGGGGAATTAGAAATATCAGAGACAATGGTGAATAGTTCTTTATCTCTTCTGATTTTCCATTTTCTGGAAATCGCCTAGTACCTACCTCGAAGTTTGGTTATATGCCCGGGGATGTCAACAGGGTTGCCACCTGTTACATGGGCAAAAACGTAACCGGCGAATCGTGGGTGGTTGCATGTATGCTTGAATGCATGTATTTACCCCCGCATTTCCCTTCGGAGATTACGTTAGTTAGTTAGTTACGTTTTTTTTATATAATCTATGTACATAAAAAGAGATCTATACAGAAAACGGCCTGCGTCATCTCAAGAGTCAAATAAATTAACTTTCATTTTAGAATGTAAGGCGCTGTGACGATTGGCCCTATCAAACTGTTTTTCTTTCACATTAACAACCTTTAGAACTTTCAATATAGCTGAGCAGGAAAAAATATACACAGTCAATAAAGTTAAAAGTTAAATCTTGTTTAAAATTTAAATTTTAAAAATTAAATTTAAGTTTTCCAAACACTAACACTACCTTAATTTAGCTTTACACTTACCTACCTTTATTCAATCAGCCAATAATTCAATTATCCGAAGATAAAATAATATACTTTCTACTAGCGCAATTCTGCTGAAACACTACCACACTTCGCACATACCTTAACACACCATAAAATCGATAAATAACGTTTAACGTGGTAGCCGCACGGCGTATTACGTAACGAACTGACCGTAGGACAAAGTCATAACCCATAAATCTATTTCCTTAAGGATGTCCCTAAACAGGAAAATGCGGTACTGAATCAAAATTATTACTTATTTCATGCTACATTATAACCAAAAAGCGAGATACGCCTTTTGGAAGGCACTGCCAGATTTGCGGGGATTTTTTAAATCTTGAGATGATTGTACATCCTTTTCTCTGAAGAATTTGTATTCTGAGAGATATACGTTCTATGCCTTTTTAAATGACATACTTTTGTCTGCAACTTGAACAATTAATCGCCTGCCAAGTGTGGCGATTATGACATTTTCTGTTCTTATAACGCACAACATTGATATGGGCGTCTTTGGGGCGATTTTGTCTGGACGCGGACGATTTACGGTTGCAGCTATGATGATGATGAACCTCTGGATAACCAACCGCTTCATTTTTGAGCTACTAAAATTATTATTTAATAATCTTATATTAACTACGAGTGTTAATAGACAAGCGAATAGTCTTTACTGTCTTTATTGGTTGTAGAGTTCCAGTGACGGAGTACGCGAGCGTAGGCACCACCGCATTGTCTAATAAACTTGCCGCTAAATGGTAGTTCAGCACTATTGTGTTCCGGTCAGGTGGTAATGTACGGTCCTGTAATTTCCGGCACAGAATCATAACACGTAATTCCTCAGGAGTGACAGCGCATCTGCATTTTTACCTCTGGTCATTGTGTTAAGTGATGACTGTACCCTGTAGACACTACAGGCTGCAGTCATCACTTAATATCAATGTGAACTGCATGCCGGCTTGCCACTTTTATTTAAAAAAAAAAGTCTCTCACTAATAAACACAAAACGAACGAGAAACAAACGCAAAAGGATTTTTCAAGGATGGTATGGTAAGACAGTAATTAAAAGTATGTGAAGGATGGAGGAACACGATGTTATGTTCCTGCGACGAAAAGGGAGGTTCCTCTGAACAGGCGAGGTTATAGCGACTGGTGGGCCGCGGTCTAACTATTAATGTTGGGAAGTTGTATATTATATATGTAAAGAAATACTATTTCTTTCTTCGCACTCTGTGTGTTTACTTACCATGAAGTTTGGTTATAGTTTTTAACTTTTTAATTGTCTGATTTTAAAGAAGAAACGAATTCAGAATGTCAGATGACAGATTTAAATACGAGTTGATTGACAATTGGATAATCAATGAAAATTTTAATATTATATTATTTTATGTTTTAAAAGTGAAAGAATAAACTTTCATTGTCGTTTCTTCTTTACAGGTTTGAGTTCATATTGTTTTATATTACCTAAATAAAATAGTCTCTGTATAAAAAAACTAACAATAAATCTTCTTTACAGCAACACAAGGTTTATTTCTTTCATGTAGTAAAACAGACTTATAAAACGACAATTTTGTTTATAAAAAGATGAAAATGGAGCAGTTACGTTTTGAATTCACGATTTTACCGGCGAATGATGGAAAATCTAATATTTGTTGTGTAACCTCAATCACAACTAAAGATGAAAAAAAATTTGCTATACCAGAGGAATTACAGTCTGTTGGATTTCACGAAGAATTAATTGAGACAGCCGTGTACAACAAAGTAAAAAATAGTTTAAAGAAAAGACATCAGACACGAAGAGTTTGGATAACTATGACAGATAAATTACGAGAAATTTACATAGATGCTGATGGTAACTTACAATTTGGAGAACAATATCTGGAGGAAATTGAACATAACCGAGCATCTGAAGAACAAATTAGAGATTCGAATTCATTGGAAGAAATGTTTACAAAGTTAATAGAAAATACACATGATTTAAAAAAACAGAATCTGAAATATGTCGCAGAGAAGTTTGTGATTGAGAAATTTACGAGCAAAAACTCGAATGCAAGGCAATGGATTGACATTTTTGAGAGAGAATGTTCTCGCTTCGGTATTATGAAAGATGAACAAAAAATTGAGATTCTCCGACTATTTATGGATAAAAGTTGTGTTGATTGGTACAGCTCAATGATTATAAAATTAACACTCAACTCAGAGTGGATAGTTTGGAAAGAAAAGTTGTGTGAGTCATTTGCAAACCAAAACTGGAACCAAGTGACCTATGCATTGTTATTTAAATATAAGGATGGTTCATTAGTGGACTATGCCATTAAAAAGGAAAAACTTTTATTGGACATGAGAAATTCAATTGATACAGGTACACTGGTGGATCTGATAGCGGTAGGTTTGCCAGGTTTTGTATTAGAGAAGATAAATAGAGAAGCAATGAACGATATAGTATGTTTATTCAATGAGGTGAGAAAGTATGAACATTTGGTAAATAAAAATAGAAATGGAACGTACAGAAAGTATGAAAATCAAAGGATAAATATTACAAATGAAGGACGTTATCCATGCAAAATATGCGTAAAATTAAATAAAGGGGTTCGCTATCATTCCGAAGCTGCATGCTGGTTTAGAGTTAGAGAAGATGATAAATTAAATAAAAGATATATTAAACATGTAAATAATTCAGTGATTGAAGCAGAGTTAAATGAAACAGAACAAAAAAACTAGTAGTGACACCATTAATTAAGATCAAACTACTGTTAAATAATAAATTAGAAATTTATGGAGTATACGATTCAGGTTCAAATGTATCTCTAATTAATTCCAAATTACTAAAACTAAATACAAAAGGACATAAATCGAATGAAGAAAATATAGTAACAATTAATGGTGTCCAAAAAACAAGTGGTTTGACAAATTTAAAAATAAAAATTTTTGAAATAGAAGAAAATGTGGATGTGTACATCATTGACGAACACAAATTCAGATATGATTTCTTAATAGGATTAGATATGATAAAGAAATACAAGCTAATACAAAATGAGGAGTTAAAAATAACTCAGAAACAATACTTACATGAAAAGAATAGTAAAAAAATGGAGAAAAAGATAGACGAAGGTGAAAATGAAGGTAATGAATATGAAAACGAAAACAAAATTAATTTTAATGAACATATCAAAGAAGAGGAATTTGAAATAAAGGTTGGTCATTTAGATGATGATAAAAGGGAAGAAATAAATAAGCTAATACAACAATATCAATCAGTTTTTGCCAAAAACAAGTATGACGTGGGAATGGTTAAAGGATATGAAGCAAGAATAGATTTATTAATGGATAAATACTGCAGCAAGAGGCCATACAGATGCACTATAGAAGACAAAAAAGAGATAGCAGAACAAATAGCCGAATTATTGGATAATGCGCTTATAGAAGAATCTTATAGTCCATTCGCAGCACCAGTAACTTTGACATTTAAAAAGGAAGAAAATAAAAAATCAAGGCTCTGTATAGACTTCAGGGATTTGAATAAAATTGTAGTTCCTCAGGCTCAACCCTTCCCATTAATTGACGATTTAATGACAAAAACAAGAAATTGCAAATTTTTTACAAGCTTAGACGTTAATTCAGCTTTTTGGTCTATACCTCTACGAGTAGAGGACAGGAAGAAGACAGGGTTTGTAACTCAAGAGGGACACTTTCAATGGACTTGCCTACCATTTGGTTTGAAGACTGCTCCAGCAATATTTCAAAGAATATTGTGTAACATACTTAGAAAATATAAACTAACCGATTTTGCTGTCAATTATATAGATGACATCCTGATATTTTCAAACTCATTTGATGAACACATAAGTCACTTGAAACAGTTACTAGAAGCAATTCAAACGGAAGGATTTCGACTAAAATTTATAAAATGTACATTTGCATCAGATTCGGTAAAATACCTGGGACATATCATTCAATATAATTCTATCCAACCACTGAAGGACAATCTCATTTCGATAAAAGAATTTCCAGTACCAAAAACCCAGAAGAATATTCGACAATTTTTGGGAAAAGTAAACTTTTACCATAAATATATACCAAGGAGCGCAATAATTCTTGACCCATTACATAATTTGCTAAGAAAAAATCAAAAGTTTGTTTGGTCTGAAGAATGTCAAAATGCGTTTGAAAAAATAAAGAGTCTCTTGTGTTCACAGCCAATACTAGAAATTTATGATCAAAATCTACCAATAAATATTTATACTGATGGTTCTCTGCTGGGTGTTGGAGCAATTTTAAAACAAGTACAACTAGATGGTAAAGAAAAACCAGTAGCCTATTTTTCAAAAAAACTGAATGGAGCGCAAAAGAAGAAAAAGGCAATATATTTAGAATGCTTAGCTATTAAAGAAGCACTAAGATATTGGCAGTACTGGCTGATAGGTAAATCGTTTACAGTCTACACAGACCATAAACCATTAGAAAACATGAACTTAAAAGCTAGAACAGACGAAGAACTAGGTGATTTGACTTATTACCTTTCACAATATGATTTTAAAATCAAATATTTCCCTGGAAAAGATAATTTAGAAGCGGACTGTTTAAGTCGGAATCCTGTATTAGAACCAGAGGATAATCTAGAAGAACAACTGAAAGTTGTGAACTTAATTACATTAGAAGATATTGTAATAGATCAGAATCAAAATAAAAAAATACAGAGAAACAATAATAAAATAATCAAAAAACACAATTTATACTTCAAAAGAATTAGGAACAAAGAGAAAATAATAATAACAGAAGAATTCAGTATTAAATTTATAAAGCGAATACATGAAGATCTATGTCACATTGGAGTGGGACAAATGCTAACGACTATTAGTTCACTGTACGCAACAAAAAATTTAACGAAAAATATTAAAAATGTTTGTAGGAATTGTGAAATTTGCATAAAAAACAAAACAAGAGGACAACACAAATACGGATTAATGTCATATTTAGGCCCAGCGACAAGACCCTTTGAAATAGTATCAATAGACACAATTGGAGGTTTTGGTGGTTCTAGATCAACCAAGAAATACATACATCTTTTAGTGGACCACTTCACTAGATATGCATTTATTATAACATCAAAAACCCAGGGTGCACATGACTTTATAAAGCTAATAAATAAGGTCGCTGAAACCGAAGAGATTGGGATGCTCCTTACCGACCAGTATCCTGGAATAAACTCTAAAGAATTCAAGAAATTCCTTACTGACAAACAAATAACAATAATTTTTACAGCAGTGAATGCACCGTTTTCTAATGGCCTAAATGAAAGGTTGAATCAAACGATAGTTAACAAAATTAGATGCAAAATCAATGAAGATGGAGAAAACAGAGCGTGGACTACAATAGCACATGAATGTGTAGAAAAATACAATCAGACTAACCACTCAGTAACTGGCTATGCACCATGTTATTTGCTATATGGAACAGATGTTAAGGTTTTACCAAAAGAACTACAACAAGGAGGTATAAATAGTGACTGGATCGGAGATAAGAAAACAGCGCTTAATAATACCTTGAAATCACATTACTATAACAAGATGAGGTATGATAGGAATAGAAAACAAAGAGAATTCAGTGTGGGAGATCTAGTATATATAGAAAATGGGAATAAACTAAATAGGAAAAAGCTAGATGAATTGAGAATTGGACCATATAAAATAATTAAAAAGAAATCTAATACAATTTACGAGATAGATACAGGACATAGAAAAACAGAGTCAAATCTTTTTCATATCACAAAACTAATTCCAGTACAGATAACAGAGGATGAGAATGTGCAAGTATCAAATGGAGAACTGGAGTGAAAATTCACGGGTGAATTTTCTTCCCCATGGGGGGAGATGTAAAGAAATACTATTTCTTTCTTCGCACTCTGTGTGTTTACTTACCATGAAGTTTGGTTATAGTTTTTAACTTTTTAATTGTCTGATTTTAAAGAAGAAACGAATTCAGAATGTCAGATGACAGATTTAAATACGAGTTGATTGACAATTGGATAATCAATGAAAATTTTAATATTATATTATTTTATGTTTTAAAAGTGAAAGAATAAACTTTCATTGTCGTTTCTTCTTTACAGGTTTGAGTTCATATTGTTTTATATTACCTAAATAAAATAGTCTCTGTATAAAAAAACTAACAATAAATCTTCTTTACAGCAACACAAGGTTTATTTCTTTCATGTAGTAAAACAGACTTATATATATTATCGCAACTCTTGAGAAAACTTCGTATGTGCGATGTAACTTGCTTGTACGCCATCTTCCGTACTAGATAAGTAGTAAATGTTTCTTCAGTATTCCACTAGATGGCACCCTATCTAGCGGACGCTACAAGTTTTAGTGGTGGTAGAGCTCCAGTGACGGAGCTCACGGACGTAGGCACCACCGCGTTATCTAATAAACTTGCCGCTAAATGGTAGTGTTCAGCACTATCGTGTTCCGGTCAGGTGGTAATGTACGGCCTTGTAATTTCCGGCACAGAGACATAACACCTCAGGCCTCAGGAGTGGTAACGTATCTGCATTTTGACCTAGGTCTTTGTGTGGGTGTCTATAGGCTGCAGTCACCACTTAATCAATTTGAACTGCATGCTTGTTTGTCACTTCGATAACATAAAAAAAGTAAGTTTTTCTTATATTTATTTATATACCTAGAGTATATAAATACACAGTGTGGTTGTACCTTTAAATCATAACTATGATACTGACCTTATTCCGCTATAAAAAGCGGAATAATAGGCTATTGGTTAACAAAAGGGATTTCCCTAGGGATTGTTTGGAGATGTAGTATTAGCCTCAGCTTAGGTATTATCTGATGTACATAGAAACTATCGGGGCAGAAAATATGGCTAACTTTTTTATGTATTTTGCGCATTTACGGAATAACTCTGTTCGGTTCTGTAGCCTGCAATGAACCTTTTTAGTTTCGCCATTTTTTAAATGTAATTGAAGTGGCAAACAAGCATGCAGTTCACATTGATAATAAGTGTTGACTGTAGCCTATAGATATCTACACAAAGACCAAGGTCAGAATGCAGATGACTCTGAACTGATCACTGAGAACTCCTGAGACCTAAAGTGTTATGCCTCTGTACCGGAAATTACAGGGCCGTATATTGAGCTGATCGGAATACGATAGTGCTGAACACAATCATTTAGCAGCAAGTATATTGACTACGCCTGAGAGCTCCACCACTGGAGCTACCACCAGTAAATTATTATATAGCCACTATTATAAGGCCATACATTACCATCTAAAGTAATCTAAACGGAACATGATAGCGGGCTGCCATTAAGCGGAAGATATTCTGCCTACGCGTTGGAGCTCCTACACTTCTAGGAAGTCTATCATCAATAAAAAAAACACGTTCACAGGGTTCTTTTTATAGATCTTCCTGTTATATACCTATATAGATAAAGAATATTTTTTAAATTTGGCTTAGTAGTTTCAAAGAAAAAAAATGTTCCTTTTTTTTATTTACCGTCTTCGATAGTTTTATTGTGAGGATTACTAAAATATTTTTTAGATATTTATCTTCACGCCAGGTTTCTAACGAGGTAGGCAGAGAGGGTAGAGCGCAAGATATTTAATATTATGTTTTTCAGACCATTACAATAAAGCCTATCACGCGATATATCACACAATACGGTTTGAATGACATTTTTATTACCCAATCTATCCCTTAAAAGTATAAAATGTTACTATGTTACTATTTTATTTATATGTAATTTTTTGTTGGTTGGGTCACTAATTTACATAAAAATATGAACCGAATTTCTAGGGTACTACGTCTGAACGGACCAAAAAGAATGGACCGTAGTCCATTCGACCGTAACCAAAAATCGTCTACGTCTCAATGGACCGGTCATAAAAACTATTTACAAATCCATACATCGAGTACATTCGGGCGTAAAAATAAAGAATTAAAATACATTTTATAAGTATATAATATATTTCTTAAAATAGTATTATTTTCTTAGGAAAACAATCAACCATTTTAAAACACATTTACAATAAAATAGTTTTATGCTATATGCCCAATATGTACCTATATATTTTTTTATCCTACTAATATTACAAATGCAAAAGTTTGTGAGTATGGATGGATGTTGCTCTTTCACGAAAAAACAACTTAAATGGATTTGGATGAAAAATGCAGTGCAGTGCATGCAGTTCACATTGATGTTATGTGATGACTGCAGCCTATAGACACCAAATACAAAGACCAGAGGTCAAAATGCAGATGAGTTACTGTATGTATGTCCCATACAGTTACCACTGAAGCTTAAAGTGTTATGCCTCTGTTCCGGAAATTACAGGGCCGTACATTACCACCTGACAGAAAACGATAGTGCTGAACACCACCATTTAGCGGCAAGTAAATTAGGTAATGCGGAGGTGCCTTCGCCCGCGTGCTCCGTAACTAAATGATAGTATTCGGCACTATCGTGCTCCAGTCAGGTGGTAATTTCCGGCAGTGGTAACGCATCTGCATTTTGACCTTGGTCTTCGTGTGCGTGTCTAAAGGCAGCAGTCATCACTTAACATCAATGTGAACTGCATGCTTGTTTGGCACTTCCATTATCTACATTTATGTAGATTAACTTTGTGTTTTATACTAAGTAATTTGTCCGAACAGTTTAAAAGTTATCACGATATGATGGACTTGAATGGAACGCCAAAGAGCGCCTAAAAGGAGAGGCGCGTGTTGCGGAGCGGAGGGGTGATGAAATACAAGCAATGGATTGAAGCATGAAAAACTTATTGTGGCAGACCAAATACCACGCGAGTGGAGCCGTGGGCAAGAGCTAGTATAATATAATATATATACATATATCTATATGTGAACTGCATGCTTGTTATAAAGACGTGATTTCTGCAAAATCTTATTTTTTTAATGTGTAGAAGGTACCACCTTCTAATTTATAATATATTATTAATATGATATTTATAATTTATTATTTCTATTTATAATAAGAGAAAATGTATAGTTAAATTAAAAGATTTAAGAGTAAAATCAAAAATTACAATAATGTTAGGAAACAAATCAACAAAATATAAAATATTACAATGAAATAATAAAATTAGTTAGTCAACAAAAATTATTATGAAATAATAAACATTTATTAAAAATAGGGAGGTGTGTCAGGACCGGGATATCTGGCGCTCCACACTCTCTGCCTACCCCGTTAGAGACCTGGCGTGAAGATACATATTAAAAATAATCAATACTTAAGAAAACTAATCAACCAAATAAAAACGAACAATGACACTTAGCCTGGGTTGCACTACGACTTTTGTTAAAGTTTACGTTATTGTATCATTTCACATCCTTTTCTTTTTCTTACTTAAATAAATCTGTTAAAGTTGTAAAATATTACAATAGCTTTAACTTTAACAAAAGTTGTAGTGCAACGCAGGCTTAGAAAAAATGTAATTTGTCTTGTTTTTTTATTTTAATTGTGAAATACGTATATCACGTTTGTATGCGACTGTCCTTTTAAATTATTCTATGACCGGTTCATTCGGACGTAGACGATTTTTGATTACGGCCGAATGGACTACGGTCCATTCTTTATGGTCCGTTCAGACTAAGTACCCATTTATTGCGACATACGGACATACCTACAGCGAGACGCAAGAATCACCTTAAAAGGATTCCATTTTTTTTTCCTTTTGTAGTACAGAACCCTATAAAGCTTACGATAAAGATGTTTCAAACACTTTTGTTGGGACTTGAGAATATATATACGGCATTCACTTACTTTTAAATAGTAAGCTTTTATAAAACTACTAGTCGTTGCCCGCGGCTCCACCCGCGTGTAGGTCGCTTTTCGCGTAACCTGTGGAAACTCATCAAATCAATCCATAGCATCATCCACAGGAACATTTTCCGGATAAAAAAATTCCTATGTGTTAAACGATTAGCTTTTGCCCGCTTCTTCGTCTGCGTGTACTTATAAAATCCCTAAAGAACCTATAAACACGTAAAAAGTATCCTATATTATACAGCAACACTTACTCCACTCGCGTAAAAAATTTCGTCGAAATCTGTCCAGCTTTAGCGTGATTGAGCAACAACCAAACATCTATACCTTCACATTACAATAGCAGTAAGATAATATTATAACCATTATAAATCCACATTACAAATGTTAAATAAACATTTAAGCCATGTTCATTTTTGAAGCCATTTTACATTATGTAAAATGGCTTCAAAAATGGACAACGTAAAACAGAAACCGTGTATTTTAAATGAGCGACGAAAACAAGATTGTAAATGAAAAATCAAACACGCATTGCAGTAACCAAATTAATGACACAAACATCTGAACCCAGCATCTGTGTCCAATGTCGCCACAAAATCAAAGGCGGTGGGGAAGGGACGTAATCTCATTATCCGGATTATAGCTCGTTGTTTACACTGGTCGAGTCGCTAAATACCCGGGTATATTCACCGTACGCCCAGTTGATGTTCGCCTTATGGAGTTAAATGTGTAGTAGTACAGTATAGTGCTAAAGCCAAAAGCTGCTGCGGAGGGGCTTTATAAGTTAACTGGCTTTTGCGAAGGATTGTTTAGCTGTGTAGTCTGTATATTATACCTAATGTTGTAAATATTCGTCTACCGGTGAATTGTAATGTTCATTCTTATTCCTTTAGTCTGAGTGTTCGATGTTTCATAGTTTGACTTAGGAAGAGACTACGGCTACTGTAATACGCTAAACCTCTGTCTCCTGAAATGCTATGCTATTGATATATATCTACATCCGTATCGTTTTATAAAGATGTACCTGTAGTGCTAAACACTGTATATGTTCATACCGATGGTTCAGTATATATGAGGAAGCTCAAGGGTGTAGGCAATAGTGCATAATATTATTTATCTTCTCTTTAATTTCGCTACTTATTACGGCACTGTAGATTGTCACAGGTGACAACCTACAGTGCCGTAATAACTAAGCGGAATAGTTTCAAGAGTATCAATTTGGAGAGACAGTGGTGCGTGTGCCGCGTTTCGGATCGAACGTGTTATACCTACTAAATTATTACAGTTTAGCGCGGCATTAGCCGTCGCTCGAAACTTTGCCATGAGTGACACACTGGTGCCAAACGAACTGCTGGCGTTCTTGCAGCAAAAGCTGGATGTGATGGACGAGATATCTGCCATCCAAATCTGTTCATCAAATTTCAGCGAACAAGAAATCGCAACTGCTAAGGTGTTGCTGTATACGTCGCTAAACAGAAGCGACCAGATGGTGTCCCGTAGACGTGACGGGACAAAGAAGAGTCTGCAGGACATAATAACCCTGCTGAAGGAGGTGGATCCAGATGAAGTTCCGACATTTGTGGCGAAGGACCTGAATAAGTTGCCTCCGGTAACTTTTGACCACGTAGATGTGACTTGCCTCTTGAGAGACATAGTTTCTCTGAAGGCGAGCTTAGCAGAGGTGCAAAATAAATTAGACCCCTTCCAAGTTACCGTCGCTGATTTGCGCAATCAAATAAATGAGTTGCGTAATACTGTGACGGTAACGAGGTCACCGACGGTGTCTAATAAAATCAACACCGTGCGAGGTGCTTGTCCCCTCGATGCATCGCCTGCAAGTTTCGCGTCAACGGTATTGTCGCCGGCGCCGAGTGCTGTGCCTGCGGTATGCGCTACCCGCGCGTCCCGCACCTCCGCCGCCGTGCCCACAGCCCCTCCCCGCGCTGCACGACCTCTAACACGACCGGTCCGAATGGTCACTGAGAGCGTTTCTGCGACGATCCCTGCGAAGCCCAGGCCTGAAAAGGCCACAAACCGGGCTGATGATAACGATGGTTTCGTGGCGGTACAAGGGAGGAAGCACCGTCAGCGAACCAACAAGAACAGCTGCGGTAAGGCTCCGGTAGACCCCAATATAGGTCTGCACTGAGCGAAACCGAACACGCCGGTGTACATCTCTCGCCTCCACTACACGACCGAGGCAGAAGACGTCGTGGATTTCTTACGTCGAAAGCTGAAATACACGCTGAGAGTGCAGCTGTTGAAGTCGCGCCGCAACGTCAACATCAAGTCGTTCGTGGTGCGTGTGCCAATATTCCTGCTGCACCTCGTCATGGAGGAAAGCTATTGGCCGCAAGATGTGGTGTTCCATCGCTTCCGGGGACAAGTGCCACTCGAACGCACAATGACACAGTGCAAGTGAAGTGTACTAATATAGCTATAAGTTATATGTACTAACACAATATAATATGTATTAATATGTATGTTAGTTTATAAGGTATATATTTATATGGGCATGTTGTTTAAATATAATCAATTTTCTTGCCTGAAATAAATGGATAAATAAACTAAAATAAATAAATTAATTAATTAATATTTAAAATTATGTATTACAAGACACCATCAAAATGTATAATAAGTTTAGTAAAAAAAATCAAAAAGGAGCGGTGCGTGCAAAATGAACTGAAAGCTAAACAAAAGGACACAAAAATGTAGGCTACAAGCTTCTAAATAAAAAATTAAATACACATTGCAGGAACCAAATTAATGGCGCAAACATCTGATCACAGCATTCGTGTCCAATGTCACCACGAAATCAAAGGCGGCGAGAAAGGGACGTAATAATCTCATTATCCGGATTATACCCGGATTATGGCTTGCTGTTTACACTGGTCGACTTGCTAAATAGCCGGGTAAATTCACAGTACGCCCGGTTGATGTCCGCCGTATGTAGTTAAATGTGTTGTTACATATTGTGTTAAAGCCAACAGCTGCTGTGAGGAGCTTTATAAGTGAACTAGCTTTTGTTAAGGACCTACCTTACTTCAATTTAGTTCTTATAATAACATGTATTAATAATTAGTTGTATAACTAACACAGTAATGTTTTCTAATTATAAATCATGGTAATGTATACAGCTTAGGCATCTATACTATACCTTGTGATATGTGATGCTGTGGCGCTTTTGTATGTGTACAAAAACGTGTCTGTATGGAACGTGATAACACCAAATTTGGTACGCAGCGTTTCGACACTGGAACTCCCGTTTCATCATCATCATTTCAGCCGTAAGACGTCCACTACTGGACCAAAGCCTCCCCAACAAGGGGGATATGCCATAATCGCCACGCTTGGCATGCAATCGGCGATCGTAGTGGCGGTATTTTTGTGACGGACTCTGCTGCTAATCTTGCGTTATGCGCAAGTAATATCGCCACATTGGAAGGGTTTGACCGCCCTTGTTCGGTTGACTTTATGCACTAGTGGAATAATTATCTTCTTGTGGGTGGTAGGTCACGTCCACACGCCGACACTCCTACAATTTACTTTTAGCCACTGTGTAAATTAGTGGTGGTAGAGCTCCAGTGATGGAGCTCGCGGGCGTAGACACCACCGCATTAACTAATATAATTGCCGCTAAATGGTAGTGTTCAGCACTATCGTGTTCCGGTCAGGTGGTAATGCACGGCCCTGTAATTTCCGGCACAGAGGCATAATACCTTAGGCCTCAGAAGTGGTGACGCATCTGCATTTTGACCTTGATCTTTGTGTCTATAGGCTGCAGACATCATTTAACATCAATGTAAGCTGCAAGCTTCTTTACCACTTACATTACATAAAAAAAAAATACTGCCATTGTATTGTTATGTTATGAGACTATAATCTAGTTCTGGAGAAATCATTGAAAAAACTAACGACCCCGGCTAAAACTTTTAGACATATGCTTAAGATGAAAGACATAGGTAATTTCGTTTACTGTAAATTTTAAAGTGAATAAGATTTCTTTGTAACGCTTTTCTCAGGGCATCAATACAGATTTTCATCCGAATGTAACATGTAACAAAACAACATGGAGTACAATAAAAATCCACGGGTACGAAACACAAAAAAAAACAAAAATATTTAACGCACGCCCGCAACAATTTCCAGTGAGTGATTGTCACCAATGAAAATGTTTTATAATTTTTATTTTAAATTCATAATGGCATCGCTATTATGCATATTGCCAGTGTCAAGTGAAACGATATTTCATATTCGTAATAAGCAGCGTAAAAGTCAAAGTCAGTCAGTCAATTTATCAGTCCGTCAGTCAGTCACAGTCAATAATTCAAGTAAAGCGAAGGCTCTTTACCAAAACATTTACAATGAAGTTTTGGACGCAACCTGAAAGGCCGTGTTTTCGCACTGTTATTCTATTTCACTTTACACGGGCACTGTAATAAACCTATATCAAACAAAATGCCACCAACTTTATTTAATATAAATCAAAAATACACCAAGTTAACGAAATAAAATATGAGCACCATACGCCTCTTTCAAGGTTCTCGCCAAAACTCCTCCTTTTTTTAAACATTGCAACACAATTGTTGAAGTATTTTTGAGAATTAAATGCAACTAAAGTTGTTTTTCCAAGGACTACGGAAATCAATTTGGATTCCCACATATCGGCCTTATAGTAATTCCTTATAGGATCTGCTCTTTCAAGCTGCGTATCCCTGCGAAACGTCTGCAGATATTCCTTAGCCCTGATTTCTGGTCCGAAGGTGTGGTTTTCAGACGATACTGGGAGGCGAGACGTACGCCTCAGTGAAAGTGATTAGTTTTTTAAGATAAAAGTATGTAAATATAATATTATACAAATTTTATCCTCTATGTATTTATCTAGTTCAGAGGTTCTCAAACTATTTTTTCTTGTAGACCCTTTACAATTTTTTCTGGTTTCTGTGGACCCCCTTCCTCATTTATATCACATTCTCATATTTTCAATTTTTATTCACGCCTACGTAGACCCCCATCGAGTCTCCCATGGACCACTTTGGGAATCACTGGTATGATGTAAGTAAATTGGTACTATCATGGATCTCAACACATACAATGTTGAGATCCATTATCGTGGACCCCCATTATCATTTCATGGACCCCCAATTTTTTTTTTCGCTGACGCAGACCCCTTTCAGCTTGTCATAGACCCCCAGGGGTCGATATAGACCACTTTGGGAATCACTGATCTAGTTTTTAAGAAACATTTAAAAATAGTATAGTATTATTGTATTTTTTGTGTTATCTGTGTATGGTTTTACACGGGCCCTGGTTGCCTGAAATAAATAAAATAAATAAAAATAGTGTAAGCCTCGTAAGTGTAAGATAAGTATTTTTTCAGGAGGACGAAAAAACTGCGTACTGAAAAATTTTTGTTTGGGATCGTTTATGTTGTTATATTTATTTATGAGAAAATTTAGCACGCTTTTATATCCAGAACTGTTACATTCTTTAAGATTTAACACGGAACAATACGTTCCTTGCAAGTTATTCACGGCTAACTGACAGATGCGAGTGTTTACGAGGATCTCAAGTACCAATCACCCTTATCTCACTTATTTGTCAAATTGACAAATTAGTGAGATAAGGGTGTGCCTTTCAAGGTATTCTTCCTGTAAATGGAATAAAAAAAATTGAGCTAAAATGCATTCCCGAGGTTTTCACTATAAGGCGTCGATTTTTTTTTTATGTAATCGAATTGGCAAACAAGCTTGCAGTTCACATTGATGTTAAGTGATGACTGCAGCCTATAGACACCCACACAAAGACTAACGTCAAAATGCAGACGCGTTACCACTCCTGAGGCCTAAGGTGATATGCCTCTGTGCCGGAAATTACAGAGCCGTACATTACCACCTGACCGGAACACGATAGTGCTGAACACTACCATTTAGCGGCAAGTATATTAGGTAATGCGGACGGAGCTCGCGGGCGTAGTACGCCCGCGAGCTCCGTCACTGGAGCTCTACCACCAGTGGAAATTTTATTCCCATTAACTCTTATGTTCTTGCATTTTTGTACAATGACCCAGAAATTACAGGGCCGTACATTACCACGTGACCGGATCACGTGGTAATGTACGGCCCTGTAATTTCTGGCACAGAGGCATAACACCTTAGGCCTCAGGGTGGTAACGCATCTGCATTTTGATCTCGGTCTTTTTGTGAGTGTCTATAGGCTGCAGTCATCACTTAACACTTAAGATCAATGTGAACTGCATGCTTGATTTCCACTTCCGTAACATAAAAAAATGACTACAGAAATGTTCAATTGAATTCACACCAAACAATTTCCAGCGATGCAGTCTGACGGCCGACATTTCTGCCCATTGTCACCAATTAAAATGCGTTCGCAATTTAGTGCCGCCAACACACAGAGGACATTCAACAAAAAATCGCAGCAGCGAACCGTGTCCGTTAAATCTGACGAAGCATTGTCCTTTCAAAACCTCTTTGTATGATATGTCACTCGGGGTATGCGGTGACAGCGAACAATCGCCATTAAGAGGTTTTTGTGTCATAGGAGTGATCGAGCTCTCGTCCCTACAAACACGCGTCTTAGTTACTTTTTATTAATAAAATATCACGCCTCTATTTCCGGCCATATATAACCTCTGTGGAACACGAGTGTTGAACACTGCTATTTAGTGGCAGCTAATGCCAATCTCCTCTAGCTTCGACACTAAACCTTAACCTTCTGTAATTTGTCAATAAAATGTTCAATTGAATTCACAACAAACAATTTCCAGCGCCGTAGTCCGACGGACGACGTTTCTGCCCATTGCCACCAATTAAAACGTTTTCGCAATTTAGTGCCGCCAACACACAGAGGACATTCAACAAAAAATCGCAGCAGCGAACCGTGTCCGTTAAATCTGACGAAGCATTGTCCTTTCAAAACCTCTTTGTATGATATGTCACTCGGAGTATGTGGTGACAGCGAACCATTAAGAGGTTTTTATGTCATAGGAGTGAACGGGCTCTCGTCAATATAAACACGCGTTTTATAATAACGGCAACCCATTATACGTCCTACTGCTGGGCACGAGTCGCTCCCCTTTTTGGGAGGAGGCCTGGAGCTTACTCCACCACGCTGCTCCAATGCGTATTTATGGAGATACGGGTTAGTGGCCAACCCACTGTCGGATGTTTTCGAATCGCCCATAAGGCCTTTGAGAAGGTTAAACGACTGCTCTATCGATAGCAACCGGGACCGACGGCTTAACGTATTTCCGGCCATACACAACCTCTATGGAACACGAGTCAGAGAATATGTAATAATACTACGTATAGAATGGACACTTCGACGTCCCGCCCGATTTGCTCGCATCACTCAACCCCTTCCCCTCTTATGGGCGACGGTTGGTATTTTATACGTGCTACGCACACAGGTGCGCGTGTAAATACACGTCACTGATTGATGTCTGTGTAATAGAAACCAAATTAAGCGTTTGTATGGAATTTGGGCGGAGTGTCCGCGGTGTGTACGAGTGTTGAATACTGCTTTTTGTGGCATAGGAGTGAACGGGCTCTCGTCCCTACAAACACGCGTTTTAGTTACTTCTTATTAATAAAATATCACTCCTGTATTTCCGGCCTAACTAAGTGTTCCACAGAGGTTATGTATAACCTGTGGCATAACCTCTGTGGAACACTTAGTTAAAATATCATTATCATCGAAATTTTTCAATTCCTTCAATGATGATAAATGAAGAAAAAGAAAAACTTATTCGTCAAGATTAAACTTATTCCACTTAGCAGAGTTCCAAGTGCAGTCACTGCTGAGAAGAACTTCGCGACCAAACAAAATCAGTAAGAGCTCTTTTAAATGAGAGCTTGAATCAAGTACAGATTATCATGAAAATCAAATATTGTGAACGTCCATAGCATAAATGCAAATAAACTACTATCTACTCAATGAGATGAAGCTCCTGCAAACCAGAACACACCAGTCCCCACCAATAGCACTCGTTCATGAGTATGACGCATGTGACAGCCATTGTCCCCCTCGACCATTTTAGAAGTAAGTGAGCAACCCGTTATACAACGCCGCCAAGGGCGTTAAGTGATGACTGCAGCCTATAGACACCCACACAAAGACCAGAGGTCAAAATGCAGATGCGTTACCACTCCTGAAGCCTAAGGTTTTATGCCTCTGCGCCGGAAATTACAGGGCCATACATTACCTGACCGGAACACAATAGTGCTGAACACTACCATTTAGCGGCAAAGTATATAGGTAATGCGGTGGTGCCTATGCACGCGAGCTCCGTCACTGGGACTCTACCACGAACATTATTCTTATATTTGACATATGACCTGATAAAAATGCACGGGTCACTACTCAAAACATGCAAATAAATAAAAAGTTAATACAAAAATGTTTAATTGAATTCACACCAAACAAATTCCAGCGACCCAGAGGTGTCCGACATTTCTGCCCATTGTCACCAATTAAAACGTTTTTCAAATTTAGTGCCGCCGACCAACGCGGGACAAAAAGTCACAACGGCAAACCGTGTCCGTTAAATCTCACGAAGCCTTGTCCTTTCAAAACCTCTTTGTATTATGTGTCACTCAGAATTTGTGGTTACAGCAGAATATAGCATTTCTGTTTGCTCCTATCTATGGGCTATTGTTATGTTTATATGCGCCTGTTAAATTGACTAATTGAAATGCGAATACTATGTGATGAGTATATAACCCTTCTTTCGTAGATGCATTCGGTTTTTGGACTTTTATAATGTAAATGCACCATAAAATGTAGAAGAGATAAATCTGTGAGACATTGCGACTCAGTTGGTGAAGTAACTTTGTGAATAAAATACAACTTAAGTTTTTTTCCAAGGACTATGGCAATAAATTTGGGTTTCCGCCTATATGAAAGTGTTGCGCAATTATTTAGTACACAAGAATATCCACGGGTCACTAATAACACTGCATAAAAACGCAGGGACATAAAAGTTCATACAAAAATGTTTAATTGAATTCACACCAAACAAATTCCAGCGACCCAGAGGTGTCCGACATTTCTGCCCATTGTCACTAATTAAAATGTTTTTGAAATTTAGTGCCGCCAACCAACGTGGTACTTTCAACAAAAAAGTCACAGCGGTGAACCGTGTGCGTTAAATCTGACGAAGCATTGTCCTTTCAAAACCTCTTTGTATGATGTGTCACTCGGAATTTGTGGTTACAGCGGAAAATCGTTGTTGGGTGGTTTTTATGTAAAAGGAGTGAATAGGCTATATCGTGTATCATTCTTGAAATATCACAAGTCGCCCTAGAGTGAACGCAAATACAATGCTGGGGATTTCCGAGGCGGGGACTTGTAGATCGTGACCGTGTAAAAATCCTTTATCTCTGATAATAATAATCCTACTAATCCTTTATCTTTTTGCGGGTTTTAAAATGTTTTACAAGTATTTCAGTAACTCGGAACAAGGTGATGTGCCCGGAGACGTCAACAGGCTCGCCACCTGGTCCAAAACATAATTGTGATAGTTTGCATATATGCTAGAATATAAATGCATTTACTTCTGCCTGCTCCTCCGCGGATTACAGGCACGAAGTTACAGTACCCAACAATAGATATTGCACATCGAGCCTACGAAAGAGACCATCGGCTAGTTTCGACTTTGTAGAGCGTTATCTCTACACACTGCCTACGCAAGCACTGATAGTCCGGTATTGGTCAAAGCTTGATCAAAATGGTCGACAAATGTCACATAGAAAGAGGTAACGCTCTACAGACACGAAATAAGACGAAGTCTCTTTACTAACGTCGATTTGCAATATTTATTTTTGGATACTGTACGTAATATTTATCTTTTCAACTACTTTTCTTAAGATAGATACTAGGTACCTATACCAGAATAAGCTGTCTGTTTACCATTTGTGGAAGGAGTGAATGATACATTTTTTTATGTGTTGGAAGTGGTAAACAAGCATGCAGTTCACTTTGATGTTAAGTGATGACTGCAGCCTATAGATACCCACTCAAAGACCAAGGTCACATATTTTACATTTGCTGTGTGTATGTGTGATGCAAAATCAAAACTACACAACAAAACGTTGATACGTCGTATTAATATTCAAACCATTTAATCCAATACAAACTGTTAAAATAGCTCCATAAATTATAGACGCCTACAATTACACACACTAACCTACGTGACAATTAATTTGATATTATTACGCGTATGGCTTAATTTTAATGATTTTATCACCCACATGCATAAAATGATGGGCTGATGTAAAATTGTACAATTACAATTAAATACATTAATGAGGTTTTAATTTCGTTTTTGTTGAAATGTAGAACTCGGATTTTAAGCTTTAAGCATGACAGCTCAGTAAATTTTATAAAAATGGGAGATTACTTAACAAGCTGTACCCGTGATGTGCTGTGACTTCAAGCAGAATTTTTGGGATATAATTTATGGTTAATTGTGCATCATAAATAATTATGTATAATTTAAAAAATCTGGTTTACACTAATATTTCTTACGATATTGGACTAACGCCACCAATTCCACTAACGCTACCAACGCTACGAATTCCACCAACACCACCACCGCCACCAATGCTACTAACGCCACTAACGCCTCCAACGCCACCAACGCCGCTAACGCCACCTTTGTTACCAACGTCACTAACGCCACCAATGCCACCAACGCCACTAACACCTCCAACGCCACCAACGCCGTTAACGCCACCTTTGTCACCAACGTCAATAACGCCACCAATGCCACCAATGCCACCAATGCCACCAACGCCACCAGCGCTATCAACTCCACCAACGCCGCCAACACCACCATATATGCCACCAACGTCACAAACGACACCAACGCCACTACCACCACCACCACTACCGGTGTAGGGACGTGACGACTCTACCTCCCACTAGCGGCAGAATTCGAATTCTTCTGCTAGTGTAGTCAGTCAATCGAACAATTGCGATCAAACCATTCCAATGTCATTAAGTCATAAGTTAGTACCTCGAAGTTTGGTAATGTACTCGGAGATGTCCACAAGGCTCGCCATGGGCCAAAACGTAACCGGCGAATCGTGGGTATTTGCGTGTATGCTTGAATGCATGCATTTACCTACCCCTTCGGGGAATATAGGCGGGAAGTAACGTTTATTTATTATTACTCAGGGCAATACAGGTGAAATTAAGTTAAATTGTCACTGTCAAATCCCCTTTGTTTCTACAATACATTTAATTAATGATGTGTCTCCGGTCTCTCGCGTCCACTGTCAAATTTTAAATGACAAAAAACGAGCCAAATTTTTCACTTTATTCAGCTGACTCCGGGGCTTGGTGGTTAAAAATGGAGGCAATTAATTTTTGTAAAATTAATATGACAGGTGAAAGTCATTTCGAGCTTATTAATGCTGTACCCCGAATAAATTTAAATGACGATGATTCGCGATTGCACGAACGACAGCTTGATGACGAATGGACGTGATATTAAAAAGGTTTACTGGTGGTGGAACTCCAGTAACGGAGCTCGCAGGCGTAGGCACCACCGCATTACCTTATATACTTGCCACTAAATGGTAGTGTTCAGCACATAGATTTGGCACCCCGACTATTGAAACTAGCTTAAAGCCCGAATTTTTTCTTTTTTTTTATGTAATGACGTAACTTCACGCCTGTAATCCCTGAAGGGGTAGGCAGAGGCAAATGCATGCATTCAAGCATACATACAAACACCCACGATTCGCCGCTTACGTTTTGGCCCATGTAATAAACAGGTGGCGAGCCTGTTGACATCTCCGGGCACATTAACAAACTTCGAGGTATAATATAATAACAATGCTGATTATTATTATTCATAGCTATTAACAAATTGTTAAAACCAACCGGCCAGTAAATACTACAACTTAGCTGTTAGCGCCCATTTCCCCTCAGGTGCAGTACCAATTGTAGTTGTACATGGCAGCATGCGGATGTTTTTATGTAATGGAAGTGGCAATTTCAATTTCTTTTCAATTTCAGATGCGTTACCACTTTTGAGGCTTCAGGTGTTATGCTCCTGTGCTGGAAATTACAGGGCCGTACACTACCACCTGACCGGAACACGATAGTGCCGAACACTACCATTTAGCGGCAAGTATATTAGGTAATACGGGGTTGCCTACGCCCGTATTCACGAGTACTCGTATATAATGTTATCAGTTGATTTGCTAGGAAACATAGGAAATCATAGCTTTATACAAATCGTTGGTTATTATTGCAGCCAAGCAACATCTATATAGAACAGACAATTCAATGCAGATGCGTTGCCACTCTTGAGTCGTAAATTGTAATGCATTCCAGAAGACGAATAGAGCTGAACACTATCACTTACCAGCAAGTGGAGAACTGCTTGTGTAGCCTAATGGTAGCAGGCCACTACTACTACGCTGGGGATCCTGTGTTCGATACCCGGGTCGAGGGCTATCAGAGATAACGGTTTAAAATCCTTTATCTCTGGTTCTATAGGGATTTCTCCGTTTTCTGGTAGTTTCCCAGTATCTCGGCGTTTGGTAAGGTGCCCGTAGATGGCAACAGGCCATCTATTACATGGGCCAAAACGTACCGACGAATCTTAGGTGTTTGCATGTATACTTGTAAGAGGAGGGGTTGCTCTCACGAATTAAACCATCTTGATCTTTCATTTCGGTCTATTATGTTAATCACAACAAAACGATCGATTTTGAGATTCAATTAAATACATCCAAAAAATAACAATTAACTCGTAAATAACAGAGTAATAGATCCGACTACACAAAACGCTCGTGAAGAAATGACACTTGCAGATTTTTTTCGTTTTGTTTGATCGGGTTTTATCTAGGCGGCCTGTCTCGAGACGGCACTAGTCTACTTCACCGGGCAATCGGCGAGCGCAGAAGGCGCTCCAGCCTAAGCAAAAAAGGCGCAACTGCCTAAGGCTGACCCATGCGGGTCCGTGCCTCGGCTTAGGGCGTTCGGAGGGACATATGAGACATATGCGATTATGGGTACCCATTTTATTCAATACGTCAGTGGTGGGGGATCATTAGTGCGGCTACATTAATTATTTTATGATGCTTTTGTTGCACCTGCGCTTTACAACTTGTTGTTGTTCTGACGTCGCAATGCTGCGCCGATATACTTGAATGCATGCATTTACGTCTGCCTACCCCTTCGGGGATTACAGGCGTGAAGTTACGTAGATTAGGTAATGTGGTAGTACCTACGCCCACAATCTCCTGTAGCTCAGCTTAAATATTAGAAAATATCTCACAAGTAACTGCTATTGAAAAACTGAATCTATATCCTAAATTGTACGTCCATTTGATCTTCAAAATTACTTTTGCTATCTAAAGTCAGCTTAAACTTTCAAATGGCTCCAATAATTCTGGTTATACTGTGATAACGCCTGCAAAGTTGGTATCTGCTGGACCCTCAAAGATATTATCGTCATAAATATCTTCATGGACAATAGTTGACTATTTTTTTTTTGAATTGCAAAAATTGTAGGCAATGTAAAATAAATACTTATTGTTTTTTTAACATTGACTAAATAACAAATCGTTTCTAAAACATTGCGAGTAGTAAAATTACTAAGAATGTTTAAGTGGTGTAAGTGATAAAATGCTAAGACGAGTCCATAATATTTATGGCTAGTACTGTCAAAAAGTTAATAGATCTCATGTGAAGCCAAGTTTCTAACATCACAAACCTTCAAAATGCTTGTCTTAGCTAATTATGGTCGAAACGAACCGTGTTTTTATCATAATTACATATACGAGTATGCGTAAGGTGAAAAATTTATTGACTGTTCAAATTTTTTGTTATGCAGTAGTTTTTTTATGTAATGGAAGTGGCAAACAAGCTTGCAGTTCACATTAATGTTAAGTGATGACTGCAGTCTATGTTATGTTATGCCTCTGTGCCGGAAATTACAGGGCCGTACCTTACCACCTGACCGGAACACGATAGTGCTGAACATTTAGCGGCAACTATATTAGGTAATGCGGTAGAACGTACGCCCGCGAGATCCGTCACTGGAGCACTGGAGCTCACTGGTAAAATCGAAATCTATTTTATTACTGTCAAAATTAATGATAGTGTGTGAAATAATAATAGTTTTAACATCGAGACACTGTTATTACGAATACAAAGTTTATATCCAAGTTGGCCCTCAAAGACATTATCGTCAAAGATATCCAAATGTCCTCACTTTGAAAGACCGTAGTTTGTGTAGTAGACTCTTGGGACAAGTTACTGTAAAACTCCTGATGTCTGCGTTGAATTGATAATGAAGGGTTTCGATAACGTTGTCGATTCTGGATGGTTTCGCTGACAAATCAGCGTGTTGTGTTTACTTTAACTTGAAATTATTGTCACACTAATCTGCATACAAAAGATATTCTTATGATGCCACTAAAGAAATGGTGGTAGAGCTCCAGTGGCGGAGCTCGCGGGCGTAAGTACCACCGCATTAAAATAAAATAAAATAAAATACGCTTACATTCACAGCCCCAGAGTAGGTTTAAACCTGTGTCGTGGGTGCCGTTGTACACGTACAATACATACACAAACACCCAGACCCGAAACAAATATCTATTCTGTAGGCCATACAAATATTTGTCCCGGTGCGGGGATCGAACCTGCGACCCTTCGAATCAAACGGTCATCTCACACCGCTGGATTAACCAGGTTGTCAAATATACTTGCCGCTAAATGGTAGTGTTCAGCACTATCGTGTTCCCGTCAGGTGGTTATGAACGACCCTGTAATTTCCGGCACAGAGGCATAATACCTTAGGCCTCAGGAATGGTAACGCATCTGCATTTTGACCTTGATCTTTGTGTCTGTAGGCCGCAGTCATCACTTAACATCAATGAGAACTGCATGCTTGTTTGCCACTTTCATAAAATCGATGGGTCCTATGTATATGGGCCAAAATGCAAAATTGTAACTTTACAGGAGAGACCTCCAAAGTTTAAATTTACTATAACTTCAGATTGATAAAACCGAAGTTTACGAATCCTTGCTTGTTTGCTAAGACAACTTTCCTCGTCATTTATGCTATGGTATTTTAAATGTACATTTATTGGTCTTTATTTTACGTCACATTAGCCCTTCTACGTTAATTTTTGTTAAAATTATTTTTCTTTAAGAACAACCTAAAAGGGCCAATGTGTCATATTGGCCATTATACGCGTATTATACTAATCAGCGTAAAAGGTATATATTTTTAATTTGTTACCCAAAAAGTCAATTAATAAGTGAAGTAATTGATAAATTATTAATTACAATACAAGCTATTTCGATATTGAGTTATTTATGTCACATTGACACTTATACGTTTTACTATCTGCTTACCTACTAACTGACTTTTCAGTTAGATTCTTTCAATAATAAAAAAACGCAAAATTTTATTTATTAATTGCAATAAAAATTGAATTTGCCTTAAATCTACTCTTATGGACCCGTATTTTTGGTATTTTCATGATCAAAAAATTACATCAATTACATAAGGACACTGTTGCAAGAGATCTTACGTTGATTAATAAAATAATGTTATATTACTTAACTGCACATTGTTATTTTGTAAATAAAATTTAAAAAAAATAACAAACTTATAAACTTATCTAGTATAAACAAAATAATTAAAAATCTTTTTAATATAATCAAGTAATAAAACGACCAAATTCAATATAAATCAGTAATTCTCACTAAGTTTTCATTAATTTTCTTCTTTTTCGCTTTCATTAATTGCATTTGTTTGCAATGTCTTAAATGCTACTAAATTTGGGTAATGACTAAAAAATATTCTCCCTATAATATTTTATCGAGATAAATCAAGCAAGTCTTTCTTCTTGGAAGGTTTTATTGGTAACAGCTGATTGTAAAATAGTTGCAGAGGAATTTCTGTAGGTCCCCATTTATTGTAGCACCACAGTTCCAGGGCACTTCGCTCGCCGTAGGAAAGAGTATTGGCATCCTCGGCGTTGACATATCGAGCGAAGTGCAATTCGAGAGTGATATTGAGTGCAAGACCAAGTTGGCAACCAAAAAGCTAGACTGCCTACAAAGTCGCGACGTTCGTATTATTAATGACCCGGGACTTACAGGCTCGAACATCTGAGCCTGCGCAGAGACATTGGGAGTCTGTGCATTTTATATCGTCTCTACAATATTGAGTGCTCTACTGAACTATTTGATGGGCAGTTCTCCCGTTTGTTTTTGCCCAGAACGTGTAAATGCCGTATAAATAGTCTTTCAGGACTGGCAGTACGTTGGCAATTTTCCTGGAGTGTCAAATGTTCATAGGCGACGGTGACCACTTTCCATCAGGTGGACCATCTGCTTGTCTGTCAAGTCAACCTAAACACAATTAAAAAGGTCTATCGGTAATTTGCTTTCTTGTTCGTACTGCCTGATCTAAGTTTTTCAATGTGATTTTCAATATTAAAAAAAACCGGCTGGCCAGAGCTGAGTGTTATATTATTACATGAACCACTTTTGACCCCTCCATAATTAAAAATCTGTTTAGCGTAAACACTAGTTCTGTGTAAAATCCAAAGATGTATTTATAGGAACAAAATAACAATACGAACAAGTATAAGACTATATTTTTTTACTTTATTGGATACCCATAACAATAGCTGTTATTTAAAAATGTGAGATCTTAAAGCAGGTTAGATTTGACTTGACTAGTTCATCAGATTTTGTATTCATCACAGTGCGGCCGTTGCCCCGTTTAACGTAGTATAAGTGTCAAATCGGCTGATTGGTCCAAAACATAAACAAACGCGCCGGATTTGCCCGCGTATAACTCTCGTAACTACTCTTAGGACCTTGTACGTTTAAATTAATGTTACATATGCCGTTATACTGTCGTAAAATATTGTGTTTCTATGCAGAAATCTTTTGTTTTTTTAAGCTCGCATGATTCATTATATCGATAAGATGCGTTTGCAATAAAAAAGTCAAAATGGCCAAATTATTAGTTTGGTCCTTATACATAGGACCCATCGAAATAAAAAATCATTTGGAAAATCCCAAGAATCGCAGAAATCCAGTGCCGTTGACAATTAAATTTTACTTAAAACAATAACACTCTGACGATTAAACAAGTGGTAAGAGGGTTAAACACTAACTTGAAACTGGATAAGGTATTCAGATTTTCGAAGTTGGGGACTCGCAGATATTTGACAAAAATAGGTTTTCAGCATATCTGGATGAACGAAATGATTCTGCAGTGGGATCCTAACCTACAACTTTATCAAGAAGGGCAGTGGCTGGGTGAGCAAGCTTGCCCGCCGGACGGGTGTTAGGTTTTCATATTAACTACGGACAACACTGTATTTATGATCTATAATAATATATAATAATGGCAACCCTTGATACTTCCCATTGCTGGGCACGAGTTTCTCCCCTTCTTGGGGGGCCTGGAGCTTACTCCACCACGCTGCTGCCATGCGGGTTGGTGTGCTCCAATGCAAGTGAACTTAAAGTCCGCTGTTCTATGTTACACGTATCAATTCTCTGGTGACAGTATCATATATGGCCTCACCTCTCGCGTAACTTTTCCAATACATTGATACTGTAAAGGGATGCGAACGGATACTAACAAATCCCATGGCAAACTCGCATCTAAATGACAGATGGAGTCCTTCAATCAAAACTTTGGGAGCTGTCGATTGCGTTCGATTTATCTAAATCTAACTTTGTTACAATCCGATTTACATTTTACGGGATAAATATAGATTGATACTTTAAGGAGATATGTTTGATCAGGTGGGCGGGGTTCAACAAACTTCAAAAGAAAAAATAACGTACGTAACTTCACGCCTGTAATTCCCAAAAGCGTAGACAGAGGTAAATGCATGCATTCAAGCATAAATACAAACATCCACGATTCGCCGGTTACGTTTTGGCACATGTAACAGGTGGCGAGCCTGTTGCCATCGCCGGGCACTTTAGCAAACTCCGAGGTACTGAGAAACTTCCATAAAATGGAATTCCAACAGAACCAGAGATAAAGGATCTTAAACCGTTATCTCTGATTGCCCCCGACCCGGGAATCGAACCCAGGAACTCCAGTGCAGTAATAGTGGCCTGCTACCACTAGGCTACTGAGGCAGTTAAAGAAAAAAATACTTATTAAAATTATTTATTATCACGCCTATATTATCTGAATAAGATAATTATTTATTGCATCGACACCCACACAAAGACCAGAGGTCAAAATGCAAACGTGTTGCCACCCCTGTGATTTAAGTCGTCATGTTTCTGTGAGGGTTATTACAGGGCCATAGATTAACAGAATCAGAATCAACGTAACTTCACGCCTGTAATCCCCGAAGGGGTAGGCAGAGGTAAATGCATGCATTCAAGCATACATGCAAACACCCACGATTCGCCGGTTACGTTTTGGCCCATGTAACAGGTGGCGAGCCTGTTGACATCTCCGGGCACATTACCAAACTTTGAGGTACTGGGAAATTTCCAGAAAATGGAAAAATCCCAATAGAACCAGAGATAAAGGCTTTTTCACCATTATCTCTGATAACCCCCTACCCGGGAATCGAACCCAGGACCTCAGCGTAGTAGTAGTAGAATCAGAATCAGAAACTCATTTATTCATTTAGGGTGACAGGCACCTCTTATGACACGTCAAAAACAAACAAAATTTATTAAAGTGAATAACAATTGATATACATGTCAAACAAGATAAAAAATATATGTATAGTCAAGAATATCACTAAGATAAAACTAAATATAATTAAATAATGTAAAAAGTATATCAGTAGAATGTCTCATTTCCCTTTTACAAACTAATAACAAAGAGAAAGAAAAAGAAGAAAAGAAAAAGAGTCATTCTTCGTCACCGGCAGAGTTCCAACAAGAACAAGAACTTAATAACATTTTACACAGGCATGCAGTTCACATGATGTTGAGTGATGACTGCAGCCTATAGACAAAGACACAACCACCAAAGACCAAGGTCAAAATGCAGATGCGTTACCACTCCTGAGCCCTAAGGTGTTAGCCTTTGTGCCGGAAATTACAGGGCACATTACTACCTAACCGGCACACGATAGTGCTGAACACTACCATTTAGCGGCAAGTATATTCGGTGATGCAGTGGTGCCTACGCCCGCGAGCTCCAACACTGGAGCTCTATCACCAGTTAAAAAAAAGTACATTTCCTTATGTAGTATAAAAAAATGTTGCGCACCAGAATTTTACATTACGTTTTGCTTGTTATTTACATACCAATATGTTTGATATTAAACAAGTAGGTATAAGCATTTTCAATATGCAGATAATGTGAGCGAGATAATACGTTATTTATAATGCCTTCCTGAATAACATTGTACAGGAAATTGAAGTCGAGTTTGCTGCATTTAAAAACAAAAGCAAAAGTTAATTTCGTTGTTAACTCTGAGCACGCCCAGTAGACGGTAGTTTGCCGTATGGTGTCGAATATTATGATACATAAAAATCGTTATATTATATTTATCATTTATACTAAATTATTTTACTTTTGATAGAGTTCTATTAGGGAATTAAGGGCGTAGGCAGCACCGCATCACAATTTTTTATGTAATGTGGCAAAACCATACTGGTTAGTGGCAAACAAGCATGCAGCATATAGACACCCACATAAAGACCAAGGTCAAGATGCAGATGCGTTACCACTCCTGAGGCCTAAGGTGTTATGCCTCTGTGCCGTAAATTACAAGGCCGTACATTACCACCTGACTGGAACACGATTGCGCTGAACATTACCATTTAGCGGCAAGTATATTACGTAATGCGGTGGTGCCTACGCCCGCGAGCTCCGTCACTGGAGCTCTACCACCAGTAGAGTAACTGGAACAGATATCTTGGTGCAAATCACAAAACTTGATCAAAGTGGTTGACAAACGTCACATGTGTAAGGTGCGAAAGAGATAACGCTCTACAGATCCGAAATAAGCTGAAGTCTCCTTCCTAAGCTCGATAATCGAGCAATATTTCCTGTAAGATACTGTAAAACGTTTATGGAACGAGTTAAAAACTAATTCCAGAGATATGCTCGCTTGAGCAGATTTTCAAGCGGTTCGAAAATGGAATTAGCTGTCAGACTACACAAAGACAGACAACTCATTTAGTTTAGGTATAAGATTTCGTCCGCATGGTTCCCCTAGCCCGATCACCCGCGGATTCTATATTCAGTCATTTAAGTTTAAATTATGTAAGAATCTCAGAATTCTAGATACCCAGCTGTAAGTCTGTAAATACTTGTATATTGACACCCTAAAAGTTGTCTCAAAACCTACATTTGGTAGGGTATACGCAACTATTACATTTCAAGGTCAAAAGTCACAAAAATCGGTGTGTTCCGCTCTTTTTTCTCAATATCTAATTCCCTATGGTTTTTTTACTATTTGTATTGATTATCAATACTGTAGAATACAAAATTATCTACAAATTAAAAAAATATATACGGAGAACCGTTTTTGAGATAGAGGTTAGAGAGCGCGCGGTTACTGGTCCACTTCAGGTCAACCGGTGCCTCCGGTCGAAAACGCGCCATATATAGATGAACTATCGATAAATCAATGGGCACCCTTTTAGACCAGCCATGAGACTTATTTTGGTCTTCCCTTGAATTTTTTATAGTATACTAGCTGTACCCCGCGGCTTCGTCCGCGTGGATGTCGTTTTATAATACTGAATTTTCTTTGCTATTGCTCATACTTGCTCACGGAGCCCGAGACCTTTCCAACGAATGCCAAACCGTGGAATTCGGTTCGTGCGTTCTGGAGTTATAGCGTCAGGAAAGAAAACCCGACTTATTTTTATATTATAGATATGTGTTGTTTGTTAATTCTTTTCCATTTATTTTATTTTGTTTGGTTATGTCTCCGTGCTGTCTATCTAAAAAAACTGGTTGCCTGTAAAGTCTGTTTTACTGGCGAAGATTTTACGTGACAACGTCTTTTTCTCGGTAGAAAGGCATTCGCCGGTCCGGCAGGCCTCTCTCTCGTTCGGTGACTCATCGTTACGTTACCGGGCGTTACACTTTTTCATGAGTGACTCCGAGCCGCAACCTAATTTAAGACGTTGTCACGTCAAAAATGCTTCTTTCTTTCTTTCAATGATTATAAATATTTGTCAATTTTATTAACCTATCCACTTTTTACTTTTTATTCAGTATTAATTTACTTAACAACACCCACCTGCCGATGTGATTGCATCATTGTTGATGAAAATATAGGAATTGTATTTTAATTTTAAACTAATTAATTACCTTCACATACTTCTACCCTTTACTCCGAATCTTTCATAGTGCAAGCTATCCGCCTATGGAACTTGCTGCCTGTCGAAATTCGACTAATTCAGTCGCAGCATTTAAAAAACGGATCTACGACCACTATGTTGCCCAGATCTTTTCCTTGCCAAATTGATTTACAAATACCTTGTAGTTACTGGTGGTAGAGCTCCAGTGACTGAGCTCGCGGGCGTAGGCACCACCGCATTACCTAATATACTTGGCGCTAAATGGTAGTGTTTAGCACTATCGTGTTTCGGTCAGGTGGTAATGTACGGCCCTGTAATTTCCGGCACAGAGGCATAACACCTATATGCGTTACCTATCCTGAGGCCTAGCCTCAGGATAGGTAACGCATCTGCATTTTGACCTCGGTCTTTGTGTGGGTGTCTATAGGCTGCAGTCATAACTTAACATCAATGTGAACTGCATGCTTGTTTGCCACTACCTTTACATAAAAAAAAAACCTGTTGTAATCGTTTTGTAATATTATTATTGTAATATTACATGAACTTGAACTAGTACACCCCTTTTACTTTTTTCATTTCTGGATATTTGTACGGAAATCTAACTTCACGCCAAAAATAAAACAAAAAAAAAGGAACGAAACATTGGACTTTACCCAAGATCAAACTAGCGACCTCAGAATAACCAGTCAGCATTATATATACCGTTCATAAAAGTCTTAAATATTCCATTTAAACTTTAACTTCAGAGCTAAATTTCCAGCCAATTTTTAAACGGTTCGGAAAAAGAAATTTTTCCGTCGGCCGAACAAAGAAAAGCCACTCGAGGAGACACTACAAGCACTTGTAGACGTTCAGTTTGTACACTGCATTGTCTTTATAAACTGGGACAGAAAGGGGAATTATTCAGGAAAAAGCGGGTCACTTTTATTGGCACGTATATACGGATTCCCGCTTAAAGATTTTTCTTGTGAGACAAACTGGATGCAAATGTACGTTCCTGTAATTTCCGGCTCAGAGGCAGCGTCCAGACGCCCAGCGTCCCGAAGTCGAGCGTCCCGACGACCTGCGTCCCGACGCCCAGCGTCCCGACGCTCAGCGTCCCGACGCTCAGCGTCCCGACGCTCAGCGTCCCGACGCTCAGCGTCCCGACGCCCAGCGTCCCGACGCCCAGCGTCCCGACGCCCAGCGACCCGACGCCCAGCGACCCGACGCCCAGCGTCCCGACGCCAAGCGTCCCGACGCCAAACGTCCCGACGTCCACCGTCTCGACGCCCAGCGTTCCGACGCCCAGCGTCCCGACGCCCAGCGACCCGACGCCCAGCGTCCCGACGCCCAGCGTCCCGACGCCCAGCGTCCCGACGCCCAGCGTCCCGACGCCCAGGGACCCGACGCCCAGCGTCCCGACGCCCAGCGTCCCGACGCCCAGCGTCCCGACGCCCAGCGTCCCGACGACCAGCGTCCCGACGCCAAACTTCCCGACGTCCACCGTCTCGACGCCCAGCGTTCCGACGCCCAGCGACCCGACGCCAAGCGTCCCGACGCCCACGTTCCAACGTCGAGTGTCCTGATGCCCAGCGTCCCGACGCCGAGCTTCCCGACGCCGAGCGTCCCGACGCCGAGCTTCCCGAAGTTGAGCGTCCCGACGCCCAGCGTCCCAACGCACAGCGTTCCGACGCCCAGCGTCCCGACGCCCAGCGTTCCGACGCCCAGCGTCCCGACGCCAAGCGTCACGATGCCCAGAGTCCCGACGTCAAGCGTCCCGACGCCCAGCGTTCCGACGTCGAGCGTCCCGACGCCCAGCGTCCCGACGTCGAGCGTCCCGAAACCCAGCGTCCCGACGTCGTGCGTCCTGACGTTCAGCATCCCGACGTCGAGCGTCTCGACGCCCAGCGTCCCGACGTCAAGCGTTCCGACGCCCTACGTCTTAAAACCCAGCGTCGCGACGCCCAGGGTCCCGATGTCGAGCGTCTCGACGCCCAGCGTTCCGACGTCGAGCGTCCCAACGCCCAGCGTCCCGACGTCGAGCTTCCCGACGCCCTGCGTCCCGACGCCTTGCGTCCCGACGCCCTGCGTCCCGACGCCCTGCGTCCCGACGCCCAGCGTCCCGACGTTTAGCGTCCCGACGCCCAGCGACCCAACGCCCAGCGTTCCGACGTCGAGCGTCACGATGCCCAGAGTCCCGACGTCGAGCGTCCCGACGCCCAGCGTCCCGACGTCGAGCGTCCCGAAACCCAGCGTCCCGACGTTGAGCGTCCCGACGTTCAGCATCCCGACGTCAAGCGTTCCGATACCCATCGTCATTACGCCCAGCGTCGCGACGCCCATCGTCCCGACGTCGCGCGTCCCAACGCCGAGCGTCCCGACGCTGGGCATTGGGACCAATTTTTGTGCGTCTGAAATCTATACATCTCTGCAAATAAATAAAATTGGAGTGTCTGTTTGTAATATTAAAAAAAAAACACTTTTTGCTAAATGCATATCTATGTTTACACGGTACATATACCAAAACAACATTTTTTACAATTTTTGTCTGTCTCTCTGTCTGTCTGTCTGTTTGTTCCCGCTAATCTCAGGAACGACTGGACCGATTTCGGCGGGACTTTCACTGGCAGATAGCTTATGTGACAAGAAGTAACTTAGGCTACTTTTATACTGCGCCCACGACTTCGTCCGGGTAGATACCGAACAATCATAAATTCTCACGCGGGCCAAGTCGCGGGCACAGCTAGTTGATTGATAAAGGTATAGCCTTTCATCCACCAAAGAAACTCGACACAAAGGCTGTGCTATCTAATCGTCCTAGATATAGTTTCATAAACGATCTTAAAGCGGCACTGAATAGGGTATAGTAGAAGTTCAACACCAAAACACATATCACCTAGGCTGGGTTTCAACAAGTAACATAGCAATAACGAACTTGCTAAAGTAAAGGTTAAGATTTTTACTGGTGGTAGAGCTCCAGTGACGGAGCTCGCGGGAGTAGGCACCACCACATTACCTACTAATATGCTTGGCACTAAATGGTAGTGTTCAGCACTATCGTGTTCCGGTCAGGTGGTAATGTAAAGGCTCCGTAATTTCCGGCACAGAGGCATAATACCCAATGCCTCAGGAGTGGCAGCGCATTTGCATTTTGACCCCGGGTCATTGTGTGGGTATATATAGGCTGCAGTCACTTAACATCAATGTGAACTGCACGCTTGTTTGCCACTTTTATTACATAAAAAAAAATAAAAAAAATCTCATGCGGGCGTAGTCGCGGCTACAGCTAGTTGAATGACAAAGGTATAGCCTTTCATCCACCAAAGAAACTCGACACAAAGGCTGTGCTATCTAATCGTCCTAGATATAGTTTCATAGACGATCTTATAGCGGCACTGAATAGGGTATAGTAGAAGTTCAACACCAAAACACGTATCACTTAGGCTGAGTTGCAACAAGAAACAAAGCAATAAGGAATTTGTTAAAGTACAGGTTAAGATTTTTACTGCTGGTAGAGCTCCAGTGACAGAGCTCGGGGTAGGCACCACCGCATTATATAATAATATAATAATAATGGCAACCCATTATACGTCCCACTGCTGGGCACGAGTCTCTCCCCTTTTTTCGGGGGAGGCCTGGAGCTTACTCCACCACGCTGCTCCAATGCGGATTGGTGGAGGTGGGTGGGTTAGTGGCCAACCCGCTGTCGGATGTTTTCAAACCGCCCATAAGGCCTCCGACAAGGTTTAACGACTGCTATCTATCGATAGCAACCGGGACCGACGGCTTAACGTGCCCTCCGAAGCACGGAAACGCGCATTTAATTTGCCATTAGCGGTCACCCATCACACTACCCGACCGCGCCCGTAGTGCTTAACCGAGCAGATCGCTTACGATCTACACCAGCCGCTGGTCCATGCGCGCTGCCACCGCATTACCTCATAAATTTTATACCTATTATAACAGGGCTGTACATTACCACCTGACCGGAACACGATAGTGCTGAACACTACCATTTAGCGGCAAGTATATTAGGTAATGCGGTGGTGCCTACCCCCGCGAGCTCCCTCACTTGAGCTCTACCACCAGTAAGTTTCTGTTTCAATGGTTGTGTTCAGCACTATCGTGTTCCGGTCAGGTGGTAATGTAAAGGCCCTGTAATTTCCGGCACAGAGGCATAACTCCTTAGGCCTCAGGAGTGGTAACGTATCTGCATTTTGACCTTGGTCTTTGTGTGGGTGTCTACAGGCTGCAGTCATCACTTAACATCAATGTGAACTACAAGCTTGTTTGCCGCTTCCATTACATAAAAAAAACAGAAATTAGTTCTTTTGAACATTGTAAAATGACGTCATTACTGTTATGTTACTGTCTAAAATGATTTAAGTTATTGTTAATAATGATTATCAGTTTTGGTATGAACCTTGAAAGAAGTGTGTGCTTGGTGCTCTTATTTTATTTCGTATTCTTGGTGTATTTTTGAGTTACATTAAATAAGGCGGGTGGCATTTTGTTGAATATAGGTTTATTACAGTGCCCGTGTATAGTGAAATAGAATAATAGTGCGAAAACACGGCTTTTCAGGTTGCCTCGAACACTTCATTGTAAATGTTCTGGTAAAGAAGCCATCGCTTTACTCGAATTACTGATTGTGACTCACTTGACTGCCTCGGTAGCCTAGTGGTAGCAGGCCACTACTACTACGCTGAGGTCCTGGGTTCGATTCCCGGATAGGGGGTTATCAGAGATAATGGTGAAAAAGCCTTTATCTCTGGTTCTATTGGGATTTTTCCATTTTCTGTAAATTTCCCAGTACCTCAAAGTTTGGTTATGTGCCCGGAGATGTCAACAGGCTCGCCACCTGTTACATGGGCCAAAACGTAACCGGCGAATCGTGGGTGTTTGCATGTATGCTTGAATGCATGCATTTACCTCTGCCTACCCCTTCGGGGATTACAGGCGTGAAGTTACGACTCACTTGACTGACATAATAAATAATTAATGACTGACTGATTAACTTTGACGCTGCTTTTATACGAATACAAAATATTGTTTTACTTGTCACTGGCAATATGAGTTATAGTGATGCCATTGAGTTTTGGCGGGAACTCGGAAAACAGCTGTGTCGCTGCGTGATATTATTTTCGAAATTTGTGTATAGTCGCGTTTTTATGTGTAAAAATGGTGGGATTTTTTATCATAAAGCATTCGATAATGTTCACGAGTGTAAGAAAGTGATATTATGAAGTGAAAAGTGATTTTTCGTATTGCCTCCAAAACTTCGTAAAAACTTCAGTAAAGTCCCCATCGCTTTACTGGAGCCACCCCTTCATCTCATCATATTCCACATGGAAGCATTTAATCATCGTCATCTTCCATAAGGATATTCATTAATTTAAAGAAATGTGAAATTCAATATGTATACGACTCAAGGACTTTGTATCTATGGTCATGAATAAATTAATTAAAAAAAAAAATGATGCCATTTTAACATTAAAAAAATGTTGATTATCTATCAGACGTTAAGTTTTTTTTTCCGACCGCGTACCGGAAATCTAAGCGTAGGCAGGCCTCCCATAAGATAGACCGATGACCTGGTGAAGGTCGCGGGCAATCGCTGGATGAGGGTGGCCCCGTTCGTTGTGACAATCTTTGGGAGAGACCTTTGTTCAGCATTGGACGTCTTTTGGCTGAAATAATGAGATAAGGTAATGCAGTGGTTCTTTCGCCTGTAATATCCATCATCAGAGCTATTCAAGCAAAAAAAACTTTTTAATTTAACAAACCACAACCTTAATCACTACTGGTGTAACCAAACCTTATTGTAAGGTATAAAGACGCCCTTCAAATGACAATTTCGAATAAAACGTCTATTGGCTTGAAAAGGTCTTTCTGGAACGCTGTCACCTATGAGGATGATTGATTTACAATCTACATGCTACCTTATGTGGCACAAGTTTTTTTGTAATTTACTTACATACTTTTTATCAGTTTTAATTTTTTCATCATATCACGGCCCTGTAATCGCCGGCACAGAGGCATTCACACCTTAGGCCTCAGGAGGGGCAACGCATCTGCATTTTATTGACCCTGGTCTTTGTGTGGGTATCTATGGGCTGCAGTCATCATTTAACATCAATGTGAACTGCATGCTTGCTTGCCACTTCCATTACATAAAAAAAAATCACTTCAGCTGAAAGACGTTCCCTGCTGGACAAAGACACCCACAACAGTCTTGTGCATCATAAGAAGAGAATATGCTATAATCGCCACGCTTGGCAGGCGGCATGGTGGTCACACCAGCATTGGAGTTTTAGCGCGAGTCTTGCTCACTTCCCTTCGAAATGGTCGAGGAGAGCAATGGCTGCCACGTGCGTCATACTCTTGAACGGGTGCTGATTGTGAGGACTGGTCTGTTATGATTTGCGGGTGTTGTTTTCTATCACGATATTAAGCTGTTGATGGGTATTTGCGTATGTGTTTATATGCAAATATTTATATGCCATGGACGTTCACATAATCTTTATTCTATTTCAATTCTATTTAATAATATTTGTATTAAATCTAAGGTTTTGACAAAAGAGCAACACGCTGAGTTTGTTGGGTAGCGGAGTTCTTCTCAGTAGTACCAGCACTTGGAACTCTGCTAAGTGAATGACTATGATTATGACGAACAAATTTTTATTTTTCTTCTATGAAGGAATTGAAAAATTTGATGATTTCCATATCGGTTAAATATTATTAATTATGGTTGGTATTGGTATTTATGAATACCTATTGGATTATTATTAAAAGTCATTCTCTCTAGGTAGCTTATAACCCGACAATGCAAAAGTGTCCTTGTAGACCAATTTGAAATAAATGATTTGAATTTTTGAGTCGCTGCTGCTCATCGCGCGATATTATATTTCCTAATATCAGTCGAAAAATGTCCACTTTAGGACACTGCGCCCATTTTGCGTTATTGCACTTACACCGCCCCATAGGAATGGTTTGACGGCTATTGTTCGGTTGACTGATTGCACTACTGGAAGAATTCTCCTCCGCCAGAGGGCGATCGTCATTTGTTTTGTTGATAATATTCCTTTTTTTTTAGACAACTGCTCGCTAGTATTTCTCGGAAAATCATTACCAATTCACGGCAGATTTTTTTAATATTTTTTTGTTTTTTTTATGTACATAATGAAAGTGGCAAACGAGCATGCAGCATTGTTAAGTGATGACTGTAGCCTATAGACAAATACCAGAGGTCAAGATGCAGATGCGTTACCACTTCTGAGGCCTTAGGTATTATGCCTCTGTGCCGGAAATATTACGGCCGTAAAAATGTGTACAGGGATGTTAAGTGACAACTGAAGCCTAACATTTACACAATAGCCAAGGGTCAAAGTGCAGATCCGTTGCCGCCCCTGTAGACTAAGATCTTTGGCCTCTATGATAGTTATTACGGGGCCATACATTATCATCTAACCGGAATACGATAGTGCTGAGCATCACCATTTGGAGGCAGATGGATTAGGTAATGCGGTGGTGCCTACGCCCTCGAGCTCCATCACTGGAGCTCTACATTTTCTCACGCCATTTAAAAATGTGAAATTTTGATACTTCGAGTTTTTCGCTTTTTCCTATGACTTGGAGTATATAAAAGGTTTCCAATTTTTTATAAAGACAAACAAGTGTACAAGTACAGGTAATATTTTTGGTACTATTATTTCTTGTTCAACCATTTCAGGTCAGATTTCTTTTGTTGCGATACAAAGTAAACCTCATTGTTATTTTGTATTAACATGTTACCTCGAGAAATGGAATAAAGAAATGCCTATAGCACAATATTAATATTGTAGGCACATGAATTTGTTTGGTAATATCTTATTCTTGGCTATTTTGTTAGTAAACTAGCTTTTGCTCATGCCTTTGTATGAAGAAAATAAAAAATACCAATATGAAACGTTTTCACGTTCCCGCATGAATTGTGAGAATTTCCCTTTGGTTCTTCATTGTATTTAAAAAAAAGTAAATTAACAAAGCTGTAGTTTATGGGTCCGCAATACTAATGCTTCGTAAAAAAACGCAACTTCACACCTGTAATTCCCGAAGGGGTAGGCAGAGGTAAGTGCATGCATTCAATCAAACATGCAACCTCCCTCGATTCGCCGGTTACGTTTTGACCCATGTAACAGGTGGCGAGCTTGTTGACATCTCCGGGCACATTACCAAACTTCGAGGTACTGGGAAATTTCCAGAAAATGGAAAAATCCCAATAGAACCAGAGACAAAGGACTTTTCACCATTATCTCTGATAACCCGGGAATCGAATCCAGTACCTCAGCGTAGTAGTAGTGGCCTGCTACCACTAGGCTACCGAGGCAGTTAAGACCGATGTTATGTGATTTGTAAAATATACATTAAAATAACCAAATATCTGACTCGTTCACGACATCATTTCAGTGTCTTGCAGTAGGTATATTCTTCAAAAATATATAATTTATGGGCTCTAACTAACTGGGACGCCATGGCGACGTTGCTGGTTACATATCCAAGTAGCACAAGTCACCTGGCTACCGTGTGATGACGTCTCCCCAACATACTAACTCCTTGGACACGTAGCCGGCAACGTGGCAATGGCATCCTAGTGTGTTAGGGCCCTAAGTCCAGTACCTACACTGCATAAACATCGACAGCGTTCGAATTCACGAAATTCAATCACAATAAAAAAGTTTGCTGATTTTTAACCGCAAAACCTTTACTAATAAAATACAGAACCAAATCAGCATCTCAGTCAAATGAGATTGTAAAAAGAGAGTCGCAAATTACCGAATAAATCGGGACCAGCTCAATTTCCTCGCGTCCGTTCACTCGTTACCTACTGCGGTAAAGATTGATGTTATTTGTTTGATTGGGTTCCGTATATTTTTTCGAATAAACTTAGAGATAAATCAACAATAGACCGCGGGATATTATATCCTGAATTTCCTTCTAAGTAGTAAATAGTATTCGAGTTAAAAAAAAAACAAGATTGTCAGTAGCGATTTAAACATGCATTGAAGCTTAGATTCATGCATTCCAACTGTAATCATTATCATATCAGCCATAGGGCGTCCACTTCTGAACATAAGCCTCCTCCAATTACCTCCATGCCGACCGATGGGAAGCGACGTGCATCCAGCGGGTACCTGCAGCTTTGACTAGGTCGTCGGTCCATCTTGCAGGTGGACGTCCAACGCTGCGCTTGCCGATAAGTTGTCTCCCCTCGAGAACCTTTCTGCCCCAGCGGCTATCGGTTCTCTGAGCTATGTGCCCTGCCCATTGTCACTGCAGCTTGGAGATCTGCTTGGCTATGTCAGCGACTTTCGTTCGCCTACAGATTTCTTCATTTCTGATACGATCCTGTAGAGAAACGCCGAGCATAGCCTCTCCATTGACCGCTGAGTGTCAAACTGTAATGGAAGCAATATAAAATGCATGCACACACCTGAAGCCTACCTATAGCGACCTATTTACTGGTGGTAAAGCTTCAGTGCGTCACTAGGCATCACCGCATTACTTAATCTAGTTGCCGTTGAATGGCAGTTTTCAGCGTTATCTGTTTCCGTCGGGTAATGTACAGCCCTGAAACTTCTGGCATAGAGGTAAAACGGTTTAGACCTCAGGATTGGTAATGCATCTATATTGAAATCTCTGGTTTCAAAAATAAATGATATTTTTATTTAACACAGTTGAGAAACAAGTAAACAATTAAGATGGTCACACATATATATGTTAAAAAATGTAATAACGGTTTTAAGAAGTATTTAGCGGAACCCCGATTCGATTCAAAACATCCACCTGACGCGGAAATTATTGTGCTCGCAATTCATTAATCTCATTTTCTTTATTTTTTCGCTTCGAAGGCAAACAATAAGTCTTAATTTCTTTATAATAACAATTTTTGTTTTCTTAAGGTAAATTGGCTTGTTTTTAGAAGGATATTTTATGGTTTAACATGTATGATTTTTAAATGAGAATCCGGTAATCACTTGGCCGTCTGTCTGATGAAATTAATTTTGTTTAACCATCAATTTCAGGTTTATTCCGGGTGTGGATGGTTTTTTTTCACTATTTTACTGGTCGTAGAACTCCAGTGATGAAGCTTGCGGTCGTAGGTCATAATATACTAATATTCTGGCCGCTAAATGATAGTATTCAGCACTATCATATTCCTGTCAGGTGCCTCATACAAACATCAATGCCCCATAAAAACTTTTTCCATATAAATTTGAAAGAGTGACATATCAGCAGATATTGACAGACTCCGTCGCATTCTACTTTCATCTGTCAATGGACAGGTGGAAGTGGACACAATCTTCATAAAAACAATGTGAAATAAAATGCTTTAAAAATAGATAAACACAATGAACATAATAATATTAGGTAACCTCACCAGATTCAATTGAAATCAATGCATTTGATTATATTTAGTACATTTTGAAAATAATCCAAATGGGTGTTGGAAGCAGTAAAACAAAAACAATAGATGAATGCACCAGTAACTCAAGGTAAATATTTATTTTATTTATTTATTAATACTTTTATGCACATAAAAGATACATATGGCGGACTTAACGCCACTAGGCGTTTTCTACCAGTCAACCGTTGGGTTGTGTAGAAATCAACGAAGTAGGTGCAGCACTGGTTAAAATTTGAGAATGACAATAAAATAAATTAAATAGATAGATATAAATATAACTATAATATCATAGATAAGTATATAAATAATATAATTATATATATTATGCAGATATATATATATATATATATACACATATAATGTAAATACATTATTATAAGGTACAAAGATGTAAATATATAGTATAAATTCAATTGAATATAAATAAATATTAAAGATACAACTTGAAAGTTAACACAATGAATGATAGACATGTGAATCTTCTAAGAGAGCGAATTAAGAAAATGTTGACGTACTTTGTAAAACAATAGAAAGTAGTTTACAAAGAAGTAGGTATTGTGTTAATAGTGTAGGTAGTAACTATCACAGAGACATAACAACTAAGGTCTCAGGAGTGGCAACGTATTTGCATTTTGACTTCTGTTTATTCATCTAAATTCTTACCTAATCTTTTTATCCGAAGGACGCCCACAGCTAGACAAAAGCCTTCCCCACAGCTATCCACAATAGTGTTGTGTGTCATTATGTTGATGATCGCAGAGGCGGTGGTTTTATCGCAGGATGTTACTGCCCATCGTAGTTGTATTTACTACCGCCCTGTCGGAGTGGTTAAACTAACGGAATCTCCCATCCTCCGGAAAACTTCTAGTATACCCCATCGAACTATGTAAATTTATGAAGAAAAACCCAGCTGTATTTGTTAATGCGCAACCTAACAGATTGTATGAGGCACGGAAAAATCAAAAAAATCGTTTAAAATTACCCCCAAGTCGCATCGATCTATTCAGGAAAAGCCCTTATGCCAGTGCAATACGGATTTTCAATAAATTACCATATGAATTAAAACAGGAGCAAAACACAAATCGATTTTTATATAAATTGAAATCCATTCTTAACAACAAATGTTATTACAATCTCAATGAATTTTATAATGCTAAACATCTATGACATTTTTAATTAATTTAAATATATATCTATAACAATTATTATTTATGTTGCAACTATAATAATTAATAATAATGTAATTCATAATAATTAAATAAAAATATCTATTAAAACTAAAGCCTTATTGTGTTCATAATATAATAACAATGCTGTTTCCAATTATATTGATTTTGACATGATAGTAGTATCATAGATGAAATTAAATCTGCTTCACGTTCAAATACCTAGTTTCAAATAGTTTTATATAATTTTACAATTTAAAATATGTACCAATAATGTAATTAAATTACTCTCTAAACATATTGCCATACCCAAAAGGGTTTCATGATGAACTTAAATAATTATTATTACCATCTGAACTAAACATCTCATGATTTATGCAATAAATGAATTGAAATGCCTCGGTAGCCTAGTGGTAGCAGGCCTCTACTACTACGCTGAGGTCCTGGGTTCGATTCCCGGGTAGTGGGTTATCAGAGATAATGGTGTAAAGTATTTATCTCTGGTTCTATTGGGATTTTTCCATTTTCTGGAAATTTCCCAGTACCTCGAAGTTTGGTAATGTGCCCGAAGATGTCAACAGGCTCGCCACCTGTTACATGCGCCAAAAAAAAAACGTAACCGGCGAATCGTGGGTGTATGCATGTATGCATGAATGCATGCATTTACCTCTGCCTACCCCTTCGGGGATTACAGGAGTGAAGTTACGTATGAATTGAAATTGAAATATCGAGCGATGGAGGTGGCGAGGCCCTCCAGTGAAGGTTCCCTCCACTCCAGTGGAGGAAAATTCTTCCGCTAGAGCTGTAAGTCAACCGAACAATGGCGGTCAAACCATGCCAATATGAAAGCAGTAAATCTTAATAATAACAACCTCCATGCCAAACGTAGAGTTTATGGCATAACCCCTTTTTTGTTAGGCTTTTGTCCAGAAATGGACGTCTTTCGAATGAGTTGATGATGATTAAAGATTTAAGACCGGAAAACGAAGCGTAGGCAGGCCCCCCACAAGATGGACCGACGACCTGGTGAAGGTCGCCGGCAATTGCTGGTTGGGGGCGGCCCAGGATCGTTCGTTGTGACATTCTTTGGGGGAGGTCTTTGTTCAGCAGTGGACGTCCTTTGGCTGAAATGATGAAAAAGAAAAGAAACATTTATTTTGACACACAGTGACACACTTAAAACAGACATAAAACGTAGATAACAGTGAGAAAATTTCTAAAATTAATACATATAGGCACACGTAATATGTGTCTCACGGCTGCCAAAAAGGTGTCCTGTTCAGCAAATGTCAGGTACCTTCATATACAAGGTACCTGACGCTGGTTTTCAACAGGACCCTTAGAATGAGTGAACCATGGATGTCAAAGGAGAATGACCAATTTTGTATGGGAGTTCGCCCTTCTTGCGTCTCGACGGATTACTCGCAAAATATAGGCAATATTTTAAGAGATGCTTGCGCAAAAAAGAAAAAAGGTATCAATGGGAGTTTTTAAAAAACTGCATTGCGAACTTTTGGTTATTTTGAGGTTAAGTTTTGTGTGCCATACCTGCCAGAGGTTACTAAAATAAGCGAATACTATTTTAAAGTATTGTGTAGCATCTTAGCTGTTTTACTTACATTAAGTAGGTATTATAATAGGTTGGGGAAAAAGTCTTTTCGCATTAAAGTATGTATGAACTTGTAATAAAATCTCTTTGGCTGTAGTATTTATATCTGGCTGGTTTTGGTATCATTGAAAGTTAAAATCTTAAAGAACATAATTCCAAATTCAAATTAGGCAAATGTGTGATTTTTATTAGTTTTTCGTACTGTCAAGATGAGTGAATCTAATGAAGAAATTCGATTCATTTTAAATTTTTACTACAAAAAAGGTAAAAATGCAACGCAAGCCGCGAAAAAAATTTGCGATGTTTATGGACCTAGTGCAGTGTCTGTGAGAGTAGCACAAATTTGGTTTAAGCGTTTTCAATCCGGAAATTTTGATGTCAAAGATGCACCTCGCTCTGGTCGCCCTATTACGGATAAAATGGATGCCATTTCTGAATAAGTGGAGCAAGATCGACTTATCAGTAGTTACGACGTAGCTGAAGAAATGAGAATTGATGACAAAACAGTTTTGGCGCATTTGAAAAAAGCTGGGTACAAAAAAAAGCTCGGTATTTGGGTACCTCACGAGCTCACTGAAAGAAACCTAATGAACCGTGTACTCATTTGTGATTCTTTATTACGACGTAATGAAACCGAATCATTTTTGAAGAAGTTGATAACTGGTGATGAAAAGTGGATCACGTACGACAAGAACGTGCGAAAAAGGTCGTGGTCAAAGGCCGGTCAGGCTTCACAGACTGTGGCGAAACCCGGGTTAACTCGCAATAAGGTGATGTTGTGTGTGTGGTGGGATTGGAAGGGCATTATTAATTATGAGCTATTACCACCAGGCAGGACTATCGATTCTGAACTCTACTGCGAACAACTGATGAGATTAAAGCAAGAAGTTGAGAGAAAACGGTCAGAATTGATCAACAGAAGGGGTGTGGTGTTTCATCATGATAACGCTAGACCTCACACATCTATAGCCACTCAGCAAAAATTAAGAGAGTTTGGCTGGGAGATGTTAATGCATCCGCCGTATAGTCCTGACCTTGCACCTTCAGATTTCCACCTGTTTCGGTCTCTTCAGAATTCTTTATGCAATGTTAGGTTAACATCACGAGAGGACTGCCAAATCCACTTGTCGTGGTATTTTGATGAGAAGTCCCAAAATTTTTATAGCAATGGAATCATGTCCCTACCTACGAGATGGCAAAAGGTTATCGAACAAAATGGTACATACATACTTTAGTTAATTTTAAATAAACTATATTAAAAATGTTTTGAATTATCTTAAAAAATGCGAAGAAACTTTTTCCCCAACAATTTAACTGCATGGCGTAGTCATGATTCTTCTCCAGGTAGTACTAGAAAAATATTAAATACTTAACAATTAATAAACAAATATCTGGTTTTCATGTGGGTGTTTCTATGCTATATATTCACTTTCCATCAATGTAATCTGTTTTTTTAATTGCCGCATTATGATAATAAAAAGTATTATCATTTATATGATGAATTTGAGCTAAGTCAAAACTAAGGCACTGTTCAAAATATATCCACTCGATACCTAGTGATTATACGAGACAAATAGTAGACATGAATAATCTATTCCGTTGAATATCGATAATAAAGCAATCGATCTTTGAAATCGATTTTATTTCTACGAAATTATAAAGGTTCTAAAATGACCAGTGTCCAACGCAAAAAAGTAAATAATGCAATGGTGTTGACATTGGCAGCTTGGTTATTGGTCTGTGATTGACAGTTCACTACAAAATAATTTATTAACTTTTAAAAAATATCTTGTAAATCCCCATTCGTTTTAACGTGAAAAAAATGTGAGTGAAATCTAAATTCAAAAAACAATTTTCTACATACAAGTTGTTAAGACGCCAATCAGGGCGACTTTGGTCTTTCTCCTTTATAATAGGTAGGTATAATTATACGGATATAATACAGATAATAAGCCATTAAAACATACTTAATAAAACGATAAATGTAATACATACTAGTAGATACAAACAATAATAAATAGATTAATACCAAAGTAAATAAAATATGAAACATCATAATAATATCATAATAACAATATGCAATTGTGTGGTGGCGCGTCGATCGCCGGGAGCCGGGAGTGGTGCGTCATGATGAAAGATTTAAGTGTCAAGTCATAACTCATAACACAATACTGATCTTTTGCAGTCTCTCAAACTTACGCTACATCATCACAGAAAGATCAAAATGGAAAGTATTTCGCAAAAAAGAGTAAGTTTATAACTATCTTTTTTTCTCTTTTTTTAATATAATGGAAGTGGCAAACAAGCATGCAGTTCACATTCATGTGAAATGTTGACTGCAGCCTATAGACACCAACACAATGACCAGATGTCAAAATGCAGATGCGCTGCCACTCCTGATGCATTAGGTGTTATGCCTCTGTGCCGGAAATTACAGAGCCGTACATTTCCACCTGACCGGAACACGATAGTGCTGAACGCTACCATTAAGCGGCAAGTATATTAGGTAATGCGGTGGTGCCTACGCCCGCGAGCTCCGTCACTGGAGCTCTACCACCAGTAAACTTCTATCTACTTTATTTATAGAAGGTAGACGAAGCACGAGAGGTATGTCAGGACTGGGATATCTGGCGCTCTACACTCTCTGCCTACCCCGTTAGGGACCTGGCGTGAAGATACATACATACATACATTCCTTATTTATTTTTATTTTACTGGTGGTAGAGCTCCAGTGACGGAGCTCGCGGGCAAAGGTACCACCGCATCACCTAATATACTTGCCGCTTAACGGTAATGTTCAGCACTATCGTGTGTCGGTCAGATGGTAATGTACGGCCCTGTGATTTCCGGCACAGAGGCATAATACCTTAGGCCAAAGGAGTGGTAACGCATCTGCATATTGACCTTGGTCTTTGTGTTAGTGTCTATAGGCTGCAGTCATCACTTAACATCAATGTGACATGCATGCTTGTTAGCCGTCCATTACATAAAAAAAGCTAGACGTATTTCTAGTGATGAAGCTCGCGGGCGTGGGCACAACTAAGTGATTGTTTGTTTGATAAAACCTGCTAGGAACAGAATTGTTGGGTTCAGAAAAATAGACGTCTACAACGCTGACGTCTGAGGTTCAATCTCTGGTCGGTGGGTAAATTCTAATGGGATACTTTAAATTTTTCGAATGTTACCCCCCTTTTTTTTTGCTTATTGCTCTGTGATTGAAGGGGAATAAACTTAATTGGCGAGTGGTGAGTGTTTGCATGTATGCTTGAATGCATACATTTACATCTACCTCCTCCTTCACGAGTATTTTTTTAAATTTCACCTATAAATTGAAGATACTGTCCAATTCAATCTACTTTATTTTATAGGAACTAAAATTAAAAAACAAAATTTCCAAGTTCAAAAGCAATAGACCCATGTCACTACCATTTTAACATCTCACAGTTGTCATAGATCTAATAAAACTGAAAAATTTCAGTGTGACACCTATTCCTGTCTACCCTACGGCTCTGAAACCGGTAAAGGGTTGTCCTTGCGGTAACAAAGGGCCGTGCAAACAAAAAATCACTCCAAATGGAGTCACAATTCATTATCCACAGAAGTAAGTACTAGCTATTCTCCTTATCTATGATGACTTAAACGTGATGTGATTAAGGGTCATAGCTCACTAGAGCCACCCGGCACCCGATCAGCGCCCGACCGCCTCGAGTGGTCTGTGCTCATAACACCAACACCGCTCCGTATCGCCTCGCGCTAGCCGCGAGTGGTTCACGCGCCGTTCACCCGCGGACCACCTGTCGACAACGAGTGGACGCCGTAAAACGAGGCGGTGCTAGTCGGGTCCTGGGGTGCTACCGCCTATCTGTATTGCTGCTGACATTGTCATTGCTGTCAAATTTCCATGTCGATTTATAGCTCGTTTAAAAGTTGTATTGGTAATCTGATTGATGTTCTCGTTTTCGTAGGAGATAAATAAGCGATAATGGTAGATTATTTCGATTATTGTTACTTACTTAAAGTAAAAATCGACTTTATAATTTGACGACTACAATGTCGATGGGGCGGCTCAAGTGAGGTATGACCCTTAGACTGCTTGTATGCATGCCACTATCTTTCTTCTATTTATAACTTTTTTTATTATTTTTTTTATGTCATGGAGATGGTTAACAAGCGTACAGTTCACATTGATGTAGAGTAATGACTGCAGCCTATAGACACCCACACAAAGACCAAGGTCGAAATGCAGATGCGTTGCCAATCCTGAGGTCTAAGGTGTTATGACTCTGTGCCGGAAATTACAGGGCCGTACATTACCACCTGACCGGAACACGATAGTGCTGAAAACTACCATTTAGCGGCAAGTATATTAGGTAATGCGGTGGTGCCTACGCCTGCGAGCTCCGTCACTGGAGCTCAACAACCAGTAAAATTATTTAAAAAATATTAAAAATTGCATTCGATTGGTCGCGACAAGGTCATTTCGCGAAGCGGCAATAAACCTACAAATGTGTGGCGCGCTGTGGTGTGTCTGTTTTATGCACCGCCCACGGTGTGTCTATTTACGTGACGACATTTTTTGGCATAATAACATTCTTCACATTATTATTCATATTACTCATGTAATACCATAATTTTTAAAGTCCATCAACTTTTACGTAAAGCTTTTAATCCACTAATGAATTCACCAGCTTACATACTACGCGTCCGTAGTAGTTGCGCGGAAAAAAACCTACCAAAAGTCAGATTTTTTTTTTCAGAAAGAAAAAGTTCACCAAATTCAGCGCCAACAAAAGTTTGTCGTCGAAACCAGAAAGGGGTTATATTAGGTGAGCGGAATTTTGAAGTAATTAAGCACATAAGTTTAGTTTTATTCCACGTATTCTGCTATATATCTTTTATATTATGAATTTCCTGTTAAAATAGATAGAGTACAGTTAATTGTTAGAAATAAATTGTTATGTCTCTGTGATAGTTATTTCGGGGCAATATAGTTAGTTATTAGTGAGCATTCAGCTTAATTTTGTTTTATCTTATTGTTAATAATTAAAATAATAGGTCTTACTAAATCTCTACAAAGAATTTTTCTTTCTTTGTCTCTCTCCTCTCTCTTTTTTGCCTCCCTTTTATCAGTGAGATTGTTTTCGCGAAGTTGTATACTTTGAGCTAAAGACTGTAAGGTCCGTATTAATAGTCTTTGAAATCACCATAAGATTGCACGTATTTCTATACTAAACGGAATCTAAATGTGAGTTCTCGGAGTAAGATCTGCCTATAAATACGGGCGTGCATATAAGTAATAATGAGCGTTCTTAAGCCTTACCTTTCTCTGCACTGTATGTTGTCTAATAACTATCGATTATGTTCAGTATCTCAATAACATACAAGAAAGTCATAAATTAAGTGATAATAATAAGCACATAATTCCTTTTGATTTAAGCATTATTAGATAACGTATTAAGTCTTATCAAACATAAATCATATCACCACATTCTACCCCTCGAACGAAATTGGCTTCCTAAGTAACGTCGCCTTACAAGGTGTTTATTCCTTAAAGAATCCAATTTCCCCTAAATTTTCAGCCCCCGCCCCCCGACGCGGGTGAAGGTGATAAGACAGAAGAAATTCCCTACGTGGAGATTAGACAAGATTTGCTACAGGTGAGTTATTAGCGAAATTTCACCAAAACTGTGGGGGACACCTCGGCTTTCACCGAAATGGAACAACACAGATCTGCGCTCCTTAAATATATGGACTGTATTTCTTGTTTTTGCATCGAGTTCTTACGCGAATTATTCCAACTAACACTAGTACTAGAATTTAAACTTTCTACGCTATATCAACCAGGGGATCTGGTTCACTACACTAGAACCTAATAATCCTCCACACGGGTTCATAACAAAGCTGTCTAATGATGGCAACACTTTATACGTCTCACTGCTGGGCACGACTCTCTCCCTTTCTTTGAAGGAGGCCTGGAGTTTACTCCACCACGCTGCTCTAATGCTCCGCTGTCGGATGTTTTCAAACCGCCCATAAGGCCTCCGACAAGGTTTAACGACGCGATGCGAATTGCTTCGATGCAATTCCGTCTGACATATTGAAAGTATGCTATAGCAGCAATTCGCATCTCAAGTTTCTGGAATGCGACCTCGCATCGCATCGCAGTTTTGTGTGGGCGCCCTTAACCCGTCAGCTTGCGAGAAAAATATAACAATTTATTTCAATAGTTCACACGCCGCCGGCGGTCTCTAAATCTTGTCAATTAAAAAGCCAAAACAAACGCATTATTTGTCCTGTCTACTTCAGAATCCATTTGTGTCGTCCAAAGTATGGACATGTTACAAAAAACCTTTTTCGACTAAACAAATGCGCTTTGATTTTAGATTCTGATAGTGCCTAGCCTCTGTGTTTTGACTACACAGGGGACACTAATGTTGCACTCTATATATCTATTGAAAAAATAACATGTAGTGTTCCATTTTGAGAATCCATTTCGAGTGATTGCTTTTTGAATTCACATGTAAAGAACACAGTAGTAACGATGACGTGATTGATTAACATTAGTAAAAACGTAACTTCACGCCTGTAATCTCCGAAGGGGTAGGCCGAGGTAAATGCATGCATTCAAGCATAGGTACATGCCAACACCCACGACTCGCCGGTTACGTTTTGGCCCATGTAACAGGTGGCGAACCTGTTGCCATATCCGGGCAAATGACCAAACCCCAAGGAACTGGGAAACTTCCAGAAAATGGAAAAGTCCCAATAGAACCAGAGATTAAGGATTTTAAACTGTCATCTCTGATAGTCTCCGACCCGGAAATCGAATCCAGGACCCTCAGCGGAGTAGTAGTGGCCTGCTACCACTACGCTACTGAGGCAGTTAAATGAGATTGATCCAAAAGAGCTATATTTCACCGGGACATGCGCCAACCACACCAATCGCCGCCATCAACAAAATGTATACAGCTCTATAGAGTGTTGCTCACCAGCTGACTGAAACTGAAACTGATTTATTTGCTACAGCCTTGAGACATGACAAAGGTAGGTAAGTACCTACATTTTAACTTAGGTGCAACATGTTTAATTAAATTTTTAAAAAATGGTAGATATCTAAATAAAAATATAAAAACAAACAAAAAGTTATTACTTACACAGAATACCTACCTAATAACGCCTTACTTACGTAAAACCCACCTACAGTATGTCTCACGGCTGCACCAAATAGCCTCCAGTTCAGCATATGCCAGTCCGGAGCCTGACGCTGGTTTTCAACTGGAGGCTATCGGGTGACATACGGATCCCACGTCCATGGCTGTAGGAGGAGTAGTTAAATGAAGCATAATAGATATTTAAATAATTGTTACTGTGCATATCCGTAAAAATATCCATCCATCGAAACATGATGACATGATTTTAAAAAAATATTTGATAAATACATAAAAAAGAAATAAAAAATAAATTAATAAGTTTTGATATATTATGTTTAATAATAAACAAATAAATACGCTAACATACACAATAAATATATATTATTTACCATATACACAATCATTACATAATTTATTTAATTAACACTATACATACGAGAACCTATAATTTAAAATTAAATTCATCTAAGTGCATTATTATTTGTTCACAAAAATCAAACAATTGAGTCATTCATATTAATATTACCATTTTTTTGTTGTGAATCTAAAACAAATAGGCGGAGCTGTTTTCGGAAAGAGTAAATAGAAGGTAGTTTACGTATTGGAGGCGCAATGTTGTTCCAAATTTTTGAAGCAGCATATCGAAACGTACCTGTGAAAGATACAGATCTGTGCAGTTGAATTGAAAGTGCAGCTCAGACGCCGGCACACACTACTTACTGGTCGCGCCGCCAGCTGGTTGCACCGCTACTGATTACTATAACGCTCTATGGTGTCTCACTCACTCGGCCGCCAGTCCGGACATCACGGTGGAGCAACTGGTTGCGCCGCCATTGTGTCCCGGTCCCAAATAAAGCCCAAAATGTTAATTTTGTTTCTTCAAGCCAAGTCTTGTATAGATGTGGTAGTGTTCAGCTCCATCGTCTTCCGATGAGGTGAAAATGTTTGGCCCGGTAATAAATATCACAAGCCTTAGGGCTCAGGGCATCACATGGTACAATTTGACCTTCGGTTTATGTGTGGATGTCTACAATCCCACTGGAAATGGTAGACAAAGAGACACGTAACAATAAACAGTCTATACGCTGGTAACAATTTTCTTTTAAATTTGCTTTGGATTTGTGTTATAACAAATGACTTTTTTTGTTTCCAGGCCGACGATCATCACTCCAAGACCGTATCGTTGAATTGACCCTAAACTGTGATTATATGAAAATACCAAGATTTGTAGCAAACGTTATATTTTAATTAAAACTTATGGCTTATTAAATATACTAGCATGTTTTTTTTTCAAATCCATACAAAGGTCAACAAGCTATCAAATGAGAACGCCAGAAACTGGCCAAAAAGTTTGCGAGCGACTTTGTGGTCTGTTAAGTAATTATATGTACAGAAATGATAAGATTTTTAATTATTTATCATTTTTTTAAGACTTTATTAAATATTCTATTTTCTGCTGCTGCTTTTATTATCATTAAAGAGTCGGCTACTTATTTTGTTTTCCTTCGGCATATACTATATCTTCCTTGATAAGTAAATATAAGTAAATTTTAGCGAAAATAATATTTTTAAAGAAAAGTTTAATTGGTTTTCCAATAGAAGAAATTACCTATAAATAACAATTTTTGGCAACTTTTATTTTATTTGTATTTTCTATAGAGTATTTCATAACTTTTTCTTTAACGTACTTTTCTTTAACATGCAACGTCTAAAGGGAAGATACATTTTTGTATTTATGCAAAATATTTTTCAGTAATGCAACATTTATACTACGGCGATATTTTCTACTTGTCTTATGCAAGTGATAATAAATTCTCTTTTAGACGGGCGAATGTTTTTGTAACGTTTTTCTTGAAATAGTTATATTTTTTAAATTTCTAGGAGGTCTATAGTCACTGGTGTGAAGTGAGGGTGTGGTAAGTTTGAGCGTTATTAGGAAGACTGAGTTCAATACTCAGATCTTTGGTATTCAGATATGGTAAGAAGGCATCCACTAAGCTTGAATATGTCCCTATGATTCCAAAGCATCAATAAACATACCTAGTTGAAAGAACAGTGTCACACTAGCGCCAGACCGCGGACACTCCGCCAAAATTCCATACAAACGCTTACTTTGATCTCTATTACACAGACATCAATAAGTGACGTGTGCTTACACGTGCACCTGTATGCGTAGCACGTACAAAATACCAACAGTCGCCCATAAGAGAGGAGGAGGTTGGGTGATACGGGGAAATCGGAAATCGGGCGGGACGTCGAAGTGTCCATTCTATATTCTCTGCTAACGCATAAGGTACACTCACAACACTGGTGGTAGAGCTCCAGTCCAGCTCGCAGGCGTAGGCGCCACCGCATTACCTAATAATGGTGGTATTGTATGGCACTGTAATTTATGGCACAGAGGCATTACACGTTAGGCCTCAGGAGTGGCAACGCATCCGCTGTTTGACTGTCTTTAGTCATCACTTTACATCAATGTGAACATGCTTGTTTGCCACTATTATTGCATAAAAAAAAATCGTGCTCGGTTACGAACTGAGAAGTCCCAAAACATACTTTTCGAGGAATTAAATATAGCGAACCATGTCGTTACGTTAGTTTGAACAGTACATCACCCCTGTATATATCATATTAAATATATAAATTGTATTGGGGGACTCCCCTAACAAATTCATCATAATCAATCATTTATCCAAGACAAAAGCTATCGACAACAGATACGCCCCTGCCTGCTAAACAATTTGCAGGAAACAAGTCACAGTTCACGTTGAAATTTGAATCAGATATTGATAAATCTTTTGTATTGACATACAGGGTTATTTGCAATTATCGCATCACCTCTTGCAGGCAGCCGCTCTACATCAATTATAACAACATTTGTTCTACAACTTTTAAAATTCATAATTTTTTAAATTTGAATTTTCATACACAATTTTTTTTTTTTCTATAAACTGGCATTTATTATGCCACGCACCTTGGCCTAGGCAAAATATTGCCACGTGTAGCGGAGAGCGGGGTTGCGGGATGACGGAGCGGCAGCAATGCTATTTTGAACTATTGAAAACATTTAATGGTTTATTTTGTTTAAAAAAAAACATTTATTTTCTTTGTTTTTTTTTCGGTTTATCAAAATTTGTAAAAAGTCGTAGAACTAATAATGTTACTAGGACTATTTTTATGACAGGATTTCTTCTTCACTGAAGGAATTGAAATATTTGATGATTTACTGATTAAAGGAGATCAGCCAAAATGGTACATAGATTGTACATGCACAAATACTTTACATAAAATTTGTGCGCATAGAGCTGTAAATTTTTCAGTATAATATTATAATGAAACCCGCCGGAAAAGTATTTATCACAATTTTTGAAAATATCTGTACATTTGATATTTATGATGGCGTAGAAAGGAACGTAACGAAATGTAATGACGTAGGATATAATTATTGTATCAGAAAGTATCGATTATACATACTTTAAAAAAATCGGTTACCTAATAAATAGAAAAATAAGTGAGAGTACTCGTTAGATTTAATTTTAAGGTGCCAACAATCAGATGAAGACTTATTGAAATACTTAGGTTATAAAATCAACACAACAGACCCAAGTGACCTATTCGATTAATGGATCGAAATTCTTAAACATCGATATTTTTTGACAGCCGCCTATGTTGACACATCTCTTTTTGACGCTTTGATATGTCACCTCATGTCTGTCACCTGTCACGTCATTTACGATTGACATCATTCACTTGCTTCTGCTCGTTGGATTGTTGACGTTCTGTGACTTTTCTGTGTTTTTGACTACTGGCTTGTTTTTTGTGCTTGTTGAAATGGATTTCGAGTGCTCTTGCGATTATTATTTATTATAAAAATAACTTTCTTAGCGATAATAGCAATTTACAAACCTTCAATTTTAAATAGCGCCTAAATTATGGCGGAAAAACGACTTCATTCTTACATTTTTTTAATTGCTATATCTCACGAACCCGATTCGTCAACGAAGTCAAATATGTTTAAAAAGTAGTAAATGAACCAATGTCTGAAGACGTAAAAGTTTTATTGTTGTACTATTATGTACCAATGCCCCATACAAAGTGGCGGATCTCATTTATTTATGAATTGATTATTATTAATACATTACCGTCTTACTGGAACATGATAGTGCTCAACACTACCACTTGGAAGCAGATAGAGTAGGTAATGCAGTGTTACTTACACCATACACTGGGACTCTGTCACCAGTAAAAATATTATTGTTTTTAATTAACCCCTGAATTTTGTAATGTACAAACAAATTACTTAATTACTCGGATATACATCAGTGGCGCAGTGGTAGCAGGCCACTACTATTACGCTGGAGGTCCTGGGTTCGATTCCCGAATAGGGGGCTATCAGAGATAGCGGTTTAAAATCCTTTATCTCTGGTTCTATTGGGATTTTTCCATTTTCTGGAAGTTTCCCAGTACCTCGGAGTTAGGTAATGTGCCCGGAGATGGCAACAGGTTCGCCACCTGTTACATGGGCCAAAAATGTAACCGGCGAGTCGTGGGTGTTTGCATGTATGCTTGAATGCATGCATTTACCTCTGCCTACCCCTTCGGGGATTACAGGCGTGAAGTTACGGATTTTCGTATTAAAAACATTAAAGTTTTCCTTTGTATATAGAGTTTCCCAGAGATCACTCGTCTTCTCTGTACAACATAAATAGAAAATGATTTTCTGAAACAGTTTTTCTGCCCGTTCTACAATGAATCAGTGAACCTTAAAATAAATAGTTTTTTTCGTTCCTACCCTTTCGAAGCTTTTCTCGCATAAAAAAAGGACGATCCTGTTGGAATTTATTTGGATAGTTCACAAAATGGCTACTCACACAACTCCAGCCCACCTTGCATAAATTTAATTGAATCGGGTGAAGGTTGTTCCCGAACAGGGAAATGATTTAAGGCTTTTGATCCATTGGTGAGTTAAGGCTTATCATGTTTTTATAAGTTATGAAGTTAGCAAACAAGTATGCAGTTCAAATTGATATTAATATTCAATACTCAATACTTTATTGCACCATACCTACAACATTAGGATTATGGACCCTGTAGGGCACCGCAATGTAGGAGAGAGGATGATTTATACTGAATTAAATACCTAGTATTTCAATATATACCTACATTATGTATATTATTACCATAATCTATACTTATAATAAAACTGTAGAAGTGTTAATTCTGTACATTAAAAATATTGAAAAAATTAATACCATGTTGATGTCCACGGGGACGTTACTAGATCGATACCGAACCCAAATATGTGATTAGAAAAAAAATTGTCTGTCTGTCTGTTTGTTCAAGCATCACAGAAAAACTACCGGTCCGATTACAATGAAACTTGGTATGATTATACTTTAACCTTTGGCGCACAACACTGGGTACTTATTATTTCGGAAAAATATCTGTTTGTCTGTGTGTTTGTGCACGCTAATATCAGAAACGGCTTATTCGATTTGCAATTTTCACTAATATATTGTGGTAAGTTTCACTTAACGATTAGTGTTTGTTTCATGTGAATCGCTTCAAAAATAAAAAAGGATGTCAATTTAAAGAATTATATCGAATATTTTTATGCTATTCTGTATTTTAGTTCTATCTTTTAGGAGGTTTCGTACCTAAAAGGTAAAAACAGACCCTATAGATTAATAATCCTCCGCTGTCTGTCTGTCTGTCCGTCCGTCTGTCTGTCACCAGCCTGTATCTCATAAATAGTGATAGCTAGAAAGCTAACATTTTCACAAATTATGTATTTCTGATACCGCTATAAAGACAAAATTAATTACTAAAAATAAGAAAATGAAAATGTTAAGAGGTCCAAGGAGGCATTCAATTTTTTTTTTTTCGTATAGTTTTTGCTCGATAGTAAAAACGGTGGCAAGTAGACGCTTAAAATTTTAACAGAATTTTTAGGTCTTATATTGTATATTACCTTCCATAATAAATCTATACAAATAATTAAAATTGGAGTGTCTGTTTGTAATATAAAAATAAACCGCTTTTTACTAAATGCATATGTATGTATATACGGTACATATGAGGTTGGGGAACAAGTTTCTTCGCATTTTTTAAGATAATTCAAAACATTTTTTAATATAGTTTATTAAATTTAAATAAACTATATTAAAAAATGTTTTGAACTAAAGTATGTATGTACCATTTTGTTCGATAACCTTTTGCCATCTCGTAGGTAGGGACATGATTCCATTGCTATAAAAATTTTGGGACTTCTCATCAAAATACCGCGACAAGTGAATTTGGCAGTCTTCTCGTGATGTTAACCTAACATTGCATAAAGAATTCTGAAGAGACCGAAACAGGTGGAAATCTGAAGGTGCAAGGTCAGGACTATACGGCGGATGCATAAACACCTCCCAGCCAAACTCTCTTAATTTTTGCTGAGTGGCTATAGATGTGTGAGGTCTAGCGTTATCATGATGAAACACCACACCCCTTCGGTTGATCAATTCCGGCCGCTTTCTCTCAACTTCTTGCTTTAATCTCATCAGTTGTTTGCAGTAGAGTTCAGAATCGATAGTCCTTCCTGGTGGTAATAACTCATAATGAATAATGCCCTTCCAATCCCACCACACACACAACATCACCTTATTGCGAGTTAACTCGGGTTTCGCCACAGTCTGTGAAGCCTGACCAGCCTTTGACCACGACCTTTTTCGCACGTTCTTGTCGTACGTGGTCCACTTTTCATCACCAGTTATCAGCTTCTTCAAAAATGATTCGGTTTCATTACGTCGTAATAAAGAATCACAAATGAGTACACGGTTCATTAGGTTTCTTTCAGTGAGCTCGTGAGGTACCCAAATATCGAGCTTTTTTTGTACCCAGCCTTTTTAATATGCGCCAAAACTGTTTTGTGAACAATTCTCAGTTCTTCAGCTACGTCGTAACTACTGATATGTCGATCTTGCTCCACTTTTTCAAAAATGGCATCCATTTTATCCGTAATAGGGCGACCAGAGCGAGGTGCATCTTTGACATCAAAATTTCCGGATTGAAAACGCTTAAACCAAATTTGTGCAACTCTCACTAGGTCCATAAACATCGCAATTGTTTTTCGCGGCTTGCGTTGCATTTTTACCTTTTATGTAGTAAAATTTTAAAATGTATCGAATTTCATCATTAGATTCACTCATCTGGACAGTACGAAAAACAAATGAAAATCACACATTTGCCTAATTTGAATTTGGAATTATGTTCTTTAAAATTTTAACTTTCAATGATACCAAAACCAGCCAGATACAAATACTACAGCCAAAGAGATTTTATTACAAGTTAATACATACTATAATGCGAAAAGATATTATAGCAAAACAACATTTTTAACCATTTTTGTCTGTTCGTCTGTCTGTCTGTCTGTTTGGCGGGGCTAATGTTGGGAACGGCTGGACCGATTTTGACGGGACTTTCACAGGCAGATAGCTGATGTGATAAGGAGTAACTTAGACTACTTTTGTCTCCAGACATCCATACATACATACCTACATACAAATAAGTAGAATTGGAGTGTATCCGACTTTGAAGGGACTTCTACGGGTAAGTAGCTGATGTAATAAGGATTAACTTAGGCTTCTTTTATCTCCATACATACATACAAATAAATAGAATTTGAGTGTCTCCGATTTTGACGAGACTTTCACTGGCAGATAGCTGATGTGATAAGGAGTGACTTAAGCAACTTTTATCTCCATACAACCATACATACATAAAAATAAATAGAATATGAGTGTCTCCGATTTTGACGGGACTTTCACTGGCCGATAGCTGATGTGATAATGAGTGACTTAGGCTACTTTTATCTCTATACAACCATACATACATACATATAAACCTACATGCAAAGAAATAGAATTTGAGTGTCTCCAATTTTGACGGGACTTTCACTCGCAGATAGCTGAAGTAATAAGGAGTAACTTAGGCTACTTTTATACTAGCTGTGCCCACGACTTCGTCCGGGTAGATCTGAACAATCATATTTTTTCTCACGTGGACGAAGTCGCGGGCGCAGCTAGTTTATTAATATTTTAATTTAATTTTACTCTATATTTATTTCTTTTTCGTGAAAGAATTAATTAATGCTGTAATAGGTTTTATTTATTAAAATTTTCTTTAATTTGGACAAAAATGTTTTTTCATTATCTAAGTTTTTTCATTTTTCAGGTAGGTTGTATATTTTTATTGACGTTTGATAAGTGCGGTTAGAGTGGAGTCTTAGTCGAGATAGTAGCCTTAGTTTATTTTTATGTCTTAAATTCTTGATGGATATGCCTAGTTTTTCGTACAAATTTAGATGATTTCGGATAAATTTACAAATTTCAAGAATGTAGATGCAGGGTAGAGTGAGGTTTTTTAATCGTTGAAAGTGAAGTCGACAACTGTCAGTTTGTTTGATATTGACTATTATTCTGATAAGTTTTTTCTGTATAGCGAATAGTGTGGGTACAAGTATTAAGTGATGACTGCAGTCTGTAGACACTTACAGAAAGACCTGAGGTCAAAATGCAGATGCATTGCCACCCCTGAGACCTTAGTTGTTATGTCTCTGTGATAGTTATTCAAGGGCCATGTAAGGAAAAATATTTTGTTTTTTGTATGAAGATGGTGGCGAACAAGCATACTGTTCACATTGATGATAAGTGAATATTGCAGCTTGTAGACATCTGCCCAAAACCCAGGGGTCAAAATAAAGATATGTGTTCATCCTAGACGTCTTAATTATTTTGCTTCTATGATAGTTCTTACTAATATTACCATCTATCAGAATACGATTGTGTTGAACTTTCATTTGGTGGTATATAGATTAGGTAATGCTATGGTCCCATTGTTCTGACGCTACAATACAGGGTTATTCAAAATTGGCATCAAAGGAGTCCTTGAGGATTGGCAGCGTGTTGGTAACTGGTCTGGTGAAATATATTTTATTTTTAAAGAAAAATGGAAAGAAAATATTGACTTCAGGCGAGGCTCGAACTCGCGACCTACTGGGAATCTAGTCCAGCCGCTCTTCCAATTGAGCTACTGAAGCCCTGTCCGATTTGTCAAATCTTTCCTTCACATCTATTGCATTGCTTTATGGTAGCAGTAGCGCCATCTATTACCAACTATGCTAGTTAGGCAACCGATATAATAGACTTTTCAGTTTATTGAATATCGTAAAGAAGTCGCTTTTACCCTTAATAATAATTAATAATAAGCATGTGTTAATGCGAAATAATATCAAAAACAATTATTAAGGGTAAAAGCGACTTCTTTACGATATTCAATAAACTGAAAAGTCTATTATATCGGTTGCCTAACTAGCATAGTTGGTAATAGATGGCGCTACTGCTACCATAAAGCAATGCAATAGATGTGAAGGAAAGATTTGACAAATCGGGCAGGGCTTCAGTAGCTCAATTGGAAGAGCGGCTGGACTAGATTCCCAGTAGGTCGCGAGTTCGAGCCTCGCCTGAAGTCAAATTTTTCTTTCCATTTTTCTTTAAAAATAAAATATATTTCACAAGCATGTGTTAATGCGAAATAATATCAAAAACAACTGCTCTGGTGTTCCAAAAGAAACGGTGACCACTTTTAATTAGGTGGCCGTTTGCTTGTCTGTAAAACTTATGACAAAAAAAAAGGGGTTGAACTCCGGGAGTGCCGGCAGAAGTGACAACTTGAATATTAACGTTGTACATTTTTGACCACCTACCACCACCATCACCACCATCATCAACACCACCACCACCGGCGCCGCCGTCGCGGCGCCGGCGATCTACTCTCCCTCCGTCTTTCGAATCTTACAATCAGCTTTAACATTTTTACTCACTGTACTGCTTATTTTTCGCAATAACACATGCGAGTCAGCTTTAGAAATTAAAGAATAAACGGAAAGAAAAATTTGACTTCGTGCCGGAATCGAACCTGCGACCTCAGGATAACCGGTCCAGCCGCTTTACCACTACGCTACCGAAGTCCCACACCGATGCGTAAAAAATTTTGCTTTCCCTTTTTGATTTTTTAACCGATTTTAGGGTTGGTGAACGACATCCATTGATGACGAATTAATAGCTATACAACTTAACAAGGTTCAGTAGAACATGGTTAAGCTAATGGGGAAGCTTGAATAACTTGCGAACAAACGAAACAACGCCGTGTTCTCTAGCTCTCTGGCTCTATCATATCGAGATTTTTACCCATCACAAATAGTACAAGGCGCCGCTCAAGTTTACACTTCAAATTTTAAAAACAAAAAAATTAAATCCAAAACTTAACTTGCGAATGTATCCGTACCCTAACACACGCAGTACGCACTACACAGCGAAGGGGAGAGCCAGAGAACACGGCGTTGTTTCGTTTGTTCGCAAGTAATTAAAACTTCCCCATTAGCTTAACAATGTTCTACTTATAGGTTAGGATCCCACTGTAGAATCATTTCGTTCATCCAGATATGCTGCAATCCTATTTTTTACTCATGTTTATAATCTAAAGAATATATATCCACTAGGTTGCCTATCAAAAAATGGTCGCAGGCATTTTTTATGTTTATTTTTTGTCATAGATTTTTTTTGTAAATATTTTTTTAATAAAATATTGTCCACTTCACTGCAATAAGTATGAAGACTCTGAAAAATCACGGCTGCCGTTGCGCACTTGGCCGCCCCTACATATTCTTGTTCCGCCCCGATAACTTTTTACGTCCATAACGTATATGTATTATTTATATATCAAATTAAAGCATTTTTTTTCTCATTATTATGATGTACGGGAGCCAAATTAAATCGGCCGCAAATAAGAGTTGCTGGCTGTTAAAAATAAAATAATTTAATTATAAATACCTGCGGCCAAATTTTGATAGGCAACCTAGTGGATATAAATTCTCTAGATTATATATATGCATAAAAAATAGGTTTGCAGCATATCTGGATGAACGAAATGATTCTGCAGTGGGATCCTAACCTATTATTTGTTTTCTATCGCTACAGAACCAACTTAAATTGCTTTGCTGATCGACGAATTGTATTTATACTAGCTACCTGCCCCGGCTTCGCACGAGTCCAATGTTCAGCCATTCCCTGTACCATCTCAGATACAATAGCTTAAATCATATAAATGCTCACATGTGATTAATGGCACTGGAAATCTGTTAATAGCAGCGACAACAGGTTGAGATATCGATGGTTAATAGGCACGCATCGCCGGCTGCAACCACTGTTATGCATTTTTTTATGTTATAAAAGTGGCAAATAAGCATGCAAACTACTCGGTGGGACACGGATATCAGTCCTAATAGTCGATATAAAAATACTTTCCAGAAAACCTATATAAGTGGAAATAAATATATGTTAAACTAAACAAAAATAAAATAAATAAGTACTTGAATAACAACAAATGACATAATAATACTAACTTTTACATTTAAAAAAAACAGATGCACTGATCCAAGGACCCTGAAATGAATAAAAGTCAGGTATACCAAAACTGACAACCTTTTTTAAACATCATTGATGTTAAAAATAAAGATGTTAGAATTTGTTCAGACGAAAGCATTAAAAGACCTTCACCATTTATATTCAGGTAAATAAAAAGGTACAATTTATCTCCACAATGAATTAACCGAGTTTACGAGCTACCAGACAGAGAAACTACAATTACTGTAGATACGTATAATATCCAAGTACAAACTGTAATTAAGCAGAAAGAATGTTACTGAAACATTTTCTAGGGTATTTAGTACGTAATGATTGTTGAAACTGTATTTAATTTAAATACGAATATGCAAAAGACTTATAGGCTGCTTTTCCACCAGAGGTGTACTATTTATTTATTTATTTATTTATTCTTTATTGCATCAATAAAATATCGGTACAAATGGCGGACTTAACGCTTAAAGCGCTCTCTGCCAGTCAACCATTGGTAGTTAAAAAAAAATTGTTGGCGGTGCTTACAAAAAAAATAAAGGAATAAATCGAGATATTCAGTTGGAATGGTACAATTAAATACAAAAATAAATATATTACAGAAACCAAAATAAATATTTAAATTATTTTTATACATACGTAATACACAAATAAATAACTATCATGTAAATATACAATAAATATATACATATATATACATATGTATACATAAATAGCATTATACCTTAAACAGAAATTAAATTAACACAGTGATATAATACATGATAAAAGTAATGATGATGATATTGCGGATTTAAGGTTTAAGAAAGTGTTCTTTGATTCTTTTCTTAAAAGCCTGTTTTGTAGTAAGTCTACGGATATCTTCTGGAAGAGCATTCCACAAACGGATCACTTGGATGACGAAAGAGCTGGATATGAAGCCGGAACGGTGAAGAGGTATGGAAAGAATATTAGAGTCCATGGAGCGTAATTGAAACGAATGCGAAGAAGAAAGATAATTAAATTTACTTTTTAAATATGAAGGAGTAGTGGGGTCAGAAAGAATAGAAAAAAGTTGGCTAAGAAGCCGTGCTTGTCTTCGCTGTCGAACAGGAAGCCAATTTAGCTTTGTTCGAAAGGAAGAAACATGGTCAAACTTGCGAATACAAAATATGAACCGGAGAGAGTTATTAATGAGTCTATCAAGTTTATCAAGAAGAGTCTCTTTCAGGTCCAGATAACACACATCAGCATAATCAATAAGGGGAAAAATTAGTGCCTGAACGAGTCGCGTCTTAATTACAGTTGGAAGAAAGTTGTTTAGTCGGTTAAGGGAATGAAGTGTTGCGTAGACAGCTCGACTCACTTCATTGACATGGACCCTCCAGCTAAGAGTCGTATCGATGTGTAGTCCTAAATCCTTCACAGCAGAACAAAAAGGTATAATCCGACCTTCAAACATGACAGGTGCAACAGAACTACCACTTAATTTACCTAACTGTCTTGAGCTACCAACTATAATGGCCTGACACTTATCCGGATTGACTTGGATGCCATATTTGTGAGACCAAGAACTAATTTTATTGAGATTGGAGTTAATCTTACGAACAGCAATATTAATATTTTCGACTTCCGATTGACTATATAATTGTAAGTCATCTGCATAGAGATAGTAAGAGCAGTCCAAAACAGCCGAAATAATGTTTATAAAGATAGAGAAAAGAAGAGGGGAAAGAATGCCACCTTGTGGTACACCTGCACTGAGGTGACACCAGTTCGAAAGAACTCCCTTAACTCGAACTGCCTGTTGTCTGTTCTCGAGATATGACGAAAACCACTCAACTGCTGAAGAGGAAAAATTTAGATGTCTCATAATAGCAAGGAGGATATCATGGTCAACCATGTTGAATGCGTTTGAGAAGTCAATTAAAACCAAGACAGTGACCATTCTATCTTCCATGCCACTCCTAATATCATCGGTTACTTTGAGAAGTGCAGTAGTAGTGCTGTGGCCTGGACGAAAGCCGGATTGGTAGGGAGATACAAGATTATTGCCGAAATATTATACTATGCAGCTATGCTGCGAAGATGTGAAATCTACGCTACGAAAATATATGACCGTTTCCACCAGTACTAAGCTACATAGCAGTATGAGGAAGATGCGCTGTGAAGATGCGCCGCCGCAAAGTGCGCGGCATACTGTAGATACTCTGCTCTGCACATAGCTAAGCCACTCGCGACGGCCCATAGCACGCATCCTGCCATATAAAAAACTTATCTTAGTTGAATCCTTTTCCGCCAGTGCTAAACTATGTGCACCACCAAATTTGATTGGGTTTTGCATTGTTTATAATTATTATTGTATTATTAGCCACCATATTGTCTTACAAGCCTAAAATAGTTAATCTAATATTATAACATTCTCGTGTGTCACAGTATTTGTAACAATTGTGTTTATTTGCTAGGTATGAGAATTGGCTGTAGAATATTTTTTTATCCCAAAATGGTAAGGTTGGCCTCAAAACTTTTTTTCTTAATATTGGGATAGAAAATTTCATGTTTTTTTTTTCACATCACCTAAATATTAATAAATATGTATAACCCTTTACGAAGCGTAGGCAGGCCATCGACCTAGTGAAGGTCGCGGGCAATTGCTGGATGAGGGCGGCCCAAGACGTTCTTTGTGGCATTCTTTGGGGGAGGCTTTTGTTCAGCAGTGGACGTCTTTTGGCTGAAATGATGATGATGATAACCCTTAATTTTCATCCTCCTACCACGAACCCCCATTTCTTAATAGCGGTATTAGTATCTCCACCTTTAATGTATTAGGCGATACGAAGTTCGTCGCGACAGCTAGTCATCTTATAATATCATCAAAGATATCAACATAAATTAAAATTAGACCCTTGTATTTGACAAAGAACTACTTAATCAAACTTCTGTATAACCCAAACTGTGGTTCAATCTAAATTAACATAGCTTTACTACAATCAAAGACGTAGACACGTCTTAAGGAAACAATTATTCAATATTACAAGTTTACATTTGACCCTTCATTTGCATAGATTGAAACATACGGGTAGAGAATTGGTAAAGAAACGCGACGTTAAAGGTACCTTAAGAGGTTATTTTGCAAAATAATTTCAAGGACATTGTATTTCTTCCACTGCTGATCTCTGCTGATTTTCTGGCGACGAAGCTCAAGGAGTCGTCAAACGTCTCGAGACGAGCCGCCTACAAAAGTCCGTCCTAAAACAAACATTAGCTCAATGAAATGAAGGTGACCCTTTGTTAATTAATCTTGTAGCATCGCTAACAGGTAGTATTCAGTACTCAGTATCTAAATCCGTTTAGGTGGTAAAGACCTGATAATTTCAGGACAGGTATTTTTAGTCATTAGAAATGGCAATGCATCTGCATTGAAAAATCAATATTATATAAAAAATTCGTTAAGAATCAGCAATCACTTGCGATTGGTGTAGCTTAGATAGGGAATTAGCTATTCTAATCGTTTGCAGATATACACAGACATATATTGAAGAATCAAAAATGTCTTTTTGATGATAGATCTTAGACTATATTTTAAAGAAAAATGGAAATAAAAAATTAACTTCAGGCGAGACTCGAACTCGCGGCTACTGGGAATCTAGTCCAGCCGCTCTTCCAGCTGAGCTACCGAAGTCCTGCCCGATTTGTCAAATCTTTCCTTCACATTTATTGCATTGCCCTATGGTGGCAGATTCCCAGTAGCCGCGAGTTCGAGTCTCGCCTGAAGTCAAATTTTTCCTTCCATTTTTCTTTAAAATATATTTCACAAGCATGTGTTAATGCGAAATAATATAAAACAGATCTTAGACTCCTGAGATCTAAGATCTATCATCCCCATTACAGATAAATACAAGGCCATTACATTACCATCTAACTAGAATACGATAGTGTTGCACTTTTCCATATTTTAACAGATATTTGAAGAAGAGAAAAAGAGAACACAACAGAAGCGCGTATGGCCCAGCGGGTGGTAGATCGGAAGCGATATACTCGGTTAAGTGATACGGGCGCGGTCGTGTGTGTGATGGGTGACCGCCAGTAGCAAATTAAAATGCACGTTTCCGTGCTTCGCAAGGCACGTTAAGCCGTCGATCCCGGTTGCTATCGATAGATAGCAGTTGTTAAGCCTTGTCGGAGGTCTTGAAAACATCCGACAACGGGTTGGCCACTAACCTTTATCTCTACCAACCCGCATTGGAGCAGCGTGGTGGAGTAAGCTCCAGACCTCCGCCCAAAAAGGGGAGAGACTCGTGCCCAGCAGTGGGACATATAATGGGTTGCCATTATTTTTAACATATATTTTAGGGTTATACAGGGGCGCATATCGCTCGCGAAGCCACATGCGAGTATATTTAATGTTTTGTGTACTCGTACAATACGTACTCACGAGAAAAAAAAATAACTACTGAAACAAACACAGGCGTCTTAAGAAGTTATTTTCGAACCTATATTTCAGTTCCAAACTTATGTGGCCCAAAAGGCACGATAAATATCGATCTATCAACTTGTGTCAGAAACTTGAAATTGGGACTGAGTGGGGTTAAATATTTATATCCTTTTAATAACTACTGTTGGGATCTTGTAATATTTAAATGATACACGCAGATTATGTGAACTACAAGGATTTGGTTAATATTAACGTACTGCCTAGTTATTATAAACTTATTTTGGTACCTTCTAGGGCACTTAGGACAAGCATAATATGTCTACTGCTGGTCTTAAGTGCCCTGGAAGTTTTTTTTATGCAATGGAAGTGGAAACAGGCCACTATTACTACGCTGGAGGTCCTGGGTTCAATTCTCAGGTCGGGGGATATCAGAGATAATGGTTTAAAATCCTATATCTCCGGTTCCATTGGGATTTTTCCACAGTCCGAAATAGAATCTAAAATTAGCAGTTTTCATTGATGTTAAGTGAATATTGGGAATTGTTGTCTCATTGCACACACCAGTTTATTTAAGGTCTTAAAGGTCTTTTAGCCCCCGACCTGAGAATCCTTTTAGATGCCCCAATGAAGCTGTGCATTAAACATTATAGATATTTATTCTATAAACTCATATGATTCCTACAACGAGGATATTCCATCAATCGGCCCGCTTGACATGCGGCTTGGCGACCACATTGGCACGCTGCTACCCATCCCATGTTTGTTATGGCACAATAAGTAGTCTTTGTCTTTCCTCAGCATTCAACTCATCATTTTATTAAATTGATTTCGGCGTAAATATAAAAATGAAACAATTTTTTTAATACCAAGATTATTGACAATGGCAGCTTCAAGTTAAACTATTATACACTATATCATACAGATGTAAATATCTAACTTCTAATATTGGAAACTACCGCAGACATAGAATCGACAAACGGTATAGATCCTAAACCTTATTTATAGCACAGTTATAATTGTCTGTCTGCAGATGGATATGTTCAGATTTAGCGCATCCGAGCTTAGCATGTCTGTCTAGACACAGTACAGACAAAATTATAGCTATGCTCTAGGTACTCTAGGATTTCTACGTTTAAATGTATATTATTTTTCAGCTAGTGGTTTACACATGAGATGTTATATTATTCCTGAGTATAAATGCGTCGTGCTATTTACGGTTCGTGAGATAAGTCTTATTCTAAAAAGTGACAAGGCCATTAATCTCTCTTAATCTATCTGCCGACAAAATAGTAGTGTTCAGCACTATCGTGTTTTGGTTAGATGGTAATTCCCCGTAATAACTATCACAGAAATATATAAAATAATTATTTCTGATATGTAGAGCGTCATCTCTTTCGCATCTTACCTATGTAACGTTTATCGACCATTTCACAGTACTCATCAAGAAATAATGCACATCGAGCTTAAGAAAGTGACAATCGGCTAGTTTCGGCTTCATAGAGCGTTATCTCTGCTGCACACTGCCTACTTAATCATCCGTAGTCTGGTATTGGTAAAACATTGATCGAAATGGTCGACAAACGTCAAATAGGTAAGCTTCGTAAGAGATAACGCTCTACATATCAGAAATAATTATTTTGAGTCCTTCAGGGCTGGCAGCGCGTTGGCAACTCCCCTGGTGTTGCAAATGTTCATAGGCGACGGTGACCGCTTTCCATCAGGTGGCCGGTTGCGTGTCTGTCAACCTTAAGACATAAAAAAATAACAGAAATAAGCCTACGTCTCTTCCTGAGATTGATGTGCATTATTTCATGTTAGATACTGTAATCAAGTTTTGAACAATACCGGACTATCAATGCTTACGTAGGCAGTGAGCAGAGATAACGCTCTAAGAAGTCGAAACTAGCCGATTGTCTCTTTCGTAGGCTCAAAGTGCAATACTTCTTGCTGGGCACTGTCTCAAGCTTCATTGCTGAGGTTCTAATAAAGCAGTAAATAATAATAATAATGACAACCCATTATACGTCCCACTGCTGGGCACGAGTCTCTCCCCCTTTTGGGGGGGGGAGGCCTGGAGCTTATATACCTATACCTATCCAATGCGGATTGGTGGAGGTGGGTGGGTTAGTGGCCAACCCACCGTCAGATGTTTTCAAACCGCCCATAAGGCCTCCGACAAGGTTTAACGACTGCTATCTATCGATAACAACCGGGACCGGCGGCTTAACGTGCCCTCCGAAGCACGGAAACGCGCATTTAATTTGCCACTAGCGGTCACCCATCACACTACCCGACCGCGCCCGTAGTGCTTAACCGAGTAGATCGCTTACGATCTACACCAGCCGCCGGGCCATTCTGAATGACAAATCATACATTTTTGTAAATCGTTTATTTTTTTCACTCCGTCCTGCCCTTCCTAAGCTCTGTCCTGATTATCTGTCAACGGTCTATACCCGAAAACGTTATATATTAGTAATTTCTATACCAAGTCAGAAATAGCTGTTATCAGAATTCCCCGGGACACTATCGAAGCGTAAAAGCCTATTGCAAATATCTGAAGGATAGCGTCGTCGAAGAAAATGTCTACGGAATCTCATGCCTGAAACAATGATAATATTGAAAGCACCCTTGGGTCTTCTGCTTTAAGATGCGGGTATTCTCGTTGAGGGCATTGCATTGAATGCTTTGGAATTATTGTGATATTATTAAACTTTATATCAATGCTTTTGAATTATTATGGATTTATTATAGCGTTTTAATGCTTTTATTCTAGTTCAAGTTCGATGTAGAAAGTGGTGGCCGTAGGCAGCGCATTGCTTTTGGCACTAAATGGTAGGCTTATGGTATGTTATTTGTAATTTTATATACCAAAATGACTTTTTAAGAAAAACTAAAATTTTACACATGAATGCTTCAGGAAAAGGAGTTTTTAGGTAGATGTCCTTGGCTAAAATATACCCTTATTTATACGGTCCTGTAATTTCCGGTACAGAGGCATAGAGATTGGCAACATATCTACTTTGAAATCTCTGCTTTTCTGTGGGTGTTTATAAGCGTTTCCCGTATGCTTATTGCTTGCCACTTCATGATATAAAAAGCTAGTATAAAATATGTATCACCGCTTCCTTATTAACTTCTACTAGCTTCAATATTTCCAAAAAACCTTATTTCGAACTCAAAACAGTTTTTTTAATACACAACTTTAAGTTTTACTTGGGCTTCGCAATGTATATTGTTCCATCATCGTATACGTTTATCATTTAAAAGTGTCATAATATGTTTCTCTTTGTTACCTATCACTCAATAAACCAGCATATTATTTCATTTTGAGGTAATAATATGTCTAGTCTTTTGTCAATACAGCGAGTAACTGTGTGTTACGCAACATTATTGACATGTGAGGACAAACGTATCGACGTTTGCCGACGTCTGTGTGGCGTTGTGTCGAATGCACGCTTCTATTACGTTCCCTATATACATAAATTGTATGCATTTTATGATTATTTGTTGAGGATGCAGAAGGTAAAGCGCCTTTGACAGAGGTAATGCGACACTGTCTATACCGCTCAGTGCTATGTTTAAGTAAAGAATCATCATCATTTCAGCCAAAAGCCGTCCTCTGCTGGATAAAGGCCTCTGCTAGAGAATGCCACAACGAACGGCCCTGGGCCGCCCTCATCCAGCGGTTGTCCGCATGCACGCCGATTCCTAAGTCTTTTGACACCACCATCAGACAGAACTCGACCTATTTGGTCATGGTAGGTCAGTCTTGGTCTTCCTGGGCCTCTGCAACCATCCACATTCGCATTGTGTGTAATGAAATGCAAAATACAAACTGGCAAATACCTGAGAGTATGTACAATTCATAGTTATTAGAGTAATATAGTCCTATTTGTTCCTTCAAAAATCATATTATACTCATGGATTTCCTGATTATATATTACAAAAAGACGTACTTTTTTAATGTAAGGAAGGTGACAAAAAAGCGTGCAGTTCACATTGATGATAAGTGATGATTGCAGCCTATAGACAACTCATTCACACAAAACCAGCGGTCAAAATGATGTCAATAGTTCTTCAATTTATCACACAGTAGCAAGTTAAAACTTACCTGTCTGTTTGGTCAAGTACGACACAAAAACTAAATTGGTATAATTAGATATACGTTTGGCGCACAACACATTTTATCCCGGAAAAATGTTTGTTTGTCTGTGTGTTTGTGCACGCTAATTTCAGAAACGTATAAACCAATTTACTGTTTTCACTAATTTAATGTGGTAAGTTTCACTTAACATTTTAAGTGTTTGTTGCATGTCAATCGGTTCCGTACCTAAAAGGTAAAGACCGACCCTATTACTAATCCTCCGCTGTCCGTCTGTCTGTCCGTCCGTCCGTCTCGTGTCCGTGTGTCGTTGGTGTCGTAGGAGTTTCGTTGGTGTCGTTGGTGTCGTTGGTGACATTGGTGTCGTTGGTGTCGTTGGTGTCGTTGGTGTCGTTAGTGTCGTTGGTGTCATTGGTGTCAATGGTGTCGTTGGTGGCGTAGGTGTTGTTGGTGACCAAAATTTATATCCAAAAGCGCTGCCCAAAGTCCCAAAGTCACTATTCCACGTGAACAAAGTCGCGGGCACAGCTAGGTCAGAAATATAGACGATAATACTAAATCTCACAAAGAACAATTCTTGCGTAGTAGCGGTCAAACAAGTTCGGACAGGCGATATTAAATTCAAGCGAGGATTGTCTTTGACTTGGCGACACGACTCGCTCCGGGTTTCAATTAAGTGCCCGTAAAACTGTTAATGTCCGGGTGGATTTATTTTCAATGTATGGCTTTCTCAATTCAGTTTCCTTAACTAGTTTTTTTTTTTTCGGTGTTATGTATGTGTGTATCAAGTGAATAAAAATATTTTCTTTCTTTCTTTCTTTCTACAGACTGTCGGGACGTGACGACCGCAATGCCCACTCGTGAAAATTTTCTTCTAATGAGAAGAAGTCTCTCTTCCACTAGTGCAGTAAGTCAATTGAACAATAGCGGCCAAACCATTCCGATGCGGTGGTTGTAAATGCAACTGGAATAATTATTTTCCAATAGAAGAAATCCCTACTATCCCTACTTCCCTACTAATATGATAAATGCAAAAGTGTCTCTGTCTGTCTGTCTGTTACCTTTTCACGTCCAAACGATTGAACCGATTTTAATGAAATTTGGTACAGAGATAGAGCTGACTTTGAGAAAGAACATAGGCTTAGTTATTTATAAAACGACGTCCACGTGGGCGAAGCCGCGGGCAGCAGCTAGTATTCTATATAGCCAATGGGTCATCACATCCCGGCGCCAGTAATTTTGCGTCTAAAATAAGCATAAGCTTTGTTTGTTATAAAGAGTTCACATGGTGTTGAGTGATGACTGTAACCTATAGACATCATTTACTGGTGGTAGAGCTCCAGTGACGGAGCTCGCGGGCGAAGGTACCACCGCATTACCTAATATACTTGCCGCTAATGGTAGTGTTCAGCACTATCGTGTTCTGGTCAGATGGTAATGTATGGCCCTGTAATTTTTCGGCACAGAGGCATAACACTTTAGGCCTCAGGAGTGGTAGCGCATCTGCATTTTGACCTAGGTCTTTAGGTGTCTATAGGCTGCAGTCATCACTTAACATCAATGTGAACTGCATGCTTGTTTACCACTTCCATTACGTAAAAAAAAAACAAATATCAGAGTTTTAAAAATGCAGATGCGTTGCCAACCCTGTGACCTTAGTTGTTATGTCTCCGTGATAATTATTACGGGGCCATACATAACCATCTAACTGAAACACGATAGGACTGAACTCAACCAATTGGTGGCAGATAAATTAGGTAATGCAGTGTTGCCTACACCCTCGAGTCCCTACACTAGAACTCTTACACCAGTTAATGCAATATCTACAATTGAATTATCTCTAAAACCTACGAGCAGCTAAGGATGTCTCGTTACTTTCCTATTGAACCGAGCTTCATCACATTTTCAAATAAAAACACAATCATTTCGAGTTGTGGTAAAAAAAGTTCATTTACATAGACTGGCGGTCACTGAAAAAATCCGTACGCCAGAGAGAGAGGCAATGCCATAAATCTCCTTTGTCATAGAAATGACCCAAGCAAACCAATAAATACGATTTTACTGAATAAGTAAACACCAAATCTAACAGACAAGATCCAACCCTATCAATGCACAATAAGGTCAATTTTTCATTACGATAGTGGAAACTATATGATTTTCAATGCACGCAGCAAAAATAACGCACAAACATCACTTTTGCTGTTTATTTCGATCTTGAAGCTATTGCAATAAAGGTGTTATTCGATTGACTGGAGAAGAAAAAAAAAGAATGAATACAGGTCTTTGTTTCACAGGCTTTGTTTACCGCAATAACTTATGATCGGGTTAAGATTCTAAATAATTAATATTTAGTGCTCCTGCATTGAATTTGAATCGTAAAATGCAGTCAAGTGCGAACCGATGAGCTTTTACATGGTTCTGAACAATTGGGAGATTTTTTATATCACCTTGAATACCATTGATTTTCTTATACTTATAATAAGTTTTAATTTTCAGGTTTAAAATCTATTTCCAGTATTTTTTTTATAATTTTTAGGATCAAAAATTTTGGGAGGATAATTAATTGTCAATTTTTTGTTGCCGTAATTGGCCCAACTTCCAAATATTCCTAGTGCTTTGCTGTTTGCAATTAAATCTGTATTCTTTTATTATACGAGTACCTATATCTTTTTAACGACGCGATTTTTTTTTAATTTGCAATTTATTGTGTAAATATCGATGACTAACTTGTACACGTCTATTCAAAATTAATAGGAGTACTGTGGCTTCCAACATAAGCTCAGTAGCATAAAATTATGATTTTCAGGTGCTATTTGCATAATCGTACATAGATTGAGAAAATACAACTCAAACCCTATTAGACCATAATTTTTTTTGGGGTTTTTTGATGACTCCATGATGCCAATTTTTATCCCAACTTGGTGGCAATCGGAATCAACTTGAAAGTGTAACCTTTCAAACGACAAAGTTTAGCTTCTGAGTTACTTATTATGTGGTCGTACAGTGTATAAATTAGGTAATGCGCTGATAAAAATCCACCAGGTATGCTGGAACAATTTAAAAGGTTCTCCAAAGCAATAAGGAGAATTATTTGTCTCGACAAAAATGAGACGTGCCAAAATAAATCACATTGGACTAAATACAACAAATAACTATTTTATTTGTCACTGTCAAAACAATAGGCATGTCCAAAAAATATCCATAATCGAATACTAGACGAAACAGAACAAAAATGTAGGCCCAACAATAGATCGATGCTAAAAGCAAAGTTACACAGAGTCAACGCGGGAAACTCTGAAAGTGGCCACTTTATTTGGCCTAATTTATAAGATAAAAGCGATTTCATGGCTTGGAAATATTTTTAATGTAATGACAGCGGCAAACAAGCAAGCAGTTTTTTACTGGTGGTGGAGCTCCAGTGACAGAGTTCGCGGGCGTAGGCACCACTGCATTACCTGATATACTTGCCGCTAAATGGTAGTGTTCAGCACTATCGTGTTCCGGTCAGGTGGTAATGTATGGCCCTGTAATTACCGGCACAGAGGCACCTTAGGCCTAAGGAGAGGTAACGCATCTGCATCTTGACCTTGGTCTTCGTGTGGGTGTCTATAGGCTGCAGTCATCACTTAACACCAATGTGACCTGCATGCTTGTTTGCTACTTCCATTGCATAAAAAAGCAGTTCACACACAAAAACCAGAGATTAAAATGTGCTTGAATCTCTTTTTGACTGGAACACGATAGTACTGAACACCACCGTTTATGCTGAAGATAGATAAGGTAATGTGGCAGTGGGAGGCTCACAAAGCCCCTATGGACGAGCCTTGGATGGAGGCGAAGTGCGAACCGGAGCGGGGGGAACCGGAGCAGTGTCTATAGTGTACCCTGATCCCCCCCTTACTGCACTGAAGTCGGAACCGAGGTGGTTTTAGAGGGTCCAAGTCACTCAAATCCCGACTCTTACGAAAAGAGTCGAGTTGAATGCAATGGCATTTCCTCCTCCTTAAAAAAAGGTAATGTGGCGGTACAATAATTTTCAGTTTGTCAAATAACATGAATCGTAGTCTGAATCAAAAGACCGACCATTTTCATTTTTTTTTTGTAATGGTAGTGGCAAACAACCATGTAGTTCACATTGATGTTAAGTGATGACTGCAGCTTATAGACACCCACACAAAGACTAAGGTCAAAATGCAGATTAGGCCTCAGGAGTGGTATGCCTCTGTGCCGGAAATTACAGAGCCATACATTACCACCTGACGGGAACACGATACACTAACATTTAGCGGCAACTTTAATAGATAATGCGGTGGTGTCTACGCCCCCGAGTTCCGTCACCGGCGCTCTACCACCAATATATATGGGAACCATATTACTGTAGTAAGTGGCAGATCTTATGACATAAAGGAGATGTTGCAAAAATGTATGGACCTCCGGCCATGTATTGTACACAATATCATTAACAGGCAAAATCAATATAAAAACTTTATTTACAGCACATATTCACTTATTTAGCTTTGTTTGCAGTTACAAAATATTATTTGCAGTTAGAATTGCAAGTCAAAACCAACATGGCGAATATGGCGGGCAATATCATTTTGACAAATTCCACTAATAATCATAATGAAAATGATAAAATCGTTTTAATTAAATGTGGTTGTAACTCTAAAATTTATTCTTGAATAAATTAATTGTATTTTTTTCGGATTCTTCTTCAATTTACCCATTTTTTGAGGTAGTGTACAAACCAGAGCCGAGCTCGCAACATCTCCTTTGGATGATTGCCTTTGGGAAGTCAGTATGAGTTGTTTCACGTATTGAAGACGATGACGGTGTAACTAAAAAAGATACATTGTCTATCTGCGCTAGGTTTCAGGTCTATGCACCTCTGAATTATATTAATAATGGCAACCCATTATACGTCCCATTGCTGGGCCCGAGTCTCTCCCCATTTTGGGGAGAGGCCTGGAGCTTACTCCACCACGCTGCTCCAATGCGGATTGATGGAGATAAGGGGTAGTGGCCAACCCGCTGTCGGATGTTTTTAAATCGCCCATAAGGCTTCCGACAGGGTGTAATGACGATGATGTTTAAGACGACTAGCAATAATTAGTTATGTAAGCATAAGTCGCCAATTCTTATTGCGTTTTTTATTTGCTAGATTAAATGCACCTATAATGATGTAGTGCAGAAAATTATCATGAAGATCTTCATGATGGAATATTGATGGATGTTTGCGCTGCACTATCGTCGAATGACGCGGGCACCGCCGCGCCGGCCATCTGAACCAGTTTGGTCGTGGGTTCGCGGCCGACCCCGCTCCCCCGAGCTGCGACGAGTACTAACGAGTTACTGAGTTACCGCGACGAGTTTCAACACTACTGCGCGCAGTACCTTTCGCGCCTACCTTCATGTACTACTAATAACAAATAATTATTGATGCTTTAAATAAATTCAGTTTTACTGTAAAGTTTCTTTTACTACATACTACAAACCCAATAGTTAACAATGGAGATCTTAAATAATCGTTACCTATTTTCCAATCCAGTAAGTACTACTGTTGTCCAAACCAAGAAGATGTATCAATTTCGTAATTGCAAGGACTAATTTCCAGTAAAAATCAGTCTTTCGCTAAAACAGATAGCCGTAGTTTACCGGTACTTACCGCGGCTTTTAACCGCCTTTAAAACTCCACCGACAATAAAACTTTTTCATTCCTTCACCACACTCCAAGCTCGCCAACACTCCCGTGTGTATAGTTAAAAAGCTAATTTATAGAAACTTGAAAATACAGTTGTTAAGTTTGTAACTTGCGACCCCAACCCAAAAGTGGGTCAAGTTGGCAGAAAAGGTTTAAGCGTAGATTTAGCCTTCACGAAGTCTTGAAAATGGAAGTTGAGTGTTCTACGAAAGAATATTTCAGCTTTTACTCCGTGTACAATGGCTAAATTTAGCTGACTCCAAATTTAATATTGCACGTGACGTGGGGTCGACATTGTTTCGTTTTAGCTTCTTGTTGTGTAATGAGTTCAGTCTTTATAATGTCCCACTGAGAGGACCTGCTTTTAAATAGGTGAGCAGTACTTAGTGATAATATTCACGTAGTAATTGCTCGGGCATCAACAGATTAGCTACACATATCAAATTTAAGTCATTCTGAATTGAAAACTCCTGAAGTTGGTTTCGATAAAGAAGATTATATTTGGTAAAATCCTTTTAAATCTGAAACTACAGACACACTTGATCCCAAAGTTCCATCGATGGATTGGCGGTAAGTACTATCGGGTTTATCCGTTTTTTAGAAGATTCCCAGTGTCACAGAGTTTGGTAACATGCTAGGAGATGCAAATAGGCTCCTATTTTCATGATACAAACGTAACTGGCGAATCACGGATCTTGAATCTCTCTCTACCTTTGCCAATTCCTTTGCGGAATACAGGCGTGAATATTGGTCTACGATTGTTTCATAAAGGACCTACCTAACATATTTCTGAAAATGTTTCCTGCATTGATAGAAGATACCGTTTGTTTCCACAGCATAAAATTCAAAGAGAGAAACAAATCTCGTGGAAAAATATATATCGTTGAACATTAGTTGCGAATCCATTGACCTAAATATTATAGAAACGATAAAAATTACCAGAGTTTTGACTATTCACCCAAATTCTTCAATCATCATATTTCGAACAAACTACATGTATTTTATTTTCAAAACCAAACTAACTCCCATCACTCTTATCCCCGTAAAACTGTGAACAAACTTACAAATTGAACAATACATTCTGGTTTCCTTACTTAGATTAGCCTGTTTACAAAGTTTTCTGGGTAACTTCTCCCCCCTTTTGTCTTACCCTATGAAAATGTACGAGTATTTTGTTCTAAAGTTTTAAATGAAGAGAATGTTGGGAAGATTTTGTCAATAATTTCGTTTTTGGAACGAAATTCTTTAGCTAGCGTTCAAGTTGGTTAAAATAAGAGAGAATCGGAAAAAAATTAACATAAAGTGCAACTTACTTCAACTTACTTCTTGCTTCTACTGGTGGTAGAGCTCCAGGGACGAAACTCGCGGGCGTAGGCACCACCGCATTACCTAATATACTTGCCGCTAAATGGTAGTGTTCAGCACTATCGTGTTCCGGTCAGGTGGTAATGTACGGCCCTGTAATTTCCGGCACAGAGGCATAACACAATAATTATTATTGTTTTTTATAGTTTTGTGATGGTTATTATAGGGTTAAATACATTAACGTTTAGCCGGGACACGGGATCGAAACCTATGGAGACGTTGAAAAAGTAAAAAAAGAGCCATGATTCTCAGCAGTGACGAATACGACTAGAGGGAGATTAGGTAATACAGTAGACCCCACGCTGAAATGAAGCGCAGTCAGATCAGTCTATACAAGAAAAACATAGTCTGATGGTAAGGCAAGTACACTTTACCGAGATGCCGAGCCTGCCGATCGACTGACTGTTTAAAGTAAGTAATTTTGAAATTATTTATGAAAACAGGCGAAAACTGTCCATTACTCCCTTTATTAACACTACTAGGCGTACCATCACAAGTGAAAACCTCAGTAATATTTGTTAAAGTTTTTAAAAGAAAACACTCGAAATCTGACCATATTCTCTATCTTCACATCTTCAATACTATTTAGTCAAAAAAATCGAAAAAAAAAATCTTTTACATGACAAAAAAACTTATAGAGATGCTATTTATACTTTGCAGATTTAAGAAAATGTAGTTAATTTTCCAATCTTACCGAGCCCTTCGAACGCGAGTCCGCCTCCCACTAGGCCGGTTCTATTGAAATATTGTCATTCTACGCCTACCGCAGTTAAAAAACCTAGTTAAACCATTCGATTCTTTATTCGAAATCGATAATCGTTATCAATTATCACGTTACCCGTTAAACATTATATGAATCAGATCAAACACTGATAAATTAAATTGTTCATATTGATTGTGCAGCCAATACAACTTTTTATATTTTTCAATCTATTTTCAACTCTACGTTTTGTTATTTAAGTTGATATTACATCATTGTATTATTTTGTGCACTACATCAAGTTGTTAAATGATTTTGAATCTTAAACTCAACACAATAAACTTCAGTATTAAAAATTAAGCTACGAGTTATAATATGTTTATTTCACCTTAGTTCACATTATCGTTGCACGGTGCGCATAAAATAGGTGAGAATTTATTTATTGTGCACATTTATAGTGTTCATCAACATTTGGAATGAGGTTCAGTACATATATTTGTTTTTTATGCAATAGAAGTGGCAAACAAGCTTGCAGTTTACATTGATGTTAAGTGATGACTGCAGCCTATAGACACCCAAAGAAAGACCAAGGTCAAAATGCAGATGCGTTACCACTCTCGACGCCACTGTGCCTCTGTGCCGGAAATTACAGGGCCTTAAATTACCAACTGACCGGAACACGATAGTGCTGAACACTACCTTTTAGCGGCAAGTATATAAGGTAATGCGGTGGTGCCTACGCCCGCGAGCTCCGTCACTGGAGCTCTACCACCAGTAGTTGAATTAAGAAAATTATGAAGAAAATTATGTATAAGTAAGATTGATGTAGAAATCTGTAACTAACTCTAGATGATTTTTAACTTATTCTCGCTACAAGCTAGCTAGTAAGCAAATTTAAATGAAATTCTCCTATTGTTAATAAAATGAACATCATCGACTATACAATAACACTATTTTCCGAAGGGTGGACCTGGAGACCTGTAAAACAGGTTTTTTTTAAACTTTAGTTCAGTCTTCACAATAACATCACGTACGTCTGTCTGTTGACTTTGTATTGAATTGTATACCTATATTATTGTTGGCCTTATTATGGAGAAATAAATTTCTTTAATTATTATATTTTTTTAATTGGTAAAATGAAATGTAAAATGATTAAACTTTCTTAGTTTTTTTTTGTTTGAAACAACAAACAGTTACATATTATGTGTTACATGATGATTATTAATATAATTTGTAACCAACTAGGGTCTTGGTTTCGATTCCCGGGTCGGAGCAATCAGAGATAACAGGTGTAAACTATTTAATTCCTAGTTTCATTGGTAATATAGTATGTTCTTAGGTTTTCGCGAGCTGCACTCATTGAAATAAAACTAGTTTTCGGATTTATCTCGCGTATATTAAATTAAAATGATTATTTAAAATCGAACCCTACGTTTCAGTCGCTTTTCAGCTTCTGTGGTCTCTGGCAGGTTCTGGTGGTAGCAGACTGAGGTGGTAATCGTCTGACAGAAGTTTGAAAAATTATTATGTGCAGCTACCTCCATCTATTTCGTAAACGTCTTGCGTAGCGTTCAGGATTAACACAAAACTTACTAATTGTGTCTTGTCGTGGGTGTTTGCATGTATGCCTGAATGCAAGCATTTACCTCGTCAAATTATTATTATTGGTGACATTTATTTATTTTTAAATTAATTACTATGATTTTAGATGACCTGAAATAGTTGTAACTTTTTTTTTTTTTTTATGTAATAAAAGTGGCAGACAAGCATGCAGTTTGATGTTAAGTGATGACTGCAGCCTATAGACAACCACACAATGACCAGAGGTCAAAATGCAGATGCGCTGCCACTCTTGAGACATTAGGTGTTATGCCTCTGTGCCGGAAATTACAGGGCCGTACATTACCACCTGACCGGAACACGATAGTGATGAACACTACCATTTAGCGGCAAGTATATTAGGTAATGCGGTGGTGCCTACGCCCGCGAGCTCCGTCACTGGAGCTCTACCACCAGTAAAAATTATCAAACTATTATTAATAATTTTTATTACTTTTGCTTTTTATGAAATAATCTAATTTTTTGACGTGTAAAATTGTGGTTTTACAAGTAAATGACGATTTACTATTAACTATTGTCAATTCTAATGATACTAATCCCCAACGAACCCTAATCGTAATCAGGCAATAGTAATCTAATATTGTACTTAACACCTAGTTCCGATTGGAAAGATAAGCGGAGGCAATTTTTTGTCATTGATCGTCGATTTGTATCAAATAGATCGGTAAGCGATATTAAACGTATCGATCTGTTACACCCATTCGATTAGGTGTGAGTTTCTGATCGATTTTTATGCCCGATTATAAATAGATGTCCATTGGATGCGGTAGATCTAACAATATTGATAGGTTCTTACTTGCATAATTGTTGTCATGGTTTCCATTATTTATCAGATGTTTTTTTTTTATGTAATGGAAGTGGCAAACAAGCATGCAGTTCACATTGATGTTAAGTGATGACTGCAGCCTATAGACACCCACATGAAGACCAAGGCCAAAATGCAGACGCGTTACCACCCCTGAGGCCTAAGGTGTTATGCCTCTGTGCCGGAAATTACAGGGCCGTACATTACCACCTGACCGGAACACGATAGTGCTGAACACTACCATTTAGCGGCAAGTATATTAGGTAATGCGGTGGTGCCTACGCCCGCGAGCTCCGTCACTGGAGCTCTACCACCAGTAGAAATTTTAATGGTGTTTATTTTTTCAATTGTATCACAGTCTTGATAGTTTCTTTATGCGAGTTGCTTGATATCTGATTTAACAAGAAAGTAGCTAAGGGAATAGAATATACCTAGAATAAAATAGAAGTCATTTATTCGGATCACTACACAGAGACACAAAATAGGTCCAACATGTAAAAAAAAAAGAAATATACACATACATATATATAAGCGCTTACTCCCCCACGAAGCGTTCCTTCCTTGTGATTAAAATTTTCTTTATGACACCTGGCGCTTTACACTCTCTGCCTATCTCGTTAGGGGCCTGACGTGAAGACACATGCTCTATACTTATTTTCTATAACGATTATTTTGGTTTATGTTTTATTTTCAGAAACCTAATACAACTTATAAACGTAACTTCACGCCTGTAATCCCCGAAGGGGTAGGCAGAGGTAAATGCATGCATTCAAGCATACATGCAAACCCCCACGATTCGCCGGTTACGTTTTGGCCCATGTAACAGGTGGCAAGCCTGTTGACATCTCCGGGCACATTACCAAACTTTGAGGTACTGGGAAATTTCCAGAAAATGGAAAAATCCCAATAGAACCAGAGATAAAGGCTTTTTCACCATTATCTCTGATAACCCCCTACCCGGGAATCGAACCCAGGACCTCAGCGTAGTAGTAGTGGCCTGCTACCACTAGGCTACCGAGGCAGTTACAACTTATCTAAATAAAAATCTGTTTAAATACAAGCGAGTCCTGTCCTTGCGATTTTTTTTCGAAAGAAATATAATTAAAGGATATGAAGATTAAAGGATGCACAATAATATATAATTATTTCAAAATTATATTCCGCTTCATTGACAAAATAACGGACATATTAAAATGCCGTTTGTACAACAAGAGCAACATATGCTTTTAAACACAATTTATATTTTTTATTCTTTTTTAATTTTCTTTCAAAAAAGAATCGCAAGTACAGGTTTAACTCGTTAAAAATGATATTCCGCTTTATTTAAAAAATATGGACACATTGAAATGCCGTTTTTACAACAAGAGCAACTCAAGATTTAAACACAATTTACAAATTTTTATTCTTATTTTAAATTTTCTTTCGAAAAAAAATAGCAAGGACAGGTCTTACTTGTATTAAAATTACCGCTTCATTCACAAAATAACGGACACATTAAAATGCCGTTTTTACAACAACAGCAACTTATGTTTTTAAACACAACTTACAAATTTTTATTATTTGAGATTTCTGTATCAGAATATATAACATTCCGTGAATCGCCTCAGTAATTAACAAGGTCAAAATTAATAAAGATAAAATCACCCTTAAAAATATATTAAACTCATAAACATTATTTTTTACAGAACCTTGTTAACCCAGATAAAATATTTGATACACCTCAGATTATACTCTAATTGGAAAACAAAAATTTGTTTTTACTCAACATTTTGTTGATAGTTGCTTTGTAGTATAAACAATACCGTAGTTGTTTACCGTAGTTGTTTACCGTAGTTGTTTACCGTAGTTGTTTACCGTAGTTGTAATATATATGCCGGGATAGAGAACACAAACGTACAGAGCTGACTTAACTAATGATTATAGAAAGTCCTAATCAAAGTACTAAACATACCCAGTAGCTTGATTGACAAGTGTCATCAATGACACTTGACAGTTGAGAGTAGAACTTGAGGAGGCGGCGTCCGCGCCGGTTATAACTCGATATAATAAACTAGATTCAAGTTGTACAGTTTGTAATAGTGGAAACGAGATATAGTGACGATTCACGTAGTACTGACTGAATTGATTGGCAGAAGAGATGTACATTGTGCAATGAGCATTTGTATCCCGGTAACTGTGCCCCCGGTCGTAAGAGTTTCTTGCCCGAATGGGCGGATCTTTGGCAATAAACGACTATTGCTTCATCTTCTGCCAAACCATGTGCTTTATTTCATCACCCGCTCCAGTACCCACCTACATACGCCCACAATACTACCTAGATGTCCTGACCGGAGCAGCCTTCCTGCCTAATACAATACCGTAGTTGTAAATAATTAATAAAAAAATAAACAGTAAATAAATACTGTAGGCTATAAACATCTAGAAAACCAAAGCCACGTATCCATGTTAACTTTGATATCATAGACTTCTCATAGCTTTTTATTTATTAATTAATATTTTTATGCACATAAAAAGATACATATGGCGGACTTAACGCCACTAGGCGTTTTCTACCAGTCAACCAGATTTTCCTGTAATCTATGGGTAAAGAACTTTTTTTCTGGCTTGTATCCAAATTTAAGGTCTAGTTATTTGAAATTGTGTCAGTATAAGAGATTGTATCCAATTAGAACTTACGACTTGTTTACCCTACATTGGACGCCACCTTCGTAATTTATACAGTTTATTAAGGCAAGAGCAATTTGCAAACGCGGAATTTATTTAAATGCTAAATTATTCGAGTTAACTCGGCATTTGGTGTCTGTTTCAATAATAGTATTGGATTACAGTCTTGCACCTCTTATTTTATGTCAAGAAGAGAAAAATAAATATACAGTTTACAATCGCGATAAAAGAATACTGTAGGCTATAAACATCTAAAAATCGGCCAAGAGTATAAAAATAATATAATAAAAATGGCAACTCTTGAGACGTTCCACTGCTGGGCTCGAGTTTCTCCCCTTTTTGGGGGGAGGGCTGGAGCTTACTCAGCAACGCTGCGCGCTGCTCCAATGCGAGTTGGTGAAGATACGGGTTAGTGGCCAACCCGCTGTCGGATGTTTTCAAACCGCCCATAAGGCTTCCGACAAGGTTTAACGACCGGGACCGACGGCTTAACGTGCCCTCCAAAGCACGGAAACGCGCATTTTAATTTGCCACTAAGGGTCACCTCTCACACACGAACTTGATCGATCGATCGATCGATCGATTGCTTGCAATTTACACCAGCCGCGGGGCCATGCGCGCTTCACCTGCCAATAGTATAATATAATATATTAATAAAATACCCTTACACCCAGTCCGAAGCACAAACACAACACACAGACGAAATAGGAAAATCTAAAATAAATTCTGTAAAATATTTGCCCCTCGTTCAAGAATTGAAGAACCCGTGACCCTTGGGCTTGGTCACCATACTGCTGGAGCAACTAGGTTGCCAAATCTTATAACAAAATAATGTGATATTTATTTATTACAATTGCATGCACATATAAAAAAAAAATTACATGAGGCGGACTTAATGCTATATAGCATTCTCTGCCAGTCAACCTTTGGGTCGTAAGGAAAACATACAAAGGTGCCGAGAATATTCAAATTATTCTAATAAAAAACAAGGTTAACAATAAATAAATAATAATGAAGTATAAATACCATAAGGGTATCTGATATCTGGTAACCGGGAAAAAACCAACCAATTTATTGCATCATCACACAGATACACACACACATAAATGAATAGACACAGACATAGCGCACACAGATAAACAAGTCAATAGATAACTTTGAATCGGATAGTCCGACTAACACAATGTGTCACAAGAGGACAGCAGTGATACTATCTAAGAAGAACAAATGACTCCATATGATTATTCCAACCGAAAGACCTGAAGTGCAGGAGAAAAGACTTTCTCGAATATGTCCTAATGCATCATATGAGAGATATGCCATAATCGCCTTGGGTAGCAGATTGCTGATGGGTGGCGGTAATTTTATTGCAACTGACGATCCCACGTCATTGTATTTACAACAGCCCTATTGGTATGGTTTGACCACCATTGTTCGGTTGATTGATCGTCATCATCATCATAATTTCAGTCAAAAGACCTTTGTTCAGCAGTGGACCTGCTGGACAGAGGCCTTCCCCAAAGATTGCCACAACGAACGATCCTGGGACGCCTTCATCCAGCATATGCCCGCGACCTTCACGTTTCAAGTCGTCGGTCCACCTTGTAGGGAGCCTGCCTACGCTTTGTCTTCCGGTTCGCGGTCGCCACCCAAGAACTCTTCTGCACCAACGGCCACCAGTTCTTCAAGCTATATGCCCTACCCACTGCCACTTGAGTTTCGCTATTCGGTGGGCTATGTCGGTTACTTTAGTTCTCATGCGGATCTCCTCATTTCTGATTCGATCTCGCAGCGAAACTCCGATTGATCGTACTGCTCACGTCTCGACATGTCCCGACAACTTCACAAAGGATTCATAATCTTCCAATACCATCCGTATTTCTCACAAAGAACAATAACAAAACTAAACGTACACAGAGATCCTCAAGATAACTCTCTATTCGGGAATTGTTCAAATCATAACTGCGATACACCGACAGTGATAAACGCTACGTCTCGAGAGAGACTGTGGTTCAAGTCATACGATTTAGTGTGATAAGGACATAAAGAAAATCGAAATAATATTTATGTTGTTTTCTATTTGGATTACAAGAAACTACCTTCTGCGCTCGCCGATTGCCCGGTGAAGTATACTAGTGCCGTTTTAAGACTTTCCGCCAACTTAAGTCCATCCCAGAAGAAAATTATTAAGAAAAATCGTAATTATAATAATATGCTATAGTGAATAACAATAGATACTCCTGAAAAAATCATGGAATTAGGTTTCTTTGTTAATTTAATTCGATGAGATTGCCTGCAATTAATCTTGATGTTTTTATGTAATAAAGTGGCTAATAAACATGCAGTTCTCATTGGTGCTAAGTGAATAATGTAGTCTATAGACATATACAAAAAAACTAAATATTTCACTGTAGATTCGTTGCCACTGCGAAGACCTAAGTTATAATGCCTATGTACCGGAAATTACAGAGCTGTACATTACTACCTCGCCGGAACACGGCGGCACTGAACACTATAAATTAGCAGCAAGTAGATTAGGTATGATTGACAAGAGTAAGTTCGAGAGCCATCACTGAAACTTTCCCTAACAGTACGTTTATTTAAATAAAATTTACTGTTGGTAGAGCTCCAGTGACAGAGCTCGCGGGCGTAGCCACCACCGCATTACCTAATATACTTGCCGCAAAATGGTAGTGTTCAGCATTATCGTGTTTCGGTCAGTTGGTAATGTACGGCCCTGTAATTTCCGGCACAGAGGCATAACACCTGCCTGAGGAGTGGTAATGCATCTGCATTTTGACCTTGGTCTTTGTGTGGGTGTCTATAGGCTGCAGTCATCACTTGGCATTAATGTAAATTCCATGCTTCGATTCCTTAAACCCTTGACCCCACCTACAGACAGTATTTGACCTATTTGGTCAAGATAGTCTTGGTCTTTCTGGGACTCTGCAACCATCCACATTCGCATTGTATGTATTTAGTTATTCGCTCATTGTACATTCTTTCTACATTTAGGTAAATCAAATCACTTTATATGGAATAGTTGTTACAATATGAATAGTTGTTTCGCCAAGTTACACCTGTCAAGGCATGCAAAATTTAGAGTTTACAATGTAGGTAATTATTAAGCTATTATTTCAATAAATTTCATTAAGTATTTAAAGCTGTATCTGTTAAAAATATTGGAAAATACTTCTAACAAATCAAAAGACATTGAAATCGCTTTATTTTTATGACTTGACGCAAGCGAACTATATGTCTGCAGAAAAACACGCTATATTTCAAAGAAAACGCGGAAATGTAATTTTCACGACACATTATTCTTGGGTCTTCGTAAAGTGAGAAAATTAGTGTGTGTAAGCATATATGTCATTGTCAGCTTTAAATCTTGGTCTGATTATGATGGAGTCAGTTCATGGTTTTATAACAGGAGGAACAATGCGTATTTCATAACACCAACCAATGACTCTAGTTTTTGCACTAGCAAAAGTTGCACCACCCTAATCGCATATGTCTTAAATACCACACGATCGTACGGACCCACAGGATCTGATATTCGAATAAAGGCGAATATATTTTGGTAGTTTAATATATACCTACACGCTTAAAAAAAGAAAATCAATTCTTCCATATTCCGTTGCTAAAGATCAGAAACCTATCTATTTTACGGTCCTGCAAGAGATAAAAACAAAATTAGTTTTGTTCACTTCTAGTATTTATTTTACCCAATTTCCGATATACAAAAAAAAAGTAAAACTCCAAGACTTCAACACCTCGGCTATTAACCAAATAAAAAAAGAACAACCGACTTAACAGATAATCTAATCGCGTCGTAAAAATGGTAATACGGGAACAAGAAGGAAATCACTAATGAGCCCGATTGGCGCGAAATCACGAACAAGATGGCGGCATGTGACAAATTCAGTCGCTGACGTTGGCTGAACTGATTTATTGTGGGTTGCCACTCGACAGAATGCTTGGCGCTTCGCTGTATGGCATGTTTTTGTGAGACGCTTAGTTATGCCTATTAGTATTGTTAGATAAAGGATGTTCATATTATTTGATGCGGTTAGAAGCTCTAACTGAATGCGACGTCTAGTTTCTTGTTTTATTTAGAGCCATGTTATTTATTTTTAAAAGAAACAACACATTTATTTTTACCCTGTATAACGGGATTGTTAAAGTGGAGCAGGTATGGTGTTTTGCTGGTTTGCTCAACCTCAAAAACAATAGATTGAAAAAAAAACTGTCAAGCGTGTGTCGGGCCACGCGTAGTGTAGGGTTCCGTAGTTTTTAGGTTTGAATAATGTAATCACAAACAATATATATTTTCTTTGGAGTTGTTCGAAATTTTCGAGTAAAATACATTTGGTCGAATATTACTCGCAAACTTATAAAGCCAACTTAATTGCAATAGTTTTCCTTCTAATTTCGTTATACATAGCTACCATTGTCGTAACGTTTTGAATTTCTAAAAACAACCGTTAAGTTGGGAGAGGGAAGGGCACTTGAATGTAACGAAAATTGGCACATTAAAGCGTAATAAGTCACGAACAGTTAACTTAATCGAAAAATGATATTGGCACACCTGTAACATTTTGAAAAACCTATCCGTTGGATAGGTCTTTCAAAAATGTCCCACACTATATAGAAAACGGAAAAACATATCACCCGCGCGTTACCTGTAAGGGAGGTAAAATAAATATTTCTTTTTTCATGTTTTTTCTCTACCACTTTGTCGGCGTGATTAATATCTGTGCCAAATTTCAAGTCTCTAGTACCAACAGTTTTTGTGCTAAACCGAGGACGGACAGACAGATAGACATACAGACGGACAAGGAGAAACTATAAGGGTTCCTTGTTTACTACGGAACCCTAAAAAATAGTTCTTGATGAGATCAGATTTTACTGGTAGAGTTCTAGTGTAGGGATTCGAGGGGATAGGCACCATCGCATTACCTAATCTATCTGCCGCCAAATGGTAGTGTTCAGCACTATCGTGTTCCGGTTAGATGGTAACGTATGGCCCCGTAATAATTATTTAAGGGACTTAACAACTTAGGTCTCAGGGGTGGCAACGCACCTGCGTCTTGACCCCTGGTTTTTGTGTAGCTTTCTATAGACTGCAATCATTACTTAACATCCATGTGATTTGCATGCCTGTTTGCCACCTTCGTATAAAATAAATGACACCTAACGACTGTACTTTGAGCAAATCAGTACTTGAGACCTACCAAATCCATATTATGAAGATGATAGCAAAATGGTGCCAGAAAGCTACTTATTATTGGTCATGTTTTCAATGTTTTTTTTACTGGTGGTAGAGCTCCAGTGATGGAGCTCGCGGGCGTAGGCACCACCGCATTACCTAATATACTTGCCACTAAATGGTAGTGTTCAGCACTATCGTGTTTCGGTCAGGTGGCAATGTACGGCCCTGTAATTTCCGGCACAGAGGCATAACACCAGGAGTGGTAACGCATCTGCATTTTGACCTTGGTATTTGTTTGGGTGTCTATAGGCTGCAGTCATCACTTAACATCAATGTGAACTGCAAGCTTGTTTGCCACTTCCATTACATAATAAAAAAAACGAGATGGCCCGTTTTTAGGATTTTGTGCCTTAATTTGAAAAAAAAAATGAACAATTATAAGATCACTCGCGCATCTGTCTAAGTGTCTATCTATCCGTCTGTCATTCAACAACCACGAAAAGGCCGACTGTAGCGTCACATTATTAAGTGTTAGAAAAATATGCGGACGCCGCAAGCTTAGCTTTGGCGCGTCAGTTGTCCCTACACAACATAGATAAAATTACACCTTAAAGCCGCGCATACGCACCTCAACCCGCCTAAAGTAACCGCAAAAATGTAACTCTGAAAACTACGTGTATAGTTTCGACTACAGCAAATAAAACAATAAAAGTAAATGTAAAACTCGACAGCTCAACACTTCGCCCATTAACATTCGTAGAAGAAAAACGAGCTAAACAGATAATCTTATTACCTCGTAAAAATGCTAAAAGGGGAAAAGGAAATCACTAATGAACCCAATTCAAGTGGAATCATGAACGAGGTGCATATGAAATTTTGCTTAGTGACGAAGACCGAAGTAGAAAAGGTCCTTCATATTTTTGAATGAATGGAAATCTAGTAAATATATTATCAACAAAAAAGCATGCTCCGATGTTTCGGGCATATAGAAAGAATGTCGAATGAGCGAATGACTAAACAGATATATATTACAATGCTAATGTGGATGGTTGCAGAGGCCCAGAAAGATCAAGACTGACCTACCATGACGAAATAGGTCGAGTTCTGTCTGATGGTGGGGTCAAAAGTCTTAGGAATCGGCGTGCATGTATGAAGAGAATGATGAAGGTAGACGAGGCACGAGAGGTTTGTCAGGACCGGGCAGCATATCTGGCGCTCTACACTCTCTGCCTACCCCGTTAGGGACCTGGCGTGAAGATGCATACATTTTATCAACATAGTATCAGCCCACACAAATAAGAAAAAAATTGCTTGACTGACCCTGTCTTTAAAAGGAGCTGTAAATACCAGACTCTCTTTCGCACCTTACCTATGTGACGTGTGTCGATCATTTTGATTAAGTTTAGACCAATATCGGACTATTAGGGCGTAGGTAGGCAGTGTGCAGCAGAGATAACGTTCTACGAAGTCGAAACAAGCCGATTGTCTCTTTCTTAAGATTTGCAATATTTAATTTTCCACACAGGACCGTTATTATAGGTCGATAATATCGCATGCGTCACTGCGATATCTGTTTTCAGTACATTTTGTATTAGGATGGTGATGTAGTAACACACTGCTGCGATAATGTCGCCGCAATGGAAGTAGGACGTTGCGTTTCTCCGTCCTGCGATATTCCGATATGAGTTCTACAATGTTTTGTATCAGGATGCAAACGACCGTACACACACATTCGATTATGACGTTAGTACTTGTAGGACGTTTGGTTTAGAAATATCGGGCGCTAAAAACGCAGCTGTGTGCAGGAATGTAAAAGGATTCGGGACACATTATCGCAATACCGCATGCGATATTTTCGACCTATATAACGCGCCTGTGTGGGGGAGCCTTAATGAGCACTGTATGTTTATTTACCACATTCATATCACTGAATTCAGAAACGCTATGAACGAATTCCCTTTCAAACTTGCTTCATACAATGTGGTTTCATCGTCCAGTTTCAGTTAATCCAGTAAGTGTCGTGTTCCTGCAATATTGGCGTTATTGCAAATCTGTATGGCTAGGCTTAACCTGCGAGCCAAATAGCTAGGAGCCTTAGAAATGTCATTGGTATGGATTAGTTTGCTATGGACATACAAACACAGTTATATTCATCGTTTGAATTTTGCACTTGATTTTTTATGCTTACACTCCTTTTGTGTTTTACACTAACTAAAGATTAGTCAGTTACTCTCTTTATAATTGAAATAACATCGATATATTTGTAGTATGTATGGTCCTGTAATTTCCGGCTCAGAGGCATAACACCTGAGCCCTCAGGAGTGGTAAGGCATCTGCATTTTGACCTTGGTCTTTGTGTGGGTGTCTATAGCCTATAGACACCATCAGTCATCACTTAGTTAACATCAATGTGAACTGCATGCTTGTTTGCCACTTCCATTTCATAAAAAAGCATGAGTAAAAAAAAATATTTTTTAAGTAACATTTTAAGGCCGGATTTTGTTTAAAGGAAAAAATAACTCCATGGATGGAGTATTATTATTATTATGGAGTACTAAGTATGTTAAGTAACAATTTGTTATAACTGACCTAAAATTTGCATGCCAATTATGTGGTGAAATATATGGTATCAATTTATGTTTTTAAGACTTCATGTGCTATATTTCTGACCATAGAGCAACACGGGCCACCGGCCGCCGCGGCGGACCGGAGGGGAGTAGCCATAGCGTTTATTACCGATACAAAACAGTCTGTTGTTTTTTGCGGGGTGGAATGCGTGCGACACACACGCACACTACAAAAATCGCTTATTACTACGAAACTCACACCTTGACTTTAACAAAATACACAAACAATTTCACGCACACATTTAAACATCTAGGCTACAGGCATATGCTCATTTAGGCTTGTACTAGTGGAAAGCCTGCATATGGCTACTCCCCTCCGATGTTGCTCTATGTTTCTGACAAACTAATTCATTCATTCTTTAATTCTATAAATAAATAGTTTAGAAGAAAAGAATACACCTTAACTACGAGTATTTTTGACCCCGTAAGAACCATCACAGATGCAAAACACTACTATTACACCTAAATTACACTACTATTAGAAAGGACGATAACCAAGTAGAACCCAACCTATCTTCTCGGAAACAGGATAATAGTATCCAGGTCCAAAACTACTCTTCAAGATCAAAAAATAGTAACAATAATTTATTTCGATACTAGTTTCCAAGTACTGTTTCAAAATATGCAAAGTCTCAGAAATAAAACTCACTTATTAGAAGCACTGCTAGACGAAAAGCCTAGTATACATGCAATTTGTATTGTGGAAACTTGGCTAGACAAAGAAAAAATTAAACTGCTGAATATAAATGGCTACAAGGTATGTTCATTCTTTTGCCGAGAAAATACAGCAGGAGGAGGCACATGCATATTGATCAAAAATAATATAGAATGTAGAGAAAGAGTAGATATTGAACAAATGTCTGTAGAACAAATTTTCGAAATCTGTGCCATTGAGATTGTATATACTAACCTATTACTAATAAACTTATATTGGCCAAATAGTAGTAGAGAAATTGACATATTTTACACTAGTCTTGAAAAACTTTTAAAAATTATAACAATTAAGGACAAAACCAAAAAAATTATACTAGGTGGAGATTTTAATATTAACTTTCTAAACGATAAGCATAAGCAAAAGCTTTGCAATTTATTGTTATCATATAATTTTCACCAAAGAGTAAAAGACCCGACAAGAATTACTTCTACTAGCTCTACATGTATAGACTTAATTTTCTCAAATTTTTGTTACGACAACTGTAAAATGACTGTTGACGAACATGGTTTTTCCGATCATAAAGGAGTAACTTTAACGACGCCTCTAGAGATACCTAGCCACTCACAGATGTATATATATAAAAGACTTTACTCTGAAATTAATATAGCAAAATTCAAAAAGCAACTAACTTTAATAAACTGGAATGAAAAATTAAAATCTTATAAAACTGTTAATGAAAACTATAACACTTTTAGTGAAACCATACAAAGTATCCTAGATAAATGTATTCCACGAAAACTTACAAAAATAAAAACAAATACTAGAAAGAAATATCTAACACGCGGATTAAAGATATCTACACAAAACAAACGATTGTTAAGAATACTCGCCACGCAAACTAAAAATAAAATAATAAATAAACACTACAAAACCTACACAAAACTTCTTAAAAAAGTAATACAGATATCAAAAAAGATGTGTAACGTCAATAACTATAAAAATAACGAAAATAAAACCCGAACGATGTGGAAAATAATTAAAGAAGAAACAAACCAAACACCTTGTAAAATAAAAACTAACATTAAACTAAATATTAATAATAAACGCCTAGAGGAGCCACAAGAAGTAGCTAGTTACTTCAATAACTTCTTTGCATCCATAGGAAACTCACAAACAGCACTCAAAATTTCCCATGAAAATCTAAATACAATAACGACTGTGCCAAATTCATTTTTCTCAAAATATGTAGAACCGAAAGAAATACAGACAATAATAAAAAATCTCAAAAATAAAAATAGTTGTGGTATTGACGAAATACCTCCAACATTAATTAGAAAATGTATTAATGAATTGACCTATGCTTACACTACTTTAATTAATCAATCTTTTTCAGAAGGGACTTTCCCAGATGAACTTAAAGTAGCATTGATTAAACCTATACATAAAAAAGGCGTAAAATGTGACCCAAATAATTATCGCCCCATAGCTCTATTAAACTCCTCCGCGAAAATATTTGAAAAAGTAATGGTAACGCGGCTTTATGATTTTTACGAAAAATACATAATCTTTCACGATAGCCAGAATGGATTCCGTAAAAATCGCTCTACCACTTTAGCAGTATATAAATATGTTCAAAAAGTATTAGAAACAATTAACAACAAAAAACGCGCTATAGGATTATTGCTTGATATGAGCAAAGCGTACGACAGAGTAAATTATGATATCCTTCTACACAAACTCTACAAAAGTGGAGTAAGAGGTATAACACACAAGTGGTTTAAGTCATACCTTACACACAGATCACATTGCACTGAAATAGAAAACACTAATTTGATAACAGGTAAGGTTACGAAAGTTAGGTCAAACCGAGTTGAAGTTAGAGGCTCAATCCCACAAGGAAGCATCCTTGGATGTTTCTTATTCCTTGTTTATATCAATGACCTACCTCGGCTCTTTCCGGACGATCTATGTGTTTTGTTTGCGGACGATGTATCATTTCTGCTAACTTGTTCTAACATTTTGGAAATAGAAGCTAAATTAAATACAACACTTGATAAAATTACAAATTGGCTCCATTCAAACAACCTTGAGTTAAATTTTAAAGAAACCAAACTCATAGAGTTCAGACCACATCAAAAAAAGCCATTGAAAATAAATTATACCTATAAAAGTTACAAAATAGATACCGTTAATTCTACAGCGCTACTAGGCATCGACCTTGATAGTAATCTAAAGTGGAAAGTGCACATCCAGAACTTAGCAAATAAAATAAACTCGTTCACGTACGTACTCTACCACTTGAAAAGGGTATCAGACTTTAAAACTGCTCTGTCGGCATACTATGCCTATGCTCATTCTAGATTTACATACGGTATTATACTTTGGGGAAATTCCACAGATATGCATGAAATTTTTATCCTGCAAAAAAAATGTATTAGAATCCTTAGTAAAATAAATCAAATGGAGTCATGTAAACGTTATTTCATAAAATATGGCATACTTACCTTACCCTCGTTATACATTTTCGAATGCTGTAAATTCGCACGACTACACCAAAATCTGTATTCACTAAATAATAATATAATAAAGCGAAACAATCGTAACTTACACAAACTTAAAACTCAATTTTCAAAATTACAGTTTGTCACATCTGGGCCCCATGACATGGTGATTAAAATTTATAATAAAATTCCAAATAGTATTAAAAATATAGACACAGGAAAAGTTTTCACCTCCCACCTAAAACTTTTTCTTATAAATAAAGCTTATTATGACATACAGGATTTTTTTAATGATAATAAATAATAATAAAATATATGTATTAAAATGTTATTTTAACTTTATGCAATGTGATAAAATAAATGCAGTAGGAGAGTCAATATTATACTTATATTTAAATGTTAATAAATATTCAAAAAACTTTAGGTAGAACTTAATGTAATTAAAGTTCTAAGTTTTGTAAAATGAAAGCATACTAATATAATTTGTAAAGTATCTATATTTAATTATGTAATAAAAATGCATTCTTTGTCCTCTTTGTACAAATAGCAATGCCCTGACGGGGTGTCACAATATTATATTTAAGATCTCAATATACTCTGATGAATGTGCTGTACTATTGTGAAAAAGCTATTAAATAAATAAATAAATAAAAACAACTTAAGCCTCAGGGGTGGCAACGCAACATAGATTTCACAGTTTCAAACGCCGTACTTCCATTCTTCATCTTCATAAATATAGTATGGACATATACATTCATTACACTCACACAGGCTCATATGTGACTTCTTTTAGGCGATCTTTTGATGTTATCTCTTAGTGCGCTAAGACCACTCTTGCAAATAAGAGCGGAGACGGGTTTTGGTACAAGTAGGAAGCGAATGTTCAGTTTTGATATTATTATATTTTAGGCCAAAACGTAACCGGCGAATCGTGGGTGTTTGCATGTATGCTTGAATGCATGCATTTACCTCTGCCTACCCCTTCGGGGATTACAGGCGTGAAGTTACGGTACGGTATATTTTATGTTCCAAAGGTGGCAAACAAGCGTGCAGTTCACATTGATGTTAAATGATAACTGCAGCCTATAGACACTTACAGGAAGACCAGAGGTCAAAATTCAGATGTGTTGCCAGCCCTGAGAACTTAGATGTTGTGTTTCTGTGATAGTTATTACGGGGCCGTAAATTATCATCTAACCGGAACACGATAGTGCTGCAGACAACCACCGTTTAGCACCATTTACTATTTAGCGGCAGATAGATTTAGGTAATGCGGTGGTGCCTACGCTCTCGAGCTCCTACACTGGAACACTACCACCAGTAAAAAAAAATATATATTATAAAAACATTTTTCTTGTATACCTACTTCCCTACTAATATTAAAGATGTGAATATAAGTTTTTGGTTAGGTTTACACTTTCACGCGAAAACTACTTAACCAATAAACATGAAACTTTGTTCACTTGAAGGTATTAAAAGTAAAAAAAAACGTAACTTTAACGGCATGTGTATTAAAAGTAACATAGGATAAATATTAAATGCGAGTAAAGCCGCGGGTAAAATCTAGTTTAAAGAATCTTTTGCTAGAAACTGTACCTCAGTAGTCTAGAAGTAGAAGGCTACTGCTGCTACGCAGCCCCCAGGGCTTGGGTTCGTTCCACGGGGGCCTTCAGAGATAATATAAATGAAATATTGTATGTTTGTTTCAATACATGACATGTTTAGTATTTACTCCAGTACTCCTTTGAGGAATCGCATCGAAATTCATTTTTTACCATTTTCCATAGACCGAAATATATTATCCTACAGTGTACTGTCCGACATTTTAATATTTAATCGCTTTAGCCTATACCTTAAGCCGTCGCCTAATGAAGTGGAAGCAGCTATTATGGAAATTGGAAATGGGTCTCGTTTCGTATACGACAATTTTGATGTTTGTCGTATTTTCCAATTCCATCAGGACGAGTACCGAAGGGTTTGTTGATTTGTCGAGATAAGCCCCTTTGTCGGATGCCGATCGGATTTTTTTTTGTACGGGGAATTATTCCAGGATTTATTTGGGCTGTTTAGATTTTATTATGGCTTTAAATGATTCGCTATATCGGAATTTTCTTTCGAAATTTATTTCTCGTATGACGATTTGAGATTGCGTATCAGATGGTATTGGAGATAGGTAGATTTCGTTTTGGTCAAACAAATCACACACACACACACCTAAATACTAACATTATTTGGATTTAATTTTTTGTAAATTGCAAACAAAACTATTATAGTCCATGTTAGTTAAGGAGGAGCGGGATCACCTGACACAGGTATTTACATTACTTCCTAGGTGGTCCCAACAATTCATTGTCAAACAAAAATATTGTTTACGAATAAAATATTTTTAATGTTTATTATTATTTTTAAATTCTTTTACTAGTGCAATCAACGAACCGAAAAATATGATAACGCGAGATGAGCAGCAGCGTCAGGCACTAAGTTCTGAATAAGGATATTATCTATACCTTATACTTTTTTATTACTGGTGGCAGAGCTCTAGTGACGGAGCTCGCGGGCGTAGGCACCACCGCATTACCTCTATCAACCGTCAAATGGTATTTAGCACTATTGTGTTCCGATTAGATGGTTATGTATGACCCCATAATAACTGTTACAGAGACATAACAACGTAGGTCTCAGGTAGGAGGTGGCAACGCATCTGCATTTTGACTTCTGGTTTTTGTGTCTATAGGCTGCAGTCATCACGAGCCGCATGCTACTTTGCCACCTTCCTTCCAAAAAAAAACATTTCCTCTAACTGGTAGTGATCTGCACTATCGTACCTATTGTATTCAAGTGGGTGGGTACTTATGCCTCTGTACTTTAATGAACTTAGATGCCTTATTTCCGGCATAGGCTAATGAGTAGCAACGCATCTACATTACTTACTTACTTACTTGCATTGAAATCTCTGGTGATACATGTTTCTAGGCTACAGAATTCACTTACCATCAATGTGAACTGTTAGCTTGTTAGTCCCATCATGATAATAAAAAAAGTTAGTATATTAACGTTTAAAAATATAAACGGATGCCTAAATTATCATTATGACCATCACTTCTGCTAAGAATTAAAAGCAAAAAATTATTAAAACAAATTTCAAACTTTAAAGATGCAACAATCGGTTACAAGTTGCAAGGAAATCCAACCCGAAAGTTGACCAAGCCCGGTTATAATCCGGGTGGATTCGGGTTATATCCGGACGCCACAGGTGTGCCGTGATTCAAGGATTCCGTTTGAGTGACTGGGTTTTGGAGGTATTTTAAGATGCTTTAGTATTGTTTAATGTGCGCTGAAAACTGACTATTTCTTATTGTGATGTATCTTAAATTTTAATGTTTTAAACATACATTAGATATGTTTGAAATTAAATGATACGCTTTGTTTTATCACTTGTTTTGCTTAACATAATAAAAAAATTATAGAAATATATCGATATTATAATGATAGGTGGGTATGTTATATGAATTAATGCATTTTTATACATAATAATATAATTGACCCTGATTGCTGGAGTTGAGACACACTCGTATCATTCCCGTGCCACAATGTTTCAATTTCCGATCAAATATAATACGATTTTTTTCCGAGTTCGTTTATAAACCAAGTGGATTCTGGTTTTATCCGGATGTAACTAGTGTGCTGTGATTTCAGGATTTACTTGAGTGACTAGATTTTGGAGGTATTTTAAGATACTTTGGGGATCGTTGATTGTAATGAAATCAAACTATGTATTTATTTAACTTGAACTGCTTGATGGGACATTTTCTTTATTACGTATAATAATTTAAAAAACTCAATATGAAGGATACATAATTGTACACCTACATTTTTACGTATGTACGTAAACGTTTATGCTAAAAGCATGAAATAAATAAAAGAATAAAGTTATCAGATTATCAGAAAAATATTTCATTCATACATATTATTATACAAAAATCGGTTTCAAGTTTGAAATAAATCCAACCTGAAAGTTGTCCGACACCGGTTGTAATCCGGATCAATTCCAGTTATATCCGGATGCTACAGGTGAGCCGTCATTTGAAGATTCCATTTGAGTAACTGGATTTTGAAGGTATTTTAAGATTTTTTGGTATTGTGTGGTAAGTGATAAAATGGATTATTTGTTATTTTTGTAGTCAAAATAACAGTAGGTACCTACTTAACTTATGTTTATTTTATAACAAGGTATGATAGAAAAACTTAAAGAAAGTGAAAATGTAATGTATCTTCACGCCATGTCAATAATGAGAGAGGCAGAGAGTGTGGAACGCCAGATATTCAAACAAATATATAAGCAAAGTGGTACGTTATTAACTTTTTTTGAATCGAAATAAAGGCACCGTTACGTCCTCCTGCATATTTACACTGTCCACTTGCCCTCCTTGATACAAACGGTTTTTTATAACTTTAATTGTACCTACATTATTTAGGGGAGGTTTTTGCCCAGCAGTGCAACAGTTAAAGCTGTTAATAGTTTATTACAAATTGCTTCTATTTCTAACGGGAAATTAAATTATGATATCGTTTAATTTTTAATAATAATAAAGGCAACTTTTACTGGTGGTAGAGCTCCAGTGACGGAGCTCGCGGGCGTAGGCACCACCGCATTACCTAATATACTTGCCGCTAAATGGTAGTGTTCAGCACTATCGTGTTCCGGTCAGGTGGTAATGTACGGCCCTGTAATTTCAGGCACAGAGGCCATAACACCTTAGGCCTCAGGAGTGGCAGCGCATCTGCATTTTGACCTCTGGTCATTGTGTGGGTGTCTATAGGCTGCAGTCATCACTTAACATCAATGTGAACTGCATGCTTGTTTGTCACTTTTATAACATTAAAAAAAAAAAAAAAAAAAAGTCAACCCGTTATATATCCCACTGCTATCCACGAGTTTCTCCCCTTTTTGGGGAGAGGCCTGAAGCTTACTCCACCACGCTGCTCCAATGCGAATTGGTGGAGATACGGGTTAGTGGCCAACCCGCTATCGGATGTTTTCAATCCGCCCATAAGGCGTCTGACTAGGTTCAACGACTGCCATCTATCGATGCGAGTCAGGGCGGGCCGCTAGTGAAATGTTAAACTCGTTAAATATTTTAGTTATTTCGTAATCATATCATACCAACATTTTAACCGAGAAATGTATTACACTATTTCTAAAATCCTTTCCCGCGAGGAATAGCACCAATTTCAAGTCATCCTGTATAATAATTTGCATTCCATACTATCAACAGACCCCACAAGGGGAACCCATATATTTCCATGACAAAAAAAGCTCTTATTCATGCACCAATGTATCCTTCGAGAAGACACGTAAAAATCCCAGATATTTCCTATCCGGATCACTTGAATTAGAGCTATGAACATTTTTCTATACCTTATCGTGAAGGTTTTACGAAGTCCTACCATTACACGAGTCTTTGAAACATATTTTGAGACGATACCGTCGTAAATTGGACTCTAAATTTTATGGCACAGAGTGCAATTTACGTTGTAGGATAGAAAAAAAAGCATGTGGATCGTGTAAGGAAATTGATTTATATCGCGTGTATTTCACTTTAGTTGGTAGTTTTCCCTCTTTATGTTAGTAAATAATGGGTGCAATGCACCATTATTAGGTAGGATTCAAGAAAGAACAAAAAGCAATAAATAAATAAGTCTGTTTTTAGGGTTTCGTACCAAAAAGGTAAAAATGGTACCCTATTAGACTCTGATTGTCTGTCTATCCGTCTGTATGTCTATCACCAGCCTGTATCTCATACAGCGTGATATTTTTTTTTCTTTCACCATAGTCAGACACATCTTCACTGAGTGACATAGGCTATATTACATTCATTGTATCCGTGCGAAGCCGGGGCGAGCCACTAGTAATTAATACACAAATAATAACAATATGATTGCTTTCTTATTAAAATAAAGCTTATAATGCTTCAGGAACTGGAATTACAATACACAGATCAACGTTTTTCCGCCATTCCAATTTAAATGTAAATATTTTCACACGCGAACATTTTGCAAACACTGAATAAAGCGTTGTTTTAAATATAAAATAGCCCTCGCTTGTTTTGTGAATTAAAGGTCTGTGTATTATTTTTTGTAAAGTAATTACTTATTACATTCATGTACTACATAGGGTTAATTTAAACTAACGCATCACCTTCTCACATGGTGCAATTTAAGTTGTTGATTTCCTGTATCAAAATGACTTACACCCATATTCTAAGTCGTAACCTCGACCTTAACTCAACCTTACTTAAGGAATTGGTATTCTTAGTTGTAACTAATAACGTCAACTCGATATTCTCCTGCGTTTGAGGTAAGAAAGCAATTGTCAAACTTCAAGGTTGCCTACCTACCTCAAGACCTACGTTGAAGTTTGAAGGAGTATTTAAATTTACGCTATATTCTTGCGCTCAATAAGTTTTTCGTGTCAGAACTGTCTGGAAATATAATTAAATACCATATTTTTCTAAAAAAATGGATTTTTAAGATTTTGTGAATTATCTATATGACACATGAGTTACTGTAAAAATACAACTAAGAATATGGATTTCGAGGCGTCCTCATAAAGTGTCCTCAGCTGAGTATGAGTCAAGAAATGTTTCGAGTAACGTCTTAGAATATAGTAAGTCTTGGTAGTACAACGCTTAGGTGGAAATATTTATTAGAATATAAGAGTACATTGTATCTCGTCGTCTTTTGTGAAACCAAATTGCTGGGCTATAATAATCTATATCATTAAATAATGACGCCTATTTTTATTTTATTTATTTATTTATCCATTTATTACAGGCAACAAAATTGATTATACATAGAACAGGCCCATAGAAATATATACCTTATAAACTAACATACATAATAATATATATAATAGTGTTAGTACATAAATCTTAATACTATGTTAGTACACTTCACTTGCACTGTGTCATTGTGCGTTCGAGTGGCACTTGTCCCCTGAAGCGACGGAACACCACATCTTGTGGCCAAAAGCTTTCCTCCATGACGCGGTGCAGCAGGAATGTCGGCACACGCACCACGAACGACTTGAAGTTGACGTTGCGGCGCGACTCCAGCAGCTGCACTCTCAGTGTGTATTTCAGCTTTCGACGAAGAAACTCCACGACGTCCATCGCCTCCGTGGTGTAGTGGAGGCGGGCGATGTACACCGGGGTATTCGGTTTAGTTGCGTGTAAACCTATATTGGGCTCCACGGGAGCCTTACCGCAGCTGTTCTTGTTGGTTTTAGGTTCAGTTTTAATAGATTGATATGGATACAATTAAGGATCACAAAACATAAATTTACACACTCGCCTAGCGACCTATATGATAGATGTACTCAAATGTATATTATACATACTGTTGTAAGTCGATCAGCCAATGTCCAGCCTTCCAATTTACATGTAAATATTTTTGCGATGGGGAATTGCGTAAAAAAATCGTTCCTTTAATACAAACTGACCTACCCTTGTTTTACGCGGGGATTGTCTACAGGATTATTTTTAATATCGAGCTTATGTTTGTATGTGTATAAGTTAAATATATGTATGTATCTTTGCGTCAAGTCCCTTACTGGGTGTAGAACACTAGATAGCCCGGTCCTGACACACCTCCCGTGCTTCTTCTATAATATTCGTCAATCTCTTACATGCACGCCGATTCCTAAGACTGTTGAAGACCGACACAGTCACCCTCTCAGACAGCACTCGACCTGGGTCAGGGTAGGTCAATCTTGGTTTGCTCGGGCCTCTGTTAAATAGGAATTTCATAGTGTTGTTGAGTGTTTATCTGTAATCTTGAAATGATTTTATAAGGAGTTTTAATCGTGTCTTTAAATACTTACAATAAATTATATTCACTAGCTGTTTCGATGAACTTCGTACTTGTCATTAATGCATTAGTGCAATCAGTCAACCGAACAATGACGGTAATTGCAACGGGGCGGTACGTAAGTGCAATATCCGAAAATAGGCAGCAGTGATAAAACTACTATCACTATCGCCAATTTGCATGTCAAGCGTCCCGAGTATATCATATCCCCCTTATGGGGAGGCATTGGTCCAGCAGTGGACATCTTTCGGATGATATGATGATTTTACATGATGGGTGATTTTGGATACACGTGCATTAAAATTACGCAAAGTATATACTTAGCATCTCTTTTATGTTACCTACAATATTTTTAAGTATCTAGTGATCAGATGCATTGTATTCAAATCTTACCCTCTCATCGTTCTTTTCTTTCCATTTACATAAGTGTGTGTCGAAAAGTTCTAAACAAACTTTTATATTAACACCCACCTAAAATGTTTTCGTAGTACCTACTATGTAGGTATATGGGCTTATACTGTTGCAATTTTACATTTTAGATATAACTAATTTTTATAATTTAAACAAGTTACCTTTTTAGGAATAGGTTTTCTATCATTACACTTTTATTTTATTTTTAATTTTTTATTCTACTATGGATAACATTCCATAGCCCAAAATAAAAAAAAAAAACAATATATTTCGTGCCATAAAAACTGTCAACTCCAATAAAAAATAAATCACTCACATAATTAAGTACCAGTAAACACAATTATAAGGCCCCATATCAGCCACTGGCGTGTCCTTAATCGGGATGTTTTCCAAAAGAATCGTCTTTTTTCGACGTACGAACTTCTTGGGAGATAAAAGAAATTTATTGCCGAGATTAAAGCTGGCGCCTGCGATTGTTTGGTGCCGTGTCAATCTGGACCAGGGAAAATGCGGAGAATGTCGTCTGAGCTTTCAGCGGGTATATACGGGTGGACGATTGGAGTGAGTAAGCTGCAATTTGGAAAAAATGCAGATAAAAATGCATTTGAATAACATAAAGTAGGTTTATTCATGATATAGTTGTAGAAAGTATTCCAATTAGATGGTAATGTATGTACCGGTTAGTAGAAAATAGAAAAAAAAACGCCCATCAAAGATTTTTAGCCCGACTTTTTTTCTAAAAATGTAACTTGTATTGCTCTTTGAATTATTTTTTGTTATGTTTCATTATTTATCGGTGGATTTCTGAAGTAAGTTATTTTTATTTTTAGTGTAAAATCTTAAACATAATAATGTTACGTGCGGTACCAAATCTAAATTATCTCAGTATTAAGGTAGACATACCATTAGATTCTATTTTAGATATGTAACACTATCCTACCAACACTATTCTAGGCAAAAGACAACATGGAAGTTTGTGTTTTTTTTTAGCCGCAATGTAAGCAAAACGTCGACGATGTGTTTCATATCTGGTTTTGCACTCAACGTGATAAAACGACTTTCACCTCCGTGTGTACACATCATAGGGTTGTTTCACCGCTTTGTGCCGAAACGCTGGTGATTCTTCGTTCGCCTTTTGTGCGTTCCTTCAGCGAATTTAATTTGCTACGGTGGATTGAATCGTCTTATTGATAGATTGGCTTGTTCCGCGGTATAATAATATTTTTTTAGGTACAAATTGAGGTGGATCGGGCTATTTAATGCTTGTTGGAAAGATATTTTTCATAATTTTCGTTTTATCTTTGAGAATTTATCGTGGATTCGGTAGATAATAGGTTTAGATAACTCTACTTCTTTGCGTTTATTCCTTTATCTGAGGAATGAAACGCTTTTATTGATTATGGGGCTTCTGATTGTAGAGCTATATCAATTGTATTCTAAGGCGTTGGGCTTACTGCTTTATTTTTATGGGTTATAACACTTTCATATTTTATGAAAACAAGCATGCATTTCTGATCGTAAAGAAATCAACACTGCATCATACATACAACGTGTAACAGGATTAAATGTACAAACCGAAACTAGTTTGTTCAGAATCGACAACCGAATCGATTTCAGGCATTTTTAATATAGGTAATATTTCGTCCCAAAACTAATTATAATTAAGCAAATGAGCCTGCTTTTTAATTCAAGTGCCCTTAATAGAGAAAGGGATATGGTATCGAACCATACAGCCACTAATTACATCTGTCCCATGGATCGATCAGTATTCGTTAAGTCGGCAAATTATAGTAACTGCCCTCAGACTGCGTTCCGGGCACATCCCAACAAACAAATTTGAGCACTTAATGAAAAAGGTTCCTTCAGCTAATTGTAATGTTTGTGGGGTTTTAGAGGATGTTCAGTACGTGTTGCTGGAGTGTGCACGGAATGCAAATGAAAGAATTACTGCTTTTGGTTCACCCAATATTAACATAGGTATTATGTAAGACCATATTGGCTCGCCCGACATCTGATACAGCTTTAATATTATACGACCCCATAATCCGATGTCTATCAGATAGGAATTAGTTTTAAATTGATAACTGCCTCGGTAGCCTAGTGGTAGCAGGCCACTACTACTACGCTGAGGTCCTGGGTTCGATTCCCGGGTAGGGGGTTATCAGAGATAATGGTGAAAAAGCCTTTATCTCTGGTTCTATTGGGATTTTTCCATTTTCTGAAAATTTCCCAGTACCTCAAAGTTTGGTAATGTGCCCGGAGATGTCAACAGGCTCGCCACCTGTTTCATGGGTCAAAACGTAACCGGCGAATCGTGGGTGTTTGCATGTATGCTTGAATGCATGCATTTACCTCTGCCTACCCCTTCGGGGATTACAGGCGTGAAGTTACGTTTTTTTTTACGTTGATATACTTTTTGTTGTTGTCATTATTAATTTTCTGTAACCGATTAGGCGATGTAGTCGCTAAGCGACAAAGCCCTTTATGTTGTATGGTGTTAAGTTAAAAAAAAGTGTCTTTAAGTTTTGATACCCATTTATCATAGACGTTAACTGCCATTAGAAATTGCTCATCTTTTTAACGTACTTAGATAAATTATCATCGTTATCGTAATTTAAGCCTTTTTCAACTATTTCGATGTAGGCTTACTTCACTTTGGTATGTCTTGAACGGCATTCATCCAGTCTTTTATATCATTTCTCAACTCTATGGTCCACCGACTGGTCTATTATTCTACGGTCTCTTCATGGACTTTCAACACAAGTCTGATTAACGGGCAAATTAAGGATTTGCTGGTTTGACCGGCATTGTTTGGTGGACTGATTTTACTAGAGGAAGAATTTTAGCCCAATAGTGGGCGGTGGAGGTATCACATTGCTAGGCTTTAATTATGTATATATTACTAGCTCTGCCCGCGACTTCATCCTTGTAGAATTAAAAGACACCGCCTTATTCATAAACGTACATTAGATACGTTTTAGCTATAGAATGCTTTGTCTTTGTCAGTTGCATTGTCAAATGTGCAGGATAGAAAAAGACAAAGGGGAGATTAGCAACACTTTAGCTAAAATACGTTTATGAATAAGGGGGATAATATGTAGTTACTGGCTCTGGCCGTAAATTATTATAGAGTACTACAAGCGAGAGCTGGGTATGCAGGAAAGAGCATGAAAGTAAGTTGAACGCGGTCGAGATGAGATCTTTGCGCAAGATCTGCGGTGTATCACTCACCGATCGCGTTCGTAATGAAGATGTAAGAAAGAGACTTTGTGTGAATGATAGTATCGGTGTAAAAATGAAAAAAGGCATGCTCCGATGGTTCGGGCATATAGAAAGAATGTCGAATGAGCGAATGACTAAACAGATATACAATGCGAATGTGGATGGTTGCAGAGGCCCAGGAAGACCAAGGCTGACCTACCATGACCAAATAGGTCGAGTTCTGTCTGATGGTGGTGTCAAAAGTCTTAGGAATCGGCGTGCATGTATGAAGAGAATGATGAAAGTAGACGAGGCACGAGAGGTTTGTCAGAACCGGGATGTCTGGCGCTCTACACTCTCTGCCTACCCCGTTAGGGTCCTGGCGTGAAGATACATACATACTACAAGCAAAAATAATCTTACAGAACTACGAGGACGAAGTCGAAGGCACAGCTAGTACAATATAATTCACATACAAAATAAGCTCAAGTTGGTCCTTATTACATGAGCTATGTGTCAGTGAAAGTCCCGTCAAAATCGAGCGAGCCGTTTTCGAGATAACCTGGAACAAACAGACAGATAGACAGACGGACAAAAATTGTTGTCTTGGTGTATGTACCGTGTATACCTATATATATGCATTTAGTAAGAAGCCGTTATTTTTATATTACAAATAGACACTCCAATTTTATTTATTTGTTTGGAACAGAATCTGTTAATTCTCCATTATAAATTCGGAAATATAACTTCGTATTAAATCTCAGCAAAGGATAACTCCAAATTGCATTAGACACAAAATCTAACGAAGCGCGAATTTGTCCCCAGATATAATATATCTGTATAATAATTTGAAGATAACCCCGGATACCCTTTCGATGCAAGTTCGACCACAGAGCTCTTTGAGCCGTTTTTCCCTCACCACAGTGCATGCCTTGAATATTAAAGAAGTAAATGTTCAGACTAGGATATTGGTTGTGAGATCAAAGCAAATTACAGCAAAATTTTATTAACATATTATACTAGAAACCTGCTCAAAGAAAATAATGGGATGATTAGACCAAGACAGACTTTAATCACAAGGCCCGGAAAAGGGGATGTCGAAATTTTTGTAATGGCCAAATATATGTGTATAGTGATACGTACTGGACGAGTATTGTTAGATGCCCGAATCAGTGGCGATTTCTCTAAGATGGCGCGTATGGCGCCGCCATACCATACATTTTAAGCATTAAAATGTAAATAACCATATATTTACAACCTAATTACTGTATAATATACCTTATAAAATACTTATTGCATTTTACGAGCGCAGCGGTCTTCTATCACGAACGCAACTTGCGATTGACGTCGCGTTTGGTCGGCGCCGAACGCGGCCTAGGCGCGCGATGCGCTTCTGCCAGTGCATGCGGAGTCCATACAAAGTCGCAATCGCCTATCGCCTAGTATTACCCACTGAGTCTCACTGAGTTTGAAACGCGGGTCTGGCACTGGGAATGGCGCACTACATAACGATTTTTTTTTTCTTTCTATTATATTGATTTAATTGACTTTTTATTTAGTAATTAAACCCTAAAAGCGCGAATTTTTTTTTTTATAAAAATCAAAATGTCTAATTTTATGTAATTACTTTTTTGCGATTTCAAGGTTCCTTAATGAAAGACTGAAAGTTATTCAGATTGACCGTCTGAAGAAACAGTTTTTGGGTTTTGCGCACTTAACACTGCACCCTATATAACAAAAGCTGGAACCACCCCAAATATAAACACCAGGAATCGCCACTGGCCTGAATGTACCTATGCCAATAGTTTTACCTCATTTAAAGTATACCAGAATATAACTTGGCTCTCATAAGTAGCACAACTTCACTTTGTAAATTTCATACGTCCTCATTTTAGAAAATAATAAGTTTAAGTAATTAAAAACCACTCCAAATAAAGTCTTACCCCCTTATTCATAAACGTACATTAGATACGTTTCAGCTATAGAATGCGTTGTCTTTGTCAGTTACATTGTCAAATGTGCAGGATAGAAAAAGACAAAGGAGAGATTAGCTACACTTTAGCTAAAAATGCGTTTATTTATAAGGGGGATAGAGTATTGCAATCAGAACAATTTTATCAAGAGGAAGCGTGCCTGATAACATTTCCGTACGCCAAATTACAGATCACGTGGACAGAATGACAGAGCCCCGAGGAATTCGAAAATAGCTGTAAATCATGTGCATTGAAGTGATATTTGAAACCTAGTCTTCGGTTTCGGTGGCTCAGTGGTGGTAAAACACGAGCTCGATCTACTAGACCATACAAACGCGGTGCTGTTCGTATCGTTAATGACCCAGGACTCACTGACAGACTCCAACATTTAAGTCCACGTAGAGACATCGGGAGTTTCAATGATATGGTGCCATCAGCAGTGGTTTAGTAGTAGAAAAAGCAGCTCGATCAGTAAGTGCTAAAATTGAAAAATCTGGTTTTCATGTCTGGGCTACAATATCACTTATCATCAAACTACTAACAAACAAACAAACAAAAAAAAATGAACCGTATTTTTTATGTTATAAAGTGGCAAACAAGCATACAGTTTACAGTGATGGTAAGTAATAATTAGAGTATATACCTAAGCTTCCACATGATACTGGAGATTTCAATTTAGATGCGTTGCCACGCTTGAGGTCTAAGGTATTCTGCCTCTGTGTGGGAAATTACAGGGCCATAAATTATCACCTGACCTGAACACAATATAGTGCTGAACACTACCATTTAGCGGCAAGTATATTAGGTTATGAGGTGGTGCCCACCCCCGTGAGCTCGGTCATTGGAGCTCTACCAAATGTAGTTTGCTTCAATAGCTTACGGATTAAAGCTTACGGATCCCTAAACATCTATTTCAGTAAATATATATTAATTTACCTTCTTACTTAGAAAAAGAGTCCTTTATTAAATGAATCCAGTGCTACCGACGTTTTCTCAAGATTATCGAGTTCGTGTATAAGTTGACTCATTTCGTTTTACGGAGACATGATTTTAATTTCAAAAATCTTTCCTTCTTGTCGACTGTCATTATCTCTAACGATCCACCCTTTGGCCTTAGAGCCGTTAATTTTTACAATCAATTAAGTGTCTTTTCCTCATGTTCTATCGTTATATCACAAAAAAATTGATACTTTTTGCAAGATTAGATTTTGTGATGTAGGAAACTGTACATTAAAAAACCGGCCAAGTATGTGGACACGCGCAATGTAGGGTTCGGTTTTTTTCAAGTGCATTTAATAAGTTTATCAACGATTATTAATTAAAATGTATTAATTTTGATTAATTATTATTTCTTAAACTGTTGTTTCGGAATTATTCAGTGTACCTTATTGGAGTTTTTTGAAACGTATTTATTTTTGGACATTGAGAATTATAAATAAGGTACTTAATTATAATAAGATGCGTTTTTGCTTGAGTGCTCAGATTATAATAATAATTTTATCATGATCGTGAACAACTAACTGTACTCTAGTAGTAGCAGGCCACTGCTGTATGAAATCCTATATTTCGGGTTCTATTGGGATTTTATCATTTTCTGGAAGTTTCCCAGTGCATCGGAGTTTTATAATGTGCCCGGAGATGTCAACAGACTCACAGCTTACGTGGGCCAAAACGTTACACGTAAATGTATGCGCATGCATGCATTTACCTCTGTCTACTCCTTTGAAGATTACAGGCGTGAGGCGTTTTCTGATCGAATTAGCTAACACTGGAACATTACTATCAATATGATCATGATTATTTATCAAATATTTTAGATTTTTTTTCCAATTATCTTGAAGCATTAATTTTTGGGTTACTGAAATACATAAAATGACTTAAACTCTCGAGAGACATTAGCAGAAATATAAAAGGAAACAAAATTAAAACAGAATGGACCCATTTAGTAACCTTCTATAGACAGTATAAAAATGTTTCCACCAATTTAATTTTCAACGAAACCTTTAATGGTACCTCCGATTGCAACAAAAGGTAAAGGAAAGCGTTACCTATCACAATAGGGCGTTTTTGTGATAAGTAATGCTTTACTTCTCTGTGTAATAGAAGAACATTTTTATTGTTATAGCTTTAAAATCCTTAGAAAGAAATAATTTTAAATTTAGATATCATCATCATCATCATTTCGGCCAAAACACGTCCACTGCTGAACAAAGGCCTCCCCCAAAGAATGCCACTACGAACGGTCCCGGGCCGCCCTCATCCAGCGATTGCCTGCCACCTTCACCAGGTCGTCGGTCCACCTCGTGTGGGGCCTACTCTTTGTCTTCCGGTACTGCCACTCCAGAACTCTTCAGCCCCAACAGCCGTCAGTTCTGCGAGCTATGTGCCCTGCCCACTGCCACTTCAGTTTCGCTGTTCGGTGGGCTATGTTACTTTAGTTCTCATGCGGATCTCCTCATTTCTGATTCGATCTCGCACAGAAACTCCGAGCATAGCTCTCTCCATTGCTCCCTGAGTGAACTTGACTATATTATACCTGGGCACTGATAGTCCTATACCTAGGACTGTCAGTGCCCAGTCATGCGCATTTTAAAAAAACCGGTCATGTACATGTCGGGCCCCGCGTAGTGTAGAGTTCCGTAGTTTTTAGGTTTAATTAATGCAATGAAAAAAGTTATATTAGATTTGGTCGACTATTACTCGCAAACTAATGAGCCAACTTAAGTGTGATAATTTTCCTTTTAATTTCGTTATATGTTAGCTGCTATTGCCGACACGTTTGAATTTGTAACAACAACCGTGAACCGTGAAGGCCACTGGTGTAGATCACAAGTGATCTACTCGGTTGAGCACTACGGCCGCGGGTGGTTAGTGTGATGGGTGACCGCTAATGGCAAATTAAAATGCGCGTTTCCGTGCTTCGCAAGGCACGTTAAGCCGTCGATCCCGGTTGCTATCGATAGATAGCAGTCGTTAAGCCTTGTCGGAGGTCTTGAAAACATCCGACAACGGGTTGGCCACTACCCCGTATCTCCACCAATCCGCATTGGAGCAGCGTGGTGGAGTAAGCTCCAGGCCTCTCCCCAAAAAGAGGAGATACTCGTGCCCAGAAGTGGGACGTATAATGGGTTGCCATTATATTATTTATTGTTATAAGTCTTATTATGATAAGAACAGTTAATTCCAACGATATCCGACACTATATAGAAAACGAAAAATAAAAAAATTATCCCCGCGTTACATGTAGGGGAGGTACGCTAAATAATTTTATTTTCCATGGTTTTATTCTGCCACTTTATCGGCGTGATTAAGGTGTATACTTGTGTCTAATTATAAGCCTCTAGTACCAATAGTATTGCTGCGGATGGACAGACAGACAGATAGACAAACAGACGGACATGGTGAAACTGAAAGGGTTCTTTGTTTACTACGAAATCCTAAAAAGCGGTCGATAGGTGTCCTGCATGAAATGTGACACTCTGCTCGTGAACCTGAAGACATACAAGTCAGAACACCAAAGCATTTTAGAGAGCGGTTTTGACATTAACTTAAGGTCCTTTGTCCCCTGGATGGAGCAGAGGGCGTCCACAGTGGTTCTCCATCTCGATCGGTTTTGAGCCTTGCGCTTAATTTCGCTCCAATTTCTATGTGTTAAAAAGGGAATACCTCGAGTCGGCGTCGGGACATGACCACCCCATCGCCCACTAGCGGAAGAATTCCCTTCTGGTGGAGAGGAATTCTTCCGCTAGTGCAGTCAGTCTCACCGAACAATGGTTGTCAAACCATGGCGGTACAAGTACGTGGGATGGGCAGCAAGGTCCCGTGTAAAATTGCCGCCACTGTGATCACCAACCCGCATGCCAAGCGTGGCGATTATGGCATTTCTCCCCGAATGACACATAATCCGAAGCCTTTGTTCAACAGTGGACGTCTTTTGGCTGTAATGATGATGATGATGATAACCTTGGGTCTGGTTTTGAGTTCCACCCCCACGGAACCCATATCGCATGGGTCTATTAAAAACATTTGGTAAAAAAAATAAAACAGACAATATTCAGTTATTTACGAGAACCCACGTACACATCTTCCCCAATAAACTATTCGGCTCGGCATAAAATTTTTATTTAGAAATAAAATCACATCGGTGGTCACCTAAAATTAAACTCACTAGTCCAAATTTGGACCTTACCCTCAGCATTTCAGACACCAATTTCGTCTACTACTACCCCAATCATTGTACGGTACAGATAACAAAGGTTGGATTTGCATAGAAATAAACAAGGGATGATTTCGAACGATTTATGGATGCATTCAGAACGGGCTTTGTTTTCAGCAAACTAACTAATGACCGTGGATGCGTCTGTGACGATAACGGACCAGTTCGAATTTTGTAAACGTAATTTGGCCTCTGATTTATAACATTTGGTCTATATGTGGACGTTGTTAATGGGTCAAATACGTGCTGACAGTGGGATAGACGTGAAGCAAAGCTGATGGTCAGTTTGGCCTGATTTGAATCGTTGTGGGTTTTGGTCTATGCATTTTAAATTGGATCTGTAATTGCTGCGGATTCAGATCGTTACGGCAGATATTGTATTTCTATTAATTCTATTGCTGATGAAAAGGAGATGTTGCAAAAATGTATGGACCTCCGGCCATGTATTGTACACAATATCATTAAACAGGCAAAATCAATATAAAATCGTTTTTTACTGCATATTTTCACTTATTTAGCTTTGTTTACAGTTACAAAACATTATTTGCAGTTAGAATTGCAACTCAAAACTAACATGGCGAATATGGCGGGCATTTTGACATTTTCATTTTTTTAATTGTATTTTGATTATATAGTACTTGGAGAAAAAAGGAATATTTTCTAAATGCTATCAAAATCGATTGATCCCAAGTGTCGGCTGTATCGCGGCCATGTTTAACATAGTTGAATATGATAAAATCGTTTGAATTAAATGTGGTTGTAACTCTAAAATATATTCATGAATAAATTAATTGTATTTTTTTCGTATTCTTCTTTAATTTACCCATTTTTGGAGGACGTGTGCGAACCAGAGCCGAGCTCGCAACATCTCCTTTGTAATAGTTGGAGTTTAGTTAAATTTTATGTACGTATGTAAAAAAACGTAACTTCACGCCTGTAATCCCCGAAGGGGTAGGAAAACTACTGAACGGTTTTGAACTCGGTTTTCACAAGTGGATTACATATTATTATAATTAGAAGCGCTGTCAAAGCTTTGTTTTGTCAAAATCGGTTCAGGGATGGTTGATGGTAAAATAAGTTATGGTGAATTTAAAACTTACTTCAAGCACTGCTTCAAAACCTTAAAACAGTGGAATGTGGTTTACGTAAACATATTTAATTTAGACTAGATGCGTCCACGACTTCGTCCGCGTAGAATTTAATGAAATTATTGTTAAGTATTTAAGCGGACGAAGTCGTGGGCACAGTTAGTTACGTAATACCTACGTCGGTATACATAGTTACATTTACTAACAGAGCTGAAGAATTTCAGTACAGTTTCTTTGGCTAAGTTCCTCTCAAGGCCCATTGAATTAACTCACATTATCGTTCTCGCTCTCAATAATGTACTGTCAATGTCTTTGCACTTAAGTATCACATGCCCGACAAGGAAGTAAAGATGTTTGCGATCAAAGGCGAAATTGAGTACGTTATGTTGAAGGCTTCTTGTCGGTATTATGGTATCCTGTTCTATGTTTCTAGATGTTCTATAAGAAGAGTTGAAAGTTTAAGATAGGTATCGATGTAGATCTGTTACCAATCGTGAGGTTTATGTTTTAAGCTATTGCATAGCTTCTATCGCGGACCTTGAGCCGTAACAAAAATAACCTAACACCCCCCACTTCGACCGGCACAGTGGTGATACTTTTCAGTTTTGCCATCTATCGATAAATAGCAGAACTTTTAATGACTTTTTTTTAAATGTGACGCTTGTCTCTTTAGTTCAGCAACTCGCCTCTAGGGGGCATTGGTTGAATACTAAAAAAGTTGAATTAATATCGAATACAAACAAAATAAAAAAATACAGCATAAATAAAATCAATAAAGAATTATAATTACACGTTGATAAAAAATGTTACGCAATAGCTTTACCAGGGCAGTCTCCGAGTGCCACACGTCTTTTTTACCGATGTGTGGGACTGTATGTATGTATGTATCTTCACGCCAGGTCCCTAACGGGGTAGGCAGAGAGTGTAGAGCGCCAGACATCCCGGTTCTGACAAACCTCTCGTGCCTCGTCTACCTTCATCATTCTCTTCATACATGCACGCCGATTCCTAAGATTGGTGTGATGTGTGGGACTGGTTATTACTATATGACTGGATATGAACGATCTGAATCCTGCAATTTAGGAGGCAGCAGTCATCACTTAACATCAATGTGAACTGTATGCTTATTTACTTCTTTAATTACATTAAAAAAGGACGACATGTTTACGTCTTTAATCTCTTCTTAACGTCTTTTAACGTCTTTAATCTTGAAGCGCGCATAGCCCAGCGGCTGGTGTAGATCGTAAGCGATCTACTCGGTTAAGCACTACGGGCGCGGTCAGGTAGTGTAATGGGTGACCGCTAGTGGCAAATTAAATGCGCGTTTCCGTGCTTCGGATGGCACGTTAAGCTGTCGGTCCCGGTTGCTATCGATAGATAGCAGTCGTTAAACCTTGTCGGAGGCCTTATGGGTGGTTTGAAAAAAATATCCGACAGCTGGTTGGCCACTAACCCACCCACCTCCACCAATCCGCATTGGAGCAGCGTGGTGGAGTAAGCTCCAGGCCTCCCCCCAAAAAAGGGGAGAGACTCGAGCCCCGCAGTGGGATATATATGAAGGCTTTTTGTCAGTATTACATTTTACTTATGCTCTTTCCTTGTTATCGAGTATTTTGTAATTTATTACCTCGTGGGGGAAAAAAGTGGTAATTTATGTTGGTTTTTTAAATGTAATGTAAGTGGCAAACAAGCATGTAGTTCACATTAAGTGATGACTGCAGCCTATAGACATCGACACAGATACCAAGGTCAAAATGATGATCAGATGCGTTACCACTCCTGAGGCCTAATTAAAGGTGTTATGTTATGCCCCTGTGCCGGAAATTACAAGGCCATACGTTTCGTTCTATTAACGTAAAATAATTGTAATAGTTCTGTAGTGTTACATTTTTAATGTTATATTATTTACTGGTGGTAGAGCTCCTGTGCCGGAAATTACAAGACCTTACATTATCACCTGACCGGAACACGATATTGAACACTACCATTTAGCGGCAAGTAAATTAGGTAATGCGGTGGTGCCTACGCCCGTGAGCTCCGTCACTAGAGCTCCACCACCGGTGGTAGTAATATATTCCTTACAGATAGAAGAAACAGGTCTGAAAAAGCTTACGAGCTTTTCTTAGACCTGCAGCATAATAAAAAAATCCATAAACCAATAATATTTAATTTCTAATTGAGCTCAAATATAAACCTACTTTACTCAACCAACTAAAAGTAAAAGACAGTGGCATTGTAGCAACTTGACAGCTGAACGGTTGATCGGACATGGTAGCACCGTTTTCATAATTAAATATTACCTGATTGACGTTTCATTGACACTACGAGCATGAAAAAATTGAATTCAACGAGGGGAAGTAATTAATCTTTGATTAAAAACTCGACCGTCAGATATTTGGGTTCGTAGAGCAACACAGGCCACCGGCCGCGGCGGACCGGAGGGGAGTAGCCATAGCGTTTATTATAGAAGCAAACCACTCTGTCATTTTTTGCGCGAGGAAATACGTGTGACACACACATACTAGAAAAATCGTCAATTACTACGAAACTCACATTATGGTACAACTCCGTACAACATTAAGTTTTACTTTAAGTATATTTTTCACATGTAAAAAAATCAACTCAATGAAAACATCCGACAACGGGTTGACCACTAACCCGTATCTACACCAACCCGCATTGGAGCAGCGTGGTGGAGTAAACTCCAGCCAAAATTTTAAAAAGAGAGACACTCGTTCTCCTCAGTGTCGTATCGAAGGTTGTTGCCATGCCATTTTTCTTACTAATAGTCTCATGTTCTGGTTTTGACGTAAAAATGACATTTAGTGAGCACAATATGAATTTCTACAATCTCCAATTGTGCTATTGTGAAATCAGTTGAAAAAAAGCAATCTGTCGAAGTCGAAGTTTTACAAGCCTGACTAAAATGATTTTTAAAATCAACCCGACGTTTCGGTCGCTTTTCAGCTTCCGTGGTCCCGGGCAGACTGAGGTGACATTTGTCTGACAGAAGTTTGAAAAATTATATGTAGCTACCTCCATCGATTTCGTAAACGCCTTGCGTAGCGTTCAGGATTAACACAATAATTACTTATGGTAATTTAATATACGCGAGATAAATCCGTAAAAATAGTTTTATTTCAATGAGTGTAGCTCGCGAAAACCTAAGAACATATCAAGCCTGACTATTCGTCTTTTCGTGGGTATACAAAAAAAAATACATATAAATTTCAGATGTTACGATGATAAGTTTTTTTAGACTTTATCATCCGCTCTGTTTAGTACTGATTTCAGACCTTATCATGTTAATAGAAGCAATGCATTTCTTGAATCAAAACTGAAATGGTCCGTAACTCTCGGCGGTACTCAATGAATTAATCTGCCGCCCAGAGGTACAAAGTTAGGGTTACAAATTCCTCTTAATTACACGGGTCTCATGAAACCTGACCTTTAACTTTTTCATTTGGTTCTTTTCGTTTTAATGAAGGTATCCGTAATTATATTCGAGAATCTCCTTTTTTTTTCGCGAAATCCGTTTTTATGAGTACTCCATTGGGGTTGAATATTTTATTGGTTTGTTCGCGGACGGAATTAATTTGCTTTTTAAAATCGGTTGATCTACTTAAGAATGGAGTTCTGTCTTTTTGGACATCTACTTAAGACTGGGTTAGCTTTTTTTCGGTCAACTTTTAATCTTTAAAGTAATTTATGAGATTCCGTTCGGTGTAGGTTTAATTTATGTAAATTAAAATGAAGTGTTCGTTGCTGGAAAATATTAAATCCAACAAAACGTTATGCTTGTTTATAATAATAATAACATGAACCCATTATACGTCCCACTGCTGGGCACGAGTCTCTCCCCTTTTTGGGAGGAGGCCATGCTTATTTGGTTACATTCTATTCGACTTTTCCCAATAATACGTAACTTCACGCCTATAATCCCCGAAGGGGTAGGCAGAGGTAAATGCATGCATTGAAGCATACATGCAAACACCTACGATTCACCGGTTACGTTTTTGACCCATGCAACAGGTGCGAGCCTGTTGACATCTCCGGGTACATTAATAAACTTCGAGGTACTGGGAAATTTCCAGGAAATGGAAAAATCCCAATAGAACCAGAGATAAAGGCCTTTACACCATTATCTCTGATAACCCCCTACCCGGGAATCGAACCTAGGACCTCAGCGTTGTAGTAGTGGCCTGTTACCACTAGGCTACCGAGTCAGTTACTGGACTATATTGTATGAAATACACGTCAAATATATTAAAGACTGGCAACCTGCCCTGGCTTCGCGCGGGTGCATTGTAAGAAAGAAAGAAATAAAAATATTAGGATAGGCCGTTCCACGATTAAAATAAACAAAAAATAAAAGAACATTTAATTTCAGGATAAAATATTGACAAATAGGAAAAAAAAGAAGAAAAACAAAAATATATATGGAACAAATTGTCCAAAAAGGACCCCATCAAGGACCTCAGCATTGTGCCGGTATTCTGTTGGGATCTTACATTGTGACACCACGGTACACATTTCTGGTGGAAAAGCACCCTAAATCCGTGATGTCAACGCTAGTTTAGAATGTATCGCAAGTAACACCGGACGAAGTTGCTTTCCCACAAGTATGGTAAATCACATTAAGGCGATGTACGTAGAAAGCGTCTCCAGCAAAATGTTCCTTGTTGAGCGTAAAGTTGGTGTCGTATTACTCACGCGGCTCGAATTTATAAACGAGGTATGTACTATAATGGCGTAGTGTTATTTTACTCCAGTGTGGATATATCCAGCAACAATATTAGATGCAACAAAGTCCATGGGGACGTTGTTTGGATTATTTATCTGATATACCTTTGTTTTTGGGGTTAACACCTTAAGAAACGAGTACGGACAAGTTATGAGGAGTAAAATCAAGTGAAACAAGTAAGCTGAGGCGTGAGACGTTCATAATTCTTTGTACTGGTGGTAGAGCTCCAGTGACGGAGCTCGCGGGCGTAGGCACCACCGCATTACCTAATATACTTGCCGCTAAATGGTAGTGTTCAGCACTATAGTGTTTCGGTCAGGTGGTAATGTACGGCCCTGTAATTTCAGGCACAGAGGCCATAACACCTTAGGCCTCAGGAGTGGCAGCGCATCTGCATTTTGACCTCTGGTCATTGTGTGGGTGTCTATAGGCTGCAGTCATCACTTAACATCAATGTGAACTGCATGCTTGTTTGCCACTTTTATTACATAAAAAAAATAAAAAAATAAATAATAATATTATATCGATACTTCTGAACTCAAAGGTCGTAAAGGACAAAAAACCACTTTTCAGCAGAAGAAAAACCTTTTTTTTTTTTTATTTCATGTCTATAACCTCTTTGTTTATTGAGCTATTAAGATGATTCTCAGGAAGATTTTTTTTTGATTTGACAGTATTTTCAGAAGAAACAATAGCACTGATAGTCCGGTATTGGTCAAAACTTGATCAAAACGACCACTACTTGAGCATTTATGTTTTCTTTACAATCCAAAGGTTGACTGAGAATGCTATATAGCATTAAGTCCGCCTCATGTAACAATTTTCTCGTGCACATGGAAGAATAAGTAAATCTATACATTATTTTAATATTATAAAGCTGAAGAGTTTGTTTGTTTGTTTGTTTGAACGCGCTAATCTCAGGAACTACTGGTCCAATTCTTTCAATGTTAGATAGCATATATATCGAGCCATGTATTGAGGAAGGCTCAAGGCTTTATAACATCACGCTAAGACGAATAGGAGAGGGTAGGTAACATTTTTTACTGGTGGTAGAGCTCCAGTGACGGAGCTTGTGGGCATAGGCACCACCGCATTACCAAATATACTTGCCGCTAAATAGTAGTGTTCAGCACTATTGTGTTCCGGTCAGGTGGTAATGTACGGCCCTGTAATTTTCGGCACAGAGGCATAACACCTAATGCCTCAGGAGTGGCAGCGCATCTGCATTTTGGCCTCTGGACGCCTCTGGTCATTGTGTGGGTGTCCATAGGCTGCAGTCATCACTTAACATCAATGTGAACTGCACGCTTGTTTGCCACTTTTATAACATAAAAAAAAAATTGCACCCGCGCAAAGCCGGGGCGGTCCGCTAGTAAATAAATAAAATGGTCGACAAACGTCTCATAGGTAATTTTCGAAAGAGATAACGCTCTATAGATCCGAAATAATCCGAAGTCTCCTTCCATAGGTCGATATGCAATATTTCTCCTTTGATGCTGTACATCTGCATAGTCATGTGTAGGTATGAGTTTTTTTTTTCTCTCCCTTCTATAATTAAACAAGAGGAGTAAGTAATGTTGTGGATGACTTGACAGTTGTCTTCGCTACGGTTTACAGGCGACTTAAGTCAATATCAAGATGAAAAGTGAGTATAGAGTGGGTTAGGTATGTAATTTGAGTTTAGTTATTTAGGTACGTACGTACGAACGTAACTTCACGCCTGTAATCCCCGAAGGGGTAGGCAGAGGTAAATGCATGCATTCAAGCATACATGCAAACACCCACGATTCGCCGGTTACGTTTTCGCCCATGTAACAGGCGGCGAACCTGTTGCCATCTCCGGGCACATTGCCAAACTCCGAGGTTACTGGGAAACTTCCAGAAAATGGAAAAATCCCTATAGCACCAGAGTTATAGGATTTTTAATCGTTATCTCTGATAGTCACCGACCCGGGAATCGAACCCAGGACCCCCAGCCTAGTAGTATTGGCCTGCTACTACTACGCTACTGAGGCAGTTATTATTTAGGTATGAGAGTGAATAGTTTAATGATACCGTGGTGCCTGTTAATGATGGGGGAGGTTGCTGACAGAGATGTATGGTACAGCTATTAAATAGGAAGACATAGTTATTCGAGTGTTCGGGTACTTTGGAGGTGTGGGACTGTGAGCATGTTGCATAAGAGAGTAATTTTAACCAACATTAGAAATGGAGGTAATGTTATTGGTTTGTTCTCTGTTGAATAGTTCGGTATCCTAAAACGGGTAGAAAAATAGTTCAAATTCATAAATAACAATTTTGAACCAGAATCTTAACTCAAACTCAAACTCAAAAATTCATTTAATCACTTGGAAATAATAGAATTTGCTTGTGATAGGTCAAATTACAAATATATGAATTCGGTAAAAAAAATTAAAGCGAATAACAACTGATACGTTGATTAATATGTCAAAGTAAACGATATAAATAAATAATGGTCCAAAAATACTTAATAATAAAAATAGGTATCAACAGAATGTTCCATACTCTCTTTTACAAACGGCAAGATAAGACCAATAAAAAAATAGAAGTTAAAGTACAAAATTCTTTTCAATTTTTTGGCATAACTAGGTATATAGTTGTATACCTATATTTTATACTTAATGGATTTTCTTTTATTTTTTTTATTTGTTTCTCCTGTGTTTTGGTAAGATGGGAATAGCATGGCTCCGTAACTTCTGATATTTAAAAACATAGTAAATACCAAGCATTCTTTCTTATCATAATAATTATTGCTGCTTAGGGATTTGGTAGCTTAGTAGTATAGCGACCGGCTGGAATAGTTATCCTGAGGTCACAGGTTCTATCATTCAGTACTTTTTTTTCCTTCCGTTCTTTCTAAAATCTATTAATTTATATGCGATTTTTAATTGAGTGAAGTCTAAATTGTTGTCATAACAAAAGAAAAACTCAAATAACATCCAAAAAATAAAGAAATAAAAGAGTATAATTATCTAATTGCATTCCCTAAGGAAAATTACATATTACCAAACCAAAGATGTTATAAGAAATAGACCGACAATATATACGCTAGGCCGCAAGCCGTAAGGTGTGCCATTATTTCCGTTCAGATAGCCAATATCTAGACACGCAAATGAATGTCATTTGGCCGCGAAGTTTAATGAAAACAAACCGTTCAAAATAGCAAATATTTGGTAATAAAAAATGTTATTATGTTAAATCAAACAATTAAACAATATTGTATCTCAATTTCAATCCGGTTTTTGGGCTGGCTACAGCACCGCCACTGCTTTACTTAAAGTAACGGAGGATATTAGGAGTGGCAAGGAGGATCATTCTTTCTCCCCTGCTGTTCTCGGTTTTCATAAACATTATTTCGGATGTGTTGGACTGCCCTTACCATTTTTATGCAGATGACTTGCAATTGTATAGCCAATCAGACGTAGGAAACATCAATAGTGCTATAGACAGGATTAACTTTAACCTAATGCTACCATAAAAGCAATGCAATAGATATGAAGGAAAGATTTGACAAATCGGGCAGGGCTTCAGTAGCTCAATTGGAAGAGCGGCTGGACTAGATTCCCAGTAGGTCGCGAGTTCGAGCCTCGCCTGAAGTCAAATTTTTCTTTCATTTCTTTAAAAATAAAAATATATTTCACAAGCATGTGTTAATGCGAAATAATATAAAACAATTATTAAGGGTAAAAGCGACTTCTTTACGATATTCAATAAACTGAAAAGTCTATTATATCGGTTGCCTAACTAGCATAGTTGGTAATAGATGGCGCTACTGCTACCATAAAAGCAATGCAATAGATATGAAGGAAAGATTTGACAAATCGGGCAGGGCTTCAGTAGCTCAATTGGAAGAGCGGCTGGACTAGATTCCCAGTAGGTCGCGAGTTCGAGCCTCGCCTGAAGTCAAATTTTTCTTTCCATTTTTCTTTAAAAATAAAATATATTTCACAAGCATGTGTTAATGCGAAATAATATAAAACAACTTTAACCTTGATACAATTAGTTCTTGGTCTCACAAATATGGCATCCAAGTTAATCCAAATAAGTGCCAAGCTATCATACTTGGTAGTTCACGACAGTTAAGTAAATTAAATCATAGTGCTATTACTCCGGTCACGTATGAGAGTCAAATAATAACTTTTTCTTCAGCCGTCAAGGATCTGGGCTTACACATTGATGCGACCCTAAGCTGGAGAGTTCATATCAGTGAGGTGAGCCGAGCTATGTATGGCTCTCTACACTCCCTCAACCGACTTAGGAATTTCTTGCCAATTGAAACTAAGATTCGTCTTGTTCAAGCTCTCATTTTTCCCATCATTGATTATACTGATGTGTGTTATCCTGATCTAAATGAAATTTTATTGGACAAACTTGATCGATTTATTAATAACTCAATCCGTTTTATTTTTTGTCTCCGCAAGTTTGACCATGTTTCGTCCTTTAGAACAAAACTTCATTGGCTTCCTGTTCGACAGCGAAGACAAGCACGGCTTCTTAACAAACTTTTTCTATTCTTACCGATCCTATATCTCCTTTTTATTTAAAATGCAAATTTCAATATATTTCGTTTTCTCATTCACTGCAATTGCGCTCTAATGATTCTGATATTCTTTCTATACCACTTCACAGTTCCAGCTTTGTGTCCAGTTCATTTCTTGTCCAAGTAGTCCGTTTGTGGAATGCTCTTCCAGAGGATATACGTAAGCTCACTTCAAAAATAACGTTCAAAAAAAGTGTTTAGAAATATTATCGAACGTAAATTTTTTACAAAGTCATTATCAATATTTAAATACATATTTATTGTAATTTACATATTTATTTATAGAGATTATTTTGTAGGTATATGTATTATTTTACGTGTGTACGTATATTCTTAGATCTATGTAAGTATGACAGTATTATTAGTGTAAAAACTTTTGTTTCATTATAAGCATCTCTATTTTTGTTTAGTTTTTATTTTTAATTTTTACTAATGCCGCTCACCATTTTCTTTTCCTTACTACCGATGGTTGACTGGTAGAGAATGCTTTTAGCGTTAAGTCCTCCATTTGTTCCAATATTTATATTGTGGCAATAAAGAATAAATAAAAAAATAAATAAAGTAAAGTAAGTAAAGTAAAAAAACGTTTAATTTTCCTTCACAAATTTTAGGCTTATAGGTACTTATTGCTAATACAGTACTTGTGCACTTCGATCCTATTTTTGTGAGGGACTGGTGCCTGAAATAGGTTTCTAAATGAAATCTGTGCTACAGGTCGCCAGGCCCCTCCCGCAGACAGTTCTCAATTTACAGCAAGACACAGTAAAAGAAAAAGAAAAAAGAAGAAAAAAAAAAAAAACACTGCCTAATAAACAAATCACATAGTCTTTGTTTGCTTCAGAATAATTTATTTCCTTACAAAAAAGCGTTAAAGTAAATGTCATAGTAAAAATACGTGTGGTTGGTCTATTCTGCATAATGTCTTTGAGACCAATTAACGTGAGTGCTTCCGCTTATCCCCTTAAAAAAATATCTTCACCATGTCTCACAGCACAGGAAATAAATCCGCTCCGTTTGGTGTTCATCTCATTGTGTTAAAAACCCCATCTAGTGGCACCATAATTAAGTAACAAAAGCTAAATAATTATGCAAGGAACGAAACAATCTAGCGAGCGAGGTCGTGAGTAGTTAGAAATGGAAGTGGCATGAGGTTTTTCTTATATAACGAAAATGACAAACAAACATGCAGTTCATATGGATTGTAAGTGATGTTTGCAGCTTAGAGACATCTACACAAAAATCGGAGGTCAAATTGCAGATGCGTTGTCATCCCTGAGACCTTAGGGCGTCCACACAAAACTGCGATGCAATGCGATCCGCGCCGAGACTTGCGATGCGAATTACTGTGACGCGATTCAGATGACCATACTTTCAAGATGTCGGACGAAATCGCATCGCAGCAATTCGCATCGCAGGTTTCTTCGTAGGCGTCACAGAGCAACACCGGAGGGGAAGGGGGTAGCCATATGCGGGCTTTTCCCTCTGTCAAAGTACAAGTCCAAATGGGCCTAGATGTTGAAATGTTTCTGTATTTTGTTAAAGTTAAGGTGTGAGTTTCGTAATAATAGACGATTTTTGTAGTGTGCGTGTGTGTCGCAAGTATCTTCCCCCGCAAAAATGACAGACTGTTTTGCATTAGGTAATGCGGTGGTGCCTACGCCCGCGAGTTCCGTCACTGGGGCTCTACCACCAGTTAAAATTCTTAATACGATAGTTCTGAACATTACCATTTGGTGGCAGATATACAAGATAATGCAGTAGTGTCTTCGCCCTTGAGTCCCTACACTCGGAATTCCACCAGTAAAACAATCACAATAAACAGTTTATACAATCGCTCATAGTTTCTACATAACCGCCCGTCTTTTGGGAAATTTGTTTCGCCTTGATTTATTACCCGGACTGGCCGTTTCGTAGTTGATTTCCCTAAACGGGTAAAAATATGTAAAAACGATGTTCAGGAAGAAATCTCACCTAGAAATGGGAAAATTCAATAAAAAATAAAGTGTTTAAGGTATTTGTATCTACACATTTCAGATACAGATGAGTTACCACTCCTGTGGCCTAAGCTGTTATACCTCTGTGCCGGAAATTACAGTGCCGTACATTACCACCTGACAGGAAGACGATAGTGCAGAACACTACCATTTAGCGGCAAGTATATTAGTTAATATGGTGGTGCCTACGCCCGCGAGCTCCATCACCGGAGCTCTACCACCAGATAAAAATTGACATGATGACAATTGACACTTTTTTCGAGTTGTGACGTGACAGGTCACCCCTATTGCCTTGCTAGGGTTAACTAAGCACCGAATCTGAATTTGTTTGTCCTTTCTATTTTCATATAATCTCTCTCCTGTTAGAACTGTAAACATAATTATACTTCTACTGCATTACTTCTAAAAAAAGTCAGGGTTAAATAAGCTGCGAAATAGATTACGACAAAATGTAAAAACATACATAAAATATTTATTCACTACTCAAAGGTTGACTGCATGTACGCAATTGTGCAAGAAAGAATAAATAAATAAAATGTAACCTGTCGTATCCAGCGTCCATAATTCCATGTTCGTGCTATTTTGCTAGTGACAACGTCGACCGCGGGTTAATTCCATTAAAAGATTAACAGACCGCGCGAACGCTGCGAGATCGGGCTGAAATTGTGATTATAGTGATGAGAGAGAGCGATTATGTCCCGGTTTATCTAAGGGTATTTTAGACCAAGTTTAATTTAGCTGCATTTTCGTGCTCTTGGGTGTATGTGGCAGCTTAAGTGTTTTGAGCTGATGTTATTTTAATGGCTGAGTTTCAATGGTCCTCAATTAATACCCCTCTTGAGTTTTATGTCTTAAATAACAGTATTCCTTTACTGTGTGCTGCTTAACGGTAGAAGGTTTCAGTTGAAAGTATTAAGTATACTGCGACATGCTACAAGCCTTGCCAGTTTCTATTATTTTATGCAGTTCGCCTTCTTTTCATTGTACTAAATATATAAAAATTGTGTTGTTCCTATACCTTTTCTTATGTAATGGAAGTGGTAAATAAAAATACAGCTCACATCGATGTTAGGTGATGACTGCAGCCTATAGACACCCACACAAAGACCAAGGTCAAAATGCAGATGCGTTACCACTCCTGAGGTCTATCGTGTTATGCCTCTGTGCTGAAATAACAGGGCCGTACGTTACCATCTGACCGGAACACGATAGTGCTGAACACTACCATTTAGCGGCAAGTATATTAGGTAATGCGGTGGTGCCTACGCCCGCGAGCTCCGTCACTTAAGCTCTACCACCAGTAGACCTATAAGAACGAAAAAAATATAATTACATAAGTAATATAATCCTGTCCTCCATTAAAAATATAAGATATTCTTTATACGAATAAAGAATAATAATAACGACAACCCTTGATACGTCCCACTGCTGGGCACGAATCTCTCCCCTTCTCGGGACGAGGTACGGAGCTTACTCCACCATGCTGCTCCCATGCGGGTTGGTGGAGATAAGGGTTAGTGGCTCGTTGTCGGATGTTTTTAAATTAAACCGTCCATAAGGCCTCCGACAAGGTTGAACGACTGCTATCTGTCGATAACAACCAGGACCGACGGCATATCGTGCCTACTACGTAACTACATTTATTTGCCACTAGCTGTGCCCGCGACTTCGCCTGCGTGAGAATTTATGATTGTTCAGTATCTACCCGGACGAAATCGTGGGCGCAGTATAAAAGTAGCCTAAGTTACTCCTTATTACATCAGCTATCTGCCAGTGAAAGTCCCCTCAAAATCGGTCCAGCCGTTCCCAAGATTAGCCCGCCTAACAGACAGACAGGCAGACAGACGTCTGTCTGTCTGACAGACAGACAAAGATTGTAAAAAAATGTTGTTTTGGTGTAGGTATGTACCGTGTATACATCCATTTGTATTTAGTAAAAAGCGGTTATTTTTATATTACAAACAGACACTCCAATTTTATTTGTTTGTATAGGGTTTGTTAGATATATAGATTTGTTTATCAATAACATGAAATTAATAGCTACCACCTTTTATATACCTCCATGATGGTTTGAATGAACACAATTGGTTTGGAAACATTGTACACCCGCAGGCTAGAAGTGTAAAATGAAAATACACTTCAAATGTTACACATGATCCTGCGGCCTGCGGGCGCTGACCGAATGCTTTGCGTTCAGAAACAAGGTTCTATGACAAAGTAATAGGAGGCAGTTTGAAATCTATTTGAGTGACGTTTTCGTAGGTTTTCGCGAGCTTCATACATTGTAGAAATTAAACTTGCGGATTTTTTCGCGTATACAACACTTCCAAACTTCTTCTTACACCCGACGTTTCGGTGGTCACGGGCAGACTGCCCGGGACCACTCCTCTGGGAGTGTTGTATACGCGAGAAAATCCGCAAGGTTAATTTCTATAATCTATTTTAGTGCTTAACCCACTTATTCATAAGCATATTTTAGCTGACAAAGACAAAGCATTGTATAGCTAAAACGTATCTAATGTACGTTTATGAATAAGGGGGTTAGTTTTTATGCTTTGGCAGTTAAACTATAATAAAGCTGGGCTATAGGTGGTTTTTACTGGTGGTAGAGCTCTAGTGACGGAGCTCGCGGGTGTAGGCACCACCGCATTACCTCACATACTTGCCGCTAAATGGTAGTGTTCAGCACTATCGTGTTCCGGCCAGGTGGTGATGTACGGCTCTGTAATTTCCGGCACAGAGGCATAACACCTTAGGCCTCAGGAGTGGTAACGGATCAACTGTTACAATTTTTGTCTGTCTATATGTGCCCGCTAACCTTGGGAACGGCTGGACCGATTTTGACGGGACGTTCACTGGCAGATAGCTTATGTAATAAAGAGTAACTTAGGCTACTTTTATACTAGCTCCGCCCACGACTTCATCCGGGTAGATACTGAACAATCATACATTTTCACGCGGATGAAGTCGCGGGGACAGCTAGTTACAAATATAATGCGAAATCGCTTTACTTACTAACACTAAGCGCTGGACAGCAACTTAGAAATCGCCGCTAACTTCATTGTGTCTAAACTGTATAGTTTTCTTAACAGTGTCATAGTGCCAGATTAAATTTGCAACACTCCTTGGCTTAGTGTTTAGTTGCAGCCAATTACATTCATCTGTTGAGTCATGTTCTATCAGGGATCTGGCTGATTGGTCACACAGGCACCTGTGTCATTATAATAAAAGCTACATTTGATTGAATTTGGATATCTAGAGAGGTCTCTGACGACGCCTGACTCTATCGATATTCCTTAAATGTAGGTTGGGGAAAAAGTTTCTTCGCATTTTTTAAGATAATTCAAACCATTTTTTAATATAGTTTATTTAAATTTAACTAAAGTACGTATGTACCATTTTGTTCGATAACCTTTTGCCATCTTGTAGGTAGGGACATGATCCCTATGCTATAAAAATTTTGGGACTTCTCATCAAAATACCGCGACAAGTGGATTTGGCAGTCCTCTCGTGATGTTAACCTAACATTGCATAAAGAATGCTGAAGAGACCGAAACAGGTGGAAATCTGAAGGTGCAAGCTCAGGACTATACGGCGGATGCATTAACACCTCCCAGCCAAACTCTCTTAATTTTTGCTGAGTGGCTATAGATGTGTGAGGTCTAGCGTTATCATGATGAAACACCACACCCCTTCGGTTGATCAATTCCGGCCGCTTTCTCTCAACTTCTTGCTTTAATCTCATCAGTTGTTCGCAGTAGAGTTCAGAATCGATAGTCCTGCCTGGTGGTAATAGCTCGTAATGAATAATGCCCTTCCAATCCCACCACACACACAACATCACCTTATTGCGAGTTAACCCGGGTTTCGCCACAGTCTGTGAAGCCTGACCGGCCTTTAACCACGACTTTTTTCGCACGTTCTTGTCGTACGTGATCCACTTTTCATCACCAGTTATCAGCTTCTTCAAAAATGATTCGGTTTCATTACGTCGTAATAAAGAATCACAAATGAGTACACGGTTCATTAGGTTTCATTCAGTGAGCTCGTGAGGTACCCAAATATCGAGCTTTTTTTTGTACCCAGCTTTTTTCAAATGCACCAAAACTGTTTTGTGATCAATTCTCAGTTCTTCAGCTACGTCGTTACTACTGATATGTCGATCTTGCTCCACTTTTTCAAAAATGGCATCCATTTTATCCGTAATAGGGCGACCAGAGCGAGGTGCATCTTTGACATCAAAATTTCCGTGCTACTATCGTGCTCCGGTCAGGTAGTTATGTACGGCCCTGTAATTTCTGGCACAGAGTCATAACACCTTAGGCCTCAGGAATGGTAACGCATCTGCATTTTTACCTAGGTCTTTCTGTAAATGTCTATGGGCTGTAGTCATCACTCAAACAATGCAACACTTGCTCCAATGCCCGCTCTGCGGGGCTCTGCCCCAGTTCTTGCACGTTGGAGGACCTAAGGACCGCAAATAATGCAGCAATTACTGTGGCAAAATACTGGGCCGATAAAATTTAAATGAATTTAAGTCAAACCGCTGACACGAGAAGAAGAAGAAGTCATCACTTAACATCAATGTGAACTGCATGCCTGTTTGTCACTTCCATTACATAAAAAAGATATATATCCAGTTGAAATATCCGTATATAAAAAACTCTTCAATAAACTCTGAGCACCTTTTTAACTGCAATTTCTTAATAAGCTAGCGACGGTTAAAACACGCCGTCAATTGATTTTGATGCCAAGTTTTTCATAATATCAGACGAGGAAAATGAAATTTTCCTTGCGAGACCTATCCGGTTTTATGTAATTAAATTAAGCGGTGATCTTCGATATTATCGTTTTTCTCTGAAACATGATACCTTATCTCAAATATCACTTATTTTTGAAGATGTTGTGTCTACCTCAATAGCGTAGTGGTAGCAGCAGTAAACCTGGGTTTTAGTCCCGGGTCGGGTACTATCAGAGGTTTAGAATACTTTATCTCTGGTTCTATTGGGACTTTTCCATTTTCTGGAAGTTTCTCAGTACCTCGGCGTTTGGTAATGTGTCCGGAGATGTCAACAGGCTTGCCACCTCTTCACGCCTGTAATCCTTGAAGGTGTAGGCATAGGTAAATGCATACATTCAAGCATACATGCAAATACCCACGGTTTGCCGGTTCCGTTTTGGCTCATGTAACAGGTGGCGAGCTTGTTGACATCTCTGGGCACATTAACATACTTCGAGGTACTGGGAAATTTCTAGAAAATGGAAAAACCCAATAGAACCAGTGATAAAGGATTTTACACCATTATCTCTAATAACCCCCGACCCGGGATTCGAACCCAGGACCTCAGCGTAGTAGTAGTGGCCTGCTCCCACTAGGCTACCGAGGCAGTTACTGTATTGATCCAACAAATATGCATAAACCCTGTAATGCTGCAATATTTAACATGCCCCACTTCTGACAGTATGCCTCTGATGCCCAGAATGTAATATCCACACATGACTAGACAATGAAAGATCGTATCAATAGGGAATCAATTGATCACTATTCAATATTAATTTCACTTGATACGGCTTGTGAGGCTTACCCAGAATAATTGTAATTGGTAATTGGAACTTAGAATCATTGGAAAAAATTCCAGTGAATGGATTTGAATCTTTTTTTAACATTTTTACTTACTTCAATAAAATATCTGTTTCTTACTGGTGGTAGAGCTCCTGTGACGGAGCTCGCGGGCATAGGCACCACTGCAGTACCTAATATACGTGCCAATAAATGGTAGTGTTCAGCACTATCGTGTTCCGGTCAGGTGGTAATGTACGGCCCTGTTATTTCTGACACAGAGACACAACACCTTAGGCCTCAGGAGTGATAACGTATCTGCATTTTGACCTTGGTATTTGTGTAAATGTCTAATGTGTAAAATGATGACTGCAGCCTATAGCTGCAGTCATCATTTAACATCAATGTGAACTGCATGCTTGTTTGGCACTGCGCCATCTCTACCACTTCAGCCTCCGCCCTCCGCCGGAGCTCCTTCTGTTTCTGAGCAATGAGCTCCGCCTTCGCCTTGGCGAGACCCACATAAATGACACAAAAATATCCCAAGTTTTTGGTGGCAATTTATTAATGAATTGGTAGATTGAATGGTAGATACTGACATTGCGAGGCAAGTGTTTACTAGAGGATTTTTTGTATGGGAGCGTGTGCGCGCAGTGTATCCCTCGAAATGTCGGTACCTGCCTTAGTATAATTTTAGGTGAAAAGCAAGCACAGATAACCTCCAACAGATACCGCATTCAGGGTAACCAACGCTCACAACACATTAGTGCATTTTTCTAGCAAAGAACGCAATGCTCGAAATCGCGTCGCTGCCTGACAGCCAATCACAGCGCTTTAGTTACGTCTCCCGCAACCCTCGCGTACCTCAAAGAACGGTGAACACGGATCCGAACAAATATTCACTTGCGGTATCTATTTGTCTCTTTCGTAGGCTCGATGAGCAATATTTCTTGCTTGCTACAGTAATTTGTAGTATAAGTCAATGGTTACGAAATGAAAGCACACCTCAATTTATTTACATTATTAATACATCCCCCGTGATCGCACTCGTATCAATAGATAACCGATCACTAACCATTTGTCCTGCTAATAATACTTCAGGTTCGGGTTGACATTGACAAATGAAGAGCCACACGCTTGATGCCGGCAAGTCGATTCGCAATATTTTTGTGACGGGTGACACTATCAGAACCTCGTGAACGTGTTTTATCAACAAGTAATTATATTAAGGTGAATTCTTCCGCTAGTGCAGTGAGTCAACTGAACAGTGGCGGTCAAACTGGAATGCCAAATTAGGCCAATTTGTGAAGCGCGCATGGCCCCGCGGCTGTTGTAGATCCTAAGCGATCTACTCGGTTAAGCGATACGGGCGCGAGTGGCAAATTAAAAATGTGCGCTTCCGTGCACGTTAAACCGTCGGTCCGCAACTGCATCTATCGAAAGCAACCGTGCTTTCGATAGATGCAGTCGTTAAACCTTGTCGGAGGCCTTATAGGCGGTATGAAAACATCCGACAGCGGGTTGGCCACTAACCCGTGTCTCCAGTCTCCACTAACCTGCATTGGTGCAGCGTGGTGGAGTAAGCTCCAGGCCTCCCCCCAAAAAGGGGAGAGACTCGTGCCCAGCAGTCGGACGTATAATGGGTTGCCATTATTATTTATTATTATAGAGTGGTAGTAAATAAATATAATAACACGGGAAGGGCAGCAGCGTCCCGTGATATAACTACCGTCTCTGCGATCGCCAATACGTCTGCCAAGCGTGGCGATTATTGCGCAGTCACTCACACAGTCTAATGACGCACAACACTGTCAAGAGAGTCTTTGGGGAAGTCTCTGTGTGTGCATTATATTTTAACTCGAGTGTTATTTCCACAAAGGTGCACGTTTCATGGCAAATAATATTTGTTAGAAAGAAATGAAAAATATAAACAGATATGGAAAATTGAATTTATAATAAACATACAAATTTAATTAGGTATAATATACACACGGTGTGAAACAATCTGAAATAAACAATAATATTTTTTTATGTAATGAATCATTCACTGGCAGTAATGCTAAAACATAAGAATTCTTTCCATAAAGGTGCAATAATTTATGTCAAGATATAAAGACAAACGAACTACAAATTAACAAACTTATGATGACTTTTATGAACCCAAAAAGCGACCAATATACATCTCTATCAAAAGATCCTTCAATCGATAGATAACTGATCGCCTACCATTAAAATTTGTTGCGCTAATAATACATCTCGTTCATTTTGACATTAACAAATGAAGAGCTACGCGCTTCCAGATGCCAGTAGGTCGATTTACAATTATATTTTAGCGACAGTGAGACTTTGAAGCTGGGTTTTGTAACACAAGCAGATATTTCTTGAAACGTACAGTGTGTTTCTTTATCCAATAGTAGAAATTTTAGTATGAATTTAATATTCTTTCCACAAAATTCATGTTAATATGAGTTTTTTTGTTTCATATAGATCAAAATATATTTACGCTAGATTATGCTTGTTTATTCAGCAAGAAAAAGGCAAACGTAAGCTTGAGGCTGAATAAAAATATATTTTTGAATATAATCTTTTACAGAAAAGAGCTGTGCGTGCTATCTACGGGCTAAGTCCGCGAGTGTCTCTCCGAGATAAATTTAAGGAAATAAATATATTGACTGTAGCTTCGCAAAACATTTACGAAAATGTACTGTATGTACATAAAAATATTATCGAATTTCCTAGTAGAGCTAATGATTATATGAATACTAGGAACAAACACAAGTTGTCTGTGCATACAACACGACTGCATAGGGTGAGTAATTCTTTTAGAGGTCAATGTATACGCTTCTTTAACAAAATACCTGAAGATGTTCAAAGTCTTTCGATTAATAAATTAAAAAAAAATATCAGAAAACGCTTATACATGTGCAACTATATTAAAACATGTGATTATCTTGACACTACACCATGGGATTGAAGCGATCGCTCCCAGGCTATTTCGAAAACCTATACTTTGGATTAAAAGACTGTATTAGATTTAAGTTTATATTCAAAAGAGCTGTACTGAGTTTCTTCAGTGGCGGAGTTCTTCTCAGTATTGACTGCCCTTGGAATTCTGCCAAGTGAATAACCTTTATTATGACGACCAAATTCATTCTTTCTCAGTTTATTTTGAAATGGGGAAATGGAGGAATTTGTAAATAATTGATGCTTTCCATATTATACAAAATTGTTCAGTGTCTATTTAATTTATTATGTGTTTTGATTATTCACTCTAGGTTAGTTTAAAAAAAACACGATGTAAAAGTGCTCTCCAGGAGCCTAATTATATGAAATAAATGAATAAACTGAAGAACCGGGCTATATGGCTTTCCACCATCCGCCTACCCCGTAAGGGATTTAGCGAGAAGATACATACAGACATATAATTGGACTTTACATACACTTGTAATGTGGCAGGACAGGTGTTTTCCCATGAAGGTGCATCGTTTTGAATGAAGAGTATGAAAAAACATTAAATATCATATTAAATGTCGGTTCAGTCACAGCTGTTCAACAAGAAAGTGAACAAACGCATGACCTCATGACTTCAAAGATAGATGACCTCAATATAAACACATCCCCGACAACAGATCTTCAAGTCAATAGATAAACTATCGACAACCATTCGTTCCGCTAATAATACTTCGGGTTTGGGTTGACATTGACAAATGAAGAGCCACGCGCTTCCAGATGCTGACAAGTCGATTCCCAATATTTTCGCGACTGTGACACTATCAGATTCTGGCGATGGACTTATAAATCTGAGAGTCAGTCTTAACTATTTTGTGGGGAAATACTTAGTATATTTCTATTTGAGAATGAGCATTCTTTCCATGAAGGTGCAAATTTTACACGGAGTTGAACTCAAATGAACCACAATATCCTACGATCATTTTCTGGAAGTTTGCAGTACCTCGAAGTTTTGTAATATGCCCGTAGTTGTCTGTAGGTATGGGACAAAACGTAACCGGTGAATCGTGGGTGTTTACACATGCAAATTTGCTGCCTACCCCTTCGGGGATAAAAAGGCGTGAAGTCACGTTTTCTGAAGTATCACTCTAAATACGTATCTTCACGAAAACGAATAACACCGGGAAACTTTTCCCGAAATCATTATTTTGTATTGACATGAAATTCATGTCCAATCCTGTTCAAGTGTGAGCGACTTGGTAATTTATCTTGTTGCAACTTGTCGGGGATTACAGGCAGTAAGCGAAGGCCACGACTGACAGCTTTCGTGTCTTTGAAACATGGAATTCTGGTGTCATCTCCCGCAGTGATAAGCTCTGACGTTCACTATCTTTGAAGTGTGGATAGTTCTGTTACTTATTTGGCTATCCTTAAAGTTTTTTCTTGAAAAATATTTGTTACTTTTACTCCTACCCACTTACACATTTTTTTCCATAAAAAAACATAAAAAATATGTTTACATGATTAAAATATGAATATTTAATTTTTTTACTGGTGAGTTCCCTGGACGGAATTCGCGGGCGTACCCCATTACCTAATGTACTTGCCGCTAAATGATTGTGATCAGCACTATCGTGTTCCGGTCAGGTGGTCGGCTACGGTCCTGTAATTTCTGGCATAGAGCCATAATAGCTTAGGCATCAGGAGTGGCAACGCATCTACATTGAAATATCTGGTTTCTCCATATTTTACATTATTTTCGAATTTTGATTCTGGAGGGATAAACGTATTTCAAAACCGTTACAACTTGTACCTCTTTTTTAATTTCTACAAATTTTGCCAAACTCTTTTCAAATACTTAAATTTTGAAAACGTCAGCTGATAATAAGGAAATACAAATCATATAAGCATCCCTTGGATTCGGTACCCCAAAAAAAAACCCAAAAGCATATCACAAACTTTTTAATCCCATCCCCCATCCATCGGACACGGCGATCTAGTATACGGCTTTAGGGGTTGCTAAAGGTGTAATTTGCAAATACAGCTGCACTGTAATTTTGTTTGTACGATGCACGTACATTGGGGGATGTTTTGATAAAGTCTCTCTTGGGGATCGTTGTGTTTTAACTAAATTGGGAGAATACGGTTGGAAGAATCGTCGAGCTGTTTTTATTTTCAAACTAACTCTCTCTGGAAAAAATTGTACCTTCCTTAGTGTTAATCAGTTTTAAGTTATTTATTATTTTTCATACCAATATGCCATATTTTATGTACGTAGTTATATTTTTTCATACTTTAATATCTATTCTAGCCACCCGACATCATAAATATAGAAAAAATCGATCCAGCTGTTCTTTAGTTACACTTATTATTGGTCTTAATTAAATAATTTTGAGACGTTGTTTTGTATTATATTAACGTAACATTAAATTTTGATAACGTACTTTCAAAGAAGATGAAAATAAAATAAATTGAAAATTGACAAATAACCATGCTCATGACATTGTAGGAAAATTAATGATACAATGAATTGACACAAAAGCAAAATGTTCAATGCGGAGGAATCGTTACTCTTGAATCCTGAGATTTTTACCTCTGTTCTAGAAAACATTGAGTATATTTTCTCACTTAAATGAATCACGATAAGTGCCAGCACTTACGCACTTACACTTGCTCAGATACTACCACCTGATGGCAGGTAGATAAGGCAATGCAGTGATCCTCTGTCATCGAACTGCATCACTGAAACTTTAGTAAAACTTCTTAAAAGTATTTGCCAAAAGAAATCTAAGTATGACCCTGGGGGCCGAATGGGCCGACCACCTAACTCTAATGCAATGATTATGACGTTATCTTGTCAGTTTCGTCCCGCCTATTAAATCATTTTGCTCAAAAGTACGAGTATGTACCTACAACGAATACACTTCCAAGAAAAAAATTAGGCGGTATGAAACTGTCAAGATTATGTCATAATCGAAAACATTAGAAATAGGGGGTGGGCCCGCTGGTCGTCCTTACTGTGCTAATTAAAAAACCTAGTTCTTAGTATTAAATTCAAGCAACGCTCGACACATCGCGAACCCGTGTGTCCCCACAGCAATATCTACAAGCACAAGCTAGGCGTATCACAGGGAATTACAAATTACCAACGTAATGGAAAGTATTTTTCTCTCATTTCAAAAAGTATATAAGTTTTTTTCTCTCCCTCTTATTATGCTTTAGTATCTGAAAAATTGAGAATGCTAACAAAGGGGAACATCGGCGTAATCTGGAAAAATAATTTTATACGTCTTATTGGGGATTCGGGAGGAATTTATTAATAAGCGATGTTTGGGGCTTACATCTTGCGGTGGGATATTTTATAAGGCATACTTTTTTTCTGAATTAATGACTGTTGGTAAAACGTAGAAATTGTAATATTCGCATTATTACGGTAAATTTTACTGGTGGCAGAGCTTCAGTGACGGAGCTCAAGGCCATAGACTGTACAGCATTAGGTAATTTAATAATAATAATGGCAACCCTTGAAACGTCCCACTGCTGGGTACGAGTCTCTATAGAATTTAATTGCAATTTAAATTCATAAAGTTATGAAAATTATTTACAACCTATTATAAGATTCATACACACTAATTTTATTCTAAGAAAATCAACATGATATCAGCCAGAAAATATCCACTAGTGGACCAATGCCTTCCCATAAAGAGGATATGTTTAATCGCCACGCTTGTCATGCGGATTGGCGATCGCAGTGGCGGTAGTTTTATTTCAGGATGCTGCTGCCCATCTTGCTTTATTGTACTTATTACCGCCTTAGTAGAATGGATTGACCGCCGTTGTTCGGTTGACTGACTGCAATAGTGGAAAAAAATTTGTATCGGATTAGACTAATGGACTTATTACGGTATTCAGGGTAAGATAGCAAGGTTCAGGGTAGTGTAATAACATTTAGGAAGTTAGGGCCCTAATTAGGGCGACCGGAGCGGCCCGGTCAGCTTAACGCCCTAACTACACACAGTACAAATATGAACAACATGGGAACTACGTACAAAACGTTCAAAACGGCACACTCACACAAACATGCGCATCGACGAGCGAGTGACTTGGAGCTACAGCACCGCGAGAACCGTTTAGGGGCCTCGTTGATGCGCATGTTTGTGTAATTGCGCCGTTTCAACGTTTTGTACGTAGTTTCTATAATGTTCATATTTGTACTGTGACTGAGTTAGGGCCCTGTCGACTGGATAGTGTAGCCCACCCTTTCTGCTGGACCCTAAATACCGTGTCGTGTAATAGCGTTTTAATCCATACATTGTGTTAAGTTATTACAAATGTAAAGTATTTTCCATTAATATTATTTTCTTTATAATTGGGACCTTAATCTTTAATACTCCAGTCTTATTATTCGGGGATTATAAGATAGACTCGGTTTATCGTTTTTTACGTCGGCTGATTAGTCGAACGAATTGTTTAGTTTAGTCTTCGCGTTGAAAAAGCGTTTGAATTTGGTAGTCTTTTATTTTGATTACTTAATTATATTGTTCATTATGTTTTTTAGTTTTATATTGAAACAAATGGAGGAAATATATTTTTTGGGAGCGTAAATAATACGAGTTACAGCGTAATTAGTTTGTTTAAATTGCGATTTGCTATGGTTTTTTATTGTTTATGTAACGTTAAGAATGAAGTAGTGATTTGGTTGGTGTTGTTCATAGAGCAACACAGACCACCGGTCGCGGCGGACCGGAGGGGAGTAGCCAAAGCGTGTATTACCGATGCAAAACAGTCTGTCATTTTATGCGGGGGGAAATGCGTGCGACACACACGCACACTACAAAAATCGTCTATTACTACGAAACTCACACATTGACCATAACAAAATACAGAAACAATTTCACGCACACATTTAAACATCTAGGCGACAGGTATAGGCCTATTTGGGCTTGTACTTTGAGATGGGAAAGCCTGATTTTTTTTTAAATGTTATGTACGTGGCAAACAAGCATACACATAGATGTTAAGCGATGACTGCAGCCTATAGACACAAATACAAAGACCAAAGTCAAAATGCAGATGCGTCACCACTCCAAAGGCCTAAGATGTTACGCCTCTGTGCCGGAAATTACCAACGGCAATTGCATATGGCTACTTCCCTCCGGTGTTGCTCTATAGTGTTATTATTCGTTTCTTAATAGAGTTATAATTGTGTATTCAATATGGTGTTTTTTATGTAACGAAGGTGGCAATAAGGCATGCAGCTCACATAGATGTTAAGTGATGACTGCAACCTTCAAACATCTAGGTACACAAAAGGCAGAGATCAAGATTCAATTGGATTGCCACTTCTGAGAGCTTAGTTATTATGTCGCTGAAAGTTATTACCATTTAGTTATATACATAAAGATTTGCCATTTTATGACATTTGATGTTTGTGTGACATTCAAATCGAATAAGTTATCATTCGAACAAAATGTTATTTTTGACGTGACAACGTCTTAAATTAGGTTGCGGCTCGGAGTCACTCATGAAAAAGTGTAACGCCCGGTAACGTAACGATGAGTCACCGAACGAGAGAGAGGCCTGCCGGACCGGCGAATGACTTTCTACCGAGAAAAAGACGTTGTCACGTAAAATCTTCGCCCTTAAAACCGACTTTAGAGGCAACCAGTTTTTTTTTTATATCATTGAAGTGGCAAAGAAGCATGCAATTCACATTGATGTCAAGTGACTGCAGCCTATAGATACCTACATGAAGACCAAGGTCAAAATTCAGATGCCTTAGGCCACTCCTGAGGCTTAAGGTGTTATGCCTCTGTGCCGAAAATTACAGGGCCGTATATTACCACCTGACCGGAACACGATAGTGCTGAACACCACCGTTTAGCGGCAAGTAAATAAGGTAATGCGGTAGTACCTAAGTCTGCGAACTCCGTCACTGGAGCTCTACCACCAGCAAAAAAAAATGATTATGAAAATCGAAAACAATATGGTATATTTGATTGTGAATAAGAAATTATGTAGTTAAAAAGAGAACCAATGCAGGAGCGTAGGAAACAGGTGCCACACAATATTTAGGCATTTGTGGCTTGTACAATGCTAATAAACTAGAGATATCAATGTCTCGGACTAGACAATCTAGTCATGTGTCCAATCTTATGAGCCCTCCAAAATTACGTACTCAAAGTTTTAGGTACCTTAATGTTGTCAATATAACAGAAACTTTGACTATCACAGAGTAAGCGTCGTCAGAGACAATGCGTATGATGTGAATTCTTTTTTTTTAATTTAATGGAGGTGGGAAACAAGCATGCAGTTCACATTAATGTTAAGTGATGACTGCATCCTATAGACACTTACACAAAGACGGAAGTGGCAAGCATGCAGTTCATATTGATGTTAAGTGATGACTGCAGCCTATAGACACCCACCAAAGTCAAGATGCAGATGCGTTACCACTCCTGAAGCCTAAGGTGTTATGCCTCTGTGCTGGAAATTACAGGACCGTACATTACCACCTGACCGGAACACAATAGTGCTGAACACTACCATTTAGCGGCAAGTATTTAGGTAATGCGGTGGCCGGTACCCCGGTACCACCAGCTTAAATATCGAGATATTTTTTTTTTGTATTTTTCGAAATATCAAAGAAATCACAGAAACATGGAAAGAAAAAATTGACTTCGGGGGGATTTGAATCTGCGATTCCTGGATAACTAGCCCAGCCGCCTTGACACAAAGCTGCACGGAGAAACGTATGTTTTTTTTCTTTCTATTTATAATCTTAAAATACTTCGTTTTCTATAGAACAGTGAAAGAAAAAAAAACTCTTTCGAATGGTTTTTAAAGGTACAATCACTTGACCTTTCTGAAATTCAAGTACGTATTCCATTTTTCTTTTTTAATTTGCTCGATATTGCCTTAAAACATGATAGACACGAGAATACATCATCATAATCGAATATTTATGTGCCGAATCCGAACAACACAAAAAGAAAACTTCAAATATTCCATTCGGTAAGAACATTTCAATGCTTCTTGAATTCAATCTACGCAATAAATACACAAGAATAACAAAAACAGATGGCTGCTATACAAATAAAATACGTTCAGACTTTTGAATAATATTTTTACGTGACTTACTACCTCATATTTATAAGCCACGAAAAAGTGATATTGATTTTTAGGGTGCCGTAGTAAACAAGGAACCCTTTTAGTGAACCATGTCCATCTGTCTGTCTGCCTGTCTATCTGTCTGTATGTCTGTATGTCTGTCTGTCTGTCCGTCCTCGGTTTAGCGCAGAAACTGTTAGTACTAGAGACTTGAAATTTGGCACAAGTACATCTTTACTACGCCGACAAAGTGGTAGAATAAAAATATGACATTTTTTTTAATTTAGTATACCTTCCCTACATGTAACACGCGGTTTTTTTTTCATTTTTCGTTTTCTATATAGTGTGGTAAGGTCGCGAACGTGACCTTAGTCTGTCCAGGACTTGGCAGTTATTTTTTTTTTGTAGCTATCTTCATTGAGCTAGTTTGACTTGAACGTTTGAATCTATATATATATATAATATAAAAATCAATTGCTGTTCGTTAGTCTCGCTAAAACTCGAGAACGGCTGGACCGATTTGGCTAATTTTGGTTTTGAATGATTTTTGGAAGTCCAGGAAAGGTTTAAAAGGTAAGAAAATATTAAAAAACCGGTCAAGTGCGTGTCGGGCCACGCGCAATGTAGGGTTCCGTAGTTTTTAGGTTTGATTAATGTAATGACAGAAATATAATAAAAATTTAATTTGAATACTCAAATTTCTTATAGGTTTTCCAGTAATCTATAGGCAAAGAACTATTTTCCACATTTTTTTCAAAATGTTAAGTTCAGTAGTTTCGGAGATAGGGAAGGGATAGGGAAAATTGACTATTCCCCCCCGGAATGGACAATTTTTTTCTTAAAAAACTTCAAATATGTTTATGCTAAAATTATAAAAAAAAATATGTCTGAGATGCTGACAACAACCTCTTTCATTTGATGTATCAGGCGACACAGTTTACGATTTTTTTTTTAATTTTCTGATTTACCCCCCGAAAGTAGCGCCTGTTCAAAATGTATTATTTTACTTGACGCGTTCATCTTTGGGTCACCAAATTACATATATTCATCAAATTTCAACTCAATCGGTGGAGTAGTTTCGGAGCAAATTGGCTGTGACAGACGGACAGACAGACAGACATACAGACGCACGAGTGATCCTATAAGGGTTCCTTTTTTCCTTTTAAGGTACGGAACCCTAAAAACTGAAGGGAAATAGTAAAAATCACAATTTTATTTTCCTGTACAAATAGTCCGTATCTATCAAACCTTTGACACATTATTTCATTGTGAGGCAATACGAAGTTTGCCGGAGGATCATTATTAATTGGTTCTCTCTACCTCCCAGTTACTCTGTAGAACAAGTACAATTAAAGGCTTAAAGACAAACTTAAGGGTATCTCTGTTGTTTGTTTTCTACACTGTACTTACATGAAATTTGAAATTAAAGATGTTTTGAACTGTTTACCAAATATGTTATATTAATGGATACCTATAGAAATATGTTTATTAGTAAGACATATTTATATATAGGTATGTATCTTCGTGCCTAGTCCCTCAAGTAAGGCGAAGGCAGTATGCAACGGCAGATATCCCGTTCCTTTTTTTATCTTACGAAGGTGGCTAAAAAGTTTACAGTTCACATGGATGTTAAGTGATGACTGCGGCCTATAGACATCTACACAAAAGCCAGAGGTTAAAATGCGGATGCATTGCCACCCTTTAGATCGTAGTCTCTGTGATAGTTATTACGAGGCCATACATTACCATCTAAACGAAACACGATAGTGCTGAACACTACCGTTTGGCGGCATATAGTGGTAATGTACGGCCCTGTAATTTCCGCACAGAGGCATAACACCTTAGACCTCAGGAGTGGTAACGCATCTGCATTTTGACCTTGATCCTTGTGAGGGTGTCTATAGTGCTGCTTCACTTAACATGAATGTGAACTGCATGATTGCTTGCCACTTCCATTACATAAACAAAAATGCGGTGGTGCCTACGCCCTCGAGCTCCTACACTCGAACTCTACCAACAATGTGTCTGTGTGCTCGTATTAGAAAACCCATCACATTATGCACATATTATCACAAAAAACCCGCAATTTCATATTCCATTCCACACAATAACCTCTCAACAATTTCAAGTCGTGTACAGCAGATAAAGCTGCCTGAAAAATAATTGCTCAAAATGACTTTGCTGCCAACACGGATGATAATTAGACGAGGGGATAAGCTTGTGTCTCCTTTATTTCGCTGTTTTTCCTTTTAGTCGATTTTTGTGACAGTGCACACGGACTTGTTAATTTGGTTTTGTTGAAATTCACACAGATATTTGAATAGTCTTTTGACCGTCCGTTTATCAATTAGCTCCATTTTTATGGAGCTAAATGATTAACGGACGTTTGAATAATTTCACCCAAAAGACGTCCTCCACTGCTGGCCAAAAGCCTCCGCATTTTTTTATGTAATGGAGGTGGGAAACAAGCATGCAGTTCACATTAATGTTAAGTGATGACTGCATCTTATAGACACTTTCACAAAGGCCAAGGTCAAAATGCAGATGCGTTACCACTCCTGAGGCCTAACTGTCTCCTTTTTTTTACTATTTTTCCTCTTTTAGTCGTTTTTTGTGACAGTGCACACGGACTTGTTAATTTAGTTTTGTTGAAATTTACACTGATATTTGAATAGTCAAAAATGGAGCTAAATAATTAACGGACTTTTGAATAATTTCACCCAAAAGACGTCCACTGCTGACCAAAAGCCTCCCCTTTATAGGTTCCCCTTTTTTATGTAATGGAGGTGGCAAACAAGCATGTAGTTCACATTAATGTTAAGTGATGACTGCATCCTATAGACACTTACACAAACGCCAAGGTCAAAATGCATATGCGTTGCCACTCCTGAAGTAATTAGACGGGATAAGCTCTTGTCTCCTTTTTTTCGCTGTTTTTCCTCTCTTTTAGTCGATTTTTGGGACAGTGCATAGGGACTTATTAATTTGGTTTTGATTAAATTTACGCTGATATTTGAAAAGTGAAAAATGAAACTATTTATTAGCGGACTTCTGAATGACCATGTTACCGTCTGGCTAAATAAAATTCATTAACAGTGCAAGTAGCTTACAAAAATAAAAAATTACGCAGCCAGAACAAAATATTATATTCCAACCGCGTACACATCCGACGGAACCTTAACTAAAGAAAACGTATTGCAAAACTTTCGACGGACCTTAAGAAACTCTGAAATATTTGTAGCAAGTGAAAACCATGTCAAGTGCGAGAGGTTTTTTTTTATTTAATGTGTAATGGAAGCGGAAAACAAGCATGCAGTTCACATTGATGTTAAGTGATGACTGCAGGCTATAGACAACTACATGAAGACCAAGGTCAAAATGCAGATGCGTTACCACTCCTGAGGCCTAACGTGCTGGAAATAACAGGGCCGTACATTACCACCTGACCGGAACAAAATAGTGCTGAACACTACCATTTAGCGGCAAGTAAAGTAGGTAATACGGTGGTGCCTACGCTCGCGAGCTCCGTCACTGGAGCTCTACCATCAGTAAAAACTGTATCGTGAGACTTGTAAATAACTTTAACATGTCATCACTCCAACCAAAATACGTCCACTGCTGGACAAAACCTTCCCTAAAGACGCTAACAACAGTGTTGCGCGTCATTAGGGAAGACTATGCCAGAATGCATTTAAATCTGCATTTTGCAATCCGTTTTTTTATATCATCAAGTGGCAAACAAGCATTCAGTTTACATTGATGGTAAGTAATACTGCAGCCTATAGTTCCTTACCTTACGCGAGCCTGCCCGCAGGAGAAAAACACAAGGTCGCTTTCGTAAAAAAAAATATTCCACACCATACATAAACTTCTTATCAAAATGAAACCAGAGATTTCAGTACAGATTTGAGCGGCCATAAGCCCACCTAGAGCCAGGGCAAGTCTTGCGCCTTATGCGTCCTGCAGTACCGGGCTTGTGGAATAGGAATGAGGTATCCTCTGCCTGTCGTAAGAGGCGAATAAAAGGGCGAATGAATCGCGGGAGGCCAGAGTGGGGGCTCTATCCGTCCAGCATTCGCAGTTCTGTGAGGACGGCGACTGTGGTAACCGCAGGTCGTTGTGATATGCGCAGAATGGGGCTGTCGGAGTCCCCGTGGATGAGCCTTATGGAGGCAAAGAGCGTGGAGGGTTCCAGTCCCTCATATCCTGACTCTCTCCCCCAGAGACCCGGTTGAATGCTAAGACATTCCACCTAGTTAAAAAAACCCTTTGTTGTTGCAGCCGAGTGCCGAAAAAGCCCGCTGCAGCCATCGACAATAGAGAAGAGGATGAGAGCGCAGCAGGACCTGGATGCCAATACCATGGTGACATGAGTCCACGGTGCCCACCTCCTCCGTCACAGTCTTCAAGGGGGTGCCAAACGCCGCCCTGCAGCCGCAGGGCAGAAGAAACTGAAGCAGAGGTGGACGCCCCGGTGCTGCATCCGCGTCGCGCGAATAGTGCGCGCGAAGATCAGTGATTATTATGAATGTAGATTCGTTCAAAGTACAAGCCCAAATGGTCCTACGCCTGTCGCCCAGATGTTTAAATGTGAGCCTGACATTATTTATGTATTTTGTCAAAGTCAAGGTGTGAGTTTGTAGTAAAAGACGATTTTCGTAGTGTGTGTGTGTATCACACGTAGTTCTCCCCGCAAAAAATGACAGACTGTTTTGCATCGGTAATGAGCGCTATGGCTACTCCCCTCCGGTCCGCGGCGGTCGGTGGCCCTTGTTGCTCTATGATTGGTTCAAAGTAGGCTAATGATGCATTAATTTCTCTTCTTCATCGGTCTTGATAATAATTCAATTAAATCCATAAAAGTATGCAATTTTATCCATGTTGTCTTACGACATTATCGCGAATATTATATTATTGGTGTACCATAAAGAATATTCTATTCTATATTATCGACCGTAAACCGACTTTACAGACCAATTGTTTTTCACACAAATGACTGTAAAATTATTTACGAAATATAATTAAAGCGCGCGGAACCCATAATTTGCTCTAATCTCGTATTTGTCACACTTTTTTAATCAAATATCTTGCAATTTGTTGTCACTTGGCGAGTGAAGTGTGACGGAAATACAAAAAGAAATCAAAAAAACTTTGTGAAGTGACAAAACAGGTATATTTGAATTCGGCGATAACTTATTTTCTCATTTTATAGTCTCTCTTATTCAAATTGTTTGACACAGATTATGGCTAAGATATTATTATACGATTTTAAAAATGATTGTTTTTCAAAAATTGTGTAATAGTAATTATGTACGAATGGATACTGTAGTAGGCGACTTCAAAAGTGACAAATTATTAGGTAACTGTTTTTAACGTTTGGTTGGTGTTTATTATTAACATACTTAATAGGTAAATTTTATGATAGGTATTATAATGAAGGATTAAAAGTATTTGTAAGTTGAAATGTAAGGTACTGGTAAAAGAGTCCAGTGTCGAAGCTCGAAGATTTAGGCACTACCGTATTACATAATCTGTCTGCCACTAAATGTGGCAGACAGATTATGTAATGTGGCAAAAATCATGTTTGCTAAGTGTTCGGGCAAAAAGGCCTTAAGGCCACACACTGGCCACTAATTCTTTTCATTTCAACTATTACCTGTGCATCATTCTTTACATTAAGATTATTGTACTACAGAATACGTTGCACCAGCGTATTGTTGACATTGTTATGATTACCAGGATGACAAGTACAGTAACAATATGTGACTGATATTTGACATTAAAAACAACTTTAACCAGCACTCTCTTGGTCGGGTACAATTAACAGTCAAAGTTATCTAATTAATTATTTGCAAATGGTGCAACTCATTTTTTTACTAAGCCGGTACTTTATCAAATTTGTTAAAGTAAGAAGTATAAAGAAACATGGCAATCCCTAAAATATTCCCATGATATGATGATATGAATATCCCCAAATTCCCAAACGTATAAAAATCGTATATCGTCTTTAGAATTTCGTCCTAAAACAACGTCAAACAAAAGTTAAACTCAAATTGTCACAATAAAACTAAAGATACCCGTCCAATGTCTAATAATGGACGTCCACAAAACTTGAAGCATAAATAAAAAACTTGCTAATGTAGAATAACTTCTCATACGTAACTTCGCACTCAAGCTATATTGGGGTGACTAAGTTGACAATTCCTCTGGTATTACTGTTTTGGACGTTTTTGTATTTAATGGGTAGATTGTGAATAAATGAGACATGAAAAAAGTTCTTCAAAAAGATGACAATTAATGCAAATTTTAAGACTTCGAATTATAGAAATCTGAAAAGAAATATTATTAAACACGCCTATACTCAAAGCCCCACATTAGGTGTAAGCCTGGGTCGTGGGTGCCGTTGTTCACACACAATAGATACACAAACATCCAGACCTAAAACACCGAAACAAGTATATATAGCGGATCGAACCCGTGCTTAGGTTCACAAAATTTATTCTTACGTAGATCCATAGGCGCGCCTTGGTACGTACTTAATAAAAACTTTCATATCGACGCTAACCTGCCCACCATCCGGCAGTTATTGAAGCGAGTTTCAGCTCGCTATTTCGATCGGGCTAGTCATCACCCGAATCCGCTAGTCAGAGAGGCCGCGATTTACACTTTTGATCGCGCCAAAAGGAGACGACCAAAGCACGTCTTAAAAGACCTGGACGATGAGACCACGTTAGCCATCACCGCTATGAATGATCACTTACAGAAACACTCTACACAAACCGCCAATACAACGCGCCGACGCGTATCGCGCCGCGCCCGCCCCTGATCCCGACCCTATCCCCGGCCCCGCGAGGCCGATGACATTCCGGTTATCACCAACCGAATGGAGTAGAGCGAAAGTTGCACCGCCCATAGTCGCATATGTCTCATATGTCTCTCCGCATCGTCCGAAACCGAGGCATGGACCCGCATGGGTCACCCTTAGGCAGTTGCGATAACTTGAATTAAGGCTGAAGCGCCTGCTTTCTAATGAAATTTCTAATGAAAATAAATAAAAGGCCTAATTCTGCTCGCCGATTTCCCGGTGAAGTAGACTAGTGCCGTCTCGAGACAGGCCGCCTAAACAAAGCCCGACCTAAAAAAAGAAAGTGCTTAGGTTCAAACGGTCGTCGTACACCGCTGGATCAACTGGATCGTCGAAAATATATTAGAAGTTCATATTTCTACGTAAGCGTTCATTTTACAGTACTCAACAATGAATAATGCACATCGAGCCTACGAAAGAGACGATCGGCTCATTTCGACTTCGTAGAGCGTTATCTCTGCTGCACACTGCCTACGTAAGCACTGACTGGTCAAACCTTGATCAAAATGGTCGGCAAACGTCAAATAGGTACGGTGCGAAAGAGACCCAAATACAGACCCAAAATAAGCCGAAGTCTCCTTCCTACGCTCGATGGGCAATATTAATTTTTGAGTACTGTATTTCCTTAGATTTTAACCATATTTTACTATTAAAAGGTATAAAGTAAAAAAACAAATCACTTATGTAATAATATAGATAATATCGGTGTAAAAATGAAAATAGGCATGCTCCGACAGTTCGGGCATATAGAAAGAATGTCGAATGAGCGAATGGGTAAACAGATATACTATGCGAATGTGGATGGTTGCAAAGGCCCACGACCAAGACTGACCTACCATGTCCAAATAGGTCGAGTTCTGTCTGATGGTGGGGTCAAAAGTCTTAGAAATCGGCGTGCATGTATGAAGAGAGTGATGAAGGTAGACGAGGCACGATATGTATGTCAGGACCGGGATATCTGGCGCTCTACACTCTCTGCCTACCCCAATAGGGACCTGGCGTGAAGATACATATTACATACATATATAAATAAGCTACGTTACAAACGTAAGTTTTAATCAGAAATCTATCTAAGTCACATAAAAATCGATAAATTTAACGTCATAATTAAACCAAAATATTTGAAAAGAAATAGCTTTTTAATCCCTTTAACACGTAAAAAGGTGCTACATAAAACAAACATCATACATTTCACACTCAATTATTGAAGACATTAAAGCGAAATTTATTATTCGTAAAACAGATTACCACTAGGATACATAGCCATTACTATTATCGACACGTTAAAGAAAGATAAAGTTCATACAATCAAAGCTTAAAGATCAAACGAATAGTGCGCGGGGCGTTACATTACACTTACTTTAATGTGTTTTTTTACTTTGTAATGTAAAGGTTGACCGGCTACCTACAGAATTTGATTTAGTTTACTATATTTCTAAATCGGATATAAGATTCGTTTTTGTGCATGAATAAAATATAAACAAAAGGATTCTGTAGTGAAACATACGTCAGTTGGTTGAACACTGCTTATTACCAGACAGCAGCAATATTATAAAGAGCATATACTCGCACTACAGATTCCATAATAAAGTACACTATTTTTTGTTGAGAAGTTGGAAATACATGTAGTGTAATTTTTTTTTATATAACGGAATTGGCAAACAAGCATGCAGTTCACATATATGTTAAGTGATGACGGCAGCCTTTAGATATCCACATAAAGACCAAGGTCAAAATTACCACTCCTGAGGCCTTAGTTGTTATGCCTCTATGCTGGAAATTACAGGGCCGTAAATATTCGTGTTAAATTAATACTACAGCCTTTAATAAAAATGTATAAAAATGTGCTGCACCTCCTGTTTATTTGTGTATCAAAAAAGTGGCATACGACATTACAATCCATGTAAATATATAGTTTTGTACAACCATTCGGGAGAAGGGAGAATAGAGAGCGCAGGTGGTGTCAAAATTATTTTTATTAAAATTGCATTAGTGTATCTCTACTATCAGAAAAATATGAACCAAAGACGCTCTATTGTGCTGTGGTTTAGTGTAGGACGAGAAAAATGCCTTGAAATAAAATAATAATATTTTTTTTCAAAATGATTTGAAATTGATGCAGATAGATGAGGATTAAATGACTCGTCAAAATCCGATATTATGTTATCTAAGACAAAATCGGTATTCGATAATACTATTTGTCTTGTTTATCACTTACAGCTTTAAAAATTAAGTCGAATTGGCGAACTATGATCCTTAATGCAAACGACAAATAATTCACATATCATATTTACCTCGTATTCAAAAGACGTAAGAGAAAATTAAATTTAAATTAATTAATTAATTTAAATTATTCATTTTAATTTCAATCAAATTAAATCCACCTAGGGACTTGATTGTATATATATACCAACAGGAACGATCGTGTTCTTTCTTTCTTCGATTCATATTTATGCTGTCTATTCGTCATAGCCTTAAAAGTTCGATAAAGCGGTAAAATAAAAGCTCGAATTTTCACATTACACTTAATTTCTTGGCGCCGTATTTCGGCTGTAAATAGTTAGCTGAGGGTTATTTAATTAAAATAATCAGATCGATATGTCCCAACTGGTCGGTTTTTAAGCTGTGATAAAGGTTCGTTTCCACTTGCCAGCAGCTTATTCAAATTAAGTGGGACTGTAAATCAAGTTTGAAATATGGAATGTTTTAATGTTGGGCCATAAATATAGATTTGTTGTGTGTAAATAATAATTTTGCTGTCAATGCGTTAATTAATGATAGGATTTTCGCTTGGGTGCTAATTGACGTATTTTATCGTATTTTATTAAGTTGGTATTCAATAAGCAAGAAATATCTTTTGCATATTGTTTACTATTGCCTTTAATTTTATCATTAACAGGTTGAGATACGCGTGGACGATATCGTCCACGAACAATATGAAATAAATATCTTTTTTTACTGAAGCTCAGGGTTAAACGGTTAAACGTTAAGCTGATGTCAATAGACAAGTCACTTTGTTTTTACAATCAATATTATTTTCTGGTCTGGTTGTGTAGCTAAAACTATAAAAATAAATATTATAATAATATATATGCTTTATTTTTTTAATTTAACAAAGATAGGAAACAAGTATCTAGTTTACATAGAATCAAAATAAATGTTAAGTAACAACTGTCTGATACATATAACACCCTAAAAGAGAAAAAAAAAACGTGGATAATTTTATATTTACAGCTTGTAAGTTTGTATGCGCACTTAGAATACACATCTATTACCTGATAATAGGCCTTAATACGATTAAAAGTGTTCATATTAAAAAAAAACAGCCGAGGTATAATCTTTTGTAAGACCGTAAAAGTTGCTTACGATACAGGCCTTGCCTTGTGTGGGCAGCACCGTCAAAATTGTCTGTAAATTTACCTCTGCATAAACAATTTTCAACTTGTTATTCAGTTATTAAGTTAAGTATGTTTTGTTAGTTTATGCTGAAATAAATATATTTACATTTCATTTTTCAACTTCAGCCTATAATTATCCATAAAAACCATCAAAATGCAGACGCGTTGCTGACCCTGAGACCTTAGTTGTATATCTCTGTGATACTCATTACGGGAATCATCATTTCAAAACTAAAGTTATCCAGAGTAGTTCTACCGTTCTTGAGTTTAAGTGAGACTAACAAATGTCGTTTCATTTTTATATTCCGTGATATAAGCAAAACATATATTTTTAAGTTGTATAATGAAACAATTACAAAATTATATAAAAAGTGCAATTTTCCTAAGAATATCAACCAAAGACGCAACGATATCAAGTCCAGTGGATACGCTCCATAACAATCACGCTGACAACTGTTCATTAGACGGAAACTGTCGTGACACTGACTAATCAGAGCTGATGCCTCCGATAGAATGTAGTCTGTTTACGCGGGAGCTCAGCAGTGTTGCGTGTGTAACACTCTCCCATTTTTTAGGGAGATTCTAGCAATTTTTCAGGTCATAAAATTACTACACAAGTAAGCAGTTGACATTAATAGTAAGTTAATGTTTTAGCTGAAAGATACATAAAAACTAGTGATCTGTATGTGGAGTGGTGACACTTCTGGCACGTAAGATGATAAAGGATTTTTTTAACAATATAATTCAAAGATGTTTTTGCACTTACTGGGCAAGAAATAAGGTTAATTGACCTGTTTGTAATTTCTAAAGATAAAAAAGTTGCCATAAAGAAGAAAAAGAATTACATTTTCAAACTATTTACCTACCTATTTACAAAATTAACATAACCGATGAGCATAAACTTAATAGAAGATAGACGAGGCACGAGAGGTTTGTCAGAACCGGGATGTCTGGCGCTCTACACTCTCTGCCTACTCCGTTAGGGACCTGGCGTGAAGATACACACACACACATAAACTTAATAAATATCCAACCAGAAATCTAAGGAGAAAAGATAACTTACGTTGACCAACACCAAAAATCCAACCGTACTTTTCCAACGTATAATTTATTGATGTTAATCTACAAAAAAAATTAGTCCCATATAAACATGAGCATTGATTTTATAAAACAGGTTGTGGTCGGTAGCTTTGATGAGATGTATTTTTGTTTTTTTTTTTTTTTTTAGTTTAAAATAAACCTGGTGATAAGGAGGCGTGTGAATAGGATGTCTTACATGGGATTTTATTCCTAAGCTGATCTAATTGACATTGGTTATTTATTTTAATCAGCCATATCCCATACGGTGAACGTATGATAAGACAGGAACACATTATGTGGGTTTTGAAGATCATTTATGTAATAAAACGTAAACGTAACTTCACGCCTGTAATCCCTGAAGGGGTAGGCAGAGGTAAATGCATGCATTTAATCATACATGCGAACACCCACGACTCGCCGGTTACGTTTTGGCCCATGTAACAGGTGGCGAACCTGTTGCCATCTCCGGGCACATTACCAAACTCCGGGGTACTGGGAAACTTCCAGAAAATGGAAAAATCCCAATAGAAGCAGAGATAAAGGATTTTAGACCGTTATCTCTAATATCCCCCGACCCGGGAATCGAACCCAGGACCTCCAGCGTAATAGTAGTGGCCTGCTACCACTACGCTACTGAGGCAGTATTACATATTTATGTAATAAATATGTAATAGTTGGAAACTGCCTCGGTAGCCTGATGGTAGCAGACCACTACTACTACGCTGAGGTCCTGGGTTCGATTCCCGGGTAGGTGGTTATCGGGGATAATGGTGTAAAGTCCTTTATCTCTGGTACTATTGGGATTTTTCCATTTTCTGGTAATTTCCCAGTACCTCGAAGTGGTTCAGACGAAGTTTGGTAATGTTTTTACTGGTGGTAGAGCTCCAGTGACGGAGCTCGCGGGCGTAGGCACCACCGCATTACCTAATATACTTGCCGTTATATGGTAGTGTTCAGCACTATCGTGTTCCGGTCAGGTGGCAATGTACGGCTCTGTAATTTCCGGCACAGAGCCATAACACCTAATGCCTCAGGAGTGGCAGCGCATTTGCATTTTGACCTCTGGTCATTGTGTGGGTGTCTATATGCTGCAGTCATCACTTAACATCAATGTGAACTGCACGCTTGTTTGCCTCTTTCATTACATAAAAAAAAAAAGAAAAAAAAATGTGCCCGGAGATGTCAACAGGCTCGCCATCTGTTATATGGGCCGAAACGTAACCAGGTATCGTGGGTGTTTGCATGTATGTTTGAATGCATGCCTCTGCCTACCCCTTCGGGGATTACAGGCGCGAAGTTACATTTAGCGGGATATATTTATTCCTTCATACTATAGAGAAGCACAATAAAGGGCTTAACAATAATTATCATTGTTTTATTATTATGTTAACGGTTTCGAAAATATTGCGTGCCTGCAGTCTATAAATAACTATTTTGATTAGCAATTAGTTATTGTCACGCTTATCGAAGGTAGTTTCTTAAATTGTTGAATAACATGGTTACATAAAAGAACTGGTGGTAGAGCTTCAGTGACGGAGCTCGCGGGCGTAGGCACCACCGCAATACCTAATATACTTGCCGCTAAATGGTAGTGTTCAGCACTATCGTGTTCCGGTCAGGTGGTAATGTACGGCCCTGTAATTTCCGGCACAGAGGCATAACACCTTAGGCTTCAGGAGTGGTAACGCATCTGCATTTTGACCTTGGTCTTCATGTGGGTGTCTATAGGCTGCAGTCATCACTTAACATCAATGTGAACTGCATGCTTGTTTGCCAAGCCCATTACATTAAAAAAAAAAAAAAAAAACTTGTGTGTCAGCAGATTGAGCAGAGCGCGCAAACATGCAGCTTATATGGATGTTAGGTGATGATTACAGCCTACAGACATCTATAAAAACCAGTGATCAAAATACAGATGTATCGACACTCCTAAGTGTATCCACGACAATTATGTCCCTACTACCCTTCTGATGGTACAGCTCCAGTGACAGAGCTCGCGGGCGTAGGAACAACCGCATTACCTAATATACTTGCCGCTAAGTGGTAGTGTTCAGCACTATCGTGTTCCGGCCAGGTGGTAATGTACGGCCCTGCAATTTCCGGCACAGAGGCATACTCACACCTAGACTTTTACAAAGTACATAGACAATTGCACGTACACATTTAAACATTTAAGCGACAGGCGTAGGATTATTTGGTCTTGTACTTAGAGGAAAGCCTGCATATGGTTATTTCTCTCGTCGTCTACGTGTTGCTCTATCTGCCTACGCCTTCGAGTTCCTGCACTGGATTTCTACCACCGATATTTTTTTTGTTAATTATAGGCTTTCTGTTTTTTTTTATCTATTATAATAATATAATAATAATGGCAACCCATTATACGTCCCACTGATGGGCACGAGTATCTCCCATTTTTGAATTTTTGAAAAATTGTAAATAATTGATGCTTTCCATATCATACAAAATTGTTTAGTTTCTATTTAATTTATTATGTGTTTTTGATAATTATTAGTGGTTATTCACTCTAGGTTAGTTTAAAAAAAATGACGATGTAAAAGTGCTCTCCAGGAGCCTAATTATATGAAATAAATGAATAAACTGAAGGCAGGCCTGGAGCTTACTCCACCACGCTGCTCCAATGCGAATTGGTGGAGGTGGGTGGGTTAGTGGCCAACCCGATGTCGGATGTTTTCAAACCATAAGGCCGCCGACAAGGTTTAACGACTGCTATCCATCGATACCATACGGGACCGACGGCTTAACGTGCCCTCCGAAGCACGGAAACGCGCATTTAATTTATCACTAGCGGTCACCCATCACCGTAGTGCTTAACCGAGTAGATCGCTTAGGACACTACGATCTACACCAGCCGCTGGGCCATGCGCGCTTCATTTTATTTTCTATTATACATATAATTAAATTATATGAACTATATGCATGTTTACCACTATCCTAACATAAAACCAGTTAACTGAAGTTACTACTATTCTTAATTAAATTTCTGATTTAAAAATAGAAATATATTTGCTGCATTCAATTCCGAATGCCTTTACTATCGGAGTTTTACGACGCTGTTGTATTTTATAAGTCGTTATGAATTTATTAAAGGTTGTTTTTTTATGATACCATTTTTACGAGCGTTCTCGTACTTAGATGTGTTATCAAATTATAATTTTCACCTAATGAAATGTTTTGTTATTCTGTTTATTGGTACTTTTTTATTGCATATAACATATTGTTATTTAAGTGTAAAACGTTCTTGGAAATACTTGTGCCTAAGATATTTTAGTAAGCATACGATAGATGAATGGATATTTATTTGTGACTGTTTAAAAAACACGACTAATTAAATCTATATACAAATAAATAAAATTGGAGTTTATGCTTGTAATATAAAAATAACCGCTTTTTACTAAATGCATATATGTGTACGTACAAAACAACATTCTGTCTGTTTGTTCCCGCTAATGCACAACACATACACAAACGCCCAGACCCGAAACAAATATCTGTAGGCCATATAAATATTTATCCCGGTGCGGTATTTAGCGGCAGATAGATTAGGTAATGCGGTGGTGCCTACGCCCTCGAATACCTACACTGGTAAGCTCTACTACAGCATTTCATATTTCAATAACACAAGTGGCAAACAAGCATGCATTTAACATTGATGTTAAGTGATGACTGCAGCCTATAGACATCCACACAAGGACCAAGGTCAGAATGCAGATGCGTTACCACCTGAGACCTAAAATGATATGCCTCTGTGCCGGAAATTACAGGGCCGTCATCTTATTTAAATATAGGTCGCGCCACGTAAAAAGAACGCTGGAAGAAAGTACAAGGGATGTGTTCGCGCATCGGTACACTCGCGCACGAAAGTACTAGCCCTATTGGTTTATTTTTGATATAGCTTTCGCTTGCGGTTTCGTGTATTGGTAGGCAGATTGAAAACGCCGCACTTCATACCACCAAATAGATCGATAAATCGTCTACTGCGCAGCTTGACCGCCAGCGTTCTTTTTACCTGGCGCGACCTATACAATACTGCTGAATACTACCATTTGTTGGCGGATAGATTAAATAATGCGGTGGTGCCTACGCCCTCAAGTAACTACACTTGAACTCTTCCACCATTCAACTCAACACTACAGCACTTCTACTACACGATATTGGAATAACACTAATAAAACAATGATTAAAATTAGTATATTAGTGCCTTAGAATAACACTTAAATTGAAGATACAGTAATCAACAGCCTCCGTTGCCATGACAACCGGCGTTCTCACAGACATTGTGAACATACAAAACCTGATTGCGCACCCACAGTACTTATCGCATGCTAGATACAGCGTGTGGTAAGAATACCGAACACATTTGTATATTTTTCATACGTGACTTTTACTTTCATATCAAAAGGGTTTGTGTTTGTAATGTTCACTGGTGGTAGAGCTCCAGTGACGGAGCTCGCGGGCGTAGGCACCACCGCATTACCTAATATAATAGGTTGGGGAAAAAGTCTTTTCGCATTATAGTATGTATGAACTTGTAATAAAATCTCTTTGGCTGTAGTATTTGTATCTGGCTGGTTTAAGCATCATTGAAAGTTAAAATTTTTAAGAACATAATTCCAAGTTCAAATAAGGCAAATGTGTGATTTTCATTTGTTTTTCGTACTGTCGAGATGAGTGAATCTAATGAAGAAATTCGATACATTTTAAAATTTTACTACAAAAAAGGTAAAAATGCAACGCAAGCCGCGAAAAAAAATTGCGATGTTTATGGACCTAGTGCAGTATCTGTGAGAGTAGCACAAATTTGGTTTAAGCGTTTTCAATCCGGAAATTTTGATGTCAAAGATGCACCTCGCTCTGGTCGCCCTATTACGGATAAAATGGATGCCATTTTTGAAAAAGTGGAGCAAGATCGACATATCAGTAGTTACGACGTAGCTGAAGAACTGAGAATTGATCACAAAACAGTTTTGGCGCATTTGAAAAAAGCTGGGTACAAAAAAAGCTCGATATTTGGGTACCTCACGAGCTCACTGAAGGAAACCTAATGAACCGTGTACTCATTTATGATTCTTTATTACGACGTAATGAAACCGAATCATTTTTGAAGAAACTGATAACTGGTGATGAAAAGTGGATCACGTAAGACAAGAACGTGCGAAAAAAGGTCGTGGTCAAAGGCCGGTCAGGCTTCACAGACTGTGGCGAAACCCGGGTTAACTCGCAATAAGGTGATGTTGTGTGTGTGGTGGGATTGGAACGGCATTATTTATTATGAGCTTTTACCATCAGGCAGGACTATCGATTCTGAACTCTACTGCGAACAACTGATGAGATTAAAGCAAGAAGTTGAGAGAAAGCGGCCGGAATTTATCAACAGCCTTCTGTTGGTGTGGTGTTTCATCATGATAACGCTAGACCTCACACATCTATAGCCACTCAGCAAAAATTAAGAGAGTTTGGCTGGGAGGATTTAATGCATCCGCCGTATAGTCCTGACCTTGCACCTTCAGATTTCCACCTGTTTCGGTCTCTTCAGAATTCTTTATGCAATGTTAGGTTAACATCACGAGAGGACTGCCAAATCCACTTGTCGCGGTATTTTGATGAGAAGTCCCAAATTTTTTATAGCAATGGGATCATGTCCCTACCTACAAGATGGCAAAAGGTAAAGGTAATCGAACAAAATGGTACATTACTTTAGTTAAATTTAAATAAACTTTATTAAAAAATGTTTTGAATTATCTTAAAAAATGCGAAGAAACTTTTTCCCCAACCTTACTTGCCGCTAAATGGTAGTGTTCAACACTATCGTGTTCCGGTCTAGCTCTACCACCAGTAAAAATATGTGTTATATATTATTATTAATAATATTATAAATGCGAAAGTAACTCTGTGTCTGTCTGTCTGTTACCTTTTCACGTCCAAACGACTGAACCGATTTCAATGAAATTTGTTACAGATAAAGCTGACTTTGAGAAAGAACATATGCTACTTAGTTATTTAAAAAACGACATCCATGCGGGCGAAGCCGCGGGCAATAGCTAGTTTTCTATATTGTTAAATGAGGTGGCCATATCGTGAAAGAAAAACCCTTTAAACACAATAAAAAATATGTCAAAAGACGAGCAATGGCATGAGTCTTAATAAAAATAAAACAAGTTCACAAAAAGATTAAAATCTTAATAATAGCAATTCAAAAACACTCTTGAAAATAGGTATTGTTATTGAATTTCCAACACTAAACGCAAACAACGAAACTGACTTATCAAAATCTACCCTCGTTCTTGATAAAATTCCTTGAATTAGTTGAACTTTCTTATTTTTCTTTATACTCCATCTTATCTAGATTCTTATCTTTAAGACTGAGCTAAGTCTTTTATCCGAGGATTAGCTCGAAAATATTATCAGGGTTCTTGGGAGATGTAAGGGGTTGTATCTATCTAAAATGTACTAAACATAATTTCATACATTTATACCCCGAATGGTAGGCATGGTATGCATTGACTTCTGCCTACCTCTTCGAGGAATCATCATCCACGTGTGCGTCAAAGCCTCCCCATATGCAAAGAATATGTAATAATACTATGTATAGAAAGGACTCTTCGACGTCCCAACTTACTAAAAATGTGAAAAAACTTTGGCATTATCATTCCATAAAATAAATGTAAATCAACCTTCAATGAAACAGAAAAATATATCTCTCAAACATAAATATTGGACGATAAATAAAAAGCAGCGCACATTAAGCACAGCCTGTATATCGTAGATTTATTGTCCGGCAAACACCTGCTGGTAGCGACCAATAGGGTGACAGTGTAGTATTGTGTGGAATTCGCTTATTCTATAGCATTTTGTTACTATTACGTTTAAGTAGTAGGTAGGTATAGTTATTAAGGTTAAGAATCATATAGGTTACTAGCTGTCTCGACGAACGACGTATCGCAATAGAGGTATAAATTGTCCAAAAATAAGGAAAATGTTAGTGGAATCTTTTAAGGATATGAAAAATGGATGTTCGCTGACAAAGACCTACCTAATACACACATAATTTCATGAGAATCGGCTCTCGTCCGAAAACTCGAAGAAATAACTCGTAGTACATTCAATTCCATGAGAAAAGTACTATGCAGTCATCAGTTGAAGATATCCCGTGTACGTCTGCTACAGTGCTATATACAGATATGCTATATATGGTCTGTACTTATGTATAGATGCGAGGTCTGGACTTGAGGAAACGAATTGAAGCCTTGGTTATTAGCTGGACACATAAAGTTACTAATGAAGAAGTTCTCCGTCGAGCTGGCCAGAAGCGCCAAAATACGAGTATGCAAACCATCAAACAGAGAAAAGTTGGTTATTTAGGTCATATTATGCGAAATGACAGATACCAACTACTGCAACATATAATAATGGGCAAAGGGGCTGGAAAAGACCAGTGGACAGTGGTGGGGTCGTAACGGCCGGATGTTCTATAAGGAATACGTATACTTAAGTATTTTCTGCGGACGAAACAAATAATATATTTTTTAGAACTCTGTTATTTATCACCTAGAAAGTAAAATGCTGGCTGTGTATAAGCAAAGAATAATATATCATAATAAAAAATGCATAATATATTTCAGAAACTCGCCCAAGCAAGTAAATAACATAATAACGTTAACGTTTCTCATTTATAAATTGACACAGCGCACTCACACGTAAACGTAACGCTGGCAGTGAGCAACGTTTCATTATAAATTCACTTCAATATAAAGCTGCCTTGAATACGGGTAAGCCCAGGAGTTTAAATAAGGCACTGTACAAAGAAACTGAGAGATTTGTCCGTGAAACAATAATGCACAAAGCTGTGAGATTGCTTGATGTGCGAAGCAAACGAATCAAATTTGGATGCGGTATTCTATTTTCATTCGTTATGAAATGTCATGGTTATGTCCAGCCACTCGTACCCATGCGCACGGTATAAGGGTGCGAATTTGAAGCGCACATTACACCGACTCAACGCCGACTCAACTTACAGTATGGCTTTGAAATGTAGGTAAGCTTTATTATGTTGCTACGCGACGTATACTTTTAACTCACAAGTTGATAAATTCACTCTTAAGTACATCATATAAAGCTTACATTTCAATGCCACACTGTGAGTTGAGTTGGAGTTGATTCGGCGTTGAAGTCGATGTAATGTGCGAAGACCTAAAGATTGCTTGATGTGCGAAAATTAAATTTGGATGCGGTTTTCTTACTCGTATCACAAAAAAAAAATCTTTATAAGATCACTCGTGTGTTTGATAGTCTGTCAGTGAATCTTAGTTAATTGTTCTGAAAACACTGGGCAAACTGAATAGAAGTAATTTAATTCAGTGACGCAAGTAAGTACGTGCAACGATTATAAATGAAATCAATAAATAGGAGCATTAATGTGGGAAAAAATACACTAGAGCGAATGCGGATATACTAAGCTTTTTACATACAGTCTCAATATGTGGTTTCCAGTTAAGGTTTTTATAGATCTGTAGGCCAAGAAAATTTGTTGAGTTAATTGCTTCTATACATTCATTACTGTATCTTATACTTAGTTTTATAGCGGGTAACGTTGCGCAAAATGTATGGTCTTCGTTTTTTATTTATTTATTTTTAAATTGTGTTCCTGCATCCATTGTGTAGCTGATTTTGAGGAATTATTTATGTCAATCTCATATGTCTTTATATTTTTACAAGGTATTGTCAGAGTACTGTCCGCGAAAAACGTCACTGGTTCTTCTATGCATTAGCAAGTCATTAATGTAAAGAATGAATAGAAATGGACCCAGAACGCTTCCCTGCGGTACCCCATATTCTGTGTTTTTTATTATTATTAGTGGTTATTCACCGTAGCTAGTTAAAAAAGCTCTCAAGGAGCCTAATTATACGAAATAAATGAATAAACTGAATATGGTTGAACAAATGAATTGAATAGGCATTTTATACCGCATCCGGAAAAAGTTGTGTTATCAACAACATCACGGTTTTCAGAGACATTCGCAAAGTAAGGTAATTTCTATGAAGACTACGTATCCTTTGTAAGTTTATGCTAAAATATACATGTATAGACTACCTACAGATAAATGTATCTATCGCATGCGGGTTTCTCAATCCCTCTAACATTTCAAGGAGAGCAATGGCTGCCACATGCGTCACATTCAATTTAAGTTGTCAGATTGTTTGCCACTTCATGATATAAAAAAAAAAATAATTTTAAAACGTAAACGTGACTTCACTCCTGTAATCCCCGAAGGAGTAGGCAGAAGTAAATACATGCATTCAAGCATGCATGCAATCACACACGATTCGCCGGTCATGTTTTTGGCCTATGTAAAAGGTGTCGAGCCTGTTGATATCTCTAGGCGCATTATCAAACTCCGAAGTACTTGGAAACTTCCGAAAAATGGAAAAATACCAAAAGAACCAGAGAAAAGGGATTTCAATAATTCGGGAATCAAACTCAAGATTCCAGCGTAGTAGTAGTGGCCTGCTACTGAGGCAGTCGAGTCGCAGTAAATAATTTATTGTTAGAATAACGACCCGCCCCGGCTTCGCACGGTTATCATTTATTATATAGTGGGGACACGCCCGACTTCTTTGAAAAAAACCGTGATATCTCGGTAAATATAAGTACTATATTGATAAATGACATATATTTTAAGCCTTCCTCAGAAAACCTTCTTTCCAACATTAGAACAGGAACAAAATCCGTTCACAACTTTCCGAGATTAGCGCATACATACATAGAAAATAGGCAGACTTTACATTGTAATCTATATATATAAAACAAACTCGGGTTTGTTACAACACTTATAACTCGAGATCTGCTGGACCAATTTTCATGGTTTTTGATTTGTTGGATTTGTCTCCGCCCCGAATAACAGAATACATCTTAAAAATAAGAAAAATTGACGAATATTTGAAAAACCTAAAAGTTCTTTAGTTTCGGAGCTGTCAATATTTTTAGTCAAAATCTGTAAGTAATGATTGACATTTATGCATGCGTTCATAAACTTTTGAAAATGTATGAATAAACTATTACGTGTAATGTATTTTTTTTTTAATATTATTGCATCGCTATCATGCATATTGCCAGTGTCAAGTAAAACTGTATCTCATATTCGTAATAAGCAGCGTAAAAGTCAAGAGTCAGTCAGTCAATTTATCAGTCCGTCAGTCAGTCACAGTCCGTAATTCGAGTAAAGCGATGGCTACTTTACCAGAACATTTACGAATTTAATGAAGTTTTGGAGACAATACGAAAGGACGTGTTTTCGCACTATTATTCTATTTCACTATACACGGGCACTGTAATAAGCATATATCAAACAAAATGCCACCAACTCCATTTAATATAACTCAAAAATTCACCAAGAAAATGAAATAAAATAAGAGCACCACACGCCTCTTTCAAAGTTCCCGCCAGAACTTATATTGTTTTTTTTTTTGAAAGATTGTAAAGTATTACGCGTGCGTTCAGAAATGTGTAATGAATACTTATCATTTCAATAAATGCTTATTTGAAACTGTTCTCTATTTTCTATCTTTTTAGGCTTCCGTAACTAAAAGGTAAAAACGGACCCTATTACTAATCCTCCGTTGTCTGTCTGTCTGTCCGTCCCTCCGTCTGTCTGTCTGTCACCAGGCTGTATCTCATATACAGTGATATGTACCTAGAAAGCTACAATTTTCACAAATTATGTATTTCTGCTACTGCTATAACGACAAAATTAAGTACAAAAAATAAGAAAGTGAAAATATTAAGGGGTTCAAGGGGGCATACAATATACGTGTTTTTTTTTCATGTATTTCTTTGCTCGATAATAATGGTAGCAAGTAGACGCCTCAAATTTTCACAGAATTTTTAGGTATTTGGTGGAGTTAGTGGGTGTTGGTGGCATTGGTGGTGTTAATAGTAGAGGTGGTGGTGGTGGTGGTGTTAATAGTGGTGGTGGTGGTGGCGTTGGTAGTGGTGGTGGTGTCGTTGGTGGCGTTAGTTGCGTTAGTGGCGTTAGTGGCTTTGGTGTCATTGGTGTCGTTGGTGGCGTAGGTATTGTTGGTGACTCTGATGGCGGTGTTGATGGCGTTGGTGGTGATGGTGTTGGTTTTTAGTGGCGATGGAGGCATTAGTGGCGTTCGTGACATTGATGGTGTTGTTGGTAGTTTTGGAGGAATTGGTTGTGGTGGTAGTGGTGGTGGTTTTGGTGGCAGTTGGGCACTAAATACCTATTTAGTGATGTTGGTGTTGGTGGTGGCGTTGATGGCGTTGGTGACGTTTGTCGTGGTGGCGGTGGTGGCGGTGGTAGCGATGACAGTGGTGATGGTGATCGTGGTGGTGGTGACGATGGTGGTGATGGTGGTGGTAGAGTTGATGACAGTAGTTGTTAAAAATGCACACTGTCACTTTAAAGAATTTATTTCTCAAAAGAATTACATCTAATTCACTTACAGAGAAAAATTAAATTATATCTAAAAGTATAAGTAAGTTTTGCACTTAGCGTACAGAGTTACGGAATTTAGAGGGTATTCACAAAACAAAACATTATAAAAGCTATGGAGCGACACAACAATTGTGCGCAAAATACAAATCTAGGGAAATCGTGCAACTGGATATGACATCGTAAGGTAACAAGTCATGAGTGCATATTAATTTAAAAAAAAATATATACACAATGTAAATATTCAATTTTTAACATCCGCCATTATGGACCTAAGCACAGACATTATATGTAATTTTTTCTGCCACAGATCTACGGTAGACTCGATCGAAACCTATTTACAATTAAAGATCGTAAAAAATTAATTATTCTGAGTCGAGAACATATATCCGCAAAATTCGTATCTTTTGATAATTTTTGAAATAAGAACAATAATTTTACAAATTCAAATGTCAATTGCCCGCCATTATGACGTACACTTTTTATTTTGATATATTACCGAAACTGGACAGGCCATGCAATTTTCAAAAATCAATTGCTGTTTGTTAGTTTCGCTAAAACTGTAGTGTATTTTTTAATCTTTACTTTAAAGCGATACGAAGTTCGCCGGGCCAGCTAGTATTTGATAAATATGAAGTCTTATTAAAATAAGCAATTAACTTGAAATGTCCGTTTCACACAGACTGCGACACGATCATATCAGACATACGTCTCGTGTTTGTGCTCGCAGTTTACTGTACAGCTAGTGTACTAACGTGAACGATCTTTGCCGTAAAATGGAGGGTGCAAGTCATGAGCAGTTGCGGTTTTGACGTTCATCATTTCAGGTGAAAAACATCCACCAAAGCCTCCCTTGGGTATGCCATAATCGTCAAGCTTGACATGCAGATTGACGTTCGCAGTAGCGGTGGTTTTATTGAAGGACGCTGCTGCCCATCTTGCGTTAATGTACAAATTTACTACCCTATTAGAATGGTTTGACCATCATTGTTCGGTTGACTGTCTGCAGTTAGAAGAAAATTCTTTCACTACTGGGCGGTGGGGTCATCACGTCCCAACGCCCTCGTAAGGTCGTCCTTGACGTTGATTGCCCAGGAAACCTGATAAGTTACAAGTCACTGAAGCAGTTTTTACTAAAGCAGTTCATTTAAATTATGCCAGGTGTCTTAGATTTTATTACCCAGTCGAGGCAGATACAGGTATCTGCCAGGGTACTTTGAGTTGTGGAATGAAATTCCAACTTCAGAAAAAGGCACATTAATATCATATAAAAATATTAAATGCAACTTATTAGGACAAAAGATGATATTGAAAAATTTGATTTTAATATTTTACTTCAAACTATAATGTTAATATTTTATTCTTATTTTCATTTATTATTATGGTCTGCTATATTTAACACTTTATGTACATACTTACTTCACTTAAAACGAAAAAATCTTTAAAGAAAACTCTAAACATTTTTTTTTGTTTGTATATTATGTACTTCATATTCAGGTTATATTGGACGGAGTTAAAAAGGTATGGATGAATATTAGGATCGGTACATTATTATTGTTATAATTCTGGCGGACTGATAGACCGCCCAACTGGAATACTGGTAGATTGATGATAGACTGGTAAATTGTTGATAGGTTAAGTTATTTATAGTTTGATAGATTTTTCCATTTTCTGGAGGCTTCCCAGTACCTCAAAGTTAGGTAAAGTGCCCGGAGATGTCAACAGGCTTGCCGCCTGTTACATGGGCCAAAACGTGACCGGCAAATCTAGGATGTATGCATGAATCCGATTTACCTCTCCCTACCCCTTAGGGGATTACAGGCGTGATGTTTTTAGGATTTTTATATGTTCAACGTAAACTAACGCGTTACAAACAACGTAAATAAAAACCAAAAACGTGACAACCTTAATGATTTTGCGTTTTGATGGGTGAAGGCGGCAAATCGCAAAACTTCAAAGGCGATAAACTACTGTATGTACTTATACTGTGGTAATACTGTTCACTTGGAGTCTGTTAGACAATGTACAAGGTCACATTGAATGCCTCCGTTTAGTCTTCTTCCCAGCGACTGTGGAATTCGAGACAATGCCTATAAAATTTTTTTGAGCTTATATCATACTGCAAACAATGGTTAGGTATTGTAAAGAAGGAAATTTAATTTACAATCAAATAAACAGTGTGCCTTTTGGCAATTTCTTCATAAATTTTACATTAGTTACGCAATATAATTTCAGTGTCAATTGTTTTGTATTTCCAGTAGTGTATTAATTATTTATATTTCAAATTCAATCGCGTTTAACTTGGACCACAACGCTCCGGTGTAGCAGAACTACTGCAAGTCAGGCTGTTAACTGGCCACACGGGTCTTGCTATGCGGTCACAATTTGAATTTTACTATGTTGACCCAGCATATTGTGATGTACTCTGCCACTGACATTTGTGTGGTGTCTTTATGGCTTTATGAGCTTTATGTTTTCCCTAATTCTACAAACTTTGATGTAGGTATAGTAGCAAATAATTATTCATTTTAGTTCTAAGTACACTAACAAAAAGCGCGCATGGCCTGGCGGCTTATGTAGATCATATGCCATCTACTCGGTTAAGCACTACGGGCGCGGTCGGGTAGTGTGATGGGTGACCACTAGTGGCAAATTAAATGCGCGTTTCTGTGCTTCGGAGGGTACGTTAAGCCGTCGGTCCCGGTTGCTATCGACAGATAGTAGTCGTTAAACCTTGTCGGAGGCCTTATGGGCGGTTTGAGAACATCCGACAGCGGGTTGGCCACTAACCCACCCACCTTTACCAATCCGCATTGGAGCAGCGTGGTGGAGTAAGCTCCAGGCCTCTCCTCAAAAAAGAGAGGGACTCGTGCCCAGCAGTGGGACGAATAATGGGTTTCCATTATTACACGAACATTCTTATGATGTTAATGTGGATAACAAGGATCATACTTTTCATTCACCAACCGAGAGTAGACTGACGACCTGGTGAAGGTCGCGGAGAATCGCTGGATGAGGGCGGCCCAGGACCGTTTGTTGTGGCATTCTTTGTGGCAGGCCTTTGTTCAGCATTGGACGTCTTTTGGCTGAAATTATTATGATGAACCGAAAGTTGCCCCTAATCGCATGTCTTATGTATCCCTCCGCAACACCCTAAGTCGAGGTTTGGATCCACAGGGGTCTCCCTTACGCAGTTGCGTTAACTTTATAAGGCTAAGAGCTCCCTCTACGCTTGCCAATTGACTGGTGAAGCAAACTAGTGCCGTTTCAAGACGAGCAGCTTACATGAGTCCATTAAAAAAAATCTCTTTTCGTCAGATTTTTTTTTCTCTTATCTGGAATCATCATATCTATCTATTCAATTGAGTTTATGTGTGGGAGCTTGCAAAGGCGTAAACAATAACATATTAAATAATCTTCCACCAAAAGGTAATACTACCCCTTTTAAGCAGGTTCATAATAAAAACAAGTGTACTGCTTCAGAAAATGCTATAGAAAATTCTTTTGATAAACATAATATTTTTAAAGTGCCATTATATATAAAAGGATAACACTAACAAGATGGCTTAAAGAGTTCAAGTTTCTACATTATGTAAATTATAAAAATCGTTATAAATGTTGTAAAAAAACTGAAAATTCACAAGTTTTCAAAGTTTCATCGTCTTGGCGCAGCCGAGGTAGTGAGCGTAAAAAAATCTACACAAGCCTTCTAGGCCGTAACCGCTAAAGAAGCGGATAGATGGGTGACGATTTTAATAAAAATGCGAGCGTTTTATCCAATTTCAGCCATGGGGAAACTTACATTATTATTTTATTTTATTGAGGCAGTTGAACGGGTTTATATTAATTTTTGAGCTCATTCGATGAAAATTATGAATTTGTGCTTAATAAATTTGTTGATAACCAGGTACTTGAAGTAAGATTAAACTTTAAATTAAATATCAATTTGGTATAATAAAACTTAAGTTAGCATTAGAAATATTTACAAGTCTAATGTGGGTCTGAAAGTTGTGATCACAGTGACATCCATAACAGGACAAAAATGTGGTAGTGAGATGTAGTAAGTAAATAAATTATATCTGTGTACTTAGTAACTAGTGTAGATAGACCTTTATAGCATACCTATGCAAGAACTGGTAGATTATTATATTAATAAATCAGTCTTCATCCAACATTCAGTGGATTCATTTGTGTCACACCTTCCAAACCTTACATGGCGACCCTGCCGAAAGGCATCGCCGCGACGGCGACCGCTCGAATTCGACACCACCAGAGCGCCAAATAAGGAAAGGAATTCAAATACAATATTGAGCTGCAGCATACTGTTACTATGAAGATGAGATTTTTTTTTTAATGGAGTCAAATATTTTTTGCTGTTGCTACGCACTACGAAGGAGGAATGTGCCAATCTAATCAACGCAATGAAGAGGTTTTCCTCAACCAAAACGCTGTCAGTGGTGCTAATACGGCCTCCATCGAACAGTTAAAATTCCATCTTTCTACCAGCAATATATTGATGGCAGTTATTCTACTTTGTGTTTCGCTGGTTGTGCTGTACATCATATTTCGAATATATCGGAAATGCCACATCCGTTGGATGCGCCAGGAATTCCAGGAACATGCTAACAGGAGATCGTATATGCGCCGCCTCCAGATATCTCCAGAGATGAAGCGTGAAGAGACTGCTATGTGATAAAATTAAATAAAGTGCGCGGGTTTTTGTGTGGTGCAAAGACAAAGGGTAAATATGGTACTTAAAAATAACAAGGTACGTAAATAAATATATGCTATTATGATTTAGGTAGAAACGTAGGTAAATATAACAGCTTAATAAAATAATTATCAAAATGGTTTAGATTTTTGTTTTTACTATACAAATTATTATTGTTATACATACGTGGTACTTTTCTTAATGACCTATGGCAGAAGATTTAAAGCTGTTATGTGATGAATTGTTGCAAATTAAAAGGTATCTAATCAAAAAAGGTCCTTCTCGAAGACAAGGTCAGGTGTTAGAAAAGAAATTAAATGAGGCTAAGTCTATTATTCAGAAATATAATGTTTGCGTAGATAATATAAGAAAAACAAATAAAGAGAAAGCAATTATAATAAATAAATACTGTGAGTATATTAGCAATTTGTATAAGGAGCTTTGTTTTTTGTGTCAGCGTATAGATAGTTCTAACTGTGTATTAAATATGGATAAATTTGACCTGAAAGTAGCTCTGAGCTTATTGCCAGTTATGACTGATGAAGTCAGTAATACGAGACAATTAATTGACGGGATAGACTATTATAGTTCTGTGATTGATTCAGAGTCGCAAACACACTTGATTTCTTTTATTTTAAATAGTAGATTGTCTCAAGGTGCCAAATTACAATTAGCGACGAATGATGCAACTGTATCTGAACTTTTAAATGATATGAGGAAAAATCTTTTACCGAAAACGTCCGCATGTTCATTGCAAAAACAACTTTTGAATTCCAGGCAAAATGAGTTGTCTATTGATGATTTTGGTAAAAAATTTGCCTCATTGTTTGTCGACCTTACGATTTCTCAATCGCAAGGGGATAATAAAAAATATGATATTTTAAAATCTGTCAATGACAAACAGGCTATCAGGCAATTTAGTGACGGATTGCGAAATCGCAGGATCGGTACGGTAATTTCAGCACAGAAATTTGATAATTTAAAAGACGCGATTCAAGCTGCTGTTGATGAGGATGTATCGTCACCTACCGCGACGGCTGAAATTATGTCTATGAGGAGAAATAATAATATTTTTAAATATGACTGTAGACAGGCGAGAGGTATATTTAGAAGGGTCGTGGTCGAGGCCCGGCAGCCCCGCATTGGATGCAGCCGCGTGGGCGCACAGCGCAATGGAGCCGCCGAGCTCCGCAGCAAGAGTTTGCCGCACACCGAGGTAGGTACGAGCATCGTGGTAAGATTTTCAATAGTGGTAATTTTGGAAATAACACTTACGCGAATAGAAAACCTTTCAAGGAACATGTTCGTGTACTGACTGGAAGTTCCGAACCTCAGCCGAGTACATCATTACAAAATAAAGAGTCTGAGGGTCAGTTTTTTCGGGATTAAAGAGTTTACCATATTAGCAAGTGACAGTAGTTACAATGTAGATTTTTTTTTAGATAACTTGCATGCAATAAATTGGCTCATAGATACAGGCGCATCGATATCAGCGATAAAATATAAACATGTTCTCGAGTTTAACATTCCGATCTATGAGGAGAACGTTATTATAAATGGTATGGGCGGTAAAGTCCAGGCAATAGGATATGTAGTTTTGCAGTTGTCAGCGCATGGACAAAATATTAGTCATAAATTTTATGTATTTGAAACTTTACCTTGTAAGTCGCATGTAATTTTAGGACAAGATTTTTTAAATAAATATAAATCGGTTATCAACTTTAGTAATAATAGTTTATCAATATGGAATCGTTATTAGCATATAGTTTTAGATATGATTAATTTGGATAATAATTTCTTAAATTTACCAGTTAGGTCAGAATCGTTGCATTTAATTAATACGAATTTTACAGAAGATTGTGTAGTCTGTTCGAAAGAAACACAGGAAGGAATTTTTGTAGCAAGTACGTTAGTTACGCCGAAAAATGGGAAAATACTATTAATAATAAAATTATCAAAGACAAAGCTGGACGTACAAGGCATGAAAGAGTATGATGTGTGTAATTTTGATAAAAATGTGAAAGATGCATCACGTATTAAACGTTTATTTTCTAAATTGAATTTGGGACATTTAAATAATGAGGAAAAAACTACTATTGAGAACGTATGTGCCAAATATTCAGATATTTTTTATTTGGAGGGGGACAAGTTATCGACCACTGATATTTATGAACACCAAATTAAACTAAAAGAGGATATTTCTCCGATATTTTCAAAACCGTATAGATTACCATATTCTTTAAAAAATGAAATAAAAAATCAAATTGATGGTATGTTGAGAGAAGGAATAATAGAACCATGTCAAAGTGAATGGTCTAGTCCAATTTTATTGTTACCTAAAAAATCTAATAGTGATGGGAATAAATTATGGCGTTTTGTAATTGACTATAGAAAAATTAATAATGTTAAGAAAGAGACTTTGTGTGAATGATAGTATCGGTGTAAAAATGAAAGAAAGACATGCTCCGATGGTTCGGGCATATAGGAAGAATGTCAAATGAGCGAATGACTAAACAGATATACAATGCGAATGTGGATGGTTGCAGAGGCCCAGAAAGACCAAGACTGACCTACCATGACCAAATAGGTCGAGTGGTGGGGTCAAAAGTCTTAGGAATCGGCGTTCATGTATGAAGAGAATGATGAAGGTAGACGAGGCACGAGAGGTTTGTCAGAACCGGGATATCTGGCGCTCTACACTCTCTGTCTACCCCGATAGGGACCTGGCATGATGATACAAAAAAAAAACTATAGAAAAATTAATAATGTGATTCAGGCCGATAAATTTCCCTTTGCCAAATAATATATTACCGAGATATTAGACTCTTTGAGTGGATGACTAGATTGCCTATGGGACTTAAAACAAGCCCTAGTTCGTTTTCTCGCATGATAACTATGGCTATGACGGGTTTGACGTACGAGAAATGTTCAGTTTATCAAGATGACTTAGTGTGTTTCAGTAGAGATTTACCATCTCATGTAAAGAACCTTCTTGACATTATTCATAGATTACGAAAAGTCAATTTAAAATTAAATCCACAGAAATGTGTGTTTCTACAAAAGAAGAACTTTATTTAGGACATATAGTATCCAACATTCAAATTCAAATTCAAATTATTTATTGCGTTATGTCATATGGGTACATAGGTGGTATTGTACAATGACACCCTGTTAGGGTATAGCAACATAAGAGGGGAAGCTTATGTAATAAGGGGAAAGTTAAATATTATCATTTATTTAGATTAAAAAATATCATTTGAAGGTGTCATTCAGTGGATTCATTTGTGTCACACCTTCCCAACCTTACAGTAGTAGCGTAATATGTACGGAATTTAATTGCTTACTTTTTAAATAGCTATGTGCCTCAGTAGTTTACGGGTAGCAAATTATTGCGGTACTCTGGGGGCACGGATTCAGTCTCTAGGTTGACGAGTAAGTGTTCATAGATTTCCCATTAGTAAAAAATTGCAGTATATCGAAGTTTAGGTAGTAATTTGCGTAGTGAGTATCAATAGACTCGACACCTTTTACATAAGACTGAAAAAAGTGTAACCAGCGAATCTCCAGCTTTGTCGCATGTCTTTTCATCTGTGTACTCCTGTAAGGAAAAACACGCTAGGAATTATAAAATAACGAGTATATGATGCTCTGCGTCTGTGACCGCCTTTACTAAAACTAAGGCGGTGAACTTTTTTACAGCTATTAAGAATTGAACGTGTTGCGGTATCCTCATGAAACCCCCTGAGAAATCAGGGGATATCCGAGGAAATGTGCAATTGTGGAAAGATTCCCCTGTTATAAATGTTAATAATTGATATAATTGTTTCAGAGATTGGGTGATGATTCTTATAGAAACGTCAAGATGGTGAAAAATAAACAATAAAAACAACATGGAATTGCTCATTTGGACTTCATGTACATAATTGAAGTCAATCCGGGGTTGTTTTGTTTTTATTTGCAGTCCAATTCTTTTAACGCTTACATTTATAATGTTTACTGTAATCACATCACACTAATATAATGAATGTGAAAGTTTCTTTGTTTGGGTGTTTGGATATTTGTCCGCCAATCACGCCGAAACTACTGAATGGGTTTTGATGAAGTTTGTTTTCATCCCGAAAATATGTTACTGTGGGATGCCATGGGATGATTTGATGAGTTTCCACAGGTAAGGATACAGATCGGGTATTAGCTGACTTAGAATATAGGACTTTTCATCCCCAATAATGTTCCTGTGGGATGCCATGGGATGACTTGATGAGCTTTCACGCAAAAAACGACCTACGCACGGGCGGAGCCACGCGCAACAGCTAGTAAACTATAAACGGAACTTCACGCCTGTAATCCACGAAGGGGTAGGCAGAGGTAAATGCATGCATTCATGTATACCTACATGCAAACACCCACGAATCGCCGGTTACGTTTTTGGCCCATGTAACAGGTGTCGAGCCTGTTGACATCTCCAGGCACATTACCAGACTTCGAGGTACTGGGAAATTTCCAGAAAATGGAAAAATCCCAATAGAACCAGAGATAAAGGACCTTACACTATTATCTCTGATAACTCCCTACTTGGGAATCGAGCCCAGGACCTCAGCGTAGTACTACTACTACGCCTGCTACCACTAGGCTACCAAGGCTAACTAACTATAATAGTAAACTATAAACAGACAATGCGACAGAGGTTAGTAATTATTTTTTGTCGTAAAATGGGTTCATTTAAACAAACACCCAAACCTCAATTAAATATCTGTTCGCCCAGAAAATATATTGATATTATGACATTCAATGCCGAATGATGTCTGATGCAGTTTTTGTGTCAAACCAGCTCTTCAGTGTTACCATTATTATTTAACAAAAGAAATGACCAGTATAGAAATAGTTTAAGTTCAATAATTTTCGGACACATCTCCAGAAATGAGTGTTCGATGGAGAGACTAGTATTCCAAGGTCAAATAGAAGGCAAAAGAGGACGCGGCCGATCACCAACCCGCTGGACCGACCAAATTAAAAGCGCAACTAAGTGCACTATAGTCCAGTGCGCACGCAACGCCTCTATCGGTCAAAAATGGAAGCAGATCACCAAGACAGTCGTACTAGACAAGAACAACATAACAAGTTAACTCATTTGCACAACCACGACCACTCTGACGAGAGTGCCCGATTAAGAAGAAGAATTTTCGGACTGCGGCTTTAAAGGACTACGGCCTTAAAAATTAGCAATTCGCACGACTTTGCTTATGTTAGCCCCTTTAACACTTCTGTTATACTAATGCTCACTTTTAAGTTTATTAAAAACTAGGTCGCTTTTTGCGTGGAAACTCATCAAATCATCCCACAGGAACATTATTGGGGATAAAAAGTATCCAATATCTTAAGTCAGCTACTACCCGATCTGCATAACAAATTTCATCAGAATCCGTTCAGTAAATTCGGCGTGATTGACAACATCCAAATAAATAAACTGTCACATTTATGACATAAGTTAGATTAATCAAGCATTGATAGTCTAACAGAAAGTTGATTTTGGCCACTGGCACTCCTCATAAAATATTACTTCTCCAAATCCTTCATCCGTCGGTGAGATCACTCTTCGCAACTTCTTCATCCATATCGTTGTATTGCCGCACCACAATTTTTCAAAGCACGTAAGAATATACCTACTCAATTTTTAATGATTCGGTCCCGACGAGCATATCTACTTGATGTTTCAGGTGGAACTACATTTTACATTTTACGTAATGTACGGCCCTGTAGTTTTCGGCACAGAGGCATAACATCTTTTGCCTCAGGAGTAGTTACGCATCTGCATTTTGATCTTGGTCTTTGTGTGAGTGTCTATAAGCTGCAGTCTGTCTGTCTGTCAGCAGGCATCACTTAACATCAATGTGAACTGTATGCTTGTTTGCCACTACCATTACATAAAAAAAACGTACATACCTACAAGACATATAGCTCATCGACCATAGCAGGGAGACTTCGGCTTAGATCGGTTCTGTACAGCGTTATCTCTTTCACACCTTATCTATGTTACATAATAATATGTCGATCATTTTGATCTACTTTTGAGCAATACCAGACTATCAGTGCTTACGTAGGAAGTATATAAAGCGGAGACAACACTCTACGAAGCTAACCGATTGTCTCTTTCGTAGGTTCGATCTGCAGTATTTCTTGCTGAGTAGGTACTGTAGTATATTTTTAAGTTGACGCCAGCTACACTTGTTTAGATAAAAGATTAAATAATTCTTGAATTTCAAATAATTTATTTGAAAATCGCATGAAGCGCACATGGCTCGGCGGCTGGTGCAGATCGTATTCGATCTACTCGGTTAAGCACTACGGGCGCGGTCGGGTAGTGTGATGGGTGACCGCTAGTGGCAAATTAAATGCGCGTTTCCGTGCTTCGGAGGGCACATTAAGCCGGCGGTCCCGGTTTCTATCGATAGATAGCAGTCGTTAAACCTTGTCGGAGGCCTTATGGGCTTATTTGAAAACATCCGACACCGGTTTGGCCACTAACCCGTAGGTATCTCCACCAATCCGCATTGGAGCAGCGTGGTGGAGTAAGCTCCAGGCCTCCCCCCAAAGAGGGGAGAGACTCGTTCCCAGCAGTGGGACGTATAATGGGTTGCCATTATTATTATTTATTATTACTTGTAATTCATTAGAAAATGACATAATTTGTACAGTGTTAACACCTGGGTCCAGAAATGTATGGAACAGTATTATTCTCCTTTTTAGAAATAAGATGATGCAAAGATGTAGTTGCAGTTCCCGTTCATGTCATCTTCCAATTTTAAAAAACCCACTCAACCACGCTGACGTTTTATTTTTTAATTAGCGAACCAGATGCAAAGGCAAGTCGATTCGGGTCAAAGCAATTAAGGTGCTTGCTTTTATTTTGTGCCAGTGCCAAAATTTTCAGAAAAAAAAAGCTTGAATTGCCGCCAACGGTCCCCTGTGTTAGATTAACTGATGTTAAAACTTGGCGAGCCTTGGCATTATGCCAATTCGTTTAGCTTGACTGATTTATGCAGTCGGTGGAGTAAGTGTTTGCTCGACTTCGAGGTGATTCTTGAGTCTGGGTTAGGCTTGGCTTAATTTGTGGTCGAGTATTCCAGTTCTTGGCTTGATGAATGTACAGAATTTCTGCTATAACTTAATGTACCTTGTTAGTTCTGTATTCTAATTAAGATATTTTTAAGAAGTATTGGTTTAAAAGATAAGATATTATTTAATTTTATTCGCATAAACATGTGTGTACATACATCGAAGGTGTACCTATACATACATACAGGATGACAAATATATTATTTTGGTGTTGGTTGGTATTTAGTTTTAAATAATAGGTAGGTTATTGCCATTGCTCTTAATTTCAACATTAATTTACCTAAAACTGGCCTATTTTAGGTTAGTATAAGACATAAAACTAAAATCTTGATATTAATATCATTATATCTACCTACCGTATAAAACATCTGCGTAATATCTTCTGGGCTGGCAGCGCGTTGGCCACTCCCCTGGGGTTGCAAATTTTCATAGGCGACGATGACCACTTTCCATCAGATGGCCCGTTTTCTTGTCTGTCAACCTTCAGATATAAAAAAAAGCAATACACGCCTCTTTCAAGGTTCCCGCTAAAACTCCACCATAAACATGAGAGCTAGGTACATGTCTGTAAAGCTATTCACAAACATAAAAACAACAAAATAAGACATTGCATTATTTCTATAATCACACTCTTACAACAGATAGTCATTTTATATTATGACTCAATACGTTAGATTAAGAACATAAGAAGCTCTCACAGGAAAGTAATGTTTATAAAAACAGCCATTCGAGACAGCTACAATCATAATTAACATTTGGTATTATCAATTCGATGCGGTGAGCGGCTACTTTGTGTTGAGGACGGTTGAATGTCAGTTCTGGATAAATTCAAATACATATGTGAACATAGAAAAAAAAATTTTTTTTTTCAATTCAAGTCATATTTTGCAACCATTTTCGAAAAGTCATTGAAAATCAATATAAATCAATAATGAAATATCTAAGGTGAAACTATTACATAAAGTAAAACAGTCAATAGATGAATTAAAATAGAGATAAAATACTTTAAATTACCACTAAACAAAATCAAATCCTTCCTTCCAAAAACTATATAAGAAGAAAAAGAAAAATTCATTCGTCAAAGTCAAAATATAAGTTATTCCCTTAGCAGTTCAGTTCCAAGTGCAGTCACTGCTGAAAGAACTCCGCTATCAAACAAATTTAGTAGGAGCTCTTTCAACAGAAATTGTTGTTTCCAATATAAATAATAATTTTATCAACCCGAAGAAGCAGGAGGGCTTTCGTCGGTCTTACCCATCTGTCTCCATATTTAACCTGTAGCCGTAAGCAGCCGTAAGTATAAGTGGGAACTTCAAATGAACAAATTAGTAACTTTCATAAGTTGAAATTAATTTTTCACTCATTAAAATAATGCACTAAAATACTTCAACTATTAGCTGTCTAACACGTAATTATCATATAATAAAACGTAACTTCACACCTGTAATCCCCGAAGGGGTACGCAGAGGTAAATGCACGCATTCATGCAAACACCCACGATTCGCCGGTTACGTTTTTAGCCCATGTAACAGGTGGCGAGCGTCTCCGGGCACATTACCAAACTTCGAGGCATTGGGAAATTGCCAGAAAATGGAAAAATCCCAATAGAACCAGAGATAAAGGTCTTTATACCATTATATGATAACCCCCTACCCGGGAATCGAACCCAGGACCTCAGCGTAGTAGTAGTGGCCTGCTACCACTAGGCTACCGAGGCAGTTAAATGACACTAATAACATCTAATCAACACTTTAATGATGACTATAAGTTTAGATTAATTTGTCGTAGTAAAATAGCGATTTGTAGCGGACGTGGTGCAGTTCAAAAAACAAGATGGCTTCCTCGCGACCCTCAAAACGATACTCCGCCTGATTGCCTCCCAAATGTCATTCAATGTGATACTTCATACTGCTGTCAACGGTTTAGGCGCCATCATACCCCATTCCACACAAATAAATGGAATAAAGAAGCGCGCATGGCCCAGCGGCTGGTGTAGATCGTAAGCGATCTGCTTGGTTAAGCACTACGGGCGCGGTCGGGTAGTGTGATGGGTGACCGCTAGTGGCAAATTAAATGCGCGTTTCCGTGCTTCGGAGGGCACGTTAAGCCGTCGGTCCCGGTTGCTATCGATGGATAGCAGTCGTTAAATCTTGTCGGAGGCCTTATGGGCGGTTTGAAAACATCCGACAGTGGGTTGGCCACTAACCCACCCACCACCAATCCGCATTGGAGCAGCGTGGTGGAGTAAGCTCCAGGCCTCCCCCCAAAAAGGGGAGAGACTCGTGCCCAGCAGTGGGACGTATAATGGGTTGCCATTATTATTATATTATTAAATAGAATATGGTATGAATTGAGTGCTATTACGGGGCCATACACTGTCATCTAATACGAGTAGGACATGGAAGTGCCAAGCGCTATCACTTAGCAGTAAGTAAATTAGGTAACGCGGTTGTGCCTGCGCCCTCAGTCCTTATCATTTGAACCTCCCACCAGTGAGTCAAAATGTCACTTGCGAAATAAAAAAATACACATCATAATCACAAGCAACGGTTTATATAAAAAATCGTAGGTGGTCCAACACTTCCGAGCGACCGCTCCAACAGAGTCGTAATCGAATGTGCCCACAATTGAATTAGTGTCATTAGATCCACCGAGATGATGTCGGTAATAAATGTTGACTATAGTCCTTATGGTATAATAATAACTGACGCTCATTCAGATATATTGCTTGGCATTAATATATGAATTGAGTTGTTTTATCATCAAATGTGGCTCGTTGCTTATTGGATGACGAAAGTCATTTCAAAATTGAAAACGACAAAATATAAGTACTTACAAATAAATGTTAAGTAGGTATAACTGGTTTATTCCCGTTGTCCCCGCACGCCGTATCCCCGTTACGGGGACAGCGGGACATCTAAACATTCTTTTCCCGTTTTCCCCGTGACGGGGATACAGCGCACGGGGACAACGGTACTTTAATAAAATAATTAAAACTACTTCCCGATGTCCCCGTGTTTAAAATTAGGTAAAAATTATTGCCCGCTGTCTCCATTTTTCTTTTTTGTGGTAGTAAGTATTATGAATGTGTATGGTAGATTAGTTTAGGTACCCGTTAGATTAATAAAGTTTTGATCTTGTGTCCAAAATTCTAGATGTTTCAAGGTTGGACTTTTTTATACTTAAATAGGGAATTGCTAGTAACTGCACAATCCTGAACTACTTTTATTACATGTCAATTATTTTTGATGTATCGTGTATTCAAAGTTAAGTTTTCTAGTAGATAACTATGACAAACGGGGCGACGTTGAAAAGGATGCATAAAACTTTTTTTGCAGAGCTTTAAAATACGCTTACACTAATTAACAGCTTTGATAGGCTCATGCAAAATCTCACTCTAAAATTCGACTTTAGGTTACACTTATACAGTTACCTGTGAACTTCATATTGAGAGCTTGTAAATACGTAAAAAGGTATTATCGACATCGTCATCAGTAACAATCTGATTTAGAAAAATGTTTGGAGGTTTTTAATTTAAAATTAAAGTAAGAACTTTAAATGGACTGCTTCATTGATTAAAGTAATTTATTTGTTGTCGTACCACAGTCTTTCAGTTACTTATTATAATTGTAGAAATTAAAGAAAAAAATACAAAAAATTAAGCTCGCTCGTGTTATTGCGAAAATAAATAATAAAAGAAAAATAAAAACATTCGTCTAATATATGATTGTATTATAATTAGTACAGTTATAATAAATTGCATGTATTTATAAACGCGTAATTTTAATAATTTGGGCTGAATAATGATAGCATTAAATACTTATTTCATAATAAGCTACTCGTACAAGCAGCACCGGTGCCGGATCGTAAGTTTATGTAGAATATAAATGAAATTCGCGGATGGATCGGATCGCCGACGCGCTGCAACGCTTTTAAAAAAATATATTTTGTGTATTTATTATTATTTTCAGCAATTATTCTAGTTATTATAGTTCAAAGAAAATTAAGTAAACAAGGAGTCTAATTACATGAAATATATTTAAATAAACTGAATTTAATTTATTTTTAATTAAGTTAATTAAAAATTTTGAAACAAATATATTTTTTCATTTTTTATGTTTGAATTGGCAAACAAGCATGCAGTTCACATTGATGTTAAGTGATGACTGCAGCCTATAGACACCCACACAAAGACCAAGGTCAAAATGCATTATGCCTCTGTGCCGGAAATTACAGGGCCGTACATTACCACCTGACCGAAACACGATAGTGCTGAACACTACCATTTAGCGGCAAGTATATTAGGTAATGCGGTGGTGCCTACGCCCGCGAGCTCCGTCACTGAAGCTCTACCACCAGTAAAAAAGTCTATGTTTATGTTGTTATTTATTTATTTGACTTTATTGCACACACAGAAATGTCGTACAAAAGGCGGACTTAATACTACTAAGAGGCATTGTCTACCAGTCAACCTTTGGGTAAAAAGAAAACAATGAAAGGCGCGTAAAACTTATAAAATAAATAGTTAAGTTTGTAATACAGAATTTACTTAAGAATTAATATTACACTATTGAGAAGAGAACGCCAAATAATATGATGATAGTAAGATGAGATATTACATGATATGATGACGTTTTTAAATAAAAGTTACGTAAATTTCGCTTGAATGAAAACATGTTCGGAGCTTTTTTTATAATGACGGGAAGCGTGTTCCAGAGCTTGATAGCTGTGACAGCGAAAGAATTGGATAAAAAGCCAGTACCGTGAGAAGGAATTTCTAAAATGAGGTTATCCAAGGAACGAAGATTGAGATGATGGGAGACTCCAAGAAATTTAAATGTACATTTGAGAAAATGAGGACAGAGTGGATCGTAAAGGATAGAAAACAGTTGACAAGGAATCCTGAAAGAAATGGATCATCTTTGCCGGATGGAAAGCCAATTATGTTTATCTTACTTTTCTTTTGTTCCATGTTAAAAACTAAGCTTAAATCGATAATTCAGATATAAGGGGACAACGACAACGCTCCGTTTATCTACTAGAAAACATAACATTGAATGTACAATACAAAAAAAAATAGACATGTAATTAAAGAAGGTCAGGCTTGTGTAGGTTTTTTTTAAGCACCATAGACAGCATAATCAAACCAAATTATTCCCTTTTTTAATTTAAGTACCTAGTAAAAAGTCCTAACTTTGAAACAACTAAAACCTTGAAAACAAAAACAAAACTTTATTAATCTACCGGGTTTAAAGATTAATTAACATTAATTAATACACTTTGTTTGTTTAGTAAAAGATGCCAATTCATAATACGAATACTATTGAAAAAATAAAAAACGGGGACAGCGGGAAATAATTTTTACCAATTTTTTAACGGGGACAAATTACGGGGACAACGGGAAGTAATTTTAAATAATTAATTAAAGTACCGTTGTCCCCGTTCACGGGGACACGGGGCACGGGGACAGCGCGAATAAACCGTATAACGGTTTCAAGAAAAAACGTAACTTCACGCCTGTAATACCCGAAGGCGTAGTAAATGCATGCATTCAAGCATACATGCAAACCACGATTCGCCGATTACGTTTTGGACCGTGTAACAGGTGGCGAGCCTGTTGACACTCTCGAGCACTTTCACCAAACGAGGTACTGAAAATACCAATAGAACCAGAGATATAGACGTAAGAGAGATATAAGAGAGAAGACTTCACCATTATCTCTGATAGCCCCCTATAGCCCCTCTGATAACCCGGGCATCGAACCCAGGACTCCAGCGTAGTAGTAGTGGCCTACTACCACTAGGCCACTGGGGCAGTTAAGTAAAGGAGATGATGATGACTCTACTTGAAATAGGTATATGGTAAGGGTGACGACGATTTCAATTGTCTTTTAAATTGACTTGCATCTATATATATATATAAAATGCAACCCGTTTTCCTTGGTCACGGCATCACGCGTGAATGGCTGGACCGATTTGGCTGATATTGATTTTGAATGATTTTTGGAAGTCCAGGGAATGTTTAAAAGGTAAGGAAATGTGAATATATTGAAGGGAAATAGTAAAAACCACCATTTCATTTTCCCATACAAATAGTCCGTATCTATCAAACCTTTGGACACATGTCCTATTTTTATTCCGAGGCAATACGAAGTTTGCCGTATCAGCCAGTATTAGATATATAATTGAAGTAATTTATAATTTGAGAACGATAAAATAGAAATATTTTCAATGAGGACGTAGATAACAAAAGAATAACTTGCGTATTTCAAACACATTGCTCAAAATTTAAAGTGTTGGGATCTGGTTGTGGCCTACATAGTATTGAAATTCGCGTCTTTTTCTACGAGTATAGCGTAGGTAAGCAAGCACGCAGTTCATATGGATGTTAAGCGATAACTGCAGCCTATAGACATATACAAAAAACCTGAGGTCAAAATGCAGATGCGTTACCATCTGAGACCTTAGGTGTTATGTCTTTGTGATATGTATTACGGAGCCATATATTACCATCCAACCGGAACACGATAGTGCTGAACACTACTATTATATGGCGGCAGGTAGGTTAGGTAGTGCGGTGTTGTCTACGCCCTTGCATATTTTTTTTCTTATGTGATGGAAGTGGCTAGCAAGCATGCAGTTCACATTGATGTTAAGTGATGACTGCAGCCTATAGACACCTACACAAAGACCAAGGTCAAAGTGCAGATGCGCTACCACTCCTGAGGCCTAAGGTGTTATGCCTCTGTGCCGGAAATTACAGGGCCGTACTTTACCACCTGACCGGAACACGATAGTGCTGATCACTACCATTTAGCGGCAAGTATATTAGGTAGTGCGGTAGTGCCTACGCCCGCGAGCTCCGTCACTGGAGCTCTACCACCAGTAAAAAATAATAAATATGCTACGCTTTTGTATATAGGTACACATAAAAATACTTTATAAAAACAGTTAATTGAACTGTTCTGGTAGTAGGTCGATCGGACGGGATCCTAAATCACTAATGCATTATGCATTATAATGATAAAAAATAAAAAAAAGAGTAATATAACCAATTATTCTTGCACACGGCTCAAGCTATAGGTATGATGATAAAATAAAAATGAATACAAAACTATACGCAGGTACACATACTCATACCACATTAACACGTTCGTTTTCTTTAGACTGTGCTCATACGTTGAATTTATAGATACACCAGCTGTGCCCGCGACTCCGTCCGCGTGAGAATTTATGATTGTTCAGTATCTACCCGGACGAAGTCGGGGGCGCAGCTAGTATAAAAGTAAGTAAGTAAGCCTAAGTTACTCCTTATTATATATGCTATCTGCCAGTAAAAGTCCCGTCAAAATCGGTCCAGCCGCTCCCGAGATTAGCGGGAACAAACAGACAGACAGACAGACAGAAAGACAGACAGACAGACAAAAATTGTAAAAAATGTTTATTTGGTCTATGTACCGTGTATATATACATATGCATTTAGTAAAAAGCTGTTATTTTTATATTACAAACAGACACTCCAATTTTATTTACTTGTATAGAAGATATAGATGTATAGATATAGATTACGCGTCTATTCTGCATGTGTGTGTTTGCCTTAAATTCCCCAATTTTGAGATCCCGGGTGAGACATAAATGCTCATAAGTGAAATTACCCTTTTTGGCGGGTAACCCGATGCAGAAACAAAATGGCGGTGGCAGGTTCAAATGTAATTCATACAATGTTATGTCTGTCGTTATATATCTTTGTTTTCGCAATGAAATAAGTCTTATTTAATTTTATGTAGCAAGTACTAGATTTTATTCGCGACTTTACTCGCGTTTTTAAGCCTAAATCTTTATCTGTCGTAAAACATTTTTTTTAAATATCCAGCGTTACTTTTAGTACCTCTAAGAATTAGTTTACAAAGTTTCATGATGATAATAATGTGGTGGTCCACAATTTATTTTCATTCGCTTTTTCTCATCATTTTGTTTAGTGATTACAATCTTCATACGTTTTACGCGTTATATCTGTTTTACAATAATTCGAGAATTTTTTTTCCCATTTGAGAAACCTTAAAAATATTTTTCACATTTTCACCGCGCATAACTCGCGAAAACCTAAGAAAAGCCCTAATGACACTTGTCAAGTAGCTCTCAACGTCATTTCGCAAATAAACAAGTTATAATATCAAGGTTTCCCTCCACAAAATATATTCCAAAGTACGCATAAAAGGGCAAAATAATAAACTATTGCAAGGGTAGTCAGTGAGCGGAAAATAGACCGCTATTCCGACCAAGAAGCTTGTAGACAGAAATGGAGACCACATTTCCTATACATATTTAAAGCGACACTCAACTATCGCTTTCCCTATCGCCATAGTGCGATTATATTTTTGTACGAGTAAAATTAATAGCATTATAAAGAAGAAGAATAAAGAAAAAAGTTTCATTTATAACAACATAACTCAAGTAACAGAACACAAACAAACATAGTAGAAGATAAGTTGTTATAAATCGGCCTACAACTCAGCGTAATGCTGATCTCTCGATCAGCGCTGATCTTCGCATTAAAAATGCAAAGGACTTTTTGTGACCGGCGCGGGATTTGCATCTGCGATCTCTAGATGACTAGCCCAGTCGCCTTATCAATAAGATACCTAAGCAATAAAGTACGGAGGTGTTTGTGTCAAACAAAGTGCATAACGCGTGTTAAAGAAATGACCATTCCGGTTATCGCCAACCGAATGGCGTAGAGCGAAAGTTGCACCGCCCATAATCAGATATGTATCATATGTCTCTCCGCAACACCCTAAGCCGAGGCACGGACCCGCATAGGTCACCTTTAGGCTAATAATTTTGCTTAGGCTGGAGCGCCTTCTGCGCTCACCGATTGCCCGGCGAAGTAGACTAATGCCACACCGCGGACACTCTGCCAAAATTCCATACAAACGCTTAATTCGGTCTCTATTACACACACATTAAACAATGACGTGTATTTACACGTGCACCTGTGTGCGTAGCACGTAGAGAATACCAAACGTCGCCCATAAGAGGGGAGGAGGTTGGGTGAGGCAGGGAAATCGGGCGGGACGTTGAAGTGTCCATTCTATACGTAGTATTATTACATATTCTCTGCTAATGCCGTCTCGAGACAGGCCGACTACACAACACATGCGCGTTCTAAAAAAAGAATTACAATCGGATGAATTTATCATCACGGTAATTGAAATAAATTCAACATTTTGTTGCCAATTCTCGTTAATAGATCGCGCTGTTTTATATAAAAATATCTCTGATACTGTTTGAACGCCTTAGAGTTTATGTAGTTAACTTAATGTGTGTGTTTTAAAATGTTCGAAATAGTTCTCACTTAGCAGACTCACAGTTCTCACTTAGAAACTGTTGTTCGAAATGTGTCCTCCATTTATCTATAGTTTCATGATCCCGACCGAGACGGGCTTTGGACGAAATCAATTATCTTCGACGTCTCCCACAGATATACGACACTGTTGTCACATTGCTTGTCACAGATAAATCACTGCTGGCTATGTCAACAGGTTTTGCACTGTAAACTGTTTGTTTTAAATTCGATGAGTAGATTTAGGTTGTATGAGTAGATTTTTTGTCTTCATAAAAAAATCACATCAATCATTAAAAAATGCTCCATTTCCTCTGAAATGGAGCAATTTTTTGTGATTGACGGAATTTGAGTCTATGCATAACTAGTTCAGTGCCTTTACCACATAGCTACTAAATCCCCATAAACAAGCGTCGTATTTTTTTTTCGTTTGAGTATATTGAGGCGGGAAGTTGACCGATGCAATATTACAAGGAGACTGAGGTAATATCCTAATATTGAGTAAATGAAAAGTCATGCACAAAATTTCGATTCCGGCTTCGTAGCCGCCGGCGGCTAGACACAATTGAAAATCTATTCCCATATTTTTCTTGTGACTTGACCGGTTAAAAGTCGTTTGCCTGTAAAAAACAAACACAAACGCTAGAGATTAGCTTATCTTTGAGGGTTGCTTAAAATCACGTTTTAGTATTCGACTAAAAGGCAAGTTTTTAGTAGGCGTGACACGCAGACATCAAATTTCTAATGAAAAATATCGAAATGTAACAAAGGCAAGACGTTGCAAAAAACGATGATAAATAATTATGCTTATCAAAAAGCTGAACGCTATACGCAAAACTCTAATAAAACTCAATAAACAAAACTATCAGATAAAGAGTTACCCATCGAAATTGAATGCTCAATAGCCCTTCAACCGATGAGGGAGATTCGGTTTCAACCAGAATCCCATGACCCTTGAATCCGGGAACAAATGCCACAGCCCACTCAATTCATTATAGCACTGAGGGACGCTGGAGCCCAACGTAATCTGGTGGTATCGTCGAGGGAAAACAGTTCATTTGGCACCTGAATTTCTAGTGCCTTTTTTTTGGCCAGTTTTGCGTAGCTGCGGGTGTAATAGAATTTTTTTGGATCGGTTAATTGAATATCGAGTTATCGTCGACCTAGTTTCGTTTAAAACAGCATTGGACTGTTATGTGGAGGTGGGGTTAGTTTTATTTTCGGTGAGCATCAAAATATATATTTTTTAGGTTTTATTTAGATGGTTTGTGTTTGCAGGAAATTGTATGACTTGTTTCCAATGTTTTCAACGAGCGGTTGCGTAACCGCTGAAACTTCTAAAAGTTAAGTTATTGTAAAACTTTTAAAATTTTAACCCCCTTATTCATAAACGAACAAATATTTTAGCTAAAGTGTTGCTAATCTCTCCTTTGTATTTTTCTATTCTGCACATTTGACAATGCAACTGACAAAGACAAAGCATTCTATAGATAAAACATATCTAAAGTACGTTTATGAATAAGGGGGTAGGTGTTTTATTTGAATCCTTTTAATGAGCGTAATCATAGTATACACCATTTTCAGATAGCTACCATATATGTAGACAAAAAAATAAAAAAATTGTTGATAAAAAGGAGACGTTCCAAAATGTATGAAGCTTGGGCTCGCACCTTGTACGCTATATTTATTTATTTATTTTATTTTATTGACACACCAACAGCATACATAGGTAGGCACATCAAATAGTTACAAAATATGTGACTCTTTACAAACCCCACTTGACTTCCTACAAAGATGCGCTGTTCGTATTGTTAACGATCCAGGACTTACTGACAGGCTCGAACATCTGAGCCTGCGCAGAGACATTGGGAGTATGTGCGTGTTATACCGTCTCTACAATGGTGAGTGGTCTGTCGAACTGTTCGACATGGTGCCACCGTCTCTTTTCCTTCACCGTACTACTCGCCGAAGAGAGAAGTTTCACCCTCACCTGGCAGTACTCAAATGTTGCAAATGTTCATAGGCGACGGTGACCACTTTCTATCAGGTGGCCCGTCTGCTTGTCTGTCAACATAATGACATAAAAAAAAACAGAAGCATTGGTCTAATGCATATAAAAAACAGATTCTGTAGCGCGATTGTGAGGTAAATACGTTATCAAACAACCTTATAAAATGAACCGCAACCTACTTAAAATATTTACAGTTTGCTTGTATGAAAACGGTGGCTCAAGTACATTATTTGGTGGGTACACTTGGCACAAAACTCAACTTTATATGCTGTTAGCTTTAAAAACTTTAAAATGTAGTGTGGGGATTTGAAGCCACTGTGGTGTGTTTTGGTTTGTTCGATGGAAAGAAAATTCTAACTAAATAGGAAATATATTGCGTACACTGCTTTGGCTTCACACGGGTGCAACAGAACCCTTCCTTTTTCATTAATTCCAACAATATTATACATATCACACAATTAATAACATCCTCTTTAGGGTTCCGTACCTAAAAGGTAAAAACGGTATTATTATATTACTAAGCCTCCGCTATTTGTCTGTCTGTTTGTCTGTTTGTCTGTCTGTCTGTTTCTGTCTGTCTGTCTGTCTGTCGCCACGCTGTATCTTATGAACCTTGACAGCTTGAAAGCTGAAATTTTCACAAATTATGTATTTTTGTTGCCGCTATAACAACAAAAATATTAAAAATATAAAAATTAAAATATTAAGGAAGGCCCCCATACAATGAATGTGTTTTTTCGTATTTTTCAAATCAAAATAACGGTAACAGGTAGACGCTTAAAAATTTCACAGAATATTTTGTTGTATAATATATACCTTTTTAAAATAAATAATAAAATGAATATTAAGGGAAGGCTCCCAACAAATGTAATTTTTAAGCAATTTTTTACTCTATGTTAATTAATATACCTAATGGTAGAAACTTGAATATAACAAACGTGATTTTCTTTTACAGATGTTGGTACGCAACCCTTCGTGCGCGAGTCCGACTCGCACATGACCGGCTTTTTATTTAAAAATCGGTTGGAAAACAAAAAACTATGTTAACTTGCAGAAAATAAAGGTTTTCGATTTGAAGATATTTTCATTTCAAATTTTACAAAGCCTAGACAAACGATATTGAAAGTTAATTTCGTTATGTAGTCGTTTTGTTAAGCAATTTGTACAACGTATAAAATGTAAGTGGAGCACAAGATAAATAGAATGAAAAAGGTGTTTTTCAATGTTCAAGTGAAGATACTTTCTTATTGTAGGTGAAATAAATTTCCAAGTGCGTATAGAATTAGACCTATGTAAAATATTATTCATAAACGTACATTAGATAAGTTTTAGCTATAGAATGCTTTGTCTTTGTCAGTTGCATTGTCAAATGTGCAGGATAGAAAAAGACAAAGGAGAGATTAGCTACACTTTAGCTAAAATACGTTTATGAATAAGGGGGTTAGGATTTAAGATTTTTTTAATTTTAGGTTAGGTCATGGCATTGGCAAACAAGCATGCAGTTCAGATTGATGTTAAGTGATGACTGCAGCCTATAGACACTTAAACAAAGACCAAGGTCAAAATGCAGATGCGTTACCACTCCTGAGGCCTACGGTGTTACGCCTCTGTGCCGGAAATTACAAGGCCATACATTACCACCTGACACCTGACCGGAACACGATAGTGCTGAACACTACCATTTAGCGGCAAGTATGTTAGGTAATGCGGTGGTGCCTACGCCCGCGAGCTCCGTCACTGGAGCTCTACCACCAGTAAATTACAGAATTCGTAAGACTGGATAAACACGTTTTTTATATTTTCACAAAAAAATGTGTAATCATATGAAATATTAGCTGTTGCCCGCGGCTCCGCCCGCGTGTAGCTCGCATATTGCGTAACCTGTGGAAACTCATCAAATCATCCCATGGCATCCCACAGGAATATTTTTTCAGGATAAGAACAATCCTATGTGGTAATGCAAGTTATCCTTTATGTGTGTGCCGAATTTCATAAAAATCTGTTCAACAGTTTTTGCGTGTTGGAGTAATAAACAAACATACTAACTTTCGCATTTATAATATTAGTAGGATTAGTAGGATATACGATATTCGATAAAAGTGCCTATATATAGTCTATATTTCCCGATGGCACAGTACAAAAATATGAACAGTATGAAAACTACGTATGAAACGGCACACTAACACAAAAATGCGCATGGACGCTCGACGTAGCGAGTGACCGCTGCAGCACCGCGAGAACCGCTTAGAGGCCTCGTCGATGCGCATGTTTGTGTGTGTGTGATGTTTGTGTGTGTGAGTGTGACGTACAACGTTGGTGTAGGCAAAGGCGAATGCATGTATTCAGGTATAGCAAACACCCGCGATTCTCCAATTACGTTTTGTCTCGTCAGTAGCGAGCATATACCTCTGGGCATGTACCTCGGAAAAATTACGAAAATTTTTAATACCCCATTTTTACCTAAATACTCCGCGAGCAAAGGATCGGATAAACGAGTAGTAAAATTCAATTAAATTTGCCAGTAATGTGACTTACCTATATACTACCACTAAAATAAATAACTTTATTTGGAACCAATCACAGAAAGACGATATACTAAGGTAAACAATGATATCTATGACAATGATTAAATACTAGTTTTAACTTTCTCAAGGTTTTTAAATCTAACACGGACCTACTAATGCGGTTCATATTGATAACAAGAAAAATATAAATCTAAACAAAACCTTCATGAATACTTAAACATTTCAATAATGATGCAATGTCTCTTCAGAGAAAACGTATTCAGCTTCAATACCTGTGTTCACGGAGCCGTATATTTTTAAATGAAAGCTAAATACTGAATCTCTTCATTTAATTAAATGAGTCTAACATGGTCCTCATTCTGAATCAAAACTCGAATCAAAAGCGAATTCTTTTTACTGAGCTATGTAGAATGGTAGAACTAATCCAATTATTTCGATTACTATCGAAGCAAAATCTTATTAGCTTATTTTCACGAAGCTGTAGAGGCTAACAAATTTAATGTATTTATCTTAAAGTCATTATGTTGTTTCCTATTGTTTTGTACTCTGAAAGGAAATAAAACAGAACCTTCTTATAAGATCACTCGTACGTCTGTCTGTCTATCTGTCCATCTGTCGTAGCCAATTGAAATTAACTTGATCGACTGAATTGATATTTGAAAATAAATGTCAATTGATAATTCCAGAATAGCTGGGTCCACACAAAGGGAGCAGCTTCGCGAGGCATATGCCGCGCAAGGCTGCTCGCTTTGTGTGGACGGATAAATTCACTTTAGGGCATGACTTCAAAACCAAACCACTAAACAAAAAAAAGACCATATTACGAGAGCTTTAAACATATAGTTTTGTAATAGTTTTGAGATACAAAATTTTGACATTATTGAGAAAAATCAACAATCTATTTTGACCATCGTTCCCTTATATCTTTGAAAGTTCACAAAGTAAAATTTTTGATGAAAAATCTGTGATATCATCGATCAAAAGGTTGGGGAAAAAGTTTCTTCGCATTTTTAAGATAATTCAAAACATTTTTTAATATAGTTTATTTAAATTTAACTAAAGTATGTATGTACCATTTTGTTCGATAACCTTTTGCCATCCTGTAGGTAGGGACATGATCCCATTGCTATAAACATTTTGGGACTTCTCATCAAAATTCCGCGACAAGAGGATTTGGCAGTCTTCTCGTGATGTAAACCTAATATTGCATAAAGAATTCTGAAGAGACCGAAACAGGTGGAAATCTGAAGATGCAAGGTCAGGACTATACGGCGGATACATTAACACTTCCCAGCCAAACTCTCTTAATTTTTGCTGAGTGGCTATAGATGTGTGAGGTCTAGCGTTATCACGATGAAACACCACACCCCTCCTGTTGATCAATTCCGGCCGCTTTCTCTCAACTTCTTGCTTTAATCTCATCAGTTGTTCGCAGTAGAGTTCAGAATCGATAGTCCTGCCTGGTGGTAAAAACTCATAATGAATAATGCCCTTCCAATCCCACCACACACACAACATCACCTTATTGCGAGTTAATCTGGGTTTCGCCACAGTCTGTGAAGCCTGACCAGCCTTTGACCACGACCTTTTTCGCACGTTCTTGTCGTACGTGATCCACTTTTCATCACCAGTTATCAGCTTCTTCAAAAATGATTCGGTTTCATTACGTCGTAATAAAGAATCACAAATGAGTACACGGTTCATTAGGTTTCTTTCAGTGAGCTCGTGAGGTACCCAAATATCGAGCTTTTTTTTGTACCCAGCTTTTTTCAAATGTAATCAATTCTCAGTTCTTCAGCTATGTCGTAACTACTGATATGTCGATCTTGCTCCACTTTTTGAAAAATGGCATCCATTTTATCCGTAATAGGGCGTAGGCGACCAGAGCGAGGTGCATCTTTGACATCAAAATTTCCGGATTGAAAACGCTTAAACCAAATTTGTGCTACTCTCACAGACACTGCACTAGGTCCATAAACATCGCAATTTTTTTTCGCGGCTTGCTTTGCATTTTTACCTTTTTTGTAGTAAAATTTTAAAATGTATCGAATTTCTTCATTAGATTCACTCATCTTGACAGCACGAAAAACAAATGAAAATCACACATTTGCCTAATTTGAATTTGGAATTATGTTCTTTAAAATTTTAACTTTCAATGATACCAAAACCAGTTAGATACAAATACTATAGCCGAAGAGATTTTATTACAAGTTCATACATACTATAATGCGAAAAGACTTTTTCCCCAACCTATTATACTAGATTTACTAGATTTTGGCCCATGATGATGCAAATAACATGGGAATGATAATGCACAATAACATGTGCAATTTCTTTTCTTTTTTCATTTCCTAAATTGTACGGCTCCGTCTTCTTTCAAATCTGACTCCCACTTGGCTGCTATTAAAGTAGTAAAATCGTTGCATAGTTTCGTTCAGATTGTACAACTAAAATCTCACAAGACAATGGAACACTAACTGTGCAAGTAAAAATAATAACCCAAGTTATAGGTAAAGCAATCCTTTAACAAATTATACCTGTAAATTTTAAAAAGAGCTTATACTCGCAATAAATAAAATACGTTCCTGAAGAGAAACCTGTGAAACGAAAGAACTAATTTCTAATGTTAATATCATGAAAAACCTAAATCAATGAAACACATTTGTCATCCTAAAAAAGCTTCAGTCAAAGGATCGACTTAAACAAATAAAGGGCGAACAGGAACGTTCGTTATTGTTTCCAAAGAAGAAAATGCTATATTAACACATCAAAGGCTTTTACAATTCGTATCGGGGGTTGATTACAAAAACTGTACGATATTTATGTAGTTTTATTCCGAAGAACATAGTAGGCTTGATTAAACACGAATTAAAGTGAACAAAATTAAGTAGACGACGTAATTTATATAGCAATCTAAGTCCCAATCAATAAGAACTGAGTAAAAAAAAAACTAGCAATTTCATTGCCACTGTCATTTCCATAGTAATAAAATAAAATCATCAAGTTTTAAATTTAAATAAATTCATAAATTTTTACACTTAGAAATAAAGGCGAACGTGGGAAGGAAACAAACAAATCAATATCACACGTGAATACCATGAAACATAAAACCTAAATCAATGGTACACATTTGTTATCCTGAAAAAACTTTTGTCAAAGAATCGACCTAAATAAATAAGGTCGAACACGAATATTCGTTAATGTTTCTAGAAGAAAATGCTATATTATCACATCAAAGGATATCGCAATTCGTATCGGGAGTTGATTATGAAAACTGTACGATACTTATGTCATTTTAATAAAAGAAATCTTATTTAACATGGTTAAAAATAAACAAAATAAAATCGACGCCATTAAATATACAGCAACTGGTGAATGCACATTTATCCGAACGAGTTGGACGAAACGAATTTTCAAATTCTGTTTATAAAATCTCATAGAAAATAAGATTTCAAAAATAAATATAACACTTCTATTAAACTGCTAAGTGAAAATTTCTTTAATAAAGTAATGTTTTCAAAAATTCAAAATTCAAATCATTTATTTCAAATTGGTCTACAAGGATACTTTCGCATTGTGAGGTTATAAGCTACCTAGAGAGAATGACTTATAATAATAATCCAATAGATGATAGCAATTTAATAATAATATTTAACCGATGCGTGAGTCATCAAATTTTTCAATTCCTTCATAGAAGAAAATGAAAAATCTGTTCGTCATAATCATAGTCATTCACTTAGCAGAGTTCCAAGTGCAGGCACTACTGAGAAGAACTCCGCTACCCAACAAACTCAGCGTGATGCTCTTTTGTCAAAATCTTAGATTTAATACAAATATTATTACATAGAATAAAGATAATGTGAACGTCCATGGCATATAAATATTTGCATATAAACACATACGCAAATACCCATCAACAGCTCAATATCGTGATAGAATATAACACCCGTAAATCACAACAGACCAGTCCCCACAATCCGCACCCGTTCACGAGTATGAGGCGTGTGGCAGCCATTGCTCTCCTCGACCATTTTGAAGGGATGCGAGTCAATTATACACATTATTCCGTTGTTGAATGGAACCAATTTTATCGCAATCTTTTTATAGTAAGATCTCTTAAACATGTGGCGTATACGAATTGTATTTTTTCTCTCGTATTTACCGAATCGGGTTACTTTATTAGATGAAGGAGGGTCTAAATAGATTTACTTAAAAAAATATATCGCCTGAATGCTTTTCACGTTGTTTTTTCTTCCAATCCTAGAGCTATAAGGCACAGACGTCACCGCATCACCTAATCTTATTACTTCAACCGAAAGACTGCTGGATCTTGCCTTTCCAAAGAAACCCACAATAATGATTTGGTCAGGTGGTAATGTAAGGCCGTACATTACCACCTGACCGGAACACGATAGTGCTGAACACTGCTATCTACAATTTAGCGGCAAGTAAATTAGGTAATGCGGTGGTGTCTACGCCCGCAAGCTCCATTACTGGAGCTCTACCACCAGTTTTTGTACTGCTTTGACTGCCACTGTTGAGTTGGCTACTGCACTAGCGTAAGAATTCTTCTCCACTAGTGGACGGTAAGATCGTCACATTTCGACGCCAAAACCTTACTTAATCTACTTGCTGCTAAATGGTGGTTTAAAAATTATCGTGTTCTGGTCAGGTGGTAATGTTGGCATCTTAATTTACGGCATTAGTGCACAACAACTTAGGATTTGTAGGAAATTAATCGTCAAGACGTGCTCAGAAGTGCCAACGCATCTACACAGTAATCTGTTTTCATGACATCATCATTCCACGCGAAAGACGTCCAGCTGGACAAAACTTTAACCTAAAGATGCGCACAACAGCGTTTTGCGTCGTTTGGGGTGGATATGCCATAATCGCCACCCTTGGCAAGTGGATTGGCGATTGCAATGGCGATAGTTTTATCGCGGGACGCTGCTGCCAGTTGCAGGGCGATGGGGTCGCCACGTCCCGACACCGTAGTTTTGATGTGAATAGCCCTTCAACACCAATAAGAACTGTGTGCTCGTTCGCTTTGTTAGTTAGTTAGTTAGTAAGAGTTAATAATAATTTATTTGATTGGCAACTAGTGTCACAAAAGGATTTTGTCAGACGAAATGTTTTGTCGTAAATTGCGAATAAAGGTGTCAAGACCTTAACTTGTCTTCATTAAGCCTGTCTGTGTGCGTGGACATGCGTAAACGTTGACTTTAGTATTAGAAATGTAATAAAATTGCTGAAAACAAAGAAATGTGAGAATTTATATTAATAAGAGAATCGGTGGTCAAACGAAAAAAGCGGCCAAATTCGAGTCGGATTCGCCCATTGTGTAGCTCCCACAAACACTTTGAGCCCCAATGCTAGGCGGAGCACTCTTTGAGTATCGCTGGTCTGCAGAATTAGGTAGCTAAAAACAGATGCGTACATTTAAAAGCATTGTATATTAGTGTATTAAGTATATGTAGATTTCCACGGACGATACATATTGTGAGGGTTTAATACGTCCTCACAATATGTACCGTCCGTGGAAAGATCCGCTTAAAAATTAATCAAATATAGCTTTTATTAGATAATAAGAGCCTATATTTGATTGCTTGATATTTGAAAAATTAATCAAATATAGCTTTTATTAGATAATAAGAGCCTATATTTGATTGATTTTTACGCATATCATGCAGGTGTAATCAAGCGGGCAGTTCCCTGAAAGCACATACCGATGTTTCGCAATTCCGTCTTATTCACTGGACGTAGTCTATACAGCAGATTTTAGGTACTACCTGTATAGGCTCTATGTCCGAAATTGGACGTACACTACAACCTCACTTACATAGACACATGACTCACATCAATGCTTTGCACTTAGTTAATCAATGGCATAAACTCCATCTGTATACAGATAGTCCTGTCGGGTCTGTCAGTATTTGATTAAAACAGATTTCTGAAATGCTGTTAAAGGGAGCCAACCAAGCTATAAAATAAAACCAGATTGATTATTTAAAAAGTCTGTTAACTTAGGTCTCTTGTTTTAGGTTTAATTTGTTAAAATTTCAAAAGATTTCTCATAATTTCTACTTTTTGTCCTCATTTAAATCTATACTATGCATTATTATTATTGATATTGTAAAGCTGAAGAGTTTGTTTGTTTGTTTGTTTTAACGCGCTAATCTCAGGAACTGCTGGTCCGATTTGAAATATTTTTTCAGTGTTAGATAGCCCATTTATCGACGAATTATATATTATCACGCTATGACTAATAGGAACGGAGCAGGGCGGACGAAGCCGGCGCGGGCCGCTAGTACAGAAATAAACCTTATTACATCTTATCTTATTAATCCTCAATCGGTAATAAAAAAATCGCAAACTGCACTGAACTTGGAAAATCGATAGTGGACGGAAAGCGATCTTCAACATTTCCTATTATATCTAGCTGGGAACTGTTAAGTGGGAGTAAAGTGATTCTAAGTTAACCACTCAAACCTGCCTCGTTATTTCTGCTCTGAACTGTGTTAAAATTTCACGGAATTTAAAGGAGACTTGAAAATATCTCAATCTAATTTTCAAGTGGAATTGCGAGAGAAAAACGACCGAAAGGTCAAGTTAAGTTAATTGCTTCAATGCTGATTAACTATTCTTCATGAGATAGGTGATATATGTTTGAGGTGTGTAGGTCCAGTTTTTTAAATTAAAAGCGTACGTGCTATTGTCTTTCACTAGGTAAATAGAAGAGTTATCGCTAAGAGTTAATTAAAGCTATCGCTGTCCGGTGAGGTGAACATGTAAGTCTCAGTAATTTCAGGAACAAAATTCCTGGTGGTTGAGTTCCAATTTAGGAGCTTGAGGGCGTAGGCATACCCGCATTACCTAATCTATCTGATTCAAAAGGTCGCGGGTTCGATCCCCGCACCAGGACGAATATTTGTATAACTTACAGATATTTGTTTCGGGTCTGGGTATTTGTGTATGTGTTGTATGTGTACAACGGCACCCACGACACAGGTTTATAGCTACTGTCGGGCTGTGAGTGTAAGCGTGTTTTATTGTTCTTATTAAATAGTAGTGTTCAGCAGTTCAGCACTATCGTGTTCCGTTTAGATGGTTGTGTACGGCCCCGTAATAACTATCACAGAGACTAATATCACGTTGCCACCACTAATACCTTATACCTTAGGTCTCAGTGGTGGCAACGCATCTGCATTTTGACTTCTGGTTTGTGTAGATGTGTAAGAAAGTACCCTAAAAAGTAATGCGGCAATTTCTGGCAATCAAACATAAAAAACAAAAATATTCTGAACATCTGGTATCTAGAGGTTTAAGTCCAATTCCATCAATACGAAAAACTTTCCTATCCACCACCGAATCTAGAATCAACGCAGCTATTTTATTATGCAAATGGACAAAAGCGTATTCGGCTCCCGCATTACCCAACTTGAATTCAATTTTGCTACCTTTTATTGGCTCTTTGGCAATGAGTGCGAAATATCTTAGTTCGGTAAATCGGATGGCAAAATCCGGCCTAAGGGCAGTTTCAGACTAGCGTATACGGTCGTGTCAGCATACGCGCTTACACTCGAGCTACAAAACGCGCTTAAAAAAACCAGACGCGCGTAAACTGGCATATTTCGGCGTGTTCGCTCGAACCGGTAGTGATATCGTGGCAATATTAACATGGATTCTGACGAAGGAACATTACTATTTGCGTCACCTATTCGCCGTCGACTGAGAAAACGAAAAAGATGCTGCATTGACATCCATGACATGGGTGGCCCCATGGTTGCATCAAGACAGAGAACTAGTCACTTTAGTAGGTGTCTGTCGCGACTCGCGCTTAGATATACGAGCTTAGAAGATCGTCAACGCTCGTACGAGTTGCGCGTGTGGCAAAAGGTTGGCCTGTACATGTCTAAATGCACTTCCGATTCGATTTTATACGCGCATATAAAACGCTAATCGGAAACCGCCCTAAGGGCTCCCATACATAACTGCGAATTCGCATCGCATCGCAAATATCCGCGAGCTCGCACGAATACATCGCATCGCAGTTTTGTGTGGCCTCCCTAAGATCTGATATCGACTGGTCATCCGTTTCGTTAGTTTAAGATTGTCGCCTGTGGTTAATGATCTAGAATATTCGATTCAATAAAGATGAGAAAGAGATATATAAATAAAATTGAACAAAAGTATTTATTGATGCTAAAATGCCAGGATCTCGACGGCGTAGACACCACCGCTAACCTAACCTATCTGCCAAATGGCGTTCAGCACAGTCGTGTTACGGTTAGGTGGTTATGTATGGCCCCGAAATAGCTATCACAGAGACAGTATATCTAAGGTCTCAGGGATGGCAACGCATCTGCATTTGGACTTCTAGTCTTTATGTACATAAATGTCTAAAGACATCTCTTGCAGTGTGCAGTCATCACTAAAAACTGTACCTACATATACATGTAAACTGCATGCTTGTTTGTCACCTTCATTACATTTTTCTTTTTATGTCTGAAGGTTGACAGACAAGCAAACGGGCCACCTGATGGAAAGTGGTCATCGTCGCCTATAAACATTTGCAACACCTGGGGTGTTGCCAACGCGTTGCCAGCTCTGATTATGTATGGCCCCGTAATAACTATCACAGAGACATAACATCTAAGGTCTCAAGGGTGAACTGCATGCTTGCTTGCCACCTTGGTTACATAAAAAAAGCATATAACGTAGTTATTTAACGTTTATGAAGGAGGAGGGAAGGTCGATATTGAATAACGATCCAAGACCAAATCCAAGACCAAGATCCAAAACCATAATTATCATATTGTACATTAACTTATACCCACGAAGTTACAGCATTAACATAAGATGCGGTAACTCAAATATATCTCGGTAGACAAACCAGTCGCTTTTTACTTCGAAGTCGAAGAATTTCTGATTACGAAGTCAATTGGCTTCGACCTGCGAACTGAATCGTGTTTGCGAAGATTTTTGAAGATCGGTTGAATTGTGAACGATTTTGTTTTTTGTAATTTTTTAGATACAGATGAGATGTTTTTAGAGATGTTATATTCTATTACGATCTTAAGCTATTTATGGGTATTTGCGTATGTGTTTATATGCAAATATTTATATGCCATGGACGTTCACATTATCTTTATTCTATGTAATAATATTTGTATTAAATCTAAGGTTTTGACAAAAGAGCATCACGCTGAGTTTGTTGGGTAGCGGAGTTCCTCTCAGTAGTGCCTGCACTTGGAACTCTGCTAAGTGAATGACTATGATTATGACGAACAGATTTTTCTTTTTCTTCTATGAAGGAATTGAAAAATTTGATGACTCACGTGTCGGTTAAATATTATTATTAAATTGGTATTATCTATTGGATTATTATTATAAGTCATTCACTCTAGGTAGCTTATAACCCAACAATGCAAAAGTGTCCTTGTAGACCAATTTGAAATAAATGATTTGATGTTGAATTTGAATTTGAATTGAATTTGATGAGAGTTGGTGATTATTTTTATACCATATAAATTTTTGTGGGCGCGTGTTTCTACGGGGGTAAGGGGGAGGGGGGTGAATGCTCGTGATGCACTGCTCGTGAATGCGTTCTCTATGTGTTGCACTGCACGTGTTTAAGTATAAATTGAGATTCTTTCAAGCTAGGTAAGACCACACGCAAACTCCATCGCCCACTAGTGGAGGAGAATTCTACCGCTAGTGAAGTCAGTCAATCGAACAATGGTAGGTTGGGATCCCACTGCAGAATCATTTCGTTCATCCAGATATACTGCAAAGGCTAATTTTTACGCACACTTATAATCTAGAGAATATAATATATTATTATATTCACTAGGTCGCCTATCAAAAATGGCTGCAAGTATTTTCTTTTTCTTTTTTGGAAAAACTTTTTTGCTATTTTTTTTTATTATCCACTACACGGCAATATGTATAAAAACTCAGAAAAACTTTTTTCTGAGTTTTTATACACATACATGCTTGTTGTGCATTTGTCTGCCCTTACGTATTTTCGTTCTGCTCCGATAATTTTTACTTTCATAACGTACATGTATTATTTATATATCAAATTAAAGCTATTTTTTTCTCATTATTATATATCATTATGTATCATCATTATACGGGAGCCTAATTAAATCGGCCGCAAATAAGAGTAGCGGGCTGTTAAAGATAAAATAATTTAATTAAAAATACTTGCGGCCAAAGAAGATGTTGCAAAAATGTATGGACCTCCGGCCATGTATTGTACACAATATCATTAAACAGGCAAAATCAATATAAAAACGTTTTTTACCGCATATTTTCACTTATTTAGCTTTGTTTGCAGTTACAAAACATTATTTGCAGTTAGAATTGCAACTCAAAACCAACATGGCGAATATGGCGGGCGATGTCATTTTGTCATTTTTATTTTTTTAATTGTATTTTGATTTTAAAGTACTTGGAGAAAAAAGTAATATTTTCTAAATACTATCGAAATCGATTGATCCCAAGTGTCGGCTGTATCGCCGCCATGTTTAACATAGTTGAAAAACATAAAATCGTTTGAATTAAATGTGGTTATAACTCTAAAATATATTCTTGAATAAATTAATTGTATTTATTTCGGATTCTTCTTTAATATACCCATTTTTTGAGGACGTGTACGATCCAGAGCCGAACTCGCAACATCTCCTTTGATAGGCAGCCTAGTGGACATACATTCTCTTGATTATAAATATGCGTAAAATTTAGGTTTGCAACATGTCTGGATGAACGAAATGATTCTGCAGTGGGATCTTAACCTATGGCGGACACACCATTTCAATAAGGTAATAGTAAAAATAACAGCATGGACAGCAGTGTTTCGCAATAAAACTACAGCCACTTTGATCGCCAATCCACCAGCCATACGTGGCATATTCTCCCCTAATGACGCACAACACTGTAATGAGCATCTTTCGGGAAAGCTTTGTCCAGCAGTGGACGTCTTTTGGCTGGAGTCATGGAGAACACGCACACACTAAGCTACGTGATGCGATGCAGTGTGTGAATGGCCTAAGACTTTAAAGTTTTGTTAGAGCAAGAACTAGAGAATATTTAGAGGTAGAGCAAGTACTGATATATGTTTCGTTTCAATTGAATCTTAGTGGTTCGTAAGCCTACATAACATTTTAGTTTACTGACAGAATGTTTTCATATTAAATCTGAGTTCTTGCACTCCCACATACATAAATTGCTATGTATTACAAATCCAGTTGATTTAGAGAAATGTCATATATTTTGACAGTCTCCAAATTTCACATCTTTTCAAATGTTCTTTTAATATCCATAATTATTAAGCAAAGCCGTAAGCTAGAAAAACTGAAAAGTTTTAATTTAGCAAGGAACTTCGCAGGGCATTGCATTTGAAATTTGTAAAAGAGAGCCGAATTTCGGTTTCAGTCGGCGCGCTGTGTTGCCATCGTGATGACGTATATAATGAAGTGCAATACATAAAAAAAAATAATTACTTTGTTCCTTCTTCGTTAACAGTTATTTGTCTCTTTACGCTTATACGTTTCATTTTTGGCTTATCTCATCAACCCTAAAAACACACTCTTAGGGGTCAAAGAATCATGGCAAGTTTCATACATTGATTTGTACAAAAAAAGTTAGAAAAAGGTACAAGGTAAAACAGATTAGAAATATTATGTAGGGAATCTAAAGAATATTTTCTGATATTTAAAATATTTTTAAATCACCGGAATAAAAATCGTCTTTCCTAACAACAGTAGAAGCACTTCATACTAAAGTTCAATTTCAAACTTTTTATTCAGGAGAGTTAAAAATATTTTTAATAACAGGAAATGTTGTTTACGTTCACTGGATAATATTTCCATGCTGATTTACCGTGTATCTTTTTTTTCATTTTTTCTGTACAAATCTTGCCATGATCCTTTTGTTAAAGCCCATCTTAAGTAGTCTAAGTCTAACGTACGTCCTAAAAAGAGTCCCACTGCAAAAAAGTTGAGTTCTAGCACTTGTAATGACGAAGTTTCAAATTAACCATTCGACCTAGGACAGGTTTTCTGTTTTGTTTTGGGTTGATAACAAAAAACCCGTTCTAGGTCAAATTTGACTAAATCCCATCTTTGAAAGCATCTACGTCCTAAAAAGAACCTCCTTGCAAAATTTATAACTCCTAGTACTTGTATTACTTATGATTTCATGAGAACCTTTCGATTTAATACCTCTATTAATATGTGTAAAATTTTGAAAGACACATCATTGGAAATTTTATTTTAAAATCCCATGCACTAATTATTACCAAGAACCTACCAAACGCAAAGCTAGAAAAACTCAACAGTTTTCATTTAGCAAGAAACTTCGCAGGGAATTGAAATTTGAAAAAGAGCGCCGCGCCACAATTTGAATTTCGCATTCGGTGTCAGTCGGCGCGCCGTGTTGCCATCGTGATCACGTATATAATGAAGTGCATTTACCAGATGGTCCCCGGAAATAACGAATTTAAATTACTTTGTTCCTTCTTCGTTAACAGTTTTTTGTCTCTTGACGCTTACACCTTTCGTTTTTGGCTTATCTTGGATAGAGACATTTCATTATACGCCTTTTATTTCTGTTAGCGTTTCTGTGAGCTTTAATCAAGGAATTGTTTTCTGAGATGAATCTGTTCTCTTTCGAAGTTGAATGACTTAAGGCGTCTCGGAACTTTTGTTTTGTTAACAATACGAATATTAAGTTATGGAAATTAGTATTTATGTTTATGAAAAGATTTGAAGTCACGGAACACTTGTTTCTTTTTGTTCATTTCCTAAAAAAATAGTTTTTTAAGATAGATATTTAGGTTAGTGTTCATTAATAACTCCACCACCAATCTACCCCGGCTTTTGCGAGTTTAATGCAGGTTGTTGTTGTTACTGGTAATCTTTTTTTTTCAATATATACCTACCTATTATTTACCTACATCGACTTATATGCACTAAAGCTAGATAAGGCACTCCCCTTGATTGTATTGTCATAGTCAGTTAAAGTGAATTTACCACACCTTTACATAATCAAATATTGACCATTGACGAGGCAACGTCTCCAACTTAAAAAATTACATGAAATGTACTGTGATTAACCAATAATTTTAGTAATATCAAAACCATCCTAGAAATAATTTTACATCGATAAGCAGGATTCTAATGTTAAAAGTTACTTTATTTAATTTTATGAAGCGTCTTAGCGTCAAATAGCATGTGTCATAGATTAAGAATTTTTATTGTAGGTTAGGTTGATGCACATGAGTTTATTATACCTCACGGTACCTACTACCTACTACTTATGGACTTGATAAAAAATATTTATGTTGATCTATCATGAGGTAGTCAAATCTGAGGTAAGAAGAAAATTTCATTCACCATAACTTCGCGTCATATAACTACCATTCAAATGTAGCATAACCCATACCCTAGGAATACCATAAGATGAACTACTGACACAATCTTTAGTTTCTATGTCAACCAAAAACTGTCAATTCATTGGCCAATCACAGCTGATTGGAAAAGCTCTCTAAAATTTTCCTACGTTAAATATAGTGAAATATTGATTCAAATATTTTTTTTTTACACGACACCACAAACAAACTGCAAAAGTCATGCGTCATAAAAAGTCAATTCCATCGTTCGTTTTTTAAACACTAAACAATTCAAAAAACGGTTGAGCGAAGCCTTTTACTGCAGTTCTAAAAGTCTATTTAAATTTTACGAGTACCTCGTTTTTTATTGATATTATCTACCGCCGGAACGATGCTGCTGTGTTTTGCTCGGCGTGCGTTAACTTTGACACTGCCTATTAAATCGTAACGAGTTTCGACGTCGTTTTGTTTTTGCGAATGACGCAACAGAACGTTTTGATCCGTAGAAAAAGGTATCGATAAATATACTAACTAACAAATAGGATACTATCTTTATTACACTTAAGAGAATGTTAGCAAACGATACGTCATCATCAGCAACTGGCGTTGATTAATCTATATAAATTCAGTAGCACTTAGCCCGTGCAAAGGTCATATTTTTATAGATTAATTTAAAAAAATAAAGATATTAAATTTCTTGAATTCGTAGGTGCATGCAAATGCACCTTGCGTTTTGAGTCAATTCCTAACTTGAAATTTTAATGATGTCTGAAAAATCTTTTGACAAGTTCAAGAATTATGTTAATTATTGATTGTTTCTTTATTTATTGAAATTTATTAATACGGATGTGTACAATACAATACATTAATGTGCGCATACACTTTTGCATTACTATGGATGAATACATGCAGATTATTTTTATTTTAACCAAAAAATGTCGTTCACAGCCCAATGAATGACACTTTCATCATATTTTAATTTCAACACAATTCCGGACATGAATTCTTTCCTGATTGATAAGGGTGGAGGAGAAAATATAATTTCAATGGACCCCCTTCGGTTTTACGGGTTCCAAATGGAATTCCGCCATTTTATTCAAATTGCCAACTACGTTGGGAACAGAAACGATTTATTTCTGAAACCCAAATTTGACTTTGATGTTGTGATGGACTCTTAATACGGTTACTGATATCAAATGGATCAAGATATTACAAATGTAAAAAAAAAATCCCTCCAATTGAAAAAAATTATGAAAACTTTCTTTTTCTTTTTTATAAGATAGATAAATCCGATCCAAGCAATTCAGAAATGGCAAGGAAATCGAAAAATGCATCGGTATTTTTTTGCATGTTTTTTTTACATTTAAAGACAAAACGTTTGTCCACCATCTCACCTGATAGAAAGTATTCATTACGACATGTAGTTTAAGTCTAGTTTTAAGTTTGCTTCTTGTTGAAGCTACTAAAATATGAATCAATTAAATGAATATCTATTATATACCTTGATATTTTGCTATAATGGCAACCCATTATACGTCCCACTTCTGGGCACGAGTCTCTACCCTCTTTGGGGGGAAGCCTGAAGCTTACTCCATCAATGCGGGTTGGTGGAGATACGAGTTAGTGGCCAACCCGCTGTCGGATGATTTCAAACCGCCCATAAGGCCTCCAATAAGGTTTAACGACTGCTATCTATCGATAGCAACAGGGACCGACGGCTCAACGTGCCCTCCGAAGCACGGAAACGCGCATTTTAATTTACCACTAGCGGTCACACAATCCGACCGCGCCCGTTGTGCTTAACCGAGTAGATTGCTTATGATCTACACCAGTCACGAGGCCATGCGCGCTTGCTCATAATTTTATCAAAATCAAATGACCAACTGCACTTTTGCAAGAGCAATGCAATTTAACATTAATGAAATGGAGTACCTGTAACTAAATGTTTTCATTTTTTTTTTATGAAGTAAAGGTGGCAACCAAGCACGCAGTTCAGTACAGCTTATTGACACCCACACAAAGACCAGAGGTCAAATTGTGTTGCCATCCCTGAGACCTTAGTTCTTTCGTGTCTGTGATAATTATAATGGGATTAGTTATTAGAAATCTTGGCGTAGTCGGTGAACCATCATAGAAATGTCCGGTCGATCAGGTCGGCCTAATTTGTGTGGTGATAAACTCTAAAATAAGTAAAAAATTGCAATGTAATTGGATGACTGGAAACTTCTGCAATTGTATATATGTATTTTCTCGCCAGGTCCCTAACGGGGTAGGCAGAGAGTGCAGAGCGCCAGATATCCTGGTCCTGACATACCTCTCGTGCCTCATCTACCTTCATCATTCTCTTCATACATGCAATTGAACCTCGTCTTTTTTGAATTCTGAAATCAGTTAATTTTGTATTAACTTTAATATTGCATGTTTTTTAATAAATAATAAAAAGTAGTTAATAATATATTTATATATTAGCCTATCTGTTACATATAGGCTTTGAGCATCCTTCGCTCAGTATCTACTCGTGTTGTCAAAAATATCACGTAGAATCTTTATGAGTAACTTCCACCGTAAAAGAAGTTTACGGGACACCCACATTGGACTGAACAATCCAACTAAAAGACCTTCCTGCCAATTGAGATTGAATCGTATGCCTTCCAAAATAAAGTCAAGTTTACATTGGATGTACGCCCATAAGGTGTAAGTTGCTATGTAGATTGTATGACCGAAGATAAAACAGAAACAAACCTTATCTGTATGCCCCCTGTAGGTATAATATTTGCGGCACATTTTATATGTGATGAATCGACACGTAATACTTTTTTGTAGGCGACATACAGGGGGTTTGTTATGTGAAAGCTGTAGCGTTAAGGGTTGGACCTATCACCTTTTCTAGTAATGTGTGGGGTGGTGTATGTTGGAATTTCGAAAGTAAAAGCCAGAAAATCTTGAAACACCTATTTATTCTTCCAAGCTGCACGTACCACATAGTTCACTTTCTGCCATCTTATTTTATTCTCTGTCCTTTCACTCACTCATCTCATCTCTCACTCGCTCATCCTTACATTCCGTCCCTTGCATTCTACAATTCCCACATGTGTTTGGGAGGATATGTTTATATTGGATATAATTCGTCTACAATTAATAGTAACCTAGATACAACCTACCTACACTTAAAATAATAGGGCGGTTACCCTGAATGAGCAAATGACTAAACAGATAAACAATGCAAATGTGGATGGTTGCAGAGGCCCAGGAAGACCAAGGATGATCATATCATGACCAAATAGGTCGAGTTCTGTCTGATGGTGGGGTCAAAAGTCTTTGGAATCGGATGCGTGTATGAAGAGAATGATGAGGGTAGATGAGGCACGGGAGGTGTCAGGACCGCGATATCTGGCGCTCCACACTCTCTGCCTACCCCGTTAAGGACCTGGTGTGAAGATACATAAATACCCCGAATCTTCCCCTCACCCAACCTCCTCCCCTCTTATGGGCGACGTTTGGTATTCTCTACGTGTGACGCACACAGGTGCACATGTAAATACACGTCACTGATTGATATCTGTGTAATAGAGACCAGATTAAGCGTTTGTATGGAATTTTGGCGAAGTATCCGCGGTGTGCCCAGGCTGCGGGGCAGAGGATAATGCATGCATTCGAGCATACATGCACACACTCTCGATTCACGATTCACCGGTTTCTTTTGGGCCAGGTGGCGAGCCTGTTGACATCTCCGGGCACATCAAAAAACTCCGAATTACTGGGAAACTTGCAGGTCATGAAAATATCTCAATAGAAGCAGAGTTGAAAGAATTGAAAAGATCCCCATTGAACCACAAATAGGTGAAACTTCCTTAAAATATATGTTTTTTTTAATGATAGCTATGAACATAATATTTTAAAAGGCAATACATGCAAGACGTGTATCTTCTTGTATACCTTTTCCATTAAAAATGACCATTTAATTTATATTTATACGCAAAGGTCATGCTATATCTTGGTATGTGCGCCCCAAGACAATGTTCCGATAATAAGCAATAACTGATGCGGTGCCTGCTACACCCTTATTCTTTGCTTTCTCCCCTCATATCCTATTTTTGGGCCACGAAATATGCGATTTCTATTTACATGCTGCTTTTCTAAAGTATACTTCAGCTCTGGTGATGTTATGTCTGGTCTTAATCTTTTACTGGTCGTAGAGCTCCAGTGATAGAGCACACGATGGTCATCTCTGCATTACTTAATCTAATTGTCGATAAACGATCGTTGTCGTCGCATTGACTGAGAGATTGGCACAGTTTACAGTAGTTTACACAGCCAAATTCACTCAGTGGCATTTAAATTCTGCGCGTAAATACTGAACTTTTAAGTTCTTACAAAAATGCGTAATGTGATAGAACGCAACAGCATTGAACGCTATAATTTTTTTTTATTTGATGAAGTAGCAAAGAAGCAAACAATTCACATTTATGGTAAGTGAATACTAATACCTATAAACATCGTTATGAGACTTACAGATTTGTGTACAATGAGATACGTTGCCATACTCATGAAGTCTAAATTGATATACCCCTGTGCCGTAAATTACAGGCAGTCTATAAACGTCTTGACAAAACCCAGATATTTAAAATATTTTAATGTAGATGCGTTGCCACTCCTGAAGCCTAAATTTGAAATGCTTCTGAACCTGACCGGAACACGATAGCGCTCAACACTACTATTACGCAGCAAGTAGAGGAGCCATCAGAGAAGCTCTACCACCAGTAAATTATAACATACATAATTATGTTAGTATTTTATTATCACTTTTAGTTCCTCTCCAAAACTGTCCGTTTTAGTGGCCACACAAAACCAGTACCGATAACCGTTTGGTATCCTATAGCGGATGAATCACAATTGCCTCATATTCTCGTTGTTACGGAAAAATTCTTAATGCATACACCTAATAATTTAACCTCTACTAACATACTTTGTACGAGTCCAGGTGAGAAAGTTTAGGTGTGAGTTATGTTATGGTGGTAAATAAATCTTAACGTAACTTCGTAACTTCACTTTATAATACCCGAAGAGGGGCAGAGGTAAATGCATGCATTCGAGCATACATGCAAATACCCACGATTCGCCGGTCACGTTTTTGGCATGTAACATGTGGCGAGCCTGTTGACATCTCCGGGCACATTGCCAAACTTCGAGGTACTGAGAAATATCCAGAAAATTGAAAAATTTCTATAGAACCCGAGATTAAGGACATAACACCATTATCTCTGATAACACCATTATCTCTGATAACCCCCTACGCGGGAATCGAACCCAGGACCTCAGCGTAGCAGTAGTGGCCTGCTACCACTAGGCTACCGAGGCAGTTATAAATCTTTAATTTATTGTTTCCCTTTGTTAGATTTTAACTGGTGGTAGAGCTCATGACACGGAGCTCGCGGACGTAGGCACCACCGCATTACCTAGTATACTTACCGCTAAATGGTAGTTCGGCACTATCGTGTTCCGGTCAGGTGGTAATGTACGGCCCTGTATTTTCCGGCACAGAGGCATAACCCCTTAGGCCTCTGGAGTGGTAACGCATCTGCATTTTGACCTTTTGACGTGACAACGTCTTAAATTAGGTTGCGGCTCGGAGTCACTCATGAAAAAGTGTAACGCCCGGTAACGTAACGATGAGTCACCGAATGAGAGAGAGGCCTGCCGGACCGGCGAATGCCTTTCTACCGAGAAAAAGACGTTGTCACGTAAAATCTTCGCCCGTAAAACCGACTTTACAGGCAACCAGTTTTTTTTTCTAAGTTTAAGTGTCTATAGGCTGCAGTCATCACTTAACATCAATGTCAACTGCAAGCTTGTTTGCCACCTTCCATTACATAAAAAAATAAATAATAATAACTGCTTCTGCTGTATAGTCGTTACATTCTGTTGTATTTGAGGTAAACACTTCCATTTGGCAGTTAGATAAGGTAATGCAGTGGGGCCTACGACCTCGAGCTCCTACTCTACCACCAGTACATCACGTTATCATTCCTGTCGACTCAATCGTTAACCCTTCCCCCGGCAGAGAATATGCAATAATACTAGGTAAAGAATGGACACTTCGACGTCCCGCCAGATTTCTCCGCCTCACCCAACCTCCTCCACTCTTATGGGCGACGTTTGTTATTCTCTACGTACTACACACACAGGTGCACGTGTAAATACACGTCACTGATTGATGCCTGTGTAATAGAGACCAAATTAAGCGTTTGTATGGAATTTTGGCGGAGTGTCCGCGGTGTTCCACCAGTACACAAACTTTTTTTTACAATAATTGCAACAGTAATAAGACACATTGTTGTATCTTTGAATGTAAGTGATGCTATACTTTTTTTATTTAATGAAAGTGGGAAACAAGCTCGCAGTCCACATTGATGTTAAATGATGACTGCAGCCTATAGACACTCACACAAAGACCAAGGTTAAATTGCAGATGCGTTACCACTCCTGTGGCCTAAGGTGTTATGTCTCTGTGCCGGAAATTACAGGTCCGTACATTATCACCTGATCGGAATACTATAGTGCAAACAGCTGACGTGAAAACGTCACACAAAATATCTGTCAAATCAATTTAAAAATGGAAGAATTTTGGCGGGAACCTTGAAGGAGGCGTTTGGTGCTCCTATTTTATATTATTTTCTTGGTGTTTGTTTGAGTGATATTAAATACAGTTGGTGGCATTTTGTTTGATACAGGTTTATTACAGTGCCCGTGTTTAGTGGAATAGAATAACAGTGCGAAAACACGGCCTTTCAGGTTAGCTCCAAAACTTCATTGCAAATCTTCTGGTAAAGTAGCCATCGCTTCACTTGAATTACTGGCTGTAACTCACTTGACTCACATATTAAATAATTGACTGACTGACTGATTCCAACTTTTACGCTGCTTTATAAACGAATACGAAAATATCGTTTTACTTGACACTGGCAATACCGGTAACAGCGATGCCATTATTTAATAATATAATAATAATGGCAACCCATTATACGTCCCACTGCTGGGCACGAGTCTCTCCCCTTTTTGGGGGGAGGCCTGGAGCTTACTCCACCACGCTACTCCAATGCGGATTGGTGGAGGTGGGTGGGTTAGTGGCCAACCCACTGTCGGATGTTTTCAAACCGCCCATAAGGCCTCCGACAAGGTTTAACGACTGCTATCCATCGATAGCAACCGGGACCGACGGCTTAACGTGCCCTCCGAAGCATAATTTGCCACTAGCGGTCACCCATCACACTACCCGACCGCGCTCGTAGTGCTTAACCGAGTGGATCGCTTACGACCTACACCAGCCACTGGGCCATGCGCGCTTCTGCCATTATTTAATTTAAAAAAAAAAGAGAAAACCGAACCGGCTGTTTGTTTCCGGTATCTACTCTTTATATTGACCTCATTGTTTTTTATGTATCTTTCTTTTGAGTAATTGCGAAATGAAACTTAACTAGAAATTTTCGTATATTTGAAGATCCACACAATAATATGACGCGTAAAAGATTGAATACATGTATTCTCAGTGAAATGAAATCATATCGTAGATACATATTAGCCCCGTAAACGTGACACAAGCCGTAATTTTTGAGGCGCAAATAAAAAATCTAATAAAGCATACATGTGAACAGATGTTGTGAGAATTCATTTCTATACTAGTGTAATACATTTCGTATGTTATGAAATGAATGTTATATAAAAATGTTTTATGTTATTCATGTAGCTCGTATATTTATTTATTTATTTATTCTTTTATGTATGCACAGAAATTATACATAAGGCGGACTTAACGCCACTAGGCGTTTTCTACCAGTCAATCTTCGGGTAGTGAGGATATCGACGAAGTAGGTGCAGCAATGGTACAAAAGTGAAAATATGAGGGACAGCTAAAAATATTATCATTAATCAAATAATATATTTATATACCTACATAAAATAGTAAACATACACAAAATATAAGTATTTATATTTAAAATAGATATGTACCTATTAATAGTTACGTTGCTGAATTAAAATATATATACTAATACATACTAATATATAATATTACATACATGGACTAATATACAATAAACCTATACAAAAAAAAAAAAAAGAATTGTATATTCTTACTGCCTCAGTAGCGTAGTGGTAGCAGGCCACTACTATTGCGCAGGAGGTCCTGGGTTCGATTCCCGGGTCGGGGACTATCAGAGATAACGGTTAAAAATCCTTTATCTCTGCTTCTATTGGGATTTTTCCATTTTCTGGAAGTTTCCCAGTACCCCGGAGTATGGTAATGTGCCTGAAGATGGCAACAGGTTCGCCACCTGTTACATGGGCCAAAACGTAACCGGCGAGTCGTGGGTGTTTGCATGTATGATTGAATGCATGCATTTACCTCTGCCTACCCCTTCGGGGATTACAGGCGTGAAGTTACGTTATATTCTTTACTATACAATAAATAATAATACAAGCTGTAACTCGCGGCCCCCCAGCGTATACCGTATCGCGTAACCTGTGCAATTACAATTATCCAGACCTATAATAAACTTATAGTTAATTCGAAGCACTGCTTTAAGTAATTTTCAATTAAACTGACGACCCGGTTAGTCCAGCGGTGTGAGGTGACCGTTTGATTCGAAGGATCGCGGATTCGATCGCCGCACCGGGACAAATATTTGTATGGCCTACAGATATTTGTTTCGGGTCTGGGTGTTTGTGTATGTGTTGTATGTGTACACAGGCACCCACGACACAGGTTTATACCTACCTGTAGGGCTGTGAGTGTTAAAAGAAAAAATAAAAAAATAATATTAAAAAAATTGACTACAGCTTTTTCGACGAAATAAACTTTACGATTTTGACGAAATGAACTTTACGTTTTGAAAACGCTCCTAATTATAAGTGATTCGCCTGTGAAAGCCGCGTACAAATCCGATGAGTATTTTTGAAATTATAACGTATCTACCAGACAGTACAGATACAAAAATTCCAAAAAACCTTTTATTTGGTTTCCGTTACTCTTTTTGAATCGCCCTTTATCATTTTATTTGGAAAAATATTTAATTTACCTACCTATAGACACTCGATTTTAAGTGTCTTATTTTGTGAAATACGTCCACTGCTGGACAAAGCCTTCGCCAAAGATATCTACAACAGTGTTGTGCGTTATTAGGAGATATTGTGCCATAATCGCCACGCTTGGCTAGCGGAATGGCGATCGCAGTGGCGATAGTTTTATCGCGGCCGCTGATGCACATCCCGCGTTATTGTATTTATAATAATGGCATCCCATTATTCGTCCCACTGCTGGGCACGAGTCTCTCCCCTTTTTGGGGGGAGGCCTGGAGCTTACTCCACCACGCTGCTCTAATGTGGATTGGTGGAGATACGAGGTTAGTGGCCAACCCGCTGTCGGATGTTTTCAAACCGCCAATAAGGCCTCCGACAAGGTTTAACGACTGCTATCTATCGATACCAACCGGTACCGACGGCCTAACGTGCCCTCCGAAGCACGGAAACGCGCTTTTAATTTGCCACTAGCGGTCACCCATCACCCACCGCGCCCGTAGTGCTTAACCGAGTGGATCGCTTATGATCTACACCAGCCGCTGGGCCATGCGCGCTTCATATTGTATTTACTACCATCTCATTGGAATGGCTTGACCGCCAATGACCGCAAAAGCCTTCTTTTCCACTAGAGGACGATGGGGTCGTCACGTCCTGATGCCTAGTAGATTGCGTAATAATAATAATAGGGGGCAGAGCAGCTTGTGGCGAGCTGTTGGTGAGTAGCGACACCACCCCCTACCATCGTCTCGAGTTCCTCCGAGAGAACTGGGCTCCGCCTCGTCCGCCACACAGAGGTACGGCCGGACAGAGCATCAGGTCTCTCACCTCTGGCTTGCCTTCATTGGCCGGTCAGAGTGGGGCGCTAGAGGTATGGCATTTGCAGAAATTTAGATAATAGGCTGTTGTCTAAATTTCTGAAAGAGCCATACACTCGGGGGTGGAAGTGTCTAAAGGCATAATAGCGGGGAAGCCCGCTCCGAGCTCGAGATTACTCGCTCGTGATGGTGAAACCGGGGCCACACCTCTCGACACCCCCAGCCTCTCTCAACAGTGTTGCCCCCTGTCGACCATCGGGTTGGCTGTTTGGGGGGCCCACCAAGGAGAGGCGAGTCACCACCTGCCTAAAGTAGGATTCGATAATGTGAGATGTTGAATATAGGCAGGTGCCGGATCTCACTCCATAGGCCCAGCCAGCTAGTCCCCCCAGTTCACCCACATAGCCCAAAGTTTGGCAAATCACTTTTCATTACAATAGTCCATTATATTCTGCGGGGTCTGTCTGTGTCTGTATTAACTATTGATGCAGTCAGAGAGAGGTCCCGCTGAATATAACCCACTACAAAGTAGATCAAAATTCTCGAAAGGGCCTCTACGTGTTGGACCCCCCATGTCCCCGCGCAAGCCTGACAAAGGTCCGGGGTTCAAATTGGACCCCGTGCTGACGAGAGACATAATAATAATAATGGCAACCCATTATACGTCCCACTGCTGGGCACGAGTCTCTCCCCTTTTTTTTGGGGGGGAGGCCTGGAGCTTACTCCATGACGCTGCTCCAATGCAGATTGGTGGATTGCGTAATGCAGTGGAACTTACGCTCTTGTTTCATAGTTGAACTATTCCACCACCAGTAGGGGCTGTAACCGGTGTAGCGCGTCGATGATGGCTCATGGCAGCCTGCATCCCTTGGTCCTGCAATCCTTACAGATTCGGAGTGATGTCTAGATTGTTCGGTTCACTAAGTGCTCTTAGCGTGAACAAGTACGACAAAAATAAAAGGAATAGCAAGCACCATTTTAAGAGCGTTATTCCCTCATGATTGCAGTAAGACTTAACGGTTTATTTGGTTGATATTCCGTAAGTCGGTTAGGTAATGCGTTGGTCCCTAACTTTGATAGAATAGGGTGGACTGTCGAAAGTCCCCACGACTTACAAAGGTAACTGCTGTAATTAAAACTGAAGATCAGTCTATCATTGGGCACTAGGTAAATGAGTGATCGTCATAGTAGGAGATCCGAATCTAGGTCGATCTTCACCCATTTGTTTACAGAATGAAACATTGTTTACTGGTGGTATAGTTCCAGTGCTGGAGCTCGAGGGCGTAGGCACCACCGCACTACAATTTTATCTCTATTACACAGACATCAATCAGTGATGTGTATGTACACGTGCACCTGTGTGCGTAGCACGTAGCAAATACCAACCGTCGCCCTTATGAGATTTTGAGGAGGTTGGGTAATGCGGGAAATCGGGCGGGACGTCGAAGTGTCCATTCTATACGTAGTATTATTACATATTCTCTGGTCATCGTTAAATGAAACAATACATGCATAGGCCAAAGTTTCATTTTTATTTAGAAAAGTAATTTGTACAATTTTACTAACTTACAATTTTTCATTCCAAACAAAATTTCATCCATTCGCATCTTATCTACTTTCATCTTCATTAAAACCTTTCTATCTATCGACTAAGTTAGTTCACAAATGTAAGCTTTACATAGTTTTTAAGTACAATTCTTAACAATTTCACTCAATAGCAGTTTATATTTACAAAAAAACCACTTTAATCTATGTATCACAGAAAAAATAATTATACACTGCATAAGAAAATATAATTTACAGACGTTTCTAATTGTTAGTTTACAATAAAATCAAACGATATAATTTAACATGCACATAATATATTAGAGCTAAAATTACACATGACGACTGTAAATTACATTTTATTTCACATTGCAGTAGACACTAATACGATATATGAATTCAGTCAAAATGTACTTAATGATATTATCCATGTTATAAGCATGTCGATTTTTTTTTATGTAATGGAAGTGGTAAACAAGCATGCAGTTCACATTGATGTTAAGTGATGACTGCAACCTGTAGAAACCCACATTAAGACCAAAGTCAAAATGCAGATGCGTTACCACTCCTAAGGCCTAAGGTGTTATGCCTCTGTGCCGCAAATTACAGGGCCGTACATTACCACCTGAACGGAACACGATAGTGCTGAACACTACCATTTAGCGGCAAGTATATTAGGTGATGCGGTGGTGCCTACGCCCGCGAGCTCCGTCACTGGAGCTCTACCATCAGTGAACACTAACCAGTGAAGGCTATTTTATCAATTTAAAATACCGAAATGAATACAAGTTAAAATAAATTGATTGTCATTATGAATGATTGATATAAGTACATTTTACTGATTTCAATAGCGAATACATTAAGAGGAATTTTTATGTATGCGAATTTAATACTACATCCTCGTTAAATTCAATCGTAAATGTAAGCAATTATTTATAATTAAAATTTACAATATTAACTCAGCTAGATAATATATTATGAAAACTCAATTTTTATGCGATTCATCGCCAAAAATGTAATTGACAATAACATTGACATAAGTACAAAGCCTAATTTAATTGAAATTAACAAAATTAGAAACAGTGAAAGTCTCGCCTATCATATTTAAGGAATAATATAAATAAAAATAGGCAAACTAAAAGTTTGCCTATTAGTATTTTATATATTTAATATATTAAACAAATACATGAATTCACAACAGTATTTTAAAATTTTGAACAATCAAGTTATTCCAAAAGTATGTATAATGTTTTCATTATTCAATTTACACTTTTTTAAATATTTTGATTAAGACTTGACTGTTTTTTTTTTCAGAGTAAAAAAAAACATGAAACAATCATGCAGATTTTTGTTAGATTATAACTCCTTTATTCATTTGTACATTAGATACGTATTAGCTATAGAATGCTTCGTCTTTGTCAGTTGCATTGTCAAATGTGCAGGGTAGAAAAAGACAAAGGAGAGATTGGCAACACTTTAGCTTAAATACGTTTATGAATAAGGGGGTTAATATATAACAGTAATAGGTATAATTACGACGAAATCACATAAAACACTGAGTTTATTATTTGTTTTTTAAGACGGATGACAGGTCAGGTTCTAAGCGATATTTACTAATTGATATGAAATAGGTATTTCCTAGGCCCTTGACAAATCGAAGACGTTAACGAATGGTAAAATATTACTAACAAATTAATAAGACTCGATCGATTCTATTTCAAAATGAATAATTAGGTGTGTAGATTTTGCATTTAGAATTTTTGCAAGCGGTGTACTTACATGTTCGTCTCGCGTTACGTTTTATCTATTTTCTTAGAAGATAATTATATCAGTAGTGTTATATGTTAACAAATTGAATCCTCGAATTGATCACTACATATCCCTATTTTCTCTGTCTGTATGTATGCGCTAATCTCGGAAAGTTGTGAACGGATTTTGTTTCGGTTTAAAATGTTGGAAAGTAGGTTTTCTGCGTAAGGTTTATGTCTATAACTTATTATTATCGTGCTTATATTTACCGAGATATCACGGTTTTTGTCAAAGAAGTCGGTCGCGTCCCCATCATATAATAAATGCTATCCGTGCGAAGCCGGGGCGGGTCGCTAGTTTGAGATATTTAGCTTTTATTCGGTACATGAATACTTAATAACGATGCGCATAAAACTTACTGACAAATTATTTGCCAAATTCCATCCAAATTGTTATCCATGTTTGTGAGATTTAGTGTCAATAATTGAATGTGCACAATATAGGTACAAACTTTCACATTCTATTCGTAGAAAAATACATTTGATTGTTATTATTATGTTGACAGAAGCCCAAAATCATTACGGGCACAATTGTTGTAAGTTCTTAGTAACTGAAACGACCTTGTATATCAAGGTGCCTACCCGATTGTGTTTCGTAAGTAGTTAATACTTATGAAGTACCTAGCCTGCCTCGGTAGCCTAGTGGTAGCAGGCCACTACTACTACGCTGAGGTCCTGGGTTCGATTCCCGGGTCGTGGGTTATCAGAGATAATGGTGTAAAGTCCTTTATCTCTGGTTCTATTGGGATTTTTCCATTTTCTGGTAATTTCCCAGTACCTCGAAGTTTGGTAATGTGCCCGGAGATGTCAACAGGCTCGCCACCTGTTACATGGGCCAAAACGTAACCGGCGAATCGTGGGTGTTTGCATGTATGCTTGAATGCATGCATTTACCTCTGCCTACCCCTTCGGGGATTACAGGCGTGAAGTTACGTAAGTACCTAGAAAACTACTTTTATCGATCAGTACAATCTTAGAGTTGCTAAGTACGAATATATTTTTATGAATGAAACTTTGTAGATAAAAAAGATTTGATTATTAGTTAAGGAAGAAATAATTTTAGGTACATAAGCATATTTCCAGTAATAAATTGATTATGTAATATCTTTAACAAAGAAGCTAGTGGTTTAAGTCCTGGGTTCAGAGGTCTACCTAAAACCTACATTTACCAGTGAAGCTCTAGCTAGCTCCAGTGACGGTGCTCGCGGGCGTAGCCACCACCCCGTTTCATAATCTACTTGCCGCTAAATGGTATTACCCAACGCTATCGTGTTCCGATCAGGAAGTAGAAGTACGGCCCTGTTATTTATCGTACAAAGATACGTAGACCAAGGCTGACCTACCATGACCAAAAAGGTCGAGTTCTGTCTGATGGTGGGGTCAAAAGTCTTAGGAATCGGCGTGCATGTATGAAGAGAATGATGAAGGTAGACGAGGCACGAGAGGTTTGTCAGAACCGGGCCTCTGCCTACCCCGTTAGGGACCTGCCGTGAAGATACATACATACATACAAAGATACGACAACTTAGACCTCAGGAGTGGCAACTCTCTGTTTTTTATGTAGGCTGTTTACTTATCATCAATGTGAACTGTATACTTGTTTGCTACTTTATGACAAAAAAACATATGTAAAAAATGCAGCGGAGCACAATAAAGAAATCAAAGTTGTCAACAACAAATTAAATCAATCCATCAAATTATCAGTTTCATTTTGAGCCTAAAGGGAAAACTAAAATCTATTGCTCACTTAAGGAACCTTGAAACAGATATTAAGTTAAGAACCATTAATTATAAAGACCCGGTTTCACCGATCAATAAATTCGAGGTTATCGAAATACAAGAGTGATTGGTGTCATTTTTCGACGACAAATAACTGTTATTTTTACGTCTATAGTCACAAACGACCGGGCCGGTTTTATGCTCGAATTGTATGGTATTTAGCTCAACAAGTCCGTTGCAAAGGACAGTTATGCTATTGTGTATAATTTTATCGACGATTTTATCATTCAGATTGGTTGTTTATGGCTTTAAGAAGGGTATGATTTATGAAACCAGTTTATTAATAAGAAAAAACTATTTGAATTCTGCCGTATCTGACTATCAGAAAAGACTACGATACTTTTTCCAATATCAAAGGGGATTATGTTCAGGATCTCACTTTTCGACACTCCCTTTTTTACTGCTGGTTACCCCAGAAACCATAAAAGAGCTACTGTGTTAGCTAGTATGCAGCTTTGCACCAAACTAACTGAACTAAGATTTTTTAAATCTATTTTATTTTATTTAATTAAACAGTTAAAGATAAAACATCATTACCACAAGAGGCGGCTGTGTTTAGATCAGTTATTATAGTTTTAAACATGCATAGACAGGCTGCAATACACCAACTGACTACTTAAATCATACGGTCTACATTTCACTATTCGTTAACTGTCAATTAACTGATAATTCGCATCAATAGCTTCATCGGTGATCCGATACGCTTCACCGCTTGAGAAAATTATTGTTCCTCTTTCAAAAGCAACTACAACGAATATGTCTGCAGTTTTATTTATAGCGCTATCTATATTGTAATAGTTTCTATACGAACGTAAAAAAAAGCGTAACTTCACGCCTATAATCTCCGAAGGGGTAGGCAGAGGTAAATGCATGCATTCAAGTATACATGCAAACACCCACGTTTTGCCGGTTACGTCTTTGGCCCATGTAACAGGTGGCGAGCCTGTTGACATCTCCGGGCACATTACCAAACTTCGAGGTACTGGGAAATTTCCAGAACATGAAAAAATCCCAATAGAACCAGAGATAAAGAACTTTACACCATTATCTCTGATAACCACCTGCCCGGGAATCGAACCCGGGACGTCAGCGTAGTAGTAGTGGTCTACAACCACTAGGCTACCGAGGCAATAGTTTCTATCGTGCAAGGTAACTAAATTTTAACCAAAATGCCTAAAGCGTCTAACTTACTGCATACAAAGCAAGGGAGCTTAGGCTCTCCGACTCAATTACCAAATCACAGGAAATTGAGGTTGCTTTGCAGACTTTAGTGAAATGGGCCATGCCCAGTTCTACTCGTTCTCGAATTAAGCTGAAGCTAGTTCAGCTATTACGAAGCCATTACATTCTAAAATGTTTTGTTAGAATCTTGTGCTATTTTTATATTAAAATTTGTTTCAACGTCTTATAATAATTTTGTATCTGCGTAGAAACCATGATTTTTTTTTTCGCAATAAACTCGATTTAAAATTAAAACCTTTAAGACTTGATTAATTTTGAGAATTGAATATGGATTGATTTTTTTTTTAATTACACACAATATTTAATCACAAAAGGATCTCTCATTTTTCTAAATATTGCTAAAAAATAAAATTAAAGTTATAAGTAATATTATTAAATCATATTTTACTTTGACTTATCCAAAAAATTATAGGTAATTAATAATTTCATAACTTGACGCATTAACTTGCATTTTCCTAAAGAAGAGGTGGATTGATAATTAAAACATTATTATTATATTCGCTCCCGCCGGTATTAAATATAATAACGCGGTATGGGGAGCAGCGTCCCGCGATATAACTACCTACCGCCACTGCGATCGCCAATCCCCATGCCTAACGTGGCGATTATGCCATATTCTCCCCTACTGTCGCGCATCATTGTTGTGAGTTTGGTAGAACTCCAGTGGCGGAGCTCGCGGCCGTAGGCACCACCGCATTATCTAATATACTTGCCGCTAGATGGTAGCGTTCAGCACTATCGTGTTCCGGTCAGGTGGGAATGTACGGCCCTGTAATTTTCGGCACAAAGGCATAACACCTTAGGCCTCAGGAGTGGTATCGCATCTGCATTTTGACCTTGGTCTTAGTGTAAGTGTCTATAGGCTGCAGTCATCACTTAACATCAATGTGAACTGCATGCTTGTTTGCCACTTCCATTTCATAAAAAAGTAGTAGACGTGCTGGGGTGATGATTCACTCCTGATTTATCAAGTAACAAGTAGAGATGTAATATTCCATATCTCCCATTTAGTTTCATATTGACGTACCCAATACTTTCTTTTACAGAAAAATAACAAATAAAGTGTACATTAAAATTTGTACTAATGTTTTTTTTATAGCTACACATTTTTATTTATAAAACATTGCAAGGAGTCCCTCAATAAAATGCGCGAAATGCAATTTCAGTATACCTATTTCTTAGCAACATTGGATCCAGTTACATTGAAAATGTCTTTTAAATAGACGACCTAAAATGCCACAGCAAATCGAAAACCACGAATCTATTCCAAGCCTTGGAGCGCTTCTCAATTTACAAAATATATTTTAGACATGCACAAATGTTGGAACAAGAGACAAGAACAACTTTCATTGTTATAGAGTTTGGCCTTTTGTGGATCGATCGAGTCTTATTATTTGGAGTTGAACTAATTTGTGAGCTAAAATGTTTCTCTTTGAATATGTTTCTATTTGGTGTCAACTATAATTTGTTTTGATTTTAACGTTAATAAATAGGATGCTTTAATTTGAGTAAAGGTTAAGTAACAAAGAAAGAACGTTAAAAAAGTTTCCTTCATTTTAATTTACTGATCACAGTGATATATTATAAAGAGATACAAGTCATAGTTCTAAGTTGTTATCGTTCGATATTTCAATATTTTAGCACAAATTAAAAACAACTCTTAACAAAGTAATGGCAACGCATCTTGATAGCATAAACAAAACCAAAATTCGACGTTGTTGTTAATTAAAATCCTTTAATTTAAAACAAAAAGCAAAATGAATACGAAACTAATTCAATCGTAAATCAAAACCTAACTAATTACCGAAACTCAGATAATGGTCTAGCTAAAGTTAGACAATACAACTTTTTAATTGATGTTGATATTTTCAGTTTAATTAGGGTTTTGAATAATCGCTTTTAAAATTGGTAGCATGAAATAAGAGCAGTCGTTGTTATCTCTGTAAATATGAAACACTACTACACGCATAATTTGAAGCGGAATAGTTTTTTGCAATTCACTATCAATAAACTAGTTACAGTCCATTGAAATTCTATATCTACAATACAGACAAACTGAATCCAAAAAGTATTCTGCATTTTACAAAGTTAAAAAAACAATTTCACCAAACGATCTATTTTCAATGCATATCGTTTTTATTGCCATTCGTACATTCAAAAACTGGGCATCTTTTTGCAGACATCCTTGATCAAATTTTTTGAAGTGCGTAAATATGGAAATGAGAATTAAAAAATCCAAAGAGAAACATTGTGAAATCTCACAATTGCGTTAATCTAATCAGTCTTAGATCGAAATTTATGTACAGATAAAGAACCAGCCAAGGTCAAGTTGATATAGAAATTTTACAATCTACAAAAACGGTGAAGGACAAAATATATATAGGTATAACACGCTGATTATATAAAAAAACATTTACACTGAGAATAATTCTGTGAACTTTGAACGAACAGGACCACTTTATATTAGAAAAATACAAATTTGTCGGGATTTTTAGGGACATTAAATACAGAGAATGTAAGCAATATACCTGCTCGCATCTGATAATATTTTACTTATAATTTCTCTTCTTCAAAATCATCAGTTGGATGTTATGTATCTCGTATATTGGTGTATGTTGTTGCAAAAAATACGTATTTGTAATACCGAGTGTAAGAGAAATATGATTTAGGTATTTTGTTTAATTCTGTCAAAGTTATTTCTAATTAAGTACACCCAATCCCACCCGAGAGAAGTATTATACATATGACTTCTTCGCTGGTTCTTAAATCTGTACAATTTATTGAGCATTAGTGACAAGCAGTAAATATTTCTTCTATAGATAACATTCACTATAAAATCATATCTTTATCTAAATAAATTTAAATTGACTGTGCTTTGAACTTAAAATTAGAACGTGATTAATATTACAATGAAATAATCTATAAGGTGAAGATTATAACTTTTTTGTCAAAAACTATCAAAATCTCTCGAGGACGTATATAATATTTTTACAGTTAACTTTTTAAATAATTTCACATCATTCTCAAAATCGTCCGTATAAGATAGAAATTTAATAAGAGATATGTATGAGATATGAAATGGCACAACATCTGAATGTACATTTTGGTAATACGGAAATACGAATTTTAATTAAATATTTCGGAAATGAAGATAAACATGAAATGACGGAATTTCAATATTTTGCTCACCAATAATTTGTGTGCACGTTGAATTGGCAAGCATTTTCAATGTTCTGATTTTACAGAAAACTGTGAAATGAAAATTAATTTTACGTATGCAATATTTTGTCAGACGGACGGATTAATTTGTAAAAGCTATGCATCGGGATTACAAAGAAATAAATGTAAGAGACAAAACAATATTCTACCTGAAGATATCAATTTCAGAAAACGCAATATTATTTTACAAGTCAATTTTTATAAGAGTTACTTTTATTTGAACTTGAAATAAAGCAATTTTCTCATAGTGTATTATGAACAGAAAACAATCCAAAAATCTTATTATTTTCCGCATTTCATGTTTATCCAACTAGTTTATTACTGTCACGAAATATTGTCATTCAGTTAATTTAACAACATTCTTTCTAAATGATTCTTAACAGCCGAATACAATGACATCTCACTATGACAATGCAGATAAGTTATTATTTTAACAGGATTGATAGTTTCTAAGTATGAAAGCCTTTATGTACAATGAAACAAAGGTTGAAGAATTGAACAGTCATGGTGTTGTAATGTAATGGCACAACACGAATATGAGGTACTTCTACGAATATGAGATTATATCAGTCGCAATAATAAATAAAAAAATCATGTTGTAATTTTGTAGTACATTATAACTAACATAAACGATGATAATACAAAATTTGTTTTTGGAAATATTTATATAGAAGGTACCTACATAACATATGAAAAAATATATATATAATTGTGTCAACAAATGATATACTGATTAGTGCTCATATTCAGTAGAAACACACCACATAGTTCCAGAGCAGTATAAAACAACTAAAATCTATTTAACGTCACAACTAACAAATTTATTTATCTATATTACATTATACACAAGTAAAAAGACCAGTCTCAGTTGGAATCGGAATTGACAATCTTCCATTCTTCCATAGCGCAAAGATTTTCACCTATTTAGTCAATTAGATCTTTGAGTTTCTTTAGTCAAACTGCTTATTAATATGTTTAACCTCTTGAGCTGCAGTAAAATTTGATAATTGATCTCATATTGTTCGTGGAAGATATCGTCCACGCGTACTTATTACAAGTCAAATAATAAAATATATTATATTTATTCCATCGGAAAGACTGTTAGTAGTCGTCAGTAGTTTAGAAACGAGGCTAATAATATCAAAAGTAACACTAGAAAAACCCGTCACATTGTGAATAGGACATTAGTGTACTCGTATATATCCACTGTCTATCTTTTGAAGGAAGTAGAAACAAAATTATGTTTCTCAAATTAATCTTCTAAAGTCGTAAGCAGACGTTCAAATAAGGTTAACGCGTGATTAATTGGTCATTAAATCTCCTTCAATCAGTCAGTGTAACTTGATTTAACTCGACCTAATTATTGATCAAGTGAATTAGGGATTGCATCGACTAAATAGGTGAAGCGGATTTAATAGTAACACGTTAATAGATTCAATGCTTCTTAGAGTAACTTTCGATTCTAAATTTAGAATCGCCATCGACGAATAGTCGAAAGAAATATAATTGAATGCTAATTATCTTGCATTTTAGAAAAGCAATATGTATAATCACATTTAAAAGTTTTGGGACAACACCTTATGCAGAAAAGTTTCTTTCAAGTGTTCTAATAGTTTTTTTCATTACATCAACTGTAAATTCACTTTCACTTTATTCACTATGTTAGTTTCACTTAACGTTACACATGTGTTGCTAACGGTTGTTGATGACCATTACCTGCAATGGAAAGTATAATAAAAATATTGTTAACACAAATACAATCTAGTAACATACGATATAACATTTGGCGTGAGAGATATGTATTTAAAATGATTAAGAGTATATCATATACATCTGTGAAGAGTGTTTAATTAGTAGTAAGTTTTTCTGTATCATTAGATTTATATCTATTCCCAAAATATTCATAATCAATAATCTAAGAATCTCAAAGAAAAGAAACAGAAAAAATATTCACTTGTGTTACAAATTTTAACTCAGAGCGCGATATACCTAACTGTTTTAAAGTTTCTGCACGGAATTTTAATTTTATATTTCTAAATCATAAGAAATTACGATAAGACACAACAAATAAGCATAGTGCATAAATATACAACTAGGTAACTAAAGAGTACCATAATTGAAAAACGAATACCTAATTCAGAAATCATAATTATACGAAAGAAAAAAGTTAAACATTTGAATTAACCAAATCCATGAAAACTCTTTTGTAAAACTCTCTCTCGAAAATTAAGCAGTTTTTTTACAGTTTTACATAAAGAGATAAAAAAATGGTTAAGCCTATACCATTAAAAAAAATAATTAAACTTTCGGAAATAATAATATCACATCCACCATTGATGGAGATAAATAAATTTGTTTATATAAACATGTTTATTAAAACCACGAAAACAAATTCCAATGGATTATCGGCCAAGAATTTTGATATTATATAAACTAATTTCATATTATCATAGGAGGTGTAAAATGAAATATGAAAAAGAAATTATTCTAGTTAAAACGAATAAGCCACATGTTAATAAAGAAATTGAGCGAAATCCATCTAAATAGACATAACAGATATATATCGGGAATCTAGGGGCCAGAACAGATTCAAATTAACCTACCTTGACCTAATAAGTAAGATATTCTGAATCGAACCAAATTCAGCCAAGAGTCTTCTGAATTGGCATGCATTATCAAAGAGAGACAAATGCTAATATTAGGAACTGGATATGTTTGACCCTCAACGCTGCTCCCTGCTGTACATTTAATTAATTAATAATTTTTTTACATGACAATTTTTTTTTTTACACCAATAAAGTGATCACTTTTACAATTAAAATATAAAATAAAAAAACATTGCGCACGTGGTAAGTGACACCACAATTATAGGAGCAAATATCAATTCATACACAAGATGAAATAAAAGGATTGTGAACAGCTGATTCAAAGTTTTACAAATCTAAACGTAGTAAATTTATTGAAAAGAAAAAAATATACTGATAAAAATGTATATAACACAACTACTACAAAAGGTGGATATAAAAATACTTTAGATGATAAAATTGTTCAATACGTTAAATCTACACAGAACCAAAGAATGAATCCGAAGCTAGTTTCCAAAGGTCGTCACTAGAAGTCTGAGAAGCGTAACTACAAATCTTACCTTTCTTGGTAACAGTAGCATTACTTAAGCTCCTATTCGTCGGAGCCAATATGTAATGTGCGCTCGGTGATTGGGGCGTTGATGTTGGAACACCGACCTGATTAATGGATCAGACAAAGTTTTGATAAGCTCATTGCTTATACATTTTCAGTAAAAAACTAAAAAAATATATAAATTCGAAAAAGAAATGAAAATAAAATGCTCTGTAACTTAGTTCATTTCACGATAGTATAGGGAATCAAAAGGCATAATAATGGCAAGATTGTGATTTGCTTTTTAACTAACAAGTTATTTTTTTAAATAACTTGAAAAATACTAATATACTTATGGCAAATCATGAAATTTACTCAATTTTTTAATTTTTATAATATTTTTCGCAATAACACGTGCTAGTGAAACATAATATATTTTTTTAAAGAAAAACGGAAAGAAAAATTTGACTTGAGGTTGAGACTCAAACTTGCGACCACTGGCCGCTCTATAAACAAAGCTACCGAAATCCACGTCTGATTTGTCAATTTTTTCCTTTATTTTATTGCATTGCCTTATGGCGGCAGTAGCGACATCTATTGCTAACAATGCTATTTTTTAATTTAAGTAGTTAAAGATTTTAATAAGAGGAACAGTAATCAAATAAATTTTGTGACATATTTTGATATTTAGTTGTACATACCAGTTGCGTGCTATCCGTGGACATAGTGGAGTTGGTAATTGGACTGGTCGCACACGTAGGTGACGCCTGACTCGTTGGTGACGTTATAGAATGTGACGATGTACCTGAATGTAAAGTAGCAACTTAAACTTCTCACATCTAACTTGGACCATCTTGTGTATTACATCATTCGTCAACTGCGTGTTTTAAAACAGTTATGAAATGTAATGTCATCTAGCAGGGAACTCGAGGGCTGTAGCTCAAGTACGAAAACCTATCGAGGTTTTATGGGAACACGGAAACAACAAAATGTGCTTCGTTCTATCAACTATCGAAGGTTTGATAACTTAACGTTAGTGACGTCATCCTGATTTAAGTAGATGCACAAACGCTTGTTTTGACATTAGCGTATGACAAAATAAGCGCTCCTACCTCCAAGTTTGGGTAAAAGTTTCGAGTTAAGTACAGACGTCGATACGATTGTGATACGAAAGTTCTCGATAAACTTTCGTACTACCAATATTAAATGTATTTACATGATACATATTGGTTTCAATGACGATGCGAACACTTTTTTGCTAGTTATTCGTATTTGGATTACTGATCATTTTTGACAAGCGTTGATTCGTTAGTTCCTCTCATTATACGTATCTCTCTACGAAGGTTTGAGCATTTTATCTTGTCATAATTGATGGACGTGCATAGCGATCACCCTCTGGCATTCAACATTCACCATTAACAATATTCCTTGCCAGCCGTACTTACTCGATGGACAAACAAGCAAAATTTTATAGTATTCCATAAAATTATATGAATTGTATTGTGGTACATTACGAATCAATATGTCACAAAAAATACAGTGTTAATAAATACGAATGTTTTTGTGGAAACACTATAATGACCAGCATGATAAATCCGTGGATTTATCTTGCGTTTTCCAAGTTTCAAGCTTTAATATACCTAGTACAAATCAACACAAAAGGTTAAATAACGTTTTCGTAGGTTTTCGCGAGCTTCATACATTGTAGAAATTAAACTTGCGGATTTTCTCGCGTATAGAACACTCCCAAACTTCAGTTCCCAACACAGGAGTCAGCCCGTGACCACGGTAGCTGGAAAGTGACCGAAACGTCGGGTGTATGAAGAAGTTTGGGAGTGTTGTATACGCGAGAAAATCCGCAAGTTTAATTTCTACAATGTATGAAGCTCGCAAAAACCTACGAAAATGTTATTTAACCTTTTGTGTTGATTTGTACTAGGTATATTAAAGCTTGAAACTTGGAAAACGCAAGAAAATCCGCAAGTTTAATTTCTACAACAAAAGGTTAAATTTCAGTAATTAAAGGTCGCAGAAAACTAAAAATACTTAATTAAAAGAACTATTTGTTCTTACCTGAAGGTAAAACAACAGAACTTCTAACAGAAGAATATGGTGGTGGTGCTGGTGTGGAAGCAGGTTTGGCTGTATTCACTGTCGTGGGAAAGCTAAGATTGCCACCCGTCCTTAAATGAGGATTGCCGTAGGTTGCTGCGTATCTCACATCAACACCGTGGATGATACCACCGTTTGGTACTCTGGTACCTGTGGGTATAAGAATATCACATAACTATTTATCACATCAAAATCATAATCACTTAGGTCGAAACACGTCCACTGCTGAGCAGAAGTTTTCCCTAAAGACGCCTACAACAGGAGTGTGAATCATCTCGAAAACATCAATGAGGGATCAAAAAACCCCCCTTTAAAAAATGATATCATAGACGTATCGTCTTGGTAGTGTGTTAGAGAACAAGTGGATAAAATAGGTATTTACAGGTGTATTCAACAAAAAAGTAGTTGTATTTGAATAGATGAATAACATTTTCATTATGTAGTCGCTCGGTAATTCGGTGGATAATTAAAAAGTGATTTTACCATTTATAATGTGCGCACCGAATCAATTAACAAATTTAATCGTAATAAGCATCTGATGCTGATAAATGTACAAAATCATATAACTGAATCACCAATTATGCCTTGTTCTTCGTTATCTGAAGGCTTTTCGAAAGGTTTTTGCCTCAGTTACTAACCTAATTTAGTTCTAATAGAGATAACAACATTGCTCATTAATTTCATTAACACAAATGTCAGATAAGGATTTCACATTTTTTTCTTTTAGTTCTTCTTTCGTCAAAAAATCTCTGAGACCAAAAAATAAAGGATGATAAATATTGCTGTTAAAAGCTGCGATAGGAAAAAAACTGACTTTTGCGTTTTTTGTCGGTATGAATTGCCTTGTTTAGCGAGATTCATGCGTAAACTCTGAAACAGGAATTTTGTGAACAAACACAATATCCTTAAACCAGATGCGTCTAAAAAGAAGGACTTATGTAACATAACAGCATCTTTTTTCATAAACGCAATTGCAGGTAATGTTGCTTATCTCTCCTTTGTCTTTTTCTATCCTGCACAAGTGACAATGCAACTGACAAAGACAAAGCGACATAAATTAAACAATATTTTTATTTTTATTTTATTTTATTGACACACCAACAGCATAGTACATCAAAAAGTTACTAAATATATCATAGAAGCATTGGTCTGATGCAAATGCCTATTATAGGTATGTACAGCATTCCAACTAAATCAATATATTTCATATAAATATCTTAATCAATATCGCATTCAATATATATCTTATGTACGTTTATGAATAAGTGAGTTAATGTTTAACCAAATTGTTGGTACATAAATGGCTTTAAATTTTGAGAAGTTGAATCACGCAAACATAAACTTTGAATCAATGACATAACAAACAAATAAGTCATAAATGGGCTAAGTAACTGTACACATAAATCAGAAGTGAACACAGACATACGTGTTGCATTTCAAAGGTTAATGATTTACTCATAATGAAGAAATTTAATGTCAGATTTTTTATTTATAGTTAATTTTTTAAATAATTAATCAAAGTATAACTTTACCATATACCTTTGATACTTATCCAATTTGAATCAAGAGTAGTAAAAGTCATTATAAAAAACATGTCAAAAACAGTGAAAGTAAGATTTTCACTACATGTTCCAGACATCTAATCCTATAATGTCAACATCATCTCTATTGCTAAAAGTTAGTATAATTGAGGACATAGCAGGTACAAACTTATAAAAGATCGAAGTGATCGTAGAGTGTGCAACGAAAAAATAATTACCCAAGTTTTTACACTTTAGACATCCCAAGCTGACTCAACTTTACCACAGAATAAAAAAAAAGCATTAAAACGCTTTTGTTATTCCCCGTATACCAGAGAACACTTTTAAAATACATACCTTCAGGAACTCCTATATTATTCACTGCGTTGCTGTCTTGCAACTTCGCGGCGCGTTGCAGCGAATTGCTTTGAGACGTATTCCCAGGGTTATACTGTACTGTGGAGGTGGTATCCACACTCCTTGGTAGACTGCCGTTTGTTGACCTACATAGAAAAAAAGTTTTAGAATTTTGCTTGCTTCAAACATTATGAAAACTATATTTGAGGATTTCTCAACAGTACGTCTTTTTCTCATCGTTATGATCAATTTTAGTATCGTGGTTATCAGTTTCCATGATTTCGGAAAGACGCAAGAAAATCGCGGATATGTAGATTTTTTAATTCATAAAGAATCATAAGGTACATTTTTAGTTTTTTAGTTCCATACATTGATTTCAACAAATTTATTATTAAAGTACAAGGTAAAACAGGCGTCAGTTTATCAAAAAAACTTTCTAGGTATGTATTATACTCCTACTTTAAAATCCAAATGATACGCTTTAGGCTTATGGTAGTGATTTAAAAGGTTCAATTTTTCCAGTTCACTTAACATTAAATACAGTTATCTCGCTTTACTGTTTCTTTCACCCTTAAATCTGATCGTAATAGGTGTCGTTAAAATGTATGTAGAAGGTATATCTTTAGAATATCACAAAATATTCTCGGGATTTGAATCAAAAGGGAAAACAGAAGGGAATTTGAATCAAAGGAAAAAACTTTGCCATTATGAGTTTTTTTACATTTATCTAGATATATGTGGTTGCTAAGCGTAAAATGAGAACGACTAGACCGATTTCGCAAATTCTTTTTGTGTTGAATTTAAAATCATGCGGAGAGTGTTTGTATTATATATATATATATATATATATATATATATATATATATATATATATTTATATATATGTAAAGAATATTAATTCTTTAATGTCTATCTGAGGAGTATTTACTATCTCTGTAAAACCTTTATTTTTATTTTCAAATATATTAAACAACACATCAAATTATCAGTAACAATCTCCATTGCACCCGCGCGAAGCCAGGGCGAGTCGCTAGTCTAAAATAAATTCCATGTCACGAAAGAATCGAATAAGTTTACAGAAACAGTTTACGTTGACAGAAAGCAAATACAGCAATTAGTATTTTTTTTCTCTTGTTAAACACATACTCGAACATACTCAAAACACGAACTACGCCTTGAAGTTTAAACAATAATTTACTGGTGGTAGAGCTCCAGTTACGGAGCTCGCGGGCGTAGGCACCACCGCATTATCTAATATACTTGCCACTAGTGGTTGGTAGTGTTCAGCACTATCGTGTTCCAGTCAGGTGGTAATATACGGCTCTGTAATTTCCGGCACAGAGGCAAAACACCTTAGGCCTCAGGAGTGGTAACGCATCTGCATTTTGACCTTGCTCTTTGTGTGGGTGTCTATAGGCGGCAGTCATCACTTAACAGCAATGTGAACTGCATGGTTGTTTGCCACTTCCATTACATACAAAAAATCGTGTTGAGTCTCTCTATAAATAATAAAACTACACTTATGAAATAAAATTAATATGTTTAAATCTAATAAATTAAAATTTTCAGATTGACTTGCCTATTAGGAGTCAACTTGTCACTGCCTACGGTCGGTGACTGCACCCTCAACGACCCAGGCGTGTAATCATGACCGTAATGTACATACGTTTGATATCCATTGCTGAATCCGTTCACCTGTAACAAATTTGCTTCAGTAATTATTATCGTTGTATGTTCTATGGCAACGAACAATCCGGACTTCATTAGATTTCATTTAATTTATTAATTTTAATTTTAAAAATTCACTTAATATGGACGCAACGAAACATTGCCCGCCATTATGCTGTTAGTGAAAATTAATTCGGTATAACTCTTGATAAATGTCAATTAGAAAAATATGATTCGAGTTTTTATTAAACTAAAACTAAAATTACACATAAAAGACAAGAAGAACTATTACTAATGTAACTCCAAAATTACATACCTTGTAACAATCCGAGTACGTAGGATCCGTATAATCGTTACTGTACCTATACCCTTGGTACGAATTACTCTGGTTTATTGATGTTAACGGGACACTACCAGCTAAGGGTATACCGCTCCCTAATTTAGCGTTAGAACACAATGTGCTGTCTGATCCAGTGTTTGAATAATCCTGTGAAGATGAATTAGATGAAATACACACAACTAAAATAAATGTTTGCGTCGTTTAAAATAATACAAAACAAGTTTTTAATTTAGGTAAAAGATTTAGGTAGAGGATTTAGTCTCAAATTAATTAGATACGAGTAGTGTAGTCAATTAGTACATGATTTAGAATGGAATGGTAATGAGGTATACAAAGACTACTAATGAGAATCATATTTTAGAATTAATTTTACAAGGAATAATGTCTAATTTTTTGTATTTAAAACGTTACTTATTGAATTATAAGATTCATATCTTTTCACCGCAACATCAGTGTTAACAAAACTTATATATTTTTGACAACGCTAAACTTCGACATTTGAAACTACATTAAATTTACCTACTCTAACTTACAAATAATTTTATTAGCTGATCAGCTTGTCAATTTTGTATTTTTGTCTATCAAATAATTATGGAATTACATGAGACGTTTTCAACTATAACAGGATTTCATTTCAATATACCATGAGCATATTTTTATACTATCACTAGCTGTTACCCGTGGCTTCGCTCGCGTGGATGTCGTTTTATAAATAACTAAGTCTCTCTGTACCAAATTTCATCAAAATCAGTTCCGTTGTTTGGACGTGAAAAGGTAACAGACACATAGTTACTTTCGCATTTATAATTTTAGTAGGGATTATACTTACAATTTCACAACTGCCATTTGCCGGGCGCCTATCAAGTTTCAAATCACTGATATTTGAATTTCTATCGTTCTCTTTAAACAATTCCTCGGCTGTTACAGTAACATCTGGCTTCTCTGTCACTTGCGATTGCTTGTTTTTCCTTTGCTTCCTTTGACACAGGATCACAAGCATTATTACTGCTGCCACCATTATAGTGCCTGATGTTACTCCAAACAGGATTAGAAGCAATGGGAATATTTCTAGGAAGAAAAACAGTATTCGTTATTGTAAAATCCAAGGAAATATGAGTTGATTGTGTGCAAAGGCAAAATGCAAGCACAAATGGAGAAATGCAAACGACTACCCACACAGAAATGTAAAATATCTCAGCATAACTTAAAAAACTCAGTACTTAAGAAAAAGATTACACCATGCCCTCTTATAAGTTTTGAAATTTGAAATTAATGATTTCAACTAAAAAACAAAATACTTGTTAATCAATGGCACAGCAGAAAACAAAAGAAAAATCGACTAATTGAGATTTTAACTAATTTATTTTGACATCTTGAGATTAAACAAAACGAACTTATTTTGAATAGAACAATTGCTTTTGTTTTTATGATAATAGAATCGTTATCATCTTTAACAGGAAATTAATGTATCAATAAAATCAAAGTATAACTAATTACACATGTAAGTCTAAAGGAAATTAATAAAGAACTACTAACTCATCCACCTGTTATAGAAGATTGTTAATTACCTGTACGTAATTAGGGAACCAAATTAATTGAAAAAAGAATATCAGAAGCTGATATTACTTCGATTAATATATTGTTAATGAGATGATACAAAGAAGGCATCTTCAAGGTTTTGAATTTAAGAGAGTCATGGTGATTATTATCTAAAATATTTTACTTTCATATTTCATAAACATCAATGATTTAGGTATATTTGAACGTGGGATTTTTAGCTATTTATAACATGGCGTCGAATAGAAAAAAATTATTAGGTTCATATCTTGTACATTACTGCCAACTACCACAATGAAATAAATGAAACCAATTAATTTCACAAGAAAATAATAATTTTGTAACATGAACCTCCATAAATAACCTTTTTATTAAACATCTTATCGTAAGCTTCCCAAAAAACTGTGCCCGAAATATCCCAGATAGTGACAAATGTCCCGATTTAGTGTCGGGTGTAAAGTTAAAATGACGATACATTTACTATAATGTGTGGCCATTGGGGCGAAATGGGGGTTCAAAAGTGTGGGGGACGTTGATGGCAGATGCTTGGAACTAACTTAAGATATTCACTTTTTATGGATAAAAAGATGGATGAATTGCTCTTTGGTGATCAGTTTTTATAAGTAACTTGGGGTTGTCAAAATGTTACAGTGTTTTAAAGATTTAAAGCAAAATAAGGGCTTTATGACTTTTCTTCTAAATTCGTTGTTGTTATTTCTAGTTAAAAAAACAGTAGTATATAAAATGCCTTACAGTGATTTTTTCTTTTAAATTACAATTGTTTAACAAATTGAGCGATAGTTGACGTCTACAGCCATTATTACAATAAAACTTTTATTGAGTCTCATACAGATACAGTCCGGCAATGTGTTAAAATTAAATTTTCTAGTATCATTTATAATTTTGTAGTATTTTATTGCATTAAGTATTATAATGTATATTGTTTTATATATACTGATTGTCTCAATAAATGTAATTTTTAATGTTTACTATAAGAATCTCAAAACCATTTTTATATATACATCTATGACTATTTTATCTAATACATCAAATTGAATGCTGCAATAACGTGATAAGCTCAAATCTCACTGTTTATTACAACGAAAGATATAACAAAAACAAACATGTCCAACAAATATTTTTATTTTATTTGCTGCAAAGAAAACGACTTGAGCTTCTACGCCAACTTTAAGTCTTTTATCTTTTCTTCAATCCTAAATATTGCAATCCTTTGTCCCGTAGATTTAAAATCTGACTGCCTAATCTTTTGAAACTTAAAGAAAACTTGAAATGGGCAAGTCGAGAGGTATCTGATAAAACTTATCCAATGGAATACTAGAAGTAATCTCGGGAAAGCCCCTTGAGGTAGATCCAATATGAGTTGGATTGAAATTCAAAATAACAGTTTTACCGATTCAGAAGCTTCAATTTGTAAGATAAAAGATAGATTTATACATTTTCATTTATATTTACCTGAAATAGATTCACAAATTGATAGTCTGCTATCCGATGGATATCTTTATTTGGTAATGATTAATATCTTAAAATATCTGTGTAAAGTTGCTACTGAAATGTTGATGTATTTACATTTGTACTGTTTTCGTAGATTTGAAATGTAAGCAAATGGTATTAAAATCATAATTATACTTACTGTTAGGCTTCAAAGTTATTTCCAAAGTATCACTCCCATACTCGTTAGATACATTGCACTTGTAGACACCGAAGTGCTTTGCGTGACTTTCTCGAATAATGAGAGTTGAGTTCACTACACCACCTGGCTGAAGGTCTTCTAGGAATGCATAGTCCTGTATTTATAATAAAAAAGTTAGACCTAAAACGAATTTACATGACTATCTATTCAAAATCATCTAAATATTATTAAAATATTAATAGATATTCTTTACTGTAAGCTCATAAATACGGCTAAGAAATTAGAACATAACATAAAATAACATATTGCAGTCAATCAATATAATCCTTATGATTCTCATAGATTAATTTATTGAAGCGTTAAAACAACAATAACAAATCTAAAAGATGATTACCGTCAAGAGAGAACGTTATCAAAATTGGTCAACAAAGTGGAACTTTGAAGGTTACCCGGAAGTAACACCCTTCAATTTGTACTTAATATTCATAATAACAAAATAATTTCATATTACAGTGGCTTTTCAGTAAAATTTGAGATGATTGCTATTTGATGATTGATATAACACAATTATTGATTATATCGCTTGATTAGCTGCATAAGTTTGATCAAATTTCAATGTTTATTATTCACCCTCTTATTTATATTGTCTACCGATGTTTCAATTTACCTGATCATGTACTGCATCAATTTCTTTTCCATTAAATGTCCACACAATATTATCGATTCTCGGCACAGAAAACGCGGCACATTCAACATTAACACTATCACCTTGAGATCCAAACTGTGTGTGATTAGAGATTATCTTCGGTGGTCCTAAAATCATAGAATCATCAATATTTATAATCAATTCTTTTGTTACTTCTAATGTGGTCGTTACATTTATTATTGTATCGGCTGATGGGATTATTGAAATGTTTGAATCGGTGTGTTATTGAATAAATTATCATTGAATTATGTTTCTTGCATACTAATGGAGAATTAATGATGTATCAGCGATTTGGTGTATTCATGCGAGTTAGAATTTAGTGAATGTTCTGTTTTGTTGGTGGTTGTATTTAAGTTCATGTGAAATCTTTTTTAAATAGCGTGAGATGATAACAAAAAATTAATTAAGAAACAAAACGAAATAGCAATTTTATTGGAATATATTGAAAATCGTATAATACAACGAAAATTTATTATAGCTATGATGATAGACTTGGAGTTCTCGAGTAAAGAATTTGTAAAAGTTTAAAAATATATTTAAAAGTTTTAAGAACTTCAAACAAATAATACGCTCGTGCATTGCGTAGAGCGATCGGCGTTTTTTGTTGTTATAGAAAAAACCATTACAAATATATTTTTATTTTCATCATCACCACCTACAGTCAGCGAAGGATCAATTTTACATGTGGGCATATTGTAATGAAAGTTTTTTTTATCAAAACTTAATCCCTCGCTGGCTTTATTTGGATAACGTAATTCTTATTAACATTATGAATAGAATTAAAGTCATATTATTAGCTCTTATTATGTTATATTAAATTCAATCTATTACAATAAAACCTCAACTCAATTAAAACTGTCTCAGTAGCCTAGTGGTAGCAGGTCACTATCACTACGCTGGGGTCTTGGGTTCGATGTCCGGGTAGAGGGCTATCATAGATAATGATATAAAGTCCTTTATCTCTGGTTCTATTGGTATTTTCTGGCAATTTCCCAGTACCTCGAAGTTTGGTAAAGTGCCCGGAGATGTCAACAGGCTCGCCACCTGTTACATGGGCCAAAACGTAACCGGCGAATCGTGGGTGTTTGCATGTGTGCTTGAAGGCATGCATTTACCTCTGCCTACCACTTCGGGGATTACAGGCGTGACATTACGTAAAATAAAACCTTATTTCGTAAATCGTATAGTTATTCAACTTTCCTATGTGTGTTACTGAAATAATAAACTATAAGTAACACAGGAGAAGGATTTCAGGTCTTTTTCACGTCATTAAACAAATATATAGCGAACTCAAACAAGGTTTTTGTTACGTCCGTCAAATAATACAAATTCGCAACACTCAAATGTTGAGCGACGATATAATTTGGGTAACAGCGCTTACCCTTCATGAATATAGATGCCTCGGATTGTATGACGGGGTAGCCTTCTACGCTGGCCTTGCAAAGGTATTTGCCAGCGGTGTGGCTGTCCACTGTCAACGTCAAATTGGCTGTCTTGCCCACTCGCTGGAAATAAAACGTATTGTTAGTGTCTTGGAAGGGTTAGGTTCTGTCCATTATTACTACTGATTACCTTTTTATATTATGCTGTATGAATATCACTGTATTTTATAAGTAATTTTATTAATCAGTTTCTGCGATTGATATAAGCTTTAAATTGAGACTAAATATTACAACAATGAACAATAGAAGTCTTGATATAGATTTTAGTTATCACTGAAGTCTAAGATCTTCTTCCCTGCAGCTCTTATTGTATTAAATATGGAGCAGTATTATTTAGATTTGGTGGGTTTATTATACATAAGTATGGAAGTTAACGGTTAAGTTATGTTATGTTTAGTTAAGTTATTATGGAAGTTAACGGTTGACGAGATTTTCAATTTTTTATTTTTTATGTGATCGAAGTGGAAAACTAGCATGCAGTTCACATTGATGTTAAGTTATGACTGCAGCGTATAGACAGACACCCACACAAAGACCACGATCAAAATGCAGATGCGTTGCCACTCCTGAGGCCTAAGGTGTTATGCCTCTATGCCGGAAATTACAGGGCCGTACATTATCACCTCACCGGAACACGATAGTGCTGAACATTACCATTTAGCGGCAAGCTTATAGGTAATGCGGTGGTGCCTACACCCGCGAGCTTCGTCACTGGAGCTCTACCACCAGTAAAGTGTGCAGTTATCAAATTACCATTACAGTTTTTGATAACCTTTATTTTTATTCGTAGTGCAGTCCACGATTCCGATTTAAATACATCCATAGTCATTTCAATATTACTCATTATAAATCAATGTTTAACTCTTTTACTTCTCAATTGTATGCCAAACATGTCAAGCATTACTAAATGAAAATAATTTTTCGGAGAACTTTATAAATCTTAAATTTGGAATGTGTTCTAAATTAAAAATTAGAATGGAATTTCCGACCACATGCGTCATAGTTTTATCTAGATGTAGTTGCTAATGATTAATATTTGAATACTCAGTATAGAATTATTTAGGTAACAAATTTTTACCAAGCTAGCACGATCCGAGGATCTTGATAATGCCTGTTAATTGGACGTGGGTGAAATAATACACATTTTTACATGAACATAACGTTTCGCTAATATAATTTTATGAAAACTTTTTTTTTGTTAATTAACACAATCGAAACAACGGGTTTCATTATAAAAATATATATTTAAAATCATGCATGGTATGCGACTTTTAAAATACTATTGCCTGCTACTTTCCCCACGTTTACCTTGGTGTTGATACAAAAATCACCGTATGTTTTTTTTTACGATCAAAGCTCCCTAACATTAATTTTAAACAATTGGATCATTATTGACTGTGAAAGCGTTGTAAACGGATTCTAGTCAAAGAAACAATATAACAAAATTGAGTAGATCAAATTGCTAATGGTTGTATAACGCAAGGTGAAAATAAATTCTGTTCGTATCCTAGCCAAGTGTTTCTGTGTTCTCTGTCATCTGTCATTTTTTACCTTTAGATAGAACTTGCTTGACTACCACTTTTTAATACTCGTAAAAGTTGTTAAAATCTGTTTTTTTTATTTTCAATTCTTTAAGATTTCCCACGGTGCTACGATTTGCACAACCGTACTGTAGGATAAATTAAATTGGAATGATCAAAAGATTTTATATTTTTCTGCCATTTCAATTTTCAGTACTGTAAACTGAAGTGGAAGAACTATAAAATCTAACTTTCCAGAAAACTACTGGCTTTGTTCATTGTACACTCGACTTTGTTGTCCGTTCTTGTCTTTCCTTATTATCTTAGACTCTTTTGTGTTTCGTTACACTTGTGTTGTGTTTTCAGAGTTTACTTTCTGTATCATAAAAATTACAAACTAGGATATCGTTTTGCACTGACGCTAAATAACTACTGCAGGTTAGCTAGTTTATAGATATCTATATAAAAACTAGAAATTCGAATGCAGATGTACCGTCACTCTTTTTGGCGCTTAATGGTAGTGTTCAGCACTATCCTGTTCCAGTCAGGTGGTAATGTACGGCCCTGTTATTTCCGGCACAGAGGCATAACACCTTAGGCCTCAGGAGAGGTAACACATCTGCATTTTGACCTTGGTCTTTGTGTAAGTGTCTATAGGCTGCAGTCACCACTTAACATCAATGTGAACTGCATACTTGTTTGCCACTTCCATTCCATAAAAAAAAATCTCTGTGAACTAGTATTTGCCTCTGTCGTTATTATCACCTTTTATCATACTATAAGTCGTTAACAAAGTCTATTGTCTACAGTCATGAGCTCTGCTACCAGATCTCCAAACCTATCCTGTGAATGCCTATACTATTATACCTTTGATTTGCTTTTTACTAATTTAATTTTATATCAATACTCATTTTTTCACTTACAATATTAGTATCCTCTTCGTAATGTAGCCACTGGAATTCTGGGAGAGGAAAACTGTCTACATCACAACTTAAGGTAACCTGCTTTCCAACCTCCGCTTCCACATCTTTAGGCCGATTCCTGAACGTAGGCGGATCTAAAGTAAGAAAAAAAATAGTTTAAGTTTGTACTCTGCAGAGAAATAAAGGCATGAATCAATATTTATTTATTTATTTATTTACTCTTTTTATGCACGAAGATGGTGTACATAAAGGCCGACTTAATGCCACTAGGCATTATCTCCCAGTCAACCTTTGGGTTATGAAGAGAGCGACGATGTAGGTGCAAAACGGGTCTAAATTTAGAAATTATGAGTGGAAAATGATTTGGTCAAATAATTATATTGATAAATATAGTATATAAATAGATATATAATAAAAATTACATATATACAATATCTACTTACAGGCAACTTCGAGGAAATCCGTTTCTTCATTTTGTCCCACTCCGTTGTTCACTATACACTTTAGCACCGAACCATTGTACTTTCTTGTTATATTTGGAATTTTCTAAAACAAAATCATCATTGATGTCCCATTAAATGAACTGAATCAAAATATGCTTTGTTCTATCAATAGCGAAAAATAACAATGCTTCCTCCGCTAGTGTTGCAAATGTTCTTATTTCATGTTCTTAATTATGTAGTCAATTGTAGTCTGGCAATCGTTCTACGTGAAAAATAATGCTCTTGGAAGAAATATATTAGTACTCTATACTATACCAATATTATAAAAGATGGCACCTCTTTCTATCGTTATCTATTTGTTAATGAGTACTTTTCAGTTGTTGTTGATCAGTGCCCTTGTACTTGACCTAGCTGTCTACTCATAGATGTTAGCTGATGTTTAGTGAATCAAAGATGTCAAACTTTAAAAAGAAATACCTTACTCCGGAAATATTAACTTAGGTTTAACTATTTCATAACATTAACAATCTTCTTTACTACTTGAAGCGAGAAATGAAACTTTATTTTATCGTCAAATACTTTCTCATCGCTGTATTTTTTTTCAAAGACTATTTATCTCTTCCACTATGACATAATTATATGAGTAATGGAGTTTTGTAGGTGTCAAAATTAAATAAAACTTACCAACTCAGTGCTGGTTCCCACAAGCGTATTGTTTAGATACCATTTGGTAGTCAAATTGCTTGGATTTGCGTCTGCTGTACAAGCTGCAAATAATATGACAATCAGATTCAAAATCTTAGTTACGGAATTTACAAATAGAAACCAATTTATTATTACACTAGCTGTGCTTACAACTTCGTCCGCGTGGATACTGAACTATAATTTTGTTAAATTTTTACGTAAAAACGTTTATTTAAACCTCTGTTTTAAAGTTTTGAAGCAGTGCTTAAAGTAAATTTTCAATTGACCAGTACTTCTTTTCCCTTAATCTATTTTGACGAAACAACGCTCCTAATTATCCGCTTCAAATTCGATGAGTAGTTTCGAAGTTAGAATGTACCAGACAGACAGACAAACAGAAAGAGAAAATTTTTAGAAAAAGATTTTTTGGGTTTTGTTACTCTTTTCCGACCAGTTTTTTGGAAAAATATTTAATGTACAGTCTGTACACTTTTACTGTCTTACTTTTACTTTTAATTATTGATCGTATCCTACAGCTAAGATTTTGGGCTGGGCTTAGAAAATAGGAATATGTATCCTAAGTAGTCCTAGTGTAAAGGGGGGCTAGCCACGTGTGGCTAGGACTTAAGCTATCCAGTACTTGTAGTTCCAAGATGGCGATGACCTTGCTAGCCTCATGTAACGGTAAAAAAGGACTGTCAGAGCCCTTATCGAGGCCAATTGCATGAGACAGAGCAATGTTTTTAGTGCATCAGGATCAACACTTAATAGTTTTGACCGGATTCAACTATCTTGCTCTTTTGCCAGAGGGATGGTTAGATACATAGAGCATCACGGGCCACCGGCCGCGGCGGACTGGAGGGGAGTAGCCATAGTGTTTATTACCGATGCAAAACAGTCTCATTTTTTGCGGGGGAAATGCGTGCGACACACACGCACACTACAAAAATCGTCTTTTACTACGAAACTCACACCTTGACTTTAACAAAATACAGAATCAATTTCATACACACATTTAAACATCTAGGCGAAAGGTATAGGCCCATTTGGGCTTGTACTTTGACAGAAGGGTAAGCCTGCATATAGCTACTCCCCTCCGGTGTTGCTCTTTGGTTAGATAAGACGGTGTTTCAAACTCGTGAAATAAGCATGTGCACATAAACTTTATGCGATGTAAATAAAAGCTATATTTGATTGTTTTTGGACAAGTGAATTTTATTTTGAGTACATGGCACCTGTTTCAGACTTCTAACTTAAAACTTTTGTAATAACGAGTCCTCAGGCTTTGATGTAGTTTTCGTTGTAAACTTTTAATTAAATGCTCTAGTAGGTATGTAGGTGTAGCAGTGAACGTTGAACATTTTTGTGTTGTACTTATTATCAAAAAAATATAAGCTGTTGACTGTGACTTTGCGCGCGTGCGTTATTATTGGTAAAATAATTAACCTGTCCTTTCTCAGAGTTATAACTATCTACGTGCTAAATTTTATCACAATGGTTTGAGCTGTTTGGTTATGAAAACGTAAGAGTCAAAGTTACTTTTACAAAAATTATACTTTGAAATTTTAATGGTTATTTTACCGCGGCAAAATAATTTTGACCTGGTAGTTTACCGTCAGATCGCGAGAAAAATATATGTAATAAATGCTTATTAACAATTCAACATTGATTTAATTTTAAATTGTTCATAAACCGCCGGCGGTCTCTCATGACTTGACGGTTTAGTCTTAGTCGATCAATAAAATATTTTTATTACTTTTGCTTTATCATAAGGCACGGGTTTAGTTTTCTCTGATTTTCTTGGCAGTGCACGGATTACCAGTCACGTGCAATTTGTCACAAGACGATGTTATTTTTTTTATTATTTGTTAACATTTTTTTTAATTTTAACTCAGTATGGTTCGATATTACTACTGAAGTCAAATTGTTCTGCCGCGGAAATATAACTGCTATTTGTATAATTTAAGAAAGTGAAGATTAAACTAAAAAAATAAGAGATACAAAAGAAAACATACACATAATTAGATCTTGTCCTTCAGGTATCCTCTTGTGGCCTGATTTCGGTCCTAATTTGATCTTTGGTGCGTATTTCACCTGTGGACAAAATATGAAAATATTATTGTAATGCGTACAGATTAATGAAAGCGTCAGGACGTGACGATCCCCTTGGAGAATTCTCTTCCACTAGAGGGTAGTGGAAGAGAATTCTTCAAACTAATTCCAATGGGACGGGGCGGTAATAAAAAAACAACAAGCCTTTTGGCGGCGTCGTCTGGCGGGTTGCTCACTTCCCTTTAAAATGGTCGAGGAGGGCAATGGCTGTCACATGCGTCATACTCGTGAACGGGTGCTGTTGGTGGGGACTGGTATGTTCTAGTTTGCAGGAGCTACATCTCATTTAATAGATAGAAGTGTATTGCATCTATACTATAATTGTTCACATTATTTGATTCTCATGATAATCTGTACTAGATTTACGCTCTCATTTTAAAGAGCTTTTACTGAGTTTGTTGGGTAGCGGAGTTCTTCTCAGTAGTGACTGCACTTGGAACTCTGCTAAGTGAATAACTTTAGTCTTGACGAATAAGTTTTTCTTTTTCTTTATATATCATCATTGAAGGAATTGAAACATTTTGTGTTAACTAACTTTAACTAAGTAAGTAATTTAAATTCTAATTTTAATTTACTATTAATACTTATATGTTTTTGCTTTGACAAAGTAAAAGAAGATTTTATTTGTCTTCTTATTAGATAAATGAAAGAACTTAATGAATAAAAGACTGAAACAATGTAATAACTTCACAGTTTTGAGGTCTGTGAATAAAATTTATAACTAGAATAAGCAATCTGTAAATAAATATCCAACACGATGATGCAGCAACTATAAAATATTTTCCAGAGATCTGACCGCATACCCCTCCTAAACCTTCGCGTTCAATAACCCTTACTACGGACAATAAACAAAATCTATTACGGCTGGCGAATAAAAAATAGTCATAAATAAAGCTAGACAGCCAACCGGCTTAGCCATAAACTCACAGAATAATATATGAGACAGTTTTGAACTGAATGTTTAATAGCCGACTGGACTAATCTATTCGACGCGTTTTTTAGTTAAAACTAGCAATAACGCAGTAGTGGTTCTAAAGCTGAAACGAAATGAAGGCGGAAATCATAAGCTGGGTGTACGTTCCTCAATGGTTAATTAAAAAAGTAGTTCTTTCTTTTACTGGTGGTAGAACTCCAGTGACAGAGCTCGCGGGCGTAGGCACTACCGCATTACCTAATATACTTGCCGCTAAATGGTAGTGTTCAGCACAATCGTGTTCCGGTCAGGTGGTAATGTAGGGCCCTATAATTTCCGGCACAGAGGCATAACACCTTAGTCCTCAGGAGTGGTAAAGCATCTGAATTTTGACCTTGGTCTTTGTGTAGGTGTCTATACGCTGCAGTCATCACTTAACATCAATGTGAACTGCATGCTTGTTCCACCACTTCCATTACATAAAATAAAAGTTCTCAATTTGTTACTGTTTTTCAAACAAGCCGCTTTAAACAGTCAAACTCAGCGATAAAGCTGATTTTGACGACAAGAAGAGTTTTATTTTTGAAGATTAATGGTATTTCAGTTTGTATTTACTAAGATTAATTAATTAAAATATTAAGGACCGTTTAATATATGCAACAGCTCCAAATTCTCGTATTGTAATAATGAGCGGTATGAATAAAAGCTCTTATTACATCATTAACAATAATTAATTATTCGAAACCAAGATATGAACAACAACAATTATCTTTATTAGAGTTATATTTGAGAATGTATATGCCAAAGAATTGTTCATTAATACGCTCTTAGAATAGTAGGTAGTGAAATCCCTAAAAATAGATTTATATAATTACCAATTATAAATAAAACATTTTTCAGGATTATATTTTCTGATATTCTCCGCATAATTAATATGTATATTCGTCTCAATTTTTTAGTACTAATATTATACGAGCATTGCTACGGATAGACAAATAAGGGTTCCTTAAACTTAAAAAGCGATTAACTCAAAAAAACTGGACACCGTTCCGCGTTCTGTTCGTCGTAATCCTTAGACTGATATATGTATAGTTGCATCGTGATGTATTACAGCCATCATGACTATACCGTATAAAATGCCTGTAAATACTGGCATTTCGTGTTGTGTACCATTTTCTTCAGTAGATGACTTCTGTAATCCCTATTGACTGCAAACAAATTCTGGAGGTTCATTCCTTTTTCATTTAGGCTTGATACAATACTGCTGATGGTGGCTGGTTTCTTTATTCCCAGTGTATGACGAGCTTTTTAGTGTTTTTATGTGAATTTTAAATAATATGTCAAACTTCACTTGCAACCCTAGCAGCAATCATAACAAACACTAAGGTTTAGTTGCACCAAAATATTAATTGAAGTGTTTGTGAAAATTAACAATAATAGTTGTAACACGCGACCGGATTCGGTCCGGCAGACCGACTCCGCCGACCAAACCCCCCTGAGCGGACCGCATCGGACCAAATTCTCTGTCGCTACACTCGGCTAAATTTGGTTCGGAGCGTACCGAATTCGCTGTCCATTCCGTACCAAATCCAGACGTGTGTTGCGAATACAACAGTAACATTGACTTTTAAAATTATTGCGAAATGCGTTACACCAACGTATTGTTGAGAATAAAGTAATCAGGGTTGCTAAAGGTAGTAGCAAGATCTGACAGAACATTGACGATAACAATACTTAACCAGCGCCTCTCGGCTGGTTACAGTTAACAGTTAAACTTATGACGTCATTTGACAATTTTCAAATGGTGCAACCTGGTGCAACTCATTTTTAGCTTAATTGTTACTTTAACAAATCTATTATAGCTAAAGTAAGATGACGCAACTTAGCTTTGATGGTATTTTATAAGAAGAACATTTAATTTTGCATAATTATCTCCGAAAAATATTTTAAAATGTGTTACGTCCAAAATTTTACCATGAATTTTTCAATTCATGTTTTGGTATCCAAATCCCTCATGGTCACATTAAATCAAAATAATATATCACAATTAAAAAAAAACTTTCAACACCCATTTGGCGTCCATATACAATGATTACAATTAACAAGGCAATGGGCTGAGCATTAAGTTTCAATCCGAAAATATGGTACGGTCAATGAAAATTTACGTCACAAGCCATGAAAGTCCGTATTCCGTGTCTGGATGGCAAGTCATCTCAATATCAAAGCAATATAGACCATCTGATCATAAAAAGTAATTGGGTTGCTCATAAAAAGGGTTCTTTTTTATGGGCCAAAAAATATGATAAACAAACTGGGTTTTACGTCAACGGTTGGCGATGTTGATGGGATGGAAGTGGCTATAGTCACTTTTATGGCGTGGTTATGGCTTTTAGTTATTGTCTGTCGCTATGTAATTAGTACGATATTATTATCTTCAAAATAGTGATTAGGGTCACGACCACACCGCGGACACTCCGCCAAAATTCCATACAAACGCTTAATATGGTTTCTATTTCATAGACATCAATCAGTGATGTGTATTTGCACGCGCACCAGTGTGCGTAGTACGTGCAAAATTCCAAACGTCGCCAATAAGAGGGGAAGGGGTTGAGTGATGCCGGCAAATCGGGCGGGACGTCGAAGTGTCCATTCTATACGTAGTATTATTACATATTCTCTGGTCACGACCCATGGGTCGTGCGTGGTAAAACTTATTTTTTAATGTGAATGTAAGACCCCGTAATAACTATCGCAGAGATGCAACTAAGGTCTCAGGGGTGGCAACGCATCTGCATTTTCATCTCTGAGTTTTGTGTAGGCAGCAGTTTTTGGCAGCAGGCTTAATCCACATGAACTGCATGCTGATCTACCACCTTCATTACATAAAAAAACCTCTTTGGTGAAACCGTTGAGGCTGGTATGTTTTGAAATTAATATTTATTATAATTAACTTAACGAGTTACTTACACATTTTTTACTGAAATATTAGCAGACCCGGCAAACTTTGTTTTGCCTCAGAAAAATAATGTGTCAATTGTTTGATACACGGACGGACTGTTTGTATGGTAAAATGAAATAAATTGTTGTTATTATTTCCTTGTAGAAATTAAACTTGCGGATTTTCTCGCGTATACAACACTCCCAAACTTCTTACACCCGACGTTTCGGTCGCTTTCCAGCCACCGTGGTCACGGGCAGACTAATTCGACGATGTTCAGCCTGGTCTTATATATTATTTATTATTTCCTATTAACTTAGTTATTATTTCCCTTACAATTTCTTCATATTTTCTCGCCTTTTAAACCTGCCCTGGACTTGACTGACAAAAATAATTCAATACCAAAATTAGCCAAATCGGTTAAGCCGCTTCCGAGTTGTAGCGAGACTAACGGGATTCAGATTGCTTAGAATAGGTTATTATGGAAGTCTTTGGGAGAGGCCTATGTTCAGCAGTGGACTACTACAGGCTGATGATGATAACGAACAGCAATTGATTTCTATATATAATATACAGATTATCTTTCTGCACTTCTTCTGTCTAAATTCTCCTCTAAATTTTAACTGTGTCAAAATTCAAAACTACTCTTGCGTTTGCCTAAATCTCCTAAAAAGGAGTAAAAAGTTTTTCATTCAAATCTTATTATGGTACAATTAATTAAATACTTAAGTTTTTAAATGAAATTACAGTTCAACGATTAACCGGTATCGGACCTAAAGGTGCTGTCACCTCGCTTGGTTTGAAGAATCTACTACCTTTTCCGTTAAAGAAAAAAAAATGTTGCTCTACAAAATTTGTTCCTTAACAATTATAATTCATAAGTGGAGTAGAACTTTATTTAAATTCCATCATCTTCGTTACTGGAATGAATGTTCGAAAGATTATTTAAATGTAAATATAACAAAAAAATAACCGAAGTAATTATGTCGAAAGGAAATTGCCGCTCATCCTTTCGAGGATTGAATATTTCCGTTTTAAAATTTTCTTTTAGATCGTAGTAGGTAAGTAAGATCGAAATTGTAGCACAGGATACTATTTTTACATGATATTACATGGTGAGTACTTATAGTTTCTCTCATAACAGCTTTGGCCTACGGAGTGGCAACGCATCTACATTGAAATCTCTGTTTTTATATTCTGTAGATGTTTATAGGTATTCACATATAATCAATGTGAATTGTATGCTTGTTTGCCACTTTATGGTAAAAAAGCTTATCTTTTTACATCTATATTTTTATACCATGAAGTGGTAAAATAGCATACAATTCACATCGATGGTACGTGAATAAAGAAGCCTGTCAATATCTACATAAGACAGATATTCCAATGCAGATGTGTTACCAGGCCTGAGGTCTAAGTAGCTATAATTCTGTGCCAGAACAGTGTCTAATATTTTTTGTTGTAGTGGTAAACAAGCATGCTGTTCACATTGATGTTAAGTGATGACTGCAGCCTGTAGAGTCTATAGTCATGACAAAGTCCATGGTCAAAATGCAGATGCGTTACCACTACTAAGGCCTTAGGTGATACGCCTCTGTGCCGGAAATAACAGGGCCGTACATTACCATCTGACCGGAACACGGTAGTGCTGAACACTACCATTTAGCGGCAAGTATATTAGATAATGCGTTCACTAGAGCTCTACCAGTAAAAAATTACCACCTGACCAGCACAATATAAAATTCAAATCAAACAGCCGCATCCAGTCCCTGCACCTCCACGACAAAAATAGTAATTCCTCTGTAACAGACTCTTTCAAGAACAATAATTTTTAGAACGCCCCGCTATCCATTGATCATCGTATTTATTTTACGTTCATGAACATTGTCCCTTGTGTTGTAATGTTTTTATTAGTACTAAGGGGTTTATTGCTGGTGCGGACGAGTGGGCGAATAAAGAATGAGTTTTTGAAAGCAATGGTTGCTTGGTTCCGTATATAAAATTTAGGCGGTGCGTCAATAGGTCCCGGATCTGCAATTTTGGTTATGGCAGTGAGGATATATTTTCAGAGAGTTTTATTGGCGGTTGCATTTGTTTTTATGGATCTTCGGGTTATACCAGCTGAATTGTGCTTTTATGGGTAGGTAAACAAATAAAGGAATGCGTCAGGACAAAACAACCATGGTAGCAGCGTCCCGCGATACAACTACTGCAATTTTGGTTATGGCAGTGAGGATATGTTTTCAGAGAGTTTTATTGGCGGTTGCATTTGTTTTTATGGATCTTCGGGTTATACCAGCTGAATTGTGCTTTTATGGGTAGGTAAACAAATAAAGGAATGCGTCAGGACAAAACAACCATGGTAGCAGCGTCCCGCGATACAACTACCGCCACTGCAATAGCCAAATCGCCTGCCAAGCGTGGCGATTATGGTATATTTTTCCCTGATGACGCACAACACTGTTGTGGGCGTAGGAGAATGCATTGTCCGGCAGTGGACGTTTTTCGCTTAGAGTGATCATAGTGATGACAATAATAATTGTCATGTTTGTAATCGTGATCTAATAGTGATATTCTCGTTTGCCGGTAACAATCCACTTCTTCTTTTTTATCGTAATCTTCATTACTGAAGGTCGTGCCCTTTTTGGTAAGTATAGGTGGAGGAGCTGACGAGTTGCTTCCAGGCCGCTCTATCTTCAGCTTTTCTGAGAGCTGCAGTCAATGGCAGTCCAGTAATTTAGTTTATGGCATCAGACCATCGACTATATGATCGGCCACTGGGTCTTTTTCCGTCTACTTTACCCACCACAACCAGTTTGTCGAAGTTTTCTGGTTGTCTTCGAACTATGTGGCCAAAATAGGTGAGAATGTTTAACAATCCACTAGCAACTGGTGGTAGAGCTCCAGTGACGGAGCTCGCGGGCGTAGGCACCACCGCATTACCTGATTTACTTGCCGCTAAATGGTAGTGTTCAGCACTATCGTGTTCCGGTCAGGTGGTAATGTACGGCCCTGTAATTTCCGGCACAGAGGCATAACACCTTAGGCCTCAGGAGTAGTAACGCATTTGCATTTTGACCTTGGTTAACTTAACATCAATGTGAACTGCATGCTTGTTTGCCACTTCAATAAAAAAAAAAAAAAAAAAAAAATCAATTGTATTATTAATTGTGTAGATTCTGGAGCAGAGGATAATCCTCAGCAGCAAATCAGCATTAACCCTATAAATTTTATGTGGATGCTATAAGAAGAATTATTCACTTACCATTACGTGGACTGTCATAAAACGGGATCACTTTTACGACCGCGATCCGATACGAATTGATTGCATTTAAAGCTAAGCAATAGATTAAGTCACTTAACATTAAAATTTTCTTTGAATTTCCTTTGCACGAGCATTCAAATTTGTAGTTATCATTAACTTTGAGTTGGAAAATGTTTACAGCTCGACAAAGGTACCAAAGAGCCTACAAAGAGCGGTCTTAAACCGCCCTCGTCCAACTGTTTGGGACCTTTACCAGGTCGGTCGACTTAGTGTTGGGGTTGCTACCACCTTCCCGTACACGGTTGCCACTCGAGATCTCTTCCAATGGCCGTTGATTCTTAAAGCTACGAGTATATGCCCTATCACTTGAGTTTCGTCTTCTAATGAAGCCTATAGAATGTGTAGTACCTGCAGTTCTGCTAGGCTATTCTGTAGGGAATACCAAGTGAGTTGATCCGCCCGAAACAAATTCGCCTATTCCATTCGAGTTTTATTTATTGCAATGTCACCATTAATGTTATTGTCAGATCACGGGAGTGTAGGCACATTAAATATATAATCCTACTGCCGCGCACACTGGCGCAATGCGGTCGGAAATGTCAGATTAAAAAAAATCAAAGACTCATCGATTTTGTTCAGTTATTGTAAAGTGAAACTTTATTGCAGTGTTATTCTCACACCTAATTTAGTATAAGGTACGTTTGTTGAAAAACATCAAACATTTTACATGCTACTTATTGCTGTTACAGCTTTAGTGTCAGAGCTCAGGGGTGTAAGCACAACCACATTAGGGACCTAATCTATCTGCGGCTAAACAGAAGTGTTCAATACTATTGTCATACATTACGGTATAGGTAGTTGAATAACGTAACTTCACGCCTGTAATCCCCGAAGGGGTTGGCAGAGGTAAGTGCATGCATTCAAGCATACATACAAACCAAGATTCGCCGGTTCCTTTCTGGCCCATGTAACAGGTGGCGTGCCTGTTGACATATCCGGGCACATTACCAAAACTTCGATGTACTGGGAACTTTCCAGAAAATGGAAAACACCTAATAGAACCAGAGATAAAGGACTTTATACCATTATCTCTGATAGCCCTCTACCCGGGAATCCAACCCAGGACCCCAGCGTAGTAGAAGTGGCCTGCTACCACTAAGCTACTGAGGCGGTTCAATATTATTGTATATTAACAAAAGAAGCCGAGATTTCAGTGGGATTGATCATTGAGATACAGAGATCATCAGAATGATTGCCACTTCTGAGGCGTAAGCTGTTACGCCTGTAAGCTGGAAATTAGGAGACCGTACATTACCACTGACGTGGTCTCTCACTATGGGTATCGTGAGAAAGCTTCAAGTCACTCAGTGGTCAATGGAAAGGGCTATGCTCGGCGTTTCAGAATCGAATCAGAAATGAAGAAACACGTAGGCGAACGAAAGTCGCTGACATAGCCAAGCAGATCTCCAAGCTGAAGTAGCAATGGGCAGGGCAAATAGCTTGGAGAATCGAAAGCCGCTGGGGCAGAAAGGTTCTCGAGTGGAGACCACGCATCGGCAAGCGCAGCATAGGACGTCCACCTGCAATATGGACCGACGACCTAATCAAGGCTGCAGGTACCCGCTGCATGCACGTCGCTTCCGATCGGTCGGCATGGAGGTCATTGGGGGAGGCCTATGTTCAGCAGTGGACGTCCTATGGCTAATATGATGATGATGATGACATTACCACTTGACAGGTACCCGATAGTGCTGAACACTATCATTTTGCGACAAGTAGATCAAATAATGCGGTGATCTCTATATGCTCGAACTCTGTCACTGGAAATCTGCTATCAAGAAGTAGTGGTGGAATGAATTTGCAGTTAGGTAGTAGAGAACCAGCTATTCTCTGACAATACATTCATCATAGGTGTAAATAGAAACAATAATACATCTAAATCTATGCTTCTGCTTACTCCTTCGGATAAATATAGGTGTTAAGTTTTTTATGACCTTTTTGGGGCATCATCACGTTCATAGTATAAATGTAGGTAACCCGCCAAATAGAAGTGATAAGTTGACTACGTGTTTTGAATATAATAAATCAGTATCCGTGGATACCTTGTTAAGTAAGTACGTGAGGAATATATTATTATAGCCAATTAGTACACGTACAGTCGATCACAAAAGTGTTTTAGAGAATATTACAATATTGACACACAAATTCGTTAGAAAAATAATAAAGATGTAAGTATCATCAAAACATAAAAATAAGTATGTTCATTTTGGTATTTAAAAGAGATAAAAGCCCCACTTCTCTTCTCAACTATATGAATGTCACTCGTAAGATCTAAGTTGTAGTACTTCTGTGCCAGAATATTGTTGTAAAAGTGCACACGATAGCGGTGAATACTTCCATTCAGCAAAAAGTAGATTAAGTATATGTAGTTATAGTACATAGAGAATTGTTTGACGTAGTTTTGCACCTCACCTCACCTCAGTGGTTTTATGTGTTAAGTAAATTAAAAAAAAAAAAAGTAATGCGGTGATGCTTACACCAGTAATAATATATTGATGTAGCTCTACATTACTTATTAGAGATCGGACCGGACATATTTAGAATGACAAATTTCTAGGTATGTAGAGGTTTCTCTGCTTCCAGTTAAATCACAGTCTAAAACCAGTCAAGTGCATAACGGGTCACGCGCAGTGAAGGGTTCCGTAGTTACAGAGTAGGAGATGTAATGAAAAAAAAATATATTTTTTCTATGGAGTTCGAAATTTTCGAGTAAGATCCATTTGGTCGACTATTACTCGCAAACTTGTAAGGCCAAATTAAGTGTGATAGTGTTCCTTCTTATTTCAATATATACGAGTATAACTAGTATTTTCGTAACGTTTGAATTTCCCACAGTAACCGTTTAGTTGGTATGGCGGGGGGACACTTGCCTCTAACGAAAATTTGCACTGTATAGCTTACAAAGACACGAACAGTTGACTGAATAAAAAATGATGTTCGAATATCCGTTATATTTAAAAGACCTATCCAACGATACCCCACACTATATGGAAACTGAAAATTAAAAACATTATTCGCACGTTACATGTAGGGGAGGGAGGTTACTAGTTAGGGAAGGTTTTATTCTACCACTTTGTCAGCGTAATTAGACGGACATGGCGAAACTATAAAGGTTCCTTGTTTACTACGAAACCCTAAAATACGAATAAAAGAGTATCTACGAATGAATATAATAAAGAATCTCTTAGATAAGATATTTCTATTAATCGACATAACAAAATATATTAATTATACCATTCTTGCCCTAAAAGTAGATAACCCGCCATGTAGGTGAAATTTTTTGACTAAGTGTTTGGAATATAATTATACAGTATCCGTGGATAACTTGTTACACTGTTACCCTCGTACGTGAGGAATATATTATTATAGCTAATCAGTAGTACATGTTGATCACAAAAGTGGTTGTAGAAGATAAAATGGCTGAAACTAAAGCAATTCATTTTCTTTATATAATTAAAGGTGCACCTTTAAGACCTAGAAAACAAATGTTTAATGTGACAACAAATTACATGTTTAAAGTGACTTCAAAGGAGACGAAGGTTATAATCAAATCATTCAAAAAACTTTTTGCAATTATAATAATGTATGGTTTAGATAAGAATGATTCCCAATAACTTCTTAAGGAATAAACATACATATTATTCAGAATAAAGTATGTATCTTCACACCACGTCCCTAACGGGGTAGGCAGAGAGGGGGTGTAGAGCGCCAGATATCCCGGTTCTGACTTACCTCACGTGCCTCATCTACCTTCATCATTCTCTTCATGCATGCATGCCGATTCCTAAGATTTTTGACTGCACCATCAGACAGAACTCGACCTATTTGGTCATGGTAGGTCAGCCTTGGTGAAGAATGTCTTAGAGTTTTATCTTCTTTTCAGTGAAATAAGGCAAAACCACATTAAACAACACAATACATTATGACCAAGAAATTATCGAAACGAACTATTTACATTTGTTGGTACAAATATATATATATATATATATATATATTTATACGCTTACACTCACAGCCCCACAGTAGGTATAAACCTGTGTCGTGGGTGCCGTTGTACACATACAACACATACACAAACACCCCGACCCGAAAAAAAAATCTGTAGGCCATACAAACATTTGTCCCGGTGCGGGGATCGAACCCGCGACCCTTCGAATCAAACGGTCATCTCACACCGCTGGACTAACCGGGCCGTCAGATTACCCGCCATTTAAAAGAAATTCGTTGATTACGTGTGTGAAACAAAAATAGTTTGTAAATACCATTACACACTGTGACGCTTAAGTTATATATTTTTGATTCAATTTGATTCAAGAAAAATGGAAAGAATAAAACGCGATCTCTGGGATATCTGGTACAACCGCTCTCCAAACTGAGCTACCGCAGTCCACCTTAAAATTTGATTTGACTATACCTATTGTTACTAAAAAAACAATCTACTTAATCGACTTTTGCTAACGACTGTACAATTTTTATAACCCTCGTTTAAATAAAACTCTCTCCCTATTTGTAAGCAATACTACAACACTTTTGGGTTCAAAGCTTTGACATGTCCACGTGTGACAGATAGGACCTTTTCTTAAACGACGGATTCCGGGTGGGACATGAATAACCAAATACTTCCGCTCGGACTAGTGCCTTATTCTCGTGACATCGCAGTGTTGACCACAACCGCATCTATGCTCCAACTCGCTTTATTCAAAACTCGCGTCTTTTGTAGAACAAGGATGCAAAACGAATCATTTAATATAAGATTTGTGAAAATTTATGGTAATAGGGCTCTAAAATGATGACACAAAGGATCTTCGTCATCAAGACTTATAAAAATATTTTGTGACTAACTAGAAGATTTTAAATTGAAGGTGAACAATGGGATGAGAATAGAATCTAGGAAATGAGTTTGAAGAATGGGTGGAGTGTTGTTACCAACGAGACAGTTTTTACTGGTGTTAGAGCTCCACTGATGGAGCTCGTGGACGTAGGCACCACCGCATTACCTAATAGGTATACTAGCCGCTAAATGGTAGCGTTCAGCATTATCGTGTTCCGGTCAGGTGGTATGGACTTGTAATTTTCGGCACAGAGGCATAACACCTTAGGTCTCAGGAGTGGTAACGCATCTGCATTTTGACCTTGGTCTTTGTGTGGGTGTCTATATGCTACAGTCATCACTTAACATCAATGTGAACTGCATGCTTGTTTGCCACTTCCATTTTATAAAAAAATAACTTTTTACCAAAAAAAAGTAAAAGTAAAGTATATCGTCGATCCTTCTACCAATCACTTTGATTTTGCCCCAACCTTTGTGTATAAATAATGCATTCCATTATTTTATACCAGAATACCTAAGTTACCATCACGAAAACATGAAAAGGGTGAATACGCGTTATGAATACGCAAACGAACAACAAAACAATACTAGTATGCTGGGAACACGCGTGCCAATTACGCGTAATACAATTTTGCAAAGTTTTTGAGAAAAAAGTTGTTGGATGAGTTTGTTTTGTTTGAGATTCAAATGATAAACCAAATTGATTTGAAACATATAGAAAGAGAGAGCGACTCTTGGAGTTTAGTTAATTAACAAAATGTGCAAATATCTGTCGGATCTATTAGTATTAATAATTGTAATTCTTCAATTCCAAGAAGAAAATAAAGATCCGCCGTTTAAAGAAACACAGCACACTATCAATTGCACACTATCGATGAGTTCGGATTTACCCCCAAGGCTATATTTAAATTATGCAACCTTTTATACACCCAATATTCCTAAGTCAGCTTCACGAAAAATATAAAAAGGTGATACGTGGTAGGAATAATAATGAAATAAACAACAAAACAATGCATGTATAATAGAAATACGTGCGCCAATCACGCATAATACAATTTCTCAAAGTTTGGGGAAAAGGTTGTTGAATAGAATTTTTCGTTTGATATTCAAATTTTTTGAAAAACTGTTATAACAAAAGAGAATAATAACTTAGCCAAAAGATCCTATGGAGTAGTATTTTGGTATAGTTGAAGTTGGGTTATCCGGGGTTCATTGATAAACTTATTACTGATTCTAAATGTATTGGAATTTAGAGTAGACGAGAAGATGAGATTTTACAGACGAGAAGATGAGATTTTAGTTGGAACATGGAAAAAATGAATAATTTATTTCGATAATACATGTGTAAAAAAGAAAATAAGAAACCAACAAATTAATTGAAAGACTTAAAGTGAAACGAGAAAAATATTTTTTCCGCCTTTAGTATTTAAATAAAACGTGGTAGGTACACTATCGATCGGTGCCGATAAGTCCGGATTTACCCCAACACTGTGTATAAATAATTCAACCCTTTCTATGTACACCCGAAATTCCTAAGGCAGCTCCACGAAAAACATGAAAGGGTGAATACGTGTTGTGAATACGTAAACAACAAAACAATGCTAGTATGTTAGGAATACGTGTGAGGTGCCAATTACATACAAGACAAACGCCGAAAGTTTTCAGATAACGTTTTCTGTAGAACTTTTCCCTTATAATTCTCGTTTGTAGGACATACCTTATGGATTATTTAACTGCCTAAAGAATCTTTGCAAATTGAAACAACACGATATTGGTACGCCTCTATTGGAAAACCAAGAGCGAGTCGGAATCACGCACAAACGGTTACGTATTACAAAATCTTTCTTAATATTGATGAAAAATCTTGTTGGTGGGGTAAGCTCTGGGTAGAGAAATATTTATTTTATTCTGTTTTTGGTATTGGTAGATGGACGATCGGCGGCGTTTTAGTAAAGTTAAAGAGTTTCATTTTTGTCCTTTGGGTGTGAATCCAAAAAAAACACGTATTAAAAAATAAAACAGAGTTCTGTAGCCTATAATGAAGCCTTATAGTTGCACCACAGTCTAAAGAAAACGAACATGTTAATATGTACTTATACTGTGATTTCACCTTGTCTATCCGCCCTATCTCGTCCGTAAATCGACTTTACAAACAACTAATTTTTTTTCATGTAAACCTACACTAGAATGGGATTTTGGTTGGTTAAGATTGATCTTTAATAACGCAGGTTTGAACAAACCATTTGTCGATTAAGAGGTTTGTTCGTATGAGCAAACCATTTATCGATTAAGAAATTTGTTTGTGAAATTTCAAGTGTCCTCCTCTCCATCCTGCGAGCTTAAACGTTATATTTATTTGTATGTATAAAAGAATCTATACTTACATTATAAAGAGGTAAAGTTCGTAACTTTGATTGATTGTTTGTTCGTTTGTTTATAGGGGCTAATCTTCGGACATATTGAACCGATCATAAAAATTCTTTCACAATCAGAAAGATACTGGTGGTAGAGCTCCAGTGACGAAGGGGCGTAGGCACCACCGCATTACCTAATATACTTGCCGCTAATTGGTAGTGTTCAGCACTATCGTGTTCCGGTCAGGTTGTAATGTACGGCCCTGTAATTTCCGGCACAGTGGCATAACACCTTAGGCCTCAGGAGTGGCAACGCATCTGCATTTTGACCTTGGTCTTTGTGTGGGTGTCTGTAGGCTGCAGTCATCACTTAACATCAATGTGAACTGCATGCTTGTTTGCCACTTTCATAACATAAAGAAAAAAAATAAATAAATAACAATTCACGAGTGCTATAGGCTATATTTCATTATGGTAGTAGTATTGTAGGTAACATTGCACCCGTGTGAAACCGGGGCAGGCCGATAGTAATATATTTGGATGTATAAAAAACACGACTTATATTACGAAGATAAGAGGAAAACTATCATTTATCCTAGATTAATACAGTATAAAACTTACAGTAATAATTCACTTCATATACCTACTCTAGTGAACGACAAACACAATCTTAAGTTGTTGACCATTAGAAGAATAAAGTGACGTGACGAACAAATGAAAAGATAACAAAAGGAGATATCCGACATTTTCGCGTAACGATGTTCTGGTGCTGGCGTTAAGGACGCACTGACGACGGTTGCTGTGTTTTGAACATATTAGAAATAGAAGGTATAAAATTGTTTTCGGCTTGTGTAGCTCTAGTTTGATACTCAGGGACTCTGAAGTATACTTTTTTTTCGCAAAATATAATATAATAAAGAAACAAACAAATGCTTTTTACACCCATGTCATTATTTTTATATAAGAAATACAAAGTATTAACTTACGAGTACCTTTAAATATAATATTTCATGACACAACAATAAAGCAATTTTTAATAATATACAATGTTTTAACAATTAATTACAATAAAACACAATAAGTCAAGTTCCCAACCATTACTAGAATTAAATGACGTGGCGATCTAATGAAAAGATAACAAAAAGAAGATATCCGACGTTTTCTCGTAACGATGTTCTGTCGCTGACATTAATAACGCGCTGACGACGGTTGCTGCGTTTCTATCATATTGATGAAATATGGAAGGTATAATATTGTTTTGGCGCGATTTTTTTATAATTAATAAGTGGTTCTCGTAGATATACCTATACACTTCTGAAGTCCTAGGGAACTAGGGTTCGATAATAATTATAAAAATATACAAGAAGCAAATGAATCAATTTTGATATCACTACACGTTTAATATTGCGTATAATATTATTTTTGTATACTTACCTACACAATATCAAATATCAAACTAACCGTTTAAATATCATGGACAAATCTATCAGCAATTAAAAAAGAGTAGATAAAGTTCAATCTTACTGTTGAAATTTACGATATATTTCTTAACAATAAGTGAATGATAAATACAATAATAATAATAATATGTGCAGTTGTCGACCATTACAAGAATAAAGTGACGTGGCGAAAAAATGAAAAGATAAAAAAAGTAGATATCGGACGTTATCGCGTAACGATGTTCTGGTGCTGACATTAATGATGCGCTGACGACGGTTACTGCGTTTTCAACGTATTGGAAATGGAAAGTACAAAATTGATTTTTTTTGTATTTGTTATTTAAAAGTGGTAACCATGGGTATAATATATGTTAGATCATTGAGTTAAAGAAGCAAAAATATAACAAATTAAGAAATCAATGTTTAAGAAAAAAGATATACACATTTTTGTGGCGATGTGCAAATAATGCTTATAGAACGTTCCACATGTTAATTTCAATGTTTAAATAAATATTTCTATACAATTAGTAAATGATAACCACAGCATGTTAAGTTGTCGACCATTACAAAAATGAAGTGACGTGGCGAACAAATTAAAAGATAACAAAAGGAGATATCCGACATTTTCTCGTAACGATGTTCTGGTGCTGACATTAATGACGCGCTGACGACGGTTGATGCGTTTTCAAAGTATTAGAATTGGAAGGTAAAAGATTGTTTTTCTCTTATATTTGTTATTTGAAATTGGTTACCGTGGCATGTTATATGCACTGCATTAAATGGATTGCAATACCCAAATAGGGTTCATTTGTGACATTCTAACAAAAATGTAATATACCCATTAATGAAAGCAATAAATATTGAGTATTGAGTATTGAGTATTGAGTATGCTATGGTGCTATGTTTGATGTTTGAGCTGAGGACTCAAATGAATAAATCATTAAAAAAAACTATGTTTAAGGAACAAATAAACAAATAGACACATTTTTGTGACGCTATGCAAATAACGCTTACAAATCATGTCACATACATTAATCATATTAATTTTTAAATACATATTTCTGTGCAATGTGAGTGTGAGTGAACGAAAACGCAATTTTGTTAAGTTATCGGCCATTGCAAGGAGAAGTGACGTGGTGAAGAAATGAAAAATGAAAAAAAATGCAAAAGGAGATATCAGACGTTTTCTCGTAACGATGTTCTGTCGCTGACATAAATCACTGACGACGGTTTCTACGTTTTCAATAATTTGATGAAAAAGAAAGTTGGCATTTTATATAGTAAACAATTTTAAAGTTGCTAAATAAAATATTTGAAAATAAACCACCTCCCTCTTTATCTCCGGAACAAAATACGACAAATGGTATTAACCAGTAGATTCCAGGAAAATCGATAAGAAGTCTCTGATGCTGAAATTAGTTCTTATAAAAAATATTTTAACTGTTTTTATCTCTACTATCCCCAACGAACATTCAAGCAATGAACAATTATACTAAAACAACAAAAACAATTTCCAGCAAATGGTTAACATGTATCTATACGTATATGAACTCATTTATACTATGTGTACAAAATAGTAAACAATATTCAGAAGAGGAGCTCACTAAGATATAACTTTGATCTCCGATGATAGCTCAGCTTATGGTGGTACTTCACAACGACGTACAGTTGCTAGTACAGTAGCACAGAAGTTCTCAACATTGTAAATTGTTCTTTCGCGGTTAACTTCTCAAAAGTTGATTGTTACTTGAATTCTAAGTTTGATTGCTTCCTGGCGAAGTTGCAGAACTGCCTTATGCTCTTTTGTTTTGACATTGACAAACGGTAAAATAAACGGATTATTATTACAGTCATGATTTTTATTGTTCTATATAATAATATTGGTTGTGATTGTGTTTATTTTTACCAGTATATGGTGACGATTTAAAATAATTTTAACGTAAATCCAGAATAAAATGTGTCTTTAACTCATATTCACGTTCAAAAACGTTAGCGACATTGTAATTTTATCAGGGTTTTCAAATTATTTTATTTTTACCAGATTCTAAGTTAGATTGCTTAGTAAATTCTAGGTGTTGAGGTATTTCAGTATTAATGGTAAACTTATCAATAGGTATAATAAGACAATAAAAATCGAGAGTCTGTACAATTGTGTACTAAATATTTTTCCAAAAAACTGATAGGTGATTAAAGAGGAGTAACAGAAACAAAAAAAAATCAATTTTTGTCTGTCTTTCTGTCTGGTACGTTATAACTTCGAAACTACTCAACGGATTTGAACGCGGGTCCCAGGTGGATCACATAATAATTTAGAGCGTCAAAACGTTGTTTTGTCAAAATCGGTTAAGGGAAAAGAAAGTTATGATCCATTGAAAATTTATTTCAAGGACTGCTTCAAAACTTTTGAATTGAGTTGAATGTGGTTTACCTAAACGTATTAAATTTAGACTAGCTGTGCCCGCGACTTTGTCCGCGTAGAATTTATCTAAATTATTGTTTATTATCTACGCGGACGAAGTAATGGGCACAGCTAATTCTGAAACACGCACACCAGCTCAGAAAGACACTCCTACTTGTTTATATAATAAAAGTGCCAAACAAGCATGCAGTTCACATTGATGTTAAGTGATGACTGCAGCCTATAGACATCCACACAATGACCAGAGGTCAAAATGCAGATGCGTTGCCACTCCTGAGGCATTAGGTGTTATGCCTCTGTGCCGGAAATTACAGGGCCAGGTACATCACCACCTGACCGGAACACGATAGTGCTGAACACTACCATTTAGCGGCAAGTATAACTAGGTAATACTGAAACTAATTCTGAAACTCGCACACCAGCTAAGAAAGACACTCTTACATTGTAAGATAATAACAATGTAGGAATGTCTCTGCAATTAAAGTAGGACACTAACCTTATTCACTAATCCACCCTTTGTCTCTGTGATAAAGGTACAGGATTGCTTCATTAGACCGGAAAAGGCTTAGATTTCCTTTAAGATTTCTCTGTTCTAATCAAGTACTTCCTCTAGTGATAAGTAAAATATTATTAGCTATAGTAAGTTAGTAAAAGTCGGTCTAAAGGAACGTTAATAAACAAGTAAATTTATATTATATCAAAAAAAAAACATAATAGGTTGGGGAAAAAGTCTTTTCGCATTATAGTATGTATGAACTTGTTATAAAATCTCTTTGGCTGTAGTTTTGGTATCATTGAAAGTTAAAATTTTAAAGAACGTAATTCCAAATTCAAATTTGGCAAATGTGTGATTTTCATTTGTTTTTCGTACTGTCAAGATGAGTGAATCTAATGAAGAAATTCGATACATTTTAAAATTTTCATACAAAAATGGTAAAAATGCAACGCAAGCCGCGAAAAAAATTTGCGATGTTTATGGACTCTACTGCGAACAACTGATGAGATGTCAATGACACTTGTCAGTTAAATTAGAATTTGGAAATGAGAAAATAAAGGAAGGCGGTCTGGGCCGCTTCCTTGATATAATTCTGTAACTCGATATAGCAATCTAGATTCAGTAATAGTTGGATAACGAGATATAGTAACGATTCGCGTAGTACTGAATTGATTGGCAGAAGAGATTTGTATTGTGCAATGAGTATTGGTATTCCGGTAACTGTGTGCCCGGTCGTAAGAGTTTCTTGCCCGTTCTTCTCTGCCGGCGTAATCGAATGGCCGGATCTTTGGCAATAAACGACTATTGCTTCATCTTCTGCCAAACCATGTGCTTTATGTTATGTGCTTTCCCACATACAGACGCCCACAAACACGAATAACATATCGGCTTATGGAAAGACACGCAGACAATACTACCTAGATGCCCTGACTGGAGAGGCCTCCTGCCGACATATATATATATCTTAATATATATAAATCTCGTGTCACAATGTTTGTCTTCAATGGACTCCTAAACCACTTAACCGATTATAATAAAATTCGCACACCATGTGCAGTTCGATCCAACTTGAGAGATAGGATAGCTTACATTACGCTATGACTAATAGGAGCAGAGCAGCGCGGGCGAAGCCGGGGCGGGCCGCTAGTATATATATATATATATATAAATCAATTGCTGTTCGTAAGTCTCGCTATAACTCGAGTACAGCTGGACCGATTTGGCTATTTTTGGTGTTGAATGATTTTTGGAAGTCCACGGAAGGTTAGAAAGGAAAAGGAAATTGAAGGGAAATATTAAAATCCACAATTTCATTTTTCCATACAAATCTTTCATACAAATTTAATATCTATCAAATCTTTGACACTTGATTTCATTGTGAGGTAATACGAAGTTTGCCGGGTCAGCTAGTCTAATCTAAACTAATATTATAAAGAGGTAATATTTTTTTGTTTGTTTGTTTGTAATGAATAGGCTCAATAACTACTGGGCCGATTTTCAAAATTCTTTTACTATTTGAAAGCTACATTATCCACAGGTAACATAGGCTGTATTTTATTTTGGAAAAAATGGGGTTCGGTAAGATATTTGGGTTTTTCAGACACAAGGTGTAAAAAAATAACCAGAAAAGTTACTTATTTTGCGTACGCTGCCTAAACTATAAAAGATATCAACGAAGACTTTAGGCTATATCTATGTATAATCATCACGCTAAGACGAATAGGAGAGGGTAGGCAACATTGCACCGCGCGATCCGGGGAGGGCCGCTAGTATATAATAAATTTATGAATACTTTCAACTAAAATGTTTTAACTGAAATCCACAAAAATAATTGAAACAAACGAACAACAAAACCAAAGTAAGATTAAATGCATCAAACCATAAAAAGGAATTGAACAAATTCACCCAAACATTGTGATTGAACTGTATTAGTACATCGTTCACAAAATGACAACAAACAATTAATTATAACTTCAATGAAATTGAATCTCGACAAGTTGCAATGTTTTAATTTAACAGACAAAGAGTAGGTATTATTCAAATCAAATTGTTCAATTCAAACAATAAATTGAATAACTGAAGTGAGAAATAGGTAAGTATAAAGGTATACTTTATTTTAAAGTGAACAAGCTACCAAATATAATATACACAAACATTTATCATGCAACATTCTAATTGCATTGTGATGAATAAATTTACTTATTTTTAAGACTTTGGCCTCTGACCACACGGGCCATAGAGAAAACAAATCATAGTTATTCAATCTAGAATTTTTATTTTATAGGCTCTGATAAATATGTATAATATTAGTTTCTATTTCCATAAATCGGGCCTGCTAATAAACTAATGAATTTTGATTTCACGCCTTCAATATTATTTATTTTTTTGTTCATGTTTTAAGTGTGATTAAGTTTATAGTTTTCTTAAATGGTTTAATTATTCTTACAGTTAAGTCTATTTTGACCTCTGGTCTTTCTGTGTGTGTCTATAGGCTGCAATTATCACTTAACATCAATGTTAACTGCATGCTTGTTTGCCACCTTTGTAACATAAAAAAAAACCTAACAAGCTCAAGGGCCATACCACCGAATATGACCGATCACCATCCGACCAGACAGGATTGTAAGAGCAACGTGAAGGGACTCCAGATTTTGCGCCACCTTTATAAACAATATAATTTAAACTAGCGGAATCTCTGAAGCAGCAGATAGACCTATAAGGTCCAAGAACAATAAAAAATCAATTGTCGTATTTTTCGTGCTGCCTGAAGGATACTAGCCAATTTCAGTTCATCATGTCACGATTGATTGAAGAGATGCTTTTGTCCTGTTAGAATTCAGTAAATAAAGAAATACATAACGTTTCACCGCAATTGTTCGGTTGAATGAATGCACTAGCCAAAGAATTCTCCTTTCCTTGGAGTTGGAGTCCTCACGTCACATCCCGACGTCTTCCACAACTACCACTAATGAGGATCTGTAAATGATAGGACAATTAAATAGGTGAACTTCGCCTACCTCAACTTTTATGCTGGCTGCTCTATAAGCTCGATCTGCTGTATTTTGAGCCTGACAGGTGAACGTCTGGTTGTTATGTTCTTGCTTTGGATTCATCTTTATTATTGATCTGTAAGAGAAAATATATAGTGAGTTATGAGTTGCTTCTATCAGATATGACAGATCAGTGTTGCTGATCTAACAAGCTCAGGGCCATAGTACGATGTACATCTAACGCTAGTGTTAACTTCTCATAACTTCACGACTATGTGTCCATCTAGACATGTAAAAAAATTAAGTGTCTGTTTGTAATATAAAAATAACCGCTTTTTAATAAATGCATATGTACATACACGGTACATATACCAAAACAACATTTTTTACATTTTTCCTTGTAGACCAATTTGATTATTTCCAATTGGCCTACAAGGCCACTTTTGCATATTTGAGTTTGAGTATAAAAGCTGAAGTCCAAATATAATACGAAGTTCACATGTGCATACGTTAGCAGTATCCTTCGCTGTATAACTTTGAGCAAAACTTATAGCCACACACATCATTCTGTGCAATTTAAATATGGTCCGCTAAATATACAACTCAATCTCTAGTAAACAAATCGTTAAAAAACAAAACAACATTAAATTCTAAGTCAATCCATTCGTGCTGACCTACTTTTTACCTTTTTAAATAAGTAATCTCACCTGGCAGTAAACCTCTGCCCGTCAGGCAAAGGTTCCACGGTATAGGTGACGCCTTGAGTCAGCACTCCGGCATTGCTGTCTACCCACGTGATCTATAAATAAAAAATAGTCTTTAGGGAAGAAAAAAATCAGTCCTATTTTTCACGGTAATAACACTGTTTTCGAGTAAATTTTCGTTAATGACACCGCAATTCGGAACTTTTTTAAACAACCACGATTCACCAGTTACGTTTTGACCCATCTAACAGTCTAACACTGAAGTTGAAATTAAGAAGCTTTCAGAAAATTAAAAAATCCTAATAGCCCCTAAGTTAAAGGATAATAGGTACACCTTTATCTCGCAGCCCCCGACCCGGTGATCCAACCCAGCGTAAGCAACCCCCAACGTAGCAGCTGGCATCCTACCCCCAAACGCATTATAAAATTGAGTCGTTAAAAAAGTTGAAAATAAAGAGGAATGAAAATTCCCCAGCCAAATTTAACAGTAACAAGACTTTTTAACCTCACAACGCTAAAACGGCAGCCAGACCCGACAGTTTGTTATAAATATTTCTGCCAGCTAAAAGCTTCCATATCCCCCGAGTCCTACTGCTTCTCGTGACATCATATTCAATTTAACTCCTAATTGTGTCTACTCTCATGGGCCACATATCTATTCACTCTGTTTGAATAAATTAAATGTATACAATACAGTTACAAAAGTAAACTGGATTGATGCTGAGACCTCGAGGGGTTAGAGTTGAAGTCAATCTTGAAATACTCTTGAGACGGAGTGCTAAATATAGGATGAATAACATTGGGACGTTTTAAGTTACTCACTGAAGAGAAGGCTGGGACTTGAGGGTATATTTTCAAATTTGGTCCTACAGATATTTTTTAAAATATTTACTGCCCTTATCTAAATTTTATTTGATGGCTGGATCACAATTACTGCTAATCTGTTTGATATGTTTTTTTTTTTTTCATATTTTTCTTATTATGCAAATAGATACGATATAACTATTCAGATTTATTTCCTCATTCTTTTACACTTTGTATAATGAGAAACATTATACCTACAATAAGCAACATAAGCTTAATGAGTATAATTTTCCCCCGTTCTGTTTTTAATATTATTTCTTTTTTCATAACAATAATGTCAAACATTTTGCCTGATTTTGCTTAGTGAGCATAATTTTAAATCATTTAGTTTGTAATATGTTATATTATATTTAATTAAATGTATAACTATTGTACAATTTGAGCTACATCAAAAAGCCTGAAGAGGTCTGCGCTGATGCAGGTAATTTCAACTTTTATTTTCCTTGGCATAATGTCAAACATTATGGTTGCCTATATTTGTATAAGATTAAATTATTAAAATTTTGTGTCTAGGGAAATAAATCAAATTTGCAATTAACAAAACAAACAGACAGAACAAATCACAAGTGCTTAAGTCACCGGAACAATGGCAATAATGGGAAAACAACAGAGCAATTAATAAATCTTGAGCCAAATCTTCGGATTCAGAACTTCAGCTGAGTGCTTCTTGCTGAATGAATAAAAAAAAACGCTTTTCGTGTTCCAATTCCAGCTTAATCGTATTTTAATGTGAGAAAAGGATTAAGGATTTGAAATAGTTTACATATTGTTACTAATACGATGGGGTCCTAGGTAGAGGATATGTAATACTACGTATACTGGGTTCCCGGGTCGGGGCTATCAGAGATGTTGGTATAAAATCTTTTAACTCTGGTTCTATTGGTGTTTTTCCATTTTCTGGAAGTTTACCAGTACCTCGGAGTTTGGTGATGTGCCCGGAGATCTCGACAGTGGGCCAAAACGTAACCGCCGAATCGTGAGTGTTTGCATGTATCTTTGAATTCATGCATTTACCTGTGCCTAGCCCTTCGAGTAGTCATAGCGTTTATCACTGGTGCAAAACAGTCTGTGATTTCTTGCTGTGGAAAATACGTGTGTCACGCACACACACTACAAAAATCGTCTATTACTACGCAACTCACACCTTGACTTTAACAAAATACATAAACAATTAAACGCACACATTTCAATATCAAGGCGACAGGCATAGGCACAATTGTGCTTGTACTTTGACAGAGGGGAAAGCCTGCATTCTACTCCCTTCAGGACGACCGCGGCCAATGGCTCGTGTTGCCGTGTTGCTCTATGAGCACAGGAAATTAATCTATCTAGACAACATTTTTTTTTAATGTAGGTAATAAAAGTGGCAAACAAGCTTGCAGTTCACATTGATGTTAAGTGATGACTGTAAGCTTATAGACACCCACACAATGACCAGAAGTCAAAATGCAGATGCGCTGCCACTCCTGAGGCATTTAGGTGTTATGCCTTTGTGCCGGAAATTACAGAGCCGTACAGTACCACCTGACCGGAACATGATAGTGCTGAACACTGCCATTTAGCGGCAAGTCTATTAGGTAATGCGGTGGTGCCTACGCCCGCGAGCTCCATCACTGGAGCTCTACCACCAGTATAATACTAGACTCTTAATTTGTGAACCAATACAAATAAACTTCGGGAATGGTAGAATCTGAAGTAAGACCATTGAATTTGTATATAGGCTGCAGTTTCTTCTGCCCACCAATAGGAACTAAATGCCTGCTTGCCTGTTTCAATATCCAACACACTAAGACATTTTGGCGCACATGTTATCAGCAGGTAAGTACTTTAATATTCCTTTCATGAACAACGATATCCATAAAACACTTTATATGAACTCCTTAAAAAGATAAAATAAAGTTGTTTTAACAGCATATTGCACGATGTACATACTCATAACTATTGTTTTTATTATCTTACTCAAACCAACGTCCGTGATATTGCTTACAAGGGAAATTCTTCTACAGCTACCCTAGTTGTACGAACAAAAAATACAAAGCCGTATGTAATATCGCAACAGAATTCGCCAGCACCGCAAAAATGTCATCAGCATGACATCGAACAATCCAGAAACCAATCCTTGCTCACACATTTTCTAATCACTTCAAAACCTTAATCCTTAACAATAGAACACAATATCGCCTGAAGGGTAAACGGAGTTACGTCGTTACTTACCTCAGCTGGTGGTTTGCCGCCAACGGAGACACATTCCAATATGATCATTCTGTCTTCGGTTGTAGAGTAGAAATCCCCTTGAACAATTTTTGGTGGTTCCGGTGGTACAAGCACCGTGAGACGGGCGTACCGTGACCTAATTGCAGCTTCACCTGTACAAAAGGTTTTTAATTTATTTGAGCCAGAAATTGATAGGTACGCTTTATAACGAGGTTTTTTTTTATGTACGATGTGCTAAATTCTCCTTGGTATGGTTATAATTTAATATCTATGGTATATGTATAAATTAGAGGTTCAAAAAATATATTGCTGAAAATCAGAGTCATATTGTTGAAAAGAAAACATTCTAATTTTAATTTCCGTTACATTCTCTTTGAATGTTAGGTACATTTAAAATCCTTTACGAGCAGTCCTCCTATAGTTGCAAATACATCTTTTAAATTTAACGTAACTTCACGCCTGTAATCCCCGAAGGGGTAGGCAGAGGTAAATGCATGCATTCAATCATACACGCAAACACCCACGACTCGCCGGTTACGTTTTGGCCCATGTAACAGGTGGTGAACCTGTTGCCATCTCCGGGCACATTACCAAACTCCGGGGTACTGGGAAACTTCCAGAAAATGGAAAAATCCCAATAGAAGCAGGGATAAAGGATTTTAATCCGTTATCTCTGATAGTCCCCGACCCGGGAATCGAACCCAGGACCTCCACCGTAATAGTAGTGGCCTGCTACCACTACGCTACTGAGGCAGTTTAAATTTAAGGATCTATTATCGAGTCTCCCTCGAGTATAGTGTATTTAAAAATAAAAAAAAATAAAAAATTATTAAGCTATTGCATAGCTTTTATTGCGGGCCTTGAGCGCGGGGACCGAATTCAGAAATTCCGTAACGAAAAAACCTCACGCTCCCTACTCCGACGGGCACGGAGGTGTGGGTGCAATAGCTTTACTGCGGCAGTCCCCGAGTGCCACACGTCGATTTTTTATTGACAAATTCTCTTTTTACATTATAGTGGTTGAGACTTCCCAGGAAGTAATCAAAGATACCTATTACTTTTTTTTATAATCGTAGGATTATGGCAAATGACTAAAGAATATGAATTTAGGATAAATGGCAATGATATTAAAATATAAGCGCAAAAAATCGTGCATACTATCTAAGGGAAACCAAGATTAGGGCATTTGAGTGTTAGGACAAATGATCATTATGACAAATAGTATTAGGGAATGCAATAATAGGTATAAAAAACTTTAGGGGTCCCGATATAGATCTCTTATTTTCTATCAAGACTATGACAGTCCCATGGTATCCTAACGCTAGATAAAAAATGTAGCGGTGTGATTATTGTAATGTTACAGTAGTACGTTTGTGGAATGCTCTTCCAGAGGATATACGTAAGCTCACTTCAAAAATAACGTTCAAAAAAAGGGTTAAGGAATATTTTCGAACGTAATTTTTCGTAAAATCATCATCCATATTTAAATATATATTTATTGTATTTTATATATTTAATTATGTAGATTATTTTGTAGGTTTATGTACTATTTTATGTATGTACGTATATTCTTATATCTATGTGTGTAAGAAAGTATTATTAGTGTTAACATTTTTGTTTCATTATAAGCATTTCTAATTATTTTATTTTTTTTACTAATGCCGCTCACCATTTTCTTTTCTATACTACCAATGGTTGACTGGTAGAGAATGCTTTTAGCATTAAGTCCGCCATTTGTTCCGATATTTATATTGTGGCAATAAAGAATAAATAAATAAATAAATAAATAAATGTTTGCCATATTTGTGGATTCATATCTTGTGAGTTTTAAAGCTACCAATTTTTTCACTTTGTTGTATAAGTCACTTTTTAGCTTGAAATGTAATTAAGTTATAGGTCATAAACTGGTACGGGTTTAGTTTGAAGAACTTCACTAATCATTATTATTTGAGCTAATCCATGAAGTAGTGTCTGATATTTACAACTAGAATGCTTGGTAACGGAAACGATAATATCGTATATTACTTGGCTAATATCGAAACTAATAATCTCTGGTAAATTTCAGTAATTAACGTGTTTCATAATAATATATAAACGATAGGCACCTGCTAATTTCAATATACAACCTATTTATGTGTGTATACTTACAATATCTTGTCTCATGTTTTTGAGTTACGAGATATTTTACAAACCTTGGCGTGCGTACAAATTTAAATAGAAAACGCCCAAGCTAAACTTATATTAAAAAACTGAAGAATTTGTTTGGTTGTTTGTTTGCTTGAACGCGCTAATCTCAGGAACTACTAGTCTGATTTGAAAAGTTCTTTCAGTGTTAGATAGCCCATAGATCATCACGCTATGACTACTAGAAGCGGAGCAGCGCGGGCGAAGCCGGGGCGGGCTAGGTAATATAAGTTGCTGAGCCAAATAAAGAGTTCGAAATCCTGTTTACTAAGGTAGAAAATTTCCCTAAAAATATTATTTTACTGGTGTGAATACTGGGATATACCTACGTTGAAAAGTAGAGTAGAAAATGTTTTTTTTTGTGTGTCTGTTTTGGCCATGAAATAAATTAATTAAGACATTAAGTCATTAGGTAAATTTACTCATTTTGTGCTTTGGATTACAAAATGTTCAAACATTGTAATTGCTCTAAACAACCCCCTAGTATGGCATATTTCTATTACATAACAGTTAAATTGATATCTTCCCTCTATTTCTCCCTTATAATTGATGCGAATCAAGCCGTATATAAGCCTATTAATCAATTGTTTCAATTTCGGCTCACCCACGCGTCATTAACACATTACTATTCAGCCAAGAACTCCCTAAGCCAACCTGAATAACGATTTAACACGACAGAAAGACAATAGGACCTCACTTCCCTTCAGATAGTTTCCCATACAACTTCGAACTAAGTTTCTAAGTTAAATAGTGCGAAGTTGAACAATTTCGCCCGCAGCCAGTTGTCCATTGTCTGATAAAAAACATTGTTGAGATTCTATTGGTTTTATGTAAATTTTTGCGTTTGCTCTTTTTTCTGGGAATCGCTATGAAGTAAAAAGGTTTTTAGAGTCAGTTTTGCTTTTGGTTTTGTCATCGTCTAACTGTTATTAGGTGTTACGTGAAATGTTCTTTTAGGATAGTTGATTTATTTTATTGTTATAATTGGGATTATGCTGAGTTTCTGGCTAACAAAATTTAAATTAAATTTTTTTGTGATTTCTTTAACGCATTGTTGAAGAAAATGAGGACGTTATACTAGAATTAATCTAGAACTTACTGGTGGTAGAGCTCTAGAGACGGAGCTCGGGGGCGTAGGTACCACCGCATTACCTTATATACTTGCCGCTAAATGGTAGTGTTCAGCACTATCGTGTTCCGGTCAGGTGGTAACACCTTAGGCCTCCGGAGTGGTAACGTATCTGCATTTCGACCTTGGTCTTTGTGTGGGTGTCTAAAGGCTGCAGTCACTTAACATCAATGTGAACTGCATGCTTGTTTACCACTTCCAAAACATAAAAATAACCTATAGAATTTATATAATTCTAAATTAAAAAATGGCAAACCTAATTTCAATTCTGACATTACGCCTATCTGGCGATAAAACTAGAAAGCGGTTGTAACATTACTCTACCTGCAAGAATGAAAAGGTTCTTATTATATCTCTAGCTTTCATAAAATATCATAAAGCTGCGGCACTTAAATTTGGTCACATTAATATGAACTGCATGCTTCTTTACTTCGTTTAGAACGATTTATTATAATAACTTAAAACTTCAATATCATGCTAAACATTTAATTGTTGGTTTTAAAATCATCGGCTCATCAATTTAGCAGTTGTGTTTAGTATGATCTAATGTATTTTATTTTAAAGAAAAATGGAAAGAAAAATTTGACTTCAGGCGAGACTCGAACTCGCGGCCTACTGGGAATCTAGTCCAGCCGATCTTCCAATTGAGCTACTGAAGTCCTGCCCGATTTGTCAAATCTTTCCTTTACATTTATTGCGAAAAAAAAAAACGACTTCGGGTACGACGGGTAAAAGCGACTTCTTTACGATATTCAATAAACTGCAAAGTCTATTATATCGGTTGCCTAACTAGCATAGTTGGTAATAGATGGCGGTGCTGCTACCATAAAGCAATGCAATAAATGTGAAGGAAAGATTTGACAAATCGGGCAGGACTTCAGTAGCTCAATTGGAAGAGCGGCTGGACTAGATTCCCAGTAGGCCGCGAGTTCGAGTCTCGCCTGAAGTCAAATTTTTCTTTCCATTTTTCTTTAAAATAAAATATATTTCACAAATATGTGTTAATGCGAAATAATATAAAACAATGATCTAATGTCTTTAAATAATTACAATATTATACCTATATTTGAAGATGGATGTTGCATTGCCACTCAACTTCTTCTTGCTCTTAGACATAATAATATTATCATTCCAAGTTGATCTAACGATAAACAGCAATACAACTGGTTCTTGGATGATAGCTTTAGACTTCTGAAAATGGTATGTATTTTATTTTTAAAGAAAAATGGAAAGAAAAATTCGACTTCAGGCGAGACTCGAACTCGCGACCTACTGGGAATCTAGTCTAGCCGCTCTTCCAATTGAGCTACTGAAGCCCTGCCCGATTTGTCAAATCTTTCCTTCACATCTATTGCATTGCTTTATGGTAGCAGCAGCGCCATCTATTACCAACTATGCTAGTTAGGCAACCGATGTAACAGACTTTTCAGTTTATTGAATATCGTAAAGAAGTCGCTTTTACCCTTAATAATTGTTTTTATATTATTTCGCATTAACACATGCTTGTGAAATATATTTTAGTTTTAAAGAAAAATGGAAAGAAAAATATGGTATGTACAGAATACGTAACATAATCGATACAGATGCTGGGGCATCTGTATCGATTATGTTACGTAGTTACGTATTACGTAGTTACATTAAACCATAATTATATTAAAAACTGTACACAAACATTCATTACACTTTGCAGAATTAACTGTAGACTATATAAACAGTCCTCAGCTAGTTTCATGGGAATTATTCACTAGATAAATAAGCTTACGCAAACGGAAGCAACCAATTAGTTTGGAGCCCCTAGGCTTAGTAATCGTATGGTAAAGCAACGTTACTATCACTAGTATTAGTTCGTTGCAGAGGGTAGTATTAACAAGCTGCACTGAATTGGTTGGGTATGTTTAAGAGTGTATTATGGTACTAGACAACTTTGTTGCTAAGTTATTAGGTATTTTGCAAACTATATCACGTAGTAGTCAAGTATAATTAATGGAAACAAATTAATACCATGCTGAATACTGCTGACAGATACTGTACAGTATGTAATTTGCTGAATTTGCAAACAAAAAAAAAAACAAGTTTTGAGCATTGTTATTATATTATTTCGCATTAACACATGCTTGTGAAATATATTTTATTTTTAAAGAAAAATGGAAAGAAAAATATGACTTCAGGCGAGACTCGAACTCGCGACCTACTGGGAATCTAGTCCAGCAGGTCGCGAGTCCAATTGGAAGAGCGGCTGGACTAGATTCCCAGTAGGTCGCGAGTTCGAGTCTCGCCTGAAGTCATATTTTTCTTTCCATTTTTCTTTAAAAATAAAATAATTTTTGAGCATACAAAAAACGAAACAAACTTATAAACATGGAAAACATAAACAACATTAACGAATTCAATGATGAATATGTTGATGTGTCATGATGAAGAACAAAATTATGTTCTCACAGCGTAACTGTTAATCATTTTGTTTATCAATTTTTGCACTTAAACCATGTAAAAAAAAAAAATAAAATTTTAATGTTTCGTCTGTAAGAAAGGTACCTATTTACAAAAAAAAAAAACACTGAATTGATTTTCAAATCAATTTTGTCATAAATCGATTTACTAATTTATGTTACCAGATTTAGCGGAGCAGACAGAAAATATTGATCAATTTCACCCATACCGATTCATGAAGTCGGGGGCGCAGCTAGTATAAAAGTAGCCTAAGTAACTCCTTATTACATCAGCTATCTGCCAGTGAAAGTCCCGTCAAAATCGGAAACACTCAAATTCTATTTATTTGTATGTAGGTATGTATATATGTATGGTTGAATGGAGATAAAAGTAGCATAAGTTACTCCTTATTACATCAGCTACCTACCCGTGGAAGTCCCGTCAAAGTCGGATACACTCCAATTCTACTTATTTGTATATAGGTATTCATGTATCTCTATGTATGATTGTATGGAGATAAAAGTAGCCTAAGTTACTCATTGTTGCATAAGCTGCCAGTGAAAGTCCCGTCAAAATCGGTCCAGGCACTCCCAAGATTAGCCCCGCCAAACAGATTTACAGACAGACAGACAAAAATTGTAAAAAATGTTGTTTTGGTATATGTACCATACATATGCATTTAGTAAAAAGCGGTTATTTTTATATTACAAACAGACACTCCAATTTTATTTATTTGTATACATTTATTATGGAAGGTAATATACAACAAAAGACCTAAAAATTCTGTGAAAATTTTAAGCGTCTACCTGCTGCCGTTATTGTCGTGCAAAAAATATACGAAAAAAAAACACCTTTTGTTGTATTCCCCCTCATTTTCATTTTACCACTTCAACTTACTACAATATATTAGTTAAAACAACAGATCGAATAAGCCGTTTCTGACATTCGCGTGCACAAACACACAGACAAACAGACATTTTTCCGGGATAAAAAGTACCCAGTGTTGTGCGCCAAAGGTTAAAATATAATCGTACCAAGTTTCATTGTAATCGGACCGGTAGTTTTTATTTATTTATTTATTTATTTATACTTTAATGCACATTATACATATGGCGGACTTAATGCCACTAGGCATTCTCTGACAGTCAACCATGGGGTTATGGGACAAATTGTCAAGGGTGCGGGAGCAAAAAGTATTATTTAAGTATGATAACAAGTACAAAAAAAAATATATAATTAAATCGTATATCTATTGATGTAGATACTTACTTTATATCTAATTAAATAGGGGATGACATCAATAGGTACATAAATACATAGTTGATATATTTAATTTAAATTTACTTAAAATATCAAGATAAATAATTACATAATATAATAAATTACTTATAAATAATTGAATATAAGTTTATATATAAATATAAATATATATATATATATATATATATATATAAATACATAAATTATTATGATGGCTAACATATGAAATTAGGACAACTGACTCAAGAAGTATTTCTTTAGCATGAACTTGAAAGCTGATTTACTGGGAGATTTCCGAATGTCAATGGGTAGCGTGTTCCAGAGCTTAATTGTCGAGATGGCAAAGGAGTTTGACAAGAAACCTGAACGGTGTGAAGGAATTGCAAGAGATAAATTTTCAGATGAACGAAGAGCGAAATTGTGGGTGTCACCTAGAAATTGAAATTTGTTTTTAAGATAGCTGGGGGAATGTGGATCGTTGATGATGGAAAAAAGTAAGCAAAGAGATCTTACATGTCTTCTTTGTCGGATAGGGAGCCATTTAAGCTTAGAACGATACTGGGATATATGGTCAAATTTGCGCAAGCCAAAGATGAACCGAATACAATTATTAAGAAGACGATCCAACTTGTTTAGAAGTTGTTCTGATATATCCGAACAACAGACATCTGCATAATCAATGATAGGGACAACGAGAGATTGTACTAAGAGAGTTTTTGTACTAGACGGCAAAAAGTTTTTATACCGATATAAGGATCGCAAAGTAGCAATGGAGCTTTGGCTAATCGACATGACCTGCTTATTCCATTTTAGGCAATTATCTAAATTCAATCCTAAGTTCTTGACGTGCTGAGAAAATTGAATAATGGAATTTTCAAAGGTGACCGGTGTTAAAACGTCAAGATTTAGTCTTTGAATCTGCGAGCTACTTCCTAAAATAATGCAGTGACACTTTGATGCATTGACCGAGATACCAAACTTCCTGGACCACTCAGAGATAGCATGAAGGTCGTTGTTGATAACAGAGATAGCATGGTGAAGGTTGGCACTATCAGCTTGAGCATATATTTGCAGGTCATCAGCATACAGATGGTAAGAGCCGCGGAGGTTGAAGGTGCTATGTGATGCTTGAACAGACAGACAGACAGACAGACAGACAAAAGAATTTCTAATCACATATTTGGGTTCGGTATCGATCTAGTAACATCCCCTAGTATTTATTTTTTCAATATTTTTAATGTACAGAATTTGACTATCTACAGTTTTATAGTATAGATTAATAGAGAATCATAGCAAATCAAAAATCATATCAAAAGGATGTAAGTTTGGATGGGTATTACATATTTAAGTCTCTTATAAATGGTTGATCCATCGATAAGAACAAAATTAACTTTGAATTTCAACAGCGATTGGGATAAACGTCCGTTATAATTGAAATAACTGATAAATATCAAATATACAATCAACTGAAAAACATGAAATCCTTTGAAGATATAGCCGATTCTCACAATTAACTTATTCACGAAACGAGATCTTTACTTAATAGATTTAGTATAATGATCAAAGAATATAAAGGCAACGTCGATTACTTAAATACAAAGTTAACTCTAAATCCTGTAACAAAAGCTGAATAGGGCATAAGAGACTCAGATAAGGACATTCACAGCGAGTTGGCAGAGAAAACGTATTTATCAAAAGGTTGTGAAAGACGTAGACAAAGGGCCTATGTAAATTAATTTCGGAAACCTTTTCGTTTGCATCTGAATAGAGGCTTCCACTTTATGTTCGAGTCGAAACACTAAACAATATCTAATGCGCGTTCTAAATTTCGTATGAATATATCACACTAATCGTTCCGGTATACACAATTGTGGTATAAGCCATGTTGCCACCGTGCCTTTGTTGCTTAGGGAAACGGTGTTATTGATGATGTTTGAATTGTCTTAAGTAATTCCAGTCATAAACAGCTAGAAGCTCTGTTTGGGTAATTAACGCGTTTGTCCAATCAAAGGACCGGATTTGAATTGTTTGATCGTGGAACCCTATCGAATTATGTATGTTAGTGGAGGGTACATAGCGAATGAAGCTAAACCCATGCAATACATTGTAATATTGCAAATGATGATATGAAACAAACATGGTAGTAATTTTTAAGTGCTAAAAAGGCTATTACACGGCACGGTATGCAGGGTTCGGCAGAAAGGGCGTGGCCTCGCGCCGGGTTGCCGCTTATTACACAATCCGGTCGACAGCGCCCTAACTCAATCACAGTACGAATACACGGGCCGCTCCGGTCGCCCTGATTAGGGCCCTAACTCCCGAAATGTTATTACACTACCCTGACACTTGCTATCGTACCTTGAATACCGTGCCGTGTAATAAGTCCTTTATGCCTGTAAAAACATAAAAACTGTTAACGAGGTCTACGTTATGTACTATTATTTCACCATTTTGGTCCATACTATATTACTATACAGCGAAAGAAATATATTTTCAAGGCCGCACAGCATTATTTAGGACAAAGTTTAATAAAATAATAAAAATAAATTTCGTTCAGACAGCAATAACATATTAATTTTACACAATTAGGAATACCTTACTATCTTGTCCCGGTTTGGCTTATATTTGATGATCCAAACAAAATAAAATTGATGTGTTGTATGCTAAAATAGCACTAAATTTTAAGTGACACATTTTATCGTCACAAGACGCGTTAAGACGATAGACAGACAGCATAAAATGAGAGTTACTTTAATGGTATGATGATATCCGAATCTTGAAAGTTCTAGAAAGTTTACGTTAAAATCATTAGAGTGACTATACAAATCTCAGTACAGTAGAAATGATGGTTAAAATTCCGACCTTTAACCCAATACCACCAAGGTCCGCATAGATAAAAAAACCTCAAAACATAATAAGAAAAAGGAAACAAATCAAGGAAACAATTAGGACACTGAATACATGCATGAAATCAAAACAAAAAAGGGTAGAAGAAATTAAAAAAAAATTAAAGCAAATTATGTAAATTCAACTGATATTGGTAATGGTAAAACCGAAAAAAATTGGAGAAAGAATAAGTGAAAGGAAGATGCAAGAATTTTCAATTTATTAAAAGCAAACACAATTTGCAAGTTTGCCGCGTTTCCAATTCACGACATGTAGCGATTGTAATATATTAGGCATACGTAACGGTTTTTAGTTTATGTTTCTCATACCTGATATCTGGTTTTCTCTCGCAAATCGAAGTGAGAAATTGGACTGTATTCTATTATTTTCTATATATGTAGATGGCAGAGCTTCAGTGGGAATACTGAAAGGCAATATTACATCACCTAATACTTTTGCGGTTGAAGAATACTAACCCCCTTATATTCATAAACGTACATTAGATACGTTTTAGTCATAGAATGCTTTGTCTTTGTCAGTTGCATTGTCAAATGTGCAGAATGGAAAAAGACAAAGGAGAAATTAGCAACATTTTAGCTAAAATACGTTTATTAATAAGGGGGCTAGTGTTTAGAGCTGCCACCACAAAAGAAGTTTGTAGCGTAATATATCTGAAACTGGCTAAAAACTTTATACATAATATTGGACATGTCATCAAGTGATTGGATAATTGATTAGTTTTTTTTTCCTCGAACAATCTGCCTTAGTTTGGTGTTGAGGATGTCACCAATGTCTTTCCCACAATATGTTATTAGAATAGCTTTAGCTGCAGCAGATCTGTGCTATATATTATTAATCATTAATTGCCCACAAAATCAATTTACGTGTTTTGGGTTATTTTGTATTCTAATAAAATATAAGCGACGACTGATCAATAAAAATGGCTTCTTGACAATTTCCAACACCAAATATCATAATATAACAGCCAAAGTACATGAATATATGAATCGCAGAAACAGTTCGGCGGTTAACCAAGAATTACGTAGAGTATTAAGACCCTTTGATCTCTTCGGCGGTTAATGTACACTAATTTAATAGACACGTTGCTAATCTTGTGGCTTACCATGATATCTTACGTCAGAGTAAATCAATTTATCTTTATTCGTCTGAATATAATATCTTCTCGGGTTTGCTATCTGAACTCACTTTGTAAGTTATATTTGCGGGGTTTTTTCACAAGTATTATAAATAGATGTTCACTTTTAGAAATTTTAAGTAGCACTGTCGGAGTTTGGTAATGTGTCTGTTGAATCTCAATAAGCTTGCTACCATAGAACAACTCCGGTTTGGCGATGGTGGCCCGTGTTGGCAAAAATATTCTTCTACTAACTTGCCACCTGTTATAAGGAATTAGCAAGCGTAAGTATAGCATAAATCATATCATCGATAGCGCATCACAATCCCTGGTAAGTTACGTTACTTAACTATTTCATATTGTGAATTAACAATACCACTTTTTACTGGTGGTAGAGCTCCAGTGACGGAGCTCGCGGGCGTAGGCCGCGCACCGAGACCACCGCATTACCTAATATGCATCTTCACGCCAGGTCCCTAACGGGGTAGGCAGAGAGTGTAGAGCGCCAGATATCCCGGTTCTGACAAACCTCTCGTGCCGCGTCTACCTTCATCATTCTCTTCATACATGCACGCCGATTCCTAAGACTTTTGACCCCGCCATCAGACAGAACTCGACCTATTTGGTCATGGTAGGTCAGTCTTGGTCTTCCTGGGCCTCTGCAACCATCCACATTCGCATACCTAATATACTTGCCGCTAAATGGTAGTGTTCAGCACTATCGTGTTCCGGTCAGGTGGTAATGTACGGCCCTGTAATTTCCGGCACAGAGGCGTAACACCATAGGCCTCAGGAGTGGTATCGCATCTGCACTTTGACCTTGATCTTTGTGTGGGTGTCTATAGGCTGCAGTCATCACTTAACATTAATGTGAACTACATGCTTGTTTGCATTTCATTACAGAAAAAAAAAACCACTAGATGGACTTTATATACCTAAAGATAAAATGTCATCATAACATTAAAACTGAACATTATTACAAACGTAAAACAAAATCATTGTTTGGAGGTAACTTAAACAAAGGTTAATTGTAATTTATTTACACATTTTTTGGGGAATTTTCGTGGTCACTTCACATAAATTTGTTACGTGTTATTACCAGGTTCAGGGCTGACACAAAAGCTTTCAATAATGGTATTAACATTGTTTTAATGAATAACATTATATTTGCTTTGGAAAAATCCTTTATGAACGATTTTATTTGAAAAAGTAATTTTGGACGTATTCTGTGTTTATTTGGAACGTTATTTGGTATGTTAGGTCAAAGGCGTCATACGGCCAAATACTCAAACTTCACTCAAATCTAAGTGGGACTTAAAAGTCTTCTGTCTTCTTAAAACACGTTCAAACGATAGAGATAGCGCTCATTTGAGGGTTGCTTGAAATTGAGTGACGTTTGAGTATTCGGCCAATAGCCATTAAAATTAAAGTCTCATAGGATTTGTACTTAGTATAATCAATTTTACTAAGTCTTAAATAATAAATTAAACAGGCAGTCTCAAAAAAAAATCTTAAGAATAATTTAACTAAGTTTTACAGTTTTCAAATGCATTTACTTTAAAACAAAAACATTTAAGTTTCTTAACAATATAGACAAAGAAAAACAAGAAAATTAAGCTACACTGTTCAAACGAGAGATAGCGACTTAATACGCGAATTGTAAAACAGTGAAAGAAAAACAGAAATACAATACAAGTGAAAAAAAGTGTGTGTTCAAGCTTTCCTTGCTAGAGCAATTCCATTATCTTTATTTGCGCTTTTATTAACGTCTCTGTTTTCTTAAAACCCACTAGAAAAACCCGCTCACCCTTTTTATTAGTGCTAACAGTTTGCATTTATTAGTAACAAAACCAATTTGAACTGCATTTGGAAACTAGACATTATATTTTGCAGGAAATTTAATACGTTTCATAACGTCTCTTTCGAAATTGGAACTATCTACATGAAGTGATATTCTTATATGCTAATTTTAGCGCCATTGTTGGCAGTTTGGAGAACAAAGATATACAAATTTTCTAGAAGCACATCACATACGAAGGAGAATTGAGCGTCATAAACGAATAAGAACCAAGTTGCACGGACTTTTCAAGACTTCCGAACTCATTGTCGTTAGCAATCACCATATTACATAACATATCTGCTTCTGAATAGTTTTTACTTAGAACAGTACATTAAAATTGTAAATTATACATTTTATTTGTGTTGTTCACTACTCACGATAGTTACTGTAAGATGCTAATATTCATATTTGGCTCGAATTTAATATAATAAATGAGGATTATACAAGGACGAGGCGCGCATGGCCCGGCGGTTGGTGTAGATCGTAAGCGATCAACTCGGTTAAGCACAACGGGCGCGGTCGGGTAGTGTGATGGGTGACCGCTAGTGGCAAATTAAATGCGCGTTTCCTTGCTTCGCACGTTAAGCCGTCGGTCCCGGTTGCTATCGATAGATAGCAGTCGTTAAACCTTGTCGGAGGCCTTATGGGTGGTTTGAAAACATTCGACAGCGGGTTGGCCACTAACCCACCAACCTCCACCAATCCGCATTGGAGCAGCGTGATAGAGTAAGGTCCAGGCCTCCCCCCCTCCAAAAAAAAGGGGATAGACTCGTGCCCAGCAGTGGGACGTATAATAGGTTGCCATTATTATTTATTATTATTATACTACTATATTATTATAAGGATAAGATCTTTAAGTTAAAATATAAAAATACAACCTACCTCTTAATCCAGAACTGACTTGGCACTGATATTTGGCGTCATCGTCAAGCGTCACGTCTCTTATATCCAGTGAATAATCACCTGTAAAAATATGAAAACATTAAACCACAAGAACCCTAATTTTATAAGTAAGTTATGTTATAGTTTTCGTAAAGTTGAACAAATGTAGAAACAGTTACGAAAACTTTTTGTGGCTCCTGGCTCCTGATTGATACATTATTAGGTAAATTGTTTTTCATTTTCGACAGGCCGTTGCGAGCACCATCTTTTAATCCTATTTTTGGACGATTATTCTGTTTTATGTTTGCCAACTACACGAATACTGTGTTTCATTCATTATTACACAAATTGTAAACTTGGCTAAAACCTCAAACAATTATTGCATACACAGATATTCTAATATACAATTTATCCATGCGTGTACTAAGTGTCAGAAGTTGCAAACCCTCTTCAAGATACAAGTGGATTCCAGACTTGCCCTGTCTCCGACATGTAGCTAACGACAGCAGAGCTTAAGTAGCTTTAAGCTAAGCAAGTTTGTTCTAGTGCTGAATTATGAACTTCTAAATCTTGGTAACAAGACCGACTGAGATTGAATGCCAGTGCTACAAATTTAATGACATATGAGTTTAAGGGAGTTGGTTTATAGAGGTATAAACTATATTACTGAATACGTTATGATGAACTAATTCTAGACTTAAGGTCTGTGCAAGATTTCGTCTGAAATATTTTTTTATTGCAGTTACATTACACAAAAAACAAAAATCCATTTTTTTTTCTAATACGTAATGGAATTTTTCTGGTGATAGAGTTCCAGTGTCAGAGCCCGAGGGTGTAGACACCACAATATTACTTAATCTATCCGCCGCCAAATGGTAGTGTTTAGCACTATCGTGTTCCGGATAGATGGTAATGTAATAACTTATACTCCGTAATAACTTATCACAAAGACATAAGTGATGTCTTAGGAGTGGCAACGCAACTGCATTTTGACACCCGGTCTTTATGTAAGTGTCTATAGGCTGCAGTCATCACTTAACATCAACGTGAACAGCGAGTTTGTTTGCCACCTTCCTTGCATTAAAAAATAAAACTAAATTACCTTCTTCATCACTCCCGATCATCTTATAACGATCATATCCACTCAGGTCTCGGTGAAGCCCAAGGCCAAAGTCGTCCTTCGTCCACTGCAGTTGGCCTGCTTTGTTCTCGACTCGACAGGGTAAGGTTACCCTAGATCCCACAACTGCAGTCTGAAATAAAAACAAGCAGTGATCAGTGTGTTGGTCTTACTGGTGGTAGAGCTCCAGTGACGGAGCTCGCGGGCGTAAGCACCACCGCATTACCTAATATACTTGCCGCTAAATGATAGTGTTCAGCACTATGTAATGTACCTACGGCCCTGTAATTTCCGCCACAGAGGCATAACACCTTAGACCTCAGGAGTGGTAACGTATCTGCATTTTGACCATGGTCTTTGAGTGGGTGTCTATAGGCTGCAGTCATCACATAACATCAATGTGAACTGCATGTTTGTTTGCAACTTCCATTACATAAAAAATCTTCTTTTCATTTTATTCTTTTATTCCGACACAACCTGAAGTATCAAAGCATCTTAATCAGTACCTTACGTTTACCCTATCTGAAGTGTATTTATTTCGCCATATTTATAAAAAACCTATAGGTACATGCGATAGAAAATCCAAGAAATGGATAAATAAAATTCCTTGTAACATGCATTGAGTTCAATAGAAATTCAATCACTTCATATTCTATTCATAACTACATTGAAACCGTTGTCGCTGTTGCAAACTAACAATTTAAAGTAAATGCAATTTCCTTAGAATTTCTGTAAGTGAAATCCTAGAAAATTATACACACCTAATATATAATATCCTTGACTCATTTGTACGAGTATTAAGGTCGCCTATTCAAGCATCAGGTTTTAGGATGAACTTCGTACACCGCAATACGACTTTATAATAATAATAATGGCAACCCATTATACGTCCCACTGCTGGGCACAAGTCTCTCCCCTTTTTGGGGGGAGGCCTGGAGGTTACTCCACCACGCTGCTCCTATGCGGATTGGTGAAGATACGGGTTAGTGGCCAACCCGCTGTCGGATGTTTTCAAACCGCCCATAAGTCCAACAAGGTTTAACGACTGCTATGTATCGATAGCAACCAGGACCGACGGCCTAACCGCCGACGCGCGGAAACGCGCATTTTAATTTGCCACTAGCGGTCACCCATCACAGACCCGACCGCGCCCGTAATACTTAACCGAGTAGATCGTAAGCGATCTACACCAGGTGACAACGCATCTGCATTTTGATCTGGACTTTGTGTGGGTGTCTATATCTCTTGATGTTAAGTGATGACTGCAGCCTATATTTGACGCATCGGTGTGGGACTTCGGTAGCTTAGTGATAAAGCGGCTGGACTGGTTATCCTGAGGTCGCAGGTTCGATTCTCTACCTACCCCTTCAGAGGATAAAGGTGTTTTCGTTCAACAAATTCGTTTCCGTCTAATGATCCACAAAGGCCTTATTCAAATTGCTCATATTTATGAACGTAAACATAAACAAGTTAATTGTAAAATTTTATCTTTTGTTTTATCGCGTCACTTAAGAGGCAATTATTGAATGAAATTTTAGTGAGAGTCTGTGTTGTTAAAAAGCCTGTGGAGGAACGGGTGGAAGTGTTCCTCCGGCGAAAAGGGAGGATCCTCCGACCAGGCGAGGTGATAGCGCCTGGCGGGCCGCGGCCCAACGATTGAAGTTGGGAAGTTGTATATATGCCAACTCTTGAGAAATCTTCGCACGTGCGATGTAATTCGAATGCACGCCATCTACCGTACTAGACAAGTACTGTGAGGTTTTCATATGTGTTCCACTAGTTGGCGCCTTAATGTAGTGGACGCTACATCACTCCCCTCCAAGACCGGAGGTTGATATGTATCGAGGCAGCTGTCGATGTGCCAATGCCATAATCCCATGCCGCAAGTCCCAGTGATTCGGGTGCGAAGGTCCTCAGTGAGTCGAGGTAGTCGCTGCTGCGGTGATGCGAAAGTCCCCTTTGAGTCGAGGTAGTCGCTGCGTAGTAGCTACTGCGGGACGGCGCAGTGTGCTGACGCTGATGTGGCTGCAGGGTACTCCAGGCATGCGCGGTCGCTGCAGGCGTATGGAGTATTCCTGATGAAGCCGAGGGTGCTGGCTGGCGTGACTCGATTACCGCTCGATCAGGTACTGGTGATGTGAGGGATGACGACGTTGTCGAAGGTGCTGCAGAGAGTGGCTGGTGAGAAGGTTGCTTCCAATCACGTCGGGGTCACCACTGTGGAGGAACGGGTGGAAGTGTTCCTCCGGCGAAAAGGGAGGATCCTCCGACCAGGCGAGGTGATAGCGCCTGGCGGGCCGCGGCCCAACGATTGACGTTGGGAAGTTGTATATATGCCAACTCTTGAGAAATCTTCGCACGTGCGATGTAATTCGAATGCACGCCATCTACCGTACTAGACAAGTACTGTGAGGTTTTCATATGTGTTCCACTAGTTGGCGCCTTAATGTAGTGGACGCTACAAGCCATTACCTTGGAAAAAGCGTCTTTTACTGGCAGTAGATTTCCAACGTGGTCGCTCACTATGGGCCTAAGAAGGTTCAAGGTCGCTCAGAGAGCAATGGAGAGAGCTATGCTTAGAGTTTCTCTGCGAGATCGAATCAGAAATGAGGAGATCCGCATGAGAACCAAAGTTACCTACATAGCTCAACGAATAGCGACACTCAAGTGTCAGTGGGCAGGGCACATAGCTCGAAGAACTGACGGCCGTTGGGGCGGAGCAGTTCTTGAGTGGCGACCGCGAACCGGTAAACGAACCGTAGGCAGCCCCCCCCCCACAAGAAGGACCGACGACCTGGTGAAGGTTGCGGGCAATCGCTGGATGAAGGCGGCCCAGGACCGTTCGTTGTGGCAATCTTTGAGGAAGGCCTTTGTTCACCAGTGGACGTCTTTTGGCTGAAATGATGATGATGAGATTTCCTACTGCCCGTTTTTACTGGTACTATATGCAGGGTTAATTTAGCGCATCACCTCTTGCAGGCAGCCTCTCAACATCAATCGCAACAACATTTGTAACATGTCGATTTATCGTTGTACCAAGCTGATAGTTACCCTAAAAATTTAAATATTAAAGAAAAAAATAAAAATGGAAAAAAAACTGACTTCGGGTATCAATCAAACTTGTGACATCAGGATAACCAGTCCAGCCATTTTACCACTAAGCTAGATGTGTTACATTTTGCCTTCCTTTTTTGATTTTTAACCGATTTAGGGTCGGTGAACGACTAATTTTCTTAAGTTCACTCGCATGTAATAATATAATAATAATGGCAACCCCCCATACGTCCCACTGCTGGGCTCGAGTCTGTCTTTTTTTTGCGGGGAGGCCTGGCGTGTTTCCGTGCCCTCCGAAGCACGGAAACGCGCATTTTAATTTGTTACTAGCGGTCACCCATCACACACCCGACCGCGTCCGTAGTGCTTAACCGGGTAGGTAGCTTATGACCTGCACTAGCCGCGGGGCCATGCGCGTTTATAATTAAAAATATTGCAATTACCCTAAAATTGTAAGAATAATATCAAGTGTTAATATCAAACACTATAGTATTCCGAACCGTAAGTGTCGGTGTCGTGAACATCATAAGAAAACATGCATTGTGGTGATGACGCATGTTTTTTTCTAATGTGCTCTATGAACTCTTAGGCCGATCATGCTCTCTATTGCTTGTTCCGCGCTCTCGCATGCACTCAGTTCTGAGCTGAGGCAAACGCTCACGCTGAGCTGAGCTCAGGCAAAGTTCCTTTTAAAACCAGTGTAGTGCCAAGAATCCTTTTTATACTGGTGGTAGAGCTCCAGTGGTGGAGCTCGCGGTCGTAGACACCACCGCATTACCTAATTTACTTGCCGCTAAATGGAAGTGTTCAGCGCTTTCGTGTTCCGGTCAGGTGGTAATGTACGGCCCTGTAATTTCCGGCACAGAGGCATTACACCTTAGGCCTCAGGAGTGGTAACGCATCTGCATATTAACCTTGGTCTTCGTGCGAGTGTCTTTAGGCTACAGCCATCACTTAACATCAATGTGAACTGCATGCTTCTTTGCCACTTCAATTACATAAAAAAGCTTTTTTTTTTCTTTTTCTTCCCCAATAAGAATTTTTAGAACAGAAAACCAGTTACGAAGAAATCGCATGTATACTCAAGTAAAAGGAGTTCCGTTTTAAATCGGAAATGGAATACGGATATCTAAAAATACATACCCTTTTTCCACCAGAGTCGTTCAACCGTGTGAGTAATGTGTTCTATATATAAAAATGTTAGAGATTATGAATGAAGGGTAATTTGGCCTTTGTGATCTGATAAAACAATAAACGGTCAATTTCGTGTCGGGAGTCGTGCATGGTAGGGTTCAGTGTCTACAAGATCATTTATTTTTTTCAGTTGTCATTCAACTGAAAAAACAACATATATATTTTTTATGTGAGGGTGTCAAGCAAGCATGCATTTCACATGCATACACATTTGGATGTTAAGTGATAACTCTTGCCTAGTAGAGAGACGGGCCAGTGGTGTGATTTCTTTAATCAATTAATTTATTTATTTTAGGCAACAAATGTAAAACTATAAGTAAAACCAAGCATATATTTTGCATTTGTTATTGTATTATCTACATTCATACATTCAAGAATGCATACATTTACCTTCGCCAATATCGATTTATGCTTCTAGCATAGGTATATTCGAAAAGTATGAAATGAGTATTGAATGACCATTTTTTTAACCTGATCACAGCTGACTTTGTTTGCAGTTAGGTAAATACTAATATGGATACTACGTAACTTGGTGCCTGTATTCTTCAAAGTTCTAGGTTGAGGTAGCATACATGCAAACCCGAATGATTCAAAGGTGACGTCTTAGCACGGGCACTAAGGGCACATTACCAAGCTTTGATAGTGGCACTGGGAAACTTCTAGAAAATGGATAAAGCCCAGTAGTACTAGGAAAAAAGAATAATACGTCTTTTCTCTGATAGCCCCTGATCAGAGGAATGAACCCAGGACCTCAGTGTAGCAGTAGTGGCGTGCTATTGCAATACTACTGAGGCAGTTAAGGCTAATATCAAAACGAAAGGTTGGTGGTAGAGTTCCAGTGACGGAGCTCGCGGGCGTAGGCACCACCGCATTACCTTACATACTTGCCGCTAAATGGTAGTGTTCAGCACTATCGTGTTCCGCTCAGGTGGTAATGTACGGCCCTGTAATTTACGGCACAGAGACATAACCCCTTAGGCCTCAGGAGTGGCATCGCATCTGCATTTTGACTGTATGCTTGTTTACCACTTCCATTACATAAAAAAGGGCACAATAACATGTTTTGATAGTAGCACTGGGAAACTTCTAGAAAATGTATAAATCCCAATAGTACTAGGAAAAAAGAATAATACATCTTTATCTCTGATACCCCCTGATCCGGGGAATGAATCCAGGGCCTCAGTATAGCAGAAGTGGCCTGCTATCGCAAGACTACTGAAGCAGTTAAGGCTAATATAAAAGGAAATTCAAATTACCTGATCCTGCGGCTCCATAGCGAACTTCTGCTCAGCGCAACACGTCAAAACACAACACAACACTATAAAACACACGCGAGTCCTCAACAACAGGAACAATGTGCTCACACGACGGCTGGTTACACGCCACATCTCACACATTCCTTAATACCATCGGGTTTTAGTTCATTTAGACGGGTGCACTTCCATCAAGGTCTTGTGTTTCGGGCCCATATCTGGTCGGGTTGACCTGGAACAAGAGAAATATAAGGTTATATTTATTGTACTACTAGCTGACCCGGCAAACTTCGTATTGCCTTAGAAAGAAAATATGACATGTGTCAAAGGTTTGATAGATACGGACTATTTGTATGGGAAAATGAAATGGTGGTTTTTACTATTTCCCTTCAATTTCTTCATATTTTCTTACCTTTTAAACATTAGCTGGACTTTCAAAAATCATTCAAAATCAATATTAGCCAAATCGGTCAAGCCATTCACGCGTGATGCCGTGACCAAGGAAAACGGGTTGCATTTTTATATATATAGATATATTTTTCGTAATAACACATGCGAGCATAGAGCAACGCGGGCCACCGGCCGCGGCGGACCGGAGGGGAGTAGCCATATGCAGGCTTTCCCCTCAGTCAAAGTACAAGACCAAATGGTCCTGTACCTGTCGCCCAGAAATTGAAATGTGTGCGTGAAATTGTTTATGTATTCTGTTAACGTCAAGGTATGAGTTTCGTAGTAATAGACGACTTTTGTAGTGTGAGCGTGTGTCACACGTATTTCCCCCCGCAAAAATGACAGACTGTTTCGCATCGGTAATACACACTATGGCTACTCCCCTCCGGTCCGTCGCGACCGTTGGTCCCCGAGTTGCTCTATGCATGCGAGTGAACTATAGAGATAACGGAAATAAAAATCTTACTGCAGGCAGGAATCGAACCTGCGACCTCAGGATAACCAATCCAGCTGCTTTACCACTAAGTTACTGAAGTCCCACACCGATGCGTTAAATTTTGCTTTCCCTTTTTGATTAACCAATTTATGTACCGACTGGTTATCCTGAGGTCGCAGGTTCGATTCCTGCCCGAAGTCAAATTTTTCCTTCCGTTTTTTCTTTGATTTCTAAAGTTATATTAATGTTACTCGAAGAATAAATTGATTCGTCACTTCAGACGAAAGACTTTTTTCGGCTACGACTGGAAGGCACGCTTAAAGGTTGGATATTTTGTCCATCAGTGAGAATATACCGTAATTAACATACTTGGTATGCAAACTGGTGATCGCAGTAGCGAGACGCAGCTGCTCATCAGTTGATGCTGCTGATTATCTAATCAGCAGCATCAAAAAGCATCTGTTTTTTTATGTAATGGTAGTGGCAAACAAGCATGCAGTTCACATTGATGCTAAGTGATGACTGCAGCCTATAGACACCCACACAAAGACCAAGGTAAAAATGCAGATGCGTTACCACTCCTGAGACCTAAGGTGTTATGCCTCTGTGCCGGAAATTACAGGGCCGTACATTACCACCTGACTGGCGCTGAACACTACCATTTAGCGGCAAGTTAGTGCCTACGCCCGCGAGCTCCATCACTGTAGTTCTACCACCAGTAAAAGCTCCAATAACATGAGTTTCAGTCTACCCCAACAGGCCAAATATAAAGGTAGGCATTTAATTTTGTAATCTAGAAAGCACTGCAGCAAACTTGGACGAAAAACTTTGATAAGTCATTTGCAAACCCATTTAAATTGAAGTTGTTATAGTTCTAAAGTTAACCGTGTCAGGCAAGTTGGATTGAATAATATTTAAATAATTATAATATTGTTTTTATATTATTTCGCATTAACACATGCTTGTGAAATATATTTTATTTTTAAAGAAAAATGGAAAGAAAAATTTTGACTTCAGGCGAGGCTCGAACTCGCGACCTACTGGGAATCTAGTCCAGACTTGGCGTGAAGATACATAACATACATACAGATACACAAACATAAAGAGAAGCGCATCAACTTTTTTTTAAATCCAATCACATTACCATTAATCCGTTGAGGTTCCCATAGCATAAATTATGAGATTGTAACTCAGGAGCTGTGAAACCTGTTTGTACGAGTAAACATATATAGATAAAATAGCTGATAAGGTATAGATATTGGTTGATAAACTCAGTTCATCATTTTAGACTTTCTCCGTTACATATTTTTTATGTCATGAAGTGACAAAGAATCATGTTAATCACATTGGTGGTAAGTAGCTTGGAAGTATCTAAATGAAAACCGGAGATTTCATTGCGTTCCTACTCCTGAAGTAACTGTATAGGTCGCGCCACGTAAAAAGAACGCTGGAAGAAAGTAGAAGGGATGTGTTCGCGCATCGGTACACTCGCGCACGAAAGTACTAGCCCTATTGGTTTATTTTTGATGTATTGTATATTCGTGTATTGGTAGGCAGATTGAAAACGCCGCACCTCATACCACCAAATAGATCGATAAATCGTCTACTGCGCAGCTTGACCGCCAGCGTTCTTTTTACCTGGCGCGACCAATACCGGTAATTACAGGGCACCTAACCGGAAGACGGTAGTACTGAATACTATCATTTATCAGGAAGAAGATTAGGTACCTAATGCGGTGGTTCGTATAGTGATATTGTTGTATATAGGACATCTCTTAAGATGAAACAAAAAAATCATGTGTGGCCTCTCGCCGGGTTGCCGTTTATTACACTATCCGGTTGACAGGGCCCTAACTCAGTCACAGTACAAATATGAACAGTATGGAAACTACGTACAAATCGTTGAAACGGCGCAATCACACAAACATGCGCATCAACGAGGCCCTCGCGGTTGGCGCTAAGCGGTTCTCGCGGTGCTGCAGCTCCGGGCTTCGAGTCACTCGGTCGCTACTCGAGCGTCGATGCGCATGTTTGCAAACATGACCAGTAAAGTCATATTTGTACTGTGTGTAGTTGGGCGTTAGGCTGACCGGGCCGCTTCGGTCGCCCTAATTAGGGCCCTAACTCCCTAAATGTTATTACACTACCCTGACCCTTGCTATCGTACCCTGAATACCGTGCCGTGTAATAAATCCATTATTAGGAACGAACATCCCCACCACAACTGTCCCGATCTCCGGACTGCCTCTGTCATTTCCGGCACAGAGGCATAACACCTAATGCCTCAGGAGTGGCAGCGCATTTCCATTTTGACCTCTGGTCATTGTGTGGGTGTCTATAGGCTGCAGTCATCTCTTAACATCAATGTGAACTGCACGCTTGTTTGCCACTTTTATAACATAAGAAACAAAAAACTGTCCCGATATCGCGTAGGCCGTTTTACTATACATACCTTGCAAAGAATTTCAACTTTATTCTTACATAATAAAGAGGCTTTCATGTTAAAGTACTCTTTAATCTGTTAACGTTAAGAAATGTAATTGCTCGTTTTCCTCGTAAAGCTCAAAAATAGATTACTCGATAAATATTTGTCATCTCCGACCCGGAAAATAATTATATTTTTTCATGACAAACATCTGCAAGGTTTGGTAATTGATAGATGAATAACTCGATGGTTATGGAATGCAACATTTGTTTTAAAAGTACCGTAGCCTATAAGACTACAAGAAATCGTAACATTAGTAAAACACGTCCTGATTCGGTACGGCGCATCAAACCGCCGACCAAATCTGCTCTTGCTACACACGACCGGATTTGGTACAATTTGGAGGCATATAGATTGCGTAATGTATTATCACCTACGTCCTCGAGCCTACACTGGAGCTCTACCACCAGTAAAACAGTCCGAAGCGTCAACCTATTTTTTATGTTCCTAAGATGGCAATCAAGCAGTTCACATTGATGTTAAGTGATAACTGCAGCCTATATACACCCACAGAAAGACCAGGGGTCAAAATGCAGATGCGTTGGCACCTCTGAGACCTTAGTTGTGTCTCTGTGATAGTCATCATGGGGCAATACATAATAATATGTAAATATTAACTTATAATCTCAATCTCTTCCATTATAAAAAATGTAACACGATATACATGTGTGAACACCTGCGTCACTCTGCGTAAGCATCAAGAGAGGAATATAGGTATGATGACAGTGAGAACAGATATATAACCTTATGTAGTCGTAATAAAACTTACATATGATTGCTTTGGTGTCAGTTGACCTCTTTTTGAGCACACATCAATAATGATAGAAAAATAACCGGCTGTAGTGTCGAGTACCAAGAAGGCGTAATGTAATGTTATTGAAGATTTTTAGGGTTCCGTAGGTACCTCAAACATAAATTAAAGAAAAATGGAAAGAAAAATTTGACTTCGGTATTATATCTCCTGGTGGTAGAGCTCTAGTGACGGAGCTCGCGGGCACCACCGCATTACCTAATTTACTTGCCGCTAAATGCTAGTGTTCAGCACTATCGTGTTCCGGTCAGGTGGTAATGTACGGCCCTGTAATTTCCGACCCAGAGACATAACACTTTAGGCCTCAGGAGTGGTAACGTATCTGCATTTTGACCTTGGTATTTGTGTGGGTGTCTATAGGCTGCAGTCATCACTTAACATCAATGTGAACTGCATGCTTGTTTGCCATAAATTACACAAAAAAATCGATTAAACAATATCATCTTTGTTTTAATCAAATTAACTTAATTTTTCCTTTAATCTTCGAAATATTAGCTTTCTTTTGATGTACTACAGTACATGAAGACGAAAGTCCTTAACCAATGCGTTTTACCGGTGATGACCTACGGTGCCGAGACGTGGTCTCTCACTATGGGTATCGTACGAAAGCTCCAAGTCACTCAGCGGTCAATGGAGAGGGCTATGCTCGGCGTTTCCCTACTGGATCGAATCAGAATTGAAGAAATCCGCAGGCGAACAAAAGTCGTTGACATGGCCAAGCAGATCTCCAAACTAAACTGGCAACGGGCAGAACACATAGCTCGGAGAACTGATAGTTGCTGGGGCAGAAAGGTTCTCGAGTGGAGACCACGTATCGGTAAGCGCAGCGTAGGGCGTCCACCTGCAAGATGGACCGACGACCTAGTCAAGGCTGCAGATCAGCATGGAGGTCATTGGGGGAGGCCTATGTTCAGCAGTGGACGTCCTATGGCTGATATGATGATGATGATAACTGTACATTGACTGGGAACACCACGATACAACTCCTTTGTTAAATGTAAGGTATCGCATTACCTAATTTATCTGCCGCTAAATGGTAGTGTTCAGCACTATCATATTCCGTTTATATGTTAATGTATGACCCCGTAATAACTATCACGGAGACATAATAACTAAGGACTCAGGGGTAACAAGGGATCTGCATTTTGACTTCTGGTCTTTGTGTGGGTGACTATAGCCTGCAGTCATCACATAACATCAATGTGAATTGCATGCTTGTTTGCTACCTTCATTACATAAAAAACTAGCTGTTGAACGCGGATTCGCCCGCGTTGCAGTTTTTTCTGTTTTTTCTTTGCTACCTTTCCAACGAATGCAAAACCGTGGAAATCGGTTCGTCCGTTCTGGAGTTAAAGCGTCAGGAAGGAAAACCCCATTTATTTTTATATTATTCATGATGACACAACTCAGCCATATTAAAAATCGCCATCATTTGACTAAGACCATGAAAGTTTTATAGTTTTCAATTCACGCTATTCAAATTATTTCCCTATCACACTTCTTTATCGAACCTTTTAACGATATCAAATGAAAGGGCGACCACAGCCCTTTAACCAAGATAAGTTAAAGTTTAATCAGACGATTAAATTAAGTTTAGAATTACATCCATTATCTATTTGATATCGATACGTGGTCTTTATAATCATTGATTTAAAAGAAGGGACTCTTCACAAGTTTAATTTAATTGAAAAACTCCAAAGTTTATCTGTAAGATAGAATAGAATAGAATATTCTTTATTGTACACCAGAATTGTAGGGAACACAGATGTTATTATAATAATAGTAGGCAATACAGTAAGGCGTCTTATTGCTGAAAGCAATCTCTTCCAGGCGACCTTAAGGTGGAAGGAGAATCATCGTTCATATTGCAGCGGTAGGGTGTACCTTCTCTAAAGTAATAAATACTTAAACATTTATATTGCATAAATACATAAATATATACATAATTCTATCAATAATAATAGTTTAAAGCATATATATAACCACAACAATGCGAGAAATATTAAACGTTACTCGTATTTCCGCTGAGATAGTACTCATTCTCTTCATAACTGCCTCAGTGGCGTAGTGGTAGCAGGCCACTACTATTACGCTGGAGGTCCTGGTTTCGATTCCCGGGTCGGGGGCTATAAGAGATAAGTGTTTAAAATCCTTTATCACTGGTTCTATTGGGATTTTTCCATTTTCTGGAAGTTGCCCAGTACCTCGGAGTTTGGTAATGTGCCCGGAGATGGCAACAGGTTCGCCACCTGTTACATGGGCCAAAAACGTAACCGGCGAGTCGTGGGTGTTTGCATGTATGCTTGAATGCATGCATTTACCTCTGCTTACCCCTTCAGGGATTACAGGCGTGAAGTTACGTTTTTTTTACGTTTTAGTACTCATTCAGCTGTTTTTTTAATGATTGAAGATAAATGTTTTTTAGCAAATATCGTTGTGAATTGGTAGTAATTACATACTTTTTTTTTATGTAATGGAAGTGGCAAGCCAGCATGTTCACATTGATGTTAAGTGATGAGCTGTAGCCTATAGGGATGTCTATAGGATACACAAAGACCAAAGTCAAAATACAGATGCGTTACCAGTCCAGAGGTCTAAGGTGTTATGCCTCTGTGCCGGAAATTACAGGGCATGATTGACGGCGTGATTGACGGACAAACATCCAGACAAAGAAACTTTCACATTTATAATAGTAAGTGTGTAATTTAAACACAACATTTAACCCGAGGATAATATGACCTTTGATTTCAATGTTCATTCGCCCCCGCCGGCGGTCTCCCGTGTCTTGACGATTTATAGCGTCAGGAAAAGAAGTGTATTAAGTCCCCCAATATAACAAGATTCTAATTAATTAACCAAATGTAATCAGATACACGAGTGATACCTGTAATCACGTCATGTGTTTATCTGGATTTTAGATAAGTAACACTGGGTTAAAGTGGTTAATAAAGATAAAGACGTTTAAGAGTCGATAGGCAAATCGGATGACCAGTTTGTATTGGATAAGAAGCGTATCTATTAAATCCTGTCGACTTACCACCTCACAGGTGAAGGCGTTTTTTTTATGAAACCAAGGTGGCAAAGATGCAGTTCAGAATTGACAGCCGTCTGTAGACATCTACACAAAAATTTAACTAGAGAGAAAGCCCCATCGTCAGGTTTATTGACATGCAACGGGCATTTTATCGTGCTAATGTCACTATTCATCGTCATCATTATTTCAGCCAAAAGACGTCCACTGCTGAAAGGCCTCCCCCAAAGATTGCCACAACAAATGGTTCTGGGCCGCCCTCATCCAGCGATTGCCCGCGACCTTCCCCAGGTCGTCGGTCTATCTTGTGGCAGGCCTGCCTACGCTTCGTTTCCCGGTACGTGGCCGACACTCTAGAACTGCTCTGCCCAACGGTTCGATACATCTTCTCGTCTGACTTACCCCAATGTCTGAAGAAAAATGTTTTGGAACTATGTGTATTGCCAGTAATGACATATGGGACAGAAACGTGGTCGCTCACTATGGGCCTCATAAGAAGGCTCAAGGTCACTCAGGGAGTAACGTAGAGGGCTATGCTCGGAGTTTCTCGAATCAGAAATGAGGAGATCCGCATGAGAACCGAAGTTACCGACATAGCTCAACGAAAAGCGAGACTCAAGTGGCAGTGGGCAGGGCACATAGCTCGAAGAACTGACGGTCGTTGGGGCACTAATTTAGCAAGTTAAAAAACCAGCCAGGCTCACGAAGGGTTCCGTACAAAAAGATTGCATTACAATTACGTTTGATGTATGGGACCTCCCCCCCCCTGTTTAATATTTACTTTATTTTTATTGAAATATTTATTATAAAGGGTAATAATAGGTACAAGTCAATGTTGTATGAACATTATTTTAATTATAATTATATTAAGTGACTGAGTGCTACCGTTTTTACCCTTCAGGCCTCGGATGGACAAAGATGTCCAGCGTTATGTGGAACGCAAATATTATTGAGCAAAAATACAAAAAAGCACGTTCATTGTGATCTCCCTTAATATATTATTTTTAGTTTTTGTTTTTATAACGGCAACGGAAATACATAATTTTAGCTTTCTAGCTATCACGGTTTATGAGATACAGCCTGGTGACAGATAATCGGACGAACAGACAGACAGATAGCGGAGGCTTAGTAATAGCAGTAACAGGGTCCCGTTTTTAACTTTTAGGTACGGAACCTTAAACACAAATAGTATTTAATTAATAAAATCGATATGTAAATTGAATCAATGCACAACGCGACTCCATTGTATCCATATTTATAAACACGTAACTATTGTTTGATATTATTTCGCATTAACACATGCTTGTGAAATATATTTTATTTCCTCTTATTTTCTTTGCCTCGCCTGAAGTCAAATTTTTCTTTCCATTTTTCTTAAAAAAATAAAATATATTTCACAAGTATGTGTTAATGCGAAATAATATCAAACAATTATTAAGGGTAAAAGCGACTTCTTTACGATATTCAATAAACTGAAAAGTCTATTATATCGGTTGCCTAACTAGCATAGTTGGTAATAGATGGCGCTACTGCTACCATAAAGCAATGCAATAGATGTGAAGGAAAGATTTGACAAATCGGGCAGGGCTTCAGTAGCTCAATTGGAAGAGCGGCTGGACTAGATTCCCAGTAGGTCGCGAGTTCGAGCCTCGCCTGAAGTCAAATTTTTCTTTCCATTTTTCTTAAAAAAATAAAACACATAACTATTGCTGTTGCTTATATTAATAGTTACCTACACATAATTAGCTTAGCTAGCTAAAATGTTATTGACAAGCGGCCCGACCCGGCTTCGCGCCTGTGCAATGTTACCTACCTATTTATCTTAGCGTGATGTTATATAGACCAAAGCCTTCCTCAATAAATGCTCTATTTAACACTGAAATACATTTTTCAATTTGCACCATAAGTGCATGATTTTTTTATTTTTTTTTAATGTAATTGGCTTGGCAAACAAGCATGCAGTTCACATTGATGTTAAGTGATGACTGCAGCTTATAGACACCCACATGAAGACCAAGGTTAAAATGCAGATGCGTTACCACTCCCGAGGCCTAAGGTGTTATGCCTCTGTGCCGGAAATTACAGGGCCGTATATTACCACCTGACCGGAACACGATAGTGCTGAACACTACCATTTAGCGGCAAGTATATTAGGTAATGCGGTGGTGCCTACGCCCGCGAGCTCCGTCACTGGAGCTCTACCACCAGTAAATATATATTCGATATCGGTCAACACTAACCCCGTTGTCGTTAAACGTGTTAACCGATTTTGACGAAACAAAGTTTTGACAACGTTCTTAATTACGTATATGTAATTAACCTGTGCAAAACCGCGTTCAAATCCGTTGAGAAGTTTTGAAGCTATAACGCACCAGAGAGACAGACAAAAAATATTTTTTGCTTTCCGTTAATTTTCGTCGCCCTTTGCAGATTTTTGAAAAAATGTTAAATGTACAGACACTCGATTTTTACGCTCTTATTATATGTATTGAATTGATCACTGACCCGGCAAACTTCGTGTTGCCTCAGAATGAAATAATGTGTCAAAGGTTAAGATACGAACTATTTGCATGGGAAAATAAAATTGTGGTTTTTACTATTTCCCTTCATATTTTCTTACCTTCAAAATATTCCTTGGGCTTCCAAAAATCAATCAAAACCAAAATTAGCCAAATCGGTCTAGCCGTTCTCGAGTTCTAGCGAGACTAACGAACAGCAATTGATTTTTATATATTAAGATATATTATAAAATGTGCTTACCATAAACGCACAATATAGAAACAATCACAAAAATACACGATCACAGTTAACCCACAACGTATCTGTAACACGTGGTCGTTTGCACCAACCCGCGACGATACTGTACAGTTTCAGCCCATTGTGTATATTTTTAACCCCCTCAAGTCTGTACCGAGGGAGGTATTGATATGCTTTTACGTTTGTTTTTTCAGTCTAAAAATATATTTTCAGCGGTTATTTTTAAACTTCATGATTTGAAATGAAGAAGAATGTACCTACTTACCTATACTTAGGTATTTTCGTTCATAAACTTTAAAAAAAAAACCGGTCAAGTGCATGTCGGGCCACGCGCAGTGTAGGATTCCGCAGTTTTGAAGGTTTGATTAATGTAATAAAAAAATATATATTTCCTATGGTATTGTTCGAAATTTTCAAGTCAAATACAATTATTTTATATTATTTAGCATTAACACATGCTTGTGAAAATATATTGCCTAACTAGCATAGTTGGTAATAGATGGCGCTGCTGCTACCATAAAGCAATGCAATAGATGTGAAGGAAAGATTTGACAGATCGGGCAGGACTTCAGTAGCTCAATTGGAAGAGCGGCTGGACTAGATTCCCAGTAGGCCGCGAGTTCGAGTCTCGCCTGAAGTCAAATTTTTCTTTCCATTTTCTTTAAAAATACAAATACAATTAATTGGTCGACTACATTTTTGAAAGACCTATCCAACAATATCTCACACTATGTAGAAAACAAAAAAAAAGGCGCGCGTTACATGTAGGGGAGATACCATAAATAATTTAATTTTGCATGTTTTTCTTCTACCACTTTGTCATCGTGATTACGGTGTTTAATTGTGCCAATTTTCAAGTCTCTAGTACTAATAGTTTTTGCGCTAAACCGCGGACGAACAGACAGACAGACATACATACAGACGGACACGGCGAAACTATAAGGGTTCCTTGTTTACTACGGAACCCTTAAGATTTTGCTATTCTTTTTTACTTATTTTCATTCATAAAGAGAATTTAAAGCGTTATAAAAGAATTGAGTGGTCGTTTTTTTTTTCTTTCTATTTTAGGAGTTATGTAGGCGGCACGTCACGATACGGCACTAGTCTATTTCACTCGGCAATCGGCGAGTGCAGAAGGCGTTCCAGCCTGAAGGTCGTAATACTGCATTAGGCGCCTCCATGCAGAGAGAGCAGCCTCGCGAACATAGAGCAACGCGGCCCATCGGTCGCGGCGAACTGGAGGGGAGTAGCCATAGCGTGTATTACCGATGCAAAACAGTCATTTTTTGCGGGGGAGAAATGCGTGCGACACACTACAAAAATCGTCTATTATTACGAACCTCACACCTTGACTTTAACAAAATACAGAAACAATGTCACGCACACACTTAAACATATAGGCGACAAGTACAGGCTCATTTGGGCTTGTGCTTTGACAGAGGGGAAAGCCTGCATATGGCTACTCCCCTCCGGTGTTGCTCTATTCTCGCGAAGTATTTGCCTCGGACGCGTCTATTAAAATGTTTGTTTTGTTTTTTATTAATAAAACCTCAATAGCATCCCAAAATATGTAAAGCAATGTTGTGTGTTTTTACTGGTGGTAGAGCTCCAGTGATGGAGCTCGCGGGCATAGCCACCACCGCATTACCTAATATACTTTCCGCTAAATGGTAGTGTTCAGCACTATCGTGTTCCAGTCAGGTGGTAACGTACGTATCCCTGTAATTTCCGGCACAGAAGCATAACACCTTAGGCCTCAGGAGTGGTAACACATCTGCATTTTGACCTTGGTTTTTGTGCGGGTGTCCATAGGTTGCAGTCATCACTTAACACCAATGTGAACATGCTTGTTTCCCACTTCCATTACATAAAAAAAAATAGAGAACTATTCAGACACACCGTATAGATATTATTATACGCCTTACATACGTGTAATTTGATAAAATGTATGTAAAATTAAAATCTCAGTTTTTTGGATATAATAGTAAGGAGTGTTAATAATAATATACATATAAATCAGTGTATAAGTGTTGTTGTGTAAGCAATAATGTAACCTCAGTAGTCTAGTAGTCAAAAGTCATTACTGCTACGTTGGGGGGTTCGATATCTAGCCTGAGGAATCTCTGGCGCTATTGGGATTTTTACGTTTTCTGCAAGTTTCCCAATACCACTCACGGAGTTTGGTAATTTGCCCGGAAATGTCAAGAGGCTCGCTCGGTATAAACAGACGTGAAGTAACGTTTATATATAGAGACGCCTGTTAACCCCTCAAGAAAATACAGGTATAATATGAAATCTATTTTATCCCTAATCAGTATATTACGATCAAGATAAAAATATGTCAAATACAAGCAGAAACATCCAAACACACTTAACTCTAATCGATGGCGCCACTTTAGAACATACTCGAAAATAAAATGGCAAATTAATTGAAAACCATCCCAAAACAAACATTATCTTACCATTACCTCAAAAGGCGAGACAATTTAGAGATACCGTAGACAATTCAATTGATACACAGCTTCTATTTCCCTTCCAGTATCCTAATTCCTTTCGTCTTGGAATCTATAAAATTCAAACCGACGCGAAACGGAAAATCTCACCAATTCCAGCCCTATTACAATACTTTAAGACACTGAATGCAAACGTTTTGGAAATTCGAGCGACACATCTAAATTTGTATGTCGTAGAATGTTTCTATATTTAAATAGTGACGTGTTACTCCCCGTCCGGAAATGGAGTGCATTCTACATCTTTTATACTAGCTAATGTTTCTAACTGATGGACAGGATCAAGTTTAACGAATCCTATTTTTTTTAAACGTGACAGTAATAAATTGGATCTGTTTAAGACATGTCTGTGAAATAAGGTACGATACTAAAGCTTTACCGAATAAAATAATTTGTGTAACCACTTCAAATAATGAAATAATTCTTAATCAGAGACTATAGACAAGGGAAGATGTTGATGAGCAACATATTTAAGTCATTATCATGTATATATAATTTATTGTTGATTTTAGTGAGATGGCAGTTGATAAAAGAGAGACAAAAAAAGTTAACAATAATTACTTATGAATTTATTTTTCTTCTATACCTAAATATCTAAAAGACAAAACAGCAGCTACACACGTTTTGAAAACGATTTCGATAAAACGAGAAAAAGAGCTAACAATGCTGATCAAAATGGTTTTAGAGTTGACTAAGAAAACAAATCTCAAAAATAATCCAAAGTTGTTGCAACTGATCATTAAAATTAAGTTAGCTTTATTTGTTGTTTAAATAAAGCTAACTTAATTTACTTAATATTAGCATAAATAACAAGTAACAATTTTCAGTAATTTTCTGATACGATTCCAATGTTTTAATTAATTTTATAGCAGCAGAAATACTTAAATGTCTGTCCAAGTCATTATCGATCGTTATCAACCGTACGCAACACTGCAGGAGTCACACAATAATTCCCGATATCTGACAGCTAATGTTCCACGTGCCGCCATTAATTATGTCAATCCCGTAGAGATGACTTTATCTTTAATTTTTTATATCCATAACATTAACCCAAAGCAAGATTGTATCTTTAATCCCGCAGAGAATCTCTAGAAAATTCATATCTACACAAGTCTCAGAGACAATCTTCATACAGTCATTTAAAGGGCAAATTTCAGATCAACGATATCGCAAATTATGCAAATTGTCTCGCTCTAAAATCTAGACGTGTCTGTTAATCTGATTGAAGTGGCTCGTTCGTCTATTACAGTGATTTTTTTAATTAATTTAAATTGAAATATGATTTTTTTATGTACTGCTTTACGTATCAAGAGACTACTTTCACTATGGTAATGTTTTTAGTATTTTAAATCAGATGTCTATAGTTGAATTTTGTGCAACACAACAATTAAAAATGGATAACACGCTATGTAATTTTCATTACCCGTAAATTTTACAAAAACGGTTCTATTAAATTAATATCAGTCAAATGAAAATAGCATAAAAATAGTACATCCTTAACCTGTGCCTTTCCATTCACCAGAGTTTGGCAGAAATTGTCTGATATTTATAATTTTCCCTTCATAAAGAAAGAAGGAAGCAGTAATTTTTTAACGTTCAACTCATAGTTTTAATCGAAAAAAATAAATTGTTATGTCCTTTAGAAAACTTAACGCTGCTATTCGAAGATTGAAGCAACGTTCTCACACTCAGATAATGTTGTTTTAAATAAAGACATATAAAGAGCATCCCCAATCTTTTGGTATTCAACCAAATAAACTTCATAATTAATGTACCCGAGATCGGAGCCCAGATAGACACTGTAATTGGTCACTGGTTAATTAATTACTTCAAGTTAATTATCAAGTTGATCAGCCAAGTGATCAACTCCTTGTTTGAATAGTTTAAAGTTCGGTGTCTGTCTGAGTTGTCTTAGTTGTTGTTAGGAAGCAAAATATGGTTTCAATTCAATTCAGATTCCCACTTCTAGTAACAGTGATTCTAATTCTAGCTGAATTTTGGTGGAACTAATAAAGTTTCCAGGCAAAAAATAAGTACCTAAGTAAACTTTTGGTTCCAATACAATTTTATAAGCAATTTTGCTGTTACTTAAGATAGTAATGCCTCCAGAGGGTGAAGTTGATGGATGTGGGAGTGCGTATGGGTGACTTAGTGGTGAACTGTCTGCTTTACGCAGATGATGCGGTAATTGTTAGCTCTACACCATCTGGGCTACAAGCACTAGTCACAGTCATGAAAGAGGATTGTATGGAGAAAGGCTTACAATTGAATGTGGATAAAACTAAAGTATTAGTATTTGAAAGAGATGAACAGAGAACAAATGCAAGGGTAGTAGTAAATGATGCAGTGTTAGAACAGGTTGATGAAATTGTATATCTTGGATGTGCTTTTAGCAAGGATGGTAGGTACACCACTGACATAGAAAGAAGAGTGCTTGCTGGGAATTGCGTGAATGGAGCGTTGGGTAAGCTGCTAGAATCGAAACATCTCAGCCAGCGGGCTCGACTAGCCGTACATAATGCTGTACTTACTCCAACGCTTTTATATGGAAGCGAGAGCTGGGTATGCAGGAAAGAGCATGAAAGTAAGTTGAACGCGGTCGAGATGAGATCTTTGCGCAAGATCTGCGGTGTATCACTCACCGATCGCGTTCGTAATGAAGATGTAAGAAAGAGACTTTGTGTGAATGATAGTATCGGTGTAAAAATGAAAAAAGGCATGCTCCGATGGTTCGGGCATATAGAAAGAATGTCGAATGAGCGAATGACTAAACAGATATACAATGCGAATGTGGATGGTTGCAGAGGCCCAGGAAGACCAAGGCTGACCTACCATGACCAAATAGGTCGAGTTCTGTCTGATGGTGGGGTCAAAAGTCTTAGGAATCGGCGTGCATGTATGAAGAGAATGATGAAGGTAGACGAGGCACGAGAGGTTTGTCAGAACCGGGATGTCTGGCGCTCTACACTCTCTGCCTACCCCGTTAGGGACCTGGCGTGAAGATACATACATACATACTTAAGATAGAGTCATAGCTATTGCACTATTCTTTAATCAGAACCTTTTGTAAATCCATCCATGTATCCATTTTCCATGTTTAGCTAATACATTTATTTATAAGTCAAATCCATGAGAATCAAAGAAACTATAATGATTATTAAATTGATCTACTTTTTCTTCACTTTATTATTATTTTCAATCAAGCCTTATCCAAAACCATAATGTCATTTTCAACTAATGGTAATGGAGCTCAAACAATGGTGAGAATTGTTACCTTTCACGGTAATTTACCAACCATGCCTGATTGATAGGTTTCGTGCCTATTTACGATATTTACGGACGAGAGGTTTGATAACAATGTAGACAATGTATCCATTTTAACTCCATTTTTCATGTTTTTATTCGTGGTATAGTTCAAGAGCGACTTTTTTATGTCATGATGTGGCAAACAAGCCTATTGATGTTAAGTAATACTGTGGCCTTTAAACATTGCGGAAAACCAAAGTTTTCAATTTAGATGCGTTGTCACTCCTGGAGGCCTTAAGTTTTACGCTTTTGTGCCTGAAATTATATGTCTGTATACTAATACCTGCCCAGAAAACGATAGTGCTGAAGATAACCATCCATTGGCAAGTAGAATAGGTAATACAGTAGTGCCTATGCCCGCGAACTCTGCCACTGAAGTTCTACCATCAGTGATCTATCCTTACGCGAATATAACCCTTTAAAATTAGAATTCATTATAAAATTGTTCCAATGTAGTTAATTCACCAACAGATGCCCGAGTTGATAAAACTAAAGGCAATTACAAACTCTTTGACCTAGCGCAGTTGTAACCTCGTACGTTAATGTAGTAATCGCAAACAAGCAGACTAATTTGCATAGTTGAAATGTTTATGAATAGTTTCAGTGCCAACTAGTAATGTAATTATAATTTCATTGGAATACAAGTGTTGTAAAGCCAGCTTTGTTTGAGACATGAAATTCTATTTAGCATCGTCCTAAAACGTGCTTCTTACAATGTAGGGAGTTCAATCAAACGTCAGTTTCTATTTTGAGGATTGAAATAAAAGGAAAACATCGATTCCTGGCAGAACGTCGATCTTTAAACTCCAGATAAATACAGTTAAGTGATTGAATTATCATGTTACTTAGCGCATATATGTATGTATTTTATTTATTTATTCTATTGCATGTGCACAAAATTATTACATGAGGCGGACCTAATGCTTTATAGCATTCTCTGCCAGTCAACCTTTAGGTTGTAAAGAAAACATAAATGTATCTTCATGTCAAGTCTCTTACGGGGTAGGCAGAAAGTGTAGACACATCTCCCGTGCTTTTTTATGTTATAGAAGTGGCAAACAAGCATGCAGTTCACATTGATGTTAAGTAATGACTGCAGCCTATAGATACCCACACAAAGACCAAGGTCAAAATGCAGATGTGTTACCACTCCTGAGGCCTAAGGTGTTATGCCTCTGTGCCGGAAATCACAGGGCCGTACATTCTTCTACATTGATTCCTAAGATTCTTGAGTCCCCTCAGTTACTTTACGCCTATGGTTCAACGAGGTTACAAGTTACGTATTCTAAGGTACATGTTATTACATGCGTTTTATAACGCAAATCTAAATAACGTTACTGATATGGCTATGGCGACGAAGTTATTGATATTTGCCGAGCAAATGTTAATAAATTCTAGTTTAAAGTTAATGGTAATTCAGGGGACATTGTTAATTGCTCGTACTCGTATGTAGACGACACGTTACGAGACGATAGTAGTTTACTCCATCAAACAATCAATGAGTGCCAAAGAAGCCTTAAAGTTTAGGTACCATACCACTCTTATTGCAACCTCCTTTTGTTTTACATAGTAAAAGCCAAAACTCGGTAAAACAAGACAGCAATCATTATCATCAACATTTCATCCAAAAAATGTCTACTGATGAGCAAAGGCCTGAATGAAACCAAAGAATGCCACCACGAACGGTCCTGGGCCGCCCTCATCCAGCGATTGCCCGTAACTTTCATCAGGTCGTCGGTCCGTCTTGAGACTGCCTACGCTTCGTTTTCCGGCACGCGGTTGCCACTCGAGAACTACTCTGCCGCAAGGGCTGTCAGTTCTTCGAGCTATGTGCCCTGCGCACTACCATCTGCCACTTGAGTCACGCTATTCGGTGAGCTATGTCAGAAATTTTGGTTCTCATGCGGATCTCCTTATTCCTGATTCGATCTCGCAGAGAAACTTCAATCATCGCTCTCTCCATTGCTCTCTGAGACAGCAATAATGCTTGTTTTTTATAGTCAGACGTCAAATAAAAATGAATTATTTAGCCGTTTTGCTACCGCCATTAGAACATTAGGTAAAAATGCGTCCACTTTTACCGTTATGTTACCTTTTTGCTAAACGATTCTTGTAGGAACGAAACAGCCAAATCAACGCCATTAGATCATTGTTGGAAACCAATAGAAGAAATTGAATCCAAAATACCAAATCACATGATGTAATGATAATAAAAGAATCATAGACACGCAAATCAGCTTCTTAGCGGGATCATTGAAACAGACCAAGTTTTTTGTTCAAATAATATTTCACATCGACGATAATTGGTTCATATCCAAAAATAAAGTACTACCATTAATTATAGAGTATCAGTCCAACAAAGTTACAAAGACAACCCCAATTACTGTTTAATTTGTGCATACAAATTTAATATCTCTTTCTACCTTAGCTTCATAGCGTTAAGGGTGAATATGATTTGATGTCTCAAACCAGTAAGGTACAGTTCCCTATTATTGAACATAATCATCGATGTTTAAGCCCGGTTCACGCACAGATGATTACCTTGTTACAGAGAAACTCAAACATTGTTTAAAAATACAGGTTGGAATACACACGGATGAGATGTTCGTGGAATATGTTGAAGATTACTTAATGAGATTATGTAATGTATAGTATATTATGACGGGAACAAGGAATATTCGTGTAATATAAACCAGCTCCTAGCATTATTAATTATTGCTTGTAGGGAAGTGCTGTTATCGTCAACGTTATTGGTAGATTTTTCTTGAGCAAAATGTTTCATAGACTTATTTATTTACGGGCAGTCGCAGTTATAGAAACACGCGCTATAACTGTGTTTCAACGGTAATACTTAGTACAATAATTAATGATATAGACCCGTAACAGATGTATGATTTCAAGAAGAAATAGCGTAGGCGTATACTATGAAAGGTTTCTCTTAAAGGTATTCCGAATAACTTTAAAAGTTGGAAACTGTTCTAAAGAAAATCGATCATCAATAATTTCAATCGAAAGACGTCGACTGCTAGGCAAAACCTCCAAACAAAGATGCCTGCAGTTTTGCACCATTGAGGGAGGCGGGGGGAGGGGAGGGGGGATATGCAATATTCGCCACGCTTGCCATGCGGATTGGCGGTCGCAGTGGCGTTAGATTATCGCAGGACGCTGCTGCTCATTCTGCATCATTTTACTAACTACCGCCCTATCGGAAGGGATTGACTGTCATTGTTCGGTTGACTCACTACTAGTGTAGTGGGTCAACCGAACGCTAGTGCGAAATGGTTCTCATCCAATAGTGGGTGATATGGTCGTCACGTCCCGATGCGTGAGATATCCAACCACAATGTTTTATCGGCTCTGCGGCCATATCATAACCTTTTATTGTCCTCTACCTAACCTACGCTTTGTCTCTTTTTTTCATACGCGCTGTCAGATAAGACAAATGAAATAAGATTTTGGCAGCGCCTAAACTGAATCGCATTAAGACCTCATGGGAGTTTTGGCGGGAACTTTGAAAGAGGCGTACGGTGCTCTTAGTTTATTTCATTTTCTTGGTGTATTTTTAAGTTATCTATACAAATAAATAAAATTTGGAGTGTCTGTTTGCAATATTAATATAACCGCTTTTTACTAAATGCTTATGTATGTATACACGGTACATATAACAAAACAACATTTTTTACAATTTTTGTATGTCTGTCTGTCAGTCTGTCTGTCTGTCTGTCTGTCTGTTCGGCGGGGCTAATCTTGGGAACGGCTGTACCGATTTTGACGGGACTTTCACTGGCAGATAGCTGATGTAATAAGGAGTAACTTAGGTTACTTTTATACTAGCTGCGCCCACGACTTCGTCCGAGTAGATACTGAACAATCATAAATTCTCACGCGGGCGTAGTCGCGGGCACAGCTAGTATTGAATAAAGTTGGTGGCATTTTATTTGATATAGGTTTATTATATAGTGCCCGTGTATAGTAAAAATAGAATGACAGTGCAAAAATACGACCTTTCAGGTTGCCTCCAAAACTTCATTGTAAATGTTCTGGTAAAGTAGCCATCGCTTTACTCGAATAACTCACTTGACTTGACATACTTTTTGAATAATTGACTGACTATATTATACTTAATTTTACGCTGCTTAAATAAATACGAATATGAAATATCGTTTAACTTGACACTGGCGTAATAGCGATGCAATAATAATAAAAAGACGTTATGGTACGGACTCTTTTTTCAATTCAATTCAATTCATTTATTGCATAAATCATGAGATGTTTAGTACAGGTGGTAATAATAATTATCTAATTACATCATGAAACCCTCTTGGGTATGGCAATATTGTTGGCGAGTAATTAAATTATAGGTACATATTTTAAATTGCAAAATTACATAAAACTATTTGAACGTGACTCTGAAATCTCTGAACTCTGAAATCACTAAGCTCAAATTTAGGAATGAAGACTAGAAAATGAAAAACACTGTCAAGCTGTATGCTCAATATGTACATAAATTATTATATTTTTTAAACATGTATCAAAATACGATGCGTGTATTATAGAAGGTTCATTTAATATTCAATTATTTAATGTCCTTGCTACGAACATGGAGACAGTTTTTTTTTAATACGCACTTTAATTAAATTTACGCTGTACCCGAACTTGTATCGAAGTAGGTTTTTGATGATTACAAAAAATCGTATGTTAATCTGGTACACCATCCGCTGTTGCTGTCTGTCGGTACATACCAAGACGATTCCTGAGAACGGATGTGACGGGTAACCATTTAATCGTAAATTTATCTTTAAATGTTTCAAAGTGCAGGCAATTGGGGCACTTACCTCGTTTTTTTCAAAGCTCAATATGGCCTGTACAACAAACGACTGAAATGCATCAGCTGTGCTGTACATTGTATCCAGTTTAATGATGCTCGTTGGAGTGGCAAACCCTTGAATCAATTTTCACTTTATTTGCTTTGATGTGCAACGAATGGATAGTGATTGGGAGCTTTTAAGGTTATTTTTGCATTGAAATTTAAAGTATAAATAATGTATCGGTAATTATTTTGAGAGCTATCCGTGTTTTTATTTAATGAGCACGTATTTATTTATGATAAAGGAAGCGTATGGTAGTGCATGTCCGATTTCTGCATTCAGTTTCGCAATGTGGCATTACCGCAAAATATTATCTTACTATATCATACCAGAAGGCATCGGGACGTGACGACCCAATCACCCTCTAGTGTAGGTTTTTTTTACTCTTACACTCACAGCCCCACACTAGATATAAACATGTGTCGTGGGTGCCGTTGTACACACACAATACATAAACAAACACCGAGATCCGAAACAAATATCTGTAGACCATAAAAAATATTTGTCCCGATATGCGGGAATCGAAGCGCCCTTCGTATCAAACGGTCGTCTCACACCGCTGGACTAACCTATTTTGTAATTTTAAAGCAATAATTGGTCATGAATTAAGTGACTTTTTAAGTAACGAAAGTGGCAAACAAGCATGCAGTTCACATGGATGTTAAGTGATGACTGCAGCTTATAGACATCTACACGAAAACCTAAGGTCAAAATGCAGATTGTGTGTGATGATGATGGTTATTACGAATTATCTAACCAGAATAGAATAAGATGGACCTAGTGGGAGGCACGCAGGCCACTACTACTACGCTGAGGTCCTGGGTTCGATTCCCGGGTAGAGGCTTATCAGAGACAATGGTGTAAAGTCCTTTATCTCTGGTTCTATTGGGATTTTTCCATTTGGTAATGTGCCCGGAGATGTCAACAGATTCGCCACCTGTTACATGGCCCAAAACGTAACAGGCGAATCGTGGGTATTTGCATGTTTGCTTGAATGCATGCATTTACTTCTGCCTACCCCTTCGGGGATTACAGGCGTGAAGTTACATTACTAGCATTTGGTGGCAAATAGTTTTGGTAATGCGGCGATGCCTACGCCATCGAGTCCCTACAGTAGATTCTATTATCAGTCTACAATTATTACATATCTATTTTGGACAAAAATCAAGTACAGAGCACTCTGTATTAAAATCTTCTGCGATTCACCAGTCACCTTGTGTAAATATCAAGTTAAGAACGTGAATTTAGTATTTATATCCGTTCAAACGAGTTATACCGTTACGTTTAAACTGACTGTGGTACAAGTGTGTTTAATTTCTAATCACATGGGCAATATTTAATTTTATAGTTGTATATTAACAATATACTAACTATGAAATATATATAATAAAAAAGATTCCAATTTAATGAACCCTATTTGCTACCACAGACGCCAAGGCTTTCTATACGCCAATTCCATATATAAGCGAAAGGATACACTTACTCATTACAAAATCTCAGAATTTATAAAGGCTACAAGTTTTAGTTTCTATGAAACAGTCACGCGTCGGTTTAAGGAAATATAACCATTTGCGTTTTATAATTTTGTTCAATGTTCAAGTAATGTAGGTATCATTATACCCGTGCATAGCCAGGGCTGGCCGCTACGTAAAACATGCCGAACATGCCTTTAAAATATACTCATGATATATCATTACACTGTTCAAGCCTCATATTCAATATGGTATTGTAGATTGGTAGTGATGAGAAGTTTGGTGTTCCCCATATTTCTCTATGGCGCTCCGCCCTAAAGACCGTCGCAAAATAGACGCCTTTGAAATGTGGTGCTGGCGACAATTGTGGCGTATCCCTTGGACGGCCTTTCGGACCAACGTTTCTGACTTGGAGGTATTAAACATCAAGGAAATATTATCGTCAACTGCGCAATTGCGAATCCTCAACTACTTTGGACAAATTGTTAGAAATGAACGTTCCATGGAACGACTTGTTGTCCAGGGGCTTGTGGAAGGAAAGCGGTCGCGCAGTTGTTCGCCAACGAAATGGACAGACTCCATTAAAACTGCCACTCAAACATCAATAGTCCAAAACAGCTGAGACGCTGAAGACTGCAACAAATGGAGACGCATCGCAAAAGCTGCAGCATCTGTAGAAATGCATCATCGCCAGCCACGACCGCTCTGTCAAGAGCGGAGAAGATTGGTAGAGTTCCAGGGTAGAAGCTCAGAAGCTCGAGGACGCAGGCACTACAGCATTATCTAATTTAGCTCCCGCCAAATGAGAGTGTTCAGAAATATCGTATTCCGATTAGACGGTAATGTATGGGCCCCGTTATAACTATCACAGAGACATAACAACTTAGGTCTCAGGGGTGGCAACGCATCTGCATTTTGACCTCTGGTTTTTATGTAGATGTCTATATACTGCAGTCATCACTTAACATCAATGTGATCTGCATGCTTGTCTGCCACCTGCATCACATAAAAAACATATAATATGATATATATACATATTATAATCGTTGAACGTCACATCATTCTCTTCCTGTTATGGTGACGTTCCCAAAAGACTGACAGCATTGCCAGGTAGAATGGCCACGTCAATCCAGAATAAACCAGCTTTTTGAACACGTCAGAATTTATTCAGAATCAGCTGTATTTTCATTAATTAAGTAGCCTAGTGGTAGCGAGCCACTCTACTACACTGGAATCCTGCGTTCGTTTACCAGGTCGGTCGTCTATTAGAGATAAGGGTGTAAAATGCTTTATCTCCGGTTCTATTGGGATTTTCCCATTTTCTGAAAGTTTTGCAGTACCTCGGAGTTTGGTAATGTGCTTGGAGATGTCAATAGGCTCGCAACCTGTTACATGGGCCAAAACGTAACTGGCGAATCGTGGGTGCTTGCATGTATGCTTGAATGCATGCATCTACCTCTGCCTACCCCTTCGAGGATTACAGGCGTGAAGTTACATACATACATAATTGAAACATTGTATTTTTTTTGCGCTTCTAAACTACTTAACGTCGCTTTTAAAATAAAATTGCTACGACATGTTTCTTTAGAATTCAAAAGAATTAAATATGATTAATTATCATACTTATTCAGTACATTTATTTTCTACAAAGGTTGACGACGTTTATTAGAACTGCGGGTTTCTTTGGGACTTTCATACAAATAATTAATTTGGTTTGATTCAAAGAACTCATTCGAGGTTTTACTTACGCATATAATTGAATTTTTTTCACGAAAAGTGACGACTTTTCATATAAATAGGTATATATTTTTTATGTCATGAAGGTGGCAAACAACTATGAAGTTCGGATGAATGTTAGGTGATGACTGCAGCCTATAGACTTCTACTGAAAGCAGAGTTCAAAATACAGACGTGGTGCTACAACTATGATCTTAGTTGGTTCTATTCTATTCTTATTGATTTGTTCTGTTTGTCCGTCCGTCCATGCATTCATCTGTTAGTCGGGAAGCTTAAATTTTCATTTAACCGGAACATAAAAATATAATCGCTATCTTTCTATGTATCTATCTCTTCTCTTTAATAATATTTAGTAAATTCTCGTGTCACAATGTTAGTAACCATACTCCTCCGAAACGGCTGGAGCGTCTGAGAATTGTTTAACATCTATTTTTCATACCCCTAAGTGATAAGGATGATTCTCAACCAATATTATTTTTCCATTTCTTGGACATTTTTTATACCTCTAAGGCGACACGAAGTTCGTCACAACAGCTAGTAAAATATATAAAATATTTTGTCATTTGTGGTGAATATGCAATGATCACTAATAAGATTAGCCACAGCAGCAGCGGCAATTTTATCTTAGGACACTGCTGCCCATCCCGCTTTATTATATTAACTACTCTTCATTGGAATGGTACGGCCGCCATTGTTCGGGTGACCAATTACACTATTGGAGTAATTCTCCTCTACTTATACTCGGTGGAGTCGTACCTTTTGACGCCATCTCACCCTACAAATGCTTATTTTGCCTTAATATCTACCCACCCTACAAGCAAAGTTTCCATGACGTCACAATACGTATTTGAACATAAATTTCAAATCATCAAATCAGATCCAATCGAAACGATCCAATATTTATTCAAGATTCGAACGGCCCACTCATCGTATTTATATTCCAAATGTTAGATCAGTTTAACCTCTATTAATTAATTTAGATCGGCGACTTATCCCAAGTCCTTAGGGATAGGACGATTCACAAGACATCGTTCACCGCTCACTAATAATATAATAATAACAGCAACCCTTGAAACGTCCTAGCGATGAGTATGAGTCTCCCCTTTTTTAAGGGGAGGCCTGGAGCTATTTCCAACACGCTGCTCCAATGCGGGTTGGTGGATATACGGGTTAGTGGCCAATCCGCTGTCCGATGTTTTCAAACCACCTACAAGGCTACCGACGGCTTAACTTGCCCCCCGCAGCACGGAAACACGCATTTTAATTTGCCACTAGCACACATCACACCCATCACAGGTCACCCATCACACACGCGACCGATTGGTCTATACCAGTCGCAGGGCTATGCGCGCTTCACCGCCTACTATTGGAAGATGATTCTTCCGCTAGTGCGGTCAGTCAACTGAAAAATGACGGTCAAACCAACGCGGTGCGAATATATGAATAGGGACTAAACCCCTAATAACGCACTACACTGTTGTAGGCATATTTGGGGAACGCTTTTGTCCGACTGTGAACATCATTCAGCTGACGTGATGATTTTAAAGTGGGTTATGTATTTTTTTAATGTATTTGAAGTGGCAAACAAGTATGCAGTTCACATTGATGTTAAGTGTTGACTGCAGCCTATAGACACCTACACAAAGACCAAGGTTAAAATACAAATGCGTTACCACCCCTGAGGCTTAAGGTTTTATGCCTCTGTGCCGGAAATTACAGGGCCATACATTATCACCTGACCGGAACACGTTAGTGCTGAACACTATCAGTTAGCGGCAAGTGTATGTTTTTTTCGTCAATAAATACATTTTTATTTTTATTTATTTTAAGTATATTAGGTAATACGGTGGTGCGTGCTCGAGGTCATACACTAGAACTCTACCACCCGTAAGAACATTTTTGCAAATAACAATATGTCCCTAAACTATGTCAGTGCATGGGGACAGTTTTCCAATTTCTTACGCACGTTTTTTTCCATTAATGCATTGCATTGTTACCTGTTTCTATTTAGGACTAGCTGTCACGGCGGACCGGAGGGGAGTAGCCATAGCGTGTATTACCGATGTAAAACAGTCTGTCATTTTTTGCGGGGGGAAATGCGTGCGACACACACGCACACTACAAAAATCGTCTATTACTACGAAACTCACACCTTGACTTTAACAAAATACAGAAACAATTTCACGCACACATTTAAACATCCCACACATATAGGCCCATTTATAGGGCTTGTACTTTGACAGAGGGGAAAGCCTGCATATGGCTTCTCCCCTCCGGTGTTGCTCTACGGTGTCAAAGATTCGGCAGGTACAAAGTATTTGTATGGGAAAATAAAGTAATTTTTATACCTTTTTTCATATTTTTTTTTTCTCTCCCTAAAAACCTTCCATCGAACACAACAAAAAAGAAATCATACTAATCAGATCAGCAGTTCTCGAGTTTTGCGCTTAGCAACACATTTACCCATTCATTTGTATTTATATAGATTCTTTTCACTTTCCTGTGAATTTGCTTTGATGTTGTATAAAAAATATTGATGTAGAATAAATTTAATACAGAAACATAGTAGTCAAAGCTTCAACGACGCCTCTATAACCAGACCGACGCCACAACGGAAGTTGGTTCAATAAACTGGACTCTGATTTAGTAAGATACATTGAATGTTCTATATAATTATGTACAAATAAATCTTTGTACACTGATTTAAATAAAAAAGCAGAAAGCATTTGAACCACAACATAATAGACATCTATACAAATAAATAAATTTGGAGTGTCTGTTTGTAATATTAAAATAATAATATTTTTTTACTAAATGTATTTGTATGTATAATAGGTTGGGGAAAAAGTCTTTTCGCATTATAGTATGTATGAACTTGTAATAAAATCTCTTTGGCTGTAGTATTTGTATCTGGCTGGTTTTGGTATCATTGAAAGTTAAAATTTTAAAGAACATAATTCCAAATTCAAATTAGGCAAATGTGTGATTTTCATTTGTTTTTCGTACTGTCAAGATGAGTGAATCTAATGAAGAAATTCGATACATTTTAAAATTTTACTACAAAAAAGGTAAAAATGCAACGCAAGCCGCGAAAAAAAATTGCGATGTTTATGGACCTAGTGCAGTGCCTGTGAGAGTAGCACAAATTTGGTTTAAGCGTTTTCAATCCGGAAATTTTGATGTCAAAGATGCACCTCGCTCTGGTCGCTCTTTTACGGATAAAACGGATGCCATTTTTGAAAAAGTGGAGCAAGATCAACATATCAGTAGTTACGACGTAGCTGAAGAACTGAGAATTCATCGCAAAACAGTTTTGGCGCATTTGAAAAAAGCTGGGTACAAAAAAATGCTCGATATTTGGGTACCTCACGAGCTCACTGAAAGAAACCTAATGAACCGTGTACTCATTTGTGATTCTTTATTACGACGTAATGAAACCGAATCATTTTTGAAGAAGCTGATAACTGGTGATGAAAAGTGGATCACGTACGACAAGAACGTGCGAAAAAGGTCGTGGTCAAAGGCCGGTCAGGCTTCACAGACTGTGGCGAAACCCGGGTTAACTCGCAATAAGGTGATGTTGTGTGTGTGTGGTGGGATTGGAAGGGCATTATTCATTATGAGCTATTACCACCAGGCAGGACTATCGATTCTGAACTATACTGCGAACAACTGATGAGATTAAAGCAAGAAGTTGAGAGAAAGCGGCCGGAATTGATCAACAGAAGGGGTGTGGTGTTTCATCATGATAACGCTAGACCTCACACATCTATAGCCACTCAGCAAAAATTAAGAGAGTTTGGCTGGGAGGTGTTAATGCTTCCGCCGTATAGTCCTGACCTTGCACCTTCAGATTTCCACCTGTTTCGGTCTCTTCAGAATTCTTTATGCAATGTTAGGTTAACATCACGAGAGGACTGCCAAATCCACTTGTCGCGGTATTTTGATGAGAAGTCCCAAAATTTTTATAGCAATGGGATCATGTCCCTACCTACAAGATGGCAAAAGGTTATCGAACAAAATGGTACATACATACTTTAGTTAAACTTAAATAAACAATATAAAAAAATGTTTTGAATTAACTTAAAAAATGCGAAGAAACTTTTTCCCCAACCTAATACAATACACGGCACATATACCAAAACAACATTTTTTACAATTTTGTCTGTCTGTCTGTCTGTTTGGCGGGGTTAATCTTGGGAACGGCTTTATCGATTTTGACGGGACTTTCACTGGCAGGTAGCTGATGTAATAAGGAGTATCTTAGGCTACTTTTATACTATCTGCGCCTACGACTTTGTCCGGGTAGTCACTGAACAATCATACATTCTCACACGGACGCGGCACAGCTAGTATTATATATTTGTAGCAATTTACTATATTATGTCTCATAGAGCGCCAAGTTTACCAATAGTGGAGACAGAGAACCTTGGTACCGACGCCTTTTTTTATGTAAAAGTGGTGGAAGTGGCTAACAAGCATGCAGTTCACATTGATGTTAAGTGATGACTGCAGCCTATAGACACCCACACAAAGACCAGGGTCAAATTGCAGATGCGTTACCACTCCTGAGGCCTAAGGTGTTATGTCTCTGTGCCGGAAATTACAGGGCCGTATATTGCCACCTGACCGGAACACGATAGTGCTGAACACTATCTTTTAGCGGCATCTATATTAGGTAGGCAGAGGTAAATGCATGCATTCAAGCATACTTGCAAACACCCACGATTCGTCGGTCACGTTTTGGCCCATGTAACAGGTGGCGAACCTGTTGGCATCTCCGGGCACTTTACCATACTCCGAGGTACTGAGAAATGTCATGTATTTCCTTGTGAACTCTCTCATAAATGTAGACTTTTTAGTGCAGGCTTCTGATTATTTGTTATTTCGTAATTACACGCCTGTAATATCTGAAGGGATAGCCAGAGGTAAATGCATGCATTCAAGCATACATGCAAACACCCACAATTCGTCAGTCACGTTATGGTCCATGTAATAGATGGCGAGCCTTTTGACATCACCGGACACATTACCATACTCCGAGGTACTGGGAAACTTCAAGAAAATGGAAAATGTCTAATACATAGAACCAGAGACAAAGGATTTCACACCGTTTTATCTGATACCCCGATCCGGGAATCGAACCCGGAACCCCAGCGTAGTAGTAGCCTGTTACCATTAAGCTACCAAGGCAGTTTAGTTGAATTTGTTATAACAATGACAAAATGAATCAGTTCATGCAGTTCACACATAAATTTTACCTAAAATCAACTATATAACCAAAATTAAGTCTAGAAACATGGTATTTCATAAGAAACATTTGCTATTTTTCGAAAGAAAATACCCATTTCACAAAGACTCGGGGCGGTGTTAGTAACTTTTTTATTTGAATTCCAATTTCAAAAGACTCCGATATCTTTGTGGCAAAAAATAGGCATCAGGCAACTCTCTAGGGAGCTGGGGCTATTAAAATGAAGGTGAGAGAGATAGAAGTTGCTAATTTGTATAGCTATAGACAGAGATGGATGTAGTCAATTCATTGTGGTTTGCCCTGTTTTCCCGATTACTAAGGTATTTGTTTTGTTTTTGAGTGATAAATTAATTCCACTGGCTTCTAGGTTTCATTAGCTTTTCCAGGTACGTAGTATAATTCTGAAGCATCAACGGTTTGTAAAGGTATTGTAGAGGGCTGCTTTAATCTAGAATTTCTATTGTTTCTTACTTAATGTTATAAATTATAAAGTTTGTGATGAGATGTTTGTTGATTTTCGTTCAATTTTCGATCTTCGTCTCGACTAATGACAAAAAATGTCATGACAAAATAGCTTAAGCAACACAAAGCTTATAAAATAACTAAGCGGTGCCCGCGATTTCGTCGCGTGCGCGTGATTTTTTTTGTTTTTTTTATTTTATGTCAAAGAATTGTTAGACAAGCAGACAGGCCATCTGATGGAAAGTAGTCACCGTCGCCTATGAACATTTGCAACACCAGGGGAGTCGCCAACGCGCTGCCAGCCCTGAAGGACTCTTTTGACGCCATTCTTGAAGAACCGCATATTGTAGCATATTTATGATTGTTCAGTATTTACCTAGACGAAGTCGTGGGCGCAGCTAGTATAAAAGTAGACTAAGTTACTCCTTACTACATAAGCTATCTGGAAGTGAAAGTCCCGTCAGAATCGGTCTAGCCGTTCCCGAGATTAGCGGAAACAAACAGACAGACAGACAGATACACAGACAGACAGACAGACAAAAATTGTAAAAAATGTTGATTTGGTACATACATTTGCATTTAGTTAAATGCAGATTTTTCTTATATTACAAACAGACACTCCAATTTTATTTATTTGTAATGAGATATTCTACTGATATGCACAATTAGGTATATTATTATATTTTTTGAATATCAATCTGTGTACTTTGTAAACAGACATGTATCAATATTATTTGCCCATTAGTATTATTATTTACCACCAGATTACAGAGGCAGATTTAAATTTGACCTTTCAGGTTCAACAAACTAAAAGGACCTATGTCTGAAAGCCGTTAGATATGTATAATGCCAGTCTAATGAGATATCGAAACTGAACTCTTTCAAGATCTCAACCACAAAGAGAACATATTGCAATTTCTTAATATTCCAAATTAAATTTCAAGTACATATTGTGGTACGTATATCGCAATTATTTACCAAATCATTCCGTCCATTAAAATATCAAAGCCATGCAATTTGTAATAAGTAACAGGCAGCTCTATAGATTCACTTGTAGACAGGATGGTATAAAAGATTTGAGTTCGTTATAATATTTGAGAGAGGTTGGTAGTTATCTCTAAGGTGTTGATATGTAGATAGCGGATTTTGAAGATGTTGAAATTTGTTAATTTTAATAACTCATTCATAAAAACCTTCGACTTCAATTTCTTTCACATTCATCCCAATTCTATGCGAAATCTTTTTCTGTAGAAGCTGTCCACTTGTGGAACAATTTACCTATCACAATTCGTCATGCTCAATCAATTTTTTCCTTTAAAAATAAAGTCAGACATTACTCTTATCTCTCTAACTCCTCACTTGCTATTTTTTTTTTTTAATGTTATGGAAGTGGCAAACAAGCATGCAGTTCACATTGATGTTAAGTGATGACTGCAGCCTATAGACATCACACAGAGACCAAGATCAAAATGCAGATGCGTTACCACTCCTGAGGCCTAAGGTGTTGTGCCTCTGTGCCGGAAATTACAGGGCTATCCGCTTTTCTTAATTTCCCTGAACCCCAACTTTTTTCTTGTTTATACTTCTGTCAAATAGTCCTTACCACTTTGGTTAAGTTAGTAACATTTATAAATATTTGTGTGATTAGTACACCCTACCGGCGTTTAATTTTCTTTTTTTATTATTCTTTGCGATAAGGCCGCCTTTTGTACTAATTGCTATTTTGTATAATATCTGATGTAATTTTTTTTTACAATAAAGTGTATTCATTCATTCATTCAACTCATTAACTGATCTTTAGTTTATACATATAGAGTCTTGAAATTGATAGACCGGTAAGCCACTCAGGCTTAAAGGAAGTTTACTTACATTCTAAAACAGTATTAATAACTCATTAATTCATCAGATCTTAAGTTTATATAGAATGTGTGTAATTTAAATTAATAGATTAGTAAGCCAAGCCACTCAGGCTTAAAGGCAGTTTTAACTTACATTCTAAAATATAGCTTTTTTCTAGTCCCTTTATTATTTTCGTTAGAACAGTTTTACGGCCTGTACACGACTTCGGTTTTAGTGGCGAGTAGCGCGGAGCCAGCGGGCACGGCGGTTTCGTTGACGTTTTGACGTTTCGAGGTGTACTTATGTCAAAACATTTTCATACTTTTGCTTTCACCGCTCACCGCCCCGCGTTTCTCCGCCGCTCACAGCGTCAATATCGTGATTTTTTTATGTACTTGAAGTGGCAAGCTAGCATGCAGTTTACATTGATGTTAAGTGATGCCTGCAGCCTTTAGAAACTTACACAGAGACCAAGGTCAATATGCAGATGCGTTACCACTCCTGAAGCCTAAAGTGTTATGCCTCTGTGCCGGAAATTACAGGGCCGTACATTAGCACCTGACCGGAACACGATAGTGCTGAACACTACCATTTAGCGGCAAGTATATTAGGTAATGCGGTGGTGCCTACGCCCGCGAGCTCCGTCACTGGAGCTCTACCACCAGTAAAATTAAGGTAAGAATGCGGTATTACACTAGTATTAAAATTATTTGTATGATCGTGTTTTTACACAAAATAAATGTCGTTTAACGCGAACATTAATCGATGATTAAAATGCAAATGCATTGACACTCCTTAGGCTTAGGTCATATTCACCTTGTAATTTGTTATCATATAATCATACAACGTAATAACGTACGTAACGTAAGTTCACGCCTGTAATCCCCGAAGACCCTTTCGGGTCAGAGGCAGAGGTAAATGCTTGAATGCAAACACCCATGACTCGCCGGTTACGTTTTTGGCCCATGTAACAGGTGGCGAACCTGTTGCCATCTCCGGGCACATTACCAAACTCCGAGGTACTGGGAAAAAATCCAATAGAACCCTCTGGTTTTTTAAAATTAAAAAGTATCTCTGATAGTCCCCGACCCGGGTATCGAACCCAGCGTAGTAGTAGTGGCCTGCTACCAGTACGCTACTGAGGCAGTTAAACAACGTAATAAAATAAAATAAAAAAATCCTTGATACTCACTTGATAATGAAAGAATAGTTCAATCTAATATTGTGTGAACTGTCTTTATATCGATTCAACATACGCTTGACCGGGAGTCGTAATTTAAATAAAATATAGCCCATCATTATCTTTCCTGTGTTCACCAATAATCTCAATAGGAACATCTTGCATTTTGTTTATCTTTCAACAAAAGCAAAACCCGCCCGCCATGTCTCCGGACCTTTAACAAATCCACAACCATTCTGTTTCTGATACGATCCGGTCCACATCCGTTCACCTGTCCGCCATTTTATTTTTATTTATCTTGCTTACGTTACTTGACATACGTATAATAAAATATATCTATGTGAGTGTCTATCTATGTGGAAGCACACTGGTTTTGACCAGGATTCAAGATTTTCAATCTGTTGTATAGAACACGACAAAACTTACTGTATATCTGTTTGTCGAAGGTTCTTTGTAATTGGTAATATTTTTTTACAAATACGTAGGTATATAAATATATTTTTTTTATTTCCATCGAACTTTGTTTTGATAATCTAATTTGATTTTTATGAATTTCTTGTTTTTATTTCTACTTGTTCAATTCAATGCAAAGAATAGTTCTCTCAATTTTTGAATGTTTTTTCGAAATACTATGTTAACCGGATTCATTAGTTATACACACAATAATCAATAGAAGTGGAGAAATCACTATACATAATTTGCCTTACTTGCCTCTTTGACATTAAAAATGAAACAGATGTTTCGGCACTAAGGCAGTGTGAAATGCCTTAAGAATAAGAGAAGAAAACTGTATAAAACCATCTAGCTAATCTATAGCGACCCGTTCACTGTCGGCACCATGTCAAGTCAACAACATTACGTTTAATACCTATAAAACCGAATAGTTTTATTCGCGCTATTTGTATGTATATCTTTATTACATCTTGACCTTTATCACCGGGTAATCAGAGGTCGGCCTCCCTTGGGCACATGGCCGATGGCCGTATAATCCCTATTTTGATTGCGGTCATCCCAGCATAACCTGATGTTTATGTTTGTAGACATGACTGTCATAAATTAACAAATGTTAAATCTATTTTGGAATCATTTTATAGTTTTGTAACGGTTCTGAATTTATGTGGTTTTTTATCTCTGTCTTTAGGTATTGACATACTCACACATTCATTTTTGTAACTCATATGATAGTGACTCTGTACAAGAATTATGTTTTAATTTCAATTATTTAACATCACTATGGGTGAGATTCACAAACCGCAGTACGGCTAGTTGGTAATCATTGCATTATAATACTATCTGCAAAGATATCTTTGACTATCTGTATCATTAAGTGGGCTTTATAGGTTAAGATCCCACTGCAGAATCTATTCGTTCATCCAGATATGCTGCAAACCTAATTTTTACGCATATTTATAATCTAGAGAGCAAATCTCTCTGAGCAGATCTCGAGAACAAATATCCACTAGGCTATCTATGCAAAATAATTCCGCAAAATGTTTGATTTTTTTTTAATTAAATTACGTCTATTTCACGGCAATATGTATGTATAATAACTAAAAAATCACGGCTGCCGTGTCGCACTTGGTCGCCCCTACATATATTTGATCCGCCCCAATAACTTTTTACGTCCATAACGTACATGTACTATTTATATATCAAATGAAAGCAATTTTTTTTCTCATTATTATGATATATGAGAGCCAAATTAAATCGGTGGAATATAAGAGTTGCTGGCTGATAAAAATAAAATAATTAAATTAAAAATATTTGCGAGCAAATTTTGATTGGCAACCTATTGGATATTTATTCTCTAGATTATAAATATGTGTAAATATTGCAGCATATCTGGATGAACGAAATGATTCTGCAGTGGGATCTTAACCTATTACTTTGAGCAAAGTACACTTAAAACTGTCAAAACCCATACTGTACAGTTCTAAGCATACTTTGTTCAAAGTAAAGTCGTAGTGCGGTCTGTGAACCTCACCCTTTGAGTGCCGCTATTGGTTCTAACAAAACTCAAGTGACAATGGGCAGGGCACATAGCTAGAAGAACAGACGCTCGCTGGGGAATAAGAGTTATCGAGTGGAGATCGCGTATCGAAAGACAAAGCGTAGGTAAGCCTTCCACGAGGTTGACCGGCGACCTGATGAAGGTCACTGGATAAAATATACCCTTATCTCCACCAACCCGCATTGGAGCAGAGTGATGGAGTAAGCTCCAGGCCTCCCCTCAAAAAGGGGAGAGGCTCGTGCCCAGCAGTGGGACGTATAATGGGTAGCCATTATTATTATATTATGATTCCATTTTGTGTAGTGTTATTCTTTTTAATGAATTAAGTCGTAGCCTTAGTCCAGTAACTTTTAACGGTATCTGGTGGATGTTTTAAATGATAAGTAAAACCTGATTGGCCCGAATTATTGCAAATCTAACTTGCATTATCAATTGAGCTATAAAAACTATAAAACAGCGTTTTAAATCGTTTTTGATAATATATTAAGGATGTATTATTATCTGGTGATATAAAAAGTAGTTCAATTCCCATGGTAATTTATTTTAAGCTGCAGAGTAATTTTTGTTTAATTTATGAAACTAATACACTATCTAAATACTTTAGTCTTAACAAGTTTTTTTTTTTTTTCAAAAAGTCAAAAATACTTTTTTTAATAAAACAAGTGTTCATATAATTGGGTGTGGGAACTTTTTAAGTTGTAGTAACTTGTGTTAGAAGAATCCCCTCTCAGCTGCGGTGTTTCATAGTATTAAACAGGTAATAAATTTTTAAAAATAAATTACGAAAAAAACGAATGTGTTTTTTTGTCATGAAAAGATTTAAATGAAAAAAAAAACCGGTCAAGTGCTAGTCAGACTCGCGTCCTGGGGAGTCCAATTCAAGAGGCTCCGTATAACTTTCTTCAACCTTGTATTGATAGTCATGGTTGTCTTCCTAGGTTTTCCTGTAAATTGAAAGTAGTGTTTAGTAAAGTAGTTTTTTTTTTCAACTTTTTAGAACTATTACGAAGATTGATTGTGACGAATGGCAGTATTTTTAGTTTTTTAGTGGCCATAAAATTAAAATTGTTTTTTTTTTATTGTTTTTTTCATTATTGTTTTTTTTTTGTTTCATCATTCATTCATATTATTTTATTCCATCCAGTAACTCCGGGAGCAAGACTCTAGTTTGTAAACTCAAGTGGCCAGCGTCCCTGAATACATGTTCGCGGATGTTGTCACGATTAGCAATTATAATGGCTGCACGTTCATTTTTATTTCGTTTTTCACAAGCAGATGCATCCTTTGAAATTATCATTTATTTGGAATCTCTGAGATTGTTGACGGTTTGCAAGTCAACTTTTTCTTTTAGAGTCCTGTCTAGATTACTTTATTGATGAAATACCTTGGATAGAAGACTTATGGTTACTTTTTAGGTTAAGATTAATACAGGTTTTAAATCATATTTATTTATTTCTTTTGGGATGTGTACATAATGCATATATATATATATATATATATATATTCATATGTCGTCGATAACTCTAAAGTATTAGATTGTTTGTTATTTAAAACAAAAGTATTTGTCGTGACTAAAAAAAAAGTTGCGTCAGTTGATGCGGCGGTATCCCTTCTTCCCTACTAATATTATAAATACGAAAGTAACTCTGTCTGTCTGTCTGTTACCTACTTTTTAAATGATATCCAGGTGGGCGAAGTCGCGGGCAACAGCTAGTTAAAACATATTTTTAAATTGTAGATATATTTGTTTCGGAATTTCTCAGACTATTGACGGTTTGTAAATCTAGAATTTTTCCTTTTGCAGTCCTGTCCTGATTACCTTATTAATAAAATATCGTAAACGGGTGGTATTTATTACATTTTTGAATAAGATTAATGGCCAGGATTTAAATGATCATAATATTGTGATTTCCTACTAAGTATGTTAACAAATAATTAATACACTGTCTTATTAATGCACTACATCAGATTTAATTTCAATTGTGTACAAAAGTGTATTGGAGAACGAAAAACAACAGACGATACATAGCCATGTGGCGTTTTTAAAATATATCTTCAAATAATGTCCTTTGTTTCGATTGGAAACTGAAGAGTTGATTCCAATAATCATAAAAAATAACGTCCAATTTATGTAAGCGCATAACTCTAGGACGGTTGGTCGCATCCAATTGTTTTTTTGTTACGTATATTTTGTTCTTGTCAGGACAGTCTTTGTATAAGAAAATTTAGCGCTTCACCGAAAGAAGCAGTAGCTTGTTATGAGTTTTAGTTCTACGGGTTTTTTTGCAGGCTTTCAGATTATGTTTAATTACAATTTCCGGCACAGAGGCATAATACCTTAGAAATCACAACAACAATTTTACTGGTGGTAGAGCTCCAGTGACGGAGCTCGCGGGCGTAGGCACCACCGCATTACCTAATTTACTTGCCACTAAATGCTAGTGCTAGTGTTCACCACTATCGTGTTCCGGTCAGGTGGTAGTGTACGGCCCTGTAATTTCCGGCACAGAGGCATAACACCTTAGGCCTGAGGAGTGCTAATGCATCTACATTTTGACCTTGGTCTTCATAGGCTGCAGTCATCACTTAACATCAATGTGAACTGCATGCTAGTTTGCCACTTCCATTACATAAAAAAAGAATCAGGAGTGTCAGCGCATCATTTTGGGATAGAATATAGAACAGATTACGTTTCGTACTTACTGAAGAGCAATATATTTCAATATAACAGCTATTTTAATTTATTTCATTAACAGTTCTTTAAAAAAATCAGCAAGTAACCTTTAGTATTTTCGACTCACATTTGGCACCTTACATCATTATTTTTTTTTACGGACAAAAACAAGCCGTACTTACATCAAATGTAGACAGGTTTATTCGATAAAACGAATAAATCAGCCGATTTAAATGGAATCATTAATATCACTCGTTTTTAAGTTAAATTTAACGTGTTTTGAAATGAAGAGGCGGAAAAAAATGTTTTGCCTTCAAATTGATTAAAAATAACAAGATTTTAGTAGTTTTGATGATTAATTAATGATTATGTGTGCAAAGACATGCTCAATATGGCGTATCTTATTAATGATTCTAATTAATTGATTACTTGGTTGCCTAATATTGTTTAGTAACGAAGTAATCGATTAGTTGGTGTTTTGTATTTGATGATTAAATTGTAAGTGGAAGACGTATACCATATTTTGGTTGAATGTGTTCGAGGTGAGGCTCATCGCAGGGCTTCATTAGAAATAGGACATTGCAACAGTGTCCTGGCAGATCCTACTACGGATGACGCCAGAATACTGTTGCAACTATATCAATTGTCAATGAGCTAATGTTGTTTAATTATTTTTTTTAAATGAAGAATGTAATTCATGTGAACGTATAGAGCGTCATGGTCTTTGACCAAGCTCTTTAAATGGAGAATAAATAAAATAAAAAAAAATAGTAAGTGACGTATGTTGTAAATGTCAGAATACTCCTCTTTTGTTTGTCTTGTAACTGATTAATTAAATAGCTTAAGCTTAAATGCCTGAATAGCCTAGTGGTAGAAGACCACTTTTTACTGGTAGTAGAGCTCCAGTGACGGAGCTCGCGGGCGTAGGCACCACCGCATTAAATAAAATACTTGCCGCTAAATGGTAGTGTTCAGCTCTATCGTGTTCCGGTCAGGTGGTTATATACGGCTCTCTAGTTACCGGCACAGAGGCATAACACCTTAAGTCTCAGGAGTGATAATGCATCTGCATTTTCACCTTAGTCTTTATGTGGGTGTTTATAGGCTGCAGTCATCACTTAACATCAATGTGAACTGCATGCTGGTGTGCCACTTCCATTACATAAAATAAAAATCTACTACTACGCTGGAGTCCTGCGTTTGATTTCCATGTCGGGGGATATCATAGATAACGGTGTAAAATCATTTATATCTGGTTCTATTGGGAATTTCCCATTTTCCAATTTAAGTTAAACCACCGGTTCCGCTTTCTATCGATAGGTAGCAGTCGTTAAACCTTTGCGGAGGCCTTACGGGTGGTTTGAAAACATACGACAATGGGTTGGCCACTAACCCTTATCTCAACCAACCCGCATTGGAGTAGAGTGGTAAGCTCTAGACCTCCTCCTAAGAAGGGGAGAGATTCGTGTCCAGCAGTGAGACGTATCAAGGGTTGCCATTAATAACAGTTACTACCCCCCCCTATATACAAAGGGCGTGATATAAAGTTTTGCTACCTACATTTTTCTTTTCCTCGTACACCCAAGGGACGGCGTGGTTTTTTGTGATTGATGCAAGTGTTAAATTACCTGAAATAAAAAAATATGTATTTAAGTTTTTTTGTAGATTAATATAACATATTCAATGGAAAATGGAAAGACATAATTACAACTGATTTTCACAACACATCGATGTTGTAAAAATCAGCTTGGTAATAAATTTAATGGAATATTAAGTAAGACAACTTTTGTTTAATTGCCGTCTGGTCGTAGCAGGCCACTACTACTACGCTGAGGTCCTGGGTTCGATTCCCTTCGCAGTTTGGTAATTTCCAGGGGCTTTAACATAAATTTAGCATGGATGACATAACTAGATACTAGTGACTCCTGACTTTGATCCTTAAAATACCAATATTTTATAGTAAAATAACACAAGAATCGAATCCAAGACCTTGAACTAAACCGCTTGAAACTATACACTACTGACATCAGTCACAGTTCACAGAGGCAGTTGTAAATATTTTAATAAAAAAACTTCAATAAAATAATATGGGTCACTTGTTATATACAAAGAAGGAATACTATCAACATAATGAAGTTCGTACTAACAGTTGGGCCGTGAAGAGACAGATTAGCGATTTAGGTTGTGTATTATAATCTAATTAAAAAGACAATTACAGAGGGAACTTCGAATAAAATTGTTATGGGTTTTCTTTAAGATGTAAACTACAAAAAATACTCTTTGTTCAAAATCAGAATCAGAAACTCATTTATTCATTTAGATTGACAGGCACCTCTTATGACACGTCAAAAACAAACAAAATAAATTAAAGTGAATATCAATTGATATACATTTCAAACAAGATAAAAAATATCAACACAAATCATCAAGATTCAATTGGAGCGCATAAAATAAATTAATACAGGTACACAACTACCTATGATTTCTCATCTTCAAAAATGTAAAATATATGTATTATAAATATATTTGATAAGTATATGCACTCTGGTTGCTTACACGTGTAATATAGCTCAAATGTAGTTTTATGTCGCAAGCTAAAAAAATCGTCAAAGAATTAAACGCTTACGTTCATGGCCTAGCAACTTTAGCTTAGCCTTTACAACTACCCATTCGTTTCGGGCCGTGAAGCAAATTGCAGCGCAATTTTATGACCTCACTATCTCGTTTGTGATAATAAAGGCTGGATTTTCTGCTTAAATGTAACGCATCTTGGGTAATGACTCTCGTATATATTAGTAACTAGCGGCCCGCACCGGCTTCGCGCAGTTGCTATGTTACCTACCCTCTCCTATTCTTCTTAGCGTGATGTTACATTCTTTCCTCGATAAATGGGCTATCTAAAACTGAAATAATTTCAAATCAGAGTAGTAGTTCCTGAGATTAGCGCATTTAAACAAACAAACTCTTCAGCTTTATAATATTAGTATAGATAGTACCTGGGATTTTTTTCAGTGTAAGAATATGATTACCTACTTACCCAGTCGAACGAAATTATAATGAACTGAAAATAATGGGGTACCGTACCCTATTTGTTTTTACGTAATGGAAGTGGCAAACAAGCATAAAGTTTACATTGATGATAAGTGATGACTGCAGCCTATAGACACCTACACAAAGACCAATGTCAAAATGCAGATGCGTTACCACTCCTGAGGCATAAGGTGTTATGCCTCTGTGCCGGAAATTACAGGACCGTACATTAGCACCTGAGCGAAACACGACAGTGCTGAACACTACCATTTAGCGGCAAGTATATTAGGTAATGCGGTGGTGCCCACCCCCGCGAGCTCCGTCACTGGAGCCCTACTACCAGTAACACTTATAGCCTAAAATCTCGTAAAATAGGAAAAAGGGTTGTTGTTTTTGTTTATTTATTACAAAAACCGACGTTAAGTACCTTCACCGGATTGCGATTTACTCCCAATCATTGCATGACAATTTGAGATGAAATTTCACTCATGTACGGTCCTGTAATTGCCAGCACAGAGGCATGAGAGCTTGGACTCTAGGTGTGGCAACGGATCTAAACTGAAATCTGTATGTTTGTTTGTTTGTTATGAAAAAAGTGCGGGAATGATACATTTTAAAAATAAATATAAAAAGAATACCTAAATCAAAATTGTAATGGACAGCCAACCTTCTATTGTAGAAATGATATGTCTGGACTTTTTCGTGTTAGCACTAAAAAATCCACAAAAATCATTTCTGCAAATTATGAACCTCGCGCGAAAACCAGCAAAAACATTGAACGAGTAGCCAACCTTCAAGTTCAACTTTTTTAGCCTTCAAGCCCATTTAATTGAATAATGGAAAAAATAGCTTAGCAATTTTGCTATCGCTGATATTGGCGAATATTTATCTACCTTAAAAAGAATGAGTCATTCATGGTTCTAACCGTGACTAAAACAGCACTAAAAAGAATTAAAAGCTTCAAATTCATGGCTCAGCAACTTTTTCAACCTTCACAGCTACCCATTTGTTTCGGCTCGTGAAACAAATTGCAGTACAACTTTATGATCCCACTATCTTGTTTGTGATAGCCAAGAAAGGATTTGCTTCTTACATGGAAGACGCTTTTTTAATGTACAGTGTTTTTTTATGTAATGGAAGTGGCAAACAAGCATGCAGTTGACATCGATGTTAAGTGATGACTGCAGCCTATAGCCATGCAGATGCGTTACCACTCCTGAGGCCTAAGGTGTTATGCCTCTGTGCTGGAAATTACGGGGTCGTACATTACCACCCGACCGGAACACGACAGTGCTGAACACTGAAGTATATTGCGTAATTGTCATATCTTTATTTTGAAAATGCGAGTGAAATTAGAAATTAATTAATTAGTCGAAAAATATAACACAAAAAGTAAGAAAAAAATCTGCGACATCATGATCATTTATTTATTTATTCTTTTATGCACAAAAGTTATACATAAGGTGGACTTAACGCCACTAAGCATTTTCTACCTGTCAACCTTTGGGTAGTTAAGATAACAACGAAAGTTTGGGCAGCATGGGTACTAATATTTAAAAATAGGAAAAGAAAGAAGAAGAAGAAGAAGAAGAAAAATATTTATTTTCATGGCACACACACAACAACCAATAATAATAAAGTTAAAAACAAGTAAAACAATGGTTACATATTTGGTTGTGGGAAGCCAAGAAAAACGGCACCCACCTCAGCTGATTGCTGCAGAGTGACTGCAGCGCTGATATTCTGGTGGGTCCTAGTGGCATCACGAACTTCAAGCTGCCAGGCAATGCCTGAACCTCTTAAACAAATAGCCAGAAAGAAATAGACTTCTTATATATTATTCATATTTAAGTAAACTACCATCAATACATATATATATTACACTACGATAATAAAATAATAAACATATGTACCTATAATAAAATAAGTTAAAAATACCTATATACCTATAAAGCTTAGAAATAAAATTACGTAAATAGCCGCAATAGTGGAAATTGAAAAGAATACATAAATACTCAAACCAACAGATAAATAAAATAAAATATTAAAATATTTATAAAAACAATAAAAAAAAAAAAAAAAAATAATAATAATAATAAAGGAAAAAATAATAATAAAAAGAGGCATAAACGGAATGCAGCTACCACCACCGTCCGCCATTTTGTTTACTGTCACTGTCGTGAGTGACGTCAAGTGACGTGTCAAGTGTCATAATATGGTGAGAAAAGAAATTATGTACCTACATACCTGAAAAATTAAATAAATGTTCCACGTGGCACGCAACGTGGTTGGTAAACTTGATAACTATAGCGTCGTACCAGGGAATCCATTTATATCAAGTATATTTGTGAGTCCCGTGAAATTAAATTGATCGGATAAATGGAAGTGCCGGCTACACAACGCCCACGTGAGGTGTCTTTACGAGAGTGAGTAACTGCATTACATTACTTCGGACTTCTGTTCATTTAACAATATATTTTTGAATCTGAGTTTAAATGTGTTTTGTGTTTTCAGAGCTCGCAAAGGGGGCGGAAGATCATTCCAGCAACGGGTGGCGGCAAACTTGAAGCTACCCCGGAAAGCTGCTGTTCTATGTTTCGGCATGATCAGAGGTTTGGTTGTGGCTCTGAGACATTGTCGGTCGCGATCCCGTGCCCAAGATAGTTTCTTAAAGAGATAATCGGGTCTACCAGTTTGCACAATGCCGAAGAGTAAAGTGGCTAAATGTAATTTCCTACGATTGTCCATTTTCAAAAGATTACCTTTGTTAAGGAAAGGAGTTATATGCGTTTTAGGTGGTATGTTGTAGCAGAATCGAGCGCATGCATTTTGCACCCGTTGTATTAACCTCTTGGTTCTGCCAAGTATACACATACCATATACAGTATCAGCATAGTTCAGCTTGGATAGAATGAGGGATTCACATAGCATTATACGCAATTCAACTGACAGGAAAGGACGAATTCTATATAGCAATTTAAGGCGATAAAAGCAGTTTCTCACAGCCTGAAGAATGTGAGTCTCAAAGTGCAGTTGCCCATCCATAACCACACCAAGGTTGCGAGCTTCGTCAACCCTTTCAACAGGGCAACCATTAATGGTGATTAAGGGATTAAAAGAGCATATTTTTTGTATTAAATCCCTCGAGCCTAATATTAGGTGTTTAGATTTGCTGGGATTCAGTGAGAGACAATTTCTTTTTGCCCAATCTGCAATCCTATCCAAGTCCTCATTAATTTTAATTACAGCTTCTTGGCAGTTTTGTGGATCAAAAGAGTAGTATATTTGCAGATCATCCGCATAAAGATGATACTTGGTGTGGGTTATGTGATTAGTGATATCAGCACTATAAAGTATAAAAAGCAGAGGTCCCAGAATAGATCCCTGTGGGACGCCTCTGGAAACCTGACGTGAGGAAGACCTAGTTTTATTGCCAGCATTATCACTAATCACTTGAACTCTTTGAGATCTGTTTGATAAGTAACTATGGAACCATTTTACAGTTGCAGAGTCGAAAGTAAATACATTCTTAAAAACAAAATAAAAGAATGTAAATAAACATAGTATAACAAATATATACGTAAATACCTACATATGAACATGTATACATCTAAATATTATACTTAAATAAACATATGGCTAAATATATGAGAAATATATAAAATTATAATATAATTTTGCAAGTCTGACATTTATTGAGATATTCATAATATTATCACAGTGGTCAAAGATAAACTAATAACTGCCTCGGTAGCCTAGTGGTAGCAGGCCACTACTACTACGCTGAGGTCCTGGGTTCGATTCCCGGGTAGGGGGTTATCAGAGAGAATGGTGAAAAAGCCTTTATCTCTGGTTCTATTGGGATTTTTCCATTTTCTGGAAATTTCCCAGTACCTCAAAGTTTGGTAATGTGCCCGGAGATGTCAACAGGCTCGCCACCTGTTACATGGGCCAAAAAACGTAACCGGCGAATCGTGGGTGTTTGCATGTATGCTTGAATGCATGCATTTACCTCTGCCTACCCCTTCGGGGATTACAGGCGTGAAGTTACGTTAAGTTACGTATAAATATTGCTCTAAATCTTCTCTCAATATCCACACAAATACAATATGTCTCCGAAGATTTCGGGAAAAATTGGGTACCTACTAACTAACCCAAAACCAAATCCTTTGTTAATGCTTACAAAAGACTAAATTCAACACCTTCTACTATCTTTGTCAGAGAAATTAACATGTGCATGTTGATTTCAAAGGTAAATACCCAACACAATATTTACACAAGACTACTCGACTTTTGCATTTGCAAATAAAAGAAACAGATAATTTCTGGATTTAAATAAACAGACCTATGTTGGTAAATTAAGATATATATTTCTTAGGATTTTACTGGCGAAGCGCGCAGGGCCCCGCGGCTGGTGTAGATCATAGGCGATCTTCTCGGCTGTGCAGTACGGGCGCGGTCGGGTGTGTGATGGGTGACCGCTAGTGGTAAATTAAAATGCGCGTTTCCGTGCTTCGGAGGGCACGTTAAGCCATCGGTCCCGGTTGATATCGATAGATAGCAATTGTTTAACTTGTCTGAGTCCTTATGGGCGGTTTGAAAACATCCGACACCTGGTTGGCCACTAACCCGTATCTCCAACAACCCGCATTGGAGCAGCGTGGTGGAGTAAGCTCCAGGCCAAAAAGGGGAGAAACTCGTGGCCAGCAGTGGGACGTATAATGGGTTGCCATTATTATTATAGTACTGGAGTTTGTGGGTGCAGGCACCACCGCATTACTTAATCTATCTGTCGGTGGCTAACCTAACTAATGGTAGTGTTCAGCACTGTCGTGTTTCAAATTTGTTAAAAAACAATGTTTCATTCGGTAAACAGATGAGTGAAGGATGACCTAGGTTCGGATCTTGGATCATATCGCAAAACGTACCTATCTATACTTCTTACTGTGCTTGTAATAAAATAAAATCAAAGCTGGACCAAATAAATATCAATAGCATTTACATTCCATGTGCCGTTTAGATGTTGCCCATGAACTGAAACCATCACTTACCATCAATTCACTCCGTTCAATATATCAATCCCATTAAAAACAAACACAGGATCGGCCATTGACCGATCATCGATCCCTGAAACCTGCATACCCAAAAATATCCCGTCCAAAAACCCGTTGGCAACTGAGTCATTCATTGAAATTAAAATATCCTTACATTTATACAGAAAACATGTTCGCGAGACGAGTAAAAAAACTGGAAGTCTTCCAAGGAAAAAAGTGGACATGACGAGTTGGAACTAAGTACGTTACGCGTGGCTCGAGTGTTGTTAACAACGGTTCAAGTGCCTCCTCTGAAATATCCAACATTCATCCATATCAGATAACCATAAAGTACATTTTCGAGCATCAACAATTTTCGTTCGCGTGGCTGCTTGCAATCCTCATCTTCTTGTAGAAGGTGCTAAGTTTCCACGTAGTACCAAGCATATTTAGCCACTAAGCCGTCGGCTTAAATAACAATTTTGTCTAAAAATGTTTCAGCGTAGGAAATGCAGCAACTTGTTATGCAGGGTGCGTTAAACTTGACGTAGGTTGCATTAAAATTCGCTGCAAATGTTTCTCAGATAGTAATTTGTAAGTAAATCGACGGGGAGACGTATAGCTGTCATTTAAGGATATTTTGTCAGAGTCGTTTAAAGTTTATGAACGTGTAGTTGCGTGTGAATGGATGTTTTTATAAACTGATCGACATAAATATTTATTTGGTTGGCAATATTTACTGTAGCAAATAATTCTCCCTGATGATACAGTATATTTGAGACATGTCATGAGCAATAACTAAAACAATGTTAACTGGATTTCTTACTGTAAAGTATGGAAATGCTTACAAGATTTGCTCGGAAAAACTAATATAGATTCATGATCAAATACGTTAATAGAGAGAAAATAGTCTCCCGTGATCAAGTAAAAGAAAAAAATGCAATAGAAGTGAAATTATCTATAGAATCTCTTGGAGATTTCGTAAAAACGAATATATGAGTAAATAGTTTTGGTGGTCTAAATCCCAATAACCTGACTGTCTGAATGATGTCCGTGAAAATTTCTATTTCTATATGAACAGTTGACTTACCGTTACCTGTAGCAATCACGATTCACGAAATATTCTTACTACCTAGTAGTAAAGTAAAAGCAAGAAGTCTATTAGTAATTAAATGTTTCTGCAATTACAAAACATCATCGACAATTATGATTGTACTCCCTTCCATGGGCACTACAAGAGCAAGAAATGCGATTGTTTCTGTTGATTCAAGTCTGTACTCAATTTGAAATTCTGTACAGTATACAGTTTTCTAAATTTTTAAACAGTTATTCTTCATGCTTTAAAACATGCATTAGTGTACGTTGATTCATCGTTAAAATCTTTATATTTCCAGTAGCATTAAAAATTACGACGTCTACAAAAGATTCAGTATTTGCCTATTAATTTTGTGAATTCTCAATAAATCAGTCAATAGTAGTTCTAGATTTGGCAATGGCGCCAAAATAGCTATTTAACTGTATCCATAATACCGGTTAAATATATATGGGATTGCAAATTTATAATGCATTCACAGCAAACACTTTATTACATCCGGCGACAGACATTTATTAATAATAGAGATTGTGGTCTGGGAATTTTTATTGCGGATTTGTGGGTAGAAAATGTGGTTCTAAAAAATTCCAAACGATTTTTACAATGTTGATGATTCGATAGGGAAAATATGCAAAATGTTTGTGTAAAGCTGTCACAATTTTGCAACCATGATCAGAGTCCAAGATGGATCGTAAGAAAAGAGAACTTCTCCAGAAAAATGTGCGGCTGCAGCCAGAGTAAATAGGGTAAGTACGAGTATGCATGCGTAGGATTTGCATGCTGTTCGTAAAAATTGAGTACAACTTATTTGTTAAATAAAATATATTTAATACATAAACATGTATAGTGCTCAACAATAAATATTGCACATCGAGCCTAAGAAGGAGACATCGGCTTATTTCGGGTCTGTAGAGCGTTATCTCTCTCGCACCGTACCTATTTGACGTTTGTCGACCATTTTGATCAAGTTTTGACCAATACCGGACTGTCAGTGCTTACGTAGGCAGTGTGCAACAGAGATAATGCTCTACGAAGTCGAAACGAGCCGATCATCCCTTTCGCAGGCTCGATGTGCAATATTAATTGTTGAGTACTGTAATTTCAGTTCACGTATTATGATTATAACCCGATTTCCTAATTGAGTTGTTTGAGGATACGTTATTCACGTTACACCACGTACTTACGTTTACTGGTGGTAGAGCTCCAGTGACGGAGCTCGCGGGCGTAGGCACCACCGCATTACCTAATATACTTGCCGCTAAATGGTAGTGTTCATCACTATCGTGTTCCGGTCAGGTGGTAATGTACGGCCCTGTAATTTCCGGCACAGAGGCATAACACCTAATGTCTCAAGAGTGGCAGCGCATCTGCATTTTGACCTCTGGTCATTGTGTGGTTGTCTATAGGCTGCAGTCATCACTTAACATCAATGTGAACTGCATGCTTGTTTGCCACTTTTATTACATAAAAAAAAAAAAAAAAAAAACATGTAGAGATACTGGATAGGTATCTCAATTCATATGCGTTGGCATAATTAAGTTCTAAGATGTATGTATAACGCAAATTACAGGCCTTCAAATTATCATATTATAACCATTCTAATAATCGGAATATAACAACAGTCATTTAAGGTATATAAGAATACATTTAATAAGATACCGACTGTATTTTTTTAATGTGATGAAGGTTGCAGACAAGCGTGCTGTTCACATTGATTAAATGATGACTGTAGCCTATAGACATTCACACAAGGACCAGAGGTCAAAATACAGAAGTGATGCCATCCGTGAGATATACGACAAATCTTTATTATAACGTAAGACTAAAAAAACTAAGCGTAGCTTAATACTTTTTTCATTTATTGGATTTTTTGTAATAACACATGCGAGTGAAATTAAAAAAAAAAGATTTCAGGTGGGATTCGAACCCGTGACCACTGGGATCTCTTATCCAAACTGAGTTACCGAACACCTGCGCAAACCACCGAAGGAGTCCACACCTGACTGTCGAATTTCTCCTTCACATTTATTGCATTGCCTTGGGATGGCAGTAGCGACATCTATTGGTAACAATGCTAGTCAGAAAGCCGATTGTATAAACCGGTAAACTTTTCAATTAATTCGTAGGTACTTAACTGTTTTATTACATGTTTGTAACAAAAGTTACAAAACACATGTATTAATGATTAAGGCATGTTTTAATAATTCTTAATGCTAAATTTAAAGCTTTGAACATACCAGTTCTAAAATATTTATTAAGCTTCGTTCCAAAAGAGCAAATTAATAAAATCTTGTTGCGATTGATCTTAATCTGTTTACAAAAATAAAACGTAACTTCGTAACTTCACGCCTGTAATCCCCGAAGGGGTAGGCAGAGGTAAATGCATGCAATTCATTGCAACACCCACGATTCGCCGGTTACGTTTTGGCCCATGTAACAGGTGGCGAGCCTGTTGACATTTCCGGGCACATTACCAAACTTTGAGGTACTGGGAAATTTCCAGAAAATGGAAAAATCCCAATAGAACCAGAGATAAAGGCTTTTTCACCATTATCTCTGATAACCCCCTACCCGGGAATCGAACCCAGGACCTCAGCGTAGTAGTAGTGGCCTGCTACCACTAGGCTACCGAGGCAGTTAAACAAAACATTGTAACGTAACACAGTTAATAGTGTTTTATTGCCGATTTACTTGTGTTTATCGCCTTACATAAATAACAATAAAATATAAATTTACGGCGAATTAAGAGTCGTTATAAAAACCTACATGAGAAAAAGATACCCTGAAATTTTATTAGATGTAGATGTAGGCAGAGAGTGTAGAGCGCCAGATATCCCGGTCCTGACATACCTCTCGTGCCTCGTCTACCTTCATCATTATCTTCATACATGCACGCCGATTTCTAAAACTTTTGATCCCACCATCAGGCAGAACTCGACCTATTTGGTCATGGTAGGTCAGTCTTGGTCTTTCTGGGCCTCTGCAACCATCCACATTCGCATTGTATATCTGTTTAGTCATTCGCTCATGCGACATTCTTTCTATATGCCCGAACCATTGGAGCATGCCTTTTTTTTCATTTTTACACCGATACTATTTAAATTTTATTCATCATCACTATAGTCGATTAACGTCCACAGCTGGACTAAATCTTCTCATCTCAACAATCTCCAACTTTGGTGATAGGGATGGCAACACCTCTGCATGCTGACCTCCGGTTTTATGTAGATGTCTATAGACTGCAGTTTTCACTTACCATCCACGTAGACTGCACAGACTGCATTTATTTTCCTCCATCATACGTAAAAAATATAGGGATACTACAGAAATAAATCCCAAGATTTACCTGTCTCGTATATTTATTTAGGGTATAACATTAACCCTTTAAATCTTTATATATATAAATCAATTTCTGTTCGTTAGTCTCGCTAAAACTCGAGAACAGCTAAACCGATTTGGCAAATTTTGGTTTTGAATGATTTTTGGATGTTTATGAAACCTTCTCTTAAAAATTAAATTAAAAGGTAAGAAAATAAGAGTATTAAGAAATTGAAGGGAAAGAGTAAAAATACGATTTCATTTTCTCATACTAATAGTCCCCCTATCTATCAAACACATTGTTTCATTCTGAGGCAATACGAAGTTTGCCGGGTCAGCTAGTACCTATCATTATTCAATATTATCCGATGAGAAAGTTTAATATTCAATTGATATAACATGAGTTGAATAAAATATGATAAAAAACGCGGTCTCCAATATCAGGTTTATCGGTAAGTTCAGTAAAAACAGCTCGCCAGCCGGTTTCGCGATGGTCAATGTCGCTGATTCAATCTCTCTTTAGGGTTCCGCATCGGACACATCTATACAAATAAATAAAATTGGAGTGTCTGTTTGTTAAATAAAATTAACCACTTTTTACTAAATGCATATGTATATATACCAAAACAACATTTTGTCTGTCTTTCTGTCTGTTTGGCGGGGCTAATCTCGGGAACAGCTTAACGGATTTTGACGAGACTTTCACTGGCAGATAGCTTATGTATTAAGGAGTAACTTAGGCTATTTTTATACTAGATGCGCCCACGACTACATCCGGTTATTAACTGAACAATCATATATTCTCAGGGAACAAAGTCGCGGACACAGCTAGTTAATAAATAAAATACACTTATGGCCGAAGACTCAAACGTCACTCAATTTTAAGCAACCCTCAAATGTACGCTATATCTATCGTTTGAACGTATTTTATAGAGACAGAAGACTTTTAAGTCCCACTTAGATTTAAGTGGCATTAAATACACTTCACACATTAAGCCACACAGTACATACACAAACACCCAGACCCGGAACAAATATCTGTAGGCCATACAAATATTTGTCCCGGTGCGGAGATCGAACCCGCGACCCTTCGAATCAAACGGTCGTCTCACACCGCCGAACTAACCGGGTCATCGAAACATTGATTTCTTTCTCCATATCTATACAAATAAATAAAATTGGAGTGTCTGTTTGTACTATAAAAATAACCACTTTTTACTAAATGCATGTATAGGTACACGGTACCTATACCAAAACAACATTTCTTACAATTTTTGTATGTTTGTTCCGGCTAATCTCGGGAACGGCTGATTTTAACGGGACTTTCACTGGCAGATAGCTGATGTAATAATGCGTAACTTAGGCTACTCTTATACTAGCTGCGCCCACGACTTCGTCCGGGTAGGTACTGAACAATCATAAATTCTCACGGGGATGAAGTCACGGGCACAGGTAGTATGTAATATATTGTGAAGCGTGAGTATCTATGTTTAATGAGATCAGTTACATTTAAATTATTTCAAACTGAATTGACAGTGTGTTATTGCGTTAATCTCTTATTTAAACAAGCTTGATTTGCGAGTTTTGGTTAGTAAATAGAACTGTGTTTGTTGGAGTTTTTTTTAATGGACTCATTTAAGCGGTACGACTTAAGATGACTTTTTCTCCGGGCAAATGGCGAACGCTCTCAGCTTAATAAAGTGAGCGTAACTATCTAAGGGAGACCCCCGTGGGTCCAAACCTCGCCTTAGGGCGTTGCGGAGGGACACATAATTCATATGCGATTAGGGGCGGTGCAACGCTCACCCTACACGACGTTCATACAGGGGTTCCTATGTATGTATCTTGTATCTTCACGCTAGGTCCCTAAAGGGGTAGGCAGGGTAGGGTTACTATGTAAGAATCGGAATTCCTTTTATATATTGTTAGTGCCTAAAATATAGTAGGTATTATTTAAGGTGAAACAGGTGGTGTTTGTGCCAAATCACGTGGTGTTTGTACAAAAGCAGGTGGTGTTTATGACAAAACAGGTGCCTAATTGGAATTAGGTTGTTTACATTTTGAATCACACCTGCTAGCTATTGTAAAGATAACGACTCGAATGTTGTTTACGAAGTCGAGTAATTGGAGGTAGAAATGAGCTTGTCAATGGTATAAATTGGCTTGTCAATAGTAAGAGGGGATCATTCCGGTTCGTGCGCTCGTCTCGAACGCACGCTCCCATTGTTCTCGCTCTCCCTTCTGGTAGAGCGTTATCGCGAGTGCCTTTATTCTCGTGTTTCGGCGAATCGCCGCCCTAATTACTGATAACGACGGTCAGTCCTTTGACCGACCGCCGTGTTTCGTGGAATTAGGGTTAGGCCCTAATTACCGATAACGACGGTCAGTCAGTGGAATTAGGGTTTATCCTGTTTCGGTCTATACCGACGTGTCATCAAGTTGGCCCCCTCAGGGCAAGTCGGCTGAAACTTAACGGTGCCAACGAAACCGACTGAACGAAGACCCGTGACGTTGCTGCGCCCTTCAGGCTAAAGCGAAATCGGAAGTGTACGGTTAGAACAGAGGCATTTGGAGTGACCCCATAGTCTCTGCCGCACAAGTACTGACTGACAGACGTTACCTTAGGGCCCCTCGGCACATTGAGATTGACCGAGGGCGATACAAGCTTAGGGCTCCTCAATAGGACACACCCTCCTCGCCTATCCCGGCGAGGAGATAATTTCACCTCACTCACTCCCGGGTTGTCCCACCCGGGAGGTAGGGATAATACCCCGCGTGTAAGTAAGCTCAGCGAGCTCGCAGGCTAGCGCCCCAGGAGCGCCAAAAGCCAAACGCCCCCCACCACTCAAACTCCTTGGGTCCGATAAATTCACCTAGACCGACCTCTCAGCATCGCTGAAGGTCAAAGGGGTCATTCCCCTCCACACCAGGTAGAACCCAAAGGAAGGATGTTATCACATCCAACATGAGACATCCGCCCACCACCGTACGGCCACTGCGCTCTTTGACGCAAGGGGCCTACAATACTTCACATACGCCCTCCCCGAGGAGAAGCGTCGTCGCGTAGTAATACGTAACATCCCCATCTTCCTCTCTCCCGAGGAAATTATGGCTGACCTTAAAGAGGTCAAAGCCCTCCCAGTTCTGCAGGTGCACAGGATGCACCGAGGGCATAAGGGACAAAACGGCCACCTAAACATGGTGTTAGTCGTGCTCGAGCACACAAAAGAGTCCAACGGCGTCTTTAACATTAAAGAAGTCGCGGGTCTCAGCGGCATCCGTGTCGAGCCTCCCAACAAGAAGGGACACATAGGGCAGTGCCATAACTGCCAGAGATACGGCCATGCCTCTGGTCGGTGCAGGATGCGCCCCAGGTGCGTCAAGTGCCTGGAAGACCATGCAACGGCCGAATGCTCGCGCCCAAAAGACAGGGCTGCATGCACGGAACCCCCGAGCTACATTCTCTGTGGGCAGGCAGGTCATCCCGCTAACTATAGGGGGTGCAAAGAGGCACCAAAAGCGGCACGAATCCCATCCAGGGGTCGTCGCCCAATCCCACCAAGAGCGGCCCCTCAATTCGAGAGGACCCCCAACCCTATCCTGGCCCCCGCATGGAGGACCGGTTCTCCACCCTCTCTAATGACTACCACTCATTACCCCCCTCTTAAGGGAGTAATCCCGCCGCCCACGACCTTCCCGGTCGCTCAGGCACCGCTTGACCTCATCAGCGATGTACTCTCTTTCTCGCTCATGTTTGACATGAGCAAACTCCAGCCCCTGCTGGATAGGTACTTGCACTTCAAGTCCAATCCCCACCTTCCCAACGCCATGGTAGAAATGGTCCACCGGCTGATAAACAACACCCCCCGGTAAACCCAAAATGGCCATACGGCCAAAAAAAAAAAGAGGGGATCAGTTGAATTGTTGTCGTCACGGTGAAATGAAGTGCTGCTAGTGCTAGTTCAGTTTTAACAATATTAAATAAGTAACTGTACGCTCCGCGCGTTGCTATGCCATCAACTAAAAATTAAAAAGGCAGTGGCGCCATCTATCGAAACCGTCGTATGCTCATCCACAGAAACCATCGTATGCTCATGCACGACAACTTTTGAAATTCGATTCTATAAAAATACAGACAACACTGTTATATACATAGATAGACATTTTATATCAAACGATGGTTGCCATCCACTTAATAAATTCCTATTTGTTACTGCGGCCTTAAAACTTAAAGCTACTTCGCGCGTAAACATTACGGTTGGAGAAATTCAACTTTAGAAATAAATTCTTTGTTGTCACGTCAGCCAATGACAACTAGATTTTTCCATCAGATTTGCGTGTAATACAGACAAATTGGTGGCAATTACGATACCATGTCATAGCTTTAACGATTCTACATGCAATATTATGAACCGTACGGGTCCAATTATGTGTAGATCAATGCAGTCTTTATCCGACAATTTTCAAATTATACTGTTTGAGCATTGGTTATGGTAAACTCATACAAATGGTGAATAATAGGCAGTGTTGCCACTGCCAATTAAATTGAATATTTCAAGTTTTGGGTGTATTGTACATTTATTTGATTATTTTCATGTAATGGAAGTTGCAAACAAGCATGCAGTTCACATTGATGTTTATTGATAACTGCAGCCTATAGACACTCACACGAAGACTAAGGTCAAAATGCAAATGCGTTACCACTCCTGAGGCCTAAGGTGTTATGCTTCTGTTTCGGAAATTACAGGGCCGTGCATTAACACCTGACCGGAACACGATAGTGCTGAACACTACCATTTAGCGGCAAGTAAATTAGGTAATGCGGTGGTGCCTACGCCCGCAAGCTCCGTCACTGGAGCACAGTAAAAGTTGATTGGCTGTTATATTAAGGCGTAGCTGCAGCAGCTGTAGCTATGATTGACATTTAACAAGTCTTTACTAACCTGCCCCCCCCCGCTCCTTAAGTATCCTCCCTTCCTAGAGTGTTGGATGCCAAATCAGCTCCTCCCTTGATCGTCCGTTTGAGACGTCTTTGACCCTATTATATGTGTTTGAATAATAAAAGTGCCAATCAAGCATGTGCTCCACATGAATGGTGAACGAATATGTCAACTTGAATGAGACATTCTGCTGATATATGTTGGGGAAAAAGTTTCTTCGCATTTTTTAAGATAATTCAAAACATTTTTTAATATAGTTTATTTAAATTTAACTAAAGTATGTATGTACCATTTTTTTTTTTATGTAATGGAAGTGGTAAACAAGCATGCAGTTCACATTGATGTTAAGTGATGACTGCAGCCTAAGACACCCACACAAAGACTAAGGTCAAAATGCAGATGCGTTCCCACTCCTGAGGCCTAAGGTGTTACGCCTCTGTGCCGGAAATTACAGGGCCGTACATTACCACCTGACCGGAACACGATAGTGCTGAACACTACCATTTAGCGGCAAGTATATTAGGTAATGCGGTGGTGCCTACGCCCGCGAGCTCCGTCACTGGAGCTCTACCACCAGTAACCATTTTGTTCGATAACCTTTTGCCATCTTATAGGTAGGGAAATGATCCCATTGCTATAAAAATTTTAGGACTTCTCATCAAAAACCGCGATAAGTGGATTTGGCAGTCCATTGCATAAAGAATTCTGAAGAGACTGAAACAGGTGGAACTCTGAAGGTGCAAGGTCAGGACTATACGGCGGATGCATTAACACCTCCCAGCCAAACTCTCTTCATTTTTGCTGAGTGGCTATAGATGTGTGAGGTCTAGCGTTATCATGATGGAACACCACACCCCTTCTGTTGATCAATTCCGGCCGCCCGGGTTTCGCCAGTCTGTGAAGCCTGACCGGCCTTTGACCACGACCTTTTTCGCACGTTCTTGTCGTACGTGATCCACTTTTCATCACTAGTTATCAGCTTCTTCAAAAATGATTCGGTTTCATTACGTCGTAATAAAGAATCACAAATGAGTACACGGTTCATTAGGTTTCTTTCAGTGAGCTCGTGAGGTACCCAAATATCGAGCTTTTTTTTGTACCCAGCTTTTTTCAAATGCGCCAAAACTGTTTCTTCAGCTACGTCGTAACTACTGATATGTCGATCTTGCGGTTTCAAACATGGCATCCATTTTATCCGTAATAGGGCGACCAGAGCGAGGTGCATCTTTGACATCAAAATTTCCGGATTGAAAACGCTTAAACCAAATTCGTGCTACTCTTACAGACACTGCACTAGGTCCATAAACATCGCAAATTTTTTTCGCGGCTTGCGTTGCATTTTTACCTTTTTTGTAGTAAAATTTTAAAATGTATCAAATTTCTTCATTAGATTCACTCATCTTGACAGTACGAAAAACAAATGAAAATCACACATTTGCATAATTTGAATTTGGAATTATGTTCTTTAAAATTTTAACTTTCAATGATACCAAAACCAGCCAGATACAAATACTACAGCCAAAGAGATTTTATTACAAGTTCATACATACTATAATGCGAAAAGACTTTTTCCCCAACCTATTATTATCTGACTGATATTCGTATTCTCCATTACATTTTTTTTTTAATTTGCATTTAGGCATGTATATCAATTGTTGTTCACTGCAATTTATTTTGTTTGTTTTTGACTTATCAGAAGCGGTGCTTGTAACCCTAAAATGAATCAGATTCTGATTCTGAACCTACAGATTTTTATATACAAACCAGAGGTCAAAATGCGAACTCGTCTCATCTACTATTTTTTTTCAAATTTTATGGCATCGCTTGTTATGCATATTGCCAGTGTCAAGTAAAACGATATTTCCAATTCGTATTAAGCAACGTAAAAGTCAGAGTCAGTCACTCAATTTATCAGTCCGTCAGGTCAGTCAGTCACAGTAATTCGAGTAAAGCGATGGCTACTTAACCAGAACTTTAACAATGCAGTTTTGGAGGCAACCCGAAAAAACGTGTTTTCGTTCATTATTACAGTGCTCGTGTATAGTGAAATAGAATAAGCCTATATCAAACAAAATGCCACCAACTTTAAATAATATAACTCAAAAATACACCAAGAAAATGAAATAAAATAAGAGCACCACACGCATCTTACAAGGTTCCCGCCAAAAACCGTCTCATCTACTAATCTATTTAAATAAAAATGCAACCCGTTTTCCTTAGTCACGGCATCACGCTCGAATGCCTTGAACGGTTTGGCTAATAAAGTCCAGGGAATGTTTAAAAGGTAAGAAAATATGAAGAAATTGAAGGGAAATAGTAAAAACCACCATCCTTTGACACATGTCATATTTTCATTCTGAGGCAATACGAAGTTTGCCGGGTCAGCTAGTATCATATAGAACCAGTTCTGATAGGTTGGGATCCCACTGCAGAATCATTTCGTTCATCCAGATATGCTACAAACCTAATTTTTACGTATATTTATAATCTAAAGAATATATTTCCACTAGGTTTCCTATCAAAATTTGGACGCAGGTATGTTATAAATTACGACATTGAAATTTATTGAAATGTTAAGAATGTAGCAACAGCAGCATATTGATTACAATTGAAATGTCAAACAGACGCTACATTTAAAACAAACTTATCTGGCAATTTCTTTAACCCTTGACTCAGAATCCAATAACACGTTGACAACGTTTTCTTAAAATTTTGCCACGTAGTTTATCTGTCAGACAACTGTCGACTTAGTCTTGTGACGTCAGAGAAATGCTGCAGAATCATGAAATTCGAATGAAATATTTTTCATTCCATATTGAGTTACAAACGCGAGATAATATAGATGAAACGAATAACTTTAATGATACGTAAGTAAATGTAGATAGGAAAATATAAGCTCACACTTCAATCATTGCAATTAGAGCATTGACAGTACTTTTTTCTCAAGTTTTGTTTCAACTTTCACTAAGAATTTAATAAATAATAATGGCAACCCATTATACGTCCCACTGCTGGGCACGAGTCTCTCCCCTTTTTGGGGGAGGCTTGGAGCTTACTCCACCAGGCTGCTCCAATGCGGATTGGTGGAGGTGGGTGGGTTAGTGGCCAACCCGTTGTCGAATGTTTTTCAAACCGCCATAAGGCCTCCGACAAGGTTTAACGACTGCTATCTATCGATAGCAACCGGGACCGACGGCTTAACGTGCCCTCCGAAGCACGGAAACGCGCATTTTAATTTGTTACTAGCGGTCACCCATCACACTACCCGACCACGCCCGTAGTGCTTAACCGAGCAGATCGCTTACGATCTACACCAGCCGCTGGGCCATGCGCGCTTCAATTTTTTTTTAATTTTTGAATTTAATAAATAATAATATTAAAATATTCATAGTAAAATATTAATATTATCTTCATCATAATTTCAGTCAACAGACTTCTTCTGCTAGACAAAAACCTCCACCAAAGATACCCCCATAACAGGCTTGTCTTTAAGAATATGCCATAAATGCCACGCTTGGTAAGTGGATTGGCGATCGCAGTGGCGGTAGTTTTATCGCAGGATGCTGTTGTCTATCCCACGTTATTTTTTTTATGTGATGGAAGTGGCAAACAAGAATGCAGTTCACATTGATGTTAAGTGATGACTGCAGCCTATAGACACTTACACAAATACCAAGGTCAAAATGCAGATGCGTTACCACTCCTGAAGCCTAAGGTGTTATGCCTCTGTGCTGGAAATTACAGGGCCGTACATTACCACCTGACCGAACTGAACACTACCATTTAGCGGCAAGTATATTAGGTAATGCGGTGGTGCCTATGCCTGCGAGCTTCGTCACTGGAGCTCTACCACCAGTATTTGATTTACTATCGCCATATTCGATTGGCTTGATCGCCATTGTTTGGTTGACTCACTGCACGAGTGGACGAATTCTACTCTCTAGGCTTAAAAAAAAACAGGTATCCAATTCACATAACATAACATTAAAATTTCAAGTTATCCTTATCGATTATTGTATGGATATTTCAAAGCAGATATCTGAGACTAACTGCTGCTGATCTTTACCACTTTAGCATAAACGAAATGAAAATCACATGATCATCACTCAGATTTGTTTTGAAGAAGCTGAGGCTGTGAATATCCTCCAGTGAAAATTTCGCTAGATTTATAGCAGATTTTTTTAGCTTAAGCGTGTTGAAAATTTTGCTGAATATGAAAATTGTTAGAGGCTAAGTTTACGCCCAGAATAACGATGTTCTGGCTTGAGTATTACAAACAGAAAAAATAAAAAATAACAGATACCATTTTTCTAGTCAATTACAGAACAGCAAATCCAGGTTGAATTGAAAATGAACAAGAATTCTGAACTACACTTAAACTTAATGTTAACGTACCAAACAAAGCTTTAATTAATGATAACTCAAATAAAAGAGCAGATCAAACAAAAACAAAGGGTTTATTTAACAGGAAATTCACAAGCGTTACAATAACGGTGTGTGGGTGAAATGGTTGATTTATTTTATGATTTTGGATTTAAAATTTATTGAACATGGAGAAATTATGCTTGTCATATAGCGACTGCCTACACATGGCTGATATTACACTACTATTTTTATATTATACACTGATATTTCTATCAAACGAGTTTAATGTCAATCGTTAGAGGAGATAAAAATTTAGGTATGATCAATAAAATTTTATATCGGATGACGATACGGTCAGTTAAGATTATAAGTTGTTTTGTTTTTTACCGACGTTCGTATATTAACAAGAACATTTTATTTGATATAGTTTTCCTTTTTGTGTCATTTATAAGAATCTGAGAGCATATATTATTTAATTGTATTCCAAACAAACATAATTTTCAATACAAAAAAAATCAGATATTATCACAAACATAACATACTCGTATAAGCTCATTGAGCTTCAACAATCTAAAAATTAAAACAAGACTGCTCAATTCAGTAATTGGCTAAAATTATGCATAATCAGTAGTAGCAAGAAAAATAGCTCTCTCGGCAAATCTTGAATAACATATTAACAACAGTATGGAAACTACGTACAAAACGTTCGAAATGGCACACTAATACAAACATGCGCATCGACATTCGATTTAGCGAGCGACTCAGTACTGCAGCACCGCGAGAACCACTTAGAGGCCTCGTCGATGCGCATGTTTGTGTGAGTGTGACTTTTCAAGATTTTGTACGTAGTTTCCACACTGTTCATGTTTGCACTGTGACCTGGCGATAGTTTTCTATTCGGCAATTGTGATACAGACAAATTAATGTTCCTTGGTGTAGTGAAAAGTTTATGGATCCTTTTCCTAAGGGCCTACCAAAGACGTAAGAATAGATGTAGTTATCAGCTGCATTCATTTTGTTTGGAAAAATGTATTGGACTGCTCTTTATAAGGTAATGAGTCGATCATACTCGTAATATTTTTAGAATTTATTATTACTAATATGATAGACATAAATAAATCGGAAACAAACCCTAGTAGTTTTTTTCTATTAAAAAACGCCTAATTGTCTCATCGGAGTAGTTTTTTTTTTTTATGTAATTGAAGTGGCAAACAAGCATGCAGGTCACATTGATGTTAAGTGATGATTGCAGCCTATAGACACCCACACAAAGACCAAGGTCAAAATGCAAATGCGTTACCACTCCTGAGGCCTAAGGTGTTATGCCTCTGTGCCGGAAATTACAGGGCCGTACAAAAAAGTTTTACAAGGGTTTTGGACAAGACTGGTTTCTTATTCATAAAATATTTTCGCTAAAATGTTTCCATCACTCTTTTGTACTTATATCGTACCCAATTCACAAGTTTAGTAAACCTAACCATGGCGCTCAAACCATTCGAATTTGGCAGTAGAATTTTTTTTTTTTTGTGTAATAAAAGTGGCAAACAAGCGTGCAGTTCACATTGATGTTAAGTGATGACTGCAGCCTATAGACACTTACACAATGACCAGAGGTCAAAATGCAAATGCGCTGCCACTCCTGAGGCATTAGGTGTTATGCCTCTGTGCCGGAAATTACAGAGCCGTACATTACCACCTGAACGAAACATGATAGTGCTGAACACTACCATTTAACGGCAAGTATATTAGGTAATGCGGTGGTGCCTACGCCCGCGAGTTCCATCACTGGAGCTCTACCACCAGTAAAAATGCAATTAGTTTCTCAAGACTCAAAGGCTAGATTCCTTAATATATGAAATATATTCACAATCGCACATCACAATACGTAAACCTTTCACCTTTATCACATTTTACGACACAGACATGTTATTTTGTATGGAATCGTAATTTACCTAAATAAGGCATAAAAATGATACATCGATTTTTTTATGTAAAACCTAAACGTAGGCGTTTATGTTACAAACTGACGTATTGCACCTATTGTGGTTATTTATTGCGTATTTAAACGATATCGGAACGGTTTTGGGCGATTGGATATCATATTAAATGGCTGAAACAATAGATGATAGGTTTCGTTGGGGTTTTTCCGGAAGCATTTTTTATTTATACTAATAGGCGTTGAAGCGCGCATGGCCCAGCGGCTGGTGTAGATCGTAAGCGATCTGCTCGGTTAAGCACTACGGGCGCGGTCGGGTAGTGTGATGGGTGACCGCTAGTGGCAAATTAAATGCGCGTTTCTGTGCTTCGGAGGGCACGTTAAGCCGTCGGTCCCGGTTGCTATCGATAGATAGCAGTCGTTAAACCTTGTCGGAGGCCTTATGGGCGGTTTGAAAACATCCGACAGCGGGTTGGCCACTAACCCACCCACCTCCACCAATCCGCATTGGAGCAGCGTGGTGGAGTAAGTTCCAGGCCTCCCCCCAAAAAGGGGAGAGACTCGTGCCCAGCAGTGGGACGTATAATGGGTTGCCATTATTATTATTATTATTAATAAGCGTTATTTTATATTTAAAGGTTATTACCTCCTTATAGTAAAAATAAATACGTACTCATTTTACTTGTGCTTTTCCTATTTTTATGTTATAAGAGTGACAAACAAGTAGATGAACCTGATGGATTGTGTCAACCTAGCCTATGAACAGTTGTAACACCCATCGACGACACAAAGCAGCTTCTTGGTTCTATAGTCGATGGTAACACCTGAGGCGTTGCCAACTAACTGCCAGGCTATTGCATTAGCAAACATAGTGTTATGTTAATTTATTACTGCTGCAAGAGCTTCAGTGATGAAGCTAAAGAGCGTAGGCACCACCGCATTACCTGTAGTACTTGCCGCTAAATTAGAGGTATGTGATTATTATTCTATTAGAATATGTTTCGGGCAGGTGGCATTGAACAGCTCTGTTATTTACAAACAACAACAACAAATCTCTGGATTTTAAATAAATAATAAATACCCTTACACTCACAGCCCCAAAACGATGTATAAACCTGTGTCGGGGTTGCCGTTGTACACACACAACACATCAAACACTCAGATTGTACCGGTGTGGGGATTGAACCCGCGACCCTTCGAATCAAAAGGTCGTCTCACACCGCTGGTCTCACCGGGTCGTCAACATAACGTACGCCACTTAATAACTAAAAAAATTATATCACAAATATGTTCCTTGGTTAAAAATGATACACGCTAGAACCACTAAGACTCTATTTCAAACAGTTAAATCATATCATGAACGGACGCAATATTGGTTCGGGGTATCCCATAAAATTCATTTTTGGATCGCAAAAAACCTTGCCGATCGTAAATTATGTTTTATTTTTTTGCCCACCACACGCGTAGAACCAAAAATGGGTGTGACGATAACTCTTTCTAGCAATAAACGTCGAATTTCACCTTGAAACTATCGGTTTCGATAAAAAAATACTAAATAATGTGGTAATGTATTTTTCGGTGCGAAAAATATCGTGTAATATTTTTTGGGGATGCTCATCTCGAGCAGTTAATTATTTTTTTGCTACTTTTGCTAAGGGTTTCGATTTAAGTAATTTAGCTATATTGTGTTTTACTGGTGGTAGAACTCCAGTGACGGAGCTCGCGGGCGTAGGCACCACCGCATTACCTAATGTACTTGCCGCTAAATGGTAGTGTTCAGCACTATCGTGTATCGTGTATCCACTCCATCGCTGGAGCTCTACCATCAGTAAATTGGCTGGATACGATTTACAAATATGACTGGATACTAGTTACTTACTAATAGATGGAACGGCAAAATATGGCTATTGGTGGATTTTTTTAATTTATTTTATTTTATTTATTTATTATCAATATAGCACACAAAACAGATAACAATTTCATTTAATATTCAGGAGTTTGTATAAGAGTAATGATCTAAATTGTAATCCAAAACATGCATGCCTATAAGCTACATAAATTAATATTTAATTTTTATGATTTTTTTTTTTCGTTACAATTTTTAAAAATTCTGTGTGTTCCAATCCTTTATGAGAAAATTTACAAATAATTTAAATACAATTTGGAAAAACAGTATGAAAATACAATTATTATTAATGATTGAACATATTAAAATATAAAAATAGTTATTACATTTCATTATTATAATATACAAACCCACATTCTTCACTCAGATGATTTTTTATTTGCCTCTGGAATTGGTGCAAGTTAAGGTGGAAGATGTCAATGTCTCTGTTAGAGACAAGAATTTTATTGTAGTGGCGACACATTCTTACTATGGGATTGAAATAGGAGATATTATTTTTAAACACTTGCAAGGTAAATATATTAAAGTTACGATTCCGAGATCTAAATCTGGTATTTATATTTATTTGAGTAAGGAGCGATGGCGACTCTAAAGTAGAGTGTAATATCTTGTGAAGGAGGCTAAGATCATAATATATTCTGCGGTTTTCAAGGGAAACAACATGAAAATGTTCCAATCGTTCTTTGTAAGAATTCAGCCTGCGACCCATGCCACATCTGTAGCTAACAATTCTAAGCAACCGTTTCTGAATACTCTCAATTCTGTCACTGTGATTTTTATAGAACGGTGACCAGATGGAGGAATTAAATTCAAGTATACTGCGTATTAGCGTATAATAAAGATATATAAAACTTTTCGGTCTCTTAAAATGTATTGTGCTTCTTGAAATAAAACCTAGTAGTCTAGAGCTTCGTTCCACGATACAATTATAATGACTGTGAAACGTAAGAGAATCATCAAAGATTATACCCAAATCCTTCACCGAATGATTTCGTTGAAGAGATTTATAATTTATTTTGTAATCGAAGATAATTTTTTGTTTTTTCTTAGTGAAGCTAATAATTAGACATTTGTAGGTGTACAGTGTAGGAGTTTAGTGTAGGGTTCCGTAATTTTAGGTTTAATTAATGTAATGAAAAAATTAATAAATATTTTCTATGGAGTTGTTAAAAAATTTCGAGTAAAATATATTTGGTCGACTATTACTCGCAAACTTGTAAAGTCAACTTAAGTGTGATAGTTTTCCTTTAAATTTCCGTAACGTTTGATTTTCTAACGACAACCGTTTAGTTGGTAGAGGGGGGGGACACTTGACTCTAACGAAAATTGGCACTTTGAAGCTTAATAAGTCTCAACAGTTTTGAAAGACCTATCTAACGATACCCCACACTATATAGAAAACGAAAAATTAAAAAAAAATATCCTCACGTTAAATGTAGGGGAGGTACCCTAAATAAAAAAAATTGTAACGTTTATATTCTACCACTTTGTCGGCGTAATAAAGATGTATACTTGTGGCAAATTTTAAGTCTCTAGTACTAACAGTTTTTTCGCTAAACCGCGGACGGACAGACAGACAGACAGACAGACAGACGGACATGGCGAAACTATAAGGGTTCCTTGTTTACTACGAAACCCTTAAAATAGATTTTGATGTAAGGATCCCTAACAAAGAAAACTTTTATTAAAAGGCAATGATAAAATTAAACTATTTTCTCTTGATAAGGGGAAGGCTCCTTGTAAATACTACAATGGAAATATTCCAAGAATGTATAATAAGTAGCCTTATTTCTTGCTTAAGGCGTTTGTATGTTTTTCATTAGCTAGCTAACGAATGCTGCTAATATGACGTCTGTTGTTTGTACATCCTAAAACAGATAAAGTGAGCGTGAAATATATTATTATGTTGTGCTGTTTATCTTTTAGATATAATTTAATCTCTTTCTTATTATTTTTCTTTTGGGGATCAAGAAAATATTTTTTTATTTTCTTTTATTACAATGGCGGTCTATCTGTTGCGATAGTTCGGTTGTAAATAAAATAACACTGGCGGAATGCTGCTATCAATTCAATAGATTTTTTTGAAAATACGCAGTTTTTGTATTGATGTTCATAGGGTACCGTATAACATTTGATAGAATAGATTTAAGTGTGATTCTTTTCCACTCATCATGATCATCATCATTACAACCAAAACATGCCCTTTTGCACTTTTGGATAATTATTTATATTTAAATTTATCAAGATATATTATGATTTTTTTCAAAAAATCTGTTTCGATAAGAGTGATGCAAAAGATTAAAGATGACAAACATAGATTGATACATGTGTGTACCTATGTATCTTCACGCCAAGTCTTTTACGGGGTAGGCAAAGAGTATGGAGCGTCAGATATCCCGGTCCTGAAAAACCTCCCGTGCTTCTTCTACATTCATCATTCTCTTCATGGAATCGGCCTGCTTATATTATATGCACGCCGATTAATAAGACTTTTAAGCCCACGTTATGGTCACTTGGTTATTGTAGATATATGTTTTCACTTCATCTTACTCGTAGTAGTGCTCCTTGATTTTTACCTTTAATACTTTTAAAAAGTAAACAAACCACTCAACTTTTTACTGGTGGTAGAGCTCCAGTGACGGAGCTCGCGGGCGTAGGCACCACCGCTTTACCTAATATCATAGAGCAACTCGGCCCACCGGTCGCGACAGACCGGAGGGGAGTAACCACAGCGTTTATTACCGATGCAAAACAGTCTGTCATTATTTGCGGGGGGATATGCGTGTGACACACACTCACACTACAAATATCGTCTATTACTACGATACTCACACCTTGACTTTAACAAAATACATAAACAATTTCACGCACACATTTAAATATCTGTGCGACAGGTATAGGACCATTTGGTCTTTACTTTGACAGGGGGGAAAGCCTGCATATGGCTACTCCCCTCCGATCCGCCGCGGCCGGTGGCCCGTGTTGCTCTATGCCTAATACACTTGCCGCTAAATGGTAGTGTTCAGCACTATCGTGTTCCGGTCAGGTGGGAATGTACAGCCATGTAATTTCCGGCACAGAGGCATAACAATTTAGGCCTCATGAGAGGTAACGCATCTGCATTTTGACCTTGATCTATGTGTAAGTGTCTAAAGGCTGCAGTCACCACTTAACATCAATGTGAACTGCATGCTTGTTCTCCACTTTCATTGCATAAAAAAAAGTAAACAAACAACTCAAAACACCTTGCGTCACAAAGATTACCACCCACTCTCATTAACCTCCTTAGATACCACAGTAACTGTGGATTATAAATATTATGAACACCATACACAGACATTTTACCAGCAATGAAATGTACACTCAAATGAGACAAAGACAAAGAAATGACAAACAAGGCTCTAATTACAGCGTTCTTCCTTAAAAGCCTTTACTTAAGCGACATACTGTTATTCGGAATGTTAAACATGTATTTTTAGTTGTGTCGCTGGGTTTATTGCTGTTTTAAAATTAAAGTGGCGCTGTTTGAAGCTCTTTGAGAGACTATTATGGTTTATTCAAATGTCTTGGGGTATATACAGTATGGATTGGAATTGCTGCTATTCCTTGGGAGGTGAAAAGGATCAAATTGGACTGAATTAGCCTCAATTTTGGACGGGGGAGGTTAGAAGTAAGTCTTTTTTTAATGTAATTAAGGTGGCAAACAAGCATGCAGCTCACACTGATGTTAAGTGATGACTGCAGCCTATAGACATCTAAATAAAAACCAGAGGTAAAAATGCAGATGCGTTGCCACGACTGAGACCTAAGTTGTTATGTATCTGTGATAGTTATTACTGGGCCATACATTACCATCTAACCGGAACACAATAGTGCTGAACACTACCATTTGGCGGCAGATAGAGATAATGCGGTAGTACCTACGCCTACAAGCTCTGTCACTAGAGCTCTACCAGTAGTAGAAATGTAAAAATTCCCATAATGCGTCTGATTTTTTACAGGAACCTTAATTATTTAAATATTTCGGAGTTTTTTTGGTTATATTATTATAATGAAAGATATTCTTACCCTCATGTTTATAGGGCTTCTTTACCTTATTTGAATGAATAAAATCCGTATTTTATAAATAAAACAACAATAAATTAGTATTTTTAAATGATTACAGCTTCGTATGACATACAGGTCGTAGTTTAAGTTACAATAATAAAAAGTGTGTTGTAATTAAAGTTAAAGGTCTTATTCCATTTTATTTATGCTGACATTTGCAATTCTGCAGGCTATATTCGGTTTTAATTTTTGTCGTATTTTATTGTCCATCCTACATAACCTATCATACAATCATACCAATAATCAATGTTTCATTGTCATCGCATTGGAGTCAATTGCAAACCGAATTTCATCGTAATCTGTTCTGAGAAAGTAGTTTATTTTTAAGTTGCTTAATTTGAAAAATCATCCTAGTTATGAGTAATGATGGATGAAAATATGGCCATGGCACGTTTTCAACCGAACATAATATTATAATGATCGGATGATATTTGAAATTGTTTACTTTGTAGTGACTATGAAATTTCTAGCCAATTATTTCAGTAACTTGCACCATGACAAAAGATATTCTACTTCATTAGTAGCAATGTATTTGCTTTGACGCGTGGTTTCTGTGTAAATGTCTAGTTACTGTAAGTGTTGACAGTTTGTTTTGTGAAATAATTCTGACAATGAGACCGTGTTGGCCTTTGCAGAATTCCTACAATACAACAGAAATGTTTACTGGTCTTAGAGCTCCAGTGGCGGAGCTCGCGGTCACCACCGCATTACCTAATATACTTGCCACTAAATGGTAGTGTTCAGGATGCCGTAATCACATTTTTTATAATTTGTTAATGCAGGTACTTTTAACACATATTTCTAACGCGTGTCAAAAACACATTTTAGTTTTGTGCACTCCTCTATTTGCAGGCAAAGCGGAATTATTTTTCGTTTATGAAATAATAGACAGCTGAACTTGACAAAAAATATAAAATATACATTCCAGATTCCTCCTCCTCGAGTCGATTTCCTCATTGCTGACGGTCGTTGGGAAGATAGTTTCACTTTCACGATTTCCTTCCACTTTTTTCTGTCCTTTGCTTTGTGGAGAGCGTCATGCAGCTTGGTATCGAGAGTTGAACGGACCTGGTCAGACCATCTGATTGGAGAACGACCTCTCGGCCGTTTCCCGTCCACCTTCCCGGTCACCATGAGCTGCTCCAGATTATTTCCGTCTTTGCGTGCAATGTGACCAAAGAACTCCAAGATTCTTTTTAGGCAGGTGGTAGAAAGCCGTTCGTGGATATTGTGTTCACGAAGGATGGACGGGATGGATGGACATTCCAGATTGGATTTATAAATAAAAATTATACTCAATAACCTTAAGTGACGTATGTCACAAGAATTTTTGCCATATAAAAACTTGCGTGGGTAGTACAACAAATTACCGTTCCATCTCTTCGTATTATTCTATTATATCATAAATCACTGCATAACATACTGTTAGCATACCACAAAATATACCGTTATGGTAATAAAAAGTTGATTATGGGGCGCGGCTTGCATATTTTCTATGATGTTTTAATTAAACAACAACACAATGTAAGGTGGTTTTGAAAGAGAATACAGGATCATCAGTTTAGTTAAACTTTCACTACTGCATATTAGCACAATACGTCAGCTCAAAGCTGTTAATCTAGGTACTTCATCAAACACTTTTTTTGTAAGGAAGGTGCAATACGTCATGCTCAAAACTGTTGATAGTAGGTACTTCATCAAACTGTTTTTTTTTTATGTAAGGAAGGTGGTAAAGCGTGCAGCTCACTTCGATGTTAAGTGATGACTGCAGCCTATAGACACCCACACAAAGACCAAGATCAAAATGTAGATGCGTTACCAATCCTGAGGCCTAAGGTGTTATGCCTCTGTGTTGGAAATTACAGCGCCGTACATTACCACCGGACCGGCACACGATAGTGCTAAACACTACTATTTAGCGGCAAGTAAATAAGGCAATGCGGTGGCGCCTACGCCCGCAAGCTCCGTCACCGGAGCTTTGCCGCCATTATACAACTGCAACCACAAAATAATTCGACTACTGCAACTGCATCAAAAATAGCACTGTTGCAATATTGACCTGCTATCATCACTCCACCAAGCCCGATCTTTTAACAGTCAGTCTTAATAAGGTCAACAGTTACACGTCTGCGCCAAATATCTCTGTAACCACAAGTGAAAAATTGTATAGCCTTTCTAACACTTCGTTTAATTCTTTTAACTTACCCTAACTGATTTAGCAATTTGAGAATCAACCACATAATTGACTGTTAACCGCGGTTCTCAAATCACTTTGGAACATTTTTCGTGATTAGTAATAGTGTGTAAGAATCGTGGGAGTGTATTTTTTATTAAAAAAAAACATTTTTATTATACATAGAGCAACACCGGAGGGGAGTAGCCATATGCAGGTTTTCCCCTCTGTCAAAGTACAAGCCCAAATGGGCCTATACATGTCGCCTAGATATTTAAATGTGTGCGTGAAATTGTTTCTGTATTTTGTTAAAGTCAAGGTGTGAGTTTCGTAGTAATAGACAATTTTTGTAGTGTGCGTGTGTGTTGCACGCATTTCCCCCCGCAAAAAATGACAGACTGTTTTGCATCGGTAATAGACGCTATGGCTACTCCCCTCCAGTCCGCCGCGGCCGATGGCCCGTGTTGCTCTATATTATTATAAGACTGTACTGCTAAATCGTATATTATATTAATATTATTTTATTAAATATTATAAATGCGAAAGTTTGTATGTTTGTTTGTTACTCTTTCATACAATAACTGGTGAACCGATTTGCATGAAATTTGGCTCAAACATAGAGGGTAACTTGGATTAACACATAGGATATATAGTTTATGTCCCGATTAAATGTTCCTGTAAGATTCCACGGGATGATTTGATGAGTTTCTACAGGTTACGCGAAAAGCGACCTACACGCGGGCGGAGCCGCGGGCAGCAGCTAGTAGATTATAGACGTGAATTTTACGTGATGTGCCCTTAGAATTGCGCCAGCTACACTTATTGATATAAAACTAGTATTATGAATTTACCCCGTGTAATGTATTAGAGTGTGTGGCATAATAGACTTGATTTTTTTTTGTTTAATATACGCGGAAATTTCTAGCATACATGTCATGAAAACAAGACTCCTTGTTCTATGTTACATTTTTTGTGAAAGAAAAACAAAAAAATGGAAAAAAAAAACCATAAATAGTGGATTTTTTCACTGTTAGTAGACATAGGTCTTATTCTATTAATGTAACTACTCGTAATTATCATTGGCTCGCAATTGAATCGCTCTGCACGCGCGGTATTTGTTAGAGCAAGACAGTGGAGCGACATTACGTTAGCAGGATTAGGCTCCTGGACTACTACTTGCTATTTAGTAACAGCTCTATGCTGCTGTTCGTTTGTCTCGCTAAAGTCGAAAACGGCTGGACCGATTTGGCAAATTTTGGTTTTGAATTATTTTCGGAAGTTCAGGGAAGGTTTAAAAGGTAAGAAAATATGAAAAAATTGAAGGTAAATAGTAAAAACCACAATTTTATTTTCCCATACAAATAGTCCGTATTTATCAAACCTTTGACACATTATTTCATTCTGAGGCAATACGCAGTTTGTCGGGTCAGCTAGTTGATAGTAAAATGTCTTACCAATCGCCGCTTACTAATAAGAGCTTTATAACCAAACTAGATCTTTGAAAAAATCAACTGCTTGAAACGCAAACAATATAATTACGCAATAAAAACATCACACTTGCCCAACGATTCTTAATTCACAGAAATCAATTCCCAACTTTCCAACTGCGGTCGGATGTTCTGCTAAGCGTGGGTGGACGCTAACGTGACCGCGTTTCGTAAGCGTGGAATGAATGCTTTTTTTTTCTTTTCAAATCTTCTAAATAAGCTGCGGTTTATTTCGGTTTAGGGACGCTTGGCGAAATAGTTTTTTGCGAGGGTAGATGAGGGTTGCGTCATACCGCGGACACTCCGCCAAAATTCCATACAAACGCTTAATTTGGTCTCTATTACACAGACATCAATCAGTGACGTATATTTACACGTGCATTTGTGTGCGTAGCACGTACAAAATACCAACCGTCACCCAAAAGCCCATCTTATGGAGGTTGGGTGATGCGGGGAAATCGGACGGGACTTCGAAGTGTCCATTCTATACGTAGTACTATTACATATTCTCTGGTTGCGTGACTATTTTCAGATATTTTCGGAGTAGAGTTCTATATGTATAAAAACTGAGGTTATGGATGTTGATTTTTGGAGAAGATAGAGTTTAATTTATTTAAAACATCGAGCTTAATGATATCAATTTTTAAACTTTAATTTTATCAAGGTTTTAACTAGAATTTAAAAAACAAGCAGTTTACTTTGATGATTGGTAAAAACTGCAACCTATAGACATTTACATAAAATCAAACTTCTCAATACAGATGCATTGACGTAGTTCTCTACATATTTATCAAAGAAAAAACAGAATAATGGAAAACCTACTAACAGTGAATACTAAACTAACAAAGTACATAAAAACTGGACTACTCCTACTTACTGGCTATTTAGTGTTAGCTCCCATACTCATTAGCTGTTTTCATAATGCTAACGTGACCGCGTTTCGTAGAATAAAACAGAAAAATGGAAAAACCTACAAACAGCGAATAAACTAAACTAAACTTACAAAATACATTAAAAGTGGACTACTCCTACTTGCTATTTAGTGTCATGCTCATTAGCTGTTTTCATAATGCTAACGTGACCGCGTTTCGTAACTGTGTAATGAATGCTTTTTTCATTTTAAATCTTTTAAATAAGCTGTGGCTTATTTCGGTTATAGGGACGCTTGCCATGGCGAAATAGTTTTTGCGAGGGTAGATATGTGTTGCGTTACTGTTTTTGGATATTGTTGTTGTTATTTTTTGGAGTAGGTAGAGTTATTTATTTTAATACATAGAGTTCTATTTATTTTGAAATGATAATAAAGGCAATAAATGCTAATTTTGTGTACCTAACCCCCTTATTCATAAACGTACTTTAGATGTGTTTTAGCTATAGAATGCGTCTTAGTCAGTTGGATTGTCATATGTGCAGGATAGAAAAAGACAAAGGAGAGATTAGCAACACTTCAGCTAAAATACGTTTATGAATAAGGAGGTATTACTTTAGCAAGACCTTAACAAACGTGCGGTTAATTTCGTTGTTAGTAAAACTGCAACTTATAGACATCTACACAAAATCAAAGGTCTCAATCTCATGCATTACCAATCCTTAAGCTTATGATTTTATTCCCCTGTAGTAGAAGTCTCATAATATTAAGTACTTCTTTGCAGAAAATATCCGAATAGCCCTAAAAGCACTTATCCCTCAACCCGAGGATCGAAACCGGGGATCCTCGGGTTGGAGCATAACGTAGCAGTAGGGGCCTGCCACCAGACTGCTAAGGTAGTATTAAATGAACTCAAGCATAATCAAAATAAGAAGTCCTGCCCGAAGTCAAAAATGTTTCTTTCCGTTTTTTTTTTAATTTCTTAAGGTCACTCGCATGTGTAAAAATAAATAGTACAATAGTCAAAATATTTGGTGACCGAAAAGAAAAAACAAAAGACAGCGTCGCTTAAATCAGTATTTCCCTACTGAATCTTCTTGTATTTGCTCCGATGTTGACTTAGGACATTCTTGTTTATTTTGCAAATTCATACTTCAAGCGGCCGTGATAATTTAATTTCATGTTACAATTGATTGTGTAAGTATTATGTGTATTTTATGTCCATGTGTTGGGGGTAGGCTTATAATGAATAAATGCAGTTAGCTCCTATCCCGCGTTTTGTTCAGATCCTTACACTGGCGACGATTGGTAAATTACGGTATTTTTCGCGTGTTTCCGTGTTTTTGCAATTAACAGTGAGTAAATTAGCTAACGATTATTATAAATAGTGTGTAACGCGAGTGCCAGAACGATGCCTATCGGGAAAATTGAACCTTTCGATCTGAATTCCAAACAATGGCCGGCGTACGTGAGACGTGTCAAACAATTTATTTTACTTAACGAGTTAAAAGAAGAATTGAAAGTGCCGATGTTAATTACGGTGGTCGGTGAAGCTACATACACGCTTATGTGCGACCTGTGTGCCCCACAACATCCGGAGACCAAAGATTTTGACGAATTAGTCAAACTGGTAACAGACCACTTGGAACCTCAACGATCGGAGATTGCCGAGAGACATGTTTTTCGTTTACGTAAACAACAAGTCGGAGAACCGCTCGCGGAGTATCTTCAACAATTGAAACACTTAGCGGCGACCTGTAATTTTGGTACAAAATTAGAAGAGAACCTTCGCGATCAGTTCGTGTCCGGACTCGCAAGCGAGGTGATGAGGTCGAGAATATTCGCGGAGAAGGACGTGGACTACAACCGAGCGGTGGAGCTAGCTCTGGCGCTGGAGGCTGCGGATAGGCATGCGGAGGTGAGCGGCGCGAGCGCGTCGCGGAGCGCCTCGGGTGCGAGCGCGTCGCGGAGCGCCTCGGGTGCGAGCGGCGGCGGTGGCGGCGAGGCGGGCGAGGCGCTGCACGCGGTGCGCGGACGGCGCGGCGGCGGCGGAGGTCCGGGCTCGCGGACGGCGGACGGCTACACGGACGTTCGTGCCGCCGCCGGGCGGAGCGCGGACCCGGTTTGCTGGCGGTGTGGAAAGGCACATCGCGCGGATAGGTGTCGATTTGTTAACTACAATTGCGACGAGTGCAACCAACGTGGTCATTTAAAAGTGATGTGCAGAAAGGTGCGTAATCGGGTGAACGTGACCGGTCCCGGTAAGCACAGACAGAACTTCATGGACGACAATTCTGAAGATGATTGTTTTAACCTCCAAATTTTTTCACAAGGTAACAAACCTTTCCTTATTAATGTGCAGGTGGACGATGTTTTTTTAAATTGCGAGATCGATACCGGTAGCCGCATTTCGGCTATTAATGAAGACATCTATCGGCAGTTATTCAAGGATAAAAAATTGTACTGTGATTCTTTAATATTACGTAGTTATTCGGGCTCACGCATAGAACCTCTCGGCTATATTTTAGTAAAAATAATTTTTAATTCGTTCGTGGTCGATAATGTTTATTTATATGTTATCAGAGGAGGTAGCCGCCCTCTACTCGGGCGCGATTGGTTAAGGGCTTTACAAATTAATGAAATAAGGATAAACCAAATAGCCGATGATCGATTCGTGAGCCAACTACAAGCCGAATACCCCGAAGTCTTCAATGATAAGTTAGGGACTTGTAAAAAATCGATGAGTCTTCAGCTCACAGATAGTAGCGGTGTGTATGTGCGCGCGCGGCCCGTGCCGCTGGCGTTGCGCGAGCGCGTCGAGCGCGAGCTGCTGCGCCTCGAGCGCGACGGCTCCATCTATCGGGTGGACCATTCAGATTTCGGTACGCCTATTGTGCCCGTGGTTAAATCTAACGGGGACATTCGTATTTGTGGAGACTACAAGATTACTATCAACCCAAAGCTAAAGCGCGACTTCTATCCTCTGCCGCGTATAGAGGAATTGTTTGCTAATTTAAGTAATGGTGAGGAGTACACGAAACTCGACCTTAAGCACTCTGTTCGATTCGTTTGTTTCACATCTATGTTATAAGTTTGCATGTATGCTATACGTACCTACCAATACTACATTCGTGTCTTGTTAGTGTGCAATGAATCCTTTTAAAACCAATGTATAGTTATGTTAATAATCAGTACGAGAAATAAAGTTAATAAAGCAACACCTCTTTCAATTCATCAAAGTCCGCACAATCTAAAGAGAACCTTATCAACGCGACATATGGTCGAATTTCGAACCGGATCGAGCTATCTACCTGAGCTATACCCTTCGACGCGAGAACAAAAGACTGAATTCCTTACAAAAAACATCGTGCAAAATAAGTGAATTTGAAGTAAACAAGATACATTATTAACAAATATTACAAAATTACGATTGAAATAAGTGTTTACGTGATTTATATCGAATCTACGTTTCATAGTGGAATACCGAAAACCTATTAATCAAGAATGTCAACCACGCCGGACCAAATAATATCGGAGTTAGAAGAAATTGCATTATTACTACAAAAAGCGCAAACAAATTTAAAGAAATGCCCTAAACAACGACTTACAAAAGGATATATAGAAACGCGATTACAAACTATTGACGATTATTGGAAGAAATTTACTACATTACATCATAACCTACTGAAAGTTGTACCTAAAGAAAAGAAAAATGACATCCCGTATTTCGCAAATGAAGACTATTTTATTTTTGAAGATTTGTATATATGTATACAGGGCGATTTGAAAGATCTGTTGACCGCTATGCGAAACCCGCGGTACAGTGATAATGTACAGTCAGTTCCGAATATAAGTGCACATCTTGAAGCAAATGTTAAGTTACCTAGAATTCAACTGCCTACTTTTTCTGGAGCTTATGAAGACTGGACTACATTCAAAGACCTGTTCACGTCATTAGTTCATGAAAATTCTACGCTTTCCAAGGTCCAAAAACTCCACTATTTGAAGAGTAGTATTACCGGTGAGGCTGATAATTTACTAAAGCACATTCAAGTAACAGAAAATAATTACGAACAAGCTTGGGACTTGTTAAGAGAACGTTTTGGTAACAAGCGGCTTATAGTGAACTCTCTCCTAAGAAAATTATTCTCGCAGAAGAAAATCCCTACTCAAACCGCCAATCACATTAAGTCATTGTTAGACACAACAAATGAATGTCTTAATAGTTTGAAAAATCTCGATATTTCAACTGATTCTTGGGATCCCCTTATTATATTTCTGACGGTGCAGAAATTGGACCCAGAGTCCCACAGAGATTGGGAAGAAAATGCATATAAAGATAATTTAGAAGAATTACCAAAGTGGGAAGATTTTGTGAAGTTCTTACAAACAAAATTTCGCACATTAGAATTAATCACTCCACCACATAGAGAGAAATCAAGAGGCAAAGAATATACAGTCCACGTTGCTACTTCATCTGCCGCGACCAAGACGAGAAGTTGTATAATGTGTAAGGACAACCATACTTTATGCCACTGTAAGGAATTCTGTAAAATGCAACCAAGTGAGAGAGGTGAATATGTTAAAAATAACCAACTCTGCTTCAATTGTCTGGCACCAGGCCACGCTGCTAAAAGATGTCGGTTGAACATGTCCTGCCGAATATGTCAGAAACGTCACCATTCACTTGTTCACCAACAACCGCAAATAAGTTTTAATCAACCAGACAATATTCAAGTAAATCACCACCAAATTGAGAACCACAAGCATCAAACTGAAGCTAGCGAATCAATAGAAATCTCATCACATTTCGCCACGAGTGCATCCACTGCACTTTTAGCCACAGCACTAGTACCAGTGAGGGACGATTCAGGACGAATGACAATTCTTCGTGCGTTAGTTGATCAGGGTTCGCAAGCCACGTTCATTAGTGAGAGAGCCGCCCAGCTATTAAGACTTAAGAGAGTGCCCGCTAATGGTACAATCACTGGGGTTGGTTCGACAACAACTGTCGTCAAACACGCTGTATTTCTTGAGCTGCAATCAAGACACGATGACAGTTTTAAGTTAAAGGTGAAGGCTTACATCATGTCCACGAAACTCACAACTCAATTACCATCACAAACCATTCCAATCATCAGCACCTGGTCTCATCTAGAGGGTTTAATTTTAGCTGATCCACAATTTAATAAAAAAGGACAAATCGACCTTCTGCTAGGTGTTGAAGTATGTGCCCAAATCTTAAAAGGAGATATGATCAAGGGTCCTCTAGGTTCTCCATGCGCTCAAAATACAAGCCTAGGGTGGATTCTTTTTGGGAACATACACGACGAAAGAAACAGTAAGGATTTCATTGTGATGCATCATACCTTAGATATAGACAATATGTTGAAGACAATGTGGGAACTGGACAATAACGACAAGATGATATTAACAGCAGAAGAAAAGAAATGTGAAGAAATTTACCAAAGTACTCATACCAGAACAGAAGAAGGACTATATATAGTCAAACTACCAACAAAAACCAATAAACTACGATGTACACAAGGAAGAACAAGAGAAATTGCTATGAAAAGACTGTATCAATTAGAAAAAAGACTAGATAAGAATCCTAAATTGAGGCAAGAATACAAAAGAATCATGGACGAATATTTACAAATGAATCATATGGAAGAAGTACCAGAAGAACAAATAACAAAAGATAGTGTCTACTTACCGCATCATCCAGTTGTAAGAGAAGATAAGGAGACTACCAAAGTCAGAATCGTTTTTAATGCGTCACAAAAAGGAAGTAATGAAATATCGCTAAATGATGAACTTTTAATTGGTCCCCAACTACAAATCGACATGAGAAGTCTTATTATGAAATGGCGTATGGGGAAGATTTGCTTTGTGGCTGATATACAGACAATGTACCGTATGATTTTAGTGACCGAAGAAGATAAAGATCTTCAAAGAATCTTGTGGAGAAGCGATCCGAGTGAACCAATAAAAGATTATCGCCTAACAAGAGTCACTTTTGGAACAGCATCTGCTCCCTACTTAGCCGTGCGAACTTTACACCAAATCGCTGATGATGAAGAAGGCATAAGTCCTGATGCCGCTAAAATGATCAAACATGATTTCTACGTTGACGATTTAATGTCATCAAAGGACACCATAGAGGAAGCTGTACTCGCAGCTAAAAACGTAGAAGCCATATTACAAAAGGGAGGCTTTTCACTTCAGAAATGGGGCTCAAATGACGCTAATTTCTTAAGACAATTTGATCCTGCAAAACGAACATCACATGTCACCGTAGATATGACCATTCATGGCACAATTACCGCCCTAGGACTTCGTTGGGATATGGGCAGAGATGTATTCCAGTACACTCTTGACTTACCTCCTATGAATGGCACAATCACCAAACGCTCAATTCTCGCTGACGTACAAAGACTGTTCGATCCGCTGGGATGGCTAGCACCGGCAATGCTTCCTACTAAGCTACTAATACAAAGATTATGGCTGAAAGGTATTAGCTGGGATGAAGAAGTAGACGCTTACATCACAGAAGAATGGACAACACTAAGAGACAGCCTTCAGTACATAAATCAAATAGAAATACAACGATGGTTGGGAGTTACAAAAACAAAAGAGTCTACGAATATGGAGATTCATGGGTTTAGTGATGCGTCTACCAAAGCTTATGCCGCTGTTGTTTATCTAAGAATTGTGCAAAGAGACAAGATAGAAACAAAATTAATTGCTGCAAAGACACGAGTCGCGCCAATAAAACCAGTTTCTCTACCACGTTTAGAGTTATGTGGTGCTCTTCTTTTATCTCGATTGCTAAAACAAATTAAGACAGCTATGGATATACCTGATGACAAAATCATCGCATGGAGTGATTCCACTATTGTTCTTTCGTGGCTTCATGGCGATCCAACAAGATGGAAAATATTTGTGAGAAACCGAGTCATTGAAATATTAGATAACTCAGGACCAAATTGGTTTCATGTCTCAACAGCTGACAATCCAGCAGATGTGGCATCGAGAGGAGAGAGTGTTTTAGATCTGAAGAAGGATAAAAATTGGTGGAATGGCCCAGATTGGCTCAGAAATAAAACAATAGATTATAATAGACTAAACAATGTAACAACAGATCTAGAAAGAAACAAAGTAATACAATGCAATGTAAAAGTCGAAACGGAGGAAGGACTAGAAAAACAATTTAAAAATTTTGACAACTTACAAGAACTGCTAAAAACAATAATTTATTGCAAAAGATTTCTAAAAGGAAAGAAAACAATTAATAAAACTATAGAAATTACCAAGGAAGAGTTAGACGAATCATTAAACACCTGTATTCGAATAGCACAAAGAAAAACATTTAATGAAGAAATATTTAATTTAGAGAAAAAGAAAGACGTAAAAAGACATAGTGAGATAAAAACACTAAAACCCTACCTGGACAAAGACACTATTATCAAGGTGGGCGGTAGATTAAGACATGCAGACATAGCAGAAGACACTAAACACCCTATTGTGCTTGCCTATCAAGGTGACTTATCTGAACTGATTGTAAAGGATGCTCATATCAAAGCATTACATGGTGGGATTCAAATGATGATGGCCTATCTGAGAACAAGGTTTTGGATAATTAGAGCGAAACAATTAATTAAAAAGGTAATTCATAAATGCTTGATTTGCTGTAAGCACAGCGCTGCAGCAAAGAATCAAATAATGGGTGATTTACCAAAAGTACGGGTTACTCCTGCCAAACCTTTTCTTAACAGTGGTGTGGACTTCGCTGGACCATACCAAGTCTTAGCTTCTAAAGGAAGAGGAGTTAAAACCAATAAAGCTTATGTTGCGATATTTGTGTGTATGGCCACCAAGGCCATACATCTAGAACTGGTCGGCGACCTCACATCAGAGTCCTTTATAGGTGCCTTCAAAAGGTTTATAGCGAGGCGTGGACGATGCTCACAAATCTGGAGTGACCAAGGCAGAAATTTCATTGGAGCCAATAAGGAATTGGCAGCAGCCTGGAAGGAGGCTAAACTGGAATTTGAAGGTCCGATTATGGAGTCACTGGCCCTCGATGGTGCTCAATGGCATTTTATACCGGCCTACAGTCCCCACATCGGTGGCTTATGGGAAGCCGGGGTAAAGTCCATGAAGCACCACATGAAAAGGATTTTAGTCAGTCATCTGACCTTTGAAGAAATGAGCACTCTCCTTTGTCAAATCGAAGCGTGCCTTAACTCAAGGCCTCTCACGCCAATAGATGATAAGGACACGGATAATATTATGCCTCTAACACCTGGTCATTTTTTGATCGGCGAAGCCCCGGTTACTGTTCCACAAACAAGTCTTCAAGACATCCCACTTAGTCATCTCTCTCGTTGGAAGCACATGCAGAAGTTACTTGGAGATTTTTGGCGAAAGTGGCATGAAGAATATCTTACGAGTCTACAACAAAGGCCTAAGTGGCTCAAAACATGTAGAGAATTTGACATTGGACACATAGTAGTCATCAAAAATGAAAATTTGCCTCCTGGAAAATGGGCCTTAGGGCGAATTGTAGCTAAACATCCAGGAGACGATGGTATCACTAGAATATATAGTGTGAAAAGTGGTGTCAGTATAGTTAAGCGAAGTTTCAATAAATTGTGCTACTTACCAATAAACAATGAATGAGCAAAGTACCTAATAATTCAATGTAAAAATGATGTATGTACAAATATTGTTTTCATTAATGTATTCTCATTGCAGTGTGTATTTATGACTTGTATTTATGCCATCAAATGCTATTGATCATTTACGATATTAACTGTAGATGTTTAAAGGACTTATAGACCTTTGGTGGGCGGCATGTTCGATTCGTTTGTTTCACATCTATGTTATAAGTTTGCATGTATGCTATACGTACCTACCAATACTACATTCGTGTCTTGTTAGTGTGCAATGAATCCTTTTAAAACCAATGTATAGTTATGTTAATAATCAGTACGAGAAATAAAGTTAATAAAGCAACACCTCTTTCAATTCATCAAAGTCCGCACAATCTAAAGAGAACCTTATCAACGCGACACACTCGTATGAACAAGTTCTTTTAGATGAAAGGTCACAAAAGTACACAGCTATTACGACGCATGTGGGGACTTTCGTTTACCGTCGCGTGCCGTACGGGTTATCATGTGTCCCCGAAAATTTTCAAAAATTGATGGAGGAAACGCTGCGCGGTATTCCCGGCACGGTCGTGTTTCTAGACGATATTTGTGTAACCGGGGCAGATAGACGCACACATTTACATAATCTGAGGGCTGTACTCGATCGACTGCGCCAGATGGGGTTAACGATCAAGATGAGCAAATGTTGCTTCTTACAAAAAAGTGTAACATATTTAGGCTTTATAATTGATAAGGCGGGATTGCACCCGGACCCGTGTAAAATTGAGGCAATCAAAAATGCACCGGAACCTCGTGACGTCACACAGCTCAAGAGCTTTCTAGGGCTATTAAATTACTATGGGAAGTTTATTCCAAATTTAAGCACGATGTTACATCCACTGCATAAACTTTTAAAAAAAGAAAGCTCGTGGACTTGGACATCGCGATGTTCTCAGGCGTTTATAGACGCAAAACGAGCATTGTTAAGCGAGTGCGTTCTAGCGCACTATGAGGAGGGGCGGGCGCTCGTGCTAGCGGTGGACAGCAGCAGTTACGGGCTTGGCGCAGTGCTGGCGCATCGGTACCCCGACGGCACCGAGCGACCGATCAGCTGTGTCTCGCGGACTTTAAATTCCGCTGAGAGTAATTATAGTCAGTTGGATAAAGAGGCGTTAGCGATTTATTTTGGAGTAACGCGAAATCATCAGTACTTATTCGGTAGAAGATTCGTATTGCGTACTGATCACCAGCCGTTGAGTTTCATATTCGGTATTAAAGGTGGCATCCCGCAGACGGCAGCCAGTCGACTGCAGCGGTGGGCCGCTAGGCTGGCGGCTTACGATTTTACCGTAGAGTTTGTTCGATCAAAGAATAACGGACCCGCCGATGCTCTATCGCGTCTGCCGCTTTCATGTGAGCGCCCTTCGACCGACTCAATTAGTTATATCAACTTAATCGAAGATTGTTTGCCGATTAATTTTATAGATGTAAGAAAAGAAACGAAAAAGGATATACTTTTGTCGAGGATACTCGGATATGTAATGTTCGGTTGGCCCCCGGTGGCGAGTTCCGAAGACGAGAAGCCGTTCTTTGCGCGTAAAGACGAACTAGTTGTAGATTTAGGTTGCTTAATTTATAAATACCGCATCGTCATTCCTCCGACTCTTAGACGCGCTCTTTTAAATGAAATTCATGAAGGACATTTGGGTGTGAACAAAATGAAAACCATAGCTCGGAACTATATTTATTGGCCCAACATTGATCGTGATGTGGAAAACGTATGTCGAACTTGTGAAGCGTGTCGGGTGGTGCGTGACGCCCCCCCGCACGCGCCTCTGCATCCCTGGGAGTTTCCGCTGCACCCTTGGCAGCGTGTTCACGCGGACTTTGCAGAATTGGCAGGAAAAAAATATTTGATTATGATAGACGCACATTCAAAATGGTTAGAAGTAATTGGCATGAGTCGAACGGATGCAGAGAGTACTATTTTAGTATTAAGAGCTATTTTTGCGCGTTTTGGGTTAGCTTCGCAACTCGTCACCGACAACGGTCCTCCTTTTTCTTCTATACAATTTAAACAATATTGTGCAAATAATTGTATAAAACATATCACCTCTGCGCCATATCACCCGCAAAGTAACGGGGCCGCGGAGAATTCCGTAAAAACCGTAAAAAAAGTCATTAAAAGGGCAATACATGAAGGTGAAAATGTATCCCAGGCAATAAGCAAATTTTTGTTTCAATATCGTAACTGTGACCACGCTACCACAGGCGTGTCACCGGCCGTATCTATGTTAGGCCGACGCCTGAGAGGCCGTTTAGACGCAGTACGGCCCGTCCTTGCGGAGATCGTGCGAAATAAACAGGATGTGCAGGTAGCCAATGCCGGTGGTACGGACAGAGATATAGCGGTGGGTGATCCTGTGCTAGCTCGAAATTATTCCGCGGGAGGAAATAAATGGATAGAAGGTCGTGTTATCGATAAAACGGGACCTGTGTCATATAGGGTGGACGTAGGTAATGGGCGTGATTGGCGGAGACATCAAGATCAATTGATACCTGTTAAAAATCGATATTCACTCTCACGCACTAGTACAGGACCACCCTCCGATGAGACTGTTGTTGGTGACACGACTGATGATAAAATCGGACAAGACGACTCATTCGTGGATGCATCGGATGAGGCAGTTAATATACGAGGAGATCCGGAAGTCAAATCTTCTGATCAAATATCTGGTGCACCAGCGCGCGATAGTCAAAGCCCACTGGCTCCCGATGCATCGGCTCGAGCGGTCCGTGCATATTTTAGGAATAAGAAATAAGTAGTACAAAAATTAGACATAAGTGTGACTGTAATTTAAGGGGGGAAAATGTAAGTATTATGTGTATTTTATGTCCATGTGTTGGGGGTAGGCTTATAATGAATAAATGCAGTTAGCTCCTATCCCGCGTTTTGTTCAGATCCTTACAGATTGTACACGTGTTTTCATTTAGAAATTATAAAAGATATTGTATAATATACAAAAAGTTGGCGTTTGAACGCTTCGAATTGCAAGAAAGTTGAAATTAATAAATATACGATAAATAAGTAAGTCTCAGTATAAGTCTTTTAGTGCTGGTCTAATTAAAAAGCTCAAAGTCGCTCAACGAGCTATGGATAGGGCTATGCTCGGAGTTTCTCTACGGGACAGAATCCGGAACGAAGATATTCGTAGACGAACCAAAGTAACCGACATAGCCCGGAGAATTAGTACGTTGAAGTGGCAATGGGCAGGCCACATCGCTTGACGAACTGATAACCGATGGGTACGAAAGGTTTTCGGATGGCGACCACGTGTAGGAAGACGCAGTACAGGACGGCCCCCCACGAGATAGACTGACGACCTAATCAAGGTTGCGTGGAGCCGTTGGATGTAGACCGCTCAGAATATGTCATTGTGGAAGTCTCTGGGGGAGGCCTATGTTCAGCAGTGGACGTCTATAGGCTGATGATGATGATGATGATGAAATAAGTATACAAGATGAGATGTCAGGCAGTGAAGACGCCACCGCCCACAAATGAAACAGAGAACGTACAGTCTATCGAATGATGATCAAATCACTTCAATACAGCGGGAATAAATACAATACGCGGAATGGCCAGCCACTGCTGACGGTTTTATCGTGAGAAGTGTCTTGCCATTTGAAGATGATGACCAACGTGGCAATTGTGGCATATGGGGAGGCTTCTGTCCAGCAATGGACGTCTTTTGGCTGAAATGATGATGAAGAAACATGAAGCTGCCAGAGACAAACCGATTATATATTTATCTCTGATATTAATCGATTTTTCATTTTCCCAGTGCAACTATGGGAGCTTAGTAGTAGTAGAAGCTATCAATAGGCCCACCAGAACTTACTACTTTTAACTGTTTTTATTTAATATTATTTTACAATTACACATGTTAGTTAAATATATATTTTAAAGAAAAAATGGAAAGAAAAACCATTGCGTTATTGCGAAATAATATAAAAAATAATTATTAAGGGTAAAAGCGACTTCTTAACGTTTTTTTTTTGGCTCTGTAATTTCCGGCACAGAGGCTCAACTCAACACCTTAGGCCTCAGGAGTGGTAACGCAGCTGCATTTTGACCTTGGTCTTTATCGTGTCCTTAGGCTGCAGTCATCACTTAACATCAATGTGAACTTTATGCTTGTTTGCCACTTCCATTACATAAAAAATTAATAAACGGCAAAGTTTATTATTTTTATTGCCTAACTAGTAAACTAGCATTGTTGGTAATAGATGTCGCTACTTTCATCATAAGGCCATGTAATAAATGTGAAGAAAGATTTTACAAATCGGGCAGGACTTCGGTAGCTCAGTTGGAAGAGCGGCTGGACTAGATTCCCAGTGGCCGCGAGTTCTAGTCTCGCCTGAAGTCAATTTTTTCTTTCCATTTTTCTTTAAAATACTTACCACTTTTAACATAGTGGTAGTGTCCAATTCAGGAGGTCCAGGGCGTAGGCGCCACCGCATTAGTTAATCTATCTGCCGCCAAATGGTAGTCTTCAGCACTATCGTGTACCGGTTAGGCTGTAATAAATAGCCCAGTAAAAATTATTACAGAGTCACAACAATTTAAGTCTCAGGGGTGGCAACACATGTGCATTTAAACCTCTGGTTTTTGTGGAGACGTCTTTAGGCAGCAGTCATCGCTTACATTAATGTGAGCTGCAAACTTCTTTGCCATCTTTCTTACATAAAAAAGCATGGGAACAAAAAGTAATCAGCGAATTTGTTTTTATGCTTCAATGCATCCATTTACCCCTGCCTGCATCTTTGGGAAATACAGGCGCGAAGAAACGTTTTATATAGCCATACGGTAGTTAAAAAACACATTATTTCACACCAGTTTTCCATATCCACGATTCGCCAGTATGTTTTTAGAAACCCGTCAAATAGACGAGCTTATTAGCATTCATCGTACTCGTGTTCACTCTACGGGGGGTGCCACTGAGAATCTTTTAAATACAAAAGCAGGGAAAGACTGAGTTAAATTTGTGCGCAAATGATTCCGTATAGATTTTTTTTTTTGTAAAATACCCTAGACTTTTTTAAGATTTGCTTGCAATCAAGTTAAATAACCACATAATAATATGCTTGGTTATTTAATGTTTTTTTTTTAAGTTTCGGAAATAATTAAGTTGACGCACGAGTGATAGTATAAGAGTTATTATTTTCCTTTTGACGAACAGAACCCTTAAAAGATTCTACCAATTTAACCCGACCCCATAGGATGGAACCCGGAACCGAATGACCTATGAATAGTTGTCACCTAAGTCGAATATAGTGAGCCACCGAGGCAGTTTCAAAATATCTTTGCTCTGTTATTTACTTAGATGGTAGGCAACATTATGAAAGCCTACTGGAATACATACTTCATTTTTTGTCATGAAGTGAAGTGAGAATATCGTGTCAAAAAACCTTCATGTTTTTCTTAAATAAACGTTTTGTAAAAAAATATCGCTTTAATGACTAAAAACCAATTTTCTCTCAAACGATATGGGAACCATTTCTTATTAATGGCCGTACGATCCTACGAAACCATAACGCACACTTTACGTCTTAATCAAACACAAATCAACGCGGAAACGGGAATCGAACGCATAATAAATCAAGGACCGTTAACAATTTCTCTTCATTGTTCTGCTTAACGTTTAGCCGCACCTTATCAGGGTATAAACTTCTTTAATGCAACCCGACCCTACTTATCGGACGCATAATTCTTGCCACGGGTGCGGATATGGGTGGCGCAGGGGCGGAAAGCGATTTATATCATAATAAGTACCGTGATTTTTTCATACAATCTGAAGCAAGTATGATTATAGCTATACATAAATCCAAAAGTCTTAGGTATCGGAGTGCATGTATGAAGAGAATGACGAAGGTAGACGAGGCACTAGAGGTACGTCAGGACCGGGATATCTGGCGCTCTACACTTAAAGCACTAAAGTCTACACTACGGTATTTTTTTTTTATGTACTAAAAGTGGCAAACAAGCATGCAGTTCACATTGATGTTAAGTGATGACTGCAGCCTATAGACACTTACACAATGACCAGAGGTCAAAATGCAGATGCGTTGCCACTCCTGAGGCCTAAGGTGTTATGCCTCTGTGCCGGAAATTACAGGGCTGTACATTACCACCTGACCGGAATACGATACTGTTGAACACTACCATTTAGCGGCAAGTATATAAGGTAATGCAGTGGTGCTTACGCCCGCGAGCTCCGTCACTAGAGCTCTTCCACCAGTAAACATTTTAGAAGATGTAAGTGCCAATTGGCATTATGTGTCTTTATGGCTATAAGTGGCTCACCCCCTAGGAATCTGGTTGAATGCGAAGACATTTTCAACTCGTAACAAAATATCTCAGGTCTAAAAGGTTACAACGGATCCGAGTTTTGAACGTGAGTTTTTGGGTACAAGTCTATAGGCTGTGCAGTATTTACTTTTGATCCAGATCATTTGCAGGCCTATTGGCCTACATGAAGCTAAAAAAAAAAATTGAACCGATTATTTCGGGTTTTAGACATTTACAAAAAAATCTGATAGTTCATGCGTCTGAGACTACCTTATAGGAGGCTATTATAGGGGTTTAATTTCTGTAACGTTACACTCAAGGGACAACCAATGGTCTATGGAAAGGGTAAATTGATATTGTGTCTGATGGATGGAAAAGTATGAATAGCAGGTTCAGTCGATTTTGCTGTAAATTATATTTTGTGTTTAATTTTTATCGGACGAGACCTTACATTGGCAAAGGTTTTTTCAGAGAGTCAACTTCTCAACGGTAAATAAATAAAGCCGATTATATGTCTCGACTCCGTAATCGGCTTAGAAAACTAAAGGTTGAGCTTTAAAATATTTGCAAGCCCGCTCTCTCTCATGGTATGTACGCGAGCGAAACCTTTCACAATTTAAATTATCAACCGTACGTCTTAAGCATAAAGTGCTATATCACCAAGATATTAACAAACAAACCCCAACTAAACGTCACTGTAAATAAGGATTATATTTATAATGACGGTTTATGGTGTTCAGATTGCGCGTTTCATGCGATTTATCATATGGAAATTTGAGATTTACTTACTGTGATTCTAGAATTTATGTTTCCCTTGAATTGTATTGTTTGCTTTGAATTTGTAATAAGAGTTTAATTATTTCTAATTTCATTAGTGTGATTGTGTACATTTTCGGAATCTTCTATCATTGTAATATTATAATCTTGGGAATTGGAGATTTTTAGGAAATCTTCCGGGGACAGGCTTTGATGGATATATGAAAGGCAAAATAGGTCATATAACCTATTTACTAGAACCACAAATGTATATTAAATATATATTACTAATATAAGCTCAACACTTTAGAATGAATTTTTAAAGGAAAATGTCAAACAAAATCAATTTCGAGCGAGATTTGAGCGACCATTGGGATCACTAGTTTAGTCGCTCTATTAAATTCTAGTTTGTTGTGTTTTGTAATGTCAGAACAAGGTTTGTATCATTTTATAGATCTACACAACGAGTAAGCCTCCCTTTTCCTATAACACTGAATTACAGAGTACACACTATTTTATATTTCTATACGCCTACCCCGTAACGGACTTGGCGTAAGGATACATACATTCATACACTATTATAAGATCACACAAAAGCAATTTTGATATCAGCACTCATTTTAGATCCCTCCATAAAGACCGTTTAAACCAAACAAAGTACGCGAGTCCGCTTTTTCCGCGTTCCTAGCGCAATGTTCAAAGGTGGCCAAATATTTAGCATTCAACTCGCACAGTCGGAGTTGCAGTACTCACATAACATTCACTACGTGCGGCCTGTACGGTAAATAAATATGCAGAACTGTCTGTGTGGACAATTGGATCGTTGAATACATCATACTGCGCTGAAGTTTGGACGGTCTGTTCGAAGTACTGTTTGGTAACTTGTTTCAAAGTTCTTCTTTTTGTGAACTTCAAAGAATGAATATAGGTTGTGATGACTATATTTCTGTTTTACGGTGTTATTTTTCTAATAATGAATGTAGCACATAAGCTTTGAAGTAGCTTCATGTCTAGATGCTTTGTTTTTTAGGGATACGTACCTTAAATGAAAAATAATCAATAAATTTTCAACCCCAATTTTCATATAATCACTCTTGTAACTATCTGTTTTTATATGACTGTTTCTTCAATGTTTTGTCTCTTTTTCACGCCAGTTACTTTCTTCTGTCTCTATAATATCATAAAATCTTCAATTGACACATATTTTTTAAGCCCTGTAAACGAACAGTACTCAGCATACTACAAATTAGATTATGAGGTGGTATCTACTTACACTCAAAGACTAAATCACTACATTTCTACTCCCAGTAAGATTTGGTAGCACAATTTTCTGTTGATACACAATTTCAGAGTTCACAACTTTATGAACTTAGCCAAAACAATTTTACCATCTCCACTAATTTAGGATGTGCCTTTTGCTCTCTCATCGCCAAAAACAGTTTACGCCAAACAAAGTACGCAAGTCCGCTTTTTCCGCGTTCATAGTGCAATGTTCAAAGGTGGCCAAATATTTAGCATTCAACTCGCACAGTCGGAGTTGCAGTTCTCAAATAACATTCACTACGTGCGGCTTGTACGGTAAATAAATATGCAGAACTGTCTGTGTGGACAATTGGATCGTTGAATACATCATACTGCGCTGAAATTTGGATGGTCTGTTCGAAGTACTGTTTGGGAACTTGTTTCAAAGTTCTTCTTTTTGTGAACTTCAAGAATGATTACAGGTTGTGATGACTATATTTCTGTTTTACGGTGTTATTTTTCTAATAATGAATGTAGCACATAAGCTTTGAAGTGGCTTCACGTCGACATGCTTACCCCCTTATTCATGAACGTACATTAGATACGTATGTATCTTCACGCCAGGTCCCTAACGGGGTAGGCAGAGAGTGTGATTAGATACGTTTTAGTTATAATATGCTTTATCTTTATCAGTCGCATTGTCAATTGCGTAGGATAGAAAAAGACAAAGGAGAAATTAGCAACACTTTAGCTAAAATGCTTTCATGAATAAGGGGTTAGTGTTTTTTAGGAATCCGTTTGTGGTGTAAGTGTCGCCTTACCATCCTGGTGCCGCAGCCAACCTTACCTGCACGTGGTGCACCCTGCCGACCAGCAAACAAGGCTCTGGCGACTGGTTCCACATGGTTGCTGGGTCGGCACTACCAGCGTAATCCCTCCTAGTGTCCTGCTTGGTGGTAAGGTCCCTTGGGTCCTGCCTGGCTAGCTACCACCCTCAGGTCGTAATCTGCCGCCAAACGTCTTCGGGCGTGTTCCGGCTTCCGAGCCTGAGAGCCAGTCCCCCCCCCTCCCCTCCCCTCCCCCTATCCTCTTCCTCGTTCCTATCCTTGATGTGCACCGTATTGTCCGCCCCCGGGGCCGGTATGTGTAAGGACATCTTGCGCTCAGGGGCGCAACATGTTGGCCCGGGGGCCAGGGAGAGCCGATGAAACGGTAACGGTCCGCTGCCGCCCGCCGGTCAGTAGGGGACCCGAACCCAGGCCTCTCTATTAAACTCTGGCCTGGGAGGCTGTCCCGCCAACCGGTGTTAAGTCCCGTGTGCAGTCGTCGTGCCGGAGTAAGAGACCGGAGTGGGCCCGGCGCCTGTGCACGGGGGGGATCGGGGGTCCTTCCGTCCCCCGGACCAGCAAATTGCACCACCTCTGTGTGCAGATGGTCTGATGCACCTGCAACTTTGCCCCGCGGGCGGTCGATACGGTGCACATCATCATTCTTTCCCTTATCCGACGCTGTTAGGAAGTTAAATATAAAAAATGGTAAAAAAAAAGAAAAAAAGTAGAAACGCAGCGGACGCCCCTCCCACATTTACTGTGGACATGTGCAACATCAGGGGTTTACATACCAACCTTAACGCCGTTCACCACCACCTTGAAACGGCTAAGCCGGCCCTACTCTTTCTGACGGAGACACAAATATCCTCTCCACTTGACACATCGTACCTTACTTACCCCGGCTATACTCTGGAGAACACTTTCGTTCGCCGCGCCGGGGTATGTCTGTATGTCCGAGAGGATGTCTGTTGTCGCCGTCTTGACCATTTTGAAGACAAGGACCTGTCGCTATTGTGGGCACGCGTGGATTACGGTGGATCTACCCGAATATACGCGTGCGTGTACAGGTCCTATAGCGGAGACGGGGAGACAGCCCGCTTATTCGAGCACATCCAACAGGTGGTCGACACAGTGCTTGTGCAGTATCCTTCTGCGGAGTTGGTGATTCTTGGTGACTTTAACGCACACCATACGGAGTGGTTGAGTTCCCGGATCACGGACTTCGCTGGAAGATCTGCACACGATTTCGCGTTGGCTAATGGACTCTCACAAGTTGTAACCGGGTTTACCCGGATACCAGATGTCGAGGGTCACACTGCCTCTTTGCTGGATCTTCTGCTGACCTCACATCCTGCCAACTATCAGGTGGTGGTCGAGGCTCCCTTAGGATCCTCGGACCACTGTCTGGTACGCACAAAAACCTCATTGTCGGTTCGAGCGCCGCTGCGGCCCTCGGCAACTCGACAAGTGTGGCATTACAGGTCGGCAGACTGGGATGGACTGAGGGAGTTCCTGACGTCCTACCCATGGAGGCAGCTTTGTTTCTCGTCGGAAGATCCGAGCACGTGTGCCGATGCTGTAACCGATGTGATACACCAGGGAATGGAATGTTACATTCCGTACTCTGTGGTATCCATTGGCGGACAGTACCAGCCCTGGTTCGATAAGTCCTGTGCTGTGGCTTCTAGTCACAAGCAGGAGGCTTACAGAACCTGGACTGCGGCTCACGCTTGTAAGGATCCTAATGCCTCCGGCCTTAAGAGAGCACTCAACGCTGCATCCAGGTCCACTAAGCGGCGCATGGCCAAAGCGAAATCGAAGCACATCGGTAGAGTTGGCAGGAAACTAATGAGGCACCCTCCCGGGAGCCGTGCCTATTGGTCTCTTGCCAAAGCTATCGAAGGGAATTTTTGTCGGTCATCTTTCCCACCACTGCGTAAAATTGACGATAGCCTGGCCCACACGGCAAAAGAGAAAGCTGACCTTCTGGGCAGCCTCTTTGCCTCAAACTCAACCCTTGACGACATGGGTATCACAGCGCCTACCATCCCGCGCTGTGAAAGCTCTATGCCTGACGTCAAATTCACTCAGAAGAACGTCAGGTGAGCTCTTTTATCCCTTGACGTCAAGAAGTCGAGTGGGCCGGACTCCGTCCCTGCGGTGGTGTTGAGGATGTGCGCTCCCGAGCTGACCCCCGTTCTGACGCGCCTGTTCTCGCTTTCCTACGATCAAAGAACCGTACCGTCTGCGTGGAAGACCGCCCTCGTGCACCCGATACCCAAAAAAGGGGATCGCAGTGACCCGGCCAATTATAGGCCCATAGCAATAACCTCCCTACTCTGTAAAGTCATGGAGCGTGTGATCAATACTCAACTGCTGCAGTATCTAGAGGATCATCAGCTGATCAGTGACCGCCAATATGGATTTCGTCATGGCAGATCTGCTGGTGATCTTCTAGTATATCTCACGCACCATTGGTCCCACGCCTTGGACAAGAGTGGGGAGGCATTGGCTGTAAGCCTGGACATTGCTAAGGCCTTTGACCGGGTCTGGCACAGGGCACTCCTCGCGAAACTTCCATCCTACGGTCTTCCCGAGAGGCTATGCAACTGGACAGCCAGCTTTCTGTCTGAGCGTTATATACAAGTCTTAGTTGACGGTCAGCGCTCAGACAGACTACCTATCAACGCTGGTGTGCCGCAAGGCTCTGTGTTATCTCCCACGCTTTTTCTTCTGCATATCAATGAAATATTGGAGCAAAACTCCAATTTTCATTGCTATGCTGATGATAGTACGGGAGATGCACACTACACTAGCCGTGCAAATGCCTCTCGGACACTTATCGAGGAAAGCAGGACTAGACTTGTGTCTGAAATCGAGCACTCTCTGGAGCGGGTCTCGGATTGGGGTCGACTTAATTTAGTACAGTTTAACCCCTCGAAGACACAAGTCTGCGCGTTCACCGCAAAAAAAACCCCATTCATTGTAGCACCACAGTTCCAGGGCATTCCGCTCGCCGTTGATAAGAGTATCGGTATCCTGGGCGTTGACATATCGAACGAAGTGCAATTCGGGAGTCACATTGAGTGTAAGACCAAGTTGGCATCCAAAAAGTTGGGGGTGCTTAACAAAGCGAGGCAGTATTTCACATCGGGGCAGCTACTACAGCTTTATAAGGCCCAAGTGCGGCCCCATCTGGAATACTGCTCTCATTTGTGGGCGGGAGCCCCCAAATACCAGCTTGGTCCACTTGACTCCCTACAAAAACGCGCCGTTCGTATTGTTAACGATCCAGGACTTACCGACAGGCTCGAACATCTGAGCCTGCGCAGAGACATTGGGAGTCTGTGCGTGTAGTACCGTCTCTACAATGGTGAGTGCTCTGCGGAACTGTTTGACATGGTGCCACCGTCTCTTTTCCTACACCGTACTACCCGCCGAAGAGAGAAGTTCCACCCACACCGACTGGACACCTGGCAGTGCTCAACGGTGCGGTTTTCACGTTCGTTCCTGCCCAGAACGTGTAAATTGTGGAACGAACTTCCCTCTGAGGTGTTCCCTAGGTGCTACAATATGGGGTTCTTCAAAAATGGCGTCAAAAGAGTCCTTCAGGGCTGGCAGCGCGTTGGCAACTCCCCTGGTGTTGCAAATGTTCATAGGCGACGGTGACCACTTTCCATCAGGTGGCCCGTTTGCTTGTCTGTCAATCTTCAGACATAAAAAAAAAAAAAAAAAAAAAAAAACAATCCGTTCCTTAAATGAAAAATAATCCCGACTAATATTATAAATGCGAAAGTTACTCTGTCTGCAAGCATACGATTTAAATTGATGACCTAAAGATAGCCATTTACATGAAACCAGTGATATCAAAGTAGATTAGATGTCTAAGGTATTATGCCTCTGTGCCAGAAAATACAGGGCCTAACATTACCACCTTACCGTAACACGATAAATTAAACACTACAATGTAGCGCCAAGTAATAAAAAAAACTCGCTATTCGATTCGTTTCTCATACTTCATCTGATTTTCTAACCGAGCTGGTCAGAAAATCAGATTTAAATATTTTGTTCTGTCTCAGCTATATAGGACCAGGCTGAACATCGTCGAATTAGTCAGCCCGTGACCACGGTAGCTGGAAAGCGACCGAAACGTCGGATGTATGAAGAAGTTTGGGAGTGTTGTATACGCGAGAAAATCCGCAAGTTTGATTTCTACAATGTATGAAGCTCGCGAAAACCTACGAAAACGTTAGATTTATATATAATAATAATAATTTAAATGATGGTGTCAGGACCGTGGGGTCCCAAAGCCTAACTAGTGGTAGTGGAGGAGAATTCTTCCGCCAATACAATCTACCGAACAAAAGCGGATGAAACCATTCCAAGAACCCTGTTTGAATGGTTCATCCGCTATCAGTTACAACAACGCTTGGTAGACATCAGCATCCCACGATAAAACTACCGCAACTGCGATAGCCAATTCGTACGCTAAGCGTGGTGGCGTAATATTATGGCGTTTAGGTAGGTACTTCCCAAAATAAATTTTGCCACCTGCACTAATTTTAGATATATTCCTCTGCTTTCTCATCCACAAAAAACCGTTTACGCCAAACAAAGTACGCAAGTCCGCTTTTTCCGCGTTCAAAGCGCAATGTTCAAAGGTGGCCAAATATTTAGCATTCAACTCGCACAGTCGGAGTTGCAGTTCTCAAATAACATTCACTACGTGCGGCCTGTACGGTAAATAAATATGCAGAACTGTCTGTGTGGACAATTGGATCGTCGAATACATCATACTGCGCTGAAATTTGGGCGGTCTTTTCGAAGAACTTTTCCAGAATTTGTTATAAGGTTGTTTTATATTTATATTTCGCGATATTTTTCGCAACATTTGAAAAAAAATACTACAGAAAGGAGGAAATAATTATTGTACATGTACCTACAAAGTATTTTCAGTAATTAAAATGTATTGATTTTATAGTAGTCTCCACCAACCCGCATTGGAGCAGCGTGGTGGAGTAAGCTCCAGGTCTCCACCCAAAAAGGAAAGAGACTCGTGGCCAGCAGTGAGACGTTTCAGGGGTTGCCATTATTATTATTAATTTTATAGTGTCTGTAGCGTTCACTATATTAAGGCGCCAACTAGCGGAATACAATGAAACCTCACAGTACTTGTCCAGTACGGTAGATGGCGTGTCAATCGAATAACATCGCAAATACGAAGATTTCTCAAGAGTTGGCATATATACAACTTCCCAATGTCAACCACTGGGCCGCGGCCCGCTAGACGCTAACACCTCGCCTAGTCGGAAGATCCTCCCTTTTCGTGAAAGGGACACTTCCACCCGTTTCTCCACGTGTCTTTGAAATTTTAATACAGTACTCAACAATTAATATTGCACATCGAGCCTATGAAAGAGACAATCGGCTCGTTTCGACTTCGTAGAGCGTTATCTCTGCTGCACACTGCATACGTAAGCATCCGTAGTCCGGTATTGGTCAAAACTTGATCACAATGGTCGACAAACGTTAGATAGGTTAGGTGCGATAGAGATAACGCTCTAGACCCGAAATAAGCCGTCTCCTTTCTAAGGTCGAAATGCAATATTTCTTGTTGGATACTGTACTATCTATATCTATCTCTATCGCACAGTACGTTTTACATTTAAAATTCCCTAAAACAACTTTACCCTTAAAAAATGAAATTTAATTTCGGCTAAAGCACTTGGCTACCTCATTTCTTTTTTAAATTGAAAATAACGCTACCGAATAAATATTAAGCATGAAGCAAAATAACCTCATAAAACGCCCATAAAACCGGCAGCAGCATAAAAATGTTTATGTTTTTATATTCATAAAGTTATTCATTGATTGCGATATCGTAAGCTAGTAAATGTTTTGTTTAATAGCTGAGAATTCGATACTTTAATATTATATAATGTTTTTTTATGTGTTGGAGGTGGCAAACAAGCATGCAGCTCACATTGACGTTAAGTGATGACTACAGTGTATAAATATCTACACAAAAACAGAGGTCAACATACAGATAGATACGTTGCCACCACAGAGCAACACGGGCCACCGTCCGCGGCGGACCGGAGGGGAATAGCCATATGATTGGTCAATGCCTGTCGTTTGTTAAAGTCAAGGTGTGAGTTTCGTAGTAATAGACGTTTTTTGTAGTGTGAGTTAGTGTCACACGTATTTCTCCCCGCAAAAAATTACAGACTGTTTTATATCGGTTATTAAACGCTATGGCTACTCCCCTCCAGTCCGCCACGACCGGTAGGCCGAGTTGCTTTATGACCACCTCTGAAACCTCAGTTGATATGTATTGTGTCTGTGATAGTTATTATTGGGCCATACATCATAGAGCAAAGGAATACAGCTTGAGGAAAAAATAAGGGTTTCTTGTTTGCTACAAAACCCTAAAAAAAACACTAAGCCTGAATACACTAAGGTGAATTATTTTTAAGAAATACTAAAGCATAAAACAGAAACTATAGTCGACCTAATCTATCTTCAGTCTTGTATGAAATACACAGAAAAAGAACTTCTTAGTGAGACATAGAAGAAACAGTCATACAAAAACAAATAGTCACATGAGTGATTATAAGGACTGGGGTTGTAAATCTATTGATTACTAGCTGTTGCCCGCGGCTTTGCCCGCGTGGATGTCGTTTTATAAATAATACAGCCTATATGTTCTTTTTCAAAGTCAGCTCTATCTCTGTACCAAATTTCATTAAAATCGGTTCAGCCGTTTGGACGAGAAAAGGTAACAGACAGACAGACACGACGTAAAAAAAGACAGGTTTCCTTTAAATATTTATTACGAAAATAAATAAAAAATGCATATCTATAACGGTACCGAGCCATCTAGTTTGTCCATCTTGCCTCAAACCGTATTTTTTCCGCGAATATTAAAAAAAACATGCCATTCAAACGAAATTAATTGACAAAAAAAGTCAACTGTCAGTTGACCTGTAATTAGTAAAATTCGAATTTCGAAGCGTCTCCGAACCGACATTCATTTCATTAGACTTTAATGATACTTGTTTCCTTGCAAACCGGTTGACAGCCTAAAATAACGTTATTGACAACCATGAGAAAATAATTTCGCAAGATCCAATTTTTGATTCCTTTTAAATGTGGAACGAGTAGGAAATTAAAAATGTTTTGGTCTTGATTTTGTTTAGAGAATAAATGGTTATTGCTATCAGAGGGGTAGGTAGATGTGGTAGTGGTAGATGTGTTTTTATAATGGACTAACGAAAGCAGCTCGTTGCGAGATGCCACTAGTCTACTTCACGAAGCCGTCTATAAAAATTTACACAGATTACTGATGGTAAAGTTCCAGAGACAAAGCGCGCGGGCGTAGGCACCACCACATTACCTAATATACTTGCCGCTAAATGGTAGTGTTCACGACCATCGTGTTCCGGTCAGGTGGTAATGTATGGCCGTGTAACTTCCAGGCATAACACCTAAGGCCTCAGGGGTAGTAATGCATCTGTATTTTGACCTTGGTCTTTGTGTATCTATAGACTGCAGTCATCACTTAACATCAATCCGCTGGGGTCTTACAGACAGTTATCTAAGGGAGACCCTTGTGGATCTGATCCTCGACTTAGGACATTATGGATAGCAAAAGTAAAAGTTGCATCGCCCCTAATCGCACATGTCTTATGTCTCCCCCACAAGACTGACCAACCCTGATAAAATATTGGTTGAGTACTTTCTAAGAGTGAGTCAAGGGTCTTAGGAATCAGCGAGCATGTATGAAGAGAATGATGAATGTAGAAGAAGCACGGGAGGTGTGTCAGGACCGGGATCTACACTCCCTGCGTCCGTTAGGGACTTGGCGTGAAAAATACATACACACATAAAATATCTGACATTTTGAAGTATCAAATCCGTATTTTACTAACATGAGATTTCTATATTTTTTAAAGACTTCATGTAGCGAATGTCCGAAGTTATTTTCAAACAAAACAACCTATGCACTTGCGATGTATTGCTGTATCATCATTTGCCACACCTGCAGCTTGCGTGAACGAGTGTACCTAACCAGAGAACTCGTAGCAAAACAAAGATGGCCGCCAGTGATCTCGATACAAAAAATATAGATACTACGAGAACTCGAATAGGAAGCTTGCTTAGTTTTTAAATGTATATTTTTTTGGAGGCTTTTGTCCACTGGAGGATATGTCAGTCCCATCATATCCTAACCTACAATATACACTTATTAATTGAGAACTCTTATTTATGTAATGATATAATACTTAATGATGATTTTGCTGCAGCACTAATCCGCTCTACACTCTCTGCCTACCCCGTTAGGGACCTGGCGTGAAGATACATACATACACTTAACAATTGTCCTAATAAAGCTGTTATTATTATTATTGCTCCTATTTCATACTTATTGATTTTAACATGTCTTGTAAGAGACTGTAACTTTTATTACCACGAGATTTATAAACATTTTATTTGGTCCAGAAAAAGACACAATATCAGTAGACAAATACATTTCAAGCACAAAAAAATACACAAAATTACACAAAAAAGTACACACAAAAAAACTCATTCCAATGAGTAGTTTAAAAGGTGATAATAGCAAGTGTCTTCTAAATAGTCGTAACACACGTCCGGATTTGGTACGGAGCGGACAGCGGTATCGGTACGCTCCGAACCGAATTCGGACGTGTGCAGAGGAGTCCGGCAGACAGAATTATTATTAATCAAGTCTGATGCGGGCCGCTCACCGGGGTTTTGTCCTGTTTTACTACTATAACTGGACCAAAATGGTGTCGGGTTCGGCATTTGGCAAGCATAAGCCTGGCGCTGGTTTTCAATCGCAATCGATCGAGTAACGGACTTTGATTTTTTTTTTATGCTATGGAAGTGGTAAACAAGCATGCAGTTCACGTTTATGTTAAGTGATGACTGCTGCCTATAGACACCCACACAAAGACCAAAGTCAAAATGCAGATGCGTTACCACTCCTGAGGCCTAAGGTGTTACGCCTCTGTGCCAGAAATTACAGGGCCGTACATTACCACCTGACGGGAACACGATAGTGCTTAACACTACCACATAGCGGCAAGTATATGCAGTGGTGCCCACGCCCGCAAGCTCCGTCACTGGAGCTCTACCACCAGTAAAAAGTAGTAGCAGATTACGTAAAGGACTTCAATTTCTACATTTTTTACAAAGTTTCGAATCTCCAATGTCATTTTCATACAAAATAAATGCACTCGATATCCATTATTGTATCATCATTCGCCACACCTGCAGCTTGCGTGAATGAGCGTAACCGGAGAACTTGTCACAAAACAAAGATGGCCGCCAGTGATCCCGATACAAAAAATATAAATACTACGAGAACTCGAATAGGAAACTTGATTAATGTAAACATGTCTTGTAAGAGACTGTATCGTTTATTACCAAGAGATTTACAAACACTTTATTTGGTCCGTGAAAAGACTGTCTGTCTATCTGGCCATCTGTCTGTCTGTCTGTCTGTCTGTCTTGCCTGTCATCTCATAAACCGTGGTAGATTAAATTTTCACAAATTGTGTGTTTCCGTTGCTGCTATAGCAACAAATACTAAAATTGAAAATGAAAATATTAAAAGGGGGTAATACAATAAACGTGTTTTTTTGTATTTTTGTTCAATATTTAATTTCTTTCATAGATGATAGTAAGGCAAACTACGTGCGCGAATCAGACTCGCACTTGGCCGGTTTTTCATCTGTTCTAATATAATAATAATATAAAGCTAAAGAGTTTGTATGTTGGTTTTAACGGGCTAATCTCAGGAACTACCTATTAGACTGATTTGAAAAATGATTTTAGTGTAAGATAGTCCATTCATCGAGGAAGGCTTTAGGTTATTTATCATCACGCTACGCGGACGAAGTCGTAGGCACAGCTAGTATATGAAATTGTAATCGTTAAGCTACTATCTATGCCAAAGAAATACAAAATACTAGCTTGCACCTTTTCTAATGTGCGACAATTATTACAATGGTTAAATTGATTGAACAACCATTTGCGGTTGCCCCTAACGATCATTGATTCCACTGATACCGCCGGTTTTAATAGGGTTTAAATATTTCGTATTTAATATAAACATTTGGCGTGTGAAAAGTCCGAGTTGATGTTTTTGTATGCAAAGCTCTGAATATATGAATGTCGTAGAGAAGTCAGATTGTTTAATAGTGCCAGTCTGTTTGTCTATCCGCCCAAAGCCACCTCACTCCGAAACTACGAGTATTAAGACTGCGTAGTTGGAACTCGGTAGGTAGATGTATTCTGTAAACAGATTTATAATTTTTATAAAGAATAAAAAAAATAATAAAAGTATGGGGAATCTCCATAATGGATCTGAAACATTTTTTTTCTTGCATCATTCCTAGCCATAGCCATACCGTATATATAAATAAGACATATATTTCTTTCTTTTCTTTCTTTCTTTGTATATACCATAGAAATTTGAACGAGATATTCTCAATAGTTTTTGAGATATTAAATATTTTCAAGAATTTCCAATATACCCAGCTGTGAATACTTAGCCAAATATTACTTGCTACTACAGAAGATATTCTACTTTGAATGTAATTTTACTGGAGGTAATCCTGACCTAGAGGACGTAGGCCTCGGGTTTCTTAGGTTTGGTTGCACCATGTTCAGTTACAGAAGAATGTAAACGTTTACATTCTTCTGTAATTTTAACAAAATAAATTTGTTAAAGATAGAGTGGGATGGAAAATTTTACAGAAACTCTAACTCTAAAAATTGGCATTTCGACCGCTTTTAGAAGCAAAAGCAGAGAATATGTGATAATACTACGTATAGAATGGACACTTCGACATCCCGCCCGATTTCCCGGCCTCACCCAACCTCCTCCCCTCTTATGGGCGATATTTGGTAATTTCTACGTGCTACGCACACAGGGTCACTGGTTGATATCTGTGTAATAGAGACCAAATTAAGCGTTTGTATGGTATTTTGGCAGTGTCCGCGGTGTGGCAATAGTAACACACGAACGGATTCGGTCCGGTGGACTGAATTCGCCGACCAAATGCGCGCGAGCGGACCGCATTGGACTTGATTAATAATCATTATGTCCGCCGGACTCCTCTACACACGTCCAGGACGTTCGAAGCGTACAGGATCCGCTGTCCGCTGCGTACCAAATCCGGACGTGTGTTACGACTATGTAACGCTTTAACACGCACTCAAATGTTATTATTAACTTACAGTTTATTAGTTTACTTACACAAAGACTAATTACCTGTGAAAACTTGTAGCGTATACGAAATCCTTTCAAACATTTTATAATATTGCTCTGTTCCACGCAGTCTGTTACTTTAATTAGTTTTGAAATTAGGTTACTAAAGAATCATGCGAATAATTCGTAATAACCTGTCGCTTTAATTATAAAATCATAATTTTTATTTAAGAAACAATTGATAAAATTAACATCAAACTGAACATGTTATATTGATGACTAGCTGTACCCGCGACTTCGTCCGCGTGAGAATTTATGATTGTTCAGTATCTCCCCGGACGAAGTCGTGGGCGCAGCTAGTATAAAGAAGTAGCCTAAGTTACTCCTTATTACATAAGCTAGCAGCCAGTGAAAGTCCCGTCAAAATCGGTCCACCCGTTCCCGAGAACAAACAGACAGATTGACAGACAGACAAACAAAAATTGTAAAAAATATACATTTAGTAAAAAGCGGTTATTTTTATATTACTAACAGACACTCCAATTTTATTTATTTGTATGTACTCGTATGTATATATAATGATGACCTACACTATTGAAAAAATGAAAATAAAGCTTTTCAATAGGATCATACTATCCCTACCCAGTAAGGTAAGTGGCGTGAAGGTACATACATACTATCTTTATAAGGTAACTTCGATAAAATGAATGTAGGAGCTCCATTTTAACACTTCCGAACAAATTAAAATAAAAGTTTATTTGTTTATATGTTTTTATATACTGGTGGTAGAGCTCTAGTGACGGAGCTCGCGGGCGTAGGCACCACCGCATTTCCTAATATACTTGCCGCTAAATGGTAGTGTTGAGCACTATCGTGTTTCGGTCAGGTGGTAATGTACAACACAGTACAGAGGCATAACACCTTAGGCTTCAGGAGTGGAAACGCATCTGCATTTTGACCTTGGTCTTTGTGTGTCTATAGGCTGCAGTCATCACTTAACATCAATGTGAACTGCATGCTTGTTTGCCATATTTTGACGACCCGGTTAGTCTAGCGGTGTGAAACCATCGTTTGAATCGAAGGGTCGCGGGTTCGATCCCCGCACTGGGACAAATATTTGTATGGCCTACAGATATTTGTTTCGGATCTGGGTGTTTGTGTATGTGTTGTATGTGTACAACGGCACCCATGACACAGGTTTATACCTACTGTGGGGCTGTGAGTGTAAGCGTAAAAAAAAATAAATAAAAAAATTCTTTAACATAAAAAAAAAAACTAAAGCCATCGAAACTCAATTACTTCTTCCTTATAATATTAACACTTACGAGCATATTAAAATAGAAGTAAACCCAGCTCTATTCTGATTCCTCTCCCGATCCCGTAAAATCGAGTTCCTATGGTAAGGCAACATTATAACTTGAAACGGGTTTTTGTCGACCCCTGACTGGGGATAATTGACCAACAGGTGTGGTGCTACCGTTGTTTATTTTGGTCGCTCTAGGGCGCTCGGATCGGGTTTCGGATGCAGGAAGGTATAGATTTAGGGCGGGTGAAACGCTGCGTTGAAATCGCTGTTCATGTTTATAAATACCGCAATGATAGTCGAGATCGTGTGGTGAATTCATTTGAATAATTCAGCTATTGTAAATTATTGATTAATCCAATATTTATTATGTTTTTTAATGATTAGTGTTCGCGTTATGTTTTGGGTTTTTTTGTCAATAGGCTGACAGATAAACAGCAATTTATAATGATAAATTTATATTTATTAAGATTATTCTATAAATTTATATTTAGTCGTTTTAAAAACCATTCTGTTAGCAAATTGGTAGGTTCATTATAAATATCGTGGTAATATATTATTATCGTATTTAAATGTTTACTGACCCATAATCACTATGAATAATGGAATATAATTAAATTTGTAATATTTCAGAAATTTAAATGGTTTCAAAACAAGCTCGTAATAAAAGGATTTCATGAAAAACTTGCAATGTTATATAAGGAAAAATACAAACGAAATAATTGATTCATAGTTTACTCAAATACATTAATTTATAACGAACAAATGGGTTCAAATTCAGTTAAGCGCGGCGTTTGTACCGTTCCTCGTATAAAAAGCTCCAAAGTTGAGATAATAAAGGTTCGATTTACCCCATCGATTCCCAAATTGAACGGCCGATATTCAGGGTCCAAGTTATTATAGCTAAATTGGCTGTTAAAATAATACGCATTAACCGCATTATGATAGTACATTTTTGGTACGGAGTGTTTTTTAATAATACTATAATTTGAAAGTAATAGTTAAATTCCTATCATGATTACACTTGCTTATAAGTATAGAAGATTATTTGGTTATTAACGCAACTGGTTTTTGAATCGTTTTAGACTTCTGTACCTACGTATTAAAACCGACAAAAAATATAGGATTAAAGTTGTTTTTTTTTAAGTCATGGTGGTGGCAATCAAGCTGTTATTTCCGTTGCATATATATGAAAACTCCAGCCTACACACATTCACATAAAAACCAGACAAGCACATGTCGAGCCACGCTCAATATAGGCTTCCGTTTTCCAAGTAGGTACATTTTATAATTAGATCGACGTAGAGCCCCCCACTATACTTGAGTCAAATATAATACTTCACAAACGGTTACCTTAATCGAGAAAGAGTTTTCTCAAATTCAGAATACTTTTTAAGGACCTATCCAACGATACCCAACTGGGGTGCGTGATGATAATTTACCGGTAGGTTCTATAGGTACCTGTAGGAGAGATACCCTATTAAATTATTTTTTCGCGCCAATTAGAGCTTTCTAGAATTAATAGTCTACGAGCATATCTGCTGACAGACAGACGGAGGGACATGGCAAAACCATATAAGGTTTCCTGTGAGCTACGCAATCCTAAAAACCAAAAATCCCTGCACCTCTGATTCCTAAGTTGTTTTGCCTCTGCCATGAAATTACATTATTTTTATCCAAACCTTAATTATCCAGATAAAATAAAAATGACTCTCTCTCCTGAGGCCTAAGGTGTTGTGCTTCTGTGCTGGAAATTACAGGGCCGTACATTACCACCTGACCGAACTGAACACTATCATTTAGCGGCAAGTATATTAGGTAATGCGGTGTTGCCTACGCCCGCGAACTTCGTCACTGAAGTTCTACCACCAGTAAGTTATTTTGACTCTACCATGAAATTACATTATTTCTATCCAACCCTTTGTTATCTAGATAAAATAAAAATGAAGGCCATTCAAATCTAAGATACGACCTCATACGCGTCAGAATGGTAACATTGCGACATACTTTTTTATAGTTATACCACTGTTAAATCAACTCGATGTTAAATCGTTAATAATATGTATAGAGGTCTCAGACCTCTATCTACTAGATTGTTTTGATGCGATTATAGCTAACGGTTCACTAGTTTATGTTAATATAGGCTAATCAAAAAGATTCATTAAATTATCTTTTAGGGTTCCGTACCATAACCCGTCGTAGTCACGAGAAAAATATGACAATTGATTTTCAATTGTGTTTATCCGGCGCCGACGGCTTGACGTTCCTTGAAATGTTAAAGGGAAAAAAAATAAACTTTTATAAGATCGTTTTATTTCATAGAGCAACACGGGCCACCGGCCGCGGCGGAGGACCGGAGGGGAGTAGCCATATGCAGGCTTTCCTCTCTGTACAAGTGGTCCTGTCGCCCTACGCCTGTCGCCCAGATTTTTAAGTGTGTGCGTGAAATTGTTTATGTATTTTATTAATGCTTAACTTTTTGTAAGTTTTATAGTAATAGACGATTTTTGTAGTGTGTGTACCACACGTAGACAAGTAGTTCTCCCCGCAAATGACAGACTATTTTGCATCAGTAATAAACGCTATGGCTACTCCCCTCCGGTTAGCCGCGGCAGCCGGTGGCCCGTGTTATTCTATTTTTTATTTTTCTGTTTTATCAGATACAAATGAAATATTGGTCACTACCACTTCACCGCGCACCAGTCTAAAATCTGAAGAAATAGTCCTTTAAGTCATACAACAGAAAAAACTATAGAAAATTAAAAAAAATACGGAAACCTTGTGAATGTAGTTCGACTCGCACTTGGCAGCCTTCTTAAATCATGTACGCTTCTGGTCTAACCAGATGTTCGTATGGGAGGCTGTTTGTTTTGTTATTTTTCTCGCATTATTAATTGGTTTTATGTCTGTGTTAAGTTTATAATATAATAACATTATAACACTCCAATCAAGTTGGCGCCAGTATTTAATTAAAACTCTTATGTTTTAAGTAACTGCCTCGGTAACCTAGTGGTAGCAGGCCACTACTACTACGCTGAGGTCCTGGGTTCGATTCCCGGGTAGGGGGTTATCAGAGATAATGGTGAAAAAGCCTTTATCTCTAGTTCTATTGGGATTTTTCCATTTACTGGAAATTTCCCAGTACCTCAAAGTTTGGTAATGTGCCCGGAGATGTCAACAGGCTCGCCACCTGTTACATGGGCCAAAACGTAACTGGCGAATCGTGGGTGTTTGCATGTATGCTTGAATGCATGCATTTACCTCTGCCTACCCCTTCGGGGATTACAGGCGTGAAGTTACGTCTTATGTTTTTTCTATATTTGACGAAGGAGGCAAACAAGCATGTAGTTTATTTGTTAGGATCCCACTGCAGAATCATTTCGTTCATCCAGATATGCTGCAAACCTAATTTTTATGAATGAATTTTATGAATGAACACGATAATGCTGAACACAACCACTTAGCGGCAAGTATATAAGTAATGCGGTGGTGCCTACGCCCGCGAACTCCGTTACTGGAGCTCTACTACCCACAAAATTCTGATAACTTTTCGAAATCGTCCGTCAAGAACGACCGTACCTATTCGGAATATACCTATTATGACTCAATAGATGTACAATCTATACTTATAATATATTAAATCTGTAGAAGTGTAAATTCTATACCTACATTGAAAATATTGAAAAAATAAATACCAGGGGATATTACTAGATCGATACCGAACACAAATATATGATGCGAAAAATTTTTGTCTGTCTATCTGTCTGTCTGTCTGTTTGATCAAGCATCACATAAAAACTACCAGTCCGATTACAATGAAACTTGGTATGATTTATACTTTAACCTTTGGCGCACAACACTGGGTACTTTTTATAGTTAATAAGATTCAAAGTTAGCAGAGTAAATAAATTTAAAAGAAAAAATAGTACCTTTTTGAGATGCGTCCCCTAAAAACCCTAAAAGTGTTAAAGCCGTTGAGCTATTTATTGATCAGACAAAATCAACGAGATATAAACTGTATCACACGTTTTTTAGCAGTATCAAACGTAGGTATATAAAAATCATGCCAACTGGATTTTAATTCAAGCGTTACGATGTCTCTTTTATCTGTTTTTTTATACATATTTCACTATGTGTGTGTGTGTGTGTGGTAATTAGTAGTTTATGTGTGAATCGTATAAAAAAAAACATGTTCGATCGGACGGTAAAGCCTTGTTAGGTTAGTTTTGATAGTCTGGATGTGATTTAAAATCGTATTAAGTATCTATTTTGTTTTGATATAAATATATTATGTTCTTATAGTTATGTCATCAAAAAGAAGAGATGGGATTACATTCGTTACGATATCAAAAGTTGTTAAAAAGGAAGGTAAAAAGATAACTGGCTTCGTAGCCTAGTGGTAGCAGGCCACTACTACTACGCTGGAGGTCCTGGGTCCGATTCCCGGGTCCTGCATATTGACCTCTAGTTTTTGTAGTTGGCTGCAGTCATCACTTAAAGTCCATGTAAGTCCTTTTACTGGTGGTAGAGCTCCAGTGACGGAGCTCGCGGGCGTAGGCACCACCGCATTACCTGATTTACTTGCCGCTAAATGGTAGTGTTCAGCACTATCGTGTTCCGGTCAGGTGGTAATGTACGGCCCTGTAATTTCCGGCACAGAGGCATAACACCTTAGGCCTCAGAAGTGGTAACGCATTTGCATTTTGACCTTGGTCTTTGTGTGGGTGTCTATAGGCTGCAGTCATCACTTAACATCAATGTGACCTGCATGCTTGATTGCCACTTCAATTACATTATAAAAAAAAAAAAATGTAAACTGCATATTTGTTTTGCCATAATAAAATGTAAATAAAATTTATAATAATATGAATGCGTAATTGACACTATCATAATTATTTTTGTCTTCGACGGGAAGTATGCAGATAATTACGTTGTACTTGATACTGCGCGTAGGCACGACCGCGTTACCTAATCTTTGCCAGTGATAGAGTAACGTTTTCGTAGGTTTTCGCGAGCTTCATACATTGTAGAAATTAAACTTGCGGATTTTCTCGCGTATACAACACTCCCAAACTTCTTACACCCGACGTTTCGGTCGCTTTCCAGCTACCGTGGTCACGGGCAGACTCGGGTGTAAGAAGTTTGGGAGTGTTGTATACGCGAGAAAATCCGCAAGTTTAATTTCTACAGTGATAGAGTACTTATAATGGTAACTTAACTTCACGCGTGCGTTTTCTAAAGGTCAAAATGCAGATGCATTACCACCCCTGGGCCTTAGGTATTATGCCTCTGTGCCGGAAATTACAGGGCCGTACATTACCACCTGACCGGAACACGATAGTGCTAAACACTACCATTTAGCGGCAAGTATATTAGTTAGTGCGGTGGTGCCTATGCCCGCGAGCTCAGTTACTGGAGCTCTACCACCAGTAAAAGTATTTTCATATTTCCTTATTGAAGTCTTATAGAATAATCAAAAACGGTAGAAGAATGGAGTGAGATGAAGGCATTTTAGAATCACGAATGGATATTATCGTCCATTTTTTATTTTACGTCGTCTTATTTCAAGGACTATATAAGTATGAAAAAATACAAAAATATGAATAGATTATTGTCTATGATTTTTTTTGTATCGCAAAAGCAGAATAACAATCTATGGAATGAATCTGAGGTATTTTTTTTTCTTTTTTATTAATGGACTTACCTACATAGACTTCTCGTCTGAAGACAGCACTAGTCAGTCAGTCAGCGCAATTTCCGATTCTCTGGTTCAATAAATTTACACAACTGCCGAAGCATTACGTCTGCGGGTTCGATCCCCGGCTTAGGGCGTTGGAGCTACACCTTAGACTTACGCTTTTTTCTTTCTACCTCATCGGTTGATGGCAAAATCAATCGTGAAACCATGAAATCATAATGAGAAAAATAATATATGTAGGTATATGTATCTATCTTCACGCCAGGTCCATAACGGGGTAGGTAGAGAGTGTGGAGCGCCAGATATCCCGGTAGTGACACCACCTCCCGAGAAAAATAATCTAAAACAAAATTAACTGTCCAGCTCAGATGTAGCTTTTTTAAATTAAAAAATTGATTTGCACAAGTAAACTAAGTTGTCTCCTTAAGAAAGGGTTGAGATATAATCAATCGTACAACATATAATTAAAAAAAAACGTATTTAAGAGCACATTACCGGTCATATATAAAAGTGTCGCGTTTATGGCAAATATTATAATGATGACGATAAATATTTGACACCATTAACAAATATATACCGTTCACAGGAAACTGGACGATAATAATATTATTATAAAACAAGAAAAATAATTAATTCGTATAAACGTCCTCTAAGGTTGTAAGTATTAACATACTGAACATATGAATGGAGCAACGACTTTGAGTATATTAATGCTAATATCTTCAAAATAATAGTTGCGGCTAATGTCCGAAGTATTTACTGGTGGTAGAGCTCCAGTGACGGAGCTCGCGGGCGTAGGCATCACCGCATTACCTAATGTACTTGCCGCTAAATGGTAGTGTTCAGCACTATCGTGTTCCGGTCAGGTGGTTATGTACGGCTCTGTAATTTCCGGCACAGAAGTATAACACCTAATGCCTCAGGAGTAGCAGCGCATCTGCATTTTGAGCTCTGGTCATTGTGTGTGTCTATAGGCTGCAGTCATCACTTAACATCAATGTGAACTGCACACTTGTTTGCCACTTTTATTAGATAAAAAAAGTACGGCTACACTCAGTTCTATCCGGCTTAACCTAGGTGTGCCCGGTAGCCACGTTTATTACTATAAGGTATATATAGGTACAGTAGGTACATAATACTGTCTGTAAACATTATCTTTCAGTAGATGAAAATTCTACCGCTAGTAGGGTCATCACATCCTGACGGAATAATTCAACTATACTCGGAATTTTAATTCGATTCCTGATTTGACATTTTCAGCGTTGCAACGTAAGGACAACTGCTAAATAGTGACGAAGCGAAAACAAGTGCCCAATGGCAGCCCTGGTTTTTAGAGTTTTTATACGTATTACCGCGAAGAAGAAGACATTTTATTGAAAAAAAAAACAAGAAAAAAAATTCTTTCACAAAAAAAAAAAATACTTGCAACCATTTTTTGATAGGCAACCTACTGGATATACATTCTGTAGATTATAAATATGGGTTAAAAATTGTTTGTAGCATATCTCGATGAACGAAATGATTCTGCAGTGGAATCCTAAACTAATACTAGAACCACACTTTAACATAAGGTTTTTTTGCTCTTGATACTAAACTTACCGTTTTACGAAACTTTGTTTTTTTAATTTTTTAATTTTTTTTTACGCTTACACTATAATCCTGTGTCGTGGGTGCCGTTATATACAAACAACACATACACAAACACCCAGACCCGAAACAAATATCTGTAAGCCATACAAATATTTGTCCCGGTGCGGGAATCGAACCCGCAACCCTTCGAATCAAACAGTCATCTCACACCGCTGGACCAACCGGGTCGTCAAACTAAATCAGATTTTAGTGTTAAGTTTTGGGACTGAGACCTGTTATGAATACAGGCCTAAAAGGACCTTATTATTAAGATAGTAAAATGTAGATATCTATTATTTTAATTACGAAATAGGAATCATTGAAGTGTCACTTCAACGGAAATCATAAATAAATGTATAATTTACTCAGGAGTAAGTTTTTAGAGGTAATAAATTAAAAAGTAACCATTCAACTTTAAACATATAAATTTGTAGATACATTATATTTATTTTGTTATATCGAAGTAGCATTTAAGTCTTGGAATATTTAAAGTTAAGAAAGTATCTAGTATGTATACATAACTTGTTTTTATTCCTTATTCTTTTTTATAATGACACATGCAAACGAAATATTACGGAGCTCGCCGGCGTAGGCACCACCGCCTTACTTAATATACTTGCCGCTAAATGGTAGTGTTCAGCACTATCGTGTTCCTGTCAGGTGGTAATGTACGGCCTTGTAATTTCGTAAATTTAGGCCTCAAGAGTGGTAACGCATCTGCATTTTGACCTCTGGTCATTGCGTGGGTGTCTATAGGCTGCAGTCATCACTTAACATTAATGTGAGCTGCATGCTGGTAAAAAGAAAAACTTTCACAACGTACGAGTACGTATTCTAGAATTACGAGACGAATGAATTGAAATCAAGAAATTACTTTCTATATGATATCAAGCGCATCAAAGTACTAGAATATCAGTGAAAGGATGTATCAATAAGCATACAAAGTGCACATAATAAAATACAAATAAATAAAATTGGAGTCTCTGTTTGTAATATAAAAATAACCATTTTTTTACTAAATATAAGGTTGGGGAAAAAGTTTCTTCGCATTTTTTAAGATAATTCAAAACATTTTTTAATATAGTTTATTTAAATTTAACTAAAGTATGTATGTACCATTTTGTTCGATAACCTTTTGCCATCTTGTAGGTAGGGACAAGATCCCATTGCTATAAAAACTTTGGGACTTCTCATCAAAATACCGCGACAAGTGGATTTGGCAGTCCTCTCGTGATGTTAACCTAACATTGCATAAAGAATTCTGAAGAGACCGAAACAGGTGGAAATCTGAAGGTGCAAGGTCAGGACTATACGGCGGATGCATTAACACCTCCCAGCCAAACTCTCTTAATTTTTGCTGAGTGGCTATGGATGTGTGAGGTCTAGCGTTATCATGATGAAACACCACACCCCTTCTGTTGATCAATTCCGGCCGCTTTCTCAACTTCTCGCTTTAATCTCATCAGTTGTTCGCAGTAGAGTTCAGAATCGATAGTCCTGCCTGGTGGTAATAGCTCATAATTAATAATGCCCTTCCAATCCCACCACACACAGAACATTACCTTATTGCGAGTTAACCCGGGTTTCGCCACAGTCTGTGAAGCTTGACCGGCCTTTGACCACGACCTTTTTCGCACGTTCTTGTCGTACGTGATCCAGTTTTCATCACCAGTTATCAGCTTCTTCAAAAATGATTCGGTTTCGTTACGTCGTAATAAAGAATCACAAATGAGTACACGGTTCATTAGGTTTCAAATTAAACTTTATCGCCACACAAATAAGACACCTACGTCATCTATACAAATAAATAAAATTGGAGTGTCTGTTTGTAATATTAAAACATACGCTTTTTACTAAATGCATATGTAATTTTTGTCTTTCTATCTGTTTGGGACCGATTTTGACGGGACTTTAGCTCACTGGCAGATAGCTGATGTGATAAGGAGTAACTTAAGCTTTTTTTATACTAGCTTCGCCTACGACTTCGTCCGGGCAGATACTGAACAATAATAAATTCTCACGCGGATGAAGTCGCGGGCACAGCCAGTAATTTATAAAATGTGAATACTTCATTAATTAACATAAGGCTGTACACAGTCATTACTTTATTACTTAGTCAAATTAAAAAAGAAAACAGCGCGAAAATTAAATATTCATCGTAAATAATTAAGGTCTGAGTGTTATTGCTTCCCTTTTCCTTAATCAACGGAAGAAAAAATATGTTACGTATTTAGTAACCATCTTTCGTCCTTCATCGATGAAAAAAGTCTTTTGTCTATAATTAAAGCAACCCTTTACACGTCCCGCTGCTGGGCACGAGTCTCTCCCCTTTTTGGGAGGAGGCCTGGAGCTTATTCGACCACGCTACTTCAATGCGGGTTGGTGGAGATACGGGTTAGTGACCAACCAGCTGTCGGATGTTACCGATGCTCCGTCACTGGAGCTCTACTGGTGGTAGAACTCCAGTGACGGAGCTCGCGGGCGTAGGCACCACCGCATTACCTGATTTACTTGCCGCTAAATGGTAGTGTTCAGCACTATCGTGTTCCGGTCAGGTGGTAATGTACGGCCCTGTAATTTCCGGCACAGAGGCATAACACCTTAGGCCTCAGGAGTGGTAACGCATTTGCATTTTGACCTTGGACTTTGTGTGGGTGTCTATAGGCTGCAGTCATCACATAACATCAATGTGAACTGCATGCTTGTTTGCCACTTCAATTACATTAAAAAAAAAAAAACCACTCATTATGCCTCCAACAAGGTTTAGGTCTACCACCAGTTTAGTTTACTATCTCTGAGATTTCGCTCTACATGAATACATGCATTAATTGGTACGATAAAGTGATGAACACAATCTACATCTTCATGTTCAATTCTTCAACCAGATAAACTGGTGATAATAGCTATACCTTATTGCTGGTAGGTCTGAAGTGTTCAATTAGATCCCCGAGTCGGAAAATAAGTGATGTCTAACAGAAGAATACGATCAACGTAGTATTCATGAGTTTGCAAATGTGCTCGATTCATGTCAAAAGCTAGGCTAATTCAGTGCAACATGACATGGGGCTCAAGAACATGGATGGGTGCATACATCATTCATGGCAGATAATGCTTTGTAGCCTGAAGTTCGCTTTTACTACAAGTAAAAGAAATATTATTTTTATTGGACATGATTAGGGATTGATTAAGGACTTTTTTTTTTAAACTATAACATTACTTGCTAAACGGTAGTGTTCAGCATTATCGTGTTGCGGTCAGGTGCTAATGTACAGTCCTGTAATTTCCGGCACAGAGGCATAACAACTTAGGCCTCAGGAGTGGTAACGCATCTGCATTTTGACCTTGGTCTTTGTGTGGGTGTCTAAAGGCTGCAGTCATCACTTGACATCAATGTGAACTGCATGCTTATTTGCCCCTTCCATTACATAAAAACTTCGACGAATAAAAAAAATCTCGGAACCAATAAGAATAGGTTGTCAGATGTCAAAATTGTAGCTCGTATTTAATTATTGTTTAAAAATTCATTTCAGTAATTGTTATTAGTATTTATAATGTAATATTGAAGAGTTATATATAATTTAAACGGACAAATGTTGGCGAGGTGATCTGCGGCTAAATCATTAAGAAAGACAACTTCGAAATAGCTGACGTCGATATTAAACTGTTAGGAAAACGTCTAAGTTCTGCTGCTTATGCCGTCAGGAAGATTAGACAGTTAACGGATGTCGACACTGCAAGACTCGTTTATTCCAGCTACTTTCACAGTGTCATGTCCTACGGTATTTTGTTGTAAGGTCGGGCAGCTGAAATTGGTTCTATATTTATATTACAAAAGAAAGCTATTAGCGCGATATATAACTTAAATAGTCGTGACTCCTTGAAAGAATTATTCAAGCAAATAAATATAATGACGGTCCCTTGCTAATATATTTATGAAAATATATTGTATGCTAGGAAAAACTTGCACTTATTTAAGAAAATTAATGACATACATACTTATAATACCAGAAATAAAAATAAATTAGTAGTTCCAAGTTTTCGCCTATCGAAAACACATAAATGTTTCTTAACATGTTGTATACAGTTTTATAACAAAATTCCGACCAACATTCTTGAACTTACAGATAATAAATTCAAGTCATGTATTAAACGCACACTATGTAAAAATGCGTACTATAGACTCGATGACTATCTAAAGGATAGAGATGCCTGGACAAATGCTGGTCTAGCTCCACAAGACTAAACAATAACTTTGTGAAATGAATGTGCACTGTACTTGATATTGTAAAACATTGTTATAAGTGTCATATTGTGAAAATAGTTTTAAGGAACATATTTTGAAAAGACCCTACTGAGTTTTGTTTTGGCAGGTTTTTTCTCAGTAATGTGGGCTTTGGAACTCTGCCAGTGAATGACAAAGAATGTCCCATATTTTTTTGTTTAGTCTTATCTTGCCGTTTGTAAAAGAAAGTATGGAACATTCTGTTGATACCTATTTTTATCATTAAGTATTTTTGGACTATTATTTATTTTATTTTGTTTACTTTGACATATTAATCAACGTATCAGTTGTTATTCGCTTTAATTTTATACTTGTAATTTGACCTATCACAAGCAAATTCTATTATTTCCAAGTGATTAAATGAATTTTTGAGTTTTGAGTTTGATTTTAATATAAACTAAAACTCAACTGGTGGTAGAGCTCCAGTGACGGAGCTCGCGGGTGTAGGCACCACCGCATTACCTAATATACTTGCCGCTAAATGGTAGTGTTCAGCACTATCGTGTTCCGGTCAGGTGGTAATGTACGGCCCTGTAATTTCCGGCACAGAGGCATAACACCTAATGCCTCAGGAGTGGCAGCGCATCTGCATTTTGACCTCTGCTCATTGTGTGGGTGTGTATAGGCTGCAGTCTTCACTTAACATGAATGTGAACTGCATGCTTGTTTGCCACTTTTATTACATAAAAAAAAAAAAAACTAAATGATGATGTTTGAAAAGATTACAAAACCATAGTTTAAACAAAAAACCGAACCACTTGTCCTTATCGTTGGCGCCAACTTGAATTCTAAAGGCGCGAAACTTTTACGACTTCACCGGCCCTCTACCAAGAAAAAGAAAAAAATATGACGTGACAACAAAAAAAAAACACTTAAGTGGGAACATCTTTATCGACCCTTTGCCAAATAACTTTAAAAAATTACCGATATTATGTCAAACATGAAAGTTTTAGATAAAACTGGTGTGTCATTTTTTATGGAATTATTTGTTTAGGGTAATGTCGCCGGAAATTGCCAGAAGTCATGTTTTGCAACTTATGTTATACGTATTATGCTTTGCCAAAAGAAATATAAAATCAACTTAAAGGCACGTCACTTCGGCTTTATTTTTAATTTCAGTAAACATCAGACTTGTATACATACAACCAAAGTTTTGATAGACATCTCATTGGTTTTGTAACATACACAACTTTGATCTTTTTTTATAATGATAAAATTTGATACAAATGATACAAAGTTGTAGGTATACCTACAACTAGGTATTTTATTCTCAGACAATATTGCTGTATATATTTAACCCATACATATCAAACTAATATCAAATGCCCTTTGCCAAATGAAACATAAAAACAACTCCATATGTCACCTCGACCTTATTTTTTTAATTTCGGCAAACATCCCATGCGTATACAGCCAAAGTTTTTATACGTGTTCCACGGTTTGTTGTATACAGCCACTTAACCACAGACAATAGATCAAACTGTCAAACTGGCAAAAGAAAAAGGCCCAACACACGTCCCATAATGTAACACAGTGTGTTGCTCCACGTCTGTCATCCGAATTATCCTTATACCTAGAGACGGTGAAAGATAATTTTCCTACGTGACTCGCAGAACACATGATGGCTGATGCCAGAATTGTTGTACATTTTCAAACAATATTGCTTCGTTTACGTGAGCCGAATATTATATTGTGAAGGTTTGACAAATAATGATTTTGTCTTTAGTGTTCAACATTTCGTCATTTTGAACGTGACATTGATATTTTTTAGACGGGCTTTTGTTTTATTTGAAGGTTACGTTTATTTTCTTTTATTTTACTTACATCTAACTTTCCCTTTAATTTTCCATTTACTAAAACAATGTTTTTATTTTTATTACGTACCATCGATGTAAACTGTAAGTATTCTTGCTATTCTCATGATATAGTTCAGTGCCTATCATACTAATATTATAAATGCGAAATTTTGTATGTTTGTTTGTTTATTTGTTACTCCTTCACGCAAAAACTGCTTAACCGATTTTCATGAAATTTGCCACACACATAGAGGGTAAGTTGAATTAACACATAGAATAGTTTTTATCCCGAAATAATGTTCCTGTGGGATGTCTTGCGATGATTTGATCAGTTTCGACATTGTACACGAAAAGCGACTTACACGCGGGAAATAACTAGTTTTATATAAAAAATATTTATATAAGCTAGGTATACCAATATTTCAACACGATTGATGACTGAATGATGTCTACTACTTTCATTATATAAAAAATATGATTGATTTCGCATTAATAATTTATAACGTGTCATGCTTATAAGTATTATAAATAATTCATATAAAAAGTTGATACATATTAGTATCACTGGTTCCAATCTCTTAATAGGTATGGTCGCTGAGTTTTAATGTTTACAGAAACAAGCAAACGGTCTACCTGGCTGATTGACAAATCATCATCCCTTCTTCAGGTGGGATGCCCCCGAAGCATCGGGGGCATCCCACCTGATGGAAAGTGGTCACTGACACATAGGAACATTTGCAATATCAGGGGATTTATTAACGCGCTGCCATGAAGGACTTTTTTGACGCCATCTTTGAAAAATATTAAAAACAGTACTCAGTACTTTTTTTAATTAGTAATACTGGTAGTAGAGTTCCAGTGCAAGTGCTCGAGGGTGTAGGCACCACCGCATTATCTAATCAATTTTATTGTCTATAATTTATTAGGGACTTTGAGTCATTATCTGATCCGCCAAATGGTAGTGTTCAGCACTATCATATTCCGGTTAGATAGCAATGTATGGCCTCGTAATAATTATGACAGAGCTGCATTTTGACCTCTTGTTTTTGTGTGTATGTCTATAGGCTGCAGTCACCATTGAACAGGCTTGTTTTCCAAATAAAAATGTTAACTTTATGCAAATTTATCAATATTACTTTCAGTATTTTTTATTGTAACGTTTTGTTTACAAAATAAACTCGAAAAATATCTTCAGCATTAAGCCGCAACGTGCTTTCAAGTTATTTGTTAAATGTCATTGAAATCCTATTTATTTCTTTATTCCTAAATAATAATAACAACCGTTTTAAAATAAAGGTCTCTTATACACTCTGGTACCCGATATTTTCATGTTTTATTTAAATGTCGAATAATAAACTGACTCACGTATTAAATACACGTTTTCAGTTGTGAAATTGTTTATTTACATGTAACGATGTTATTTTTCAAACAAACTGTCTAAAAACTAAACAGATTAAAACAACAATAGAAGTAAATAACAAACCTGAAACATCCACACACAAGGCTCACGAAATAAATCCATAAATAAGCACTTTACAATTAAACTGTGTTGTCAAACGTCGCATGCCTTCCAAGACCACACAATCCACTTTCCCTTAGTCACTTTAAAAAAACAAGTTCATTTTTAAAAACACAGAGACACTGGTAAATATTTTTGTTCGGTGTACGATTTGAATAATCGAAATGCCGCGTAAACCGCGTTTCTCTATAAGGCGAGTATACACTGTTGCGGTTCGCGCTCAGCCGGTGACTGAGGGTATATTGTAGGCTACGCTTGCCCCGGCCAGGCTGATAGCCAAACACTTTGTATGGATAGACGCGACAAATGATATGTATGAAATTGATGATAAATGCGTGGGAACCTGTGTGTAAGCACGTTTAAGATGGTATGTGAAAATGTTATTATTTAATTAGTGTTTGTCTATCGTATGTTAAAACGAATTATTATGCTAATGATAACACGTTATGTGTGTTGAGAAAAGCTTTTAAATGTTAATTACTGGACTATTATGGAAGCATAATTTGGTGAACAGAGCTGCATGCTTCTTTTCAGGCCTATTCGATTTCAAAGGGAAGCAACAAAAAAAAAATTCTGATTGTTCTATTTGCTTTATCATATTTTTGACGCGTTTTCTTTGAACAATGAATGTAGACAATTTCACTCATACTTACCTAAATATTTTTAGTTCCCACCAAAAACATTTTCAGCGTTGTTTGAAAAACAGGAACAAATAATACAAGTCATATACAGCAATAAAATATTAAAGATTAACGAGAAAATTGTCTCTCAGAGAAATAAAACAATTAGGCAAAAAAGTGGCTTGTTATCAATTTTCCACACTACATCATCTTTGACTCGACAACGACCTTAATCTGAAATCCCTTTTCAACTCCTCGTGGCTCTCATTATTGATCTCTTTCACTCCTTACTACCGGTGCAATACTGTAGACGTCTCTTTCACGCGTACCACATTTAGATATCGTGGTCTCGCTCACACTCCACTGCAGAGCTTCAAAAACAAGGTAGAGCCTGTACTATCAATGTGATCGTTCGGAATTAGAAATTTTTCCTATACATTAACCACAGAGTAGCGAATATCAGTTTTATTTATTTATCCTGTGTAAACATAGTATGCTTTTATGGTGAGTTTTGTGTATGAATTTATTTGGTTTCAGCATTGTAGTGTGAATTTTAGTGATGGGAAACAGGAAAAAGCACGTTTTTCTTTTCTACGCTAACATAACTTTACTTTTTGACGACCCGGTTAGTCCAGCGGTGTGAGACGACGGTTTGATTCGAGGGGTCACGGGTTCTATTCCTGCATGGGGACATATTTGTATGGCTTACAGATATTTGTTTCGGTGTTTGTGTATGTGTAGTGTATGTACAACGGCACACACGACACAGGTTTATACTGAGTGTGCAAAAAAAACTTCCATTGAAATAAGTACTTTGATGAATCCATTTTCTTATCATTGCTACTGTATTCAAGTCTCAGACTCTGTAATTAATAGTGCTCAGGAAAAACATTTTGCTTTAAAGACTCTACATTATTTGCAGATGTAACTGACTAACTGGTTCAGTTGTGAAGTGGTTGCTAAACACTACTGGTACGGGTACTGGGTTTGATGATTTTTTTAAAATTTTTTTTAATGTAATAGAAGTGGCAAACAAGCGTGCAGTTTACATTGATGTTAAGTGATGACTGCAGCCTATAGACACCCACACAATGACCAGAGGTCAAAATGCAAATGCGCTGCCACTCCTGAGGCATTAGGTGGTATGCCTCTGTGCCGGAAAATACAGAGCCGTACATTACCACCTGACCGAAACACGATAGTGCTGAACACTACCATTTAACGGCAAGTATATTAGGTAATGCGGTGGTGCCTACGCCCGCGAGCTCCGTCACTGGAGCTCTACCACCAGTAAAACATAAATATATGCAGCATCAATTTTACTTTTCGGCATATTAATTGACTTTAAAAAAATACCTAATTACACGCCTGTAATCCCAGTAGGGGTAGGCAGAGGTAAATGCATGCATTCAAGCATATACGCAAACACTCACAATTTGCCGGTTACGTTTTGGCTCATGTAACAGGTGGCGAGCCTTTTGATATCTCCGGGCACATTACCAAACTTCGAGGTACTGGGAAATTTCCAGAAAATGGAAAAATCCAATAGAACCAAAGATAATGGACATTATTCCATTGTCTCTGATAGCCCCCTACACGGGAATCGAACCCAGGACCTCAGCGTAGTAGTAGTGGCCTGCTACTACTAGGCTACTGAGGTAGTTACTAATTTACTTTAATATTGTAATTTGTTAGTTATAAAGATCTCCAGTTTTGTTTCAATTCATTTTAACGGATGATGGAATAAATTTGCACACAAATGATTATCGAGTTCATAAATATTTATTAATGAATTAGTATAGTCTTACAAGAACACCCCTCTACTCAACCAGGACCGAGCGGAATGCAATAAATATGGCGTCGTCTGACGAAGCGGCCTCATTTGGTTGTCGTTCGTTGGACGGTTTAGACGTGTCTATTATAGTGTAGTCGTAGTTATTTATTTATCAGATTAGGTATTAGGTATGATTAGCTCATAGCGGAATTAATTGCTAAAAGTGTTATAAGTTCAAAATAATTAATAATACGTGATTGTAATAGGTTTAATCAAATAAAGAATTGTGGTTTGGTTAGGTCTGTGCGTCTTTCATTTTTTTTTAAATAATTTTCCGTACTTTTTGTAAGATCAGAAGTGGGATCACAATAATACGTGATCCTACCGCTGGTTTCATCCGACATAGTTTCGTGTTTTATATTTTTTGTTTAAGATTTGTAAAAGTTCTACCCACATTGTGTAAAAGTGACAGTTAGTAAAATGTCTCATCGTTCGTCCCGAATTGTTAAGGAGCGTGAATACGCTAGGGATCGAACTAGGTCTAGATCTAGATCTCGCGATAGGCGTAGTGTTTCTAGTGGTCGTAATACTCCACCAATAACGCGCAGGTGTCGAGAGCGTTCTAGATATCCTGATCATTATAGTGAAAGTTCTAGACATAGACACGTATCCCGTCAAAATTATGAGCGGTCTCGTGAACATAACGCATTAAATAAAATACTCACACGATTAAATGCAATTGAAGGACGAATACAACCTTCGTCTGAACCATCGTGTAGTGTTAGTTCGAACCGTCCAATAATCGACCAACCATTGCGGCCGCCGTTGTCGTCCTTGGCGGTCCCCGCGTCTGTTACCAGTAACGAACAGGGCTCGGAGGCTGTTAAGGAGACAGGCAACACGTCTCATAGCGTTTCGTATATTGCGGGTGAAAAGCAAAACGTACCGATTGAAATCTCTGGGGCATTATCTGAGTTGTTGCGCGTAAACACACATAGCTTTTATGTTTCACCGTTCGATCCAAACATTCACGATTTTGATAATTGGTGTAGTGAAGTTGACCGTGCTCGTAGTCTAAATAATTGGAGTGACCGCGAATGTTTAGGTCGTGTAGGTAGTTGTTTACGTGGCGAGGCACGGTCGTGGCTAAATGATTGGGTTACCGAGGATAGAACGTGGAGTAACTTTAAGGTTGAATTCAAGTCGTTATGTCCTCGTTATATAGATACGGCTTCCATTCTTTTCGAAGTTATGTGTACTAACTCTAATAGGTTTTCAACGTATGCCGAATATGCCCGTAAGTCGCTTTTACGCCTCAATATTGTTAAAGGCCTGTCGGACGAGTTAAGGACATCCATTGTAGTGCGTGGTATTGTGGATCCACAGGTTAAGGCAGCGGCAATTAATGCTAAACTGACATGTAACAATTTAGTCGAGTTTCTAACTGCGTATGTTAAACCTAAAGTTGAGTCGCGTAATTTTAATGGTTCTGTACGACAGGTTAGTCACTCTTTATCGCAAAAGCGTTTTAATAGTACGAATGAGGGTAGTAATAACATTAAGTGTCTTATTTGTGGGCTAAAGGGCCATAAGAAGTGGCAGTGCCCCAAGAAGGTTAAAATAGCATCCGATCCTACACGTGTATCTGAGAAACCAAAACCGAATCCTTTGGCTTCTACCGATAGACGATCTACAATATTTTGTACCTTTTGTCGGCGAAACGGTCATTTAGTCGACGCGTGTTTTTCAAAAAAAGCGTTCGCTTGCTACGGAATCGAATAATAACATTAGTGAGGTAAATTTTTGCAAAGATCTAGTCTCAAACCAGACAACTTAATTTCAGCTGTAGTTCAAGGTATAAATGTTGACGTCTTGATAGATAGCGGGTCAGAAATTTCTCTTATATCTCAATCAATTGTTAAATATTTTAATTGTAACAGAGTACCCACTCATCGTTTGCTGCGCGGTATAGGAAGTCAGGACATAGAGTCTACATCATATGTGACGGTTATTGTTGAATTTCCGGAATTAAAGCTTGAAGTTGATCTGTACGTTGTTCATCCTGAGTGTGTTAATGCATCCATTTTAATCGGTACCGATGTACTTAATCGAAAGGGGTTAAAATATACTCGAATTGACGGTGAACAACTACTAACTAGATCTTATAGTCCCTTATCAGTGTGTCACGTAAAATCAGTCGAATGTGAGAATTTTAGGTCCCCTTTGATTGGTGATGATAGAAAACGCCTCGAGAACCTTATTCACGAGTTTTCTGACATATTTATCACGGGTACTGCGACATCCACGGTTAATACGGGGTGTATGGAAATTAAATTAACTTCTTCTATGCCGATAAGTCATCGCCCGTATAAGTTGTCGGTGGATGAGAAATCCAGAGTACGTCATATTGTCAATGATTTGCTCAGCAAGGGCATAATTCGCGAGTCACATTCTGCTTACGCTAGTCCTGTCATTCTGGTAAAGAAAAAGGACGGGAGTGACAGGATGTGCGTTGATTACCGCGCGCTCAACGCTATTACGGTTAAAGAAAAGTTTCCCTTGCCGCTCATCGATGACCATATTGACAAGCTCGGTAACTTTAAGTACTTTGTCAGTCTCGACATGGCAACCGGTTTTCTGCAAGTGCCATTAAGAACAGACGACGATTCCATCAGTAAAACCGCGTTCGTCACGCCGGAGGGTCATTTCGAGTTCTTAAAGATGCCCTACGGTTTGGCCAATGCTCCGATAGTCTATCAAAGGATTATAACTAAGACGCTTAAGCCTCTGATAGATTCGGGGAGGGTACTTACATATATCGATGATGTGTTAATTTTATCAAATACGATAGATGAGGGCTTAAAATATTTGCGCGAAGTTTTAATTATACTCAAAAACGCTGGGTTTTCTGTTAATCTTAAAAAGTGTACTTTCTTGGACACAGAAGTTGAATATTTGGGCCGGTTAATTCGACAAGGTGAGGTTAGACCAAGCCCTAGTAAAATTGAGGCTCTAGTCCGGTCACCGAGACCAACCAACGCGAGACAGGTTCGCCAATTTCTAGGCCTTGCGAGCTATTTTCGTCGTTATATTGCATCGTTTTCTATAAAGACTGCTCCTGTAGCCAAGTTATTGAGAAAAGGCGAGCCTTTCTCGTGGGGGACCGATCAGGATACAGCTCGCGATTATATTATTAACTGTTTAACTAATGAGCCTGTTTTAGCGATTTTCGACCCAACGTTACCCACGGAGCTCCACACGGATGCCAGTGCCATAGGATTGGGAGCAATACTGCTGCAGGAGCATGTCGGTAAGAGGAAGAGAGTGGTTGCCTATTTTAGTAGATCTACCCAAGGCGCCGAACCCCGTTATCATAGTTATGAGCTTGAAACTCTGGCTATCGTACGAGCCCTTCAGCACTTCCGTCATTATTTGATAGGTATAGACTTTAAAATAGTGACGGACTGCAACTCTTTAAAATTAACCGAGCGGAAGAAAGATTTATTACCAAGGGTTGCGCGCTGGTGGGTATATCTACAAGATTTTAGATTCTCTCTAGAATACAGGAAAGGCTGTTTGATGCAACACGCAGACTTCTTTAGCCGACATCCCCCTGTAGCAGTGGGGGTATCTCACATTCGCAATGTAAACAACTGGGCGAAAATCGCTCAGACAGCTGATGTGGAAACACATGAATTGATTGCTAAATTGAGAGATGGGCAACTAGATCCCACAAGGTATGTAATTAAGAGTGATCTATTATTTTATAAGTATACGCCAGTTGGTCAAGAGCCACGTTTGTTATGTTTTATACCAAAAGGTCATAGACTTAGTTTGCTAAGGATTTTTCACGACGAACACTATCACATTGGGACTGATCGAACGACAGACCTTATATTACGACATTTTTGGTTCCCTAATTTACGTGGATTTGTTAAAAAGTACATAACACATTGTCTTGTATGTTTAGCTCATAAGAAAGTACCCAGGACGCCTTTACTCCCCATTGAGTCCTGGACTAAACCTGATATACCTTTCTCTGTATTACATACAGACGTTTTGGGGCCCTTAACAGAATCAAATGGTTACAAATATGTTTTAATTATAATTGATGCTTTCTCTAAGTTTTGTTTATTATATCCGATTTACCGACAAGATAGTGATGAAGTTAAAAGGGTTTTCTCTAACGCCATATCTTTATTTGGTAGCCCAACCTCTATTGTCTGCGATCGTGGCAGAATGTTTGAAAGCTCAGCCTTTCAAAACTTTATAAGAGAGTTAGGTCCCACTATACACTATGTCACGCCTGGCATGCACCGCGAAAACGGACAAGTAGAAAGATACTGTCGCACTGTCTTGAACATGCTACGCGTCGAGGTTGCGACCAAGGGTACAGAATGGTCCAATATGCTGTGGAAGGTTCAACTTACTCTTAACATCACCAGACAAACTACCACGAAGACTTCGCCGTTGCAGTTACTTATCGGCGTGGACGCCGCCACTCCTGTTGTCAGGTCTCTCATACGGGACGTAGCACTGGATGCCTCTCAGCCGTCCAATCGAGAAGCACAGCTCACCCTCGATAGGCAGCGGGCGTCCGAATTACTCGGCGCCAATCAGCGGAGTCAGGATGATTATGTGAACAAGAATAGGCAGCCCCCACGAAACTTTGCTGTGGGCGACCTGGTCTTCGTGATCAAGACTTCTCAAAGTACTGGAAAGCTGGACTCCGGTATGCGTGGCCCGTACAAGGTGTTACATGTGCTGCCACATCACCGTTACGAGCTAGAGTTGCTAGCGGGTTCCTATGGCAAGAAGACACAAGCCGCCTCTGAACACATGGTTCGGTGGCGCGGCGAGTGGACTCCGGACACATGTTCAGCTTTCTTTGAGGGCGGTTAGTATACACCGTCATGGTAGTAGTAGCCTACCATACGAAACTACTCGCTTCTCAGCGTGGTACTTTCGCAAACTATGTAGCAAGCCAATACGGCCTCTGCTGTTAACATGCCTACCATACGAAACTACTCGCTTCTCAGCGTTGTACTTTCGCAAACTATAAAACATGCAAATACGGCCTCTGTTTTAACAATTTATTTTACTAATCTACGACGCTTGTAAGTAGCGCGGTACATTAGTAAACTAGCACAATAAAAAAAAAATGGATCAAGACTCACTGCAGTGTTATACATTTTTTTTTTGTAGTACTCTTCTCTTATTGTGATCCGAGTGATGAGAGTCCGGAATCTTATCAATCGTATTGCATTTTAATAACAATTTCATTCCTTTGGACATTCAACAATTAATTCCATTATGTTGATATTTTCTAATCATTGCCTAAGGACGCTTGAGTGCACGCTTGCGCCGGCAGCGATGATATTTCTTATATAAAAAAAAAAAAAAACGGTCTTTACATCATATTGATGTACCTTATGCATCGGTGTAACTCAATGTGTCTTATGTGCATTACAGAGAGCGTGCAAGACGATTATCAGGATGAACGAGACGGACAGGACAGAGAGTGTGAGACGTTCGAGGACGAACTCGTGTCAGGAACGGCCGTCTTACAAGAACACCCCTCTACTCAACCAGGACCGAGCGGAATGCAATAAATATGGCGTCGTCTGACGAAGCGGCCTCATTTGGTTGTCGTTCGTTGGACGGTTTAGACGTGTCTATTATAGTGTAGTCGTAGTTATTTATTTATCAGATTAGGTATTAGGTATGATTAGCTCATAGCGGAATTAATTGCTAAAAGTGTTATAAGTTCAAAATAATTAATAATACGTGATTGTAATAGGTTTAATCAAATAAAGAATTGTGGTTTGGTTAGGTCTGTGCGTCTTTCATTTTTTTTTAAATAATTTTCCGTACTTTTTGTAAGAATAGTATATTTTCATTCACAAGCGATATCATTTTTCTAGAAAAAACTAAGTTTATTTTTTTTTTACTTTTTAATTTCTTAACTGCATACTTGTTTTCTACTTTCGTTCCATAAAAAAACACATATTGGCTTATGTGACGAATATAAAAAAACTATCATAATCTTTTTTTTTTAATTTATTTAACATATTTAATTTAAAAATTAACATATTTGATAAGATATGGGAAATCTGGCGCTCTCTCGGCTTGCTCCATGAGGGATTTGGCGTGAATACACAGCATACATTTTTACTGATGGTAGAGCTCCAGTGACGGAGCTCGCGGGCGTAGCCACCATCGCACTACCTAATATACTTGCCGCTGAACGGTAGTGTTCAGCACTATCGTGCTCCGGTCATGTCGTAATATACGGGAATGTAATTTTCGGCACAGAGGCACAATAACGCATCTACATTGAAATCTATGTTCTTATAAATAATAGGGTCCCGTTGTTACCATTGAGCACCGAATTCTAAAAAACCTTCCACCGACTGCTTTGCTAGATATTACGGAGCCATACAACTTGTCATTTACGAGTGTGTAGTTAAACTACATCACAATTTATAAAAAAATGAAATACCCACTTAAAAACTTCTTACTGAGTTCAAATATTTCAGGTAAAGTCTAGAAAAACTTGAAATTAATACTACCGCAGTTCCAATAGAATTCTACAAGTGGTCGATGTATTAGGAGAAGCTACAATGTAAACTGGACAGCATTCCAGTTCCGATTGTCAACCAGTTTCCCTCACACAGCGTAATCATCGCGCATAAGGGTGCACTTCCACCAGAGATGTACTATGCACCTATGCTGCGAAGATGTGAAATCTACGTTACAAAAATATATGACCATTTCCACCAATACTACTGGCCTACACGACACGGTATTCAGGGTCCGGCAGAAAGGGTGGGCGTAGTCTCGCACCGGGTTATCGCTTATTATACTATTCGGTCGACAGGCCCCTAACTCAGTCACAATACAAATATGAACATTATGGAAACTACGTAAAAAACGTTGAAACGGCGCAATCACACAAACATGCGCATCAACATGGCCCCTAAGTGGTTCTTGCAGATGCAGCTCCGAGTCACTCGCTACTCGAGCGTTGATACGCATGTTTGTGTGAGTGTGCCGTTTTGAACGTTTCGTACGTTGTTTCCTATTTGTACTGTGTGTAGTTAGGGCGTTAGACTGACCGGGCCGCTCCGGTCGCCCTAATTAGGGACCCTAACTCCCCAAATGTTATTACACTACCCTGACCCTTGCTATCAGACCCTGAATACCGTGTCGTGTAATAAGGCCATAAGCTATGTAGCTGTATAGGTCGCGCCACGTAAAAAGAACGCTGGAAGAAAGTAGAAGGGATGTGTTCGCGCATCGGTACACTCGCGCACGAAAGTACTAGCCCTATTAGTTTATTTTTGATCTAGCTATCGCTTGCGGTTTCGTGTATTGGTAGGCAGATTGATAACGCCGCACCTCATACTACCAAATAGATCGATAAATCGTCTACTGCGCAGCTTGACCGCCACCGTTCTTTTTACCTGGCGCGACCTATACGAGGAAGATACGCTATTAAGATGCGCCCCCGCAAAGTGCGCAGCATACTGTAGATACTCTGCTCTGCACATAGCTACACCACACGCGACGGCCCATACCACGCATCCATAGCTCACATCCATAGCACGCATCTATAGCACAAATCCTTCCATATAAAAACATATCTTAGTTGAATCCGTTTCCACCACTTTTAAGCTTTGTGCATCAGTATTGGAATATTGTTGCCACTTTATGGACGGGTCGGCCAAATACCAGCTCGAAGCCCTTGATTCGGTTGATCGGCGTGCTGCGAGAATTATTGGAGACACAAAGTTAGTAAACACGAAACTGCTCAGTTTTGAACATCGCCGAAAAGTGGCGTGTCTCTCAATTTTCTATAGGATCCATTTCGGCGTCCTTTTATATAATAGGACATCTAAGATAGCGGCGAAATATCATCGCTACACAGTGAACATACCACAAATTAGAACGAAGCGTTTCGGCTCTACATTTATTATACGTTACAGTTAAGTTATGGAATACTTTGCCGGCTTCTTTGTTTCCAAAAAACTACAACTTGGGCATCTTCAAATGTAGAGTGAATAGATACTTTCTAGACCAACGTGCTTCATCTTCGGCTACATATCCACTTTCCATAAGGTGAGTTGGTGGTCAAACGTTGGTATATACATATTAAAAAAACAATGAATATGATTGGTGGATATCAAACGCATCCATAGCAACGTAGCATAGCACATCTCTGGCGGAAGCACCCTAAGGAACCTTATGTATCTTATAATGGCAAGCCATTTCTATAATCGCCATGTTGGGAGTAATACCTTGGAGATGTCCTACACAGCACACGATAGGTAGGATATCAAAGGCGAAGAATATAACTTCACACTTGTATACTTTTTGTAATGGACAGATATTACGACACGTCCTCAGGTAATGTTGAATTAATATTTTATGTCCTTAATTAATTGTAATCTTACTTGCTAATAGTATCTAATTAAGATGTGAAAGAATACATGTTTGTTTGTTTTTGGTTTTTGGTCAGTCACACTCATCGACATCGATCAGATCGATCGTCGATCAGAAGCCGGACGGATTGCAATGAATTTTTGTACACGAGTGGATTATAGGCGGAATATAGGTGGAATATAATATAACGTATTATTTATTATAGGATAACTAACTGTCCTGTCGAACTTCGTATCGCCTAATAGATTAAAAGTGCAGATACTAATTACCACTATAAAGAAATGGGGGTTGGTGGTAGAATTATGAAAATTAAAGGTTATACGTATTTTTTTATGTTACCTATGAAGGAATTAAAAAATTGTGTCCCCAAAATAAGAAAAAAAAATGAGGTGCATCACTCTTTTGAGGTAAAAATAAAACTTTTTCAAGCGATTCTCATACCTACCATATAAACACACAAAGCTCATCGGCGAAACCGTTAAGAAGGAGTATTGTTACAAACACCGTGACAGTAGAATGTTATATATTATACGTAACACATTATTATGCTTTTTATCTCGGTCAGAGGTTCTTTAAACTTTAAAATAGATCTTCACAGTGACAAAAAAAAACCGATTACAATTTGCATGTATCCGAACGTAGACTCGTAGACAGTTGACAGCTGTCGTCATGATTGACGTTAATGATGTATGTTTTCACGCCAAGTCCCTAATGGGGTAGGCAGAGAGTTTGGAGCGCCAGACATACCGGTCCTGACACACCTCCCGTGCCTCATCTACATTCATCGTTCTCTTCATACATGCACGCCGATTTCTAGGACTTTCGATGCCACCATCAGAGAGTATTAATTAATGACAGACATTTATCAATTTTACAACAGTAGAACCTCGGAGTATGATAAGTCTGTAACTGTCTAATACTGTCGAGTGTACGCAAGATAGACTTTTTAATACGAAATGCAGTCCAAGGAACACGGAGCATTTTTCGCCAACACCACATCTCCAAAGCATCGCTACGATCATAAGCATTACAAAAAAACCGGCCAATTGCGAGTCGGACTAGCGGACGAAGTGTTCCGTACCATCTTAAAAAAAACACATTTGTTGTACCCACGTTGTACCTATACTTTGAAAATATTCAAGTTTCTACCTGTTTATTAAGATAGAAGAAATAAGAGAGAAGTAAAAATTGCTCAAAAATTACGTTTGTGGGGGTTTATAAATCCTTCCTTTAAATTTTGAAAGGTATTAGGCAACTAAATATTCCGTTAAAATTTAAGCGTCTATCTGCTACCCTTATTAATATTGAGCAAAAATACGAAAAATAAAACAACCGAAATACATCGTTTGAGAAAAATTCAGCTTTCTATTTCTAGCTATCATTGTTTATAAGATACAGTCTGATGACAGACAGTGGAGGCTTAGTAATAGAGTCAAGTTTTTACCTTTTAGGTACGGAACCCTAAAAATTATACAACCTATATATCTAACCCAGACAAATGTTATCAAGTTAGGCGATAGACCCGCCGGTCTCCAAGTTGACGTATCTCATAGGATGTTTTGTAAAGTAGACGTTTCCATTAAAATCTTAAATAACTTTGCTATAATATGTAGCGTGTGGATCGGTGTGTGTGTCATAAAAACCACGGTCATCATCGTCCCGTAATTATAGAAGGACCACTATTAAGCCATGTTCAGATGTAGCGTTTTAACCGCTATCATTTTTATTTTAATAGTTCATAAATTCAATGCTATTAATATTATCAAAGAAAAGTCCGAACCTCATGCGGTGGTTTAAAAAGCTATATTTGATTGCCGCTGATCGCAGAATTTTATTTTTATAATTTAATAATTTTTAAACCACAGTATAAAAAACCACTGGATAAGTTGGGTCCTGATGAACCAATTGGTATAGGGGATGGTGGCGACTGATTTTATTTAATTTTTTTTTATCATTGTTGCGATGGTCACGGGTTCAGTTCCGGCACCCGTAAAAATGTTTTATATGGCATAAAGAATTTCGTTTCGGGTAAAACTGTTTATATATGTACCATGACATCTACGAGACAGGTTATACCTACTAAGTGTGTGGTTATGAGTGTATTTTTGTAAAAATGAATTGTCTTTTAAGTTTGAAGTTGTCCTGTGAATATATAAATTCTTTATCCGATACCCATTGGCGAAATAATTTTCTTTTTCTCCCACCAGTGCTGTCATAGCCAACCGAATGGCGGTCGAACCAGTGAAATTATGTTGAAATAGACTTGGCTAGTTATACACACGTTCAAATCCTACCCGAAATCGATACCCGAAATAGATTTTTCATATCACGTTTTGAGCGTATATTTTTTAAAAGAATTGTCTTTTAAGTCCAAAGCAAAACCTTAAATATCTAAATTGTCATTCATCAACACGTTCTAGATCCGTTGACGCCACTGAAAACTTGTAAGAATCTAATAATGATAATCAAACATGAAATTAATATACCAATCTGGATATATGGCGCTCTTTGCCTACCTCATGAGACTTGGCGTACCAATACATATAAATTGAACCAGCTCCCAACTCCATCATCAAACGCTACATATGAAACGCGCCAACTGCGTTTTTTGCGGCTACACGACATCATTCATCTTTTTCTAACGTGTAACAAATCGTACAACTATCCTACTCCCGCGCCACGCGTACTTCTATCAACCTGTTTCGCCGGTTGCAGGTTATAAATAAATGTTATCGATAGCTAGATATTTTAATTTGCATCCTGCGTTAGTATGAGAAGCGATTTGGATTGTCTTATCTCATGGCTATTGCAATTAGATTTGATTAAGTTTCTTTTGCGTTCATGAAATTATAAATGATCGTAAACTTTTTCTAAAGCTAACAGGTATAAAGTTCTCATATGGATCACTTTTTCTTCATGTAACGTATTTGAGCAAACAAGCATGCAGTTCACATTTTTTTATGTTATGGATGTGGCAAACAAGCTTGCAGTTCACATTGATGTTAAGTGATGACCGCAGCCTATAGACACTCACACAAAGACCCAGGTCAAAATGCAGATGCGTTACCACTCCTGAGGCCTAAGGTGTTATAGATAGATTACATTTTATATTCGTTATGCCTCTGTGCCGGAAATTATAGGGCCGTACATTACCACCTGAACGGAACACGATAGTGCTGAACACTACCATTTAGCGGCAAGTGTATGAGGTAATGCGGTGATGCCTACGCTCGCGAGCTCTGTCACTAGAGTTCTACCACCAGTGCAGATTGGATGTTAAATGATGACTGCAGCCTATAGACATCTACACAAAAACTAGAGGTCAATATCGTTGACACCCCTCCTCGACCCTGACAAGACCTCGAGTGTTTTGACTCAGTGATAAATACGGGGCCATACAAAAGTTGTAAAATGGCTTGGCTAGTTATACACAGGTGCAAAGCCCGCCCATAGTCAATTGTTTCTATAAAAATTCTCAAATTAATTTGCTTGTGCTATTGCGATAGTACAATATGATTATTAATGTAATAATAATAATAATGTCCTCCAGACTAAATTTCAGTCACGGCGGCCAATCTCAACGAAGACTAGCCAACTGCGCGGGAAATATTATAGTGCACAAGTGTATGCGCAAACACAGGTGCACTCTCTATTCCCTCACTCTCATAGCCTGATGGGACGGTAATCCGACACGACCGGAAAGAGATCGGGCGCAGGACCGACGGCTTTACGTGCTCTCCGAGGCACGACCAGACTCCGGGCTACTACTTGGAATGTCCTTACAGAAAAAACCCAATAACATATTTTCCCGACCTGGGAATCGAACCCAGGACCTCAGGCTTCACCATCGCGATTGTGACCACTGGACCAAGGAGGCAGTCAATATTATTATTGAACAGATTATGGCCTATATAGTGGAAATATACAAAGCAATGAAAAAGGTACTTTGAATCGTTGAGCAGGAAATTATAAACTTGAAACTTTTAACACATCGTAAAGCATGAAATACTGCGCTTTTTCCCGAAAAAAAATAGTTAAATGTATGTATAACTCATCGTCTTATATTTATTTAGATTTATGGAACAAGAAAATTTTCTTTATTAGGAACTAGGCAATGGACATGTACAAAATAAGATGCGGACAATATGATTATGGCGCGTACTTAAGGGAAAGATTACCAAAAAATTCAGTTTTATATTCATTTATTTCTCTCTAGAAAAGTATCTGTAAAACGCTCGGTGCGTAACAAAAAGTGTCTTTATATCTATCTTTTTAACATGAGATATTTACTGTAAATTATGGCTACTAACAATCTGACGCGCTGGAGTAAATTCAAAAATCTCCTCTGGGCTCCTCTACTATTATCGGTCTGTTACACCTAAGGGGTCGTTCATAAATTACGTAAGAGGTTTTGAGGGCTAATTTGACCCCCTCTCCCCCTACTGTAAGACATCATAAGATTACGACTAGTCCCCCCTGCCCCTTAATAAGAAATTTTCGTAAGAAAAGATTTTTGTAAGATTCAATATCAAGTTAAAGAGATGAAGTACAGATGGCGCTATTCAATAATGCCAATTTTTAGCGCGAAAGTGGTAGAATTTTCAATTTCAAATCTTACGTAATTTTAGATTCTCCGACCCCCTTACCTATAGTAAGAAGTTATAATATTCAGTCAACACCCCCCCTCCCCTAAACGGCCTTACATAATTTATGAACGACCCCTAAAACGGCAGTACTATGCTTAGCCTGGGTTGCAACACGATATTTGTTAAAGTTTATTTAGTTTATTCATTTATTTCATATAATTAGGCTCCTGGAGAGCACTTTTATATCGTAATTTTTTTAAAACTAACCTAGACTGAATAACCACTAATAATAATCAAAACACATAATAAATTAAAAAGAAACATATATTATTGTAACATTTTACATCCTTCTCTAACATTAACAGATTTCCTTAAGTTAGTGAAGGGTGTGAAATGTTACAATAACTTTAACTGTACTATTTATTATTCGCAATAACACATGCGAGTGAACTTAAGAAATTAAAGAAAAAACGGAAAGAAAAATTTGCCTGTAAAATTTTTGCCCGATGTCAAATTTTTATTTCCGTTTTTTCTTCAATTTTTTAAAATAACTGTATCAAAGATCGTGGTGCAACCCAGGCTTAATATACTAAACAATTCATAATTGCTATATTTCAGTGAGCGATCATTCAAACAGCATACAAAATGAACTAAAACCAAACGTAACCACTGCAATGTTACTCCTAGATTTTAGATTCAAATCGAAACATACTATGTCACACAAATTTATCTGTATGCAAATCTCTTTGACTGTGCCGCTATGCTTGTACCTGCTCGATATTATCAAGTAGGCTGTACACTTTTGGACATGGTAACTACACACATGTTTTGAAGTAAAAATTTATTTTGTTAATGAAATATATTTTATTACTTTTTTTATTTATCATCGTTGTGAAAGTCGATGTAACGAAAATGCGACAGTAAAAAGAGACAGACACACATATTCATAATATTTCATGTGGGAGGAAATGGGATATAAAGCATAGAGTAAAGAGAGACTGACACATTAATTCCTTAGATTTAACGTAGAAGAAAATTGTATAGGACGCATTATACAGTGTCTCTTATGAACATTTTTCTTTTGTAATGGAAGTGGTAAACAAGCCTGCAGTTCACATTGATGTTAAGTGATGACTGCAGTCTATAGACACCCACAAAAAGACCAAGGTCAAAATGCAGATGCGTTACCACTCCTGAGGACTAAGGTCTGTGCCGGAAATTACAGGGCCGTATAATATATTACCGCCTGACCGGAACACGATAGTGCTGAACACGACCATTTAGCGGCAAGTATGCAATGCGGTGGTGCCAACGCCCGCGAGGTCTGTCACTGGAGCTCTACCACCAGTAAGATTTGAAGGTTTTACTTCTGTCATGTGGGAATTGCACACAAGTATTTTTTTATATCATGTAGTGGTAAAGTAGCATACAATTCATATTGATGGTAACTAATACTGTAGCCTGTAATCCCACGTCTATATCAAATCTGAGATTCAAATGTAGACACGCTGCCACTCCTAAAGCGTAAGTTGTTATGCTTCTGTGCTAGAAATGACTAGGCTGTACATAACCGCTTGTCTGGAACACGATACCGCTGAACACTACCATTTAGTGGCTAATAGTATGGATAATGAGCTGGTGTCTACGCCTTTGAGCTCTGTCACTAGACCTCTACCGCTAGTAAAATAAAAAAGCTTTACATTGTAAATTTTATACTCGTTTGTCGTTTATAGGGTAAAGTGTGCACACATTAATTTAACACTGTGCTTACAGAAACTAGTAGGTACAAAAATATTTTTCATATTTATTTCACTAGTATTATGACTTCAAGTGTACACCGGTAAGAGCAGCTACATATTTGCACCAAAGCAGACGTGTCAAAGGAAACGAGCTAAAGGCGAGGCCTTTAAGAATTTACCCCTTCACTTAGAAGGGATTCTAAGTTCAGCACGAAATGACATTGTTCCGATGCAAATGAACCAGGAGTGTATTATGGTCATACACGAAATGTTATTTTTCAAAATGACGCTGCGTTTTTTTTTATCATCAAAAACATTAACCATTTTTAAGTGTTACATGACATTGAAGAAGGCGTCGGCACGTCTCATCACTCCAGCCGATGGACGTCCACTGCTGGACAACGCCTTCCCAAGATACCCCCACAACAGTATAGCGCGTTGGTTAGGGGAGAATATGCCATATTCGTCTTGCTTTGCGGTCGGATTGGCGATTGCAGTTGCGATAGTTTTACATAAAAAATGTAAAATACGTGATTGAAAAATAATTTAACTGAAAAAATTGTTCCTCCAATTCGTAAAATTTACAGAGCAGCTCAAAGTCGCAAATGTACTCCAATAAATAAAAAGTGCGCCTTTTTTAATGAAACTACAAAGACTAACGAATTTCGGATTGTTTTCAAAGCTTTCATCTTTGTAAAAATACAGAGAGTCTAGTGAGATTTGATCCCCCAAGCTAAGCTAACCTAAGCTAATGCTTACCGCTTTGAAAAATCTTACTGGAATATTTAAAAATCCAACATCAAAGACGTTCCAGTCCGTAATTCCATCCGTATGTTGTCACAATACATATTTTGTCCTAGATTAGACCAGTATCGTCGACCAGAAGCTGTGACCTTTATCTTGTAGTGGCTTAATCAGTTTAGTGGGTTTACTATCTTTGTTGCACTAACATCGTAAATTCTGCTCAACTGCGGATTTTAGTTTAACTTAACTTCATACCTTTAGTACTCAAATCCATAAATGCAAGCATTTACGATTTGCCAGTGAAGTTTTGCTCCATTTAAAAGGTGGAAAGCCTCATAATTGCAAGAAACAAATTATCAAACTCTGTGGGTGAGACTGGTAAATTACCAATAAATGGAAAAATCTCAAAAACACTATTTCTCGATGCGGGAATTGCACCCAGGATCTCAGCGTGGCAGTAAGCTTGCTACAACTTAAAAAAATCAGCAGTAATGATTTTCTACATAACCTACTCTTTTTGGTAGAACTAAAGCTCGAACACTTGTCGTAGTCGGCTAAGAATACTTACATTGTATAATGCATAGTATAATACAGTTATGTTCTATATCATTTAGTATAGAGACAAAATATCCTAAGCAAGTGTCAAAAGTAACAACTCGTCAATACTAAAATCTCAAGAATTCTGTAAAGGTAAAAAGTCAACATTATTTCAACGACTACAGCAATTTAAAAAGCGTAGTTTTTTTCAGTTTTATACGATCAGAAATAATAGGTCGCGAATGCAATAGAAAATTCTACTGTGAGAAGAGTCCATTAATTTCTAGAATATACTTTTACTTTTACATCAGCCGATTAGTTAATACAGTCTCAGATATCTATACAAAACTGGAAGTTTTGATTCAAACCTCATTCCTATAGTAGACCAAAAAATAATCATGTATTACCACCTAACCAGCTTCTTGAATAAGATGGTTGAATACTAAAATTTTTCATCAGCTTGATTGGGATTTATGCAACAGCCCTAGCACATTTATATACGTTACACTGAAGAGAAGTTTCATCCACTCAGACGTGATGCCTGGTACACGTCAACATTCTAGTTCACACGAACTTTTTACCGCTAAGATGTGTAACGAGCTTCTCTCCAATGTGTTCCCTCGGCTTTACTTATTGCAGAGCTGCGGCAAGTTATCGGTTTTATTTAAAAACGATGTCAAAATATCGGTGCTTGTAAAACGTTGATAGTTCTAGTGGTGAAAAAAGTGCATATGTGTTAAAACAGTGGTAACTTCAGTTCATTAAGTACTTCGTCTGGGGTTTATTCAAAAGTTGTTAAAATGTCAGTGCTGGTAGAATGTTGACAGTTATATTATTGCATATGTGTACCACATATTTTTTGTCCGAAAATCACTATCCATAATACGTTTGCTATAAACTTCAGTAACCATAAAGTTCAAACGTTCGGAGTACCGTTGCATAATTATTTTTACATTTAAAATTACCTATTATGTTATAATTTTGAATATGTACCTACAATATTTGAATAACATAATATTGCATAAAAAAAGTCATAGGTGTCCTAAGTATATTGCAACATCACCATTTTAAAATGCTTAAATTTTATCTGCATTAAGTTTTTATATTGTAACTTATATTTACCTACCTCAAATCCAAGTTAAAGTATCGAACAAAAACAACTGATCCTAATTTTCGCATTTCGCAACAATGTTAGTGTAAAGTTACCTCACATTAAAATATCCATTAGCCCCCGCCCAATGAGTAAACACTATAAATCCGGCCGCAATGAGCGCCGAAAATCCATATTTATGTAGCGAAAAAAAAACGAAACAGAAACCCCCTAATTACTCGTTCGAAACACGTACCCCTGTAAGTATAGACCGTTATTTTTACAGGCAACGATTGCAATTTGACGTTTATTGTCGCATTAAGGCTAGCAATACTCGTATCACAAACACGGCCCTCCATTTTGTGCGCGATGTGAATTCGCAAAATGGCCGCTTGCCGCGTTGACAGTGACCATTACGTTTCATTATTTTTAATTTTGGTTAAGATGCGTTTTGTGTTCTGCTTTAAAATAGTGGAAGTTAAATCATGTTGATTATGCGTTTTTTATTAATGCGCTCGTAGTGTTATAGTGGCGTTTCATTTTAAAGTTTATTTTAGAAAGTAACTTTCTAGTTTTGCTTTTGCCGAACCAGAAAACAGAGGTTTCTCAAAAAAACTTAATTTAATTCATTCATAAAATAATACTTAAACATAAGGACTATTAAAAGCAAATCGTACGCAAATAAACACGAATAAAAACAAATTTATGACAATTTTTCATTAAGATTATTTTTAAGCAACGTCAAACTGTCCGAAACATTGAAATATAACTTTATTATCACAGTGTTCAAGATAAGCATTATATATTACGCTATAAACCAAACTATAAAAAGGGAATTCAAAGGTGAGTTTTCAAGTAGGTAACAACTTATTTTCTGAACGGAAATAATAAATATGGAGCATAGGGAGTTATTAAAAATAATTAAACCGATTGAACAAGATTTACTGAGACAAAGACCGGTTACAGGGTATTGGGATACGTTAGTAATATTGAAAATGAAGTTTGTTTTCGTCAAATCGGTTCATGCGTGATGAAACACAAAACTGAGATTTAAACTACAACTATTTGACTGACACAAGAGTTGTCTTCGCGGTGTGTGAAAATGGTTAGAATCAAGGATCTTAGGTTTGATCTACGCTCATAGACAAGTAATTGAATGGATTAAACATATTTGTTACGAATCATTCATTACGGCACAGTGTGGAGTTGGAAATTTAAGTAAGCGTATTTTTTAATTTTTATTTGCTTGCTCGAGCGTGTTTGTGTGTGTGTGTGTGTATATATATATGTGTGTATATATATGTGTGTTTGTGTATATATATATATGTGTGTGTGTGTGTGTTCAGTATAGTTTCTTAAGTTAGGTAAAACATTTTGACAGCTTTAATTATTCTTATGGAGTTCAGGGTTGGAGAGGAAATGTAAATGTTTCGTATTTCAATTTTCTTTTTTCATTCCTAATGGCCCTCTCATATTCAATGTCGTCCGGACTATCCCGTGTCTGGAAGTCAAAACTACATCAAGATAAGAAGCGAGCTAGTGACTGTTATTGGACACATACCCACATTCCAGAAGTGCTTCCGAGAATCTTTAGAATAAAGAATAACTTGTTGAAGTTTTTCTTGAAGAAAAATTTTACAGAATCAGAACCAGAATCAGAAACTCATTTATTCATTTAGGGTGACAGGCACCTCTGCACACGTCAAAAACAAACAAAATAAATTAAAGTGAATAACAATTGATATACATGTCAAACAAGATAAAAATATATGTGAAGTCAAGAATATCACTAAGATAAAACTAAATGTAATAAACTAATGTACTTTAGTTAGGATTATAATTCACGACCTCTGAATAACTATTCAAGCCACTAAGCTACTGAAACTCCATATTGGTCCTTTTTGAGTATAACCTTCAGTGGCCAAAGGCATTGAAAGAAAGAAAAAAAAATATTTGCTTACATGTAACATAAAAAAACACAAAGTGAGGTCAATCGTTGTGAAGCCAAAAAAAACAGCACCCATCTCAGCTAATTGCTGGTACTCTGTCGGGACCTAATTTACCAGTGCCATTGCGCATGATTGAAGCGCGCATGGCCCACGACTGGTGTAGATCGTAAGCGATCTACTCGGTAAAGCGATACGGACGCGGTCGGGTGTGTGATGGGTGACCGCTAGTGGCAAATTAAAATGCGCGTTTCCGTGATTCAGAGGGCACGTTAAGCTATCGGTACCGCTTGCTTTCGATAGTTAGCAGTGGTTTAACCTTCTCGGAGGCCTTATTGGGGAGAGGTTTAAAAACATCCGAGAGCGGGTTGGCCACTAACCCGTATCTCCACCAACCCGCTTTGGAGTAGCATGGTGGAGTAAGCCATTATTATTATGATTTATTCCGCATTACAAGCCAGTAAGTGGGGTGTAAGGGGTCTCAACCAACACCATCGAGACTCAAGCCAACCTCACCTGCACGTGGTGCACCCTGCTACACAACAAACGAGGCTCTGGCGACCTGCCAACACTCACTGGACCAGCGTGGCGTGTTATGGTCTAAACCCACCCAAGATGTAAATGCAGACGAGGAAAAGGCCCCAAGTGCCCGGCGGCTCCAGGAGCAAAACCGGCGAAGACGGGCGCTGGTCAAGCTCTGGAGCCAGGGGTGCTAAGAATCTCCGGGTGAGTCGCTTCCGTCAAACGACTTCGGCATGCACAACGGAAAACCGACGTAGGTTATCACTGGTAACATACAAAACACGCACGTTAAGGACAGACGAGAAAATTGCTGAGCTGGAAGAAGAATTGAACAAGAGTTGCACTGGGACATCTTGGGTCTATCTGAAGTCCGTAGAGAGGGAGAGGACACAATAACCCTGAAGTCTGGCAACTTGTTCTACTACCGGGAGGGCGACCAGCAGTCCCAAGGTGGTGTCGGGTTTATCGTCCACAAGTCTCTCGTTAACAACATTGAATGCATCACGAGTGTGTCGAGTAGGGTCGCGTACCTGATACTCAGAATATTAGGTCATCCAGGTCTACGCACCGACCTCGGCACACCCGGACGACGAAGTGGAAGCTATGTATGAGGACATAAGTAGGACCATACATACTTCCAAAACGAATTTCTGTTGTAATGGGAGACTTCAACGTAAAGCTGGGCAAGAGATGCGATAATGAGCTGAGAGTGGGGGAATTTGGATGTGGGAATCGGAATCCTAGGGGCCAGAGGCTGGCCAACTTTCTGGAGAAGGAGGAACTTTTTATGATGAACTCCTTTTTCAAGAAGCCGCCTCATAGGAAATGGACCTGGATGAGCCCCGACGGTGCCACAAAAAATGAGATAGACTTCATTATGACCACCAAGAAACACATATTCAATGATGTCTCCGTGATTCACAGGGTGAAAACCGGAAGTGATCACCAAATGGTTAAGGGCACATTGAATTTAAACATCAAGATCGAAAGATTTCGTCTTATGAAGTCTACGCTCCGACCTACTGTTTCTCACATACAAAACCCCGAGAGCTTTCAGCTCGAATTGCAAAATCGCTTTGTTTGCCTGGAGGATTGCATCTCAGTGGACGATATGAATGACAGGTTGGTAGAAACTGTCCAGTCGGTGGGGTATAAATACTTTAAAACTCGCCGACGAAATAGACCTCAAAAACTTACCGATCAAACCCTCAACTCGAAGAACTCAATCGAGTGTCCCAAAGAGTGATAAGACCAAGATCATGTTCAATAACCTTGTATCGCCAACTCCAGTGTCCGTTGGGAACTCGATCCTCGAAGTTGTCGACGAATATGTTTATTTAGGACAAACCATACAACTAGGCAGGTTGAACTTCGAGGTCATTCGCCGAATTCAACTCGGCTGGGCAGCGTTCGGGAAGTTAAGGAGCGCTTTCTCGTCAAACATCCCGCAATCCTTGAAGACGAAAGTCCTTAATTAGTGCGTTTTGCCGGTGATGACCTACGGTGCCGAGACGTGGTCTCTCACTATGGGTCTCGTACGAAAGCTCCAAGTCTTTCAGCGGTCAATGGAAAGGGCTATGCTCGACGTTTCCCTACTGGATCGAATCAGAAATGAGGAGATCCGTAGGCGAACGAAAGTCGCTGACATAGCCAAGCAGATTTCCAAGCTGAAGTGGCAATGGGCATAGCACATAGCTCGGAGAACCGATAGCCGCTGGGGCAGAAAGGTTCTCGAGTGGAGACCACGTATCGGCAAACGCAGCGTAGGACGTCCACCTACAAGATGGACCGACGACCTGATCAAGGCTGCAGGTACCCGCTGGATGCACGTCGCTTCCGATCGGTCGGCATGGAGGTCATTGGGGGAGGCCTATGTTCAGCAGTGGACGTCCTATGGCTGATATGATTACAAGCCAGGCAATGTCTGTTACTTGATAAACTGCTAAAACATTCCACACAACCTCAAGTAGTATAAATTGTCTAGTTACCGCATTTACCGCTAATTTGTGTGAATTATAGTATCGGTGTAAAAATGAAAAAAGGCATGCTCCGATGGTTCGGGCATATAGAAAGAATGTCGAATGAGCGAATGACTAAACAGATATACAATACGAATGTGGATGGTTGCAGAGGCCCAGGAAGACCAAGACTGACCTACCATGACCAAATAGGTCGAGTTCTGTCTGATGGTGGAGTCAAAAGTCTTAGAAATCTGCGTGCATGTATGAAGAGAATGATGAAGGTAGACGAGGCACGAGAGGTATGTCAGGACCGGGATATCTGGCGCTCTACACTCTCTGCCTACCCCGTTTGGGACCTGACGTGAAGATACACATACACACACCGCAATAGACATAGAATTTCTTGCGTTTCAGTTTGAATTGAAAGATTGATTCCTAGTGCTCTTTTGTTCAAACTCATAAATATTACCCAGCAATTTTCACAAACCTTTCCAACAAACAGAACTTAATTTACCAATGTTCAATTAAAGAAAATCAATTAAAACAACAAACAGACGGAACCTGGTACGTAGCCAAGCGCATAAGCATTTCATTACACAAAATCGTATATGAGCTCTCTAATTTCTTTGTCCAATATCCCGGTGCACAGTACATGTTTCTTGTAATGAAATAAAATGGTGGAGCTTAAACCAGTACCGATCTCCAGTCACTTGCCAACTTTGTGTTACATACAGTCGCGCCGAACATAGAGCAATTTAACAATTTGTTAATTTTTGTAGGAACTTTTAAAATACGCTCTACACTCTCTGCCTACCCCGTTAGGGACCTGGCGTGAAGATACATACTTTTAAAATATTAGTATTTCACACAACAATTGTACTTCCTTTTTGAATGGACGTAGGTACATGGGTAGGTAATCTCAAGACAGCTTTACTGCCTACTTCATACGGCAACTTGCCAGCGCAAATTGCACGCAACATATTACACAACGTTGTGTATATTTATACGTTTCATCAAAGTGAGACGGAGAGAAATTTCTTTGAACCAGGCATCAAACTCACAAACTGAAGTTGTAAAATAGAAGTTGTCTTTTTTTAATCTCTGTTTTTGATCAGACAAGATGGTGATGAGCAATGAAGAAAGCAGTCAAGTTTTTGACAAAAAAATTAACTAATACATGGGCCAAAACGTAACCGGCGAATAGTGGATGTATGCTTGAATGGATGCGTTTACCTCTGCCTACCCTTTCGGGGATTACAGGCGTGAAGTAACGATTTTTTAAAACATTAATTTTTAATGTACACGAACGGCATTTGTATTAGCAGTGTGTAGCTACGCCAGCGTTTAGCGAATAAATGTCTTCATTAGTTGGCATTTAGGACAATCCATGACTAGTTCCCCGGTTCTTATTTCAGATATCACTATTATTATGAATCATTTTACAGGGTGGGCAAAGAACATGGAGATGCAAACATTGCGCTGTTCTGTAACAACTCTAGAACTACCTCTTTAATAATTCTTCTCTTCAATTTATTAAGAACTATATATATTACATCGCCGTATACTGATGATATATTCTAGGGCGTGTAATATTTATTATCCTTAATTTTTAAGTGTAGAAATTCAGTTTGCGGAATTTCTTGCGTAGGCTCAGTCTGCCCGTGACCACGGTAGCTGGAAAGCGACCGAAACGTCGGGTATGAGAAGAAGTTTGGGAGTGTTGAATACGCGAGAAAATCCGTAAATTTAATTTCTAGAATGTATGAAGCTCGCGAAAACCTGCGAAAACGTTATTCATTTTTAAAAATTTGCGGGATAAGGGAGAGAGGAGGAGAATCGAGTACTGCGCAACCTGTAAATACTAATATGTCCTATGATTCGTTTAAAACTATTCTATAAATACAATAACGTTTACAAACAATATCTATCCCACAAGCTTACTGCAAATAGGGAAGATAGATCTATTAGATGATGGATAAAATATTTACACAAAAAAAAACACGAAGAAAATTTTTTTTCAACCTTTTCTTTATGTAATAAATGTGGCAAACAAGCATGCAGTTCACATTGATACCCTATCTAGATCACATTGACACCCATACAAAGACCAAGGTCAAAATGCAGATGCGTTACCACTCCTGAGATCTAAGGTGTTAGGTCTCTGTGCCGGAAATTACAGGGCCGTACATTACCACCTGACGGGAACACGATAGTGCTGAACACTACCATTTAGCGGCAAGTATATTAGGTAATTCGGTGGTGCGTGGTGGTGCCCGCGAGCTCAGTCAGGCCAGGACATAGCTTGGTAGTCTACAGTGAAATACCTGGTGTAGCATCGACCGCGCGCTCCGCATGGTGCCCACGGTGAATCAAGTGGTGCATCAGGCGACAACTGCGCGCTCGATGCTGCGCCCGATGTTGCAATCGAGACTGCCACTCCGGACCAAAATCCGGTTATACATGACCTATGTCCGCTCGAGGCTGACGTACGCTGCGCCTGCATGGTATGTCTTATGCTCCGGCTTCAGGTGCAGCAGAACGGTCTCTCCGGCTGATCACAGGCGCGGGTAGGTACGTGCGCAACGACGTCATCGCCCGGGACCTAGGGGTTGAGTCCGTGGAGGAGTTCGTGGTCCATCTTGCGCGTCGAATGTTCGACCGCGCAGACAATGGACCCCACGAGCAGCTCCGCGGATTCGCCCCTCTCTACAGTCATCCATCTGAGGGTTGTCCGTTGCCGCGCGAGATCCTCCCCCCTGCATCACCGGAGGCGCGTCGAGCCGATGTGATGTCGATCACGGTAAAGGCCGCCCGTACAAACATTCAAACAGACACACACAACACTTTTGACAGGCCCCACCCACCCGCATCGTACTGCGAGGGTTCGAGCCCCAACCATCAACTGGGTTCAACCCCCGGTCGTGGAACGGAATTGTCGTCCGGGTGCGCGGCTGCGCCGCCCAGCTTAGGCCAGAGTGATGGCGCGGACGTGTGGCCCCTCACAATAGGAAACCTATTTTTATTTAATTTAGAACAGGACCAATTGTAAGCGGTACGCGGGGGAATAGCTGATGGAGTAAAAAAAAACAAAAAAAAAACCCACAGCCAGTTTCCCGTGTACCAGCATCCCTATAATGATTACGCCCCCGACATTTCGGGGCGCAGATAGGCCCGGGGAATGAGGAAGCCTCGATCCCCGAACCATCCCCCCCCTCTGTTGCGCATCACGCACGGAGGGAGGGAGGGATGATGATTAGTCAGTCAGAGCTCAGTCAATGGAGCTCTACCACCAGTATAAAACCTAACCTACCTTTTCTGATTCCGAAGTAATTTTGCCTCTATGACAGAATTCACTAATTGATGTCTATGTTATAAAGACCAAATTAAGCGTTTGTACGGAATTTTGGAGTGTCCGCGGTGTGAAAATGATGCAATGAAGGGGTCGGGACGTGATGATCCTATCGCCTTCTAGTGGAGGAGATGTCTTCATCGATAAGAAATAAATGTAAAAAAAAACTTAAGTTCACGCCTGTAATCCCCGAAGGGGTAGGCAGAGGTAAATGCATGCATTCAAGCATACATGCAAACACCCACGATTCGCCGGTTACGTTTTGGCCCATGTAACAGGTGGCGAACCTGTTGACATCTCCGGGCACATTACCAAACTTCGAGGCACTGGGAAATATCAAAAAAATTGAAAAATCCCAATAGAACCAGAGATTTTAATAGATTTGAATAGACCCTTTACACCATTATCTCTGATCTCTCTACCCGGGCATCAAACCCAGGACCTCAGCGTAGTAGTAATGGTCTGCTACCACTAGGCTACCGAGGCAGTTACAAAATAGAATAAATATACTTTCCTCCATCATTCCAATCATAGAATTACATCACTAACCACAAGCATGCGATGAGTGTTTTCATTTGATATTGAATGTAAATCGATATGCTTGTCGATATGTATTGGAATGGAAAGAGTATCGACATTCCTGTTGGCATGCGACGGTAATGTAGCGCCACACCTGTGGTTACCGATAGTGTTGTATCTCATTTAGTATATCGATAAATTATAAATAAATAAGTTATTTAAATTAAACTAGATTTCTGCTTTATCTCGGGTACATTAGACTAAAATGATTATTTTAAATCAACTCAACGTTTCGGCCGCTTTTTAGTTTTCGTGGTCTCGGACAGACAACTAAAAAGCAGGAAGGTTGATTTTAAATAATTTATTTCGTTTAATATACCTACGCGAGATGAATCCGAACACTAGTTTTATTTCAATGAGTGCAGCTTGCGAAAACCTAAGAACTTAATTTAATTATTTTAAAACATCTTATTATTAACATACGTAACTTATTTTAATAGTGTTCAAATGGTAAAAATGTAAAAATAAAATAAAAATACTCGCTTATCAATAACAACAATTATTATCTTAATAAACAGGTATGTTTGCCTTGAAATATCACTGGAATTCACTTTTAGCAATTAAATCTGGAATACCTAGATTTGCGATAAAACCGCCCCCGCGATCGAGGGGTGAGTTGAGTGATGCCAAGCGCGACAATTATGGCATATTCTCTCCCAATGACGCAAAACCCTATTGTTAACATCTTTGGGCCTTCCCCAAAGATGCCCACAACGGGGTTTTGCGTTTTTGTTCCGTCGTGGACGTATTTCGGCTGAGGTGAATATGGTATCAACATTTTGAAATAAAGATTTAGTATCGATAAACTGTACCGTCTTTTAAATTGATCGTATTGGAACATCACTAAAAACAGGAACATCTAATTGTAGATATTTAGTAACTGTTTATGAAAAGTTAAACTCTAATGTACTTTGTGTCTACGTTATAGGCAAGTACCTTATTAATTTTCTTGATTCGATATCGGTAGACTGGATTTTAGGTTCAATGACTTATTAATAAAAATGTTCAATATTCGTTTAAGGAGATTAGTGCTTATATGATTTAATAGCTATACCTACTTTTTACTGGTGGTAGAGCTCCAGTGACGGAGCTCACAGACGTAAGCACTAATATACTTGGCGCTAAATGGAAGTGTTCAGCGCTATTGTGTTCCGGTCAGGTGGTAATATACGGCCCTGTAATTTCCGACACAGAGGTACATCTTAGGCCTCAAAAGTGGTAACGCATATGCATTTTGACCTCTCGTCTTTGTGTAGGTGTCTATAGGCTGCAGTCATCACTTAACATCAATGTGAACTGCATGCTTGTTTGCCACATTAAGATCAAAAACATTTATATTTATTTAGTTTTTAGGTTTTCGTGCCTCAAAAAGAGAAACGGAACCCATAAAGTATCACTCGTGTGACTCTCTATCTCTCCGTAGGTATGCCAATTTGCTTTACTGGTGGTAGAGTTAGTGTAGGGACTCGAGGGTGTAGGCACCGGCGCATTACGTAATCTACCGCCATAATCCCTACTTAATATTATAAATGCGAAAGTAACTCTGTCTGTCTGTCTGTCTGTTACCTTTTCACGTCCAAACGACTGAACCGATTTTAATGAAATTGGGTACAGAGATAGAGCTGACTTTGAGATAGAACATAGGCTACTTTTCGACAGCCACGCGGGCGAAGCTGCGAGCAACAGCTAGTGTTATATAAATGTTCAGCACTACCACACCGCGGACACTCCGCCAAAATTCCATTCAAACGCTTAATTTGGTCTCTATTACACAGACATCAATCAGTGACGTGTATTAACACATGCACCTATGTGCGTAGTACGTAGAAAATACCAAACGTCGCCCATAAGAGGGGAGGAGTGTTGGGTGATGCGGGGAAATCGGGCGGGACGTCGAAGTGTCCATTCTATCATCATCATCAGCCATCGATCGTCCACTGCTGGACATAGGCCTTTCCCAATTTTCGCCACCACACTCGATCTTCGGCTTTTCGGACCCATCCGCTTCCTGCCAACCTCTTTAGGTCGTCAGTCCATCTGGCAGGGGGCCGTCCCACCGGGCGTTTTGTACGGGGTCTCCACTCTAACACACGTCTGCCCCAGCGGCCGTCGGCTCTACGACAAATATGCCCCGCCCACTGCCACTTCAGCCTAGCAATTCTTTGAGCTATGTCGGTCACTCTGGTTCTCCTTCGGATTTCCTCGTTTCGGATTCTATCTTTCAGAGATACACCGAGCATAGCCCGTTCCATAGCTCGCTGAGCCACTTGGAATTTGTGGACGAGGCCTTTCGTAAGAGTCCATGTCTCCGCCCCGTACGTTATTACCGGAAGGACGCACTGGTCGAATACCCGAGATTTTAGGCATTGAGGCAGTGGCGAATCGAAGATTTGACGAAGTTTTCCGTATGCTGCCCAGCCCAATCGTATTCTTCTGTCAGCCTCTTTGTCGAAGTTGTTCCTACCCAGTTGTATAGTCTGGCCTAGGTAGATGTATTCCTGAACAACTTCGATGCTAACATCATCGACGATTATAGGCCGTGGGTCTACGAATGAATTGAGCATGACCTTAGTCTTATCCAAGTTCATTCCCAGGCCCACCCGTCTGGAAGAAACGCTTAGGCTTTGCAGCATCTCTGATAACTCATGCAGCGATTCGGCCATTATAACTATATCGTCAGCAAATCGAAGGTGTGAAATGTATTCGCCGTTGATATTGATACCCTGTCCACTCCAGTCCAGTGTTTTGAAGACATCCTCTAAAGCGTTAGTAAATAGTTTAGGAGAGATTGCATCTCCCTGTCTTACTCCTCGCTTTAGAGGGATTGGTCTTGTCTGGACGTTCTGGATTTGGACAGTCATCGAAGCGGCTTTATATAAACATTTCAGCACCTCGACATACCGCCAATCAACCTGACATCGCTGCAGAGAATTGAGAACAGCCCAGGTTTCGATGGAGTCGAAGGCTTTTTCGTAGTCCACAAACGCGAGACACAGAGGACGATTATATTCTTCGGTCTTCTGTATGACCTGTCGTAGCGTGTGGATGTGATCTACGGTACTGTAGCCTTTTCGAAACCCGGCCTGTTCAGGAGGTTGAAAATCGTCAAATCTTCGCTCAAGTCGATTTGTGATGACTCTTGAGAACAGTTTATAGACATGGCTCAGAAGTGCTATCGGTCTGTAGTTCTTGAGGCGCGTTCTATCACCTTTTTTAAAGAACAAAATGACCACACTTCTAGACCATGCCTCCGGCGTTGTACCTTTGTTTAAGACGGTATTAAATAACTTTCGAAGCTGCTCCAGGACAATACGTCCCCCAGCTCTTAAGAGTTCCGTGGTAATACCGTCTTCCCCAGGTGCCTTGTTGTTTTTGAGTTGCTCAAGAGCCATCCCAATTTCGGCAATCTCGATGTCCGGTAGCTCATCCGTGAAGTGACGGGTTAATTTGGCACGTTTGTCATCCGCGTCTTCATTGGTGGGTTTGGGTGCATGAGAGGAGTATAGTCTTCCATAGAAAGTCTCGGCTTCTAAGAGTAGATCTGGTTTCGACTTAATTACTCGACCATCAGATGTCGTCAGCTTCGCCAAATGACTCCTTCCCAATTGCTTAGCAAGTACTCGCGATCCTCTATTTCGCTCTATAGCATCTTCGATTGCTCGAAGATTGCTTTTGCGGAGGTCGAATCGTATTTGTTTCTTTACCCGCTTATTGAGAAGGCTGAAATTTGGCGAATCCGCAGATATCTCCCGTCTCTGTCTCATCAGATCCACTGTTTCAGCCGAGAACTTGAATGATTTGCTCCTCTGTCTTCGTTGGCAAAAAGCCTCTCCCACCTCCCGCATAACATGCGTGAACTGATTGGCACATTGGTCAACGTCCTCCGTGGTTTCCAGCCGTTTGAATCGGTTTTGGAGTTCCAGCTGGAACTCATCTGATCTAGCACCGATATGGCGCTGTGACGGTCGGAGCGTAGACTTTATCAGACGATTTCTCTCAAGTCGGAAATTTATATTCAAAGTCCCTCGTACAAGTCGGTGATCACTTCCGGTATTAAACCTGTTAATCACTGAGACATCTTTGAATATAAACCTGCTATTCGTCATGATAAAGTCGATCTCATTTTTTGTCACGCCGTCCGGGCTTCGCCATGTCCACTTCCTCTGAGGCTTTTTCTGGAAAAAAGAATTCATCAGAAAGAGCCTCTGAGATTCGAGGAAGTTAACTAGCATTTGGCCCCTCGGATTTCTGCTACCAATACCGTGTGATCCAATAACCGATTCTCCGCGTTCTTGTACTCCCACTTTGGCATTGAAGTCCCCCATAACAACAGTGAAGTGGGTCTTGGTGGTACTGTGTAAGGCTCTTGTTATATCGTCATAGACGGCCTCGACCTCATCGTCAGAGTGTGTCGACGTGGGAGCATAAACCTGTATCACTTTCAGAGAATATCTCCTAGTGAGTCTGAATATGAGGTATGCTACCCGAGTGGACACACTGCTGTGTCCATTCTATACGTAGTATTATTACATATTCTTTGGCTCTGCCGTGTTTCACTTAGATGGTGATATATGGCCCCGTAATTACTATCGATGAAATATAGCAACTAAGGTCTCAGGGGGAAAGCATCATAGCAAGGCATCTGCATTTTGACCTTTTTGGCTGTTGCAATGTGATGTGGTTTTTGTGTGGATGTCTAGAGGCTGCGGTCATTACTTAGCATCCATGTGAACTGCATGCTTGTTTGCCACTATCGATACATAAAAAATACTTCAGAACCGCTTGAGCTAAAATGATTTTGTAAATTAAATAGAAACATCACCATAGACGAATAAAATAAATTAATTTGAAATATGGGGACCGCCTTCGGGGATAAATATTTAAAAGTTTATTCTATGACATCAAATAAGAGGTTTATATTAAAACTAGCAGTTGCCCGCAACGTCGTCTGCGCGAAGGCTCTACAGCACCAAAATATTCCTAAGATGCCAGTGTCGCTTTAGCATTATAAGCAAACAACTTTTAAAATAGTATTAAATTAAAAGTATAAGTTTTTTTGCAAGCGAAGCAAGTGAAGGGAATCATATGGGAATCCTGCTGAGTTCAGTAGTATTATTACATATTCTCTGGTTCAGTCATAAGATGTGACTGAAGGAAATAGACAAAATAACGCAGGAATATATTCCCGGACACAAAAGAGTAAAAATTCGTACAAAGGTATCAAACACTTTCCTATAAACTACATTGGTAGTTATTCTGCCAGGAGCCAAAATGTAAAGAGAGACAGGACTGGTAACGCAGTAGCAAGCGACGTACAGTTTCCCGTGTGAGAAGCAACTTGTCCTGTGGTTAACACCCGCTGACTTCAGTGTCTGCCCCTGCGACTTATTGATGGTCATCGCGAAGCAAACATTCAACTGCACGCGCTAGAACTGAAATGTGTAGTTATGCGGTATGAGGGGAATGCGTGGTATAAATACTGCCTCGCCAATGCCGGGTTCCCATCATACAACTTCGGAGGAGATAAGTCCCGAAGAAGCTTAATCGGGACACCTACCTTCAGCTTGATGATATGCGATGGAAGTCCGCTTGCTGACAGGAAGTTCAGAAATGCCATGGGATAATGGGTGGCGTCATTTTGCTCGACGACGGTATTTATGGAGGTATAGACCACTTCATTGCCTATAATTGCTGCAGCCTGATCATTTCTGGGCGTCAAAATGGCCCGCTTACACACCCAAAACGTCGTAATCTGCTGGTGCGGTATACGACTAATGTCCCCGTAGACACCGAGAATGAGTTCTTCTCACCTGGATACATCTCTGTCGAGAGGCTCTGGAAACACCACCTATCCACCGCTCTCTTCTGGTAGAGTGTTTCCGCGACGACTTAGAAGGACATCGGAAAATTCTTGAGCACGTGCATGGTCGTCGAGCCGAGCTCTCATATTAATGGTCAAGCGCAGCGTAGGTACAAACTCGTTAAAATCGTTTCAACAAAGCATTCATCTCGTCAGCCCTCGATCTTCGCGTCACAACGGGAAGCATTTGCCGGAAATCGTCAGTGAACAGTAATGTGACACCACCCACTCAAATGTTCGTTCCTGCAGGTGTCCTGCAGGGTTCTGTCCACGGCCTCAACTGCCTTTCTATTGGCCATCGTACACTCATCCCATACAATCAGAGAGCAATCCTTGAGCACGTGTCCCTTATCACTGTTACATGACACACCAAAAACGTCGTTTCGGCGCTCTCTAAATGTAAGGTAATTTTAAACATGGCATGTGCTGTCTTTCTATACGGAAGCAGTGTGGCAGCAATTTCCCACGACGCTACAGCAATAGCAATTTTGACTTGCCTCCTGACCTCTGCAAGTATGCCAGTGGTAACAAATGTTTTTCCTGTTCCACCAGGAGCATCCCAAATCCAGGAGAAAAACATTTTACCCTGGTTTTGCCCAACGCTTTCAAGGACGGTATCATAAATTTGTTTTTGCTCTGAAGAGAACAAAGCAACATGGTCATTTCGCCCGAATCGTAATTGATTGATTGTCTCAGCGTTATACTGCCAATTTCTACGGTCTTGATGCGGTGATGATTTGGGGAGCTGGTAACCCATATTCGAAAGTTCAATCGGTGGTGGAAATGACCACATCTTGAAATGAACTAATACAAGTGTTCAGCATGCGTTCATTAGTTACTTCGACTTCGTCTCCAGTAGCACGTGTCTCAAAGCTCGTAGAAAATCTTCAGACAGATGATGGCGATACTTTTCCGTCACTGACACTTGCCTTCGCGAGGGTGTAATCCCAGTTTTGGTAACCGTCAAGAAAGTGACGTGCTACGCAGGCTGCGCGGTAAGTGGGATACTCCACGCCATCAAATGTCCTCAGAAAAATGAAATACGTTGGGCCTCGGACTGTGTGAAGTAAATAGCTTTCGCCATTATTTGGATGCACGGTACGTATAAACCTTACCCAATGCGGTGTCCTTGAAAATTCTCGGACATTCATGCAAAATATGAAGTAATTCCATTAAGTACTTTTTGAGTTTATCCCGGACATACATACAGACAAACAACAACAGACAAAACAAACACTATATTAGGCTTCGATATCGATAGTAGATCACACCCCAAGTATTCTTTAAAACAAAAAAATCGATGTACAGTTTTGATTTTCGTACGATTTAAAAGATTTACAGCTCTTGCCCCGTAGGAGATAGCGTGATAATAATGTAGCATATATGTTGACCGCACCTGTAAGTAATATTCATGCAAAATTTACTTCAAAATTTGTATGAATATAACTAACAGGCGCCATTTAGTAGGTACTTTATAAGTTTAGCCCGAACATACATAGAGACAAAAAATCTGAAAACTATATTTTTGGATTTCTATTATAAATCACGTCCAGTATTCTTTTAAAAAATATTTAATGTACAGTTTAGACTTTCCTACGATTTTATTAAATGTAGAAATTCCCGTGGGAATGAGGGATTTTCCCGCAGTAAAAAGTAGCCTAAATGTTGGCCAGGCTTAGTATCTATACACCACAAAAAGTTTCATTCGAATCCGTCCAGTATCTTCGGCGATTAGCCTGGACAAAGGGACAAACAGACAAACAGACAGACAATAAAATTAAAAATCATTGAAAAGTGTTCTAATACTATTTTAACATCGCCCCCAATTAGTTTTTCGTAAATGAATACAATGTACAAACACGCGGGTTTTACTGTTTTATTATATGTATAGATGATTTAAATTTTTCGAAGCATTTTAAATTATATAAAATTTAAAGAATAAAGGTGAACATAAGTTGTTCTCCTCCGTTTTATTTCAAACACTGCTAGATTTGAAATAAAAAAAATAATTTGTAGTATTTGTTTTTAAGGGAAAAGAAGTAATGTCAAATATTAATACACGATTATTCACAACAAGCTATTGATAATTTTTTACGTTTCAATAACATTTATTCATTCATATTGTGTATCAAAAACATTTAGGCCTAAACCCAGAATTCTGAATTGACCGAATACCCTCAAAACTATCTAGAAATTTCCACAAATCAACAAATCATTGAATAAATAACGAAACAGCTAAAACTTGTATAAATAAACACGCCATTTTCCCGACTTCAAGTCCGTCGTAATTTATAAAACTATTTATACCATCGAAATTGAGACGTCAGTATATTCAAAACTCATAAATAAGACAAGAAATAGAGTGACAAAGCCTTTAGAACTCTCAACAGCACGGAAAATCATAACTTAGCTTACTAAGCGAAACCACTAACTTTGACAAGTACCGTTTAGTTCGATTTATACTGCATGCATTGCTGGTTTTAAAACCTGATTTTTAAGTTAAATCAAATTGAGGTAGTAATGTATATCGTATACAGCGTTTCGCAGCCAACATCAGTCGTTTCTGTGGTTTACAGTAAAGGTTGCCCCTAACTTTATGCAGTGTTACTAACTATATCTTATTTATCACAGCGTAATGGCAATATTGAATTTATAGTTTCAGAACTTAGCGAACGTAGATGCAATGAAGTTTGGATCATTTGAAACTAATTATTACCAATGAAAGCTTTGCTTTCCAATAATACTGAGAGGCAGACTTTAAAGTTCTGCGTAGTTTTGGAGCAATAATATGTTTCCAGTCATAGTCATAGTCAGTTTTACTGGTGGTAGAGCTCCAGTGACGGAGCTCGCGGGCGTAGGCACCACCGCATTACCTAATATACTTGCCGCTAAATGGTAGTGTTCAGCACTATCGTGTTCCGGTCAGGTGGTAATGTACGGCCCTGTAATTTCCGGCACAGAGGCATAACACCCTTAGGCCTCAGGAGTGGTTACGCATCTGCATTTTGACCTTGGTCTTTGTGTGGGTGTCTATAGGCTGCAGTCATCACTTAACATCAATGTGAACTGCATGCTTGTTTGCCACTTCCATTACATAAAAAAAAAAAAAAAAAAAAAAAAGTCATTTTAAGAAAACTTACAGTTGAGTTTTCTTAACATTATAACAAACCGTGTTCAATATTGTCCTTCAATTCCTAGTGTGTACACAGCTTTATTCATACAAACATATTACGTACGGACGTAAAAGACAGAGTCGTAAAAACATTCACCATCTGAAATATTGACGCAAGGAAATATCCCGACCGATATGAGGTAGGACACGTGGCACTTTGTGTTATTAAATATTCCTTGTTACGTGGCGAGATAATGTCTTCTACGCTTTTGGGATCCTGGTACACATATTTTTGTGGGTTTAGTAGATAGGTACATAGTTTCTGATTCTGATTCTGATTCTAAGTATTACAACATGTTGTCCTTACTTGCCTAAGATCATTTTGATTGGCCTACTTCCATAGCTAGTTTAACAGCTTAACAGCATAATACAAAAAAAAATAGTATAAATATTATAATGTAAAAAGGCTTATCGTGTCAGAATTCTAAATTGAGATATATTAATTAATCTGAAAACGGCTCCCGTACTCTTTATAGTAATTTCAAAGTAAACTGTATCATGTCTAGTGACTTTGAAGTCAAACGTAGTTTTCTTAAAATTTTGACAAACCAAGTCAATATTCTACTTCAATTACACCTAGTGTACGTGGCGAGATAATGTCTTCTACACTTCTGGTAGATACGAAATATTTAACTTTGTGTAAGTAGCGCAGATGCGTAGGAATCGGTGAGTTGTAGGAAGGAAGGCTGATTGGTCTGTGATTGTAGGTTATCTTGTCTTGTTGCCTCTGTGATAGTGATTACGGGGATGGCCCCGGAATATTCTTCTTCTTGTAGTGCCTCTCCAACTATTGAAGGTTATTTGTCAACCCGGAAAAAAATTATCTGTCCTTCGCGAGACGAAATATGTAGTTCCGCGGCACTGTTGATGCCAGTCCACTCGCGAATATTGTGTCGACTTTTTTCTTCAGCCTACTGATCTTTTTCCAGCCATTTTGCCCATCATTATAAGTATACTAATGGTAGTGTTCAGCACTATCGTGTTCCGGTCAGGTGGTAATGTACGGCTCTGTAATTTCCGGCACAGAGGCATAACACCTAATGCCTCAGGAGTGGCAGCGCATTTACATTTTGACCTCTGGTCATTGTGTGGGTGTCTATAGGCTGCAGTCATCACTTAACATCAATGTGAACTGAACGCTTGTTTGCCACTTTTATAACAAAAAAAAAGAAAATACATGCTTTCCAGACCTATATTCGAGGGAAAATAACTGCTTAAACCACCGAAAAGACTGACTGACTGGACCACGATCGCGTTTTATTAATTATCCACTACTAATTATATTTAGACATTACAAATTAAATTCCAACCGTCATAATAAAGGCGATAAATAATATATGAGTAACTGTCAAAACCATATCAGTTAACAATGAGATCAATCTTGAGACGAGATCGATCTTGAGACTAATGATGCTACATCAGCTGTGTTATTGATTGAACTAGTGATAATTCGCCGGCTTTGTTTGTAGAAGAGGTTTTATGACAAGTATGATATTTAGTTTCGAAAGCCACAAAAAATTGTTAAACCATTTACATCTATGGTTTGTTTTTCAAATAGCAGCAGGACTACAATGCAAAAAAATTTAAACTTTTACACAACTTTATGATTTGCAGCGTCGAATAGGCAATAACAAAATGTTTAAAAATTCATGCATTTTTTTTATTTTGTGATTGCCTATTCGTATTCTTGTATACTTGTATATTTGTGTTCTTAAAAAATTGTATAAATTGCTTTCAGGCGTTACTAATGTTTAAACATTAGAGATCAAAGTTAGGATTCCTCAAATTTGGTGAGACGTTCGTTGGTCTGACAATTAAATCTACTTTATACGTTTTTACACAGAAAAAATAAACTTAATTTAGTCTTAAAAATCTTTAATTATATTAAATTACATATTTTAAATTTTTCTCTACAATAACAAAAATGAACGGGCGTACAATTAAATGAGTTTACTTGTGACTATTGCCTGAAGCTCGTTTGCTTAGAAACAAAAAAAAAATTAATTACTGATACTAAGAAATAATTATTTAAAAACAGACCCTTTCGATGAAGAGAGGAAAGTTAATGAAATAATAATTAAGCACAACTAAAATGTAATCGATGCACAGACAGAATAATCTCAAAACTCATAATAAAGATCAACACAGTACAAATTTAATTAAAAATACTCACCTCCAATATAACGCTCTAATGGAAATTTGAAAGAACAATCATGTCCAATACGTTATATCATTAATCCAATCATTAATGAGACTGATAACAAAAAAAGCATATTAGATGCTTTAACGGGCTACATCGAAAACAATATAGGGTAGCAAACTTGAATATGCTGCTGTCAATATAAATTTTTCTTCCTACTCCCGTGTCTCAAGGAACAGTTTCGTGTGATTATTATTTTTTATCTCCAAAAATAAGTTTGTCGTGATAAGTATCGGATCAAAATAGTTGGTAATCTCATATTGCTACTATTTCTTACTAATAGGAAGCTATTGTTTGATGGATAATAATATTTCTTATGAAAGCCTTCGTAGTAAGATTATGGTACAGCGTATTCTTCTAAGAAAAGTATAGGAAATGAAGATGGATATAGACATTTTCTAAGAAAATGTGCGTATGTGTCACCATAGCTGTGAGGCTATTAGTCCGTTGTGCTATTTCTTTTCCATGTGATATTATATTTAGAACTGTATTTGATAGGTAATAGTTCTGCATTTCTGGTAGGCAAAATTATTTCTATTACCCTGAGTTTGCATTGATTAAACATTAAAATAAAAACATGTGAAAAGCCCTGTTTCTTGACAATATATCGCATCGCGTTTGCACTGTTATGAAACATGTAAAAGCAAAGCAAATTCAAAAGACTTGAATTGCAACGAGTTTTATCAATAAGAAGTCTTGGAACATGTTGTTTGATTAGGTTGTCAAATTTACACTCAGGGTATCGGATCTTGTCCACTACATATTTCGTGTTTACCAGGTGGTTACTTGAAAACTCTAAATTAAACAAATTGTGTAATTTGTATAGCGACAATGCAAACGTCAACTTAGATAAATCTATAGACAAACATAAATAAAAGACATGTTTTATGTCAATGCAAACACAGATAACATATCTTGAGATGTTTCACTAAAATTATATGTTTGACTGCAGTGCAAACGCAAGTATTAACAAGACATATCACAATACATATTTCATGCGACGAGTTGCGAAACATCATTTTATGTTTTATTGTTTTAGTGCGAACAAGGGGTAATGTTTACTGGTATGTATGTCTATTGGTTGTTTACTGGTGGTACAGTGTAAGGATTCTTACCTAATTTTTCTGCCGCCGAATGAAAATGTCGATCGAAATAAAACAAGTTTCTGGATTTATCTCGCGTGTATTAAACTAAAATGATTATTCAAAACTAGCTGTGCCCGCGACTCCGTCCGCGTGAGATTTAATGATTGTACAGTATCTACCCGGACGAATTCGTCAGCGCAGCTAGTATAAAAGTAGCCTAAGCTACTCCTTATTATATAAGCTATCTGCCAGTGAAAGTCTCGTCAAAATCGGTCCAGCCACTCCCGAGATTAGCCGGAACAAACAGACATACAGACAAACAGACAACAATTGTAAAAAATGTTGTTTTGCATTAAGTAAAAAGCAGTGTTTTTTATATTACAAGCAGATACTCCAATTTTATTTATTTGTATAGATAAACCTCGCTTTTCAGCTTCCGTGATCTTGGGCAGACTGAGAAGACGTATGTTTGGCAGCAGTCGTAACAACTATTGCAGAGGCAAAACAACATAGGTCTCAGGGTTAGCAACGCATCTGCATTTTGATGTCTGGTTTCTGTATTGGTCTTAGACATCACTTAACATCAATGTGCGATGCATGGTTGTTTGCCACTTTCCTCACAAAAAAAAATGCTCCTTTTGCACGATATATTAATTAATTTTATTGCTATTTCAATAAATGCTGCTCCTGAGATATTTCATTTGTATTCCATAACATGAACAGCCTCCAGGCATTCATTACTTAATTTCCGGGATAATCTGTCAAACTAATTAAGCCGTTAGTTTATTCTATTGAAGTTGGTATTTTCAATAGGAACTGTTGGAGTTTGGGAAATTGAATGGACGTGTATGTAACATAGGTATGTTCTAATATTGTTATGGCATAACATGAAATAGCGTTTGTGTTAATGTGTGTGGAGGAATGGGTGGATATATTGAGAAAATAGATAAATGAGAGCATCCTCAGACCCGTCAAGGTGCAGTTTCACACGGATGTTAACTAATGACTGCAGCCATCTACACCAAAACCAGAGGTCTAAGTGTAGATGTGTTACCACCCCTGAGACCTTACTTGATATGTCTCTTTAACAGTTATTACGGAACCATACATTACCATCTAATCGGAACATGATAGAGTTGAACACTACCATTTTGCGGCAGGTATATTAGGTAATACGTTGGTGCCTACGGCCTAGAGTCCTTACACTGGAACTCCACCATCAGTAAAAGTCTCCCGTTGAAGAACGACTTGCCTTCAGTTGTATTATCAAAATAGGTATAATAGTTGAAATTATTAAAAATGATCATCGTCTCGAAAGCTTGAGAATTGATGATAATTCACTAAATATAAAGTTCGTACTCTGTGCAGATACTAATTGAAAAAGTCATTGAAAGTGTAGGGACGTGACGACCCCATCGCCCAGACTTATTCCGCTGGCGCAGTCAGACAAACCCATTGAGCAACACGGGAAGAGAGTAGCCATATGCAGGCTTTCCCCTCTGTCAAAGTAAAAGTACAAGTGTTCGTACGCCTGTCGCCCAGATGTTTAAATATGTGCGTGAATTTGTTTATGTATTTTGTTAAAGTCAAGGTGTGTGTTTCGTAGTAATAGACGATTTTTGTAGTGTGTGTGTGTGTAACACATAGTTCCCTCCGCAAAACAATGACAGATTATTTTGCATCGATAATAGACGCTATGGCACCAGTCCGCCGCGGCAACCGGTGGCCCGTGTTGCTCTATAGACAAACCGAACAAAAGCGGTCAAACCATGATGGTATTAATACGCGGGATGGGCAGCAGCGTACTACGATAAAACTGAAACCGCAAACCCGCATACCAAGCGTGGTGATTGTGTCATTCCCCCCTAACTTGAAAAATCCCCTAGTCCCCTGCAGCTCGGCTATTCCTGACTGGTACCGGTCGTGGTAACGGCGGGGCTACTGGCTGACTGGATGACTGGTGAATCATGCTACATATTATTGGATTTATGGCCCAGTAACTATCACAAAGACATAAGACCTAATATATCAGAGGTGGCAACACATCTGCATATTCACCTCTCGTTTTTGTGTAGATGTCTATAGACTGCAGTTATCACTTAAAATTCATGTGAACTGAATGATTATTTTTTATCTTCGTCACATAAATAACATGACGTCACCACTTTACCAATATAGATACTCTACACAAGATGACAAAAAAACATCTATGTAACGTACAAATATGAACATATCAGCAGTAATTCAACTATCACGTTTTTTGTATTGCTATAATAATAGTATTGTGTTTGTATGGTTATGTGTGTCGGTGAGAGAGGCGTCGCTCGCTGATTGCTGGGTACAGTCGAATACAGAGCTGGCTTCCGTTTTGTTGGAGCTGGGTTAGTATGGAGTGGGATTCTAAGTTTATATATATTTTTTTTTAATTAAAAATAAAATAAAATAATTGTTAATAAACGTATATTATATTTTATATTTTGTTTAATTTGTGAAGTTAGGCTTTGAAACAGAATCTCAAACTTGTCTCTACATGAGATCTGACAATATTTTTACAGTGCGAAACATATTATGGTCTCGTCTTGGCATCACTTTATTTTAAAATGTTTTGTTTACATAATTACAAAGCTAAAGTTTTTTTCTAATACCGGCCTCACACCTATCATAATATATTTTTTTATGTAATGGAAGTGGCAAACAAGCTTGCAGTTCACATTGATGTTAAGTAATGACTGCAGCTTATAGACACTTACACGAAGACCAAGGTCAAAATGCAGATGCGTTACCACTCCTGAGGCTTAAGGTGTTATGCCGCTGTGCCGGAAATTACAGGGCCGTACATTACCACCTGATCGGAACACGATAGTGCTAAACACTACCATTTAGCAACAAGTAAATTAGGAAATGCGGTGGTGCCTACGCCCGCGAGCTCCGTCACTGGAGCTCTACCACCAGTCAAATCTAGATCTACATAGTAGATCTGTATTACTATTATAGTATTCACTTACCAACAATGTACACTGCACGGTTGTTTGCCACCACAGTAGGTACTTAAAAAAGTCTGCCTCTACACTTACCAACCTTTACCTGCGGGTCAGATATCGGTAAAAAATAAAATAATCATCGGCACAAAATGAAAGGCTTCTCACAAGATCGCTCCGGAGTTAGTTTACCGAGATTTTTTTTATTGTTACCACGGGTTCAATTTCTATTTTGGGAACTGTAATGGCCTGTAAGAGGTCTTGTTAGGGTTAAATGGGTCGTGTACATGTCATCACTGAGATAAAGCTTGTGTTACTTTTGATACGGGTTAAATATTTGTATGAGTATGTGATCGTTTTTTTTTTTAAAGTGGCAAATAAGCATGCAGTTCACATTGATGTTAAGTGGTGACTGCAGCCTATAGACACTCACACAATGACCAGAGGTCAAAATGCAGATGAGTTGCCACTCCTGAGGCCTAAGATTATGCCTCTGTGCCGGAAATTACAGGGCCGTACATTACCACCCGACCGGAACACGATAGGGCTGAACACTACCATTTAGCGGCAAGTATATTAGATAATGCGGTGGCGTCACTGGAGCTCTATCACCAGTAAGTAAGTCGTTGTCTGTAAAGTAATGTTACGTTTATTAATTTTTAAATATTTCGTTTAATTAATAATTAGGTCTTATTATTTATTTGACATAAATAAACATGTCATGGACAATCCGCTAAGATTCCATACAAACGCTTAATTTGGTCTATATTACACAGACATCAATCAGTGACGTGCATTTACACGTGCACCTATGTGCGCAGCACGTAGAAAATACCAACCGTCGCCTATAAGAGGGGAAGAGGTTGGGTGATGCGGGGAAATCGGTCGGGACGTTGAAGTGTCCATTCTTTAAGTAGTATTCTTACATATTCGCTGCTACTACTGCGCTGGAGTCTTTGGGATTCATTCCCGGGTCGGGGACTATCATAGATAATGATGTAAAATCCTTTAAATCTGGTTCTATTGGGACTTTTCCATTTTCTGGCAGTTTCCCAGTACCTCAGAGGTGTGCCCGGAGATGTCAACAGGCTCGCCACCTGTTTATGAGCCAAAACATAACCGGTAGATCTAGGGTGTTTCAATGCATGCATTTACCTCTGCCTATCCCTTCAGGATTTACAGGCATGAAGTTGCGTTAAGTAAGCCTGGGTTGCACCACGATATTTGTTAAAGTTAATGTTATTGTAACATTTCCCATCCTTCTCTAACATTAACAGATTTGTTGTTTTATATTATTTCGCATAACACATGCTTGTGAAATATATTTTTAAAGAAAATGGAAAGAAAAATTTGATTTCAGGCGAGACTCGAACTCGCGGCCACTGGGAATTTAGTCCAGCCGCTCTTCCAACTGAGCTACCGAAGTCCACATTAACACATTAACAGATTTCTTTAAGTTAGAGAAGGGTGTGAAATGTTGCATTAACTTAAACTTTTACAAATATCGTGGTGCAACTCAGGGCAAATGTTTGAGCTTACCTACTAAATATATAAAATATATCATGTTCCAGCTATATCACAAATTCCAGATATGAACCTAAAGAAGGTAAAATTAAATTTGTAAGGATTCAAGTCCCTTTTACACATACTAAAATACAAGTACGCGAAATCAAAGGCCGTATACAACTGTCAAATGATATTCAAAATGGCGGCTAAAGAACTTGAATGGCTGCTCATATCACACGTATCCATTGTATCATTTATAACATGCTCAATATTTCTGTTAACTCGGGTTGGTATTACATACAATATAACTTCACGCCTGTATTTATCCAGAATAAATAAAATAAATAAATACGCTTATTATACTCACAGTCCCACACCTGGTATAAACCTGAGTCGTGGGTGCCGTTGTAGATACGCAACACATACACAAACACCCAGTCCCGATACAAATATCTGTAGGCCAAACAAATACTTGTCCTGGTGCGGGGATCGAACCCGCGACTCGCAACCCTTCGAATCAAACGGTCATCTCACACCGCTGCGCTGGACTAACCGGGTCGTCAATCTACGAGGATGGCACTGAAAAATTTTGATTATATTATAACTGTTCTAAAGCTTTTTTTTAATGACGTTCGTCTTATGTCAGAACAGAAAATTTAAATAAAACTGCTGTAAGAGATGGTGATATGGTCCTAGTAAATACGTTGAGAAAGCAAAGCGAAAAAATTTAGTGAGTCGGTGTTTCACATATCCTACTACATTTTCCTCAAAATAACGAGATTGGCTTGTCTTCACCGCGTGAAATACAAGTTGTTACTTGTTGATTTTCACTTCTCATTTGATACGACATGTCTTGTCGAAGAATCGTTATCGAGGTGAACCCTTATTTTTAACACGCTTTTGTAAGCTTGGGTTGTATGTATGTATCGGAATCTTTGACCTTAATTTTCACCGGTTTCTAGAAGTCTGATCAACTTGAGTTTTTAGACGGTTCAAGAACAATGGACAAGGACGATTTAAGAGGTCGTAGATACTACCGCATTACCTGATCTATCTGCAGCTAAACGTTAATGTTCAGTACTACCATCAAACCGGATCACGAATCCGGTTTGATGGTAATAGGATTTGGCTTGATAATAATAATAACAACCCATTATACGTCCCACTGCTAGGCACACTTTTTTGGGGGGAGGCCTGGAGCTTATTCCACCACGCTGCTCCAATGCGGATTGGTGGAGGTGGGTGGGTTAGTGGCCAACCCGCTGTCGGATGTTTTCAAACCGCCCATAAGGCCTCCGACAAGGTTTAAAGATCTATCGATAGCAACCGGAACCGACGGCTTAACGTGCCCTCCGAACACGGAATACCTATCACAAATGCAAAGCAACAAAGATCTAAGGGGTGGCAGCGCACCCGATTTTTGACTGCCAGTTCTTGTGTAGGTAGGTAAAATAGGTGTATTCCATTACCGTCTTGTGTAAATCGAGTATTCCTTTACCGTCTATGTGAATTGCTTGCTTGTCAGCATCGTGAGATAAGAAATCCCACTATTCAAGGTTAAATTTCAACGCAATCTTGTATATGTTTTCTTATTATTTCCCTCGAGCTAAAATCTGAATATGAAACATCACCTTTCTGACATTACCATGTACAAAATGTTGTGAGGTATTTGTAAAATTAAGAATTCAACAGAGTTCCAAGTGAAAGCATATTAGGGGCCTAGAAAAAATGGCACCGGCACCCGGATTGTACGTGTTTTGGGAAAAAACAAAATTCCAATAGGGCAAGGTACTTTTCACCTTAAGGCTGTTTCACAAGGCCATATTCTTATATTTTATGCTAATCTCGACATAAAAGGCGACGGAACATGACGACCTTATCGCCCTTTAGTGGAGGAGAATTCTTGTGAAAACCTATGTTCACCTACTACCTCGGTAGCCTAGTGGTAGCAGGCCACTACTACTACGCTGAGGTCCTGGGTTCGATTCCCGGGCAGATGGTTATCAGAGATAATGGTATGAAGTCCTTTATCTCTGGTTCCATTGAGATTTTTCCATTTTCTAGAAATTTACCAGAACCTCGAAGTTTGGTTATGTGCCCGGAGATGTCAACAGGCTCGCCACCTGTAACATGGGGGAAAACGTAACCGGCGAATCGTGGCATGTATGCTTGAATGTATGCATTTACCTCTGCCTACCCCTTCGGGGATTACAGGCGTGAAGTTACGTTACAGTCAGTCAACCGAACAATGGGGGTCAAACCATTCCAATAGTAAGTAAGGCGGTAGGGCGGTAAATATAATAACGCGGGATGGACAGCAGCGCCCCGCGACAAAACTACCGAAGTACCGAGTAAAACGATCATCAACTCACACAATTGACAGTGGTGGTAAGTAATACTGTAGGCTTGGCTAGGCTTTTTTAAAACAATTTATTCAAATTGTTTTACAAAGGTATCAAACAAACATTAGCATCAAAGATATGAATCCTCCAAAGGCCTGCTTATGAACACAGCTCAAGTTAACCTCACGGGGAAGTAAATAATTATTATTTAGTATACGAATCACGTCGGGCGTAGGGGTGGTGTGAGTTTCACTTGAATAACAATGATACTTTCTTACCCCTAACATATTTTCACAGGCTGGAATTAGCGTGTATATCTTCGTTATGTTATTTGTTTTTGGGGTCTGTTTGTAGTGAGGTAGAATTTAAAATGTAAGCAGGTTTGAATAAAGACAGACTGCACTTTTTTAAAGGTGATCAGAGATTTGTAGAATATTATGCAACTGGGTGATTCTGATGGTTTGGTTCTTACCGACTATTCTCTGTCTCGTCGTATCCCTCATTCCTCCTGACTTCAGACGGAAGTCAAAAGGAGCCACGTAACTATCGTGGTGTTTGTTAGCTGTCACCATCGTAGTCTACAATTATATATCAATTGACATGAAAATAACTTTGAAACCATAAGTTTTTTTTGTTTTTTTTTACGCTTACACTCACAGCCCCACACTAGGTATAAACCTGTATCGTGGGTGCCGTTGTACACACACAACACATACATAAACACCCAGACCCTAAACAAATATCTGTAGATGTTGAAATGTATAACAAAATGATATGACAAGTAGTGACATCTACTGTATGCTTTATGTATTTATGAATAAAATGTCAGTCGTTGCCCATCCAGTGCGTTTTCATTACAGTAGGTCATACAAATATTTGTCCCGGTGCAGGGATCGAACCCGCGACCCTTCGAATCAAACGGTGGTTTCGCACCGCTGGACTAACCGGGTCGTCAAACGTTGATATAATATAACTCATTTAGCAAAATATATTTCTGTTATCTAACATTTTGTCACTTCTAAATCCATGTTGCAGACGCGATACCTTAGCTAGGAGTATCTTCAGATTACGTGAAAGGATTCTTGCAAATCTCATGGGATTTCACGCAATGTATTATTGTGTATACTTTATGTTCTTACTCTGTCATTGGAAAAGTTTTATTAGATAGCAGACTGACAGAGTAAATAAAATTCTGTATTAGTTAAAATAAAAATAACTTTGAAACCATACGTTAATATTTATATAACTCATTCAGCGAAATATCTTTCTATTATCCAACACATCTAAATCATGTTGCAGACGTAGCGCTACATATCTGAGACATGTTGAGATTACGTGAGAGAATTCCTGCTAACATCATGGGATTTCACGCGGTGTATACTTTATAATATTAGTATGTTCTAGATATGAGTTTCAGATGACAATTTAAAGTATAATACTCACTGGAATATGAACGGTAGATATGAAAATATTTGTCATTGTACTATTTATTTTTCGCAATAACATGTGCGAGTGAACTTTAGAAATTAAAAAAAATACGGAAAGAAAAATTTGACTTTGGGCAGTCAAAGTAGCAATATGGTGACTTGTTGTCATACAAAATACCATTAAATAAATATTTCCGACAAATAAGCTACGATACAATTAATTTTTTGAGTATTTTTCCATGATTCTACGTATTTTTTTCTATCTTTTGATATAGCGTACAAGGTGCGGGCCCAACGTGGAACTTGTCTTTTAAAGTGTATCTTCTCACCTGTATTCATAAGGAATCTTTTTATCCCCTTCACAGGGAACGGGATAAAAATATCGTATGTGTTACAGCCATATATACGGTACTTGTGTACAAAATTTCATCAAAATTAGCCAAGTCGAGCTTCTTTCGCGTTATTGAACAACAAACAAAAAGACAAACATACGTTCATATTTAAAATAGTAGTATTTAAATATGACCGTGACACACATCGGTACTTTTTTTAAACGAGTTTCAATACTTTTTTTAAAATAGTACCTACCTTGAAAGTGTTGTTTTTTTTTTATATCTAACAAAAAACACACAACTTCATACCGCCCCTTTTAAATTCAATTCTAAAGAGTAGATTTTTTTTGAACTTAATAAAAAAAATGTTAGAAAGTTGTTTAGCAAAAAAAATACATGTGACGTTTGAATTTGTTAAATGATTAAAAACTCACAAAGGCCTACCTAAGCTCCAATTCACTTTGTTTGTCAAAGATAAAAAAACTAACAAATATATTACATTACAAATGGGTACAAAAAACCTTTTTAGAATAAATTAAATTTTACCCGGGACATTTCTTTATGCCTGCGAAAACAGCAGGTGTACTAAGCAACGTGTTCGTTATTTGAATTAAATAAGGTTTTAAATAAAAGATTCGATGGCTTCATTAGTCATTTGTAGTAAACCATGATGTTAAAACTGAGGGCCCGAATCCAAACTATATTTTTGACGGCCAAATACTTCAAACTCATATCTAAGTGGGACTTAAAAGTCTTTTGTCTTTATAAAACATGTTCAAACGATATAAATAGCGCACACTTGAGGGTTGCTTAAAATTGTGCAATCTTAGTGTGCAAACTTACGCAAACGAATAGCTGCCCTGAGGATTTACGTGTGGGTGATTGTCGAGATGGTGTTACATTTGTGTAAGAAATTGCATAGTGGGAGAAAAGCGGCGACACTGGTTCTAATACTAAATTGAAGCAAAGGCCTTGCCATTCTAATTTATCTATTTCGTGGATCCCACCGCATCTATTATATTCTTTACTAGCTGTTCCCGCGACTTCGTCTACGTGAGAAAAAGTATGATTGTTCAGTATCTACCCGGATGAAGTCGTGGGCGCAGCTAGTATAAAAGTAGCGTAAGTTACTCCTTATTACATCAGCTATGCCAGTGAAAGTCCCGTCAAAATCGGAGACACTCAAATTCTATGTATTTGTATGTAGTTATGTATGTATGTATGGTTGTATGGAGATAAAAAATAATCTTTGAGTGAGACCTTTTACTAAAAGGTAAAAGCGGACCCTACGGATTACTAATCCATCGCTGTCTATCTGTCTGTCCGTCCGTCCGTCTGTCTGTCACCAGGCCGTATCTCATAAATAGTGATAGCTAGAAAACTAACATTTTCACAAATCATGTATTTCTGTTACCGCTATAAAGACAAAATTAATTACTAAAAATAAGAAAATGAAAATTAGGGGGCAAACAACAAAGGTGTTTTTTTTTCGTATATTTTTGCACGACAATAACGGCAGCAAGTAGACGCTTAAAATTTTCACAGAATTTTTAAGCCTTATGTTGTATATTACCTTCCATAATAAATAATTAAATAAAAATGAAGTAAATATTAAACCCATACAAACCATACTTATTTTTTATGCAATTTTTTGTTTGGAACCCTTCGTGCACGAGTTCGACTCGCACTTGGCCGTTAGTAACTTAAGCATATCTACTGCATAGCAGCGGCCCGGTATAAAACAATCGCCGCTATGATCACCAATCAGCATGCCAAGCGTGGCAATTATGGCATATTCTTTCCTGTTGACGCTGAACACTGTTATGAGCATCTTTGGGAAAGACTTTGTCCAGCAGAGACGGATGGTGGCGTTGGTGTCATTGGTGGCGTAGGTGTTTGGTGATGTTGGTGTTTGTGGTGACGTTGATGGCGTTGGTGGCGTGTGTGTTGGTGGCAGTGGTGGAGGTGGTATTGGTGACAGTGGTGGTGGTGATGGTGGAGGTGGTGGCAATGGTGGTGATGGTGGTGGTGGTGTTGGTGGTATTAGGGGTTAAAAATGCACAACGTTTATATTGAATTTTTCACTTCTGCCGGCTCTTACGGAGTGCATATTTATTATGTATAGATCTATCTTTCATCTTTCATTCTCTGTCAGTAGCACTAATTGACTGAAACTTTACAAACTTTATAATAATTGTCTATAAAAAAAAAAATGCATAGAAGTTGATCTGTTGACCTGAATGTTGACCTTTTCTAAAATACGGTTCAGCGTAGGATGGACGTTTGTAGTTACACGACTGGGTGTTTAAACAAATAATTAGCAATTTTTCGCAATCCTAGCAGCCTGTGTGCTTTTATCCCCGATGGGCATACGTCTAACATCGTGTACAGAGAAGCATACTGTAAAGTAGATTTTTTAGCTACCCAAAATTTATATCCAAAAGCGCTGCCCAAAGACCCAAAGTCACTTTTCCACGCGAACAAAGTCGCGGGCACAGCTAGTAAGTACTAATTATAGTAATTGACAGATTTATCTGTAAGCGGACAGTTATTGTGCCTTTGTGAGTATAATTAATATGCTTTAAACCCAAATAACAGATATTGAGTAGAAAAACACCGTTAAAAATAATTATCGCATGACACCGCAATAGGCTTCTAGTCACCGAGACAAAATTAAAATGGGTTCAGAAGATTTTCGCTTACCCCCGAATTACGTAACCTGATGCTCACAAAGTCTTTGCCGCTATTAACTCGTAATGACGGTATTTGACTTTATAACATTATCAAAACAAATGTGGGTAGATACAAAAGACCAATTACTTTGTATGTTGGTTTGCGGTGAGCGAAGTATGGAACACTATGGGTAAGGAAGCTATTTTTTTATATTATGGAAGTGGTAAATAATCATGCATTTCACATTGATGTTAAGTGATGACTGCAGCCTATAGACACTTACGTAAATACTAAGGTCAAAATGCAGATGCGTTACCACTCCTGAGGCTTGAGGTGTTATGCCTCTGTGCCGGAAATTATAGGGCCGTACATTACCACCTGACCTGAACACGATAGTGCTGAATACTACTATTTAGCGGCAAGTATATTAGGTAACGCGGTGGTGCTTACGCCCGCGAGCTCACAAGTCTTTCCCCTTTTTGGGAGGAGCCTTGGAGCTTATTCCACCTCGTTGGAACCTCCACCAACCACTTGGTGGAGATAAGGGTTAGTGGCCAACGCACTTTCGGATGTTTTCACCACCTACAAGGCCTCCGACAAGGTTTAACGACTGCTATCTTTCGATAGCAATCGGGACCGACGGCTTAACGTGCCCTCCGAATATCCGCGTATTTTAATTTGCCACTAGCAATCACCCATCACAAGCCCGACCGCACGCCCGTAATGCTTAACCGAGTAGATCAATATGATCTATACCCGTAGAGCAACGCGGGCCACCAGTCGCGCTCCGGTCCGCCGCGACCGGTGGCCCGCGTTGCTCTATGTCTACACCAGCCGCAGGGCCATGCACGCTTCTCAAATATAATATCAATGTACAATACAAATAGAATACGGTACCCACACAAGCATGGAACCTCCATTTTACAGTCTAGTTGTTCCACATAACTTTCCCTTAATTACAAAATCTGGAAGCCCTAATTCAGCTTTCACGATTTCCACGATCATATTAAGCACTTGCTAATTCTTGTTACAAGTGCTAATTAAGTCACAAATCTCATTTAATTGCTGTGTTGATTTAGTAACTTTTATACCTTACAATACAGGTTTACTTTGGGCACCTATTTATTATTTCCTAGCTGTTGCTTGCGGCTCCGCACGCGTGTATGTCGCTTTACGTGTAACCTGTGGAAACTCATCAAATCATTTCATGGCATCCCAGAGGAACATTTTTTCGGGATAAAAACTATTTTATAATCTAAGTCAGCTAAGATTCTATCTGTGTAACAAATTTCATCAAAATCCGTCCAATAGTTTCGGCTCGATTGACACATCCAAACTAAGAATCTTTCACATTTATAATATTGGTGTGATTAAATCTATCTGCCGTCAAATGGTAGTGTTCAGCACTATCGTGTTCCAGTTAGATGGTATCAAATAGCCGAGTCAAGATAGTGCTGAGCGCTACCATTTGGTGGCATATAAATTAGGTAATGCAGTGATTACAATGTCCTCGAAGTCCCTACGCGGGAACTCTGTCGATAAGTTACTTATTAGTTAGTTACGTAGTAAATAATTGAAAGCTTTGATACGTCCCACTGCACGAGTCTCTCCCCTTCTTGGGAGGAGGCCTGGAGCTTACTCCACCACGCTGCTCCAATGCTTGTTGCTGGAGATAAGGGTTACCAACCCGCTTTCAGATGTTTTTCAAACCGCCCATAAGGTCTCCGACAAGGTTTAACGACTACTATCTATCGATAGCAACCGGGACCGATGACTTTACGAGCCCTCCGAAGCACGGAAACGCGTATTTTAATTTGCCACTAGCAGTCATCCATCACACACCCGACCGCGCTCGTAAGCTAAACGGAGTAGGTCGCTTGCGTTCTTCACCAGCCGCGGAGCCATGCGCGCTTCAGTTACTGAGTAATTTGTAGTTACTTAGTAATCGTGGAACGAACTTTCATCTAAGGTGTTGCCTAGGTGCTACAATACGGGGTTCTTCAAAAATGGCGTCAAAAGAGTACTTCAGGGCTGGCAGCGCGTTGGCAACTCCCCTGGTGTTCCAATTGTTCACAGGCGACGGTGACCACTTTCCATCCCGTTTGCTTGTCTGTCAACCTACGGACATAATAATTTACTTTTGCAGTAACTGAACCGTGCATGTACCATCGAAAAATACGAAAGATATTTTTATAACTTCTGGAGTTTTTACAGTAATGGAGCACGAGAACGTAATTGTTGGATACTTTTTTGCCACTTCACGAAAATTAAGAATTCGTTGAAATATTTATTTTATATTATTTATTTTTATCATGCGAGTGAACTTTAGAAATTAAAGAAAAAGCGGAAAGAAAAATTTCGCCGACCCTAAATCGGTCAAAAATCAAAAAAGGAAAGAAAAATTTGACGCATCGATGTGACACTTGGGTAGCTGGTAGTGGTAAACCGGCTGGACTAGTTATCCTGAGGTCGCAGGTTCGATTCCTGCCCGAAGTCAAATTTTTCTTTCCGTTTATTCTTTAATTTCTAAATAAAAATTCAATAAAATGAGTACCTTACTATAATCCAAGTTTATTTTTGTTGGCAATTGAGACATCGCGATCTCGTCGTCCAAATTAATATTATTACTAGAATATCGGAGGTGAAACCTACCTATTTATTTTAACAACCATCCGATGAGGTTATTGTCTACATTCATAATCCAGTACCGATATTAGAACGAAACATAAAACTTATTAATCCTATAGTTAAAGTTATAAAACTCAAACATTTGAAACTGAAGGTTAACGTTAACGAAACCGAAACGTGTTTATTACTACGGATTAACAAAATAACATTTTAAGTATGCATTAATGTAAATGGTGTCGTTGTTAAACCTGAATAATTTTATTCTACCGATTAACGTTTACAAAACGTAGCAAGACTCAGTTGTCATGGTGGATTAACCTAATTCTTTACCTATAATCATGGCTTGAAAAGAGAATTACGTGTGAAAGGAAATCGTGTGTGGTGTTACGTTAATCAATGGTAGGTGAGAATGATATTAGGAATGGGGTTCCGTATATTATTAACGATTATATAAGATAAGAGAAGAAAAAAAATCAATTGGAAGTTTGTTCCAAAATAAATACGAAGACACGCGATTTTTTTAATGTAATGGATGGAAGTGGCAAACAAGCATGCAGTTCACATTGATGTTAAGTGATGACTGCAGCCTATAGACACCCACAAAATGACCAAGTTCAAAATGCAGATGCGTTACCACTCCTGGGGCCTAAGGTGTTATGCCTCTGTGCCGGAAATAACAGGGCCAAATTAAATGGCAGTGTTCAGCACTATCGTGTTCCGGTCAGGTGGTAATGTATGGCCCTATAATTTCCAGCACAGAGGTATAATACCTTAGGTCTCAGGAGTGGTGACGCATCTACATTGAATTCTCCATTCTCATGTACATAGATGTTTACCTACAGATATTACATACCATTAATGTAAACTGTATGCTTGTTTGCCACTTCATGACATGATTGTAGAGGCCCAGAAAGACCAAGACTGACCTATCATGACCAAATAGGTCAAGTTCTGTCTGATGGTGGGGTCAAAAGTATTAGGAATCGGCGTGCGTGTATGAAGAGAATGATGAAGGTAGATGAGGCACTGAAGGTGTGTCAGGACCGGAATATTTGGCGCTCCACACTCTCTGCCTACCCCGTTAGGGACCTGGCGTGAAGATACTTACATACAATACATTAAAAAAATGTCTCAGCTTTTATCCAGTAGTGGACGTATTTCGGACGACGACTTAAATATAAAAGACCAGCAGTCCATCGTCAGTTTTTAAACTGCCATTTGGGAATAAATAAAAAATATAATAATATTTGTGTCGTCAATGATCGCAAAAAATTGCCTTTGATATGACAGCTTACAGTTGATCACGCAAGAGTGGTTACACGTATCGGAGCTTTTTTACAATAACTGTTATTTATTTTAAAATATTTCGCGAAATTTAAGTGTATTTTTGCACAGTTCTTACTTTAGGTACAAACACAAAAATTGTAGGAAAAGGATTTTTATTTGTATGTAATGGAAGTGGCAAACAAACTCGCAGTTCCCGTTGATGTTAAGTGATGACTGCAGCCTCACAAAGACCTAGGTCAAAATGCAGACCAGTCCTGAAGCCTAAGGTGTTATGCCTCTGTACCGGAAATTACAGAATTATGATAAATTATGAGTAATTTATTAAAAACCTTCAATAATTTTATTCAGGAAATTACTATTACGGAGATTGTGAAGCACATATTTAAAAGACATATTTTTTAAACTGTTACTACAGACGATCCTGCCCAGACAATTAATACAATTACTAAAATTAAAAAAAAAAAAAAAGCTTAAGGCGTAGGCAGTGCCAGCGGATTTAATAAAATTTTAATACGTCTTACTGTATTCGAGTCGGGTGGTTTCTTGAAATATTATTTCTATACTTTTTTTAATTAGTTACAATGATGAGATACATCCCTGGGGTTAATCCATTTTTTTTTTCATTTTGCTTTTCATATAACAATTTTAGAATTATCAGCGTTTTTTTCGTATGTATGTATCTTCACGCCAAGTCCCTAACGGGGTAGGCAGAGAGTGTAGAGCGCCAGATATCCCGGTTCTGACAAACCTCTCGTGCCTCGTCTACCTTCATCATTCTCTTCATACATGCACGCCGATTCCTAAGACTTTTGACCCCACCATCAGACAGAACTCGACCTATTTGGTCATGGTAGGTCAGTCTTGGTCTTCCTGGGCCTCTGCAACCATCCACATTCGCATTGTATATCTGTTTAGTCATTCGCTCATTCGACATTCTTTCTATATGCCCGAACCGCCCGTTTTTTTCGTAAAGTGCCATATCATACAAATAAGTATCTAACTTAGGTACTGGTCCCTAAAAAGTGATCAGTGGAGAGATTATTAAGGGAACTGTATCTATTCACCTTAAACGAAACACATTAGCCCACCTAATATGTTGTAAGTTCGCTTGTAACTGTGTTACGGTGTGTCTTTAGACCATCGGCGTTAGCGGAAGCAAGAGCGGATTCGATAAAAAATGCTAACCAATTTTAATACGTAACTTCACGCCTGTAATCCCCGAAGGGGTAGGTAGAGGTAAATGCATGCATTCAAGCATACATGCAAACACCCACGATTCGCCGGTTACGTTTTGGCCCATGTAACAGGTGGCGAGCCTGTCGACATCTCCGGGCACATTACCAAACTTTGAGTACGGGGGAATTTCCAGAAAATCCCAACAGAACCAGAAATAAAGGACTTTACACCATTATCTCTGATAACCCCGTAGTAGTAGTGGCCTGCTGTAACTAGACTACCAAGGCAGTAACAGACCAAAATTTTATTATCTGTAAATTGTGGGATATTCTGATCTAGTTACAAGTTAAAAAACTTAGAACCAGTGTAGGAACTAAATAAAAAACATGTCATTTAATAATTTAATACTGACATGAGCAGTGTAAGAAGTGTACATGAGCAGTGTGAGAAGTGTACATTGTAAGCTATAATTTTTTTGAGTTTTGAGTTGAGAACCGAGTGAATACTCGTTCTAGTTTTTATACATAATGTAGAAATGACTGGTAAGGAAGTTCTGATACAAAAAGGTGGAGTGCTTTTTTACCATTTTTATAGCGCAGCGATAAAACAATAATGGCCGCAAAATTGACATCTTCAAATTGCAGGAAAAATGATACACTTGTCTTAGTATACACCAAAATTTTGGGTTTCCAAACACAACACAACCAGAAAGATTGGAATCGGATACTAGCCATTCAAATAATAGAAATCGCTTTTTGATGCACAATACGATATGTCTTAATTTTCGTCGGGGCATCTACCGTGCGAGTTATATCTATCATTACTTAATGCCTATTTGTTTCTGGCAATAGAAACTAGCAGCCAATTTGACCTGTAACTATGTTCGATGATCTTATAATTAATGTGGGATAGTATTATTTTACTTCGTGTGGGATTAATAACGAAATATATCATAATATTTTTAAGGGTTATACCAAATTAATGTATTTTTTATGCCTGTGATTTTTATAAAAAGACAGTAATTTTTTTGCGTATCGTAAGGGGTGATTGTTCTACCTGATATTTTAGACTCAGATGTTAGAATGTTCTTTTATCGACATTAAAATCTTCTTTGGCTCTCATTTGGATCACCCGTAAAATTTTTGGTTGTAATATTGAAAAAAAATATTTCTAACTTCTTTGTGTCTCTGTGTTTTTTAAATTTAAACGTATTCGTAAAAAATATTGAAGAAAAAGAAATTATGGTCAATATTTTTACTAACTTTGTGTCTATACGTGTATGTCATTTATCAAGATCTTTTGTTACGAATAATCTACTCATTTTTGAAGCCACTTTTACGACTGGACTCTTTATTTTTACTCTGGACACTGGTCAAGTTTTCTACCCCAAGCCTTGCGAAACAAATTAAATCGAAGACAACTCGTGATCAACGTTTTCATAACACGGTAAAACAGTCACACTACACTCAAAATACTAGTCTTTTTAAAGCAATAAAACGTAATTTCGAGACTGTATTATCCCCAAAAGAATAGACAGAAATAAATCCATACATTCAAGCATATAATTGAAATTGAAATATTCGTGCCAGGGACGTGGCAAACTATTGATCTCTCTAGAAACAAACACGTACACCGAATTTTGAGAATTGTTCTGGGAAACGGACCAAACATTGAAAAACATAATGGCAACCCTTTATACGTCCCACTGCTTTCACGAATCTCTCCCTTTTTTTGGAGACAGGCCTGGAGCTTACTTCACCACGCTGCTCCAATGCGGGTTGGTGGAGATACGGGTTATTGACCAACCCGCTGTCGGATATTCTCAATCCGCCCATAAGGCCTCCGACAACGTTTAACGATTGCTATCTATCGATAGCAACCGGGACCGACGACTTAGCGAGCCCTCCGAAGTACGGAAACGCGCATTTTAATTTGCCACTAGTGGTCACCAATCACACACCGGACCGCGCCCGTATCGCTCAACCGATTACAGCTTGCAATCTACACCAGCCGCGGGACCATGCGCGCTTCATTAATTAGCACTTATCCTCGACCCGGGATTTGAATCCAGGATCAGTAATAGGTTGCCGCCACCAGACTTCAGAAGCAGTTAAATTAATCAAAAAAAAATATACCCAAAAGCATCCATGTACCGAGCACGTATCTATAACTTCCAACGATATTCTGCTAACGGCTTAAAAGCCTACCCTCGTTTCCCCATTATTTGAGTAAAAAGACCCAAGGTTAAACTAACAAATACAGTCGGTTAAAACTGTAAATTTTTGACCCTAAACGACCATTTTGGTCCGCTTACCCTGTACGTAATTGATTCTGAGCGAAGCTTCACATAAAATTTACGATATAGGAAAATTAATTTCCTATAAGGGATTATTAGCGAGAAATAATCTTTCAGTCCATTTAGTAACCCTTGTTACTTATTTTAATGAATCCATTGGGAGTCTATTATATATTCTGTAAGGAATATTTTATGTTTGCAATTAATTTATTATGTACAACCCTTTATTGGACAGAATGAGGTTGGTAAAGAGGGGTAAGTTAGATATTCCTAATTTGTAGACAAAACTGTCGATTGTTGTATTAGTTGCAGTGAAGTAAGAAAATGGCCAAGAGCGAGTCGAACTCGAGTGCAGAGGGTTCCGTCATCACCACTATTACGTCATCGCTACTGGTGGTAGAGCTCCAGTGACGGAACTCGCGGGCGTAGGCACCACCGCATTACCTAATATAGTTGCCGCTAAATGGTAGTGTTTAGCATTATCGTGTTCCGGTCAGGTGGTAATGAACGACCCTGTAATTGCCGGCACACAGGCATAACACCTTAGGCGTCAGGATTGGTAACGCATCTGCATTTTGATCTTGGTCTTTGTGTGGGTGTTTATATTCTGCAGTCATCACTTAACATCAATTCTTCCATTACATAAAAAGGAAAATTAAAATATTTTAAAAGGCCAAAATGCTTAAAGCCAAAATGCCCATGCTTAAAGCATGCAAGCAATATAAGCACGGCGTTATATTATTGTCCTTCGCTCTCGTCAGTCTAAGATATTGTGTATAATAATGGCAACCCATTATAAGTCTCACTGCTGGGCACGAGTTTCTCCCCTTTTCGGGGGAAGGCTTGGAGCTTACTTCCACCACGCTGCTCCAATGCGGATTGGTGGAGGTGGGTGGGTTACTGGCCAACCCGTTGTAGGATGTTTTCAAACCGATTAGGCCTCCGACAACGTTTAACGACTGCTATCTATCGATAGCAACCGGGACCGACGGCTTAACGTGCCCTCTGAAGCACGGAAACGCGCATTTAATTTGCTACTAGTGGTCACCCATCACACTACCCGACCGCGCCCGTAGTGCTTAACCGAGTAGATCGCTCATGATCTACACTAGCCGCCAGGCCATACGCGCTTCAGATATTGTGTAATCAAACGAAACCTATTTGAAGTAACCGCTATCCACTTTCAAACGGTATGATAGATGCCATAATAAAACAGTGAAATCGGTAGTTCAGAATAAAATATGTTGGGACTATACTCACTGTAATTAAAAGATTGTGGGCCTACGGCCATACTTTGAATAACTTTGATATATAAGTTCTAATGCCTTGTTAGTTGGTAATCATTTCATTATGATACTATTTGTATCATTAAGTGGGCTTTATAGGTTAAGATCCCACTGCAGAATCATTTCGTTCATCCAGATATGCTGCAACCCTAATTTTTACGCATATTTACAATCTAGAGAATATAATAGGTTGGGGAAAAAGTCTTTTTACATTATAGTATGTATGAACTTGTAATAAAATCTGGCTGGTTTTGGTATCATTGAAAGTTACAATTTTAAAGAACATATTCCAAATTCAAATAAGGCAAATGTGTGATTTTCATTTGTTTTTCGTACTGTCAAGATGAGTGAATTTATTGAAGAAATTCGATACATTTAAGAATTTTACTACAAAAAAGATAAAAATGCAACGCAAGCCGCGAAAAAAATTTGCGATGTTTATGGACCTAGTGCAGTGTCTGTGAGAGTAGCACAAATTTGGTTTAAGCGTTTTCAATCCGGAAATTTTGATGTCAAAGATGCACTTCGCTCTGGTCGCCCTATTACGGATAAAACGTATGCCATTTTTGAAAAAGTGGAGCAAGATCGACATATCAGTAGTTACGACGTAGCTGAAGAACTGAGAATTGATCACAAAACAGTTTTGGCGCATTTGAAAAAAGCTGGGTACAAAAAAAAGCTCGATATTTGGGTACCTCACGAGCTCACTGAAAGAAACCTAATGAACGGTGTACTCATTTGTGATTCTTTATTACGACGTAATGAAACCGAATCATTTTTGAAGAAGCTGATAACTGGTGATGAAAAGTGGATCACGTACGACAAGAACGTGCGAAAAAGGTCGTGGTCAAAGGCCGGTCAGGCTTCACAGACTGTGGCGAAACCCGGGTTAACTCGCAATAAGGTGATGTTGTGTGTGTGGTGGGATTGGAAGGGCGTTATTCATTATGAGCTATTACCACCAGGCAGGACTATCGATTTTGAACTCTACTGCGAACAACTGATGAGATTAAAGCAAGAAATTGAGAGAAAGCGGCCGGAAGTTGCAGTTTGCAGCATATCTGGATAAACGAAATGATTCTGCAGTGACATTTTGCTTTCACTTTTAAAACCATTTAGGATTTTAAAAGTGAAAGCATGCTGAAATTGGCTTGAGCTGCTTTGAACTAAAGCATGTATAGGTATTATGGCCTTTTTGGAGTGAAATTAACACGATCTTTCATCAAATTATTACCATCCATCCTTTAGAAGCAACTGAAGCATTCTGGGGTTACAGGTTCGATCCCTGCCCGAAGTAATTTTTTTCTTTCCATTTTTTCTTTATTTCCGAAGTTCACTCGCATGTGCTATTGCGAAAAATAAAAATATTCTATTTTTATTTTACTCTGTCGTTTATTGAAGAAGGCTTAAGATAAGTTAAATAGAACACAGCTAGTTAAATATTAAAGTCATTACAGTATGCATGAGGCGTGTGGTGGACGCACTATATCGATCAGAAGTTAATATGCGTTAACCGACTTTAAGGCGATATCGTCTTATATCGGAGTTGTTAATAATGGATGTGGCAAATTGTAATAAATAGTTTGACGCACACTTCTAAATTGACACAAAATTATTGTTACAGATTCATGTATTAAAATGATTTTTAACATCAGTAATTTTTCTACCAAATGTTACCATTCAGCAGTATCGGTAGTTTTCGGGTTGGTTTCCGGATGGTTGTCTAAAGCCGTGTAATAAAGTACCACAAAGACAAAAGCAACGAACTCGACGTTTACAAGCAAATCAGACTCACTGGTGGTAGAGCTCCAGTAACGGAGCTCGTGGGCGTAGGCACCACCGCACGACATTACCTAATATACTTGCCGCTAAATGGTAGTGTTCAGCACCATCGTGTTCCGGTCAAGTGGTAATGTACGGCCCTGTAATTTCCGGCACAGAGTCATAACACCTTAGGCCTCAGGAGAGGTAACGCATCTGCACTGCAGAAAGGTGAACTGTTCCTGTCCGTTAATATTTTCAAAAGATATTGATAGAGATATTGTCAAAAGCCAAACATACCTCGAATTGACTATTGATGATAAGTTTAATTGGAGCCATCACATAGAACGAGTTTGTAGTAAGCTAAGATTATTTCTCGCAAATATTACCATCCTAAAAAACCGCATTCCTTTCAAAGTAAAGGTTATGCTTAATCACGCTCTGGCTGAATCGTACATACACTACGGCCTTAGCAGTTATGGCCGAACTTTCAAAACCTATCTAAATGATATTTACACACTTCAAGTCAAAATTCTTAAAACGTTAGTCTCATCCAAAATAAATAATCAACTTAAAGATAATATTAACAGTTTATTTAAATATTGCAAAGTTCTCCCAGTCCACACACATGTTAAGTGTTTATTATTAAAAAAAAAACTTTTTTAAAGAAAGCCTTAAAAACAACATCGTACATTCTGTATGCACTTGGGCTATGTCTATGAATCGGCTTCGTACGCAGCGAGGAAACAATGCATATGGCGAGCGCACAACCGGTTACATTATCCCTCGACTTATCAATAATCTACCTTCAGACTTATGCAATAAATTGAACACAAAAAATATTAAACATATCATAAAGCAATATTTTATAAATACTCTAGAGTGAAATAATTTGTTAAGTGTATAACCCAATTGGTTACCTATGTATAATTAAGGAATGATTGTTAATATATTATATGATAGACTGATAATAGAATAGTCATAAAACTCTTATGGTTTTTTTTTTAATGCTATTAGTGTATACATTTTGTAAAAAGCGATAAATAAATTAAAAAAAAAAAAACTTTGACCTTCGTCTTTGTGTGGGTGTTTATAGGCTGCAGTCATCACTTAACATCATTGTGAACTGCATGCTTGTTTGCCACTTCCATAACATAAAAAAAAACATTATTTTTTTAAATTTTAATAAACTGCCGCATCTATGTCTCGCAGATGAAAGTGCAATACCCAGGCAGCGGTCGGGCAATAGACAAGTTGTCGGTCAAGTTTGACAAATGACGTTTTTTTTTCAGAGCTTGCGGTCAGGTCGGGTCTTTGAGGTGACGGGACTCTTGTACTCGCCGCCGACACTTGTTTTGACCCAAATATCAGATACTTATCTATTGGATTGCATATGCATCGAAATTTTAATAATTTTCTTGATAGACGTTTAAGATATGATGAAACGTAACTTCACGCCTGTATCCTGGAATGGATAGGCAGAATTAATTAGTATTCAAGGAAATACAATTCTCCAGTTACGTTTTGTCCATAGATGGCGAGCGTATAGACATCTCAATATCAATATCAGCGCTGCAGCCACTGTTGCAGCAATCAGCTGAGGTGGGTGCCGTTTTTTTTTGGCTTCTTACAACCAAATATGTAACAATCCTTTTAGGTACTTGATTTTAAATATTTTTTTGTTATTGTTGTGTGTGTGCTAAATAAAAAATTATTTTTCTTTCTTTCTTTGTTTCTTTCTCAGCGCACAATATTAAACTCTTAGAGTGATATTGAAAAACTTCCGAAAAAATGTTGGAGTATTATTGGGTGATGTTTTTGTCCAGCAGTAAATGTTGAGAATCATCCCACAACAGAAATAACTTATTTTCTGGTAGTAGAGTTCCAGTAGTCCGGCGCTCAAACGCGTGGGCACCACCGCATTACCTTATCTATCCGTCTTCAAATGGCATTGTTCAACACTGTCGTATTCCAATTAGATGGTCATGTATGGCCCAATAATAACTAACTCAGAGGTAAAACATCTAAGGCCTCAGAGGTGGCAACGCATCTGAATATTGACCTCTAGTTTTTGAGTAGATGTCTATAGGCTGTAGTCATCACTTGCCATCAATGTCAACTGCATGCTTGTTTGTCACGTCACTATCATAACATAATTAAGGTTCCTGAGGAAACTGGCGTCGCGACGTGACGATCCCCCCGCCAACTAGTGCAGTCAGTCAACCGGACAATAACGGTCAAACCATTCCAATAGGACCGGTAGTAAATATAACAATGGGCAGCGACGTCCCGCGATAAAACTACTGTCACTGCGATTGCCAATCGGCCTGAGAAGCGTAGCGTTTCTGGCATTCCCCCTAATCACTCACAACACTGTTGTGGGTGTCTTTGGGATGGGAAGGCTTTGTCGATCAGTGGACGTCATTCGGCTTGAGTATGTATGTATGTATCTTCACGCCAGGTCCAACAGGTCCAGGTCCCTAAACGGGGTAGGCAGAGAGTGTAAGGCGCCAGATATCCCGGTCCTGACATACCTCTCGTGCCTCATCTACCTTCATTATTCTCTTCATACATGCACGCCGATTCCTAAGACTTTTGACCGAACCATCAGACAGAACTCAACCTATTTGGTCGCGGTAGGTCGGTCTTGGTCTTCCTGGGCCTTTGCAACCATTTACATTCGCATAGTATGTCTATTTAGTCATTCGCTTATTTGACATTCTTTCTATATGCCCGAACCCTCGGAGCATGCCTTTTTTTCATTTTTACACCGATACTATCATTCACACAAAGCCCCTTTTTACATCTTCATTACGAACGCGATCGGTGAGTGATACACCGCAGATCTTGCGCAAAGATCTCATCTCGACTGCGTTTAACTTACTTTCATGCTCTTTCCTGCATACCCAGCTCTCGCTTCTATATAAAAGCATTGGAGTAAGTACAGCATTTTGTAGCCGTACATTATGTAGTCGAGCCTGCTGGCTGAGATGATCGGCTGGTGTGTTAATCATTAATCGGGCATTTTATCAAACTCCAATCCAAGTTAAATAGTAAGCAATGATACTTATGGTCGGAGAATTGCGTAACATTGTGTTCACAGATTTCACCATTTCAAACAAAACTTCTTATATTGGTTTGTCAAATAATGCTCGACATTTTACAAGTTATTATCTAGTGCCATCTAAAATAACGTGTCGTGTGTATCAATTTAGAACGTGTAGGTCATTACACTTGTGTTTGTTTAAACTTTTGTCGCTTTAGTTTTCGGTGTATTGAAAGAAGGCTGCGAGCCCGACTCTCAGAATATTATCAAGACTGAAACCCCGTTCTGTAAATGAACGAGTTGAATAAAAAGCTGTTTGTTTGGTACACTGATATTTATTTATTTAACCTGTGTTTTTAAATTGTAACTTACAAATTCCTTTTACATGTTTTTACCAATGTGATCCAGTAACAAACTATCAAGAAAACAGGGTCGTGAATATGAAATGGTTCGAGTGGTGACGATTACTGCTCCTTTATTCATTTAATTTAATTTATTATATTTACTTTACTTTATTACCTGTCCCCGGGCATGGTAATGCCGGTAACCCTAATCCTTTCTACAATCCTTGAGATGGTACCTTTGTAGCCAGCTTCGGAGGAGTCCAGTATTCTCTACTCCACTAGGCTTCAGGGTAACCGGTCACACCCCGCATCCAGAGGTCAGTCAGATTTAACACCATCATTGGGGAAGGAAAAAAATATTCTAACAATGATCCGTACTTAAAAGGTAAGTTGAGGATTCCCTATGCTAAATTATGACCTAACCAATGAACAAATTTACGTATGAACTAGATAAATCAAAATAACTAATTCAAAAATAAACGAATTCTATATAAAAAATAAAGAACAAAAATAACAAATACCACAAAAAACCCGCATCTGAAACAAAATCACACTGGTTACAATCTGCATTATCTCTGTTTGGTTCATGAAGAATCTAGTACCAAACTCAACATGAATCAAACAGCCTCCCTATACAAAACTTGTGGAAGTGGAAATTATTACTTACGAGGACTTTTCGCTATAATCTCATAACTGAATAAAGCCTCTGCATCCCATCTCCTCCCGAAATTAGGGAAACTGGCTGCAACAAACAACCCAACATGAAGTCATCACGCCATTTATCAAATCGACATGTGAACGAGAAAATATCCAAAGATTCTTGAAGATCTTACCTCAATTGGTGATAAAAATACCTATTGAATAGGCATTTAGGACATGATGGCCAAAATATTCTAGGCTTCAACCTTTTACATAATTTCGAGTGTGTCACCACTAACTAGTTGGACAGAGAAAAATCAAATGACGGATGACGTCTAATAACTTCTCAGACCTTTCCCTTTACCGGCCCTGGATTCGTGTCTTCTTTTTAGACTTTCAGCCACAATGCCAATTAAATTCACCGAATAATATTTTAATTATGTTCTTGTCGTTATATCTAATATTTAATTTGGAAATATCGAAATTGTATTTTTAAGACAAATTATAAGTATTAGATAAATTATGTAATCAAACTATGCGTCGTATGGAATACGTGATACTATTGATAATGTTGACCTAGTACGGCGGTGATTAACTAGATGGCGTTGTGACCATTTTTAAAACCAGAAAAAATACAACGTTACAGTATCTCTTTGGTTCTTGGTATTATTTGTATTTCGTACACGTTCAAGTGCGTAAGATTTTTAAAGGAATTATTATTAACAAAGTCTTGCAAATCGGTTTCAAAATTTTTTTCTGATAAAAATACTCAACTTATTGAGATTTCAAAAGTGTTAAGCTAGACATTTCAGATTCTATTGTTTTTATTTTTTATATACTATTTACTTTTGCGAGCGTTTACACTTGTTATATAAACCACATTGTATTGTTCCAAAAAATTAACACCTTTTGTACTTTTTTTTTTCATTTTTAATTATTTTTACGTAAACAATATTTGAAAAAACATATTTTACGCAATGTACGACTACCTCTTCCTTTTTTGAAGTCGGAATTTTATTTTATTTTAGGGTTAAGATTTACTTTATGGCAGAACGACGTTCGCCGGATCATCTAGTATAAAACCATAAGAAAATATAAGAACGAGGAATTTCACATCACCAACGTTGCCATCCAAAAACCCACGACTGTGATGACATTGATAAATATCAATTGTATATCATCGATTGTGCCCACGACTAGTCAAAACGTCGGCAGATTGATATATCGAATGAATACCGATTGAAAAGATATCGATTCTATCAATTCCCCATCACTACGTCGCGATTTCTCTTGAACTTTAGTTTCCTGTACTGATCAATCGATAATTTGTATTGACGCGTCCAAATCGAATGATATCTCGTTTCCGTTCATTTGAATCGATTTATATTTTATTTTGTGCTACTGAAGTTACGAAAGGGCCTTGATTTTGTATGTTTGCATATTCAGTCAAGTCCCTTATAGGGTAGGCAGAGAGTGTAGAGCGCTAGATATCCCGGTCCTTTTACTGGTGGTAAAGCTCCAGTGACTGAGCTCGCGGGCGTAGGCACCACCACATTACTTAATATACATGCCGCTAAATGGTAATGTTCAGCACTATCATGTTCCGGTCAGGTGGTAATGTATGGCCCTGTAATTTCCGGCACAGAGGCGTAACACCTTAGGCCTCAGGAGTAGTAACGCATCTGCATTTTGACCTTGGTCTTTGTGTGGGTGTCTATAGGCTGCAGTCATCACTTAACATCGATGTGAACTGCATGCTTGTTTATCACTTCCATTACATAAAAAATATAGGTATTGGATACTTGGATACTGTACATTACAGTGTGACATGCGGCCTGTTTGATGGCAGATGGTTAGCAAAACTTTGACGTTTACACTTTTCCAAGACATCAAACATAGTGGAATTGAGCCATTTAACAAACAAGCGCCCAACGCACCAGAAGTTACGACGGCCATAGTTCAAGTTGCGGCAGTTAAAGCAAACGTTCTTGTTGACATCGTAAAAATAGCTCAAGTATGGCAAATAAAGCTTGCTAGATGTGCTGCTGGTAGATAATGTTTGATTTGATCATTACAATATAAGTGTGAACCACTGAAGCAACCAGCCCAAGTACGTTGTGGCAATCATGGGAAGCTTTTGTCCAGCAGTGGACGTCTTTCGGTTGGAAATATGAATATATGAAATGTTGTAAACTTGTAGCCATTTGGGGTCGAAACTCTAGGTCCATGGAGCCCCAGTGCTCGTCTCCTATTTGGAGACATTGCGAAGCGATTGATCGACACTTCCCGTGACCAGAGGGCTGGCCAATATTTCGGTCAGAGAATAAGCATTGCCATTCAACGTGGCAATGCTGCCAGCCTTCTGGGAACTATGCCGCAGTTCGACGGCCGGCGATGTGGATTTTTTTGATGCATGTACATAACTGCTTTACTTATTTATTAATTTTAAGATAGTTTGTTTCAGGTTTTCATAATAATATAGGTATGACACTATTCAAGACTTGTAGAGTAAATGAATGTTCTCTTTTCCTTGTTTACCAATCAGGATCCGCCAATTGCCCGGTGAAGTAGACTGTTGCCGACTTGAGACGAGCCGCCTACATAAGTCTGTGGAGGAACAGATGCCAATGGTCCTCGAACGAAGAGGGAGGACGATGGCATCTGGCGGGCAGTGGCCCAACGATTAAAGTTAGGAAGTTGTACATAATTATGGCAACTATTGAGGAAAATATATATGTGCGATGTAACTAAGGCATGCGCCATCTTTCGGGCTAGACAAATATTTTGTATTTCATTATTGTTCCACTAGGTGGCGCATTATGTAGTTACGCTTCAAATCCATTAAAAAACCCTCACGCTTCGACACTCTATGAGTAAAACTTCTATCTACTATCTTAGACAAAAAGGGTTTTCGTGAACTCCACGCTATGGTAATCTTATTTGCGTCAGTATAATAATTCGCATTTCGTAGAAATAGGTATGCAAATCAGAACTACAATTGCAGAACTAAAATTATGCTAAAAGTGTCATCTTTAATCATATCACGTTTACGGCCAAATGTGGCGCGTTTTGCATTTCTAGCTCGAACGGTGAAAAAAGCTGGTATGCTTTGTAACCATCCATTTTTTAGCATTTACTGCGGATTTGTAAGACAGTGGAAATTGCTATACTACACGCTTAGCTAGCAACTATATAACTGCAACACAATAGTGATTAAAATATTATAATTTCGAATAAGTTATATTTATTTTTCGATCGAGTTCCGGTGTAACAGTTCAAGGGGGAAGGCATCACCGCATTACCTAATCTATCTGCTGCCAAATGGTCGTGATCAGAAACTTCAGCACTATCGTGTTCCTGTTAGATGGTGACGTATGGCCCTGTAATAACTATCATAGAGAGATAACACCTAAGTCTAGTTTTTGTGTAGTCTATAGGCTGCAATCATTACTTAACATCCACGTGAATTGTATGCTCGTTTGCCACCTTCATTACATAAAAAAAAATCTTTACATTGCCTCTATCTAAATAAAACACAAAATTAACTGAGTAGCTCAATTCTACTATTTAGCAGCATTACCAATCTAAGCTCATGAGCAACGCCACATAAGCTTTATTACCAGTAAGACAATATAACACGAATAAACATTGTAACATTAGCATTCTTCCTCATTGAAAACTATTTAGTTAATCTTGTAGTTGTAAAAATTTTTCCTTGCCTTTTATAGACAGTGTATGCGGCTTCTGCCAAATTAAACTTGTTAATATTCGCCTTTGTTTCTTTATGGTTAACCGTAACAGTCGTCGTTGTCTTGCTGATTAACCTGAAAATGGAGTTACTACTACAATTCACTTTTAAGGCACGTGTGTGTAGGCCGTAGTTTATTTTTATATATAAGCATCCATTAATAAATACAGGTCTCAGTGTAGATGTTTTGCTACTTCTGAGGCTCAATATTTTAAGCCACTACTACTACGTCCTGGGCTTGAATTCCGGGCCGGGAACCTTTATCTGTGTTTCCATTGGAATTTTTCCATTTTCTGGAAGCTTTCCAATACCTCGGCATTTGGTCATGTTTCCGGAGATGTCAACAGGCTCGCCACCTGTTACATGGGCCAAAATCTAAGCGGCGACTCGAATGCATTCGTATGCTAGAATGCATTCGGAGATTACAGGCTGAAAGTTACTTTCAATATTTTATTTTTGTATATGTCCCACTAATTACGAATTCGTTCATTGCCATCTAAGTAGAACACAGTAGGTAGCCCGATTCTGCCATTTAGCAACGTAACTTAACTAAGCTCTTGAGCAACGTTTCTAGGATTTATCACTAGTAAGACAAAATAACACGAATAAACATTGTAACTTTAACGTTCTTCCTGGTTGAAAACTATTTAGTTAATCGGGTCGTTGTAACATTTTTTCCTTGCCCTTTATAGACAGTGTATGCGGCTTCTCCGAAATTAAACTTGTTAATGTTCGCCTTTGTTTCTTTATGGTTAACCGTAACAGTTGTCATTGTCTCGCTGATTAACCTGAAAATGGAGTTACTACTACAATACACTTTTAAGGTATGCGGAATTATAGGTGGTAGTTTGTTTTTATGTTATTGTGGCAATTAAGATCTATTAATACAGGCCTCAGTTTAAATGTTTTGCTACTTGTGAGGCTCAATATTTTATTCCACTACTACGCTAGGTTCTGGGTTTGAATCAAGGTCCGGGAGATATCACAGTAAACGCTGTAAAAGTCTTTTAGCTCTGGTTCTTATTTTTGTTTTTTCTTTGTTTTGTCTTGGTTCTGGTTTTTGTTTGTTCTTGTTTTTTTTATTATTTGCTTAACTGCCTCGGTAGCCTAGTGGTAGCAGGCCACTACTACTACGCTGAGGTCCTGGGTTCGATTCCCGGGTAGGGGGTTATCAGAGATAATGGTGAAAAAGCCTTTATCTCTGGTTCTATTGGGATTTTTCCATTTTCTGGAAATTTCCCAGTACCTCAAAGTTTGGTAACGTGCCCGGAGATGTCAACAGGCTCGCCACCTGTTACATGGGCCAAAACGTAACCGGCGAATCGTGGGTGATTGCATGTATGCTTGAATGCATGCATTTACCTCTGCCTACCCCTTCGGGGATTACAGGCGTGAAGTTACGTTTCTTGTTTTTTTTTTTCATTTACTGGAAATTACCCAGTATCTCAGATTTTGGTAATGTGCCCGGAGATGTCAATTAAACTCATCAACACTCAAATTAAACTCATTGATCCTTTGTTTCTTTATTATGGTTAGCAGTCGTCATTACCATATCTCAAATCAAATTCATTGCATACAGAAGATCATACGATTGTATTCGTAGTATTGTAGATTCATCGCACTTAAGTTCAAACGTTCAAGTTACCATTCCCATAATATTATGGTGAACAATTCAAGGTCAAAAGCTGCATAAGTGAAGAATTCAGAACAAGTACGTTATTGTTCCAATGCGATGTGCCACAGTTACTGATATAGGAAAAATGGAGGTGGCATTTGTTTGAAGTTTTGTTATTTGTATTTATTATACTAAGAACTCTTGAAATTTACTAACGTAACTTCACGCTTGTAATCTCCGAAGGGGTAGGCAGAGGTAAATGCATGCATACAATCATACATGCAAACACCCACGACTCGCCGGTTACGTTTTAGGCCCATGTAACAGGTGGCGAACCTGTTGCCATCTTCGGGCACATTACCAAACTCCGGGGTACTGGGAAACTTCCAGAAAATTGAAAATTCCCAATAGAAGCAGAGATAAAGGATTTTAAACCGTTATCACTGATAGTCCCCGACCCGGGAATCGAACCTAGGACCTCCAGCGTGATAGTAGTGGCCTGCTACCACTACGCTACTGAGGAACGATTGTAATTAATTATTATAATATTTTAATTTAGTACACATCAATTGATTTTTGTGACTGTTTTAACTTAAAGTTAATTTGCCCGAATAAGAAGATTAGTATTAAGACAAGAAAATACCTATATAGGGAAAGCAGATATTTACGCTTATTTTTTGCCTTCGCCCACGATGTGTAATACATGATCGCAGTCAATGTCTATTAGATGTGTGTATTAATCTGCAATGTAGTCTGTAATCTTATATATAATATTATTGCATTTTTTTATGCAATGAAGGTGGCAAACAAGCATGTAGTTCACATTGATGTCATGTGATGATTGCAGCCTATATACTGCACACAAAGACTAGAGGTCAAAATGCAGATGCGTTACCACCCCTGAGACCTCAGCCGTTATATCTCTGTGATATTATTACACTGTCCGCCTTATGTACTAGGTGCATTAAAGTTTAAATAAATAAATAAATAAAATAAATAACCAGAATATGATAGTGCTGAACACTACCATTAAGGGGCTGATAAATTAGGTAATGCGTTGGTGCATACGCCCTCGAGCTCCTACATTGGAATTCTACCACGACTAAAAATGTAACTTTAATATATAAAATTGATATACCAACGTAAATATCACTTCACACAATTACCATTTAAAACAAATTTTTTTTTTGGAATACTTTTTGCCTCAATTCAGTAAGTAATAAACAAAATCTGCAAGTATTAGTTATTCTTGGTGATATCTGTCATCCAAATTAAGACCGAGTATCCGACTGGGATGCTATTGCATTTGTATAATATAATTCATGCAAAGATTTAGCTATTTTAGGGTTCGCGGCCGGGGGGGGGAATATGGACGTCATCACACCACTCACGGCACTCGCACACGGCCGCGGCACACCAAATCATGCCTATTTATTATAAATAATAGATGTCATATTTTATTTTTAATTTTTATTGGCAGCAGTTGGGCATCCGTGGTGGCCCCAACATAATACCAGCGCCGGGTTATTAATCCGGCACAATGCTGAGTTAGGGACCCTTTTGGACATTTTATTAATTAAGATTTGTTTTTGTATAAGTTCTTTTTTTTTGTTTTATATCTTTTACTTTTTTGTTTTGTTTTTTACTGTCTAAATTGTCCAAATAAATATATTTTTCTTTTTTTCTTTCTTTCTTTCTATTTTTATAATATCTGGCACTCCCATTCTAATACTTAATGTATAGGATAGAATTTGGTATTCTATTTCAATACTAGTATATTTATAAAAGTTAGGACGATAAGTTAGAGTATTTATTACTGTTTATATGTGAGTGGATGACAAAGAAAGTCTCATGTTTTTTCCTTAACTCTTTGTTATCAGTTCGTAAAAGAGGAATATAATTAATAGGAGTAAATGAGATTTTATTTATTTATTTTTAAATATTTATTTATTATACTTAAATCTATCATTACAGGTTGGGCAAACCCAATGCGATAGACAAGAAAAAAAAAACCTAATTAATAGGAATAACATTTGACAATTATTTAAGGTAATTTAAAAATAATAACATATCACCCACCACAAGATAAAAATCGAATAAAAAAAAAGTCGAATCAAAATACATACATAAAAAATACAAATAATTTAAAAGTCTGTCATCAATAATAATTATTGATTGTATTATATTATTATAGATATTCTACAGGTATACGTAAGTACACATTTCTTGATTATCAACTTTTGTTATTTTCTAAATTATCTATTGTCATTTACAATAGTTCAAAATAGTTAGGTATACATTTTTAACTTATTGTTATCTCAATGATAAATGGATAAACTTTTTGTATGATATATTGATTTATAAGGTCGTCACGTTTCCGAGCTTACACATTCAGCGATTCATTTTTTTATATCGATGCTCATTATTATTTCAAAATAATAAGTTCAGTACTTACCACATCCATTCCTTGCACATCACGTCACACGAAAAAATCAACACTTCGCGCTCTGTTTCGCATCGTGTGAACCATGCACAGACATGTAAAAAGACGCCCGTTAACGTGTTGGAATTCGTCGCGTGTGTACACAGCATTAGTATAACAGTATTCAGACCTGTTATTAGGAATGATAGTAAAATATTACGCGACGTTTAATTAACAGGTATCTGCAGACTGATGGCATATGGTTAAACGTAAATAAATATTTTATGTTGTACGGTGAAAGTTATACAAAAAGAAATCACTTGCACTCACAGCCCCACAGTAGGTATAAACCTGTGTCGTGAGTGCCGTTGTACACATACAACACATACACAAACACCCAGTTTGGAAACAAATATCTGTAGGTCATACAGACCGTTTGATCGAACTCGCGACCCTTCGAATCAAACGGTCATCTCACACCGCTGGACTAACCGGGTCGACAAAGATTACTGGTGGCAGAGTGTAGGAGCGTAGGAGCTCGAGCACCGTATTACCTAATCTATGTGCCGCCAAACGGTAGTGTTCAGGACTATCGTGTTCCGGTTAGATGGTAATGTATGGCCCCGTAATAACTAACACAGAGACAAAACAACTAAGGTCTCAGAGGTGGCAACGCATCTAAGTTTTGGCCTCTGTTCTTTGTGTGGGTACCAAGGTAATGCGGTGGTGCCTACGACCGCGAGTACTGGAGCTCTACCACCATTAAAAATACTTACCATACTTTCACATTTATAATAGATAGTAGTACGATCACACCGCGGATACTCCGCCAAAATTCCATACAAACGCTTAATTTGGTCTCTATTACACAGACATCAATCAGAGACGTGTATTTACACGTGCACCTGTGTGCGGTAGCATGCAGAGAATACCAAACGTCGCCCATAAGAGGGGAGGAGGTTGGGTGAGGCGGGGAAATCGGGCGGGACGTCGAAGTGTCCATTTTATACGTAGTATTATTACATATTCTCTGGTATGATATAGAATACACTGTTTAGTGACTGTCAAATTAGATACTTAACTTTAGTGGATAAAAATATATACAAACCATGTCTATCAACTATTCTATTATATATTCTATCAACTATGAATATCATAGGTATGCGGGTCGGGTAAATTCACAAAATGAATCTAACGATGCAATTGAAGCCAACAAGAGAGCCTATCGAATGGTGTAGCTTTTTTGCGCAGTGGAAATTTCAAACAGGCCTTCAGATCCCGCATGATATTTAAATATTTTGGATTTTTGACATAACAAAATACGCTTACACTCACAGCCCCACACTAGTTAATAACCTGTGTAATCGGTGTCGTTATACACACGCAAATCACACAACACACCCAAACACCCAAACCCGAAACAAATATCTATAGGCCATACAAATATTTGTCCCGGTGCGGGGATCGGACCCTCGACCCTTCGAATCAAACGGTTGCCTCATACTGCTGTACTAACCGGGTCGTCAATATGTCTGTAAATATTGTACGACCAGATAATTTCTGGCACAGAGGCATAACATCTTAGGCCTCGGGACTGGTAACGCATCTGCATTTTGACCTTTGGTCTTTGTGTGGGTGTCTATAGCAGATAATTTGTAATAATACTAGGTACTATAGGCTGCAGTCATCAATTAACATCAATATGAACTGCATGCTTGTTTGCAACTTTTATGACATAAAAAAAATCACTTCTGGCTCAAAATGAAACAAAATTTCACCACTACAGAATCCCCAATGATAACAATCAAAAGAATTCGTTGCGCGTTCAAATCTCAAGCGTAGAAATGTTTCGTCCGTGTAATTATTTAATCAGTGAAATCGGTTTATGGTATCCGTGTTGAATTTTGAAGCTAAGCGATGCTGTGCTATGGTGAAGATTTAAAAGGAGACGGTCTGAATTTATATGGAACTCGGGTGTGGTTTTTGGGGTTCCGTACCTTAAAAGGAAAAAAGGAACCCTTATAGGATCACTCGTGCGTCTGTCTGTCTGTCCGTCTGTCATAGCCAATTTGCTCCGAAACTACTCGACCGACTGAGTTGAAGATGAATATATGTAAATTGGTGACCCAAAGAACACGTCAAGTAAAATAATGAATCTTAAACAGGGGGGCCACTTTCGGGGGGTAAATCAGAAAATTAAAAATAAAATTACGTAGCACGTAGAGAATATGTAATAATAGGAGGTTGGATAAGGCGGGGAAATTGGGCGGGACGTCGAAGTGTCCATTCTATACGTAGTATTATTACATATTCTCTGCCCTAGCGGAGCAGTAGTGGCCTTCTAGCAGTAGACTCCTTAAAACAAAAATATATCTTTGATAGTATATTTACTTTATTTTTTTTTACTGGTGGTAGAGCTCCAGTGACGGAGCTCGCGAGCGTAGGCACCACCGCATTACCTAATATACTTGCCGCTAAATGGTAGTGTTCAGCACTATCGTGTTCCGGTCAGGTGGTTATGAACGGCCCTGTAATTTCCGGCACAGAGGCATAACACCTTAGGCCTCAGGACTGCAACGGCAACGCATCTGCATTTTGACCTCGGTCTTTGTGTGGGTGTCTATAGGCTGCAGTCTTCACTTTACATCAATGTGAACTGCATGCTTGTTTGCCACTTCCATAAGATAAAAAAAAAAATAAAAAAAAGTACAGCAAGAACTGTACAACCAAAACCTTCAAATCTTCGCCCGCGGCCCGGCACGTGTTCCATATTTATTTTTCTCTTCTAACCAAAACTAACCAAGTAACAGTTGTATGAAAATAACTATAATTTGTAAATGGAAATAACACTGTGATAGCTTTAACTATACTTTAATGATATTTCGTTAATAACTTCATCTATCGTTATTATAATTATGTATGGACATGTTTTGAGGCGGATTCAGATGTGATTGTGTCGAGTTTTTTTTATTTATTGATATAACTGTCATTACTTCATTTATGATGCAAGTATATTTCTGGACACAAAAACTGACGTCATTTTTGATATATTATATTGTGGTGTGTATTGTGCTGAAGCGCGCATGGCCCGGCGGCTGGTGTAGATCGTAAACGATCTACTCGGTTAAGCACTACGGGCGCGGTCGGGTAGTGTGATGGGTGACCGCTAGTGGCAAATTAAATGCGCGATTCCGTGCTTCAGAGGGCACGTTAAGCCGTCGGTCCCGGTTGCTATCGATAGATAGCAGTCGTTAAGCCTTGTCGGAGGCCTTATGGACGGTTTGAAAAACATCCGACAGCAGGTTGGCCACTAACCCCAACACCTCCACCAATCCGCATTGGAGCAGCGTGGTGGAGTAAGCTCCAGGCCTCCCCCCAAAAAGGGGAGAGACTCGTGCCCAGCAGTGGGACGTGTAATGGGTTGCCATTATTATTATATATATTGTAGTATCTAGATGGTACTGGCTTTGGGACGTGACTACTCCACCGCCCACTAGCGGAAGAATTTTCTTCTACTGAAAGATAATTCTTCTTCTAGTGCAGTCAGTTCCAACAATGCCGGTCAAACCAATGGGGCAATAGTAAGTGCAATAACGCAAGATGGGCAGCAGCGTCCTGCAATAAAACTACCGTCACAGCGATCTCCAATCCGCATGTCAACGTGACGATTAAGGCATAGATATCCCTCTTATAGGGAGGCTTTGGTCCAGCAGTTCATTAAGCATTCATTAAGGGTGACAGTCACCTCTTATGACATGTCAAAAACAAACAAAATAAATAAAAGTTAATAACAATTGATATTCACATCAAACAAGATAAAAAATATACGTATAGTCAAGAATATCACTAAGATAAAACTAAATAATTATAATATACTAATGTAAATATGTATATCAGTAGAATGTCTCATTTCCTTTTTAACAAACTGATAACACAGAGTAAAGAGAAAAGAAAAAGAGTCATTCTTTGTCATTCACCGGCAGAGTTCAAATGGCCAATATGATCTGAGAAAAAACTGTACAAAAGACTCAGTCGGCTCTTTTAAAAATATTTTTGAATAATCATCATTCAAATTATAGGATAATGATGATGTTGTCCCTAGCTTCGAAAATCTTTGATGTGTGAACAAATGGTGTCACTTATGGAGGAGAATTCTTCCACTAGTACAGTTAGTCAACCAAACAAGTGTAGCCGAACCATTCCAATAGGAGACAGGCAATATAATTAATACGGAATACATATATTTTTTTATTTTTAGGGTTCCGTACCTTAAAAGTAAAAAAGGAACCCTTATAGGATCACTCGTGCGTCTGTCTGTCTGTCCGTCTGTCACAGCCAATTTGCTCCGAAACTACTCGACCGATTGAGTTGAAATTTGATGAATATATATAAAATGGTGACCCGAAGATGAACACGTCAAGTAAAATAATAAATTTTAAACAGGGGGGGGGACTTTCGGGGGGTAAATCAGAAAATTAAAAAAAAAAACTCGTAAACTGTGTCGTGTGACATATCAAATGAAAAAGGTTGTTGTCCGCATCTCAGACATATTTATTTATATTTTCTTCATAAACAAATTTGAAGTTATTAAAGAAAAACGACGAAAATTGTCCATTGCACCCCTCCCCTATCTCCAAAACTACTGAACTTAAAATTTTGAAAAAAATGTGGTAAATAGTTCTTTGCCTATAAATTACTGGAAAACCTATAAGAAGTTTGAGTATTCAAATTAAATCGAAAATTCTTAATAAAAAAACCCCCCTGCCGGTACCACCGTAACCGCTATGTCCCTGCATTTTAAATCTGTAATATTTTCGAAAATATTTATTTAAACTACGAAACCCTCACCACGCGAGTCGAACTCGCACTTGTCCGGTTTTTTTATTTAATCTTCAACAGATACATAATCAAGGAAACTTATAAACTATAATCTCGCCAAACTGACGAAGCAGTTTGTTGGCAAGGTACAAACTCAGTTCTATACTATATGTACCTACCATAGCTGTTAATAATACTTGATCCGAATAGCCGGTTATAATTCTTCAATTTTGGTAGAAGCATTGGAACCGGCTGTCAAGATCAACCATGCACTAAATTACATTATATACCTATACTAGCGGCACGCCCCGGCTTCGCCCGCGCTGCTCTGCTCCTATTAGTCATAGCGTAATGTAAGCTATCCTATCTCTCAAGTTGATAATCGGTTAAGTGGGTTAGGAGTCCATTGAGGACAAACATTGTGACACGAGATTTATATATATTAAGAAGAAAGATATTAAAACATTTTAAGGTAAATTTTCAAAAAGCTTGTAATAATAAAAAAAATGAAGTTAGAAATACATTTCTTAGTTCTAACTTTATTCTTGTGTGACTATATTTTTGTCGTTGTCTTAGCACATCCAGTTTATTAAATATTTTTCGGACCAAGTATTTAGTTGTCTTTTCTCCATAGGAATTGACCATCGTCTTTGCATCGTCTCTTAATAAAACTGCCGCCGCTGTGATCGCCAATCCGCATGCCAAGCGTGGTGATTATGGCACATCTCAGTATATATTTTTTTAATGTAATGGATGTGACAAACAAGCATGCAGTTCACGTTGATGTTAAGTGATGACTGCAGCCTATAGACACCCACACAAAGACCAAGGTCAAAATGTAGACCGTTACCACTCCTGAGGCCTACATTACCATCTCGGAACACGCTGCACTTTACATTGATGGTAAATGTATAGTAACTGCAGACTTTAAAAATCTACACATAAACCTATGTTCAAACAGATGCGTTGTCACTCCCGAGACCTAATATGTTATGCCTCTTTGATAACTACATATAACAGGGGAATACATTACCGTCTATCAGGAATATGATAGCGTTGAACACTAGGTTCTACTTATTAGGTAATACGATGGTGCCTACGCCTTTGAACTCCGATACTAGCACGCTCCCACCATTTAAGTTAATAGAGTACTTAAAATCGTATCGTATACAACGTGTAACAGGATTGAATGTACAACCCGAAACTAGTTTGTTCAGAATCGATAACCGAATCGATTTCAGACATTTTTGATATAGGTAATATTTTGTCCCAAAGTTAATTAAAATTAAGGAAATTATGGTCACCCATTTGGTGAACAGTCAATACAAACGAAAATGATACTAACGTCTATCCAAAATAAAATGCTAGTATCAACAAATTTATTAGAACTCGTTGAAACTTTTTATTATAAATAATAATTTAAAAAATAAAAAAGTGGAAAATAAAAATTAATCTTATTACTAGCGAGTGTTAAATAAGGGTACGTAAGTTACGCTACATCACTTTTTTAATCGGTTCGTGTTTTATATGTAGCCGTAGGTAGAGGTAGGGTAAGTATACCTAGATGTGCATACTGTACGTACAAATTGAGGACAACTTATTTCTTAAATAAAACATATTAAATATTTTTTTAAAGAAAAATGGAAAGAAAAATTTGACTTCAGGCGAGATTCTAACTCGCGGCGACTTCTTTACGATATTCAATAAACTGCAAAGTTTATTATATCGGTTGCCTAACTAGCATAGTGAGGCAATAGATATGCTGCCACCATAAGGCAATGCAATAAATGTGAAGGATAGATTTGACAGATCGGGCAGGACTTCGACAGCTCAGTTGGAAGAGCGGCTGGACTAGATTCCCAGTGGCCGCGAGTTCGAGTCTCGCCTGAAGTCAAAATTTTTCTTTCCATTTTTCTTTAAAAAAATATATTTCACAAGCATGTGTTAATGCGAAATAATATAAAACACATATTAAATACATAAACATGTAATTTCAGTTCATGTATTATGATTATAACTCGATTTTCAAATCGAGGTAATTTTTTTTTTTATGTAATGGGCGTGGCAAACAAGCATGCAGTTCACATTGATGTTAAGTGATGACTGCAGCCTATAGACACCCACATGAAGACCAAGGTCAAAATGCAGATGCGTTACCACTCCTGAGGCCTAAGATGTTATGCCTCTGTGCCGGAAATTACAGGGCCGTACATTACCACCTGACCGGAACACGATAGTGCTGAACACTACCATTTAGCGGCAAGTATATTAGGTAATGCGGTGGTGCCTACGCCCGCGAGCTCCGTCACTGAAGCTCTACCACCGGTGTTAGATAGTGTGCATTATTCCCGTTACATGTTGTATAAATATTATAAATGCGAAAGTTTGTATGTTTTTTGTGACTCCTACACGCATAAACTGCTTAACCGATTTTTATGAAATTACAAGGGTAATTGTTTTTATCCCGAAAAAATGTTCCTGTGTGATGCCATGGGATGATTTGTTGAGTTTCCACAGATTACGCGAAAAGCCACCTACACGCGTGTGGAGCCGCGGGCAACAGCTAGTACCTATTATATAACATAAACTTTGACAAAAAAACATTAACCATCACATGGTTCCATCTAAAATTATAAATATTCTGCTAAATTAAAAAAATCTAAATTTATATGGCTAGAAAATTTCTCTTTTAGACACTTTTATAATATTGAGATGTTCATAATTTAAAATTTCGCTTGACTCCTACGCAAATATTTTAATTGGACAATTTAGCGACCATAGCAATATGTTATATCGAATGATATATTGCTGACTTTATCTAAATTGATTTGATCTTAACAATTTAAGTGCATCATTAATAATATTATCAATTTTGTCAGTATAGAATTAAAAGGATTGATAAAATTATCTGTAGGTTTAATTACAGTAAATAGATCCAGTTTGTTTCCTTTGTAGACGATTACTGTTAAAGCGATTACCTACAGTAACCAGTGATTAGTGTGTAGCGCCAGTGATGACTTAGGAACTAAAATTTGGATACTAAGGGCGAGATTCACAGACCGCACTACGACTTTACTTTGAGCAAAGTATGCTTAGAAATGTCAGAAATGTATGGGTTTTGACAGTTCAAAGCGTAAGTAAAGTCGTAGTGCGGTCTGTGTATCTCGCCCTAAGAATGCCTTCATAAGAATGTTTTATAGGCCACGTAGAAGACAATGGAAAATCCTAGCAGATGGAGAGACGGCCAGACGGACGAAGACGTACAAATGGACGGACGGACGGACGGACAGACGGGCGGACGGACGGACGGACAGACGGGCGGACGGACGGTCGGACGGACTGACGAGAAACGAAACCAGTAACCAGTGTTATATCGCTTATGAGAGGCTACAAGCAATTGCTGGATAGATTTGAATCAGGACCGGCTAATTTGACCATCTTTGGCAGAGGCTATTTTGCAGCAGTCGTCAGTGGTATATCCGCAGAAATAATAATAATAAAGCAGTTTACTGTTAAGAATCCAGAACCTGACTCCCTATTGTCTTCATTTATTTTATTTTCTTTGTTTATGTTTTCGTGCTATCTGTCCAAATAAATTATTTCTTTCTTTCTTCCTCAGGTCCTTGAATGTAGTTTGATCCTCATTATTTCAGTTGAAACAATTTCGAAATTGTATAAAGAGGATATGTCACAATTGGCAATAATGAAACATCCTTCTCTTGGGCTTGGTATGCAGATTAGCGGTAGTTTTATTGCCAGACTCTGGTACTCATCTCACGTAATGATATTTACAGCCGCTCTATTGGAATGATGCGATCACCATTGTTTTGTTTACTGACTCCACTAACGGAAGAATTATAGGGGGATGTGGTCATCAAATGTAGCACAGTAGCTTATACCAATCACTGCGGTCCAGTCTATGACCGCACAATATCTGCGAGCGATGCCACTAGAGTGGTGGATGCTCGCCCTTGCTGACTTCCCATAAACCGACGCTGGGCGACGGAAAACCGCCGCCGCAATAACAACCGCCGCGGCACCGCTACCATTGCAGCACCACTACACTTGGAAGGCGCCTACTCAGCGGCGACGCAGCGCTCACGACAGCGCTACCCAAATAAGACGCCATTCTCATCCTTATGGGTAGGAGCAGACTCCTATGCCGAGGAAAAGGGGCACGTGCCTCGAAGCCCATACCGCGAATCAACGTCGACCAATCAAACACCAACCACAGACTCACAATTACCGTTAACTAAACACCGATAATATCGGTTTTATTTGCCTTCATTAATAACCCATCCAATCGCAAGTGTCTATAGACAAACAATTATCTCCAAGATGGATTGCTTTCCAGATAAATTGTGTAAACTTCGGTGCAAAATTCTGCTGTTCCACCGATGAAGGTATTTTATCATTTAACCTTTCTCGAATTGAGCAAAAACTTTACTAACTTTCCTTATCGATTCCAGTCACAGACCAATAATGTGGCATACTGTGGGTAAAGATGGACTGGATGAGGCATTTAACATAAGTTACTTACATACATACCATATTTTATGACAAAATATTGTCTGAAGTCTTTTTTTATGTCAAGATGTGGTTAACAAGCAAATAGCTTAAATTAATGGTATGTGAATATTGAAGACGGTTGCCAAGCGGGTTGATTATGGCATCACCGCTAATAACGCACCAACACTTTTGTGGGTGTCTTTCAGCTGAAGTGATGATGAATACTGTTGCCTATGAATATGTGTATGAAAACTGAAGATTTCAATGTATCGAATTAGATGCACATTGGAGTCTTTTCCAATCTGTGGAGGGAGAATAGCTGTTCTTCCCTCTCCCGATGACGATACCTTCGGATTTTTTTCTGAATATAAAAATTCATTATCATATGCATTCTTCACTCCATCCGAAACACGTCGAATGCATTACATAACTTTCTTCAAAGACGCTTACAACATTTGTCCTGTCTTTGGGGATATTCCAACGTAGTCAGAGCTCTAAAAGGACTTTTAGAGCTCTGACTACGTATCAACAGTTTTTTAAGGAACCCTATACTGTAAACCTATATGACTTAATAGTACATTCTTGGCAAAAATGAAGTCGTACATCGAGCTCCGTCACTGAAGCTCTACCACTAGTATTCTCTACTTCTAATGAAGATAAAATCGCCAACGTAACCTCTTTAGTACGATCAATCAGTTTCCATAAAGTGCGCTTTATCTTGTCAATTCAATAGATTCGATATCTTCGACACCGAATTCACCCCACAGCCGACAACTCAGAAGTTTTCTACTGAACTCCAATTAATTATATCGGATAATGAGTCGGTTCTACCTACCATTCTACGTGATTCAGCCAATTCGTTTTTCTTTTCACTACAACGGTACACCTATTTACAAATAGCTATAGGTTATGTAGCGGAAGTTGAGCAATGTAGTGCAATATCATTGTCATTTTGCTGATTAACTTTGTTGCATGATGCTCACAAAATTTAACGCAACTTCATGCCTGTAATCCCTGAAGGGGTAGGAGTTAAATGCATGCATACAAGCATACACGCGATCACTCTTGCACTCGCCATGACGTGACGTTACGTTTTGGCCCATGTAACAGGTGGCGAGTCTGTTGACATTTCCTGGCATATAACCATTTCTAGGTACTGGGAAACTTCAGAAAATGGAAAAAGCCCAATAGAAACAGAGATAAAAGATTTTTCACTGTTATCGCTCACCGATCGTGTTCGTAATGAAGATATAAGAAAGGGGCTTTCTATGAGTGATAGTATCGGTATAAAAATGAAAAAGGCATGCTCCGATGGTTAGGGCATAAAGAAAGAATTTCGAATGAGCGAATGACTAAACAAATATACAATGTGAATGTGGATGGTTGCAGAGGCCCAAGAAGACCAAGGCTGACCTACCATGACCAAATAGGTCAAGTTCTGTCTGATGGTGCGGTCAAAAGTCTTAGTAATCGGCGTGCAAGTATGAAGAGAATGATGAAGGTAGACGAGGCACGAGAGGTATGTCAGGACCGGGATATCTGGTCTTTTACACTCTCTGCCTACTCTGTTAGGGACCTGGCGTGAAGATACATACATCTCTGAAAGCCCCCGACCTGGGTATCGAACCAGGGACCATAGCGTAGTAGTAGTGGTCTGCTACCACTACTACTAAGCATTTATTTAATATAACTTTATCTTTCATTTCTCATTTTTCATCATTTACTTGTCATACAATTTAAATCTATCAAATCAGTTTTTTTGCATTATCCTTTTGTAAAATATAATATACCTATTATAATGTACCTATAATAGGTTTGTAAACATTTGTCTACGGAAAACAAATTTTCAAGGTTTATACTTGTACCACAGATTCTATTTAAAATATACCTCATCCTAACAAAATATTAAAAAATTGAAAGCGATTGACTAGTTTCCCTTCAACATACTAACTTTCAATTTTACGCAAATTGAGTTTTTTGAATCTAAATAATTCATAGTCGGTTACATCAGCTATCTGTTGGGTGACCCAAATCTTGACACCTACGCGAATAGTACGAGTTTCTTGTGTTTACTTTACGTTGTGCTTATATGGATATGATTTAAAAATTATGATTTGAATTGGTTTTTGAAATAGGAGGGAACAGTGTAGTAAAGTATGATGAGTGTCTTATAGGAAATAACTCCAGACTCAGCTTAAAGAACGTCTTCAGGAAATTCAGTTTGATTCTACGATACTAGTTGCCTGATACTAAAGCAGTGAGTAATTAATAGATAACGTTGTGTATAGTTAAATTAGAACCGTATACATAAAAATCAATATTCTTTGATTAATTTAATTGTAAGAGTCATTTTTTTTTATACATTTATTAATAGACTAAAAGTTGAAATTTACTTGTTTTTGTTAATGTTTTGTCACATTTTTATTTCATGTTGCGAATTAACTGTAGAGGCGTACTATGATCAACCCTGAGTGAGACAAAATATTAATTGGGTACAAATCAATAAAATGTTATTGAAAGTTTCATTAAATTTCAATCCTGAGACTTCTGACCCCACCATCAGGCAGTACTCCACCTATTTGGTCATGATAGGTCAGTCTTGGTCTTCCTGGGCCACTTCAACCATTAGCATTTGCATTGTTGTGTATAACAATAGTACCGGACATAAGTAGGTAAGAAACTCTTTATTCTGCACCAAAAATACATATACCAGGAAAGAATAAAGACGCCCGAAAAAAAGTTCATCTATGTAGTTGATCTTATTTAAAGCAATTTCTTACAGACAACCTGATTTTGATAAAAAAAAATATGAGAAACATAAGGTTGGTAGGGTGTACGTATATGTACACGTGATATATTATTATCTGATTTCACAGACAACTAAGAGAAAATGATAACATACATTCAACTAATTTATTTACCAATCTCATCTAACAATAGTCGTATCCACAATATTCTAATGGTTAAAGTTAGCAACTGGCGCCATGACTCTTGCGCAGTTCCCACTTTCCAAATTCGAATTATGGTATACTTTTATAACATCAGCTTATTTATTACTATTGTGAGTCGTTTGGTAATTGGTCGGGACTTGTCAGATGTTACTTGATGAGGTTCATGATTAATTGTGAACGATGGAATGAAGGCCAATATTGTCTTGCAATTGTTATGGGCTTTGTTTGGTAACTCTTGTATTGTTACGAATTATTTCCTTTTAAGTGGTTATTACTCTTATGAATAAAGGTCACTTTAAAGGAACAGTTTTTTAATGTAATGATAGTCGCAGTTCTCACGGATGTTCACAATGATAGGGTTATATTATTAGAACTACCTCAGTAGCCTTGTGGTAGCAGGCCACTTTTACTGGGGTCCTGGGTTCGATTCCCGGGTCGGATGATAACAGAAATAACGGTGTATTTTTTTTTATATAATGGAAATGGTAAACAAGCAAGCAGTTCACATTGATGTTAAGTGATGACTACAGCCTATAGACACCCACATAAAGACCAAGGTCAAAATGCAGATGCGTTACCACTCCTGAGGCCTAAGGTATTATGCCTCTGTGCCGGAAATTACAGGGCCGTACATTACCACCTGACCAGAACATGATAGTGCTGAACACTACCATTTAGCGGCAAGTATATTAGGTGATACGGTGGTGCCTACGCCCGCGAGCTACGTCACTGGAGCTCTCCCACCATTAAAAAATATACCATATACCTACTTGCCGCTAAACGGTAGTGTTCAGCACTATCGTGTTCCGGTCAGGTGGTAATGTACGGCCCTTTAATTTCCTAATTTCCGACACAGAGGCATAACACCAGATGTTAAGTGATGACTGCAGCCTGACTGACGGAGGGAGCACTTGACTCTAACGAAAATTGGCACTTTAAAGCTTAATAAGTCACGAGCAGTTAACTAAACCGAAAAATGATTGTAACAATTGAAAGACCTATCCAACACTATATGGAAATCGAAAATAAAAAAAAAATATCCCCGAAAAAAAATTATATGGCGAAGCTATAAGGGTTCCTTGTTTACTTCGGAATCCCTTAAAACCGGTTTCTATTAAACCACAAATTTAGCTTACATGCCTTAATCAAATGCCGATAATACAATAGTTTTCCTTGAAATCTTTCGAAATACACAAACACAAAACAAAATATATTTCCCAATGTTTTTATGTCAAAAAGGTCACTTTAACAGAAGGACCACCTTACGGAAAGTGGTTATCACCTTCTTTGGATATTTGCAACATCAGTGAGCTTACTTTGACCTTTTATTGCTATAATTACTAACGAACATAAATTTAAGTTAACGTTTTGTTAATGTTTACTTTATTTAGACCCGTCGTATTAGCAAGAGAAATAAAATTGATCGATTCGATCTAAATCTTATATGTAGTTTATTGAATAACTTATATTATATCTTATATATAAAATTCTCGTGTCACGGTGTTCGAACTTGAACTCCTCCGAAACGGCTGGACCGATTTTAACCAAATTTTGCATGCATATTCAGGAGGTCTGAGAATCGGCCAACATCTATTTTTCATAACATTTTTGGACATTTTTTTTTTAATTTTCTAGGGCGATACGAAGTTAGCCGGGACAGCTAGTATACTTATAAAAAGACAGAATAAATCGAATGTCTGTACAATAAATATTTTTCCAAAAAACTGATCGATAGAAGCGAAGCGATAGAAGAGTAACAGAAACAAAAAAATGATAAAAAAATGTCTGTCTGGTACGTTATAACTTCGAAACTACTCAATGGATTTAAAGGCGTTTTGACATGTGAATTACATAATTATAATTAGGAGCGTTGTCGAAACGTTGTTTCGTCAAAATCGGTTAAGGGAAAAATAAGTAATGGTCAATTGAACATTTTTTTCAAGCACTGCTTCAAAATTTTTAACCAGAATCGAATGCGGTTTTCATATTCGTGCTCAATTTAGACTAGATGTGGCCGCGACTTTATCCGCGTAGAATTTAACAACATTATTGTTCAAGTATCGCGGACAAAGTCGTGGATACAGCGAGTATTTTTTTTTTTTTTATGTAATAAAAGTTGCAAACAAGCGTGCAGTTCACATTGATGTTAAGTGATGACTGCAGCCTATAGACGCCCACACAATGACCAGAGGTCAAAATACAAATGCGCTGCCACTCCTGAGGCATTAGGTGTTATACCTCTGTGCCGGAAATTACAGAGCCGTACATTACCATCTGACCGAAACACGATAGTGCTGAACACTACCATTTAAAGGGAAGTATATTATTTAATGCGGTGGTGCCTACGCCCGCGAGCTCCGTCACTGGAGCTCTACCACCAGTAATATAATAAATGCTTACTACAAAAAATATTTGAAAATATTAAACCACAATTTGTAGTAATTTTTAAGTAACAAAAGTGATAAACAAAAATACCTAGTTGAAATTGAACGTAAAAACCATATACAAAAGTTATCACAATTTTCACTAGAAATTTATATGACATTTAACTTCTGTTCCACACGACATAGTTCCATATATTAATCAAGTCGGTCACCCCTCTGGTTTCTCAGAACAGCGTTATCCGGTTATATCCCTAAATATGCCGTAAAACGAAGGTTATCTCGATATGAATACATTTTATCAAGCGTCTGACCTCGCTCTATTTAACCCTGTCTGATGTAGTTGCGTTAATTACACGGTATACTGGATGGTAATTAGTGCTAGTGTGCGCCTTTAAGTCTTTATACGAGAATTTTAGATAACCTTTACCCAATTAAGGACAACGTTTTGGGGTAACCTTATAATATTTATTCGTTCATTATCAACTGGTGTGTAATTCTGAACTTAACAATTTACTATTGGTGGGAATCACTGCTGATCTGCAATTTTATAAGCCATTTCTGGATTGACGAAGATGGTATCGTATTTTTTTCTAATTGGAAAAAAACTCAGTCCTTACGTAGAAACCTAACTTTAACAGTTAGTTTGTCTTTCTGTACAGCGTATCGATTTTCACAACAACTCCAACAAACCGCCAATTATATTAAAAAAATAAAAAAGGCTTATAGAATTTTATGATAAGTTTCTGTATTATCTGACATAGTTCCATATTTTAATTACTAAATCAAATCGGTCACCCTCACTCGTCAGATTTCACCGAAGAAGATTATTCGTTTATATCCCTAAATATGCAGTAAAACGAAGGTTATCTCGATATGAATACATTTTATCAAGCGTCTGACCTCGTTCTATTTAACCCTGTCTGATGTAGTTGCGTTTATTACACGGTATACTGGATGGTAATTAGTGCTAGTGTGCGCCTTTAAGTCTTTATACGGGAATTTTAGATAACCTTTACCCAATTTGGGACAACGTTTTGGGGTAACCTTATAATATTTATTCGTTCATTATCAACTGGTGTGTAATTCTGAACTTAACAATTTACTATTTGTGTGAATCACTGCTGATCTGCAATTTTATAAGCCATTTCTGGATTGACGAAGATGGTATCGTATTTTTTTCTAATTGGAAAAAAACTCAGTCCTTACGTAGAAACCTAACTTTAACAGTTAGTTTGTCTTTCTGTACAGCGTATCGATTTTCACAACAACTCCAACAAACCGCCAATTATATTAAAAAAATAAAAAAGGCTTATAGAATTTTATGATAAGTTTCTGTATTATCTGACATAGTTCCATATTTTAATTACTAAATCAAATCGGTCACCCTCACTCGTCAGATTTCACCGAAGAAGATTATTCGTTTATATCCCTAAATATGCAGTAAAACGAAGGTTATCTCGATATGAATACATTTTATCAAGCGTCTGACCTCGTTCTATTTAACCCTGTCTGATGTAGTTGCGTTTATTACACGGTATACTGGATGGTAATTAGTGCTAGTGTGCGCCTTTAAGTCTTTATACGGGAATTTTAGATAACCTTTACCCAATTTGGGACAACGTTTTGGGGTAACCTTATAATATTTATTCGTTCATTATCAACTGGTGTGTAATTCTGAACTTAACAATTTACTATTTGTGTGAATCACTGCTGATCTGCAATTTTATAAGCCATTTCTGGATTGACGAAGATGGTATCGTATTTTTTTCTAATTGGAAAAAAACTCAGTCCTTACGTAGAAACCTAACTTTAACAGTTAGTTTGTCTTTCTGTACAACCTATCGATTTTCACAACAACTCCAACAAACTGCCAATTATATTAAAAAAATAAAAAAGGCTTATAGAATTTTATGATAAGTTTCTGTATTATCTGACATAGTTCCATATTTTAATTACTAAATCAAATCGGTCACCCTCACTCGTCAGATTTCACCGAACAAGATTATTCGTTTATATCCCTAAATATGCAGTAAAACGAAGGTTATCTCAATATGAATACATTTTATCAAGCGTCTAACCTCGCTCTACTTAACCCTATCTGATGTAGTTGCGGTAATTACACAGTATACTGGATGGTAATTATTGCTAGTGCACGCCATTAAGTCTTTATACGAGAGTCTTAGATAACCTTTACCCAATGTAGGCCAACGTTTTGAGGTAACCTTATTAATATTTATTCCTTCATTATCAACTGCTGCATAACTCTGTACATTAGCATATTATTATTTTTACTAAGCATTTGATAAACTCATTGGTAGTCAATCATTACTGATTTGAGATTTCATAATCCAATCCTGGGTTGGGGAAGATGTTACAGATTTTTTAATCGGAAATAATGTGTCTACAACAAAAAACAATGAACGATCTAAAGGTATGATTGCCGAGTGGGAAACTTGCTTTAATAGTTACTTTGTCTTTATAGATAACTGTCTCGATTTTTATTAGGTACAACTGTCCTGGAGAAAATGTCAAGTACATCATTAACTTTATCAATCCAGGAGTTTGGAAGTAAATCAGCTGGGTCAGAGACAAACAGACAGATAACCGAGTGATCATATAACGATTACGTTTCTTTTCGAGATGCGGTATTCTAAGAACTATTTCAAGTAAATTTTTTGTAATATCCGACATAGTTCCATATATTATTTACCAAATTAGATCGGTCATCATCACCCCTCAGATTTCACGAAATAATATTCGTTTAGGGGAAAGTGGGGGAAACACGAACACCTAAGGATAAACTTAAATAAAACAGTGAAATTAAGATACAAAGTTTCTATATTTGCTTAATAATCAAGTTTGTTTATCCATGTAACTAATCAAATAATAAAAAATCATATTTTTTAATTAAAATGTAACAATAAGAAAAAAAAACAAAACCCTTAGTGTTTGTGTTTACCCGACGTGATTCGGGTAAACACGAATACCAGATGGGGTAATAGCGAACTAACATATAATACCTTAATTATGACAGAGATCACATTTATACCCCACCGATGTTGACTGTCCGTCTGTGCATTTCTCGTGAGCCCAATTTTCACAAACGTTGCATATTAACCAATCTTCGCCGGGGAGATCATAATTTTCTTTTTGTTTTTTTTTCTTTTCTTCTCTTCTTTGGTGCAGAATCATTAAAGCCTTTGATATTATTGAAAAGTGTCTTTGTATATAGATATTTTTTCATCAATCTTCGGTCTAATTTTTTTTTTGTATTTTTACATTTTTTTTTTGATTTATTCTTCTTTTGCAAGCTCTCTAGTTTCTTTTTGTTCAAGTTGGTCTTTTACAGGTGTGTTTTTCACAATAATCGATTTTCTCATCCTGCTATTGTGCTTAGATATTTTAGGAGCAATTATAGGCAGTTCTACGATTTTTAATAAAGAAACTGATGAATTTTTTTTTTCACATTGTTTCAGATTATCTAATATAATTACAAGGCATCTGAAACAATGATAAAAATGAACGATGAAGAAATGAAGGGGTAATGCCGAACATTCGAGATTGCCCCACATGTAATGTTCGCCATTACCCCTTGGTATAAAAACAACTGATTAGACAAAAAATGTTTAAGGTTATGTTCCTTTTGCCCTCAGCGTAGTTGTCATTTAACTCGATAATATGTGAGTATTCTCGTACACAAAAGTCAAATTGCTATTGTTGGTAGAAATAAAGCTACATCAAGTTAACTTCACGAAAAAATTAGATCAAAATCATACAAAATAATTGAAATTCCGTACCTTGACCCCAGAGTGCGTCCGTACTTCTCGTGTCTGTGACTGGCACTACTTGCGGCGTGGTCTTCAAGATGAGTGCAATCAAAATACGACCATCTATTCCTAACATATTGGAACCGTTGAATTCGGAATTACCCCGCGTTCGTGTTTCCCCCACTTTCCCCTATATCCCTCAATATGTAGTTACACGAAGGTTATCTTAATGGGAATACATTTTATCAAGCGTCTAACCTCGCTCTATTTAACCATATCTAATGTAGTTGCGTTAATTACACGGTATACTGGATGGTAATTAGTGCTCGTGCACGCCTTTAAGTCTTTATACGGGAATTTTAGATAACCTTTACCCAATTTAAGATATCATTTTGAGGTTACCTTTTAATTATTTTTTCGTTCAGCCAATTTTTTGTTTAATAATTGACTAATTAATATGTAATTTTGATCGTGACATATTAGCTTACAAATATGAGAATTTATGACGGCAATTGCTCAATGATAATAAGTAGGTTTAACTAATTAGTACAATAAAAATAGGATTAGATTTCTGCACTCTATACTGAACTTTATTTATAAACCTTTTATTCCGGAGAGTTAAAAATATTTTTTATACTATATTTTTATACTTTTTCTGGTGGTAGAGTTCCAATGTAGGAGCTCGAGGGCGTAGGCACCACTGCATTACCTAATCTATCTGCCGCCAAAACGCTGCAGTCATCACTTCACATCAATGTAAACTACATGTTTGTTTGCCACCTACATTACATAAAAATAAAACAGGAAATATTCATGAGGTTCCCTAGATTTCAAATCTGAATCTGCACTTTTTTTTTCAATTTTCTGTACAAATCTGTCATGAGCTTTTACAAGTTAGCCTCGACTTAAAAAAGTATCGTTCTAAAAAACTCTTTCATTAACAATATTAAATGCATGTTTGCAAGTTTATAACTTAAAAGACCAATAGCCGACCTGATCGTAAAACGACAGACCAAAAACTAAAGCCCCGTCCAGTAATTCCCATTAAGTTTCAAGAAGTACGCACACTTCACGCTCGTGTAACCTCACGATTGGACTCCTGTATCTTGAATAGTTAATTTAATTATAGTATGTTCTTAGGTTTTCGTGAACTACACTCATTGAAATAAAACTATTTTTCGGATTAATCTCACGTATATTAAACTAAAATGATTATACGTATATTAATTTAAAATGGAACCCGACGTTTCGGTCGCTTTTCAGCTTCCATGGACTCGGGCAGTTTGAGGTGACATTTGTCTGACAGCAGGTCGAAAATTTATTATGTGCAATTACCTCCATCTATTTTGCAAACGTCTTGCTTCGTCTTCTCGTTCAGGATTAGCACAAAAGTAAAAAAAAGGAACACAAGCTTTCACTATGTCACAGACTAACTTTGCGATGCTTATCCACCAACGATGTGCTATGAAACATTGCTTTGGATGGTTGTAATATCTCACAATCATTTTCATTACAATAAAGTTATACAAATATGTCCACAAATCATATACCTTTGCATCGGTGAAAAGGGATCTAACAAAGGTATGTTTCCATATGGAGAAATTTGTGCCTAGAGCGTTGCTAATGAGGGGCTGGGAGTGAAGGAGCAGCTTAATAAATAAAAATTTATGAAACACGCTAGGTGCAGCACAAGCTCTGGTCGACTGTCGATGTTAAGCAGCTCGTGGACTATGACATAAAGTCGAACTTTTAATAAGGATTTTTAAAATAGGTAGAGTATCCAACAACAAATAATGCACATCGACCTCAGGAAGAGACGTCTACGACGGACTACGAATGCTTACGTGGGCAGTGTGCAGCAGAGATAACGCTCTATAAAGCCGAAACTAGACGATTGTCACTTTCATATGCTCGATGTGCATCATTTTTTGATGAGCACTATAATATAATAATATGTATTGCATTATTATTTCATAAATATTATCAACTGTATGCTTATTTGCTCCTTCTGTCTTGCTTATACTTTTACTCCTTAAAAAAACAAAAATAAATCTACTTGTAAGACGTTTCAAACCAAAAACTTATCCTCAGTCCAGTGATTTGAATTAAGATCCTAGAAGTACACTTCACGCTCGTGTAAACTCACAATTGGACTTCTGTATCTTGAGACGTTAATTTCATTATGTCACCGACTAACTTTGCGGTGCTTATTCACCAGAGATTTTTTAAATCTCCTTTATTTCAAGGTTTTTCTTCAACAATAGTATGTCACCCTCATCATAAGCACATCTAATTAAATAACTGCCTGCACCAGAGCGTACTTTATTATAATTAATTCCCTCCAGACCGAATCTCGGTCACGGCGGCCAATCTCAACGGAGGCTAAACAACTGCGCGGGAGATGTTATAGTGCACAAGTGTATGCGCAAACACAGGTGCACTCTCAATTCCCTCACTCTTATAGTCCGATGGGACGGTAATTCGACACGATCGGAGAGAGATCGGGCGCAGGACCGTCGTTTTGAGTGACGATAAAAATGGTCACGTTATGTATGCGCCACCAAATTATCAATCTGGTTCCGGTTAGGTGGTAAAGTATGGACCCGTTATATATCTCGCCAACTAACATTTTATTCCATAAAATCATTTAAATGTAATTAGTATTTGAAAATCAACAGATGTCCAATGAAATCAACGATCCCTTCCATGTGCCCTTAACGAGGGAAATTAGAAGGGCCAACAAGGATTCCGGTACCCATAACGACAGTAAGTGAAGCAAGTAGGTAATTACAGATAAAAATAATTGAGGTCTATTTTTTTTTGAAAATTGGTGATGGTTATGGGTTGTTGGTGACCTTATTAGATACAAATGCGCTATCACTTTTTTTTGACTTTTATTTATTTTCATATTTTGGTAAGTACCAAAATATTTGTCACCCATCTGTTTAAAGAATGAAATATTGTTTTTATCAAATTTCATACAATAAACAAATACGTGTTGCATGTATTGCCCGTCAAAATACTCGTAATAATATGTTCATAGAACAAAAATAGTTGAAAAATTGTAAAGCTGATAATCCGCAAACCTTTTTTTTTTTCGGTTTCTTCGACGTTTAATTTTCTTATACTTCTAAAGCGATACGAAATTAGTCGGGACAGCTAGTACCTATAATATCATAATTTACGGGAGCTGCATGCTAGTTTGCCATCTTTATTAGTTAGCCAAGTATTAAGCAGTTGTACGGGCCTGTAATTTCCGGCACAGAGGCATAACACCTTAGGCCTCAGGAGTGGCAACGCATCTGCATTTTAACCTTGGTCTTTGTGTGGGTGTCTATAGGCTGCAGTCATCACTTAACATCAATGTGAACTGCATGCTTGTTTGCAACTTCCATAACATAAAAAAAAAAAAAAAAAAAGCAGCCAATTTCCAATTACGTTGCATTAAATAAATAAATATTTTGAGTACGTTTGAGTTGGTAGTGTAAGAAATAAGCTCCTTCTAATTAACAAAAGATTAATTGAACGATGTCAGTTTTATTAAGCCCAGCATTCACAAGTAAATATTTCTGCACAAGATCGCAATCAGTATTTAAACCATCAACATCTTTGGTTAGACCTTCGTTAAAATACTTTCTCAATGACATAATATACTGGCTATACAATGTTGTGGTAATTTATAAAGATGTTCTACATGTAATCCGGAAAACCTTTTCGAAAATTAAAAAAGAAATGGATTTAATTATTTGATCTTATGCCATTTTACTAATCTATTGCAGTAATTTTTTTCTGAAATAATCGTAGTATTTTTTATGTAATGAAGATGGTATACAAACATGCAGTTCACATTGATGTTAAGTGATTAATTCATTTTATTCACCATATTTTGAAATATAAATTTTGTAACATATCAAGCGATTTGAAATAATCGAATAATTATGTTTACAATTACAAAACTTTTTTATTTAACTAAAATTTTTTAAATATTATAATTTCTTACCTTTACGCTATGTGATAGCATTGCATTAGTAATAAAAGTGTTTCAGTATATTGAATTGAAGTGACTTGTCGACGTAATGAATAGGTAGTGAGTGTTATTTTCCAATACTTATGCTCTTTGTTGAAGTAGTGTTTGTGTTTTTATGTATTTAAAATGCACCGGTAAACTGGGTGAAACTGGTAAATAGAAATTTGCCTCACTGTTGAGCCGCAGTTGGCCGATATCGGCCAAGAACAATAAAATTTGGAATCAATTGTCATATTTTTCTCGTGGCCTGACGGGGTGCATAGTGTAAACCGGGTCAAAGAATAGAAAGAAATATCTACGTAAGAACATAGTATTATTATATTTCTATATTGTCGGTCCAGGCCTAAAGTTATAACCTCATAACCCTACGTGCTACGCTGTGTGCGTGCACGTGTGACTACACGTCACTGATTGATGTCTGTGTAATAGGTAACCAAAGTAAGCGTTTGTATGGAATTTTGGCGGAGTGTCCGCGGTGTGATTTGGTGGCTGGGTTAGATAGTGCGGCGGTGCCTACGCCTTCTAGCTCCTATTCTTGAAATTCTACCACCAGTAGACCCCGATCCGACCGAAACACGATAGAGCTGAAAAGTTCGATTTGTAAATATATATGTAAATAACACATGTCATGTACATCATAGACGTAAAAAGAAATCGGGGCGGAACGACAATACGTAGGGGCGGCCAAGTGCGCAACGGCGAACGTGATTTTTCAGTCTTTATACATATGCCCGTGAGGTAGACAACATTTAATTGAAAAAAATAAAAAATAAAATATTTCCCAAAAAAATATAAAAAATACTAGCGGCCATTTTTTTATAGGCAACCTAGTGGATATATATTCTCTAGATTATAAATATGCGTAAAAATAGGTTTGCAGCACATCTGTATGAACGAAATGAATCTGGAGTTGTATCCTAACCTAATACGGCCGCACGCATCTGTCGCGAACCTCGGAAGCGGTTCCATACATTTTCATACTGCATCAATAGTCGCGCGCGGCCGCGATCGATCGCGACCCGCGGAATTGCACCTTAAAGTAATGCGCTGCCAAAGCCAATGGTGACATCAAAGCTTCAGTCATACATTGACCGCTCGGAACAATAACTAATGTTTCTAGGTTGACCGTTAAAAAACTGATGCACTGAATATGCAGCACCGCAGGACAGTTTCAAAATCTGAAAATATGGTAATGCTTCTCGGCAACAAGGAACAATTTCATAGTGACAAATATTGTTTTAAGTACGTGTGTATATATATTATGGCACTTAAAATACACGCATATTGTTGTGTGTAGCTTGAGTCGCGGTTGAATACGAATTTATGCTTATGTCACACAACAGGCGAAACGGGACGTCAGTGAGACGCTGAGAACAGTGTGTAGCGACCATGGGGGTCGTCACGTCCCGAAACCAAGCTCCTGGATTATTTAGTTTATAGATTTAACGAATTATGTTTGAAATAAAATTATAGGTAGAGTACTCAACAATTAATATTGCACATCGAGCCTGCGAAAGAGACGATCGGCTCGTTTCGGCTTCGTAGAGCGTTATCTCTGTTGCATACTGCCTACGTAAGCACTGACAGTCCGGTATTGGTCAAATCTCGATCAAAGTGGAAAAACGTCAAATAGGTACGGTGCTAATGAGATAACGCTCTACAGACCCCAAATAAGCCGAAGTATCCTTCATAGGCTCGATGTGCAATATTTATTATTGAGCACTATACAATATATTTTAATTTTCAGAACAGTTTGTTGTATATGTCGTATATTTATCTCTCTTTTCCCAATATGGAATATACGCCAATATTCCTTAGCAGCCTACTGTTTGTCTATTTTGTGAACTTTAATTACTTAACAACTTGTATACAAATACTATATAATATATTCAATAATAGATTTCACAAGCACAGATACTATATTACAATTCAGTCTGCAAACTGCAATCTTAATTGCAAACATATCTTTCTTTTCACCGAAAGAAATTATTGTAAAAATTAAATGGAAACGACCAATTCCCACCAGATTTAAAACATTACCTCAACTTTAGCAGCGTTCCATAAATAATTTTAAAAGCCAAATTAGACAAATGAAACATTGCCGAAGTAAGTACAAGGGCTCGGAGAATAAATTAGAAAAGTTTTTCTGCGAACGCGTAAACATCAAAAAGTGCAAAAGTCACCGGAACAAATTACAACTGAGTTTGAATAAAGATTAGGCATACAGAGCGAGTTATTTCTAAGCATAATTGTATTATGAACTTCCCCCAAAATGAGGTTAAATTTAGTAATGGAACAATTTTGTCGTTTTTCAGTGCCTAGGATTTAAATTCCAATATATTTTCAGCAATAGTATCGGAAACAATAAATCACAATGTATCTATTTAATTGAATATTATAACGAAGAAATATTTTTCTTCGCGTTCCATGTATTATGATGAAAATGGTAAACTAGCATATAAACTCTGTGCTAGTTTATTCATGTTAAGTGAATACTGTATCCTATAAACATCCATAGAAATACATAAATTTCAACATAGACTCGTTGCCACTCCTAAACTCTTATGCCTCTGTGACAGATTATTACGTCAGACTAACATTCACACTGGACGTCACATTGGATGTCTATTGGCTTTAATAATGATGAATACTAACACTCAGCGGCAAATAGCTCAAGTAATGCAGTGGCAACGTTCTCAAGCTACGTCAGTGCCATCCGCATGCCAGGCGTAATGCAATGGCATATGGAGGCTTTTATCAAACTGAACGTCTTTTGACTGAAATGGTAATACCTGGTATGGTGTGCAGACGTCGCCACAAAGTGGCCAGGTGGGTTAGGTATCATGTATTTCCATACTAGCTGCTTGGATACGTAGCCGGCGGCCATGGCATCCTAGTGAGTTGGGACCCTCACGGTTACTAAACGCGCTCTTTGTGTTTTAACTTTTGCTATTATGGGGCAGTATAGAAATATGAAACAGAATGATTTCAAATATGCGCTTGGTTTTCTCATTTTTTGCTTTAAGTTTTGGCATAATATTAAGAATGTGTTTCAGCGAATGTGCAGATAGAGTTAAAATGATGCTGGATTTGTTTGGATTTTGAGTAGTGTTTTTCCCACGTCAGGAGGATTTATCTTCAGTTGTATTATCGAAATATAATAATTTCTAAATTTAGTATTAGAAATATTATGTGAAATATTCATCAACTAACAAACGTGTGAAATTTCAGATATTCATTAATTACGATAGGTAATATTTGAACTTGTGCATGCATACCCAATTTAGATATCAATTATATCCATACAAACCATATTAGCAAATAGCATAGCATTAGCATGCTAAGACTCACGAATTCACATGCTTATGAAATTTAAGAGAAATAGCATTAATAGGCATCGCTACTGTCGACAAAGTGAATAATCAGCCAAGTGCAAGTCGGACTCGCTTTCACATGGTACCGTACTTTTGTTTCTACGTAACCTTTTTCACCTTACGGTTTTTTTAAATCTATAGTTACAGGAATATTTTAGGCTTTTTTTTAATCTATAGGTACAGGAATATTTTAGGCTTCTTAGGCTTTTAGGTAGTGTCGAAACTACTGCTGCTACGCCCGAACACTGTTTCTTACCTGTATTAGATGTATGTTCTTTCAACCACCTAACCGAAACACGATAGTGCTGAACACTACCATTTAGCGGCAAGTATATTAGGTAATGCGGTGGTGCATACGCCCGCGAGCTCCGTCACTGGAGCTCTACCACCAGTAAAAGTGTAGGTACTGTATTTCCGTCCACGTCGTGGCATATAATATTTATATCCAGACACCTAGTGAAACATTTCCAATAATGTAACCATTTCAATATTCCACATAGTGGAATGAATGGAATATTCCGATACTGGGATCGTATGGTATTGACAATCTTGATATTGCATACGCTTACGATTTTTCATCCAGAAATTCTGGAGAATCTGAGCCATATTTTATTTCTAAGCACATAATATTTTACTAGTCATGGCGTATCACAAGATACGCTTATTTCGATCTGTTTTTTTATTCATAGTTTTAGCACTCACCCAAAAAATTAATTGAAATTTAGATAATAATAATGGCAACCCTTCAAGCGCGCATGGCCCAGCGGCTGGTGCAGATCGTAAGCGATCTGCTCGGTTAAGCACTACGGGCGCGGTCGGGTAGTGTGATGGGTGACCGCTAGTGGCAAATTAAATGCACGTTTCCGTGCTTCGGAGGGCACGTTAGCCGTCGGTCCCGGTTGCTATCAATGGATAGCAGTCGTTAAACCTTGTCGGAGGCCTTATGGGTGGTTTGAAAACATCCGACAGTGGGTTGGCCACTAACCCCACCCACCTCCACCAATCCGCATTGGAGCAGCGTGGTGGAGTAAGCTCCAGGCCTCCCCCCAAAAAGGGGAGAGACTCGTGCCCAGCAGTGGGACGTATAATGGGTTGCCATTATTATTATTATTAATGGCAACCCTTGTCAATACGTCCCACTGCTGGGCACGAGTCTCTTCCCTTCTTGGGAGAGCCTAGAGCTAACTCCACCACGCTGCTATTACACCACGCTACTCCACTACAGGAACAGCGTGTTGGAGTAAGCTATAGGCCGGTAACGTTGGAGATGCGTTAGTGGCCAACCCGCTGTCGGATGTTTTCCAACCGCCCATACGGCCTCCGACAAAGTTTAACGACTGCTATTTATCAATAGCAACAGGGACCGACGGCATAACGTCATCTCCGAAGCACGGAAACGCGAATTAGAATTTGCCACTCGGTACATAATAATATGTACCGAGTATACATACATATGCATTTAGTAAAAAGCGGTTATTTTAATATTACAAACAGACACTCCAATTTTATTTATTTGTATCTCGTTTGTATAATTATACGTATCGTATCTAATTGTTTTACATTATTTCGCATTAACACATGCTTGTGAAATATATTATTTTAAAGAAAAATGATAGGAAAAAGGAAAATGATATACCTAACTAGCATAGTGAGGCAATAGATGGCGCTGCTGCCACCTTAAGGCAATGCAATAAATGTGAAGGAAAGATTTGACAAATCGGGCAGGACTTTGGTAGCTCAGTTGGAAGAGCGGCTGGACTAGATTCCCAGTGGCCGCGAGTTCGAGTCTCGCCTGAAGTAAAAATTTTCTTTCCATTTTTCTTTAAAATAATATACGTATCTAGTTATCTACGCGTTTCAGATTCATAATATACATATTTTTTTCGAATGAATTTAAATGATCAGGCGTAGTTTAAATATTATGTTTTCTTTATATTCCTTACTAATATTATAAATGCGAAAGTAACTCTGTCTGTCTGTCTATTACCTTTTCACGTCCAAACGACTGAACCGATTTTAATGAAATTTGGTACAGAGATAGAGCTGACTTTGATAAAAAACGTAGGCTACTTAGTTATTTATAAAACGACATCCACGCCGGCGAAGCCGCGGGCAACAGCTAGTTAAAAATATGTCAAGATTTATATCCATAACAGACGTTACCATTTTTTTCCCTCACAAAGCAGTCAAAGCAAAAGCTGACCAAAGACCTGACGATCAGTTAACTGACAGCATACACAGAAACGGCACTGTCGCGTCAAAGCGCACACCATTAGCATTATTAAAAAGGTAAGAAAGCTAGTGCCAACGAGACGATGTTAGCACGGATTGACGCAAATATATTTTTTTTTAGGTTTGTTTACACGTTTTGTAGCTACAACTCGTTGTTTTCAATATTGGATAGAGCTGTTATTATATACATTTGTCGTTACATGTAATTTATTTATACTGGTGGTAGAGCTCCAGTGACGGAGCTCGCGGGCGTAGACACCACCGCATTACCTAATATACTTGCCGCTAAATGGTAGTGTTCAGCACTATCGTGTTCCGGTCATGTGGATGTAATGTACGGCCCTGTAATTTCCGGCACAGAGGCATAACACCATAGGCCTCAGGAGCGGTAACGCATCTGCATCTTGACCTTGGTCTTTGTGTAAGTGTTATTAGTCTGCAGTCATCACTTAACATCAATGTCAACTGCATGCTTGTTTGCCACTTTCATTATATAAAAAGCAGGTACATCTATATTATGTTTGTTTGTATTCGTTTTGACACCAGAAATGCTGTACTGATTTTGATGAAATTTAATACACAATTTGAATTCTGAAAAAGGTCATAAATTAAATTTATACACCTACGAAAACATGCATACGAAGCCGTGGTAAACAAGTAGTTAGATATTATGAAAATAAAATACCCACAGAAAAGTATGTGCTACATGCATGATTTCACATCCGATGTTTTTTAAGGTTCCGTACCTCAAAATGATCATCAATAATCAGCCACTCATAGGATCACTTGTTCGTCTGTCTGTCTGCTTATCACAGCCGATTTTCACTGAAGGCATTTCAGAGAAGACATACCGATTGAGTTAAAATGTGGTAAACACATGTCATGTAAATCAGTTACCCAAACGTAAACCTGTAACAAAAACACGTGATTTTAAATATAGAACAACTTTTGGGAAATGCATTGGGGACTAAAAAATGTCCTATTGAAAGGACTTCATTGTTCAGCAGACTGTACTAACTCAAGAATTCTCTTGCCCTATTGGCCAATGGGGTCGTCATGTCCCTACGCTAGTAACAATGTAACGACTTACCCCCTCATTCATAAACGTATTTTAACTAAAGTGTAGCTAATCTCTCCTTTGTCTTTTTCTATCCTGCACACATGACAATGCAACTGACAAAGACAAAGCATTCTATAGCTAAAACGTATCTAATGTACTGCGTTTATGAATGAGGGGGTTAGTTTATTAGAATAAATTTATCATTGTGATACACTATTTTTCTATCACTATAATTTGCTATTTAATCACTCAAAACATTTAATTAATAAAATACCTATCTAATAAAGTAAAGCTAACTGTATACTTAACGCTTAGTCACGCATTCATTTGTCATTATAACCGCTAGATGTCGCTGCTAAGATAAGCGACGATTTACAAAATGGCGTCCGTGAAATCTACTCAAAATGGACGCGAAATAGAGTGTATTTTTATAACTATTTCTATTTCAAGCTTGCGTGACTTCTTTGCGTTAAGACTACTATGAAATTAACATTTTATTTAGTGTTGAATTTTCCAGAACCATCTCTGATTCATTGCTGTTTTTGTTGCTCATAATTTTATTACAATCTAACTTAAAAGTTAATGTACGGTTAAAAAATTATTTTCATCGTTTACAAATCTGCAGTCATATTTCCTTTTCTCACCACTGGATATTTTTATAGTCACGTCTACAATATTATCTCTTTAACTAATTGATATGGATTAGGAGTTAATTTACTTGAAATAAGATGGATGGTTGGCAGTTGTTGTTGATTGTGTGGTTCCATCGTTAACTGTCGAATATGAGACTGCTGACCTATTTTATCTGACGATGTAGATACATATAAATACATAAATTTTAAATACTGCCTCGGTAGCCTAGTGGTAGTAGGCCACTACTACTACGCTGCGGTCCTGGGTTTGATTCCCGGGTAGGGGGTTATCAGAGATAATGGTGTAAAGTCCTTTATCTCAGGTTCTATTGGGATATTTCTATTTTCTGGAAATTTCCCAATACCTTGAAGTTTGGTATTGTGCTCGGAGATGTCAACAGGCTCGCCACCTGTTACATGGGCCAAAAACGTAACCGGCGAATCGTGGGTGTTTGCATGTATGCTTGAATGCATACATTTACCTCTGCCTACTCCTTCGGGGATTACAGGCGTGAAGTTACAAATCTACCTACTTGTTATTGTTGCCATTATTCATCGATTAACGATTTCTTATCATTAATCTGGCAAAGGCACATCATGATGTGGCAAATGGAAGTGAGTGAACATTACATGAAATGCAACCATTTCATAAAATTCTCGCATAATTCATGATGTGGGCGTGTCTAACTACTTCCATATTAAATCTAATTAGAATCTGATCAGCAGCTTTTCGTTAAGTTGTATTTTTTTACGAGTATTGATATAAAATGTTTCTTTTTTTTATTAACGGAAAAACTGTAAAGCATTGAAGTTTTGTTTAAAAAAAATACTGTAAATTAGCTAACTAATCCATTTGCTATGATGGTATTTAGATACATCCACAACATTAGGGGAGAATATTCTATAATCGACACACTTGGCAGGTGGATTGGCGATTGGCACTGGATTTTCACTGGTGGTGGACAGGATTATATTACTTATGTAATTATATTTTTTTCGTACTTATAGGTCTACTGGTGGTAGAGCTTAAGTGACGGAGCTCGCGGGCGTAGGCACCACCGCATTACCTAGTATACTTGCCGCTAATGATAGTGTTCAGCACTATCGTGTTCCGGTAATGTACGTCCCTGTAATTTCCGGCACAGAGGCGTAACACCTTAGACCTCAGGAGTGCATCTGCATCTGCATTTTGACCTTGGTCTTTGTGTTGGTGTCTATAGGCTGCAGTCATCACTTAACATCAATGTGAACTGCATGGGTGTTTGCTACTGCCATTACTTAAAAAAAATGGTGGTAGTTTTGGTAGTTTTATGGCGGGACACTGCTGCCCATCCCGCGTTTTTCCTACAGCCCTATTGGAAAGCTTTGACCGCTATTTTTCGTTTGACTGACTACACTAGCGGAAGGATTCTCCTCCAATAGAAGGCGAAAGGGTCACCATGTCCCGACGCCTTCCATCTAACACAATAAAAAAAAAAGAAATACGCTTACATTCACAGACTCCACACTGGGTATAAACCTGTGTCGTGGGTGCCGTTGTACACACACAACACATACACAAACACCCAGACCCGAAACAAATATCTGTAGGCCATACAAATATTTGTCCCGGTGCGGGGATCGAAACCGCAACCCCTCGAATCAAACGGTCATCTCACACCGCAGGACTAACCGGGTCGTCAAAAAAAAATCTTATTCATCATCAAACAAGTGATAAGGGTAGGTAACTGGGGACCTTTATATTTCAAATATCATTTTTAGACTACCTGGATTAAAACCAAAACAGAAAACATATGCAGCATATTTTAATTTCACCTGAATAAAACTGAACATTTTGCGCCGCAACCCAACCCTTCAAAAATTATTTTTTTTAATTTAATTGATCCATTATTCTCAGCAATGAAAACAAACTATAAGGATTCATTACGATTCGCACGCTACAGCTGAAGTTAGCTGAGCTCTAACTACCGTATTTCAAACACGTATAGGACGGTGTTATTCAATATGTATTAATTTTTATCACAAATAACTGAGGAAACGCCGAAGATTCAGCAATATTCTTATGTTTTAAGCATTTAGGCAAGAAGAGAGGAATTAATGTAGAAATGGCATAAGAGGTATGCAAGAACCGAGATATATGGAGCTCCACGCTTTTTGCTTACCCCAAAAGGGTCCTGGTGTGAAGACACATAGGTTCACATACAATAATACACGATAATGACTTATAACAGAAATTATAAGATTTAAAATAATCATTTTAGTTTAATATACGCGAGATAAATCCGAAAATACACAACAATAATAATAACAAAATATACAATATGGGGTTCTTCAAAACAGGCGTCAAAAGAGTCCTTCAGGGCTGGCAGCGCGTTGGCAACTCCCCTGATGTTGCAAATGTTCATAGGCGACGGTAACCACTTTCCATCGGGTGGCCCATCTGCTTGTCTGTCAATCCATCGACATAAAAAAAAGAAAACTAGTTTTATTTCAATGAGTGCAGCTCGCGAAAACCTAAGAACATACTATGTTAGAAGATTTAATTGATTATTTTTGTCTTGGTCAATTCAAAGAGTCACACGTTAGCTCTAAGTGTGATATTTCAAATGCAAAGGCGTTGTTATTCAAGATTTATTTATTACCATCAAAAAGTGAAAATGAAGAAAATATATTTTAGTTGGTTTTAAACAGTAATGTGCGATAAGGAATAAGACACCTAAAATAGATCTTAAATTTTGTTCTGTGACATAATATATGTTTCTTTGCACCAGGTTAGTAAAAAAAAATATGCTGAGATTGCGTTGCGTCAAACGTTAAGTAGAGTTTTTTGCTTTTTTGTCATAAGCGTTATAACTGCTTGTTCAGCTAAGCTTAAGGGTTTCCTTGTGTTACTTATAATACAGATTTTTTTTATTTTTATACGCTTAATTTATAATCTATAGGCCATAGAAAAAAGCTTTACAATAATAATAATAATTTAGGAGTAATCAGAATGAAAAAAATCATATTATTGTCGAGATTAGTAGAAAAAAAAAATCTCAGTTCTAAAATTTTCTAATGAGAATGAAATGAAATTAATTGCTCCATGTAAATATTTAATACACAACCATTTCCTTAACAGTTGATTTATTGAACAAATCAAAGTAGTTTAAGACACCAATTTTCAAAATAACGCTATGGCGTTATCGTCTACTGGTTCACTCCTGCATAAAAGCATGAGAAGTGAATTTTTCCAACGATTGGCAAATTAGAACGGCGGCCATATTCTGTAGATAGCGAACGATCGTAGTCATGTCTGATGTGAGTTTTAGAGATCCATGGGTATTTGTGGCCAGTGATTATTTAATTTGTCGATATGTTATTAACCTTGGTGCTGTTTTAATAACAACTGTTACGTAAATATATCATTTCTTAGTTTCTACATACGAAGTTAAATTTAAATTATGTTTCTAGTCTAACTAAAGATCGAGAACGGCTAGCTCAATTTGGAAAAAATTAGTTCCGAAATATTCATAAACATCCAAGGAAGGATGAAAAGTAAAAAAAATAAATATGAATTCTTTCTTAACTACATTTTTTCTTTTGTTTGATAAACATAATATGCAACAAAATAATAATAAAAAAAACCGTTTTCTTCAAGACTCAAAATTGAGGTACCTATAGACGTTTACACACATTGACATGTTTCATAAAAAACAGTTTTGTAGTAAATTTTGACAGCGGAATCTGACAGAGATTTACTGTGTGATTTTTTTACTCTTATTAAGACATTGCATAAAAAATATTAAACCTAAAGAAATACTACAAAGTTGATTGTAGTATTTCTTTAGGTTTAGTGTTTTTTTTACCAGTCCAAACACTTTTATTGTAATTCTTCACTTGGCAGGTACTCGTTTCATGCTCGAAGTACCTGGTTTATTTCGCTTCTTCTGATCTTGTTTACTGAAAACAAATCTTTAAAAAAAACTCACGCACACAACAATAAAATTAAAATTAAATTATTGATTTCATTTAATCTATACAAATAAATTAAATTCGAGTTTGTTATATTAAAATAACCGCTTTTTACTAAATGAATATGTATGTATACACGGTACATATACCAAAACAACTTTTTTTTTACAATTTTTGTCTGTCTGTCTGTTTGTCTGTTTGGCGGGGCTAATCTTGGGAACGGCTGAATCGATTTTGACGGGACTTTCATTAGCAGATAGCTGATGTAATAAGGAGTAATTTAGCCTACAGTTATACTAGCTGCGCCCACGACTTCGTCCGAGTAGATACTGAACAATCATATATTCTCACGCGGGCGAAGTCGCGGGCACAGCTAGTTGAAAATAAATCTTCGAAAAAACTCACAACGATAAACTTAAAATTAAATTATTGATTACATTTAATACTTAAATAAAAAAAATAAAGGCAAAAAAAAGAAAATATTTTCACAACGGAACCACAAAATACTTGAGCTATAATCGTTCCGTACGACACATACGGTTACGACATCGATCCACTTTGCCTCCCCCATGAAACTCGGTTACTCCCATCTTTACTACCATCTACCCTCTAATTCGGGAGAGTACTAAGCTCCATAAAATTCCTCGTGCCACCCCGAGTTAGTGTCAGTTAATATAATAATGCGAATAATAATTATATTACGAGGATGTGTCCTTTGATGGATGGAAAAAAATACTGATAATATAGTTTACTAGCTGTTGCCCGCACTTTAGCCCGCGTGGGTGTCGTTTTATAAATTTAATGAAATTTGGTACATAGATTAGGGGGGTGGGGAATATAAGGAGACAAAAAGCCTATGTTTTTTCTCAAAGTCAACTCTATCTCTGTACCAAATTTCGTTAAAATCGGTTCAGTCGTTTGGACGTGAAAATGTAACAGACAGACAGACAGACTGAGTTACTTTCGCATTTATAATATTAAGTATATTTTATGTAATGGAAGTGACACATTGATGTTATGTGATGACTGCAGCCTATAGACACCCACACAAAGACCAAGGTCAAAATGCAGATGCGTTACCACTCCTGCCTCTGTGCCGGAAATTACAGGGCCATTCATCACCACCTTACCGGAACACGATAGTACTGAACACTACCATTTAGCGGCAAGTATATCAGGTAATGCGGTGGCGCCTACGCCCCCGAGCTCAGTCACTGGAGCTCTACTACCAGTACTGAACAGAACACTACAATTTGGTGGCAAGTAGATTATATCGTATAATGCGGTTGTGCTTATGCTCGCAAGCTCTGTCATTGCAACTCTAAGAATGTTATCAAAGGATATTAATACGCTATTTGGGCCGCATCGCACGGATAAATTAAATTTTAATAATCTCGAGAAATCGGTTGTTGTGAGGGAATTGAACAAAAAGGTAAGAATTATTTTTTCCACTGGTGACACAGCAAAAACTTCAATAAAGCACCAATTAAGAGTAGATAAATAAGAAATTAAAAATTAAAAATTACAATAAAATAAAAAATGGAACAAAAATAGCATAAAAACTTTCTTAAAACCTTTTAAAAGACCCGTAACTTAGAGTGAAAGTGTAATCGTCTTATTATTGAAAAGGGACGAAACAGTGTGATTAAGTACACTTTCGGCCAAATACTCAAACGTCTCTTAAATCTAAGTGGGACGTAAAAGTCTTCCGTCTTTATAAAACACTTTCAAAGGATAGAGATAGCGCACATTTGAGCTTTGCTTAAAATTCAGTGACGTTTGAGTATTCAGCCATTTGTTTACAGTTAACGGGTCACGGCGGTATTAGCGCTAAGAAAAATACAAAACCCTTTTGTATTGGGGCGCAATTACACGGGAATGAAGCTGTTTTATATTCCGATAAAAGTGCGGATTTAGTTTCAATATATTATCACACCTGTTTTTCTTTATAAATATTTTAATATTATGTTGTCAATGTGAACCAAAAATTCACCAATAAGAGTCCGACAAAATAGAAGATGAGTCTTTTGAAACATATTGGTCAAATTCTTTAAAACAAAGACACTGAAATTTAATTTCCTCTATCCTTAGTCAGTATGACTTAGGAAGTGAAGATCTTTATCTTGAAAATATTTTAACTATCTTAAGGTAAGTAACCGTATACTTATTCCATATTTCTAGTCTATTTTCCTTTTTTTCTTAAGAATTTTTAAATATTTAAACGCACTATTAATATAACACCCAAAAATTACCTTTTTAGGAAGAAAATTGAAGCAGGTCAAGGTTCCTATCCATTTAAAAAGTTCCCAATGAAATAAATACTGCAATTTCACTTCTTCTAAGTTCACATGATATAAGTAATACACCCGTCGTTTCGGTCGCTTTCCAGCTACTTTGGTCATGGGCAGACTAACCACGGTAGCTGGAAAGCGACCGAAACGTCGGGTGTATTAAGAAGTTTGGGAGTGTTGTATACGCGAGAAAATCCGCAAGTTTAATTTCAACAATGTATGAAGCTCGCGAAAACCTACGAAAACGTTAGAAAGATAGTAATTATCCCTAGATAATCGTCTAAGATTGTTACCTTTCAATTTCCATCAATACTACATTCTTAACACTTTTTAAAAGACCCGTAACTTATCGTGAAAGTGTAATTGTCTTAAAATTGAAAGGGGACGAAACAATGTGATTACACTCTGTTTACAGTAAACGGGTCACGACGGTATTAGCGCTAAGAAATTCAATAGAAAACCCTTTTGTTCGGGGGTAATTACAAGGAAATGAAGCTGTTACCAACATTGCCTGACATAGTCCTGTCTTTTTTTTTTTTTTTTATGTAATAAAAGTGGCAAACAAGCATGCAGTTCACATTGATGTCAAGTTATGACTGCAGCCTATAGACACCCACACAATGACCTGAGTTCAAAATGCAGATGCGCTGCCACTCCTGAGGCATTAGGTGATATGCCTCTGTGCCTGAAATTACAGGGCCGTACATTACCACCTGACCGGAACACGATAGTGCTGAACACTACCATTTAGCGGCAAGTATATTAGGTAATGCGGTGGTGCCTACGCCCGCGAGCTCCGTCACTGGAACTCTACCACCAGTCAAGTTGTAAAGTACAATATTGGATACATTGCGGATTTTTTTCGCGTGATTCACTAAAACCGGAAAACATTTCCAATCGAAATATATAATTTACTGATTCGCAGATCATGAATATCTGCAAAAACGGTATTGATTAGGTCTTTGTCATGTTTTTTTAAGTCTTGAAATTAAAACCATCATTATGTTTCTAAAAGAGTCTACGGTGTCTTCCAAGCCTTATTTTCAGAGTTCTATAAATTGCATAACCAGCCATTGACGTTTGTCGTTTGACTATCTGTTCTATAAAAATAAATAAAATAGGAGTGTCTGTTTGTTATATTAAAATAACCGCTTTTTACTAAATGCATATGTATGTTTACACGGTACATATACCAAAACAACATTTTTTACGATTTTTGTCTGTCTGTCTGTCTGATTGTTTGGCGAGGCTAATCTTGGAAACGGCTGTACTGATTTTGACAAACTTTCACTGGCAGATAGCTGATGTAATAAGAAGTAACTTAGGCTTTTATACTACCTTCGCCCACGACTTTGCCCGGTTCGATACTGAACAATCATAAATTCTCACGCGGACGAAGTCGCGGGGACAGCTAGTTCAAAATAAGAATATGATCAAATGAAAAATAAAGAACTAAACAAACGAGTTCAACCCAGGAACCCTATTTTTAAAACTCTTAAGTTCTACTTAAAAACAGTTCAATGTTGTTTTTCAATGTCCAGTAATGTCTTCTCAACACCTTTCAAAAGACCCGTAACTTATCGTCAAAGTGTAACCGTCTTAAAATTGAAAGGGGGCGAAACAATGTGATTACACTCTGTTTACAGTAAACGGGTCACGACGGTATTAGCGCTAAGAAATTTAATTCCAACCCCTTTTTTGCTGGGGTAATTATACGAGAATGAAGCTGTTACCGATATTGCGATGAAAAAATATGGTTTCAGTTATATTTTGCTACGTTATTATATTAAAGTGAATTGTAAAGCTTATACCTACATGTAGTGGTATTCTTTCGTAAATCAAAGCAGCAGTCCTTTTACAAGCGTTTATTTTCTTCTTTAACAACTTTTAAACAATTTTACAATAAATTCTACGCTCTAACACCGTTTCGTGCAATTACTACACTCGCCATCTTTTTTTCCTCTCCTCGTCCCGCTCTCTCATACACCTCTCTTTTACTCACTCCTTACGTTCCATTTCACACCTTTCCCATTCATCACATCTTCAACTATACTCTTAATTAGATATTAACATTATAAAATAATAAAAACAACAAGATAATAATGCCTACATGTTGTTTTCTATAGCTGTGGCTCGCACACGCTGCTTGCGCAGTGACTGTTGCCGTAGTATATTTGACAAGTTATTTTTTTTAACTTTAGAGCTGGTAACTGTTAATCGGATTCAAATCAAAAGTATTTACTTACTTTCATTGTTAGCAAAAGTTTTTTTATCAATCATTAAAAAAAATAACGGGTTGCACTCAGGGAGTTTGCGCAGAAATAAAAACCTAATATTAACGTAGTGCATTTTTATTTTTGTCCGTTTACATTTCTTTTTAGTATCAGTTCTAATAATGAACCTTGTTTGTATTTTTTTATCTATTTTTATAATATATCATAATCTATAATATAAAAATAAGTCGGGTTTTTCTTTCTGACGCTATAACTCCAGAACGCACAAACCGATTTCCACGGTTTTGCATTCGTTGGAAAGGACTCGGGCTCCATGAGGTTTATAGCAAAGAAAAGCCAGGAAAAAATATTTATAAATCGACATCCTCGCGGGCGAAGCCACGGGCAACAGCTAGTTTAATATAAAATATATATAAAAATATCCTCCACCAATCCGCATTGGAGCAGCGTGGTGGAGCTCAAGCTCCAGGCCTCCCCTCAAAAAGGGGAGAGACTCGTGCCCAGCAGTGAGACGTATAATGGGTTGCCATTATTATTATCTATAGTATAAAAATAAGTCGGGTTTTCCTTCCTGACGCTATAACTCCAGAACGCACGATCCGATTTCCACGGGTTTACATTCGTTGGAAAGGTTGCGGGCTCCGTGAGGTTTATAGCATTAAGAAAATATATTATTATATAGTATTAAGAAAATTTAGGAAAAATATAAAAACGACATCCACGTGGGCGAAGCCGCGGGCAACAGCTAGTTTATTATATATAAAAATAACATCTGTTTACCGAGTTCCAAGTCTGTAGTCTTTATAGTTTCAGAGTAAAGTGGCTGTGGTGTACGAATGCACGGACAGAGAGATAGACAGATATATCGAATTTATTACGGTTACACGTTCTTTACCATTTGGCTACGGAACCCAAACATTCTTTAAATATAAAGCCATATAGTCAACATCGATAAAAGAAAACTAAGAAGAATTCCGCCTCACTTACAATCAAGTGTTCTTCACGCCACTTCATATCCTTTGTCCACAAATTCTTTGTTCTCCAAGTTTTTTTGTACAATGACAAAGACCATAGGCCATTCAGTGGCGTATTGTTTGACACGACCTTGTAGTTTAAGATTATATAAAGGTCCCAGGCTGTTGTTTAATAGGAAAAGGCGGTGAGTATTAAGTTCTAAGTGAACTTAATACTCACCGCCTTTTCCTATTAAAGTTAATTTAAAAGATTTGAGATAAAAATAAACTTGCTTTCAGAGATTTATATAATTTCTCTCTTATATTGTAAACTTGTTTTTAGGATTTCAATTCAAAAATTATCATAACTATTCTTAACTACAACGGGCAATATTACATACAACGGGGCTATTGCCCGCGGCTTCGCTCTATCTCTGTACCAAATTTCATTCAAATCGGTTCAGCCGTTTGGACGTCTTTGTATGGGTGTCTATAGGCTGGAGTCATCACTTAACATCAATGTAAACTGCATGCTTGTTTGCCACTTCCATTTCATAAAAAAAAAAATAGAATAAGACTTGAAAATATAAACTTGTTCTGTCAAAATTTATTCTTTGTTCTCCCTGCATTCCCAAGGATTCTTCATGCCATGATATTATTTCGTGCATTAAATTTGTCAATAATTATATGCAACTACGAAACTAATTTTCTCTACTAATCATACAACTTGTCTACCGAGATACTAGCTCATATTGTTTCACCAGTCTGAACAAGAGTTATGATCGACTTATAAAACTCATCTCAAGCCTTTTCACACCCAACAGAGTCTACACCTAGAAACCTATTTGCAAGTTAATGTATGCGAACTGAAAATTCGTCATAGTCGTCACATGAGCAAAGTTCACGCGTAATTACAATCCCGCAAACGACCCCGCGTAGCTTCAGATTGGGTGCACGAGATAGAAAAGTATGAGGGTGGTTAATTTTGAAAAAAAATTAATGGAAATTTTTTGCTATCCATGGGTTTTCATTTAAAATATTGTTTTCTAGCTGTGCCCGCGACTTGGTCCGCGTGAGAATTTATGATTGTTCAGTATCTACCTAGACGAAGTCGGCACAGCTAGTATAAAAGCAGCCATTACTCCGTATTACATAAGCTATCTGCCAGTGAAAGTGTCGTCAAAATTGGTCCCGCCGTTCCCGAGATTAGCGGGAACAAACGGACAGACAGACAAACAAAAATTGTAAAAAAAATGTTTTGGTATATGTACCATGTATACATACATATGCATTTAGTAAAAAACGGTTATTTTTATATTACAAACAGACACTCCAATTTTATTTGTATAGATATAGCATTTGACCACTCTCTTGAGAATAAGTTGTAGCGTCCACTACATAAGGCACCACTTAGTGGAATACTGACAAAACACCAAAGTACTTGTCTAGTACGGAAGATGGCGTGTCAATCGAATTACATCGCACATTGGAAGTTTTCTCAAGAGTTGGCATACATACAATTTTACAATATCAATGGGTTGTGCCATGACTGTAAATAAAAAATGCAACGGGTTGCACTCCTCCTAAAACTTAAACATTGTGTTTTTTTGATATTCTGGAATGGTATAAAATACTATAATTTATGTGGTAAGGTGTTCACTATCGTACACAAACATTGACGATTTATATTACATTAAAAAACTTTTCCCCTTATTCATAAACGTACATTAGATACGTTTTAGCTATACAATGCTTTGTCTTTGTCAGTTGCATTGTCAAATGTGCAGGATAGAAAAAGACAAAGAAAAGATTAGCAACACTTTAGCTAAAATATGTTTATGAAAAAGGGGGTAACGCTTCAGAACTATTAAAATTATATTACTTTATGTGAAAGAACGAAAGAATGCCAAATTAGATGCAGTGCAGCAGCACGCTGTCACACAAACACACGACACACACTTTCACGCAAGCGCTCTCCGGCACCTAAACGACACAACAGGCGCAGGCATTTCGACGGGCGGTAGAAAGAGAGGGGGATACGCTGCGCCAGCGGTCTACTCTCCCTCCATCTTACGAATTTTCGATCAGGTCATATGTGCTGATGCGAATCTTACATTATTTACCCATTACAAATATTTTTGAAAATGTGTTCCATATATCAACACGCTTGCTTTTACCTACATTGCGCTCCACGAGTGTACGGATGCATAAACCTTTGTCCGTCAGTTACAGACACAGGTGGGAAACTATTCACAAATACAAAACCACCAATTCCACTCCGCTCCTTCCTTTGTTCCCATTATACAGGAATGTGCGCGTATGCAATCGTTTGCATATGTTTTGTTAATTGTTACCTTGCGCCGTGTCAAATGCTAGTGACGTCCTCAATTCGTGTTTGACCCAAAAGCTTTCTGCGAGCCAATGTAATTTTCATTCGGTATCAGCAGTGCGTATGTTACGTTTGTTGTCATAGCGTTGTTATATGAAGTAATATTTGATGATTCAACTGCAAATAACAATTTGGGGACGTAGTGGTATAGTAGACAAATACTGGTACACCTTTGACGTTGGGATTTTCTATTAAATAACAGTTTAGGGAATCACGGATGGCCCCGCGACTGGTGTTAATCGTAAGCGATCTACTTAGTTAAGCGATACGGGCGTGGTCTAGAGTGTGATGGCTGACTACTAGTGGCAAATTAAAAATGCGTTTCCGTGCTTTGGGTGGCACTTTTGGCCGTCGGTCCCGGTTCCTATCAATAAATAGCAGTCGTTAAACCTTATCGGAGGCCTCATGGGCGGTTTGAAAACATCCGACAGCGGATTGGCCACTAACCCGTATCTCCACCAACCCGCATTGGAGCATCGTAGTGGAGTAAGCTCCAGGCCTCCCCCCAAAACGGGGAGAGACTCGTGCCCAGCAGTGGAACGTATAATGGGATGCCATTATTATAATACCTATGAACCTCCCCTTAAACAATATTGGCCATTTGATATGACATTTATTTTAAGCTGCTAATTATTTACTAAAAGCATAAATATTTATTTTTTAGAAGTTTGTAGTTAAAACTTTCAAGTAATGAATTAAAATTTGAATCTGGTGGCACAGTTATGCCCCTGCCAATGCGAGCCTAACTTTTCTCCCATCAAAATCAGTTTTTCACGTAATGGTGGTGGCAAACAAGCTGTAGTTGTTAGAAGCTTGCCGCTCCTAAGGCCTAAAGTATTATTCCCTCTGTGCCGGAAATTATAGGGCCATACACATAGAGCAACATGGGCCACCGGCCGCGACGGACCGGAGGAGAGAAGCCATATGCAAGCTTGCCCCTCTGTCAAAGTACAAGCCCAAATAGTCCTACGCCTGTCACCCAGATGCTTAAATGTGTGCGTGAAATTGTTTATGTATTTTGTTAAAGTCAAGGTGTGAGTTTCTCTATTGGCCATACATAATCACCTGACATGTATACAAAAGTGCTGAACTGAACACTACTATTTAGCGGGAAGTAGATTAGAATAGTGATGGCTATGTCCGTGAGCTTCATCACTGTAAAACCACCAAAGCAACTACTTAAAACAAAATACAACGCAAAACGGCTGACTTACAAATTCATCAATAAAACCCGATCCCTTCAATCAACGAAGTCCTTAAAAATCCTAAACAATATTTGCCAACAAACCCAAAACTTCATTATAAACATTAATCATTCAGATGCCCATTAAGTATTCGAAAACTTTGTGTGAAGCCTTTAAATGTGCGCACATTATTGCTTTACCCGCTGGTTCCGGGTTACGATATAGAAGACCTTTCACATGAAATTAACCTTGTTAAAGAAAACTTTTCATATTATGTAATAATACATTCATGTTCAAAGGGATTTTAACCTAAAATATGTAAAACAGATCCTAATAGTTCATTGAACTGCACATAACAAGATAAGTGCCTCAGTAGTAGGGTAGCAAGTTACTACCTCTATGCTGAGGATCCCTCTGGCACACCGTGGATACATTTTTGTTATATCAAAGGATTGACAGACAAGCAGACGGGCCACCTGATGGAAAGTAGTCACCGTCGCCTATGAACATTTGCAACAACAGGGGAGTCGCCAACGCGCTGCCAGCCCTGAAGGACTCTTTCGACGCCATTTTTGAAGTACCCCATATTGTCGCACCGAGGGAACACCTCAGAGGGAAGTTTATTCCACAATTTACACGTTCTGGGCAAAAACGAACTTGAGAACCGCACCGTTGAACATTGCCAGGTGTCCAGTCGGTGAGGGTGGAAATTCTCTCTTCGGCGGGTAGTACGGTGAGGAAAAAGAGACGGTGGCACCATGTCAAACAGTTCAACAGAGCACTCGCCATTGAAGAGACAGTATAAAACGCATTGACTACCAACGTCTCTGCGCAGGCTCAGATGCCAAACGCCGCCAAAATTCCATACAAACGCTTATTTTGGTCTCTATTACACAGACATCAATCAGTGACGTGTATTTTCACGTGCACCTGTGCGCGTAGCAAGTAGAGAACACCAAACGTCGCCCATAAGAGGGGAGGAGGTTAAGTGAGGCGAGGAAATCGGGCGGGACGTCGAAGTGTCCATTCTATACGTAGTATTATTACATATTCTCGGCCCCTGGCTTGGAAAATAAGTGTGCATTGTTTTTTCCCCATTTGCCAAGATTTCTTATGGTGCACTTGGAGTTTAGAATAGATTCGTCATCTATCGGACTTAAAAAGTACAGCTGATCAGTAGTGGGTGTCTGCATAGGTAAGTATATACTCGTACATTTACATCTGCCTACACCTTCGAGAAAAACATGTTTTATTGTTTTTGTGTAATCTTAAAATGTACGAACATTATTGCTTTGCGCGCTCGTTCCGGATTACGATATAAAAGACCTTTCATACGAAATTAAACTTGTTAAAGAAAAAAATTCATGTTATGTAATACTACATTAATGTTCAAATGGATAACTAAAATACGTACCTTTTTTACTGGTGGTAGAGCTCCAGTGACGGAGCTCGCGGGCGTAGGCACCACCGCATTACCTAATATACTTGCCGCTAAATGATAGTGTTTAGCACTGTCATGTTCCGGTCGGGTGATACGGCCCTGTAATTTCCGGTACAGGGGCATAACATCTTAGGCCTCAAGGAGTGGTAACGCATCTGCATTTTGACCTTGGTCTTTGTGTGGGTGTCTATAGGCTGCAGTCATCACTTAACACCAATGTGAACTGCATGCTTGCTTGCCACTTTCATAACATAAAAAAAGACCAACTAAAACAGGTCCTCATAGTTTATTGATTTTTTTTTATAAACGGAAGGTGGTAAACAAGCATGCAGCTCACATTGATGTTAAATGATGACTGATGCCTATATACATAAAAATCAGAGGTCAAAATGCAGATGCGTTGCCACCCCTGAGACCTATGTTGTCATGTCTCTGTGAAGTGAAGTTATTACGGGGCCATACATTGCCATCTAACCGGAACACGATAGCGCTAAACTACCATTGAGCGGTAGATAAATTAGGTTCACTTTACTCCTACTACGCTGAGGTCTTGGGTTCGATTCCCGGGTAGGGGGTTATCAGAGATAATGGTCCTTGGTGATAAAGTCCTTTATCTCTAGTTCTATTGGGATTTCCCGATTTTCTGAAAATTTCCTAGTACCTCGAAGTTTGGTTATGTGCCCGGAGATATTAACAGGCTCGCAGCCTGTTACATGGGCCAAAACGTAATTGACGAATCGTGAGTGTTTGCATGTATGCTTGAATGCATGCATTTACCTCTGCCTACCCCTTCGGGGATTACAGGCGTGAAGTTACGTACAAATTAGGTAATGCGCCTACTGTGCGGTGCATACTGTTCGTACAAATTGAGGACACCTTATTTATTAAATAAAAAATATTACATACATAAACATGTATTTTCAGTTCATCTATTATGATTATAATTCTATTTTCTAATGGAGGTGTTTGTACACACGTTGTATATCTAATTTTAACTCAATTTTAATCTTTAAATTCTCAATATGTAGCTTCATAGGTTAACGAAACAAAAATAAAGCCTGCCCTATTACATATGCAAGCTTATAGCCAACTTTGGTCTCTTGGGTGCCATAAACAACTTGGTCTGAACCGTATTTTACATGAAACTATTTTAATAGGAAATAAACAGTCTTATTTATTTCAATTTAAATTATTTTTTCTGCAATGAAGCCTCAAGAACGGGATACTTGGGGAATTCAGGCAAGTAGCAATTCTTTTTATGTGAAGGAAGTGGCAAACAAGCATGCAGTTCACATTGATGTTTAGTGATGACTGCAGCCTATAGACACAAAACACAAAGACCAAGGTCAAAATGCAGATGTATTACCACTCCTGAGGTCTAAGGTGTTATGCCTCCATGTCGGAAATTACAGGGCCGAACATGACCACCTGACCGGAACACGATAGTGCTGAACCATTTAGCCATTACCATTAAGCGGCAAGTATATTAGGTAATGCGGTGGTGCCTACGCCCGCGAGTACGAGTTACTTGCGGCTTATCCAGCGTCGATCATATTATTTTCGTCAGGAGTGGTAAGGCATTTGCATTTTGACTCTGGTCTTTGTAAGGGTGCCTATAGGCTGCAGTGATCACTTAAAATCAATATGAACTGCATGGCTGTTTGCCACTTCCATCACATTAAAAAATACTTTCGGCTACTTACGTTAAATACACTAGCTGAAATAACAATCTAAAAATCTGGATACAAACCATAACCATAACTTATCTCTCCATTGTCTTTTTCTACCCTACGCATTTGACAATGCAACTGACAAAGACAAAGCATTCTATAGCTAAAACGTATCTAATGTACGTTTATGAATGTGGGGGTAAATATATCAAAACCAGACCATCCATAACACACTGAACACTGAAACAAAAAGCCTTCTGCATCATTGCATATGCAAGCTTACAGCCAACTCCAGTCCTTCGGGTGCCATAAACAAGCTGCTGTGAACGATATTTTACATTATACTATTTAATAGGGAATGGCCTTATTTATAGCTTAAGATTTTTTGCCTGCAATGAAACTGCGAGAGCTGCTCGGGGAATTCGCTGTTGGGCTGTAATCGCTTCAATAACATTTTTGTTGAGTGTTTAACAAAATAGCGCTGTATTTTTATTAATAATTTATATTATAAGTAAAAACGGTTTATTTTAAGTGAAGTGTATACATTTAATTAAATCGAGCATCGGTAGTTACGAAAATGTGGACAAAAATAAAACTGCCTAATGAGGAGCCTATTGGCAATCAATTTTCTCCAACTAGAGAAATATCTCAATATCACTTAGTCAATTGACAAATAAACCTAAATAGCCCTTTACAGATCTTGTAATTACATTTCTCGAACTTAATAACTAAACTTTATATTAAATATTTAATCTATATATTTAAAACTCAATTGCTGTTCGTTAGTCTCGCTAAAACGAGACGATGAACGGATGGACCGATTTGGCTAATTTTGGTTTAGAATGATTTTTGGCAGTCCAGGGAAGGTTTAAAAGGTAAGAAAATATCAAAAAATTTAAGGGGAATAGTAAAAAACACAATTTCATTTTCCCATACAAATAATCTGTATATATCAAACCTTTAACACATTATTTCATTCTAAGGCAATGCGAAGTTTGCCGGGTCAGCTAGTACTATATTAAAAAACTTTAACTCATCTACATAATAAAAAAAACATTAAAATATAATTAATAGCTAAATAATATTTACATATAACTAAACTTAAATATGTTCTTACTTAGAATTTCTTGCTTAGTAATTTTTTGCAGATGCGTTAGCCAATCGGCAAAGGCCTCCTCCAACCATTTCCATTCCATCCTACTTTGAGCCACTCTGTTCCAGGTCACTCCTGCTACTTGCTTGATTTCATCATCCCACCCCTTCGGCGGTCGGCCTCTTTTCCTTTTGCCTTCTCGGAGGTACCATCTGGTCACCATGTTGCTCCATTTGTCATGGCCTCTTACCAGATGTCCAGGAGTCAATTGACTGGCAACGTAAAAAAATCTACAGTGTATCTTAGCACCTTTCTCTGCATTCTTAATTAATTGTATACACAAATAACTACGTAAGCGTTACGTACCACCTATCTAACGTAGATGATGTACGAGTACATTTTTTTATGTAATGGAAGTGGCAAACAAACATGCAGTTCACATTGATGTTAAGTGATGACTGCAGCTTATAGATACCCACACAAAGATCAAGGTCAAAATGCAGATGCGTTACCACTCCTGAGGCCTAAGGTGTTATGCCTCTGTGTCGGAAATTATAGGGCCGTACATTACCACCTGACCGGAACACGATAGTGCTGAACACTATCAGTAGTACGAGTATTTTAGGTAATGCGGTGGTGCCTACGCTTCATTTACAAGGTATACCATTTGCCTTCATGGCATCTTGAAACTCCACATTGCTCTTCTCCTGTGATAACGTGCCCAGGTTGCCTTCAACAGAAAAATTCAGAACGACCACTGCGTATTATTTCATCGAAACCCATGAAACGTAAAATCAGAATACAACCCTATAATAACAATAATAATAATAATACCTGGCAACCCTCTAAAAGAAAATATCATCCTAGTGTCTTCCGCATTTATATATTTTATTTTATAGTAAAGAGTTTTCTTATAATAAAATACCACTGATCGGCAAATTTATATATAAAAGACAAGTGTGATAAATGGTGATTTTTAACAATATAAACTGTTTATGAAATGTAAAATGCTCAATAAAAAATACGATGACATTGAACAAATGTGTCAAATAATGACAACCAAAAATGATCAAAATTTTTTGAAATACTCTATGTAAATATTACAATACGGACACAACAAAAACATGTGTGAAAGATAAAATGAAGGTATGATAACAAGGGCGAGGGCCAGAGATGCAGCACGAGCACACCCACCACCACCGGACTCGTCGCTGAGCTCCGCCTCGCAGCCGCCGGACGCCGCTCGCATTACGAGTGCTGTGTCACCGGCCGCTGCAGTTGCGTCGAGCTCTAGCGACGAGTACTTCTCCCCGGCGCCGTCACCACCACCTGCGCGTCGTCGAGGGAGACCCCGGCCGCCGACTTGCTTAGGACTTCGGGACCAACCGGTCCCGAGTGGGGTCCCCGCTGTCGGTGGTAATGTGCCGCGCATGAAATGGACACCGAAAATTAATGAAAACGTCATGCGCGCATATTTCGGGGCTACAGAGGGGGGAACCAACCTTACTGCGTATCGTAGTCGTATGCTGCCTCTGTTTCAGACCCTCGAACCATCAGTCAACGTGTCGAGCCAACGTCTATCGGATCAGGTGCGTGTCATTCAGCGTGGACGCATGCTGGATGGCAGCGTACTTGATCGGCTACGCACCGAGATGCAGGGTTACCGCTCAACTCCCGCCCCACCACTACCTACGGTACCGACGCAACGAAACAATAACGCGAATGCGCCGGAACCCGATGATGGGGAGGAGGTAGACCAGGTAACAACTGTAAGTACCCGATGCATTGATCAATTGAGGAGCGCCTTGGAGCATGCTCTTCGTGAATATCGGTCCACAATGCCCGCGGATAGGCCACGTTTGCCTCGGTTGCCCATGCATAAACGGAATGTGGCGCTAGTGTGTGCTCTGAATTCGCTGCTGCCAGAATACATTGACAACAGCGAAAATCTCGGTGATACTCACTCGATCCTGTACTGCGCGGCTGTCGCGGTGTGCCGTGTAGCTCGTGTCAAGTTACCAAGTCCTGATACAGCTACGCGGCCGAAACCTACAACACCAGTCTGGCAGTGCCGGATCGAGCGGCGTATCGCTGAAGCCAGAGCACTCATTGGCAAGCTAATCTGCTTCAGGATGGGCAATACACGCCCAAGGGTAGTGCGTTTTGTGAGGCGGGCGGTTTCAGGGACTGGAGTCAGCCCCCAGGACTATCCAGCTCGCCTCACAGAGCGCATTGACTTCCTGAAGCAGAAAGTTTATGCATGGGCAAACCGGATTAGGCGTTATAAAGAACGCGTGGACCGGTACGAACAGAATAGCATGTTCCAGGGTGATCAAAGGCGGGTCTATAGACTGTGGGAGCGACCTAACCAAGGAGTGGCTGACCGGGGTCGGCCGGATGATGACGCTATGCTTTCATTTTGGCGAAGCATCTGGTCGGAACCGGTCGGTCACTCTGAGGGTGGCTGGATGCGGAGTGTTGAAAGAGCGTGCGAACCAATTCAGGAAATGAATTCCATAAACATCACAGAAGAAGACGTAGCCAATGCAGTCCGTCCGATGCCGAACTGGAAATCGCCGGGACCGGACGGACTGCACAATTTTTGGTTAAAGTGGCTGCGTAGTTCGCACGCTTGTTTAGCAGTCCAGTTTCAATCATCTCTGGAATCAGGCTCTCTCCCACAGTTTCTAACGACTGGTGTGACCCACCTGCTCCATAAATCAGGTAGTACCGCGGAACCCAAAAATTATAGACCAATAACTTGTCTACCGACGGTTTATAAGGTTCTTACATCCATTCTGAGAGTCAAAATAACTAAACACATTGAAGACTCCTCCATCTTGTCTCTCTCTCAGAATGGATGTAGGAGTGGGTCCCGCGGTACTAAGGAGCTACTCCTCATAGACATGGCAATTAGCCAGCAGGTTCGTCGCAACCGAAAGAGTCTGTCGACATGCTGGATAGATTATAAGAAGGCCTACGATTCCGTGCCGCATACATGGCTCATGCGGGTCCTGGAGTTGTATAAAATTCACTCAACTCTTCGGGCCTTTCTGGGCTCATGTGTGCTGCAGTGGAGTACGGTTCTTCGCTATCCAGGGTCACGGCAGCCCCTGGCGGTTGGCGAACCTGTGAGAATTGCCAGGGGCATTTTCCAGGGCGATAGTCTGAGCCCCTTATGGTTTTGCCTGGCCCTGAATCCTCTCAGCACGCTGCTAGAGGCTTCGGGGCTTGGCTATCGGTTGCGAAGAGGTGGTCGGACGGATGACCTGAAATTGTTCGGTTCCAGTAATTCCAACCTGTCTGAGCTACTGAAGGTAACTGAAAACTTCAGTAACTCTATCGGGATGGAATTCGGAATCGAAAAATGCGCAGTTATGCATGTACGACAGGGGCAGATAATGGAATCCGAGGGAATGAATCTCCCGGGTTCCATCCCGTTCCGAAACCTCTCTGCCACCGAGAGCTATAAGTACTTGGGTATGGCGGAGGCCTTAGGTATACGCGAGGTCGAGATGAGACAATCGTTGAAGGAACGTTTCTTTGGTCGCCTGACAAAAGTACTGAAAAGTCTTTTGTCGGGCGGTAATAGGGTGCGCGCCTTCAACGGTTGGGTCATGCCGGTCTTGCTGTACTCCTTCGGCATACTCAAGTGGACTCAGACCGAACTGGATGCCCTTGACAGGCGAGTTCGCTCTTTACTGACAGCGCACCGCATGCATCACCCACGGTCTTCGGTGATGAGATTATACATCCCACGGAGATGTGGGGGTCGTGGCGTTCTAAGCGCTAAGACCCTACACAACCGTGAGGTGTGTAATCTCCGAGAATACTTTCTAACGGCCGGCGGAGAGATGCATCGGGATGTGGTGGCGGTCGACAGCGGACTCACCCCACTCTCTTTGGCTAAAAAGAACTGGCGCAAACCTGAGGTGCTCACGACTAGCGACCGCAGGATTGTATGGCAAGGCAAGGAGCTACACGGGCGTTTTTACCGGGCCCTCCATGGGCCCGATGTAGATTTCTTAGCTTCTGTGGCCTGGCTACGATTCGGTGACCTCTTTGGGGAAACCGAAGGTTTTGTTTGTGCAATTATGGACGAAGTGGTAATGACCAACAACTACCGGAAGTTTATCCTGAAGGATGGAACGGTCGACATATGTCGGGCATGCCATCGACCGGGTGAATCAATCAGGCATATTGTTTCCGGCTGTTCGAGTCTTGCCAACGGCGAATACTTGCACAGACACAACCAAGTAGCCAGGATAATCCATCAGCAACTTGCCTTAAAATACGGTCTTGTAGCCGCGGAGGTGCCGTACTACAGGTATGTGCCCGACCCAGTTCTGGAAAATGACCATGTCACGATGTATTGGAACCGATCTATCATCACTGACAGGACTATTGTTGCCAATAAGCCTGATATAGTGGTGATAGATCGCTCGGAGCGCCGCGTAATGATGATCGACATCACCGTCCCGCATGATGAGAATCTCGTGAAAGCCGAAAAAGACAAGGAAATAAAATATCTTGATCTGGCTCACGAGGTTGTCGCCATGTGGGATGTGGATTCGGCCATCATTGTGCCGATAGTCGTATCGGTGAACGGGCTGATAGCGAAGAGCCTCGACCAACATCTCAAGAGGCTCTCGCTAGGTGGATGGATCAAGGGTCTGATACAGAAAGCAGTACTCCTCGGCACAGCACGCATAGTGAGGAGGTTCCTGTCTCTGTGTCCCTAACCACCGGCAGCTTGGATCCTGCTCTCGCTGCCGGCGGCACACTATTTTTTAATTTTTTATATATATATTTGTTGTTTTTTTTATACATATATATGTAAAAAAATATTTAATAAGTAGTTTGAATAAATAAGTGGAATAATAATAATGACAACCCATTATACGTCCCACTGCTGGGCACGAGTCTCTCCCCTTTTTGGGGTAAATGGTAACGCTAATTTCCTGTACAAAGCATAAACCACTCCTTTGATCATGTCAAGCGTCAATCAAACGTTTCAAAACTATAAAAGGTGGGTATTTGGACGGACCTAAAGTCTTGATGTGGAATGGTTGAGCCATTCCACATCAAGACTTTAGGTCAAGGTATATGTAATCCTTTGAAAGATTCTACTTTGCAAGTCGGTGGTTTTTGCATTAGCAACAGATGCGCCGACTTACTTAATTGGCTGGTAAAGCGCTGATTTTCTGTTTCTAAGCACTTCACTATCGAGATTTTTTTATGTAAGGAAGTTGACAAGCAAACATGCAGCTCACATTGATGTTATCTTCACAAAAACCAGGGGTAAAAATCCAGATACGTTGCCAACCTTGAAACCTAAGTTGCTGTCTCTGTGATTATTATGACGGGGCCATATAAAAAAACGTAACTTCACGCCTGTAATCCCCGAAGGGATAGGCAGAGGTAAATGCATGCATTCAAGCATACATACAAACACCCACGATTGGCCCATGTAACAGGTGACGAGTCTGTTGCCATCTCCGGGCACGTTACCAAACTTGGAGATACTGAGAAATTTCCAGAAAATGGAAAAAGTCAAAAAAAAACCAGAGATAAAGGACTTTACACCATTATCTCTGATAACCCCCTACCCGGGAATCGAACCCAGAACCTCAGCGTAGTAGTAGTAGTTGTGTAGTAGTAGTGGCCTGCTACCACTAGGCTACCGAGGCAGTTAAATACCGACCGCAAGTCCGTTTACTAACTCAGTCAGGTTTTTCTGTACCTATTTGCTAAAGCCATTTCAAATTTATTGTTCTACTCAGGTTCGTATCAATTAAAACCAAGCTTAAAAATGTATACGTATCAAGATATTTGTGAATAATGATGGATATCAAGTTGAAAGTTAAGTTTGTGAATGTTGCGCTCGTTTTAACGAGTTTAGCAAACTTTTCTGCCCCTTTCATTAAATTTTTCGCTACTTTTTCTCCTTACAACTCGTTGAGAAATCGGGATATTTTACGTGAGTTTAGAGTGGGAGGTATAACGAGTGGTAAATTTAGAATGGTGTAGTAAAATGACGTGGTTAAGACTAAAATCACAGACAAGACTTTTTTTTTGCAATTTTGAGTCCTAGCTCTGTCGGCCCAAGCACTCGTGAATTTCCGTATTACGGGGCGTGTCACGGCAATTTACGTGGAGGGAGATGGTTTGGAAGCATATAAAAACGGGCACGTTTTGGTGCAAAATTTTCCTCGTTCGATTCTCAGCAAGAAGAGTGCTTCCAATCCGTGAAATTGCCAGTCAAGTGAAAGTTGTAGATTAGTACCAGATCCCCTGGTTGTGTAGCTAGTCAGTAAATTAGTGAGTAAAATAGTGCATAGATAGAATAAGTTAGAATAGAGAAATTGATGCAGAAAACCAGAATACAGTCTGTGGAGGAACGGGTGGAATTGTTCCTCCGGCAAAAAGGGAGGATCCTCCAACCAGGCGAGGTGGTAGCGCCTGGTGGGCTGCGGCCCAACGATTGACGTTGGGAAGTTGTATATACGCCAACTCTTGAGAAATCTTCGCATGTGCGATGTTATTCGAATGCACGCCATCTATCGTACTAGACAAGTACTGTGAGGTTTCATCTGTGTTCCACTAGTTGGCGCCTTAATGTAGTGGACGCTACAAGTCCATGTTGGAGAGCCAAATTTGTGTGATCATTTCGGTGCAAACCGAATTGTCCCCCACAAATTCTTGTGAAAACGGGAGAATTTAAGAATTTTACATTATAAGAACTCACTCTTATATTCTCAATTAATGTGATCATACATAGGTAGAAATATTCAAATTAAAACATCATCGTTCACCCTAAAAAACAAATGAAAATCTTGAAATCAGTAACCACGTTACCAAACGTTTTCTCACGATATAGAAAATTAAAGATGAATTCGCTCTTTTGGCGAAGCAAACAAAATTATAAATAATATTGTTAAGAAAAAACGGAAAAATTCAAAACGACCACTGCGTATTATTTCATCGAAACCCATGAAACGTAAAATCAGAATACAACCCTATAACAACAATAATAATAATAATGACAACCCATTATACGTCCCACTGCTGGCCACGAGTCTCTCCCCTTTTTGGGGGGAGGCCTGGAGCTTACTCCACCACGCTGCTCCAATGCGGATTGGTGGAGGTGGGTGGGTTAGTGGCCAACCCGCTGTCGAATGTTTTCAAACCACCCATAAGGCCTCCGACAAGGTTTAACGACTGCTATCCATCGATAGCAACCGGGACCGACGGCTTAACGTGCCCTCCAAAGCACGGAAACGCGCATTTAATTTGCCACTAGCGGTCACCCATCACACTACCCGACCGCGCCCGTAGTGCTTAACCGAGTGGATCGTTTACGATCTACACCAGCCGCTGGGCCATGCGCGCTTCAAAACAAACATATTATAATAATATAATATTCTATTCGTGTCAAACGTATTGAAAATTGGTGTCGGATTCCATTCCTTTATGTGTCGAGGTTGCGTATTATTTTGTGAAATTGTGAACTGTTTGCGTAAACTTCGGTATCAAAGCAAGAATTTTTGTTATTTATGGTATGTACTATGATTAGGTGAATACGAATATTATTGAAGAAAAGAAGATACTGAAGTGTTTTAGTAGTTATAACAATGGAAACAAGTTTAAAATTATGGGGAATCGGAGATAATGCCTGTTTTTATAATTTCGTACACGAAAAAAAATACGCTTCTAACAAGTGATACGATTAGAAGTTGTTTTATTGTAGGTTATTGCATTTTTTTTTTAATTGTGTATTTTTGTTAACTTTTAAATGTAAGCTGTAAGATGACACGTTAACAAGGGATAACACTCGGGTATGCAAAGAATTTAATTATTTGTTTCCAAGAGAAAGAAAAATAAATAGTTGTAACATGTAAATGGGTAAAGCTAGGTAAGCTAGAAGTAGGTTGCAGTGGTATAGGGTTGAGAAGTGGTGGCTTGTCTGAGTACAGAGACATATCATTGTCAGAACAATAATATTGTGTTTTATATATAATACCCGTTGTTAATCCGCGACCGTCCGCGTGGATTTAAGACATACCGGTCTCAAAACTTAATACACTAATTAACGCGTCAGAAAAATATAACAATTGATTTCAATTGTTCACACACCACCGGGAGTCTCTCGTCTCTTGTCATCAATCTACGAGTCAACGTTCGGATATAAAAAAAATATATTAAAAAAAAAAACTTCCCATTCATGTGAACTCTATGTTTATTTGCATTTAATTGCATTCATCACCTATAAAGGTAAAAATAAAATTGAATGAAGTTCCGAGCCAATAGCAATTACACATTTTAATATCCAGTATTAATTACTCGGTAAGCATTTTAATCAAACACATACCACCGCAATTCCGGAATTCATCACTATCCAACAAAACTGTGTCCAGTAAATTATAACTAAAACAACGCGTATCACAAAATGAACCTTAAAATACTGTCTCAAGGTCTAAATTTGTTCCCAAGATTAACGATCTTGAAAATCATTGCAGGCGATTCCAGTCGGCAATTCAACAGAGCGATTTAAATTTCAAATACCCTGTTATCCAGATCGGGGTTAGAAATGAATGGAGGGGCATTAACCAGCCCCCACCATTATATGGTACATCTTCTATTTCGCTTTTAAGGTACTTGCAATGAATACACCTAGGTGATTTAGACGTCTGTGGCTACTAAGGATAATTGAGATTAATCGGTTAACGCTTTTATATTATTACATGATTTTTGTGATGAATATTGTGTTTTTTTATTATAATGTAAATAAAATGTTCAGTTGTTGTTCTTAAGCATGATTCTTTGTAAATATTTTTGTTAACATTGAGGTTATTAACGGACATAAAATTTTGAAGTTTTTAATAAAACGTCTTTTGCTGATCCTTTGCGAATCTAAGGGAAATGAAATTAGTAAGAACTTTACTTTGCTCCGAATTTAGGCTTTACTAAGTATAGAGCTTGATGTGACTGTGAAACAAAATTAGTACTGAAAGTTGGACTTCTACGCAATGTAGTGCTGTCAGTGAATCTCGTCTAAGTGTCTGATTTCGAAGGCATAAGCACTACCGCATAAGGTATCTAATCTAAAAGCCACCAAGTGTTCAGTACCATCATGTCTGTAACCATCGTCTAATTTCCGGCACAGAGGCATAACACCTTAGGCCTCAGGAGTGGTAACGCATAGATGCGTCTGCGGTTAGATACCTATTGCGGTTGTATTTATCTGCATTTTGACCTTGGACTTTGTGTTGATGTCTATAGGCTGCAGTCATCACTCAACATCAATGTGAACTGCATGCTTGTTTGCCACTTCCATTCCAAAAAATGTATATATCATGTTCCAATTTAGTAAAAATGTCTGGTTTCTCTTAATATTTTTCCCCGAATCAAGACAATTCAAGAGTGGCAACGCAAATTCAATTTTAGGTCTCAGTTTGATGATAAAATGCGAATGTTTATGGTTGCAGAGGCTCTGGAAGACCAAGTCTGACATTCATCGACCAAATAGGTCGAGTACTGTGTGAGGACGGAGTCAAAAGTCTGCGTGCCGGATATATTATATCAGAACCGGAATATCTGTAGAATACGGAATACCCCGTGAGGGCCTTGGCATAAAAATACATACATTCTAATGATTATAAGTTTATTGAAAAATGTCGGTGAATGAAATTACAATCTAAAACATTCAAACTACTCACCTAGTTATGGTCGGACCTCTATCCAACTGTTTGAAGCGACTGAAATATTGAGAGGTGCTTCAGCTAGCGATTAATACCCTTTATCAAGTGAAATATACTTGGTATCTGAAAAGCCTGTTTCGAGTGTATTTCGACGTAATAGTTCTTCATTTGCTTTTAATCAGCTTTCCTAAAATGAGCTACAATTTTATGATGAAAATAGTTGTCTAGTTGAGCTTATACCTACTTCGTACAATAGATATTTATGAAGCTTCAAATATTTATTGTATAACAGAATGACGACCCGGTTAGCCCAGCGGTGCGAAACCACCGTTTGATTCTAAGGGTCGCGGGTTCGATCCCCGCACCGGAACAAATATTTGTATGGCCTACAGATATTTGTTTCGGGTCTGGGTGTTTGTGTATGTGTTGTATGTGTACAACGGCACCCACGACACAGGTTTATACCTACTGTGGGGCTGTGAGTGTAAGCGTATTTTATTTATTTATTTATTTTATTTATTAAATTAAACAATAAGTTTGCTACACAGAAAAGACACAGCAAACAAACAGCTGGTTCAGTTTTTAAATTGATTTGACAGATATTTTATGTACAGTATTCAACAATAACATATTGCACATCGAGCCTGTGAAAGAGACAATCGGCTCGTTTCGACTTCGTAGAGCGTTATCTCTGTTGCACACTGACTATGTAGGCACTGACAGTCCGTATTAGTCAAAACTCGATCAAAATGGCAATTTATTTTATCGACAAACGTCATATAGGTAAGGTGCAAAAAAGAAAAAGATCTACAGAGCCGAAATAAGCCGAAGTCTCCTTCCTAGGCTCGATGTGTAATATTTATTGTTAGCACTGTAAGACGTTCTCTATCCATGTTACTACGGAAAAGTGTAAATTAACTCGGAAATCTGGAACCATGCTAGCAAGGAGTGTTTTGTCGAGTATTTTAGTGCATTGAAGTCAATACTCGTAGAATAAAATAATTATCTGCACTCAGTTGACCGTCACTGAAAATTCAAATTAGTTTTTTTGAGAAGCGAAGTCACAGAGAATCGAAAATGATCTGAATGATTTAAAAAAGAGGATGTTTTGTCTGTCTGATCCCTTTTTAGGGTTCCGTAGTAAACAAGGAACCCTTATAGTTTCGCCATGTCCGTCTGTCTGTCTGTCTGTCCGTCCGCGGTTTAGCGCAAAAACCATTGGTACTAGAGACTTGAAATTTGGCACAGATATACATCTATATCACGCCAACAAAGAGGTAGAATAAAAACATGAAAAAAAAAAAATATTTTGGGTAACCTACATGTAACGCGCGAATATTTTTTTTAATTTTCGATTTCCATATAGTGTGGTGTATCGTTGGATAGGTCTTTAAAAAATATCATGGGTGTTTGAACATTATTTTTAGATTTAGTTAACTGTTCGCGACTTATTAAGCTTTAAAGTGCAAATTTTCGTTATACTCAAGTGTACCCTCCCCCTACAGACTAAACGGTTGTTGTTAGAAATTCAAACATTACGGCAATGGTAGCTACATATAACGAAATTAAAAGGAAAACTATCACACTTAAGTTGGCCTTACAAGTTTGCGAGTAATAGTCGACCAAATGTATCTTACTCGAAAATTTCGAACAAGTCCATAGAAAATATTTATTTCTAGTTTTCGAGCTTGCAATATTCATTTACAGAGCAATGTGTGCCGATTTACGTAGGGAAAATTGGCACACATCGCTTTTCCTTCCTTAGCTAAATGTTTTAATAGATATTTATGTAAATTACAAAAATTCATATCAACCACATACTAAAATAGTTCCTAAACAGCGAAATGATCATGAATAATTTATACGGACCCCGGCCTCACCAAATGTCACTCAGGCAGACATGACGTCACACTGTTTATCTTTGCAGACAAATTGCCATGGCTGTTAGTAAAAAACAATAACCTGTATGTTTACTACAATGTTTTCGTCGGAGAGTTTGTTTGTAAGCATAATAACATAACTTGGCAGCGTGGTGGAGTAAGCTCCAGTCCTCCTCCCAAGAAGGGGAGACACTCGTGCCCAGCAGTGGGACGTATAAAGGGTTGCCATCATTAGGCAGCAGGGTCCTGAAATTAATCTTCTGCCACTGTGTGTTGCCGATTGGTGGTCGTATGCCAAGCGCTTATGGCGTTTACCCTTTTGGGCAGGTTTTTGTCCAGCTGTGGACGTCTTTCGTCGAAAATGATGAGTATGGATTAAAGTTCAATAGGCCTTTTTCAGTTCCCTACAATAAACGTAACTTCACGCTTGTAATCCCCGAAGGGGTAGGCAAAGGTAAATGCATGCATTCAAGCATACATGCAAACACCCACGACTCGCCGGTTACGTTTTGGCCCATGTAACAGGTGGCGAACCTGTTGCCATCTCCGGGCACATTACCAAACTCCGAGGTACTGGGAAACTTCCAGAAAATGGAAAAATCCCAATAGAACCAGAGATAAAGGATTTTAAACCGTTATCTCTGATAGCCCTCGACCCGGGAATGGAACCCAGGACCTCCAGCGTAATAGTAGTGGCCTGCTACCACTACGCCACTGAGGCAGTTCCCTACAATAAAAATATGTTAACTTAATAAACTAATAATATCGAGTTTGCTTCATTATCTATCAGTATATTATTTTATTGGAATATTTAACTTTCCAAATTAAACGAATTCCTAAGCCTCTAAACATAGTATGGATCAAAGAGCGTGTTTTATCAGGTCAAAAAATATGAACAGGGCGTTTAAGCATGTATTCATGGTGTATTCATAATTATAAAAAATGTGCTTTTATACATTTTATATAATTAGGCTGCTGAAGAGCACTTTCACATTGTAATTTTTTTTGAACTACCAAGCGAGAACAATCACAACCTTTTGTCAAAAGTCTTTACAAGACTGAAAAATTACAAAATAAGTTGCTTCCACTCAACACCTTGAATACAATTTGCTTCCTTAATTTTATTGTATTACTAGCAATTTAAATTTATTTATTTATAACCTCAAACTATTGTAGCGTACCTTTTATGTCATGAAGTGGCAAATAAGCGTACAGTTCACATTGATGGTAATAGAACACTAGAATTCTAGCCCTAAACCACCTTTGTAAGAACCAGAGATTTCAATGTTTCAATGTTCGTTGCCACTCCTGAGGTCTTAGTTACGTAACTTCACGCCTGTAATCCCCGAAAGGGTAGGCAGAGGTAAATGCATACATTCAAGCATACATGCAAACATCCACAATTCGCCGGTTACGTGTTTGGCCGATGAGCCTGTTGACATCTCCGGGCATATTAACTTCGAGGTACTGGGAAATTTCCAGAAAAAGGAATAATCCCAGTAGAACCAGAAATAAAGGACTTTACACCATTGTCTCTGATAACCCCCTACCCGTGAATCGAACCCAGGACCTCAGCGTAGTAGTAGTGGCCTGCTACCACTTGGCCACCGAGGCAGTTAAGGTTAGGTCTAAGTTGTTATACCGCATACTCTCGTACCTTAACGAAATACGATAGCGCTTACTACGTCCAACATCACTGAAGCTACATTACTAAAGCTCTTCTACCAGTAAATTATTGGTTGAATGAGAAAATGTCTTATCATTCATGATTTCTATGGAAAACTTTACCCCAACTTTTGATCAACACTATGGTCAAATTTTAATGTCTACGCAATAAAATACATAGGTGCCGCAATTGGAAAACATTTCCTTATCAAAAGATTGTGTCAGAATTTAAAAAGCAAATGAAATCGCTTCCGCTCAGTACCATGAATACAATTTGCTTTTATCGTTTTATTATATCTCCAGCTATTTTAACCTCAAATTATTTCAGCGTACCCTCAAATATTGCTCGTTTGTTTGCGAAACCATGATTTGAATGTGAAAATATTTTTTTCTTGTTGCCATGGAAACGCTGAAATAGTCGGCATTTTATTTCTAGATCGTTCGATATCAATTTTGACATTAAATCTAACGCTTCCTACGCACTATGGGGGGTAGGCGGAAAGCGGCTAGCCGTAGGGCTGACCGCAGGATTCGTTTGCAGATGCGGCCAGCCGGATCACGGGCAGCCGCCTTCGCAACCGCAACGTGCGGTTGAAGAACCGGTATGCGATAACATTATAAGTGGCATAATTGGAAAACATTTTCTTATCAAAAGATTGTGTCAGAATTAAAAAAGCAAAAGACGACTTGACGACCCGGTTAGTCCAGCGGTGTGAGATAACCGTTTGATTCGAAGGGTCGCGGGTTCGATCCCCGCTCCGGGACAAATATTTGTATGGCCTACAGATATTTGTTTCGGGTTTGGGTGTTTGTGTATGTGTTGTATGTGTACAACGGCACCCACGACACAGGCTTATACCTATTGTGGCTGTGAGTGTAAGCGTATATTATTATTTTTTTTAAAAGAAGTCGCTTCCGCTCAGTACCATGAACACAATATGCTTTCATCGTTTTATTATATCTCCAGCTATTTTAACCACAAATTATTTCGGCGTATTCTCTAATATTGCTCGTCAGTTTGCGAAACCATGATTAAATGAATGTGAAAATATTTTTTGCTAGTTGCCATGGAAACGCTGAAATAGTCGGCATTTTATTTCTAGATCGTTCGATGTCAATGTTATAAGCTCGGATACAGATAATAAAGAATCATTTTACTTAGACATTTCTGTTGTTTTCTTCAATCTTTTTATGCCGTTTCTGAAGAATATTGGCTCATTAATAAAATGTACGGGTTTTTATAAATGGTGTATTATAAGCTGAGCCATTTAGTAATGGATGATAGTAAGCAATTGATTGTATGTTCCTGGATAATATCAAACTGTGTAACAAGTAGGTCTGATAAGAAAATAATTGCAAATGACTGTCGCTGACAGATATTTTATTTTTTCTCGATTGTCTATACTTATAGAATAAAACAAATATAGCAAAATTAAATAGGTATAATGATATAATATTATAAAACAGTAATAAATGAAATGTATGCGAATGCAATGATTAAGAATATTTTTTTATTTTTTTAGTAAAATCATTAACTGATTTTCGATAATATCTCTAATAATTTTCAGCACAACAATTTTGGTAGAATAAAGGCAATTTATTATTTTATTTATCTTTTTATCGAAGATAGTGACAAGCCAGTTAGTTCAGCGGTGTGTGATGAGTTGTAGATTTGTTGTTAAGGTATAAAATTCATACCTTAACAGCAAGTGATTTCAAATCTTTTCAAATGATTTAAAAAATTTCTTGTCCAAGCTTTCTATCAATTTTGATTTCAGAATTTTAAACTCTGGGTTACATGACTAATAGTAAGCTACTACAATTAGGTAAGTTTTTCTCACTTCACCCCAAAGTACACCAGAAAACCTGAATGGAATAAAAAAATCTATTTTAATCAAAAAACGACCGATAAAAAACATCCTACACAAAAACAATCACTGACAACGAAGCCATAAAAACACACGACCCCATTCGTTTCCAGTTGCAACCGGTTCGCAAGGAATAACCGCCATTTTGCACCACTCCCGACCACCCCAAACCGGTTTGGACCGGTGTGAACTGCTTCGCACCAGATGTCGCATGACAAATAGCAATGTGGTCCGCAGATGATTTTAGGTCCCCAAATAAATCTCTAAATGTAACAAAGTTGGCGATAAATAGACCATTGCAATGTTATTAGGATCCGTGTAAGACGACCGATAAAATACATCAGGCTAGTTTACACGGTCAACACTTTCTTACTTGGCAGGTACATTATGAATCAAATTTATATGAAAAAGTGTAATTTATGTGTAAGATAGCAAAGACTTACAGTTCTCAACAATTAATATTGCACATCAAGCCTACAAAGGAGACGATCGGCTCGTTTCGACTTCGTATCTCTGTTGCATACTGCCTACGTAAGAACAGACAATCCGGTATTGGTCAAAATTTGATCAAAATGGTCGACAAACGTCGTATTCGAAAGAGATAACGCTCTATAGACCCGAAATAAGCCGAAGTCTTCTTCCTAGGCTCGATGTGCAATATTTATTGTTGAGCTCTGTACCTATCCTGTAATGTAAAAATTATCACCATCATCATCCCAGCCAAAAAACGTTCACTGCAGGACAAAGCCTTCCCACAAGAAGCTCAGAACAGTGTTACGCCATTATCGCCATGATTGGCGATCGCAGTAATGATACTTTTGTCACGTTTGACCGCCATTGGTCAGTTGAGTAGCTTCACTAGTGGAAAAACTATCTTCCAGCAAAAGTAAACTCTTCCGCTAGTAAGTGGTGGGGTCGTCACGTCTCGAGGCCAGCTTGGTGACATTAAATCTGACGCTTCATACGCACTATGCGGGCGCAATATGGCTAGCCGTACGGCTGACCGCAGGATGCGGTTGCAAATGCGGCTAGCCGCATCACGGGCAGCCGCCTTTGCAACCGCAACGTGCGGTTGAAGAACCGTTGCGGTTTGCGGTCATATCGATCCATTTCAAAGATGGACGTGGACGAAGTTGCAGCTATTTACTACATTTACACAAAGAAGAAACAAGCCACACATCGCGTATAGCAACCGTCCATGGCCGTCACTCGGGCCGCAGCCCTCCGAGCGACCGGAGCGGTCTGCGGGTAGCCGCATCGCAGTGGGCATAGAAATGAATATTACGTACATAATTGTGCTTGCGATCACCTGGACGGCTAGCCCCAATAGGTAACCGCATAGTGCGCGTGAACACATATACTTGTGCAAATGACTAAATTTGACAAATAACTAGAATTGGTGTCGAAGATACACCAATTTGTGGCGACAGTGTCGCGTGCTCATAACACTTTTATTTTCTTACTAGCTGACCCGGCAAACTTCCTTTTGCCTCACAATGAAATAATGTGTCAAAGGTTTGACAGATACGGACTATTTCTATGGAAAATAAAATTGTGGTTTTTACTATTTCCCTTCAATTTCTTCATATTTTTTTTACCTTTTAAACCTTTCCTGGACTTCCAAAAATCATTCAAAACCAAAATAAGCCAAATCGGTCTAATCGTTCTCGAGTTTTAGCGAGACTAACGAACAGCAAATGATTTTTATATGTATAGATTATTCATTTTTCTATTGTAATTCATATTTCCATACTAATTTCTCGTTCAAGCGCTAAACTACAAACGTCATATACCCATTACATGCGAAAATCAAATGCATTCCAATTTTTCACATGAAAAACCAATCGAAAAGCGAAATGAGAATCAAGGAAGTATCAATTCACCACACAATCCCACGACTGCATGACAATGAGTCTTTGTGAACGAAATTGGCGTCATCATATACCGGAATCCCGTCATTTTTATGTGAAACCACTGACAATGGTTAATTAGACGAGATTGCGAATGTTCCTGACTTTATTCTCTGACAGACAGATGTGATGTTTCGAGAGTTATGTAGAGATTTACGCACTTTTGTGCTCTTAACCCTGACGGAAAAATAAAGTGCTGAACACCACAATTTAGCGGCAAGTATATTAGGTAATGCGGTGGTGCCTACGCCCACGAGCTCCGTCACTGGAGCTCTACCACCAGTTAAATCATCTGCCACCAAGCAGATAGGTTAGATAATGCGATGGTCAATACTCCCCACAGGTCAACCTAAAATGCTATTTCACTTGTCTTAAAACACTTCCACATGATCTCATTTAGTGCCGCATATTATAATGTTGCTATGGGCATGTTCACACAAGCATACTATTGGGGTGTCGCCGCACCAGCTACTAAACTGGTGCGGTGATACAGCAAAAACCGAATACCCGTGAAAGGAAGGTTTAAAATGTTTTTTTTCCACATTTCATTTGATACGTCACTTAAACAAAATTAAATCACCATAACTCAATAGTGCCACACAAACTGTAGTGTCACCATGAAAATACATTTTATTTAACATCAACCCTTTCGTATGTAAAATTCGACGTTTATTAGCGGGCAGCCGCGGCCAGGGTAATTGTGACGGGGTCATTTGGACGCTGGCTAAAGGTTAATTTAACGCTCACTGCTCAGACAGGATGGCAGGGTTAAGTCACCATGATTGGTGCAAACTGAGTTTTGTTATGGATTCCGTGTGTAATACAAACGAAACAAAGAAAAAGATACAATTATAGCAGAAATTATAGCCTTTAACTGGTGGCACATCCAGTAATGAAGTTCAAGGGAGCATCACCGCATAATCTAATCGTTCTGTGTCAAATTTTATTGTTATTGAAGGGTTCAGGCATCGACTACACAAAGCAGCTTCTATGGTCAATGGGTTCGGGAGATGGTTATTATAATGATGGCTCCCTTATACTTATTACAGAAACATATGGGTAACTAAATCCTGTACAGGCAATGAAAAAAAAACTAGAGTATATATCCAGGAATATATTTCTTACACTACTGTCAAGAACCATGCTTGATTGGTGGAATTGGGCCCACCAATATCGTGGCATTGAATCCAGGATTGTGACGAGACGATACCATGCTGAAAATAAACGAAAAGACACGAGATGTGAGTAAGAACCGGGATATTTTCCACTCCACGCTCTCTGCGCGAGGGATCTCTGATAGGGCGTAAATACAATAATGCCTCGGTAGCCTAGTGGTAGCAGGCCACTACTACTACGCTGAGGTCCTGGGTTCGATTCCCGGGTAGGGGGTTATCAGAGATAATGGCGTAAAGTCCTTTATCTCTGGTTCTATTGGGATTTTTCCATTTTCTGGAAATTTCCCAGTACCTCGAAGTTTGGTTATGTGCCCGGAGATGTCAACAGGCTCGCCACCTGTTACATGGGCCGAAAACGTAACCGACGAATCGTAGGTGTTTGCATGTATGCTTGAATGCATGCATTTACCTCTGCCTACCCCTTCGGGGATTACAGGCGTGAAGTTACGTTTTACAATAATGTTAGATGGGCAGCTAGCATTCTTTGATAAAACTATCGACGCCACTACGATCGTCGATCCACCTAGCGTGCTGATTATGGCATGTTCTTCCCAAAATGACATATAACCTTGCTGTGGGCATCGTTAGGGAAGAGTTTTCTTCAGCAGTGAACGTCTTTCGGCTTAAGTGATGTGACTATGTTTGCGTATCATAGAGCTAAAAAAAATTTACTCGAAGCAGAGTGTACAAACTGCTAACCTCCGTTCCTTAGCAACCTAATTTCACAAACCAAGAAGTATCTATTAGGTGAGTGTATACTTCGTTCATGAAATCTTTTATAATCTCTTTAGCCACTAGCTGAACGCTGAAACAAAACTGAGCTTAATTATATTATAATTTTATCTCGCAAACTCGAACGTAATTCAGCCACAGATTAGACTATAAAGCGCCAATTAGCACGCGTCTACCTATAACCACTATTTAAGAACCCCCACCTCATGACGTCACATACGTGAAACGAATAGAGCGTGCAAGGCGTGTAGAGGTTTTGATGCTGCGTTTGAAAACACGCTTGATTATTTTAGTATAGTTTCATTTGAAATTTGATGAGCTTAGTTATAAAATATTATGATGATCCAATTTTATAACTAAGCTAAGTAATTGCTTTTAATGTGAAGTTGCTTTTTATTGTCTAATATTATTTCGCATTAACACATGCTTGTGAAATATGTTTTATTTTTAAAGAAAAATGGAAAGAAAAATTTGACTTCAGGCGAGACTCGAACTCGCGGCCTACTGGGAATCTAGTCCAGCCGCTCTTCCAATTGAGCTACTGAAGTCCTGCCCGATTTATCAAATCTTTCCTTCACATCTATTGCATTGCTTTATGGTAGCAGCAGCGTCATCTATTACCAACTATGCTAGTTAGGCAACCGATATAATAGACTTTTCAGTTTATTGAATATCGTAAAGAAGTCGCTTTTACCCTTAATAATTGTTTAATATTATTTCGCATTAACACATGCTTGTGAAATATATTTTATTTTTAAAGAAAAATGGAAAGAAAAATTTGACTTCAGGCGAGACTCGAACGCGGCCTACTGGGAATCTAGTCCAGCTGCTCTTCCAATTGAGCTACTGAAGTCCTGCCCGATTTATCAAATCTTTCCTTCACATCTATTGCCTAAGTAGCATAGTTGGTAATAGATGGCGCTGTTGCTTTTTATTGTTTCTTCAAAGTGGTAGTAGATTTCATCTATATAACTATCATCTCCATTTCAGCCGAAATACGTCCCTGCCAGACAAAACTCCCCCAAACATTACCCCAACGAGTGATTTTGGGCCACCCTCGTTCATCAATTGCTCGTGACCACCATTAATCGGGTCATTGGTCAACCGTATGAGGGACCAAACTAGGCTTCGTCTTCAGGTATTCGAGAACTCTTCGATCACAATAGCAGTCGGTTTTTCGAGCTATATGTCCTACCCACTGCCATTTCAGTCTCCTTATTTGGTGGGCTCTGCCAGCTATTGGAGCTCTGCGGGCGCATCATTTCTGATTCATGCCCAGCCTTCATTTTTCTTTACTTTAAGTGAATACGTTTCAGTTCCACGTTTGTTGTGTCACTTTTTTTTATGTAATGGAAAAAGGCAAACAAGCATGCAGTTCACATTGATGTAAAGTGATAACTGCAGCCTAAAAATACCCACACAAAGCCCAAGGTCAAAATGCAGATGCGTTACCACTCCTGAAGCCTAAGGTGTTATGTCTCTGTGCAGGAAATTACAGGACCGTACTTTACCACCTGACTGGAACACGATAGTGCTGAACACTACCATTTAGCGGTAAGTATTGCCGCATTAGGTAAAGAGCGAGCGCCGTCACTGGAGTTATACCAGTTAATACTACACACATTTCAAGGATCTTTGTTTTGAAATGATATGGTTAATTGGATGAGAACATGTATCATATTCTTCCGTTAAGCTCTAACTGAGTTGGATTCGGTGTGATTTTTCTCTTCTGATTTTTCAACAACTTCGAACGCAGCGCTTTCAACCGTATTAGTAGTAGATGTGATATGGACACTTAATATGACTTTCTTCTGGTTCATTTTATTTTCACGTTTCATCGGAAGGCTCTAGTGAAGCCATGGAGATTATCTTTAAACTAGTTTATTAATTTCAGTATATCTTAACTTATCATAAAGTCTCACTCACTTCAAAATCACTTCATTTATGCCACTAAGCGATAGAACTGGGAAACTCTATGGAGGACATTGAGTTTGTGTTACCAATAAGTAATTAACTATAAATATTATTATCTTCACTCGTTATTTAATTCTCACTCACGTCCTTATTACTTCACTAATGCCATATTATTATAGTGATATTCAGTCAGTCTAGTGGCAGCAGACCAAAAATGGCATTTTTTAATTTATAGGATTTTTCCTGATTGCCACGTGATATCTATAAGTTCACTTTCTATCACAGACAGTACATACATTTTGCATAACCCTTAACGGAATTCAGGTGAGTTACGTATTTTGTACGTTTACATTTTTTTTAACAAATACCATAAATAAAACGCGGCGTACTAACCGCTTCTAGTATGTCAATATCCTAATTTAAATCTGTAAATGGCACCCAATGGTTGCGGTTGCGGTGTTAAAATAATTAAAGTTTTGAATAATCGACCGCTGCGGGTTACATGCTTATCCTTTAATATTTCGTTACTGTTCAGGATGAGGTTAACTTTGCGTTTATTTTCACAACCGTGAAAAGGCAAAGTAACCAATTTAATGTTTTAAAAAAGGTAGCAAAAATTTAGTGACACCCCTGTTGCTTCAATGGAGTGTTGGTAAATATTTTATAAAATGGGCTTAGTTTCCATACTGCTTGTGTCTATTTACTATGACTGCATGCTTGTTTACCACTCCCATTACATAAGGAGAAAATAAAAAAAATTGTTTCAAGTGTGTAGTCTAAAATTAAGAAGAAATAAAAATACAGAAATGACGAATCTAATCATATTTTTTGTTTAGCAATGGAACTTAAAACAGGCTTTATCTTTTTACGGCTACTATAAACAAAAATATTTGTTATTACCGATTAGTTGTTACAGACATTGCGTGTTCAAACAAACTCTTCAGCTGTACAGACAATACTAGATAGGCCTTACAAATCTGCCAACGCCTGTAATCCCCGAAGGGGTAGGCAGAGGTAAATGCATGCATTCAATCATACATGCAAACACCCACGACTCGCCGGTTACTTTTTGGCCCATGTAACAGGTGGCGAACCTGTTGCCATCTCCGGGCACATAACCAAACTCCGAGGTACTGGGAAACTTCCAGAAAATGGAAAAATCCCAATAGAAGCAGAGATAAATTATTTTAAACCGTTATCTCTGATAGTCCCCGACCCGGGAATCGAACCCAGGATCTCCAGCGTAACAGTAGTGGCCTGCTACCACTACGCTACTAAGGCAGTTCATTTCTAGAATAATTTATTCAAAAGGCCTAGCTTACAACAATCTTGTACTCATAAGTCATTAAATAAAGTCTCAATTGTGTCCATTTGTAAATACCCTCTAACCCTAATTTCGGAGCTGTTGGGGGTCTACATTCAAACTTGCCGTAGTATAAACCACAGCTGTAATTTATTGGCATTCAAATCGTTGGCTTCTGACCGCTTTCTGTGGACAAATTACTTAGCTGCAAGGCTTATTCTAATTGTACAAACTAAGATGTAGTTTCATTTATAACTTCAAAGTTTAAATATATTTTCGCGTCAATTCCATTTATTCTAATAGAACTATGCTGGTAGAGCGTCAGTGACGGAGCTCGCGGGCGTAGGCACCACCGCATTACCTAATATACTTGCCGCTAAATGGTAGTGTTCAGCACTATCGTGTTCCGGCCAGGTGGTAATGTACGGCCCTGTAATTTCCGGCACAGAGGCATAACACCTTAGGCCTCAGGAGTGGTAACGCACCTACATTTTGACCTTGGTCTTCATGTGGGTGTCTATAGGCTGCAGTCATCACTTAACATCAATGTGAACTGCATGCTTGTTTGCCGAGCTCATTACATAAAAAAAAATGCTTCACCATTTTTTGTATGTTAAAAGTATAAAACTATATTGCATAATGTCCTAGTAGTATGTAAACACATCCATAATGTTGTACATTACCGCCTAACCCAAGCATAATAAGAATAAATAATAATGGCAACACATTATACGTCCCACTGCTGGGCACGAGTTTCTCCCCTTTTTTGGGCGGAGGCCTGGAGCTTACTCCACCACGCTGCTCCAATGCGGATTGGTGGAGATATGGGTTAGTGGCCAACCCGCTGTCGGATGTTTTCAAACCGCCCATAAGGCCTCCGACAAGGTTTAACAACTGCTATCTATCGATAGCAACCGGGACCGACGGCTTAACGTGCCCTCCGAAGCACGGAAACGCTCTGTCACGAAAAAAGTAAGTGATGGCTTAAACCTATTCAGCCTATCTATGATGGAAAAAAAGAAATTCAAACAGCTCAGGAATAAGAAAAATTAAATAATAAAAAAGTGGGTTAAAATCAAAAAAAGAAAGGGAAGAATTCGACACTCGGGTTAGGAACTTCGGTAGCTTAGTGGTAAAAGTGGCTGGACTGGTTATCCTGAGGTCGCAGGTTCGATTCCTGCCCGAAGTATTTTTTTTCTTTTATTTCTCAATTCAATCGCTTGTTATTGCGAATACTAACTGGCTAACTGCCTCGGTAGCCTAGTGGTAGCAGGCCACTACTACTACGCTGAGTTCCTGGGTTCGATTCCCGGGTAGGGGATTATCAGAGATAATGGTCCTCGGTGATAAAGTCCTGTATCTCTGGTTCTATTGGAATTTTTCCATTTTCTGGAAATTTCCCAGTACCTCAAAGTTTGGTAATGTGCCCGGAGATGTCAACAGGCTTGCCACCTGTTACATGGGTCAAAACTTGCTATGCTTGAATGCACGCATTTACCTCTGCCTACCCCTTCGGGGATTACAGGCATGAAATTACGTTATTGCGAATAAAAAAAAATACAGGAATATGTTTCAATTAATATAAAAAACTCAAAGCGATTTTTGTGAAAAATATTACGTCCTGTTTAAAGTACATTTAGTTTTCAGGAAGCAAAGGAGTGCTCAAAGCTTTGCTGCAGGGGACACCGTGTAACTGTATTGGCGAAAAACCAGGGCTGGCATTGTTGAAATAAAAATTATTTAATGTTATATTATTTTTCACGTGAAAGTGCCGGTTTTTACCATATTATCAAATTTCTTTTTTAGGGTGCCGGACCTAAGAGTTAGGAACAGGACCGTATTACTAAGCCTCCGCTGTCTGTCTGCCTGTCGTCACGCTGTATCATATGAATCGTGATAGCTAGAAAGCTGAATTTTTCACAAATGATGTATTTATGTTTCCGCTGTAACAACAAATACCAAAAATAAAAAATGAAAATAATTAGTGGGGTAACAAGAACAATAAACGTGTTATTTTCGTATTTTTGCTTAATATTAAAATAACGTTAACAAGTAGACGCTTAAAAATAAAATTTCACAAAATATTTTGTTGTATATAACTTTTTAAAATAAGATATAAAATAAAAATAAGTGAATATTAAGGGGATAAAAGTAATTTTTGAGTAATTTTTTACTCTACGTTAATATAAAGGTAGAAACTTGAATATAACAATCGTGATTTAATTTTATAGATGACTAGCTGTTGCCCACGGATTCGCCCGCGTGGATGTCATTTAAAAAAGAGCCTATGTTCTTTCTCAAAGTCAACTCTATCTCTGTACCAAATTTCATCAAAATCGGTTCAGTCGTTTGGACGTGAAAAGGTAACAGAACAGACAGACAGACACTTACTTTCGCATTTATAATATTAAGTAGGGATGGTACGGAACCCTTTATGCGCGAGTCCGACTCGCACTTGACCGCTTTTTCTTAATATGATTTATAATAGGCATTATAATGCATGGAAATTACAGGGCCTTGCATTACCACCTGACCGGAACACGATAGTGCTGAACAATACCATTTATATTAGGTAATGCGGTGGTGCCTACGCCCGCGAGCTCCATCACTGGAGCTCTACCACCTTTGATTTAAATTTATTGTTGTTGTTGTTAGTTAATATATAAAATATTGCTTATTTCATAAAACTGCCCGCGGATTCGCCCGCGTGGATGTCGTTGTTTATATAACTAAGTAGCCTATGTTCATTTTCAAAGTCAGCTCTATCTCTGTACCAAATTACATTAAAATCTGTTTAGACGTTTGGACGTGAAAAGGTAACAGACAGACTGACAAACAGAGATACTGTCGCATTTATAATATTACTAGCTGTTTCCCACGGATTCGCCCGCGTGGATGTCATTTAAAAAGTAGCCTATGTTCTTTCTCAAAGTCAACTCTATCTCTGTACAAAATTTCATTAAAATCGGTTCAATCGTTTGGACGTGAAAAGGTAACAGACAGACAGACAGACAGAGATACTGTCGCATTTATAATATTAGTAGGGATAGGGATATAGTAGGGAAGTAGGGATTTTTAGTTCATTTTTAAACATAGTTTATGCATTTCTAAACTTTATTAGGGTTTTTATTTAGGGTTTTGTTTTGTATTTCAGTTATGTTTTTTTTATATACATACGCTTACTTTTACAGCCTCACAGGTCACAAAGTAATACAAATAGTAATACACAACCATTCGATTCCGAAGCATTTATCGGTAGGCAATTGATTTTTTGAATAAAACTCAAGTCCGAAATTTATAAGATTTGCTGGTAAAACCTTAGATTAACTAATATAACGGCTTTTACAATAACAAATACACATGCCTGCTCACTTCATCTCATAAACTAGTATTATAATACGCCATAATCCAATATATTATAGACAGTATATTGTATTATGGCGATATCAGAGATAATGGTGTAAAGCCCTGTATCTCTGGTTCTATTGGGATTTTTACATTTTCTGGAAATTGCCCAGTACCTCGAAGTTTGGTAATGTGCCCGCCCGATTTGCCCGCATCACTCAACCCCTTCGCCTCTTATGGGCGACGGTTGGTATTTTGTACGTACTACGCACACAGGTGCGCGTGTAAATACACGTCAAATTAAGCATTTGTGTAGAATTTTAGCGGAGTGTCCGCGGTGTGCCAAAACGTAACCGGCGAATCGTGGGTGTTTGCATGTATGCTTGAATGCATGCATTTACCTCTGCTTTCAGAACAGAGGTAGACCTTCTTAGGTTTCAGAGGTGGGAAAATAATGCATTGAACCTTCTAGTTTTTATGTACCTGGTTTCCTATGGGCTGCTGTATCACATACCATCAATGTGAACAGTTAATTACATAATAAATTACCTATATTTTCTATATATACTAATTTAATAAAGCTGAATGTATGAAGAGAATGATGAAGGTAGACGAGGCACGAGAGGTTTGTCAGAACCGGGTTATCTGGCGCTCTACACTCTCTGCCTACCCCGTTAGGGACCTGGCGTGAAGATACATAATAAAGCTGAAGAGTTTGTTTGTCTGTTTGCTTGTACTAATCTAAGGAACAACGGGTCTGATTTAAAAAAATCTTTCAGTGCTAGATAGCTCATTTATCGAGGAAGGCTTTTGGCTATGTAACATCATACTAAGGTGAATAAGAGAGGGTAGGTAACATGCAACCGCGCGAAGCTGGGGCGGGCCGCTAGTAGGCACATAATATATGACATGAGAATGATATTAATTCCACATACCTACCTGGTAAGAGTTTATCTGTGTTGTTTATTAATTTCCAATCTCTTTATGTAAACAAGTATTTTTATTCATTAGCAGCGCTTGTAATAATATCACCCTTTTCAAATGAAAAATAGAATTTGTTATATTAAATTACTTTTTTATTGTTATCACGTCTGTAACAAATTTTACATCAGGTTATTAAAATGTATATTCATTGGTAAGTAGTTTCTGGTAGGTATATCATTGTACATGAAATTTATTCACAGAATGTTTGTGTGATAATATGATAATATCATCTGAATTGTCTTCCAAATCCCTGTATACGGCCTGGCCTAGCCTCAGTGTCTTACCAATCATAAAGGTTGTTGTAATTAACTAGATTGCACCATATGTAAAGATTCATACTCAATCTTACTGCACAAAGATGTATATTTTTTATCTTCATACCTATATCATATTGTGTTTATTCATTTTATTGTGTGTTTTCCTATTTAGAGTCAATTTTTGCCATAGATCACCTGATTTGGGTGAAAATTCAGAAAATAATAACACAAACTTGTGAATCATTTCATGTACAATGATATTTATTTACTTATGTTATATAACAATAAAGGTACAGGACAGTACTGATATTGATTTATTACTTACAATATTTATATATTCGCCATGACAACGATTTAGCTGATCGTAATTCGAGCACGAGTTCCTTTTCGGCTGATTATTGAGAACTATGCTCTGTGCAGCGCCAATCTGTATCCTCCACTATCCTCCAAACAATCATCCATCTGCAAAAAGTATCTTTCTTCGCAAAATAGGTAAATTAAATCCAAAGTTTCTAGTGAACTGAACAGTTTTTCTTTAGAACAAAACAAAATGTCAGTCTCTCTGTACATAACGAAACAAAATAATAAAATCAATATTTCGTACTTTACTTATAATTATTACTCTGAATAAAAAAATAAATAAAAAGAGCTTCTTGAAAAGAACGAAGCTTGACATTACAAATAAAGAGATGTCAAAAAATTGTTTGTGTTGCCAGTGTATAAGCGCCGAAAGCCTACATCCTACCTTGATTATTAATACCTAACGTGGCGACTGGCGAGTTATTGTAATATGTCATTGAAGGATAAGACAATATATTTTAGTCTTTAAAAAATAAATAAAAAGCAACCGCTTCTAATTTATGATCCGCAAAAGAAAAAAAATACAACACATGAAGTAGAGATAACACACTTTTTCAACTAAAATGATATGTTGCTAGAATCTGGTCACACTGAGTTGATCCACGACGCGATATGCTTGAAATAATTTTTGGGTTTTATTTCTCACAGAGCGGCACTAGAGCGGCAAAGTCGCAATTGCGCTGTTGGTGGTGTATTGCTATTTTGTTCTCGAAATGTCAGTCTGACTCTGTCACACGCACTACTACATGCGTAAATTTGTAGATTATTTTCAGATAAATACAACGTACTTTTAGGGAACTGAAAGCCTCGGTAGCCTAGTGGTAGCAGGCCACTACTACTACGCTGAGGTCCTGGGTTCGATTCCCGGGTAGGGGGTTATCAGAGATAATGGTGAAAAAGCCTTTATCTCTGGTTCTATTGGGATTTTTCCATTTTCTGGAAATTTCCCAGTACCTCAAAGTTTGGTAATGTGCCCGGAGATGTCAACAGGCTCGTCATCTGTTACATGGGCCAAAACGTAACCGGCGAATCGTGGGTGTTTGCATGTATGCTTGAATGCATGCATTTACCTCTGCCTACCCCTTCGGGTATTACAGGCGTGAAGTAACGTACTTTTAGGGCATTTTATTATTATATTATTACACGAGCGAAAATAAATACGTAAATTAGGGCTACATTAAGTCATTCTGAGTATGGAATCATTACAGTAAAGAAAAAAAAAGCAATTCAAATTTGTATAGGAAACGTATCACTTTAAAGCTATTATCGTTACGAATGTGCTACGAGATACTCGTGCTACGAGCCTACGAAACTTGCAGGGTCTACGAAAAGACCTAAAATATTAAATGCACATTACTATCAATTGATTATTATCTGTGATGCCATGTAACCTATCAAGGATAGGTAAATTTTGGCGGGAACCTTGACAGAGGCTTATGGTTTTTTTTATGTTATGGAGGTGGCAAACAAGCATTCAGTTCACATTGATGTTAAGTGATGACTGCAGCCCATAGACACCCACACTTAGACCGAGGTGAAAATGCAGATGCGTTATCACTCCTGAGGCCTGCGGTGTTATGCCTCTGTACCGGAAATCACACGGCCGTACATTACCACTTGACAAGAGCACGATAGTGCTAAACACTACCATTTAGCTGCAAGTAGATTAAGTAATACGGTGGTGCCTGCTCCCGCGAGCTCTTTTCTTCTTTTTCTCTTTTTTCTTTTATTGCTAAATTCATTCGCATGTGTTACTGCAAAAATTAAAAATATAACAATGTTCCATATAATTCACTCCATCTTCCATGTTATATCGAAAACAGTCCATAAATGTAACAAAGCAATGGAATCCATAATTTATATCATAAGCACCAACGGGTTAATTTTAATTAACTGCTGTATTTACCCTTATCATTAAGGCGTCAGATTTACGTTTTGTGAGCAATTATTCACTGGTAATGAGCACCTGATGTTCTAAAATTCTCTTTCGTATCTTACCTTTTTGATATTTGTCGAACATTTTGATCAAGTTTCGACCAATACCGGACTAAGGATGCTTATGTAGGCAGTGTGCAGCAGAAATAACGCTCTACAAAGCCGAAACTAGCCGATTGTCACTTACATAGGCTCGATGAGCGTTCATTCTTGATAAGTATTCTATGTGGTGTTCGTTAATTGTTTTCCATTTATGTTATTTTGTTCGTTTATGTCTCCGTGCTGTCTGTCTATATAAAATGTTTCTTTCTTTTTTTCTTGAATGCATGCATTTACCCCTGTCTACCTCTTTTGGAACATATGTTTACTTACAATGTGTAGTTACAGGAATTAGATACACACATATATAATTACGCCTACAACCTTAAACCAACACTTCATTACCGGCTCGCTTATCAAAATACGTGCGTAACAAACCTATCATTACCGTCTTAACCCGTCTTTCGTTCATTCGACCCAGATTTAAATAATGTCACGTCACAAATCACACATAACCCTTCACGCCTAAAAAGGTTTAATTTCAAGGGGGGTTAACGCACCCAATTTCCTGTCTGTCATGGTTTGCTTCATTAAGTGAATAATTTATTGTACGTACGGCCACGAACGTAAACGGGTTAAGGTGGGGCTTTTGACTTTTGTTGTTTTTTGGAATTAGCGACGTCATTTTCGGGTTGATATGTTTTTCGGTTGAATGTTTTGAATCAGCTATCAGTTTATTTGAACCTTTTTAGGGTTCCACACCGCAAAGGGGTGAAATACCCTTATAAGAGGCCTCGTTTGTCTGCTTGTCCTTCTATAACACCCAATTTGCTCTGAAAATTTTACAGTTATTGAATGGAAGTTCGATACATTCATTAAAAATGTAATTCTATTTAATGTTAAATAGTAGCCCAACTTATATCAATTCTAAAAATTTAATAATAATAATTTCCATTTTTCTTTAAAATATATTTCACAAGCATGTGTTAATGCGAAATAATATAAAACAATTATTAAGGGTAAAAGAGACTTCTTTACGATATTTAACAAACTGCAAAATTTTTATTGTTCGGTTGCCTAACTAGCATAGTGTGGCAATAAATGGCGCTACTGCCACCATAAGGCAATGCAATAAATGTGAAGGAAAGATTTGACAAATCGGGCAGGACTTCGGTAGTTCAGTTGGAAGAGCGGCTGGACTAGATTCCCAGTAGCCGCGAGTTCGAGTCTCGCCTGAAGTAAAATTTTTCTTTCCATTTTTCTTTAAAAAAATAATTAAACATGTAAAATTTGTAGTCAAACATTACTAATTGGAGTAATTTGCTCTAAGAAATTTATCTTATTCATTTCCTGTAATTAATAGGTAAAAAAGTTATTGTCCGTATTTTTTTTTTAATTTTAGGATTAGTAGTTTTAGAAATTCTCTTATTTGTAACAGGAAGGCAATATTTATTAAAATAACTAATTTTCTTTTTTTTTTTTTTTTTTTTATGTCTGAAGATTGACAGACAAGCAAACGGGCCACCTGATGGAAAGTGGTCACCGTCGCCTATGAACATTTGCAACACCAGGGGAGTTGCCAACGCGCTGCCAGCCCTGAAGGACTCTTTTGACGCCATTTTTGAAGAACCCCATATTGTAGCACCTAGGGAACACCTCAGAGGGAAGTTCGTTCCACAATTTACACGTTCTGGGCAGGAACGAACGTGAAAACCGCACCGTTGAGCACTGCCAGGTGTCCAGTCGGTGTGGGTGGAACTTCTCTCTTCGGCGGGTAGTACGGTGTAGGAAAAGAGACGGTGGCACCATGTCAAACAGTTCCGCAGAGCACTCACCATTGTAGAGACGGTACAACACGCACAGACTCCCAATGTCTCTGCGCAGGCTCAGATGTTCGAGCCTGTCGGTAAGTCCTGGATCGTTAACAATACGAACGGCGCGTTTTTGTAGGGAGTCAAGTGGACCAAGCTGGTATTTGGGGGCTCCCGCCCACAAATGAGAGCAGTATTCCAGATGGGGCCGCACTTGGGCCTTATAAAGCTGTAGTAGCTGCCCCGATGTGAAATACTGCCTCGCTTTGTTAAGCACCCCCAACTTTTTGGATGCCAACTTGGTCTTACACTCAATGTGACTCCCGAATTGCACTTCGTTCGATATGTCAACGCCCAGGATACCGATACTCTTACCAATGGCAAGCGGAGTGCCCTGGAACTGTGGTGCTACAATGAATGGGGTTTTTTTAGCGGTGAACGCGCAGACTTGTGTCTTCGAGGGGTTGAACTGCACTAAATTGAGTCGACCCCAATCTGAGACCCGCTCCAGAGAGTGCTCGACTTCAGACACAAGTCTAGTCCTGCTTTCTTCGATAAGTGTCCGAGAGGCATTTGCACGGCTTGTATAGTGTGCATCTCCCGTGCTATCATCCGCATAGCAATGAAAATTGGAGTTTTGCTCCAACATTTCATTGATATGCAGAAGAAAAAGCGTGGGAGATAGCACAGAGCCTTGCGGCACACCAGCGTTGATAGGTAGTCTGTCTGAGCGCTGACCGTCAACTAAGACTTGTATATAACGCTCAGACAGAAAGCTGGCTGTCCAGTTGCATAGCCTCTCGGGAAGACCGTAGGATGGAAGTTTCGCGAGGAGTGCCCTGTGCCAGACCCGGTCAAAGGCCTTAGCAATGTCCAGGCTTACAGCCAATGCCTCCCCACTCTTGTCCAAGGCGTGGGACCAATGGTGCGTAAGATATACTAGAAGATCACCAGCAGATCTGCCATGACGAAATCCATATTGGCGGTCACTGATCAGCTGATGATCCTCTAGATACTGCAGCAGTTGAGTATTGATCACACGCTCCATGACTTTACAGAGTAGGGAGGTTATTGCTATGGGCCTATAATTGGCCGGGTCACTGCGATCCCCTTTTTTGGGTATCGGGTGCACGAGGGCGGTCTTCCACGCAGACGGTACGGTTCTTTGATCGTAGGAAAGCGAGAACAGGCGCGTCAGAACGGGGGTCAGCTCGGGAGCGCACATCTTCAACACCACTGCAGGGACGGAGTCCGGCCCACTCGACTTCTTGACGTCAAGGGATAAAAGAGCTCGCCTGACGTTCTTCTGAGTGAATTTGACGTCAGGCATAGAGCTTTCACAGCGCGGGATGGTAGGCGCTGTGATACCCATGTCGTCAAGAGTCGAGTTTGAGGCAAAGAGGCTGCCCAGAAGGTCAGCTTTCTCTTTTGCCGTGTGGGCCAGGCTATCGTCAATTTTACGCAGTGGTGGGAAAGATGACCGACAAAAATTCCCTTCGATAGCTTTGGCAAGAGACCAATAGGCACGGCTGCCGGGAGGGTGCCTCATTAGTTTCCTGCCAACTCTACCGATGTGCTTCGACTTCGCTTTGGCCATGCGCCGCTTAGTGGACCTGGATGCAGCGTTGAGTGCTCTCTTAAGGCCGGAGGCATTAGGATCCTTACAAGCGTAATTCTTGTTAATGTATTTTAAATCCTCACAATTACACCATTTATTTATTGATTTGATATAATCACACAAAGTAAATTGCATTTTTGATTTTTTTTTATTTATTACCTAAAAGTGAGTGAATAAATTCCTAACCTACCTCTACATGTTTTTTTTTTAATTTATGTGATGTACTTTTTTTTTCAATAACACATACAAGTAAAATGGTTTTAAAAAAATATATTTGTCGCGGGATTTGAACCCTCTTCTCTTCCAACTGAACTAACAATCAAAGTCATCACCTGGCTGTCGTTTTTTTTATTTTGCTTACGTTATGTTTATTTCGGTCACTGATATACCTACATATGTAACGTGAATGTATGTGTGTTTTACTGGTGGTAGAGTTTCAGTGATGGAGCTCGAGGGTGAAAATACCACAGCATTACCTAATCTACTTAATCTAAATGGTAGTATCCAGTACTATCGTGTTCCGGTCAGGTGGTAATGTACGGACCTGTAATTTCCAGCCGGAAATTACACACTTAACATCAATGTGAACTGCAAGCTTTTTTGCCACTTTCATTACAATAAATTAAAATGTACACCAAATGTCAATTCAATCGGCGCATTACTTTCGAAGCAAATGGCTGTGACAGACAGACAGGCAATCAGACAGACGCATGAGTCATATACGGAACCCTAAAAAGAAAAATCGGTCGGAAAAGGTACTTACCTACATCCAGATTTGAATATTGTATCCTGAACCGCAGCGTAGCAGACGAACGTAGGTTAAGTCCTTAAAAAACTCAGTTCAAGCTTTTACCTCAAAAATGTGGGTAAAGCAATAAAAGAATAGACTATCATTAAATTTAATTTCTCGGGGTTTTTAATGTAATCTATACAAATTAATAAAATTGGAGTGTCTGTTTGTATTACAAAAATAACCGCTTTTTACTAAATGCAAATGTATGTATACACGTTACATATACGAAAACATTTTTTTTTACTATTTTTTTCTGTCTGTTAGTTTGTCTGTCTGTTTGGCGGGGCTTATCTTGGGAACGGTTTAACCAATTTTAGAGGGACTTTCACTGGCAGATAGCTTATGTAATAAGGCGTAACATAAGCTAATCGTCCACGTGAGAAAAAATATGATTGTTCAGTATCTACGACGAGGACGAGGACGAAGTCGCGGGCACAGCTAGTTATAAAATAAAATACGAAAATACATTATAATTATGGAAACGTTAAAAAATAACAGGGTCAGAATGAAGGTCACAAAACTTTATAATTACAAAATTCTGTCGGTTTTTATTTCGTCTATGCTCAGAGATGATATTTACATGTCGACGATACGGACACGAGACGACACTTTAGAATTACATTTGTTTTATTATATAATGGAGGCAAACGAACAAATTCAACAATAAGTGCAAATCAAATCGATGGTTAGTTTATACTGCAGCCTATAGATCTATATAAAAACGGAATCTGCTGTAGGTTCTCTTTTGGACAGATCACAACAGGACTTTTCGTTTTTGTAAGATTCGTCGACAAAACGATTCACCCATGGACGTTTGGTCGACAGAATAATATTTGGTTAGACATTGAGAAAGTATAATTTAAAGCACTGGACGGACACTACCGTGGCACGGTTGCTCCGCTCGCTTGGCTTGTAAGTACATTGTGTGATCACCGTTTTAACTGAAGAGTCCATGAGTGATGGTGGTTGTCCATTGTTCCGACAGCGAATCTCTCATAAATGAAGTTTTATTGTTGATCAGTCTAAAGGAGAATCGGCGTCGGAGAATACTTGCGCACCCACAAAAATCATTTTTTCCTATGGTAGAGCTCCAGTGATGGAGCTTGCGGGCATAGACACCATCGCATTACATAATATGCTTGCCGCTAAATGGTAGTTTTCAGCACTATCGTGTTCCAGTCAGGTGGTTATGTACAGCTCTGTAATTTCCGGCACAGAGGCATAACACCTTAGGCCTAAGGATCGCATTTTGACCTCTGGTCATTGTGTGGGTGTCTATAGGCTGCAGTCATCACTTAACATCAATGTGAACTGCATGCTTGTTGGCAATGCTTGGTGGTCATGCCTGTTGCAAGTGGCAAACACTTTTATTCCATAAAAAAAATAAAAATATTTAAATTTAATTTCTGCAATAAAGTCCAAATAACAAAAAGTTATTTACATTTAAGTGCAATTTAAGTTTACGTCGATGAAAACTCATTGCGGATTTTAGAACATTATGGTCTTAAATATCTATCTTCCGATCGTTCGGCATGGAGGTCATTGGGGGAGGCCTTATGTTCAGCAGTGGACGTCCTATGGCTGATATGATGATGATGATGATGGTCTAAAAGCCAGTGACTGCCACAAATTTATCATTTTAAAATTAAATTTTTCGATTTGATCATTTATCGAAGTAGCATACTTAAAAGTGGTATTTTAAGCTCATTTAACATGCTTAAATACCGACTCTTTATACATTACAAACTTACTGGTTGATTTCATAAATAAGACTTTTTTGTTGATTATCCGGCAGCCTAAAAATTATTTCACGCCACCCCAAGGATGACTGCAAAAGAATACCTAGTGGCACTAAGTCCGTCGTACAAATTACATAAAAGTATGGTTAAGCGATAAGGGCGCGGTCGGATGTGTGATGGGTGACCGCAAGAGGCAAATTGAAATGCGCTATTCCGTGCTTCGGAAGGAACGTTAAGCCATCGGTCTCGGTTGCTATCGATAGACAGCATTCGTTAATACACATCGGAGGCCTTAAAAATATCCGACAGCGGGATTAGCCTCCAAACCCGTATCTCCACCGACTTGCATTGGAGCAGCGTGGTGGAATAAGCTCCAGGCCTGCTTACAAGAAGTGGAGGGACTCGTGTTCAGCAGTGTACCGTATCAAGGGTTGCCATTATTATTATATAATTAAATGAGTAAATAAAATGGCTAAAGTCTGACGGTCACGGGGTTTTACTGTGTTCTGTGTAAACATTTATATTTTAAATAATGATATCGGTCGTCAGTTATAAATGACGTCAAAGTCGTCGAGGCTACATTTTATTAATTTAAGCACTTAATTACTTAGAAAACTTGTATCTCAGTTGCAGAAATTCAACATGTATATTTGTTTTGTTTCATCTTTTGAACATTGTCTTGATTTATATATAAGACTTATTAATAATTTCACCTATTAATACGTACGGCGAACTTTCGTATATTCTGTTCTGAATTTTTTTTCAAGAATTTCATTCAACTGCATGCTTATTATTTACTTTGGAGGGTAAGGTATAGGGTACATAATGTAACATTTTTTTTGTTTAACTGAAGAAGCAAAAAAGAATAGGTACAGCTCACTTTGATGGTTTGAATTACTATGTAAAAAATATACATAAACGTAAGAGATTTATTTGAATGCGTTGCCACTCCTGAGGCCTAAGCTGTTATGTATCTGTGCTGGAGATTGTGGACCCGATCATTGCTACTTGAACGGAACACAATAACTTACTAGTTAAGGCGGCTTTACTGGTAGTTGAGCTCCAGTGACGCAGCTCGCGGGCGTAGGCACCACCGCATTACCTAATATACTTGCCGCTAAATGGTAGTGTTCCGCACTATCGTGATCCGGTCAGGTGGTAATGTACGGCTCTGTAATTTCCGGCTCAGAGGCATAACACCTTAGGCCTCAGGAGTGGGAATGCATCTACATTATGACCTTGGTATTTGTATGGGTGTCTATAGGCTGCAGTCATCACTTAATATCAATGTGAACTGCATGCTTGTTTGCCAGTTTTATTACATTACGAAATTTTCCGGGTCAGCTAACAATCGACAATTATTTTTCAATTATTAGATGTGTTTGTCAATTATTATACTAAGTACCAAATAAAATGAACGATAAAAAATACACTTTTACAGTTTAAACTTAATCAATTAAATAAATAATAGTAAAATTAACCCAGAACAGAGCTACACGCTGTCATAAAAGTTAAGTTTATCAACAGAATATTCTATTTCGTCTTTCACGGTTAGTTACTATTTCGTGTTAATATACAAACCCCTCCACATAACTAACAACCAATTAATTTCCCTTTCTCTATATTTTAGATATCATCAGATACATAGATGCGTCTGCCATTTCCTAAATGTTGTCATTTGATATGATAAAAAAAATATAATAAGGAACGGTTCCACATCACGTTAAATATTATATTTATTGATATAGGTGACCTATTTAATATCGACGATGTAATTTTGCTATTTCTCACACGCAGCCTAACTATCGGCTTGGTGTGTACAAGTCATGGCTTGAAAAGTATACATCGCAAAGTATAGGTGACATTTTTATTTTTCTACGCTTTTATTTATTTGTGAATCTTAATTTATTTTTACTGTTAAAAAGAGGAGACTCTATATTCGATACGTATTTAGGACCGCTTTTAGATATTCTAGTCTCGTTGTAAAGGTACTATTCCATGTTATTTATATTGTTAGGTGCGAAGATCTGATTGTAGCTTGATTCAAGGGAAACCCTCACGTTGTATGGACATACAGGATTTTAGTTATATTCCTTTTATTTATATATATACTATATATATATATACCAAATATATATATATATATATATATATATATATACTATACATCGCAATACTTATGTATTTGCATTTAAAAATCATTGAGCTTCGATGTATAGTTGGCGGCCTGATTTCTTAATTACATATAAAAATTTACAAAAAATAAAAAGTATAAACGTGTATTACGTACAGTGCTCTATAGGATTTAATCTTTATTTTGTTACTTTTCACTTTTTAATGTTACAATTTTCAGATTTTTTAAGTCAGTATTATTTGTAGCTTTTTACTTCGTAGAAAAAAAATTACGTAGAATTGAACACGCAATCTCAGTATCAAATCAGTATCATAATTTGTACACCTTTTGTGAGCATAATTCCTTTGTCATACATCAGAAGCAAATGTAAATTAAAAAAAAATCAACACAGAGAAAATGTAGTACATTACTACATATTTATTCTTCATTGTTAACTATATTGAAACAGGCAATTGGCCATGACGAATTATGAGTTTCAATAAACAAATCAATGCGTGGATCTTAGATATAGTGTACCATTTCTCTGTCCCGATTAACACAGCATTACGTCTAACATTAGTTAACCGATCACGTCCGAATTTTATGTACACTACACACTATGAAGATATTATGGACGAAGACGTAGCCACACTGGATATTCTAGTGTACAGAATGGATTAGAAATATTATAAAAATACATGATGGCTAGAGGCTTAAGTGGGGCTAGAGTGTTTTTACCTAGAGGACGTAGGCACCATAAAAAATATTTTTTTTTTATGAAATGGAAGTGGCAAACAAGCATGCAGTTCACATTGATGTTAAATGATGACTGCAGCCTATAGACACCCACACAAAGACCAAGGTCAAAATGCAGATGCGTTACCACTCCTTAGGCCTAAGATGTTATGTCCTGTGCCTTATGAAATTACAGGGCTATTGTGTTCCACTTTGATGGTAATGTATGGTCCCGTTAATCACTATTACTGAGGAAAACTGAGGCACGAATCCTCATGTGCTTTTTGGCCGATGTTTGTGTAGATGTCTATAGACTACTACAGTATTCAATTACCAAACATTTGCCATCATACAATGTAAAATAGAAAAGTACAAGCTATAAGCTTGTATCGTGGAGATCGTTTTGCAGATAACAATGTTAAACACGCATGGCCCCGTGGCTGGTGTAGATCATAAGTGATCTACTCGGTTAAGCGATACCAGGCCTCCTCCCAAGAAAGGGAGAGACTAGTGCCCAGTAGTGGGCCGTATCAAGGGTTGCCATTATTATTGATTTAAGATGAGTCGCCTTTCAATATTTTATATCCATGACCCAACAATTATCAGAATGCCTACACTACCCTATTAATAAGGTTTGTTAAATATTAATTTGTTGAGCGAATTTAATTAGATATTTCATCCACGTACTTCATTGTTTTTAGTGGTAATTAATGAGAGATGGGGTAGTTTTCGTATATTAAATTGTAAGGTTTATAGCTTGTATCGTGGAGATCGTTTTGCAGATAGATGTTAACACTATCTGTAATATAAAAATAAGTCTGGTTTTCTTTCCTGACGCTATAACTCCAGAACGCACGAACCGATTTCCACGGTTTTGCATTCGTTGGAAAGGTCTCGGGCTCCGTGAGGTTCATAGCAAAAAACGACATCCACGCGGGCGAAGCCGCGGGCAACAGCTAGTTCTCTATACTCAATTAAGGTACGTAATCATCATCATCACTCCATCCTAAAGCAGCGCGGTAGTTTTATCGCGGGACGCTGCTGCCCATCCCACGTTATTATATTAACTATTTATATAACGCTATTGAAATGGTTCAGTTGACTAGCTGCTTGAGCGGAAGAATTATCCTCTTAGTAGAGACGAGATGATCCCATCGCCCTCTAGTAACATAGAATAGAAATATGATATTTTAAATCCTACAATCAAGGTGATCTTTTAATTACGGACGGTGATAAATCGACCGTTTGTGTAGCGTTCTAAGGAAGTGGCCTTAGAACGCTACACACACGGTCGATTTATCACCGAAAGCAGGACCTTAAAATTTAAAAAATTGGGACGTTACCCCAAAATCTGTACATCTGGCAACGCTGCAGTACAGAACCTTGTTACGGATTAAGCAGTCGTCACACACCGCAGGTTCGTATACATTTATGGAGGAACAGGTGAAAATATTCCTCCAACGAAAAGGAAGGATCCTCCAACCAGGCAAGGTGATAGCGCCTGGTGGTCCGCAGCCCAACGGTTGATGTTGGGATGAGTTGTTACACGCCAACTATTGAGAAATCTTCGTATGTGCGATGAAATTCGATTGACATGCCATCTACCGTACTAGACAAGTACTGTGAGGTTTCGTCTGTATACCACTAGTTGGCGCCTTAATGTAGTGGGCACTACATATTCAAGCATACGCCTACGATTTCTATTTTTCGAAATAGGTGGCGAGCATAATAATTTTGGACCACAGTAAGAAAGTAAGAAAATAATACGTTCTTTAGGCTAGTTTCTTTAGGCGTGAAGTTACGTTCTGTATAAAGCGTTAGGTACACACAAAAAGTCCAAAAAGCCCCTCCATTTCCACTTCCAACTAATCAGTCATCAAAGCTACGTACCTTTGAATTGCGAATAAAATTGCCACATACATAATTATAGCTACACATGTAAAAAACGGTCCAAGTGAAAAGCGATTTTCTTTCCGTCGACTTGGGTTTTAATGAGCTATGAAATTTATTATTTTTAGTAGAGCTCCAGTGAAAGAAGTCAATAGCTGCACTCTTGACATCACCATACTACCATATTATGGACGTTCCTGCAATTTACAGCACAGAATCATATCAGCGTGGGTCTCAAAAGTGGCAACGCATCTTTTCTTGTGTAACGAAGGTGGTAAGAAAGTATACAGCTCACATGGATGTTAAGTTATGACTGCAGCCTATAGACATCTACGCAAAAACCAGAGGTCAAAATGCAGATGCGTTGTCACCTCTGAAACGTAAGATAATTCTGTCTGTGACAGTTATTACGGGGTCATACATTTCCATCTAACCGGAACACTATAGTGCACACTACAATTTGACGACAGACGCATTAGATAATGCGGTGGTGCTTACACCCATTAGTTTTTGCACTGGAACTCTACCACCAGTAAAACATTTGATATACATTAATATTATTATGTTACACATCGTGTTAAATGTGCTACTACACCGAGTCACTACAAAAAATATTTTGCTATGCCTCAAATACCCAATAGTTATCGACACAACGTGCCTATGGTGGCCAGAAACACAAAAAAATAACAAAATCGCTAATCTCTATTCACATGGACTAAGCTTCAAAATCCTTCAAATTACTGGGGGTATAAGTAGCGAGAATTGGAGGACACTTTAGCCCCCGCGACTCAGTTACCTACGCGGATGGTATGTCTGTGTAAATATATCCTGATTTGATTGCGATCTGGATTTTCTGACTTCCATGTCAGTTTAGAATATCGTGTTGGTAAAATTGTGTTTGGATCGGATTTATTGTAATCTATATATGTATATAAAAATCAATTGCTGTTCGTTAGTCTCGCTACAACTCGAGAACGGCTGGACCGATTTAACTAATTTTGGTTTAGAATGATTTTTGGAAGTCCAGGGAAGGTTTAAAAGGTAAGAAAATATGCAGAAATTGAAGGGAAATAGTGAAAACCACAATTTCATTTTCCCATACAAATAGTCCATATATATCAAACCTTTGACAAATTATTTCATTGTGAGGCAATACGAAGTTTGCCGGGACAGCTAGTAAAAATATATTTTTATTTATCGTATTCGGTAGGATAGTTTTGACTGAGTACTTGTACAGCTAAACCCGAGGCTGTCGATTCAAACTTGAATTAAGGGTATCTAATATTGTGCAAATAATGTTTATGGATTTGTTCTCGTATGTGCAATACGTACTACCAACACTTCCTCAATTGGTGGTAGAGCTCCAGTGACGGAACTTGCGGGCGTAGGCACCACTGCATTATCTAATATACTTGCCGCTAAATGGCAGTGTTCAGCACTATCGTGTTCCGGTCAGGTGGTAATGTACGACTCCGTAATTTCCGGCAGAGAGGCATAACACCTAATGCCTCAGGAGTGGCAGCGCATCTGCATTTTGACCTCTGGTCTTTGTATGCTGCAGTCATCACTTAACATCAATGTGAATTGCACGCTTGCTTGCCACTTTTATTACATAAAAAAATGACGTTTCGGTCGCTTGCGAATTATTACCGTCGGGGGTATCTTTTATTGATATATTATTATCTACGCGATTACGCCGAAGATGACTAATAAACTGCTCAATCGCAGTACTGATCAATAAATATTACACATCGAGTTTACGAAAGAAATAACTGGCTAGTATTTGTAGAGCATTATCTCTGCCGCACGAAACAATTAAAGCTCGATATTTATAAGGAGCTATTGAACAAATATGATTTCATAATACGTAATTGAACGTTTAATTTACGTATGTCTAGGTTTGAATGCTGTCTTTAGATCGTGGAAAAATAAATAGAAAAATCTTGTTCAGATTTTTTGAAAGAAACGGATGTATAAAATCTTAAAATAACTTATTTTATATTTGGAACTAGTTGTTGCCCGCGACTCCGCCCGCGTGTAGTTCGCTTTTCGCGTAACCTATGGAAACTCATCAAATCATCCCATGGCATCCCACAGAAACATTTTTCGGGATAAAAGGTCCTAAAGGTCCTATAATCTAAGTCAGCTAATACCGTATCTGTATAACAAATTTCATCAAAATCCGTTCAGTAGTTTCGGCGTGGTTGACGGATAGACATCCAAACACCCAAACAAAGAAACTTTCACATTTATAATATTAGTGTGATAAATCTTAACAATAGCTTAACCGTCCCAAAGAAAGGGTCTTAAAACCGACATGGCGAATCTAAAAGGGTTGCGTTTTTTGCTACCTGGTCCTGTACCTTAAATACACATACACTACTTGTTTGAGCTACAATTTTGAATTATATATAAGACCTTTTAATTGTAAGACGGTAAGTCCTATTAGAATTTAAAGCTATCTACTATTTTGTTGGTAAAAAAATCTTTAAAAGATAAGTGTTCCTCACAATCCTATGAATTCTTTGATTTGAGGATCGGCACGTGACCAATTAGTGTATCGTGCTATTTTTAGTTTGAGCAAATCAGATTTCAAACCTTAATACAAAGAAATGAAAGACTTTATTTCAGAAAATATTGCATGCGAAGGGATTTACATGTAAATATACATGTTTTGCATGAGTAATGATTTTCCTAATGATTTGTGGCTCCAAAAAAGGGATGACTAGGTTTCGAATGACTAAGCTTTGGTTGCAATAAGAAATTTGTTAAAGCTTTGGTTCTTGTTTGAAGCGCGCATGGCCCAGCGGCTGGTGTAGATCGTAAGCGATCTACTTAGTTTGGCACTACGGGCGCGGTCGGGAAGTGTGATGGGTGACCGCTAGTGGCAAATAAAATGCGCGTTTCCGTGCTTCGGAGGGCACGTTAAGCCGTCGGTCCCGGTTGCTATCGATGGATAGCAGTCGTTAAACCTTGTCGGAGGCCTTATGGGCGGTTTGAAAACATCCGACAGCGGGTTGGCCACTAACCCCAACACCTCCACCAATCCGCATTGGAGCAGCGTGGTGGAGTAAGCTCCAGGCCTGCCCCCAAAAAGGGGAGAGACTCGTGCCCAGCAGTGGGACGTATAATGGGTTGCCATTATTATTATTATTAATGCTAAATTGCACCTTCCACAATCCTGTCCCACATCCCAAAGGTTGACTGTTAGAGAAGGCTTAGTGGCATTAAGTCCGCCTAATGTACTTGGTGCATTGAAGTATAAAATAAATAATAAAAAAATCATAATCCCGATTCATCTTTCAAATGTTCTCATGAAAAAGTCTAGAACACAAACCTTGATTACACATTTGTAAATGTGAATACAGGCTGCAAAAGCAAATGATTTCATTATGATATCAATTCAAGTTACGCCTTTCAGCCTGTGCATAATAAATAACATATTGACTGCCGCATTGAGTAAAAACACATAAAAAATAATGGACAGCACAATATACAGATCAAAACATTACCAATGACTCTCGAAATGGGCGCGTGATCAATTAGTTATTCTACCCTCTTATTGATTCAAGGGTTTTTTCAACCCCCAGGCATTTTGTAGGGTTAATTCTATGTGTGCTTGTATGCGTAGCTATTTGATGGACGGAATAACTTTGAAACGTAAGAGCTTTTACTTGAAAGTTATGATAAAGATTGTAGACTAATAAATGACTAGCTAGCAGAAACTCGGTATAATTTATAGGATAAATAAATTTTCCGTTGGATAAAGGAGATATTGCAAAAATGTATGGACCTCCGGCCATGTATTGTACACAATATCATTAACAGGCAAAATCAATATAAAAACGTTTTATTACTGCATACTTTCACTTATTTAGCTTTGTTTGCAGTTACAAAATATTATTTTCAGTTAGAATTGCAACTCAAACCAACATGGCGAATATGGCGGGCGACGTCATTTTGACATTTTCATTTTTTTAATTGTTTTTTGTACTTGGAGAAAAAAGTAATATTTTCTAAATACTATCGAAATCGATTGCATGTGTTAATACTCAGAACTTAAACTAATCGATTTCCAATTTAAAGAAGCGTCGGCTTTATCGCCGCCATGTTGAATATGGTTAAAAATGATAAAATCGTTTGAATTGAATGTGGTAGTAACTCTAAAATATATTATATTCTTGAATAAATTAATTGTATTTTTTTCGTATTCTTCTTCAATTTACCCATTTTTTGAGGACGTGTACGAACTAGAGCCGAGCTCGCAACATCTCCTTTATATTATTTATTATCTAATCTGATATATAAATTTCTCGTGTCACAGTGTTTATAAAAATTCTCCTCCAAAACGACTGGGTCAATCATGATAAAATTTTCAATATATATTTAGTAGGTATGAGAATCGGTTGTAATCTATTTTTTATATCCGTAAATCTTACCATTTATTTTTTTATACCTGTAAGGCGATACGGAGTTCATCTATCTACCGTCAAAAGGTTGTGTTCAGAAGTATTGTGTTCCGAGAGACATAACACCTAAGGTCTCAGGGTTGTCATTTCAAATGGATACAGATAAAAGAATGGACTGCACCAGTTATCGAGCGATCAGTTTGATCAGTTTGGCAGCTAAAGTGTATGGGAAAGTCTTAGAAAGAAGAATGAAAGAGAAGTCCGACGGGTTGTTGTGGGATGCACAGGGTGGTTTCAGAACTGGAAGAGAATGTATGGATCAAGTTTTCTCCCTCCGCAACATCGTAGAGAAGCATCTTGCTGTGAGCCAGAAGGTTTTCTGCGGTTTTGTGGATTTGGAGAAAGCGTTTGATAGGGTATTACGAAAGGAGCTGTGGGACATTTTGCCAGAGTATGGTATCGATGGCAGTCTGCTCCGTGCAATACAGTCCACGTATGTGGGCTGTCAAGCATGTGTGCGGGTAGATGGTAACATGTCACCCTGGTTTGATGTTAACATCGGTGTCAAACAGGGTTGCGTGCTTTCGTCTAGGCTGTTTATTATATATCTGGACAAATGCCTCCAGAGGGTGAAGTTGATGGATGTGGGAGTGCGTATGGGTGACTTAGTGGTGAACTGTCTGCTTTACGCAGATGATGCGGTAATTGTTAGCTCTACACCATCTGGGCTACAAGCACTAGTCACAGTCATGAAAGAGGATTGTATGGAGAAAGGCTTACAATTGAATGTGGATAAAACTAAAGTATTAGTATTTGAAAGAGATGAACAGAGAACAAATGCAAGGGTAGTAGTAGATGATACAGTGTTAGAACAGGTTGATGAAATTGTATATCTTGGATGTGCTTTTAGCAAGGATGGTAGGTACACCACTGACATAGAAAGAAGAGTGCTTGCTGGGAATTGCGTGAATGGAGCGTTGGGTAAGCTGCTAGAATCTAAACATCTCAGCCAGCGGGCTCGACTAGCCGTACATAATGCTGTACTTACTCCAACGCTTTTATATGGAAGCGAGAGCTGGGTATGCAGGAAAGAGCATGAAAGTAAGTTGAACGCGGTCGAGATGAGATCTTTGCGCAAGATCTGCGGTGTATCACTCACCGATCGCGTTCGTAATGAAGATGTAAGAAAGAGACTTTGTGTGAATGATAGTATCGGTGTAAAAATGAAAAAAGGCATGCTCCGATGGTTCGGGCATATAGAAAGAATGTCGAATGAGCGAATGACTAAACAGATATACAATGCGAATGTGGATGGTTGCAGAGGCCCAGGAAGACCAAGGCTGACCTACCATGACCAAATAGGTCGAGTTCTGTCTGATGGTGGGGTCAAAAGTCTTAGGAATCGGCGTGCATGTATGAAGAGAATGATGAAGGTAGACGAGGCACGAGAGGTTTGTCAGAACCGGGATGTCTGGCGCTCTACACTCTCTGCCTACCCCGTTAGGGACCTGGCGTGAAGATACATACATACATACAGATAAAAGAAAAAAATGTCTTTGTCTTTTCCAGGGTCTTGCTCTTGAAGGAAATAGGCTAGTTTTTTCAAAAATTTACCCGAAGGCGTCATTTATACAGAAACGGCGTAACGTGGAGGTTCGGCGCAGGCGCAGCGCAGGCGTGCACCGCTTCAAAACGCATGGTGGTAGAGCTCCAGTGACGGAGCCACTAAATAGTAGTGTTCAGCACTATCGTGTTCCAGTCAGGTGGTAAAGAACGGCCTTGTAATTTCCGGCACAGAGGCATAACACCTTAGGCCTCAGGAGTGGTAACGCATCTGCATTTTGATCTTGGTCTTTATGTGGGTGTCTATAGGCTGCTGTCATCACTTAACATCAATGTAAACTGCATACTTGTTAACCACTTCCATTACATTAAGAAAAAACCATCAACGCAGATGTTATAAAAAATCAAACATGCTGAAAAGTTTGGAATTCAAGGGGACAGAAAACTGATTTTAAATATCAGCATGTGAATATTTCAGTATAAACAGTAATTGATACGAATGCAAAATACATTCTGCAATATCATCCACACAAAGGTTACTCAACGTCAAACTTGGTTACCATACTATCTATCAGCATAGTCCGTCCCTATTAATATTTTATTAAGCAGTCATTCCCCTGGTGTTAACTTGCTATAGAACTATACGTTTATGGCGCGGTTCAGGATCATAAAGTAATACAGTTTTAATGGTCCGATATATGCATTTGTCAGTCCCCTGTCAGCGCAGACGAAATTAGTGTTATAAAATATTTAACCTGGTTTGTTAATAAGATTTCGATGTTATTACTAGGGGTAGAGTTAAACTCTCGTAAGGCATAGGCATCAAATTATTACCTAGTCAATTCACCGGAAATTGGTGTGATGGAATATTGCCAGTGGTAGGGTAAGACCAGAGTGGGAACGTTGGCGATACAGCACCGCATTTTGTAATCTGCCAGCAAATGGTAATGTTAGGTAGAGTACAATAGTGTTCTGGTTAGATGGTAATGTATAGCTCCGCTCCGTAATAACTATCACAAAGGTAAAACAACTTAAGGCTAAGAGGTGACAACGAGTCTTAATATTAATCTAATTTTAGTGTAGACTAGCTGTGCCCGCGACTTCGTCCACGTAAGAATTTATGATTGTTCAGTATCTACCCGGACGAAGTCGTGGGCGCAGCTAGTCTAAAAGTAACCTAAGTTAACCTCCTTATTACATAAGTTATCTTCAATGTTACCAAGATAACATAAAAAGATCTAGTTAGATTTAATAGTACTACTCTGTTATTTCTAGCAAAAGTATATCTAGTAACGCATCTAAATTATTTTTTTTGTGTAGGTGTATGTTTGTAGTGATGTATTGCCGAATCCTTTATTGAATCTATCGGTAAAATGAACACCTATGAGGGGATACATAAAATAAAAAACCTTTATTATTCCGATCTATTTCTTTTCAGAATTGTTCGTAAATTCGATTAAATTAAACTTCAAAACTGTGAACCTTTAAATTCTACATCTAATATTTGTAAAATGTACCATACCCGGGCCAAGTGACAGCTAATCAAATAAAATACAACGCTCGACTTTTCCCAGATTGCGAGCACCCTTTATATACTATCTGGACACTCTGAGTGGTACAGTCGAAAAGCGAAAGCGTTAGGAATAAAACCGTAGAAGTTGAGGCTAAAATATCGAGATAAAAAAATCTGGCTAAATATTATGGCTAAGTAACTGCCTCAGTAGCGTAGTGGTAGCAGGCCACTACTATTACCGGAGTTTGGTAATGTGCCCGGAGATGGCAACAGGTTCGCCACCTGTTACATGGGCCAAAACGTAACCGGCGAGTCGTGGGTGTTTGCATGTATGATTGAATGCATGCATTTACCTCTGCCTACCCCTTCGGGGATTACAGGCGTGAAGTTACGTAAAGTTTCAGTATCAGATATCTAAGATAATCTATGTGGTGTCAAACGACAGTGTTTAGAAAAATCTCGTCCCGATTAGATGGCAATGTATATCGGCATAATAACTATCATACAGGCAAACCATATAACCAACCAAATCTAAGGCGTCAGAGATTACAACGCTTCTGTATTATAAATCTCCAGTTTTTGTGCGCATTAAAAAAAATACGCTTAAACTCATAGCCTAATACTAATTTTAAGCCTGCATCGTGGGTGTTCACATACACATCGACACGCAAAAAAAAATTCTGTAGGTCATACAAACATTTTTCCCGCTACCATTATCGAACCTGTGAGTCTCTGAGTCGACATATTACTGGACCTGGCTGTAGTATTCACTTACCATCAATCTATATTATATATATTAACAACATTCTTGTTTTCCGGTATCAGAGTTAGTATGTATACAATATGTTGTAATGTATCATCATCATCATCATATCAGCCATAAGACGTCCACTGCTGAACATAGGCCTCCCCTAATGACTTCCATATCGACCGATTGGAAGCGACGTGCATCCAGCGGGTACCTGCAGCCTTCACTAAGTCGTCGGTCCATCTTGCAGGTGGACGCCCTACGCTGCGCTTGCCGATACGTGGTCTCCACTCGAGAACCTTTCTGCCCCAACGGCTATCGGTTCCCCGAGCTATGTGCCCTGCCCATTGCCACTTCAGCTTGGAGGTCTGCTTGGCTATGTCAGCGACTTTCGTTCGCCTACGGGTCTCCTCATTTCTGATTCGATCCAGTAGGGAAACGCCGAGCATAGCCCTTTCCATTGACCGCTGACTGACTTGGAGCTTTTGTACGAGACCCATAGTGAGAGACCACGTCTCGGCACCGTAGGTCATCACCGGTAAAACGCACTGATTAAAGACTTTCGTCTTCAAGAACTGCGGGATGTTTGACGAGAAAACGCTCCTTAACTTCCCGGACGCTGCCCAGCCGAGTTGGATTCGGCGAATGACCTCTTTCTCGAAGTTCGACCTGCCTAGTTGTATGGTTTGTCCTAAATAGACATATTCGTCGACAACTTCGAGGATCGAGTTCCTAACGGACACTGGAGTGGGCGATACAAGGTTATTGAACATGACCTTGGTCTTATCCATGTTCATTTTAGGATGCTGGAGCTTACTCCACCACGCTGCTCCAATGCGGATTGGTGGAGGTGGGTTAGTGGCCAACCCGCTGTCGGATGTTTTCAAACCACCCATAAGGCCTCCGACAAGGTTTAACGACTGCTATCTATCGATAGCAACCGGGACCAATGGCCTGACGTGTCCTCCGAAGCACGGAAACGCGCATTTAATTTGCCACTAGCGGTCATCCATCACACTACCCGACCGCGCCCGTAGTACTTAACCAAGTAGATCGCTTACGATCAACACCAGCCGCTGGGCCATGCGCGCTTCAATTTGATATTGATGCCGTTGATATAATGTATGTGCCTGTATATTTGTTGCATAAAATATTATATCTAGTACAAGTAATGTAGGTTTATGTTAAAATTAAATTACGGTAAATCGCTCATCACTTGATCTGAACAAAATAACAAATTGCCATAATATTTTTTGCAACGCTCCGTCCGGCGGGTCTTGATATCGACCATCGATTGGTCGACATCGGTCCGAATATATGTGCCAGATTTAGATGTAGATCTGACCGTTGGTTGAGTGGCAGCTACATCTGTCAAAATGGATGGGTGGCACCATTCATTCGAGGATTTCGGTTTACTGACTAAGCTTTTGTTTTTTTTTTTTTTGGTGTGTGCTGAATTTATTTTTTATGTAATTAAATCAGTAAGCAAGCATACAGTTCACATTGATGACAAATGATGACTGCAGCTTATAGACACCCACACAAAGACCAAGGTCGAAATGCAGATGCGTTACCACTTCTAAGGCCTAAGGTGTTATACCTCTGTGCCGGAAATTACGGGGCCGTACATTACCACCTGACTGGAACACGATAGTGCTGATCACTACCATTTAGCGGCAAGTATGTGGTGACTACGCCGGCGAGCTCCGTCACTGGAGCTCTACCACCAGTGAATGTAACTAGTACAAAAAAAAATCATGGTCATCATCTGAGAGGAAAGATGTCCACTAGACCAAAACCTATAGGGAATTATAGGTGCCCACAATAGTGCTGTACGATATAGGTGAGAATATGCAAATGCAATGGCGGCAGTTTCATCGCGGGACGCTTTTTTTTATGAAGGTGGCTAACAAGTATGCAGTTTACATCGATGTTAAGTGATTACTGAAACCAGAGGTCAAATTGAAGTTGCGTTACACTGAGACCTAATAAAAAATATGGTAGATATTATCTCTGTGATACATATTACGGGGCCATACATTATCACCTAACTGGAACACGATAGTGCTGAACACTACCATTTAGCGGCAGAAAGATTAGGTAACGGAGTAGTGCTTATGTCCTCGAGCTCCTACACTTGGAACTCTACCACCGGTACGCTGTTGCTCCTCCCTGTATAGGGGACATATATAGAAGAATTTTCAGCTTTTATAATATAACGAAGGTCTGGGCGTCGCGGGCTCTTAGACCAGGTGGAGTCGTTGTTATAAATAAAATATCTTAATAATAAGAATTACTGATAAGTAAGTAGTAGTAATTACACAGTTGAAACATTCACAATTATTATTTGAAAACTCTTCTCATACGGTAACTTGCCCAAGAGTCCCCGTCGAACATGACTCATCCAAACTTTCTGCGTAACAACACTAAATCAACATGAATATTAAAACTTGTACTATTTATTTTTGCAACAACGGTGCGAGTGAAGTTAAGGTATTAAAAAAAAACGGAAAGAAAAATTTGACTTCGGGCAGGATTCGAACCTGCGATCTCAGGATAACCAGTCCAGCCGCTTTACCACTAAGCTACCGAAGTCCCACACCGATGCGTCAAATTTTGCTTTCCCTTTTTGATTTTAACCGATTTAGGTTCGGTGAGCGAATGCATTCATAACTATTTTTTTTTATTTATCGTTTTTAGGGTAGGTTTCAAAATAATATTAAAAATGCTTCTTATTTTTAAACCCTCTTAGCTCTTAGGCTTACCTATCAAAAAAATGATAAATAAAAAAAATGAAGTATCGCAAACTCCCGACATTTTAGGAGAAAATTCACTAAGTTAGTGTTCAGTAACTTTGTCCTCAAATCGAAGAGAAAAACTTTCGGTGACGGCTTAGGATGCCATAGTCCCTTGATTGAATTTGAGTTGAAGTTGCCTTCAAGGAGATAAATTACATTGCTACACCTTTCCGGGAACGGAATTCCCAGAAAAGATCCGGATTATCGGGATTATAGGATGGATGTAGTCGTATCCCAGAATCCAAGTATGCCAAATATATGGAAAAGTATTTATTAGATGTATCTAATATATAAAATTCTCGTGTTAGAGTGTTTGTAACCACAGTTGTCTGTAATAACTTGGCCGATTATTATGATTTTGTGTTCGTGTTTCGTAGGTAGTTGTCATAGGAGTTGTTCATATTTGTTTGTATTGCTAACGCAATACAAAGTTTGCCTGAGAAAAGTAGGGGGTCCGATTCTAGATCGACCTTCTCCTATCTGTTTCTGAATGAAACAATTTTTTATCAAAGTTCATATATGAACGAACACGTCTTACACATACTCGTATATTGCTTATCAAAATAAATATTATATTCAATAGTTATTATTAATAAAAAATAAAATAAATTTAGCAAGTTTCACCCATTTATTGACCAAACAAATGTGTTTGAAACATCTAAAATAGTTAATAAATAAGTTTAGTTTTAGGGGACAAAATTGGAACATGACAAAAAAAACTTTTCCAATGACACTGAGTGTTCATAAATAAAATAAACGATCATCATCTGTTTTTTATATTATTTCGCATTAACACATGCTTGTGAAATATATTTTATTTTTAAAGAAAAATGGAAAGAAAAATTTGACTTCAGGCTCGAACTCGCGACTTACTGGGAATCTAGTCCAGCCGCTCTTCCAATTGAGCTACTGAAGCCCTGCCCGATTTGTCAAATCTTTCCTTCACATCTATTGCATTGCTTTATGGTAGCAGTAGCGCCATCTATTACCAACTATGCTAGTTAGGCAACCGATATAATAGACTTTTCAGTTTATTGAATATCGTAAAGAAGTCGCTTTTACCCTTAATAATTGTTTTTTATATTATTTCGCATTAACACATGCTTGTGAAATATATTTTATTTTTAAAGAAAAATGGAAAGAAAAATTTGACTTCAGGCTCGAACTCGCGACCTACTGGGAATCTAGTCCAGCCGCTCTTCCAATTGAGCTACTGAAGCCCTGCCCGATTTGTCAAATCTTTCCTTCACATCTATTGCATTGCTTTATGGTAGCAGTAGCGCCATCTATTACCAACTATGCTAGTTAGGCAACCGATATAATAGACTTTTCAGTTTATTGAATATCGTAAAGAAGTCGCTTTTACCCTTAATAATTGTTTTTTATATTATTTCGCATTAACACATGCTTGTGAAATATATTTTATTTTTAAAGAAAAATGGAAAGAAAAATTTGACTTCAGGCTCGAACTCGCGACCTACTGGGAATCTAGTCCAGCCGCTCTTCCAATTGAGCTACTGAAGCCCTGCCCGATTTGTCAAATCTTTCCTTCACATCTATTGCATTGCTTTATGGTAGCAGTAGCGCCATCTATTACCAACTATGCTAGTTAGGCAACCGATATAATAGACTTTTCAGTTTATTGAATATCGTAAAGAAGTCGCTTTTACCCTTAATAATTGTTTTTTATATTATTTCGCATTAACACATGCTTGTGAAATATATTTTATTTTTAAAGAAAATATATATATTTTTTTTTTTAGATGGCGCTACTGCTACCATAAAGCAATGCAATAGATGTGAAGGAAAGATTTGACAAATCGGGCAGGGCTTCAGTAGCTCAATTGGAAGAGCGGCTGGACTAGATTCCCAGTAGGTCGCGAGTTCGAGCCTGAAGTCAAATTTTTCTTTCCATTTTTCTTTAAAAATAAAATATATTTCACAAGCATGTGTTAATGCGAAATAATATGAAAAACAATTATTAAGGGTAAAAGCGACTTCTTTACGATATTCAATAAACTGAAAAGTCTATTATATCGGTTGCCTAACTAGCATAGTTGGTAATAGATGGCGCTACTGCTACCATAAAGCAATGCAATAGATGTGAAGGAAAGATTTGACAAATCGGGCAGGGCTTCAGTAGCTCAATTGGAAGAGCGGCTGGACTAGATTCCCAGTAGGTCGCGAGTTCGAGCCTGAAGTCAAATTTTTCTTTCCATTTTTCTTTAAAAATAAAATATATTTCACAAGCATGTGTTAATGCGAAATAATATAAAAAACAATTATTAAGGGTAAAAGCGACTTCTTTACGATATTCAATAAACTGAAAAGTCTATTATATCGGTTGCCTAACTAGCATAGTTGGTAATAGATGGCGCTACTGCTACCATAAAGCAATGCAATAGATGTGAAGGAAAGATTTGACAAATCGGGCAGGGCTTCAGTAGCTCAATTGGAAGAGCGGCTGGACTAGATTCCCAGTAGGTCGCGAGTTCGAGCCTGAAGTCAAATTTTTCTTTCCATTTTTCTTTAAAAATAAAAGATCATCATCTGACGTTCGCAAGCACCAAAATAATTTTTAAAAGCTTAAGCCTGGGTTACACCAGGATATTTGTTAAAGTTAAAATAATTGTAACATTTCACATCCGTATCTAACTTTAACAGATTTCTTTTAGATAGAGCAGGATACGAAATGTTACAATAACTTTAACTTTAACAAATATTTTGGTGCCACTTAGACTAAAATAAAAAAGTTCAAAAACAAATTTTCAATTAAATATGTCAAATGCTCAAAAAATTACCTAATCCTTTACCTATAGACGAAAACTTATAAGAAATATATCATACAAAAGGTCACGTACCTGCATAAAACAGGTATTTACTTAATTGCATAGAGCCCGTGAACCGGTCAGCGCAAGTACAATAGGGCGATGTTTTATTTTTTACAACAATAATAATATATTGAGCTGTACAACACTATAATGATATACACAGCACTGAATTTTAGGAATAAAAGAAATTGATTGCAAAATAAAAATCGGCCTCAGATTCGAACCCGTGACTTCCAGCTCAATAAGCCGAATGATTTGATTTAGCTAACATATGAGTTTTTGCAAGCATAACCGTATAAAAAAATAGCGATAATAGTTTTTTCATTTATTTATCCAAATAATTTACCCGAAATAAAATCGGCCAAAAAGAAACTTTATATATTAATCTCACTCACTTGTTGTAATTTATTTCATTATGATAAATTTTCATTGTAATCTGTAAGTACAGTTGACCTAATTCAACTGTATTCTTCATGCCTATACTGTATTCTACGCGTTGATATTTGTTATTGGCCGCTCAACTAAATGAGTACCTTATATGGTAAATGCTATGTTTTTTTGATAAGCGGAGAGTTCCCTGACTGTACATACATGAAAACATACTAACCGCATTAAAAATCTCCTCAGTTTTGAAGTAAATTAAACAGAACATTCACTTTACCTATTAATATTGTTACTAGCATAGTTATTAATTCTAGCATTGATTCATTCAATAATTAATACAATATTTTTTCAAACCGCAATGACATCAGATCATCATGAAACAAAGTAGCCATTTCCTGACATCGTGAGATGTAAAAGACATAAAATTAATGAATTGAAGGTTTTAAAACAGCCGTAACCGCTTCGGATGTTAAATCTCCGTGGATTTGGTTCAGAATAAATAGGTATAAAGCTTTGAGCTAGAAGAATGTACGACAGTACATCACTACGCGACGCGCCGATTGGTTGCGCGAATAGGAATGGGCGGGTGTGGATTAGGAATGAGTGTCGATATCGATTAGTTTGTTTTAATATTCCGGTGTTATATACCGTAATAAATTAATAATTACCAATGATACCAATGACTACATATCATATACATAATGTAGTAATAATGGCCACCCATGATACGTTCTACTACTGGGCACGAGTCTCTCCCCTATTTGGGGGGAGGCCTGGAGCTTACTCCACCACGCTGCTCCAATGCGGATTGGTGCAGCTGGGTGGGTTAGTGGCCAACCCGCTGTCGAATGTTTTCAAACCGCCTATAAGGCCTCCGACAAGGTTTAACGACTGCTATCCATCGATAGCAACCGGGACCGACGGCTTAACGTGCCCTCCGAAGCACGGATACGCGCATTTCATTTGCCACTATCGGTCACACATCACACTACCCGACCGCGCCCGTAGTGCTTAACCGAGTAGATCGCTTACGATCTACACCAGCCGCTGGGCCATACGCGCTTCATTACACATTATACATAATGTATTACCTATCTTTTAACCATTTTTTTATTAATTTACAACGCTATACCTACCTCTGTATACATTTATCGTAGAATTACAAATTTCTCTTGCTTTTTGATGCCCGAATTTTTAGGAACGAATAATATTGGGTTTGTTCTTATAAAATATATTCACAGTAGCATTTTCAAAAATTCTAGAGGTAAATAACGTATCAAGGAAATGCCGAAGGAATCACACAACCAAGGTCTAATAGTACCTATCTTATGTTGAATTTCCTTTTCTCTTTCATCGAAAGTTTTTTTCTAGGTTGTTACTTTCTACGTAATAAAAGAAAAATTATCACTTACTACCTTTCTACTCTGATATTAAATTGAATTCATGATTTATCTATTGATTAAGTATTCTACTGTCAAGGCAGCTTTTGTGGCATATTACAAAAAATAAAATATTATTTAAATATCGATAAAACAACCCATCACTAGCTCCAAAGAAGAACCGACTAATTTTATTGGTTGGATTTAGAATCCTACGATAATATAGAGATAGGGAGGGAACAGATTATTTTGAACGAGTTTTTGGGATTCAGCGAAACGAATCCCGGCTTGTTTTATTAATTTGTCTTTTGTAAGGTCGTAGCTGTATTTTTTGTTCGGGTGTACTCCATTTATTAAAACGAGAATTAATTGGAGTTATATTATGGTGTTGAGGGCGCCTGCAAAACGTTTTTTTTTTTTTTTTTTTTTTTCTGTTATAAAAGTGGCAAACAAGCGTGCAGTTCACATTGATGTTAAGTGATGACTGCAGCCTATAGACACCCACACAATGACCAGAGGTCAAAATGCAAATGCGCTGCCACTCCTGAGGCATTAGGTGTTATGCCTCTGTGCCGGAAATTACAGAGCCGTACATTACCACCTGACCGGAACACGATAGTGCTGAACACTACCATTTAACGGCAAGTATATTAGGTAATGCGGTGGTGCTTACGCCCGCGAGCTCCGTCACTGGAGCTCTACCACCAGTGAATAGAAAGTGTGTTATGAAAGGTGTTAAGTGATGACAGCATACACATTTACCAAAAGAACCAGGTCAGGAAGTAAAAACGTTGGCACCCCTGAGACCTCAGTTTTTTTTTGTGATTGTTATTACTTGATCGTACATTACCATCTTACCGGAACACGATAGAATTGGCCATTTGCCGGCAGATAGATCAGGTAATGCGGTGGTGCCTACGCCCTCGCACCCTACACTGAAACTCTACCTGTAGCAAAATAAATAAAAAAGTAATGTAGGTTATTGCGTACGAAACTCTGTGTACGCGAATCCAACCCGGACTTGGTCGGCTTTTGTAAGTAAATAAAACTCTATGACATCAAAAAGAATACTTAAAAATGACTTTACAAAAAATAAGAGAAATTATAGCCATATTATAGAGGACTTTTTGTACGACTCAAAAGTCTGAGCTTTCTCAGACTGAATTTACTTATAAAATATACCCAACATAAAATATTCAAATGGGACTAATGAATATTAAGAAAGAAAATAACGACCTGCCTACCAAAGGTCGTTTCTCGAAGAAAACACTGAATTTCAGTCATTAAAGACAATAACACTACAATACAGCGCGTCCATTTAAAATATGAAGAGGCCCTCACGTTTTGTCTTTAATTTACATAATTGTGTCACGTCCACATATAAATTTTATGTACGTGCTATGTTTATAAATAAATTATATTAACGGGACACTAGAATGAATTATGTTGGTTTAATATATAAAAACTAGTATCAGGCGGTAGCTTTATGTGCGTGAACGCCATTTTGTCGAGCTAAAAAGTATGATATGGTGTGTTTATAGGAGTTATGAGCTATGTGTGACGATTCTACTGGTGGTAGAGCTCTAGAGACGGAGCTCGCGGGCGTAGGCACCACCGCATTACCTAATATTATATACTTGCCGCTAAATGGTTGTGTTCAGCACTATCGTGTTCCGGTCAGGTGGTAATGTACGGCCCTGTTATTTCCGGCACATAGGCATAACACCTTAGGCCTCAGGAGTGGTAACGCATCTGCATTTTGACCTTGGTCATTGTATGAGTGTTTATAGGCTGCAATCATCACTTGACATAAAAAAAAATAAAAAAATAAAATCCGCTTACACTCACAGCCCCACAGTAGATATAAACCTGTGTCGTGGGACACCGTTGTACACATACAACACATACACAAACACCAAAACCCAAAAAAAAATATCTGTAGGCCCTACAAAAATTTGTCCCGGTGCGGGGATCGAACCCGCGACCCTTCGAATCAAATAGTCATCTCACACCGCTGGACTAACCGGGTCGTCATCAATGTGAACTGCATGCTTGGTTGCCACTTCCATACCATAAAAAAATCAGCCGAAAGACGTCCACTGCTGGACAAAGCCTTCACCAAAGACGCCACAGTAATGGTGTGCGTCATTGGGGGAGAATATGCCCCATCATATAATACTGGCTTGGCTGTTAATTATTTTACCACCAGTAAAACGGTTACAGTATCCAACAAGAAATAATGCTCATCAATATACATGTACTTATACATAACCTTTTCATTTTGTGATGGTAGGCGACTAATGAAATTAATCGTTTACTATAATTTGAAATTATCGAAATAAATGTTGAAATATATAACCTGTGTCTTGTTGTTTATTTAAATTTTTGTTTAATTTTTTGTACTTTAATATTATTAACCATTTATCAGAATCAGAATCAGAATCAGAAACTCATTTATTCATTTATGGTGACAGGCACCTCTTATGACACGTCAAAAACAAACAAAATAAATTAAAGCGAATAACAATTGATATACATGTCAAACAAGATAAAAAATATATGTAAAGTCAAGAATATCACTAAGATAAAACCAAATGTAATAAACTAATGTAAAAGTATATCAGTAGAATGTCTCATTTCCCCTTTACAAACTGATAACAAAGAGTAAAAAGAAAAGAAAAAGAGTCATTCTTTGTCATTATATATTAAATTATCACGTATACATGATTGTAAGCATCTAAGTATATATTTAGTTACGCACATATTATTTATTCTTATTTATGTAATCATTATTTTATTGAATTATAATAATTTTTTATTTATAACTGTTTGACATCCGTGAATCAACTCGGGTAGGTACCAGTTGAAAACCAGCGTCAGGTTATCTACCTGACACCATGCTGAACTGGGTACCTTTTTGGCGCGGCCGTGTGACACAACTACTTATCAATACTTATAAAAAAACTGTAGAAGTGTAAATTCTGTACATTAAAAATATTGTAAAAATAAATACCAGGGGATGTTACTAGATCGATACCGAACACAAATATGTGATTAGATTTTTTTTGTCTGTCTGTCTGTCTGTCTGTTTGTTCAAGCATCACAGAAAAATTACCAGTCCGATTACAATGAAATTTGGTATGAATATACTTTAACCTTTGGCGCATAACACTGGGTACTTTTTATCCCGGAAAAATGTCTGATTGTCTGTGTGTTTGTGCACGCTAATTTATGAAATGGCTTATTCGATATGCGGTTTTTATTAATATATTGTGGTAAGTTTCACTTAACATTTAGAGTTTGTTTCGTGTAAATCGGTTCAGAAATAAAAAAGTTATATCAATTTAAAGAATCGTATCGAATATTTTTAAGCTATTCTGTATCTTAGTTCTATCTTTAAGGGGGTTTCGTACCTAAAAGGTTAAAACGGACCCTACGGATTACTAATCCTTCGCTGTCTGTCTGTCCGTCTGTCCATCCGTCTGTCTGTCACCAGCCTGAATCTCATAAATAGTGATAGCTAAAAAGCTAACATTTTCACAAATTATGTATTTCTGATACCGCTATAAAGACAAAATTAAATCTTTAGAAATAAATAAAATTGGAGTGTCTGTTTGTAATATTAAAATAACCGCTTTTTACTAAATGCACGGTACATATACCAAAACATTTTTTTTACAATTTTTGTCTGTCTGTCTGTTTGTTTGGCGGGGCTAATCTTAGGAACGGCTGGACTGATTTTGACGGGACTTTCACTGGCAGATAGCTGATGTGATAAGGAGTAACTAAGGCTACTTTTATCTCCATACATTCATACATACAAACATACCTGCATACAAATAAGTAGAATTGGAGTGTATCCGACTTTGACGGGACTTCCACGGGTAGGTAGCTGATGTAATAAGGAGTAACTAAGGCTACTTTTATCTCCATACATCCATACATACAAACATACCTACATACAAATAAATAGAATTTTAGTGTCTCCGATTTTGACGGGACTTCCACTGGCAGATAGCTGATGTAATAAGGAGTAACTTAGGCTACTTTTATACTAGCTGCGCCCACGACTTCGTCCGGGTAGATACTGAACAATCATATTTTTTCTCTTGTGGACGAAGTCGCGGGCACAGCTAGTTACTCATAAAAATAGGTTACTATTATTAAATTTAATGTTTTTTGTAGCATTTTTTATCCAGTGGTATTTTTTTGTCTTTGTATATTTTGTATATCTGTTTTTATTATTGTTATTTTTAACTATATTCTGTTGTGTCTTGGGCCCTGCGCCGAATAAATGTTTTTCTTCTTCTTCTTTTTCACATCGACCTCAGGATGAGACGTCGGCTTATTTCGGATCTGTAGAGGTATTTCTTTCGCACCTTACCTATATTTGACGTTTGTCGACCATTTTGTTCAATTTTTGACTAATACCGGGCTACGGACGCTTACGTAGGCAGTGTGCAGCAGAGATAACGCTTATAATGGCAACCCATTATACGTCCCACTGCTGGGCACGAGTCTCTCCCCTTTTTGGGGGGAGGGTTGGAGCTTACTCCACCACGCTGCTCCAATGCGGATTGGTGGAGGTGGGTGGGTTAGTGGCCAACCCGCTGTCGGATGTTTTCAAACCGCCCATAAGGCCTCTGACAAGGTTTCACGACTGCTATCTATCGATAGCAACCGGGACCGACGGCTTAATGTGCCCTCCGAAGCACGGAAACGAGCATTTTATTTTCCACTAATCCATCACACTACCCGACCGCGCCCGTAGTGCTTAACCGAGTAGATCGCTTTCGATCTACACCAGCCGCTAGGCCATGCGCTCTTCTGATAACGCTTTATGCAGCTGAAACTAGCCGATTCTCACTTTCATAGGCTCGATGTGCATTATTTCTTGATGAGCACTGTAAGTGTATCGTAAAGAACTTACTTTGAGGTATCTATATCTATATCTATCTATATGTTCAAATATTGATATTGAATGGGACTGGAAAGACCCTGCAGTAGAATTCACTTACGCCGGATTTAAAACTTTCCAAGGTGAAAAATAAAGCTAATATTCATACAAGACCCTAATAATTCGATGATTGACCCTTTCTGAAAGTTGCAAAGAGTTCTGTAAGCATGACGATATTAAAAAACTTTTTCATTCTTCCTCTAAATACGCTTGCATTAAAATGAATTTTAACGGAGGGTGGGTTTGGGGTGCCTTAGCATATTGGGGTCAAAGTTACGGTTGTACCATTTATTCTTTTTTTTTATTCGAAAGTGTCAAAACAACTGGCGTCGAAGTAATTTGGAGAATAAAAAATATGTTCTTATTTTTTGTATTTATTTGTGTTAAGCCACAAATGAGGAGAAAGGTACAAAGAGATGTGAGATATAAGGCTGGCTTAATTTAGTGCTGTCCGAGTAGTCATCTATTGAATTCCAGTGCAGAAGCTTGAGGTCGTAGGCCGTAGACTCTTAAACATTTTGTTTTTACCTTATCGGTGCAACGACAAAACCTGCGTGTTAGCATATTTCCTCTAACCAACGCTCTGCTTTTTTCTCAATGTTGACATTATCTTTAAGGTCCTCAGTAAGAAAATGTTGGAGATATTTAAATTGGTGTCCTATTTTAGGCTTCACATTTCTTTAAGGAAAGAAGAAGAAGATCTTAAAGATCACTCTTTCGTCCATTATTATTAATGAGACCATATGACTGCGTAATACAGTCGAACATCATTCAGCATCTATTGAATGTCAGAGAAGTCTACCATTAGTAAAATACCTCTACATAAACTGGAACTCTACCATTAGTAAAATACCTCTACATAAACAGCAACATATATTACGACAAAACACTGAAAATTCAACGGAAATATCTAAAAAAAAAAACGTAACTTCACGCCTGTAATCCCCGAAGGGGTAGGCAGAGCTAAATGCATGCATTCAAGCATACATGCAAACACCCACGATTCGCCGGTTACGTTTTGGCCCATGTAACAGGTGGCGAGCCTGTTGACATCTCCGGGCACATTACCAAACTTTGAGGTACTGGGAAATTTCCAGAAAATGGAAAAATCCCAATAGAACCAGAGATAAAGGCTTTTTCACCATTATCTCTGATAACCCCCTACCCGGGAATCGAACCCAGGACCTCAGCGTAGTAGTAGTGGCCTGCTACCACTAGGCTACCGAGGCAGATCTGAAAAAAAATAGGTTTAAATCCAAAATAATCACAGCTTAACTCAGAATTTAATTTAACAGCTTCTATTCTAGTGTAATAGAGCATGAAATAGGCAAATTCATAACACTTTACGATTGACAAATGCAAAACGCTTCGAAAGTCCAATCCTTAGTACTTGACAATTGACAAACGACCTTTCGAGAAAGTAAAAGGACATCCGTCGACCTTTTCACACCCATTGGGACGAAAGGTACTTTCTGAAACTGGTGAAATATTCATTGGTGTACTTTAGATAACGTTTCTTTTGGTCGAATTCAGTTCTAGATTCTTGATAAAAATGGAAAAAAAGTCTTATTCAGATTTATTTGTATTTGGATTATGTCGCGGCTTTAGCCAGCCAGCAGTGAACATCTTCATGAATAGGTGGTTGGTGAACTTGTTGACAGATCCAGGCACATAACCAACTCCGAACTGGCACTGGGAAACTTCTAAAAAATTGAAAAAGTCCAATAGCACTAACTCCACGACCCGGAGGCACACCGCGGACACTCCGCCAAAATTCCATACAAACGCTTAATTTGGTTTCATCAATCAGTGACGTGTATTTACACGCGCACCTGTGTGCGCAGCACGTACAAAATACCAACCGTCGCCCATAAGAGGGGAAGGGGTTGAGTGATGCGGGCAAATTGGGCGGGACGTCGAAGTGTCCATTCTATACGTAGTATTATTACATATTCTCTGCCGGAGGTGCAATTCTGTTTATCCAGTGTAACAGTAATGACCTGCTTTATTAGACTATTGAGGCATATCTGACATTTTTAGCTACCTTACTAAAAATTTAATGTTACAGCTTTAAACTTCAATTTCAGTGTAATTCATCATGAAATAGACAAATTCATAACACATTACGATTGACAAATGCAAAACACTTCGAAAGTCCAATCCTTAGTACATGGCAATTGACAAACGACCTTTCGAGAAAGTAAAAGGACATCCGTCGACCTTTTCACACCCATTGGGACGAAAGGTACTTACTTTCTGAAACTGGTGAAATATTCATTGGTGTACTTTAGATAACGTTTCTTTTGGTCGAATTCAGTTTTAGATTCTCGATAAAAATGGGAAAAAAAGTCGTGTTCAGATTTACTTTTATTTATTACTAGCTATGCCCGCGACTTCGTCCCCGTGAGAATTTATGATTGTTCAGTACCTACCCAGACGAAGTCGTGAGCGCAACTAGTATAAAAGTAGTCTAAGTTACTTCTTATTATATAAGCTATCTGCCAGTGAAAGTCCCGTAAAAATCGGTCCAGCCGTTACCGAGATTAGCGGGAACAAACAAACAGACAGACAGACAGAGAGACAAAAATTGTAAAAAATGTTGTTTTGGTATATGTACCGTGTATACATCCATATGCATTAGGTAAACAGCGGGTATTTTTATATTACAAACAGACACTCCAGTTTTATTTATTTGTATAGATATATAGACTAAAAGCTTAGCGCGACTTCATGCGTATTGATTTAAAAAAAGTTTTTTTTTACTAGCGCGCACTTAGCATTTCGATTGAAGATTTTTTTTTAATTGTTCTAGTTCCGTTTCTCCAACTACAGTGACGGAGCTTGCGGGCGTATGCACCACCGCATTGTCTTATATACTTGCCGCTTTACGGCACAGAGTCATATCACCTTAGGCCTCAGAAGTGGCAACGCATATGCATTTTGACCTGTTGTTATTGTGTCGGTATCTATAGGCCGCAGTCATCACTTACAATCAATGTGAACTGCATGCTTGTTTGCCACTTTCAAAACATTAAAAATATATAAGATAAAATAAAATAAGAAACATTTATTTGACACACAACGAGACACATAAAACAGACATAAAACGTAACAGGTAACAGAGAAAAGACAACACATTTTCTAAAAATTAATACATACCTATACACGTAATGTGTCTCACGGCTGCCAAAAAGGTGTCCTGTTCAGCAAATGTCAGGTACCTTCATATAAAAGGTACCTGACGCTGGCTTTCAACAGGACCCTTAGTGAGTGAACCACGGATGTCAAATTTATAATAAAGGATAATTGTACTAATACTTATACAAGGTACATACATACGGATATAAAACAGATAATAAGCCATTAAAATAACATACTTTATTAAACGATAAATGTAATACATACTAAAAGGTACAAACAATAATAAATAGATTAATACCAAAGTAAATAAAATATAAGTAGATAAAAAACATCTTATTAAATATCATAATAATAATATGCAATCAAAGAATTATAACGCAATTGTGCGGTGGCGCGTCGATCGCCGGGAGCCGGGAGTCACCGGGAGTGGTGCGTCATCCCCACCTCAGGCACCACAGCGCGATAACGACCGGCCGAGCGCAGCAGGCCTTATTGCGATGCCGATGCGCCGGTGTCGCGTACGTGAAACCGCGTTAAGGTAACTTACGTCCGATATTTGTGGGCATATTAAGTATTTAATACTTCACTCATGGTACCAATCCATACAAGTGATACGGCGTAGTACGTGTATACAACGTTACAAAGGTTTGTGGACTCATCTTCTATGAATTATAATATAAAATATATATATATATTATCAGTGCTGATACCCCTGATAAATGAATTTTGACTCAAGACAAGCGATAATGAGTAAATGATAAACCACTAAATGCTTATTGGTAAAGTGGAAATGAATGATTGATACTTTTCCATGATAACTGTTCTACACCCGGGTTAAGGCACCTCCCCGTGACGAGTAGGTACGGGGAGGTGCCTTAACCTTTTTATGCCCTCCAAAGTTTTGTGCAAATGGCGATTTCTCCAAGTCGAGAAATCATTGAAATAAATGTAAAAGCAAGGAATTTTACTTTTTTTTAAAATACGCTTACACTCACAGTCCACATTAGGTATAGACCTGTGACGTGGGTGCCGTTTTACACATACAACACATACACAAATACCCAGCCCCGAAACAAATATCTGTAGGCCATACAAATCTTTGCCCCGGTGCGAGGATCGAACCCTTCGAATCAAACGGTGACCTCACACCGCTGGACCTTTTTCGACGACCCGGTTGGGGTCGTCGAAAAAGGTTCTAAAGAAGACTGCTTATTTTAGGAACCAGTGCAATCAAATACACAAACAATCTATTCATATCCGAGTATATATTATCTACTAAAAGGAATGTGATGTTAAAATTGTCTATTGCGAGTACATACATTTTCGTTTGGCGTAACTAACTCTGCAAGTGAATTCGCTGAATTATTGATTCTGGTCATAGAACAATTTTATGAATTTTGTACAGATGTGATATTTTTAATTACATGCCCTTTGTTGGAATATTGTTCAGCCGGATAATACAAATATAGTCTTGAGAAAAAGTCAGGTAGGGCTCCAGTGACGGAGCTCGCGGGCACAGGCACCATCACATTACCACCAGTGTTTTAGCTCAATTCAATTCAATAATTTATTTGCAGTCTGCAATGGTAGTGTCGTTGGACAATTTTTTTTTTAATTAATTTTTCAAATAAAAGTATAATGCGGGCTTAACTAAATAGTACTAATAAACCTAACTAACGAGGTTTGTAGTAGTACTGGACACTCTTATAATAAAAAGGTAACTTGTAGGTATATGTTCGAGAATGCATCATTATATTAAACATTGCAAAACCGGTTATAGTTGCAGCCGGGCGAGGTTTGCTCCGATAGGGTGATTCCTTTTAATTTAATTACTCAATAGAATATTTAAGAAATAATAGTTTAGTTTGCGTTTATAGTTTTTATCATTTAAGTCATTTCTTATGTTTTTAGGGATTTCATTAAGTATAGGTACGATGAAATCTAATGCTCGCCTACCATAATTATTAATTTTAAATGGGATATCAAAATTGTTGTTGGATTATTTTTCGCGTGACTATTTTATGTGTTATTGGTTTTTGAATTTTTTTATTATGATATTGTTCGATAAGTATAGATAATTTTGTTTTGTCTTGAATTGGTAATACTTTGGTAAATTTAAATAGTTTTTCAACATTATCTATACACTTATATTTTATTTTTTTAGGTACTATGTCTCTCGTCAGCACGGGGTCCAATTTGAACCCCGGACCTTTGTCAGGCTTGCGCGGGGACATGGGGGGTCCAACACGTAGAGGCCCTTTCGAGAATTTTGATCTACTTTGTAATGGGTTATATTCGGCGGGACCTCTCTCTGGCTGCATCAATAGTTAATACAGACACAGACAGACCCCGCAGAATATAATGGGACTATTGTAATGAAAATGACTTGCCAAACTTTGGGCTATGTGGGTGAACTGGGGGGACTAGATGGCTGGGCCTATGGAGTGAGATCCGGCACCTGCCTATATTCAACATCTCACATTATCGAATCCTACTTTAGGCAGGTGGTGACTCGCCTCTCCTTGGTGGGCCCCCCAAACAGCCAACCCGATGGTCGACGGGGGGCAACACTGTTGAGAGAGGCTGGGGGTGTCGAGAGGTGTGGCCCCGGTTTCACCATCACGAGCGAGTAATCTCGAGCTCGGAGCGGGCTTCCCCGCTATTATGCCTTTAGACACTTCCACCCCCGAGTGTATGGCTCTTGCAGAAATTTAGACAACAGCCTATTATCTAAATTTCTGCAAATGCCATTAGGTACTATTATTATTAAGTAATCTGATCTGGAGATTCAATATACGTTTTGAATGTTCGGCCGTAGCTCGTTAAGCCGTATGAAATTGTAAAATCCGCTTGTGCATAATAAAGGTTCAACAACATTTTATAAGGTATTTTATGTTTTATAATTTTAAATTTTGATAATAAAGCCCTTAGTTTGTCACAGATAGTATCTTTATGTCTACTCCAATTAAACCAATGGTCAATTGTTAACCCTAAATATTTAAAAAGTATAAGTAATTATATAATAAAATAATTATATTAGTATCACATTACAGACCCATTTGGGCACAGCTAAATTATGTAATAATAGGAGAGGAGAGGTTGTTCATAGCAAAATCATTTTTATAAATTTGTAAATAGAAAATTGGATTAGTACTAATTTATAAAGATTTTTATAATTATCGTTAAAATATTCTTGTATATTATAATAACATTTTTCACAAGTATGTTATTTTAATTCTTAAGAAAAAATATTATATTAGCTCCGTAATAACTATCACAGAGACGTTAAAACTTAGAACTCAGGAGTGGCAACGCATCTGCATTTTGACCTCTGATTTTTATGTAGATGTATATAGGCTGCAGTCATCACTTAACCACAGGACAAATATGAACAGTGTGGAAACTACTTACAAAATGTTGAAACGTCACACTCACACAAACATGCGCATCGACGAGGCTTCTAAGCGGTTCTCGCGGTGCTGCAGTACTGAGTCACTCGCTACATCGAGCGTCAGAATCAGAATCAGAATCAGAATCAGAAACTCATTTATTCATTTAGGGTGACAGGCACCTCTTATGACACGTCAAAAACAAACAAAATCAATTAAAGTGAACAACAATTGATATACATGTCAAACAAGATAAAAAATATATGTAAAGTCAAGAACATCACTAAGATAAAACTAAATGTAATAAACTAATGTAAAAAGTATATCAGTACAATGTCTCATTTCCCCCTTACAAACTGATAACAAAGAGTAAAAAGAAAAGAAAAAGAGTCATTCTTTGTCATTCACCGGCAAAGTTCCAAAGGCCAATATGATCTGAGAAAAACTTGCCGGAAAATACTCAGTCGGCTCTTTTAAAAATATCTCTTAGGCATATTTTTACAATTTTCCATAATGTAAACAAATTTAAAATTAACAATATAATATCAACATTACACTTTAATTATTACATTTAACACCCTTGTGGAGCTAGATCAGCATTTAGCCAAACATTTCTATCCTTGAGATAGTCCTCGAGTTTATAGTAAGCCTTTTTACACAGAGTGCGTTTAATTAATGCTTTGAATTTACCATCGGTGAGTTCAGCAATCCCGACTGGGATCTTGTTATAAAATTCTACACTATATTTTAGGAAAGATGTATTAGTTCTCGTCAGTCGAAAACTTGGCAGAGACAGCTTGTTCTTATTCCTGGTATTATAACTATGCCTATCGGAGATTTTATCAAACAGATGTAAATTTTTCCTCGCGAAAAGTATATTTTCATAGATGTAATGGCAAGGGACTGTCATTATATTTATTTCTTTTTCGTAAGTAAGTAATCGCTCTAATGGCTCTCTGTCAATGTCTCCTTCTTTATTTTTTACATTAGGGAGGGTAAAGCGGATACAAATGTTTTTTTTACTATTCAGTGCAAGATTATTCGATCGATTCGTCGATGCGCATGTTTGTGTTAGTGTGCCGTTTCGAACGTTAGGTACGTATTTTCCATACTGTTCATATTTATACTGTGACTAAACATCATGTGAGCTGCAAACTTGTTTGCCACCTTCATTACATAAAAACCAGTGTTTAGCTTACCAGCAGTCCAGTAAAACGATAGCTTTGAACACTGTGAGGGTAATGTATGGCCCTAAAATTGCCACCAATCATACCAACTGATGTTTCAGAAATGACAACGCATTGACTACAATCACGTCCATTATAAGCACCTTTCATTGACGACCTAGACGACCCGGTTAGTCCAGCGGTGTGAGATCACCGTTTTATTCGTAGGGTCGCGGGTTCGATCCCCGCATTGGGACAAATATTTGTATGGCCTACAGATATTTGTTTCGGGTCTGGGTTCTTGTGTATGTGATGTATGTGTAGTTGCAACGGCACCCACGTCACAGGTTTATACCTTCTGTAAGCTGTGAGTGCAAGCGTATTTTATTTTTTATTATGATTTATTCATATATGTATACCATCGCTGTCAGAAAATATTTAGTTAAATCTAAAACAATATACATAACAACAATAAACAGCAATATAAATACCATTACGTCTCTACATAAATATAATTTAACCTTAATGAAAACTCCAAAATGTAGGCATAATAATAAGATACGAGTACAACATGTCTACGGTTACATAATCTCTGAACAAATTATAAATTTAAACTGAATTTACACCGAGTGATGATGATCGGTATGATATATTCAAATGCGAAATGCGAATGGAATACTAAATGATAATCGGTAAATATTTACGTTGCCGTTCTAATAATGTTTTGGTTATAATGATTATTTGGTGGGTAACGTACCTATATTGAACGAAATAATTTCAATTTAGACGACCTTCAGATATAAAAAGAAACCTTTAACGCGGCAGTTTTAACAAATCCCCCCCCCCCCCCTCTCGCCTCCTCTCAGCAGATCGCTGACATCCAGTTTAATACCAGAAATAGTCTTAAGATATGAGAGACAGATATGTTACTTTATTTCCGTCTTGACGAACCGCTTTTTAAGATTCCGTAGTAAACAACCCGTATCCGTAGGAACCCTTATAGTTTCGCCATGTCCGTCTGCCTGTCTGTCTGTCCGTCTGCGGTGTAGCGCATAAACTATTAGTACTAGAGACTTGAAATTTGGCACAATTATACACCATAATCACGCCGACAAAGTGGTATAATAAAAACATGAAAAAAACATAATATATTTAGGGTAACCTCCCCTACATGTAACGCGCGTATATTTTTTTAATTTTTCGTTTTCTATGGTGTGGGATGTCGTTAAATGATCGTTGGTCTTTCAAAAATGTTAGGGGTGGGCTTATATCATTTTTCGATTAAGTTGACTGTTCGTGACTTATTAAGCTTTGAAGTGCCAATTTTCGTTAGTCAAGTCCCCCCCCCTCTACCAACTAAACGGTTGTTGTTAGAAATTCAAACGTTACGGCAATAGTAGCACGTGGCTCATATAACGAAATTAAAAGAAAACTGTCACACTTAAGTTGGCTTTAGAAGTTTGCGAGTGATAGTCGACCAAATGTAATACTCGAAATTTTTTAACAACTCCATAGCAAATATTTATTTATTTTGTTCATTACATTATTCAAGCCTAAAAACTACGGAACCCTACACTGCGCGTAACTGGTTTTTCATTTTTAGTATCTAATAGCCTTCTGCTAAGTTAAGGTACGTCAATTATACCTACCAAACCAAGCTAAATCTGCAAAGAAAAGAACGCAATTAAACGTTCCGAGTAATTGTCAGTTATTTCCCTAATGCATTAACTGAGACGTGTAACTGTCCCCGAGACACTCAGTCTAACTATTATTGCATGTCTACCTGTGTCGCGCTACCAATTTATATGAAACCACCTATTTCAGCGTCTGGCATTATTTCAGGGGCTTATTCTAAGACTACATTTGCCAAATAATAATATTTTATTGTTTTATATTATTTCGCATTAACACATGCTTGTGAAATATATTTTATTTTTAAAGAAAAATGGAAAGAAAAATTTGACTTCAGGCGAGGCTCGAACTCGCGACCTACTGGGAATCTAGTCCCAGTAGGTCGCGAGTTCGAGCCTCGCCTGAAGTCAAATTTTTCTTTAAAAATAATAATATTTTATGTAAATAAATTTCTATAACCATCGGTAGTTTAGATAAGTATTGGTTACATTTTCTTTTATGGCATTATTTCAGGGGCTTATTCTTAGATCTAGCGTCTTAATTTTCAATCTTCATATATCTTAAAGTCTAAGTAACTGGACTAGTGATTTGGATATGGTGGATTCAAGCCCACGAAACTTTACAAAAATTTTTAGGCTCAGTTGCATTATCTTACTTTAACAAATTCGTTTAAGTACCGTTTAGGTAAAAAATGAGTTGCATTACTCATTTGAAAATTATTATGTGACGTCATAAACTTAACTTTAACCGTAACTGCCCGAGCTTCAGTTGTTAATTTTAAAGTTAACCTCAATTATCTGTGATGATGAGAGAATCTGTCGACCCTAATAACTGTGAGTCAACTAGTATAACTGTAATTAAACTATGCCAAAAAAACGCCGTTTCAACGCATTTCCCAGTCACTGCTTATAAATGTTACTGCTATTGTTAAATTTTACAAAAACCATAACTTAAACAAATTAATATTTTGACTGAACCAGACCTTAGCCTGGGTTGCATCAAGATATTTGTTAAAGATAAATTTATTGTTACACTTCACATCCTTCAGAAATCTGTTAAAATTAGAGAAGGTTGTCAAATTATGTACGGCCCTGTAATTTCAGGTACAGAGGCCATAACACCTTAGGCCTCAGGAGTGGCAGCGCATCTGCATTTTGACCTCTGGTCATTGTGTGGGTGTCTATAGGCTGCAGTCATCACTTAACATCAATGTGAACTGCATGCTTGTTTGCCACATTTATTACATAAAAAAAAAAAAAAAAAAAAAAAATGTTACAATCATTTTAAATTTAGCAAATATCTAGGTGCAACCCGATACAAATCGAATACTTATAGAATAAACCACCGCGCTGAAACTCGACTCGCTGAATTATACTGATCCCGAGTAGCGCTGTAAATAACGAGTTAACAGTTCAGACATCGACTGTACCTCGATTGATGTTCATTGTTCAGTTCCGTAAGATTTGTACTTGTGTACGCGATTGTATTTACCTGTTTACACTGCTGTCAAGTGTATCCGTGTTTGTACGCCTAATTGGAGTGTGTTCGTGATTGTACTTTTGTGTGGGAGTTTTGGCGGGAACCTTGACAGAGGCGTGTTTTGCTCTTTATTTATTTCATTTTCCTGGTCAATTTTTGAGTTAAGGCCTTAAGTAGGGTGAATTGCCCAAAATCGTACATAATTTAAGTCAAATTCTAGAAAAAACTGTTATATGTTATATTTTCGTAATCAACACCCCAAGAAACCTCGAAATTGACACCCACATCACAATTCGAAAAAAATATTATACCCATATTATTATATATGCGGCGCCCCGGGTGTAGGTTGTAATTAATTGATACAACGCAATTCGGAACACACTATTATTTATTGGTAATCTCATAAACACAACGAGCACGTTTTCCTCTCAGGAGGTCCCACCGGAAGAGGGCAAGAGGGCGTCCCAGTCCCCGTGACACAGATTATGTATATCTAATCTGCACAGATTAAATATACCAAACTGCACAGATTAGATATACTACACTCTTCCCCGCTACATTGTATGAAACATATATAACCCGGTAAACCTCTTTCCAGTTTGACCAACTGTATACAATTTAACATAAATGGTAAGTATTAAATCTATTTTACAATTAATCACTCTGACTACAATTTAATATTTGGTTTATATGTCTCTTCCACCTTAAACCATCAACATCAATAAAATAAGTAGTTCCAGGAATGGATACTTCAGTAATAGTACCTTTGACCCAAAGATTTTTCCCTTTTCTGAAGTCACGGGTCATAACCTGATCACCTAACTGGAAGTTTGCATTCCTGGAGCCACCAAAAGAATTCACCGCTTTGTTTTGTTTCAGAAGTAAATCTTGAAAGATAGGTGTCGGTCGCAACAATGATAACCGACTCCTTATTTCCCTTCCAAGCATTAGCTTTGCTGGTGAGACTCCAGTCATCTTATGAGGGGTACTTCGATAATCAGCAAGAAATATTCCTATAGCATAATTAAGTGGTTTTCCACTATCTACAATTTTTGTTATATTTGATTTAAATGTTTCTACAAATCTCTCAGCAGCCCCATTTGTGGCTGGATGATAAGGTGCCGTAAAGGTATGATTGATATTACAATTAGTGACAAAAGCCTTGAACTCATGACTTGTGAATGCTGTACCATTGTCCGTCACCAAATGAATAGGGAACCCAAATCTCAGGAAAATGTCCTTTAATTTCGTTATGGTGAGAGCACTGCCAATATTAGACATTTGAAATACTTCTGGCCATTTGCTAAAACTATCAACCACAACGAAGAACATTTTTCCGAAGAGTGGCCCAAGGTAGTCCGCATGGATGCGATACCAAGGTGATGGTGTTATTGGCCAAGGTCTTAATTTTGTTTTAGGAGGAGCATTTCTGTAAGCCAAGCAATGAACACATGACTTTGTAATGTTTACAATATCTTCATTTAATTTTGGCCACCAAAAATAAGACTTTGCCATATCAATCATCCTACTACTGCCAAAATGACTCTTATGTAATTCATTTAATGCATTAATTTGAACAACCTGTGGTATTATGATCCTATGTCCCCAAAACAAGCAATCACGGTCAATTGTAATCTCATGTCTTTTAATATAAAATGGTTTTAAAGCCACATCAATCAATTTGCTATCAGGCCAACCATCATAACAATACCTCAAAATTTGTGTCAATAATTTGTCTTTTTTTGTTTCTTTTTGTATTATTTCCCAATTAATATTACCAACATCTGAAGCATCAATATAATTAATGCATATACCTAACTTTTTATCAATTTCTACATCTTTTTTATTCTCACCTGGTTTCCTAGATAAATAATCTGCCGGATTTTTATGTGATGATATATGTCTGATTTTATAAGAAAATGCCGATAAAAATATGGCATAATGTTGCAAGCGTTTAGCAGCCATCTTTGGGATACCTTTATCAGGGCCAAAAATTCGTATGAGAGCTGCATTATCTGTTTCCAATTCAAAGTGCCGACCATACAAAAAGTTATAAAATTTTGTTATCCCAAATATAATTGCCAAAGCCTCTTTATCCAGAGTACAATATTTCTTTTCCCTATCATTCAATTTTTTACTGGCAAATGCTATTGGTCTAATCACATTGTCAGTTCCACGATTTGATAGAATGGCACTAATGCCTTCAGATGCGGCATCGCAAGACAATATCAAGGGTAAGTTGGGGTCATAATGACACACACTTTGGGCTGTTGACAATTTCTGTTTTATCAAATTAAAGCTATATTGACATTCCTCAGTCCATTTAAATTTTTCTTTCCTAGTACATTCATATAATGGAGCTATCATACTAGCCATATCTTTCAAAAAACGTGCATAGTAATTAATTTTCCCGAGAAATGATTTTAACATAGTCATATTTTCTGGTGGTGATAGCGCCAATATTGGCTGAATATTCTCTTTTACAATACTTATGCCTACCTTGTTAATATTGTATCCAAAAACTTCTATACTTTTTCTAAAAAACTTACATTTTTCTGATTTAATTTTCAACCCAGACTCTTTCAAGACTGTTAACACTTTATCCAATGTATTATTCATGTCTGATAGATCTTTACCACACATATAAATGTTGTCAATGAAAACCACAATGTTAGGTATGTGATTTAATTTCATACTCATTAATCTTTGAAATGAACCAGGTCCAGTACTTACACCGTATGGTAAGAAAAGATATTTATATATTCCGAACTCAGTATTAATAACGGTCAGGGTCTGTGAATTAATATCTAATGGTGCTTGCAAGTAAGCTTCTTTCAAATCAAGCTCACAATAGTATTCACCACCTTTCAGAGTTTGAAATATTGTTTCTATATGTGGCAGTGGATAGTGGTCAGTTTCTAGGTATGGATTAAGGGTTACTTTGTAATCACCACATAATCTGACTGATCCATCAGGTTTCATAATTGGAATTACAGGTGTGCCCCATTCACTGTACTCTACAGGCTCAATTCTTTTGTTATATAAAAGTCTTTTGATTTCATTATTAACTTTGTCTTTAAGAGCGAAGGGCACCTGTCTTATCGGCAAAAATTTAGGTTTAGCATCAGGTTTTAACTTTAATTTAATGCATTCTCCTTTAAAATCTCCCCAACCAGGTGTGAATACTTCTGTGAACTTGTTTTTTATCACCTCTACTGGATTACATGTATCATTTACCCTTTGGTCGCACCAATTTTCATTTAATTTTAAAGGCCACTGCTCAAAAATGTTAAGCCAGCTCCTACCCAAAATTCTGGGTTTGTCCTTTCCTACTACATACACATCTGCTTTTTTTACCGTATCATTCCAACATATATTTAAATTTCTTATTACACCAATGGGTTGCGACAAGCTTTGATCAAAGTTTTTAAATGTAATATTAGTTCGTTCGATAGACTTACCAGGCAATAATTTATTCCTATCCTCGATGGTTAAAGTGCTGACTTCAGAGCCAGTGTCCAGTTCAAATTCTAATGATTGGCCCTCGACTTCTAAGGTTATCAACTGTGGAGGTACCTTCCTTTCAACAAAATTAAAAGCATACATACAGTACATATCGGTGTTGTCTTCCGTTTTAAACAAATTTTGGATGTCTTCTTCATGGTTTTCTTCACCCATCACATTTACTGTTTTAGTTTGACGAACACTACAGACGCGGAAAATGTGTCCTTGTTTCCCACATTCAGAGCAGTATTTATTTTTCAATGAACACTCAGACCTCACATGATTGTCTTTACCACACACATAACACACAACACTATTTTTCTTGATTGCTGGATCTCTGTACTGTTTATTCCAGCTTTGCTTTTGTTTAATTTGTGATGTAGATGGATGTAGCCGTGTCTTTTTCCGCTCTGTGAAGAACATTTATTTTATTCCTTGAGATTGTTCCCCATGTTCCAGTTCTAGGTGTGACTGCTTGATGGCTGCTTCCACCGTCCTAGCCAGAATAACAAGGTTTTCTAATGTGCCGTCGGCATTTTTCAGTAATTCAAATTTAATTAAAGGTTTGTTCACTCCATCAATGAACTTTTCTTTCACCTGATCTTCCATGTCCTTGAAATTACATCTTTGGGCTAATTTCTTTAGTTCAATTATATAATCCTCAATACTCTCATTAATATTTTGATTTCTTGACCGAAATGCCGTTCTATCCAACACTGACGATGTCGACTTTGCGAATCTATCTCTCAACAATATAATAAGGTCATTAAAGTCCTTTTTTATGTGTTTCACAGGTGCGCACAAGTGATTTAAAATTTCTAACACTTTTGATGTTACATTTGTAAGTAATAATGCCGTTTGTTTCGTTTTATCGACATCATTTAAGGTTATAATACACTCTAACTGCTGTTCGAATAACTCGAAATCCTTGCCATTGAACGGATCAATCCTCACAAAATTATTATTAGACATTGTTTTCACTGGCCCTCTCCGAGTCTCTCTGTGCATCCTCGTCGCCAATTATTATATATGCGGCGCCCCGGGTGTAGGTTGTAATTAATTGATACAACGCAATTCGGAACACACTATTATTTATTGGTAATCTCATAAACACAACGAGCACGTTTTCCTCTCAGGAGGTCCCACCGGAAGAGGGCAAGAGGGCGTCCCAGTCCCCGTGACACAGATTATGTATATCTAATCTGCACAGATTAAATATACCAAACTGCACAGATTAGATATACTACACATATCATATTATGAAAAAGTAATCTGTCAGCCATCTTGGATCTGCAAATGGATGCCATTTTCGCAATCAGCACCCCAAGAAACCTAAAAATTGATACCCATATCATATTTTGAAAAAAACATCTGTCAGCTATCTTGGATCTGCAATTAGATGCCATTTTCGTAATCAGAACTCCAAGAAACTGTTAAATTAAGACCCATAGAAAAAATGAATAATCTGTCCGCTATCTTGGATTTGAAAAATTTGTACCTCAAGAAACCGTAAAATTGAAATCCGTATCATATTTTCGAATAATAATTATCTCCGCCGTCTTCGATTTCAAAGGAGATATCATTTTCGTAATTATCACCTCAAGGAACTCTGACATTGATACCCACATTGCTTACATACTATTATCGCTTACAGTAGGTAGTGAATGGAGTCCATTTAGTGAAATGTAAATTGTGAAATGCGGTGGTGCTCGCTCGCCCTGGAGCTGGGCTACTGAAGCTCTACCACTGTATACTACCACCTTACCAGAACATGATAACGGTGGACATGGAGTTATCATTTACTGGTAGGTAAAGTAGATGATATGGAGGTGTTCACGCCTTCGAGCTCGTTCATTAAAGTTCTATTACCATACAGTCATACATAGCACAACAGCCCACCATTCTTATGTACATAAAATATTAAGTTTTTAAATTATCCAAGATTAGACCGATCGCAACTCAGAAATAAATAACGAGCAAAAATCAAGCAAGTTTCGCTTGCTACCCGTACCAATAGCGAAAGTTGTATTCAATACCGTTCTAGTAGTTTAATCACTGTGATGCAATATTAATAAGCACAACAATGCTTGTCTCCTCTACAATTACTTAATCTTTGATCTTTTCGACCAAGTACAGCGAGTATCCGCTAGATTGCTTCTATTTTGACAAATATTTGATGAGCTCCGTTTTGCCAAGGTCATTCAGACTACTTAACCCCTTAATTAAACAAATAAATAAAATTGGAGTGTCTGCTTGTAATATAAAAATAACCGCTTTTTACTAAATCCATATGTATGTATACACGGTACATATACCAAACAACATTTTTTACAATTTTTGTCTGTCTGTTTGTTCCGGCTAATCTTGGGAAAGGCTTTACCGATTTTTACGAGATTTTCAATGGCAGATAGCTTATGTAATAAGGCGTAACATAGGCTACTTTGATACTAGCTGCGCCCATGACTTCGTCCGTGTAGGTACTGAACAATCATACATTCTCACGGGGACGAAGTCGCGGGCACAGTTAGTTTTTAAATTAAAAAATAACTACTTTTTACTGAATGCATATGTATGTTTACACGGTACATATACAAAAACTACATTTTTTACAATTTTTGTTTGTCTGTCTGTTTGTTCCCGCTAGTCTCTGCAACAGTTGGACCTATTTTTGACGGGACTTTCACTGGCATGTAATAAGGAGTCTAACTTAGGCTACTTTTATACTAGCTGCGCCCACGACTATGTCCCCGTGAACAATCAACTGAACTCATCATAAAGTCTCACGCGGACGAAATCACGGGCATAGCTAGTATTAAATAAAATTGGTAGCATTTTGTTTGATATAGGTTTATTACTACAGTGCCCGTGTATAGTGTAATAAACTAACATCGCGAAAACACGGCCTCTCAGGTTGCCTCCAAAACGGATTTAATTGTAAATGTTCTGGTAAAGTAGCCATCGCTTTAATCGAATTTCCGTCTGTGACTCTGACTGACTTTGACTGACAATTAACTGACTGATTCTGACAAAAGTCAGATGTTAAGATATCGATATTTCGCATATCAAAAAACCTCGTCGAATTGAAATATCGTTATACTTGACAATGGCAATACGCATAACAGCGATGCTATTATATTTAAAAAAATACATACTTTTGGTTTTTTTCTGATTCTAAATCGAATTTTAAAAGTGATTTAAATTTGATGTACGGAATACGTGAATAGTTTTACCCCCTTATTTATAAACGTATTTTAGCTAAATTATTGCTAATCTCTCCTTTGTTTTTTTCTATCCTGCACATTTGACAATGCAACTGACAAAGACAAAGAAATCTATAGCTAAAACGTATCTAATGTACGTTTGTGAATAAGGGGGATAATGCTTATGCTTTTTATGTTTATGTGTTATATTTTCTCTAATATTATGAGAATTTATCTTTCTTTAATAGGTACTAGTTGACCCGACAACAAGATATATATTAAAGCCATTGCCTTACAATAAGAAAACAATGGGTTGCAATCCGGGAGTACTAGCATAGTAGAAAACTGAAGTATTAACTATGTGCATTTTCGACCACCACAACCACGTCAACCGCACTACTACCACCACCACCACCGCCACAACCAACACATACCTAATTCTGGATATCTGAATTTACGCCCACGTGTCCATCTTACGCATTTTCGATCAGAATCACGTGTCCTAACGCGAGTTCAACATTTATATCCACAAGCTACAGTATTCATTACCATCAATCTAAACTGTACGCTTGTTTGCCACTTTGACATATAAAAAAACATTATGGTACACGCTCCAAACCTTCATAATATATTCATGTACAGACCGGTCCCTCGTCAATTATATGTTTTTCTTTTGAATTTCCATCACGTCTGCTCGTCTGCTCATAAATAAAGTGATATGCATAATTAATTTATTAACATAACTTTTATTACATGCCTGAATTTCCCCGAAGGGGTTGGCAGGGTTATATGTGTGCATTTATGGATATATCGCGATGTCGAGTTGTGTTTGTGAGTTGTATATGATACACTCATAATACATTTGGCGACCCGGTTAGTCCAGCGGTGCGAAACCATCGTTTGAATCGAAGGGTCTCGGGTTCGATCCCCTCACCGGAATGTATGTATGTATGTTTGTGTATGTGTTGTATGTGTACAGCGGCATCCACGACACAGGTTTATTTATTACCTAATGTGGAGCTGTTAGTGTAAGCGTATTTTATTTATTTTTTATATGTATGACCATACAGAGTCATAATTTTAGATTTTAAATTATTTTTTGTCACTATCTTGAAGGGCTTTGGTTGAAAATGAACCTGACCAGGAGGAACGGGGGTCGGCCAGGGACACTTATCAACCCTTGGCTTCCACCATGGGCTGTTGCGGATAGCAAGAAGAACCAGGAGGAATATCCTCCAGCGGGATGGGGAAAATTAAGAACAGAATTGAACACACGTCCCTGGGTGTTCTGTGGGGCGTGACAATAGGTGTTTACCACCGCGCGGCCGGTTTCTCCTTGGTCTTCTGCACGGTACGTGGCCCAGGATTCTCACAAGTAGTCCTCGTAATCAGACCTTTGATTTAATATAGCACGCAATGTAATCAGCAAAACATTTTTTCATGTTCTAATTCATCCTTTAAAAGTAACCTTAAAGAGGTCACTTAAAACACTATAAAACACTTACGTTTCAGGAATGACTGATTGGTGGACAGACTGATAGACATACATATATAAGCTAGGGAGCATATAGGGTCCCAGATGAAAACCAGCGTCAAGTAGATCACATTTGAATGAAAACCAGCGTCAAGTAGATCTGCTTAACATGAAGCTGATCTGGGAACCCATTCAGACCAGCCGTGAGACATACTGCCTACCTACTGTGTTAATTGTGACTGTTGTTTATTTTTCTTTTTTTTTTGTCTTGTGTATAAATGTTCTTTTTTTTATATTTTTTTTTTGTTAATGTCTCCATGTGCTATTGTTTCTGAATAAATGTTTTTCTTTCTTTCTACAGGAAAAGCCTAAAAAAAATCGTAATTAGGGGTCGAACTCTATACATATTGAGTTCGACTCTTGATTACATTTAATAAGTTAACTTTAATTAACTCAAACACAAGAAGTTCAAGACCTAACAATTGTCCGCACAAATAAAAACATTTGACCCCAATTTCATTGTCTCTCCCATTCATTACCTTTATGAAAAGGACAGCCAATCAGCCTAAGTGACTGCATCAGGAAATAAGCTGAGGAAAACAATGCTCATATCGTTACAGAATGGATGTAATGACTCATGCGATGACTATAGCTTAATAATTCTTCAAATTTGATTAAATTTTCACATTTAATGTCATGAAGTGACAAAAAAAACGTAACTTCACGCCTGTAATCCCCGAAGGGGTAGGAGGAGGTAAATGCATGCGTTCAAGCATATGTATGCTTGAACGCATGTCCACGCAGTCCATTCTATCGACTTGACATGAAGCTGATCTGGGCTCCCATTTGGATCAGCCGTGTGACTTAATCCCTTTTTTTTTCTTGTATAATTGTAGGTGCCTATGTACCTAATCTTCTGGAAATTTCGCTTATTTGCCTCAGTGCTGTCTGAATAAACGTTTTCTTTTTTGACCAGCGGTTGGATATATATAAAGACGGACGGATAGATGAATAGAAAAATTATAATAACTAATGGGACACCACAAATATTTAAGCGCTATAAAAAAAAACTTTACATCCTAAAAGCAATAATAACTCTTGCAATACAATTCGTAAGCCAACAATTTTTTCCGCAATTTCACGAACGTCTCGAAATGAAAATTATTTTCTCGCGACCGCGGTGAGAATTACAGCTGTTGCAATTTTTTATATGGGTTGCATTTTCTTACTGTGTTTGCAATTTTGTTCGTTAGTTTTTTACAAACGATAAACAGTTTATTCATTTGAAATGTAGAGGTATTTGGAATGGTGATGTTTTGGTATTTTATTACAAATTTCACTAATGCGGCTTACAACAGGAATCTTGAGCAGGAAAAACAAAAAAAACAGCCGAAAAAAGGTAACGAAATAGGGTAACTAGGTAATTGGTTCCATCCAGGTAGTGTTGTTTGAGACAGAAACGGGTTGGGAAGATGGATGAAAAATAAAATATAACCATTAGGACACAGCAAATATTTAAACGCTCAAATAAAAATACTGTATATCCTAAAAGAAATAATAACTGTTGCAATACATTGTTGCACTGAGAACTTGTGGATTTCTCGCGTATACAACACTCCCAAACTTCTTCATACACCCGACGTTAGCGGCTTACAGCAGGAATTCTGAGTAAGAAAAACAAAAAAGTAACCAAAAATAGTAACAAAAATGCGTAACGCGAGATTTGGTTGAATCCAGCGAGATTCAACCAAATCTCGCGTTATTCTAGACATAAACGGGTGGATATATGGAGGGACGGATAGATGCGCAAGTGGAGCGACGGATAGATGGATAGAAAAATAAAACATATTATTACAATTATATGAACAACAAATATTTAGAGGAGTGTCAAGTGGCAAGAGCCTGCCTGCGGGCTGTTAATTTGAGTTATCTGCGCAAACATGTGTCTAATTAAGAAAAACAATACATCTAAAAGCATTAATAACTCTAGCAATACAATTTGTAAACAAACATTTTTTTTTTACTTCTTTCAAACTTTCTTTCTTCTTTCTTTCTTTTCCGCGATATCACGAGCGTCCTAAAATGGATATTATTTTATCGCGACCGTGGTGAGAATAACAGCTGTTGCAATTTTAATACGGGTTGCGTTTTGTCGCGTTGTCGTTAATTCATTTTAAATGTAGAGGATATAGAATTTTCATGACTTAGTATTTTTTTTAACTAATTTCACTAAAGTGGCTTACAACAGGAATATTTTATAAACATCTACTTCTATCAAATTCGTAAACACTTTAACGCAAAATTGACCTATAATGGCAACCCTTGATAAGTCCCATTGCTGGGCACGAGTCTCTTCCCTTCTTGAGAGAAGGCCTAGAGCTTACTCCACCGCTCTGCTCCGATGCGGATTGGTGGAGGTAAGAGTTAGTAGCCGACCCGTTTTCAGATGTTTTCAAACTGCACATAAGGCCTCCAATAAGATTTAACGAAATGTAACAAAAATGCGTTACGCGAGACTTGGTTGAACCCAGCGAGATTCAACCAAATCTCGCGTTATTCTAGACATAAACGGGTGGACAGATGCGCAAATGGAGAGAAAAAAAATAAATATTAATATATCTATATGAACAACAAATTTTTAAAGGTAAGACTCTGCCTGCGGGCTGTTAATTGGAGTAATCTGCGCAAACATGTGTCTTGACTTATTAAGAAAAACAATGCATCCCAAAAGCAATAATAACTCTAACAATACAATTTAGTAAGCAATCATTTTTTTCTTTCTTCTTTCAAACTTTCTTTCTTTCTTCTTTCTTTCTTTTACGCGATTTCACGAGCGATCTAAAATGGAAATTATTTTCTCGCGACCGCGGTGAGAATTACAGCTGTTGCAATTTTAATACGGCTTGCGTTTTGTCGCTGTATTTGCAATTTTGTTTGTTAGTTTTTTACGAACGATAAATAATGGATGTAAGGATATAAGTTTATTCATTTCAAATGTAGAGTATAAAGAATTTTCATGTTTTAGTATTTTTATCTAATTTCACTAATGCGGCTTACAACAGGAATATTGCATATTATTATGCAGCTACCTCTATCAAATTCGTAAACGCTTATTGTAGCGTTCAGAATTAACGCAAAATTGACTTATAATGGCAATCCTTGATACGTCCCACTGCTGGGCACGAGTCTCTTCCCTTCATAAGAGGAGGCCTGGAGCTTACTTCACCACGCTCCGATGTGGATTGGTGGAGGTTAGGGTTAGTAGCCAACCCGTTTTCGGATGTTGTCGACAAAATTTAACGACTGCTATCTATCGATAGCAAACGGGACCGACGGCTTAACGTGCCCTCCGAAGCACAGAAAAACGCATTTTTTATTTGCCACTAGCGATCACCCATCCCACACCCAACCGCGCCCGTATTGCTTAACCAGCAGCGGGGCCATACGCCCTTCCTTAAAATTGACTTATACTGGTTCGGCTGGGCTTTAATTTTACAAAGTGCCTGATCCCATAATGTTAATAATTTCCATCCATCTTTTCTATTAACTGTAGGAAAATTTTGAAACGATGTAGAAACTATAATATAAATTATAATAATGCTTTGTTTACAACAAAGGGCTTTATTTCAATATTCGCAAATTGAAAATGTGGGTAAAAGCGAGTGTAATTAATCAAAATAATTGAGAATAGCTTTTGACATTTTAGTGAAATTGACTGTCATAATTTATGGAGCTGAATTACAGAAGTACTCTGGATCATTGGGGATATCTTTTAAATTTAAATCTTGAATTTTGGCAACGTAAGGGGTATGTACACTGAGTTTAATTTATCATTTTTACAAGTAGACATCGCGGTATTTGGATGCTTCAAAATCGTTTATTGTTTAGAATAGTTGCTCGGTGGTAATTTTTGTTAACCAGCGACGGGCTTGTAGCGTCCATTACATTAAGGTGCCAACTAGTGGAACACGACGAAACCTCACAGTACTTGTCTAGTACGGTAGATGGCGTGCAATCGAATTACATCGCACATACGAAGATTTCTCAAGAGTTGCCATATATTCCAACTTCCCAACGTCAATTGTTGGGCTGCGGCCCGCCAGGCGCTACCACCTCGCCTGGTTGGAATGATTCTCCCTTTTTGTCGGAGGAACACTTCCACCCGTTCCTCCACAGGCTTTTACTAAAGTTACCGTAGTCAATCAAAACTTAATTGTAAAAAGAAATAAAATAAGGTTAATCAGATCATAAAGACATCTAAGGGAAAGATATTTAATCAGATTATTTTTTCAAGTTCACGTAACTTTATATTTATTTAACTATTGATTAACTGCTAAAAGGATATTTTTCTATATTTCATATTCGATCTTAATCATACAGGCATCATCCACTCCAGCAGTCCACTTCTGGACAAAAACGTCTCCATTAGAAAGATATATCGACCCGCTTGCCATGCATGTTGGCAATCGAAACGGCGGTAGTTTCATCTTATCATATAGGTAGCCTTATCGCGGGACGCTGCTTATCATCCAACGTTATTACTACTATAGAATGGTTTGATTGTCCATTGTTCGGTTGACGGACTGCACTGATGGAAGAATTCACCTCCAGTAGATGATAAGGTCGTAACGAACCCACGCTTTCATGTAATAGATTCTTAAAATCAACAGAAATTTCAATTATACCAGTGCAAATGGAACTTAATACAAATAAAAGCACCCATTATCGAATGAAGACTTGACACTGATCTATAATTTACATTCGCAATCCGAAATTCAAACGAAGTCCGTAATTGTCGGCCTTAGTGCGTCAATCTTATCGTTTTAGCAAAATTCTTTAACACGATTCAGATTTGAAATCCATTCTTTACCATTTATAAAGGTCCAATTATAACTTTTGCTGACCTTTTACGAAGACAAAGAGATTAGAGATATTTTTCAAGTCTTTTCTTTCAAATTATCACTAATCATCACAAAAATGAAGGTTTTTTTAACTAATGAAAGTGGCAAACAAGCGTGCAGTTCAAATTGATGTTACGTGCGACTGCAGCCTATAGACACCTGAGACCTTAGTTGTTGTCTTGTGATAGTTATTACGGAGCCATACAATAAAGGAGATGTTGCAAAAATGTATGGACCTCTGGCCATGTATTGTACACAATATCATTAAACAGGCAAAATCAATATAAAAACGTTTATTACTGTATATTTTTACTCATTTACCCTTGTTTGCAGTTACAAAATATTATTTGCAGTTGGAATTGCAACTCAAAACCAACATGGCGAATATGGCGGGCGATGTCATTTTGACATTTTCATTTTTAAATTGTTTTATGATTGTAAAGTAGGTACTTGAAGAAAAAAAAAATTCCAAATACTATCGAAATCGATCGATCCCAAGCGTCGGCTGTATCGCCGCCATGTTGAACATAGTTGAAAATGACAAAAACGTTTGAATTAAATGTGGTTGTAACTCTAAAATATATTCTTGAATAAATTAATTGTATTTTTTTCAGGTTCTTCTTTAATTTACCCATTTTTTTAGTACGAACCAGAGCCGAGCTCGCAACATCTCCTTTAATGAAACAGAATATAAACGACACTTCCCAAAAGAAGTTTTAGTACCTTTTTTATAAGGGGTAGCCCTTTTGTAAGACGATCAAAAGAGAAAATATCTATGAGGTAGTGTGATGTTAAACACATCCGTATCGCTATCAAGTCATCACTGTTCTCGGTAACAATGGTCTGATAGTTCTCAAACAATAGACGCTTCGGTTGAACAGCATCGAAGGGTATTCATAGCAGAATCTAAATGATACGTTTTTTTAGTACAAACTAGATTTTATGGGAAATGCAAGTTATAATTTTTTTTTTTTTTTTTCTATCATATAGAAAGAACATACACTTGGCAAATAATAACAGTGCATCTAAAAAACCACAGAGGTTTGTAACGATGCTACTTTAGTTCTACGTTGTTGTAACAAATTACTTAAAAATAAATAAAATTTAAGCAAAACGGCTAACAATGGTCAATTCGTCCCTTTACAATTTTCATTAAAAAATGTTTTAAGCTTGGATTTAATATTTTTGGGACTTACAATATCAAATGCAAAACATGGTGGTAGATTTCGTAGTTTTGGGTCTCAAGGGCAAAGGCAACACCGCATTACCAAGTGTATCTGCCGCCAACTTTTTTTATTATGTTATGGAAGTGGCAAACAAGCATGCAGTTCACATTGATGTTAAGTGATGGCTGCAGCCTATAGACACACACACACAAAGACTGAGGTCGAAATGCAGATGCGTTACCACTCCTGAGACCTAAGGTGTTATGCCTCTGTGCCTGAAATTACAGGGCCGCACATTACCACCTGACCGAAACACGATAGTGCTGAACACTACCATTTAGCGGCAAGTACATTAGGTAATGCGGTGCCGCCTACGCCCGCGAGCTCCGTCCCTAGAGCTCTACCACTAGTAAAGCTAACTAACTATCACAGAGAAATAACAACTAAAGTCTCAAGGGTGGCAATGCATCTGCATTTTGACCTCTGCTCTTTGTGTGGGTGTCTATAGGCTGCAGTTACATAAAAAGTCACATAAAAAGAACAAAGATAGGGCTCACACGTTTTCAAACGAAAATGTAAGAATAACTTTCAATTGACCACAGCTCGTAAAAGTGAAAAAGGGTGGTTAGGGGAATTTACATAGTCTGGTCTAGGCTTAATTGGATCGCGTATAAGGGTTGTAATACACTGGGGGTGGCTTAGACCTGGGTCGATATTTTGCTTTTTTAGGGTTGGTGAGTGATAAAAAAATATAAAATACAACGTCTGCTTTTTACCATTCGTTCAGTCATCATTATTATATGAATACTTGAAGGAAAAACTTGTATTCCTTTTTATGACGATTGCGAGGGCGAATCAGTTAACAATTTGGAACATAGTTTTTAACGCTTGATCCATAAGGAGGATATTGAGATAAAGTGTAGAATACTAGTATAAAAAGAATACATTTAATTATTTAAAAAATCATTATGCACACACTACCATACAATTTAACACACAGTAAATTACGTTCGCATTGTCATAATTTTCGTGCTGTCTGAGGGTTCAATGTCAAATTGTTAAAACTTGTATGCTATGTACCAGCCGCTGGCAAAACAAGTTCACAAGAAAATCGATATTATTAAAGAGTTTTATTTATGCATATACCATTCCGATCCCGATAATATATTTTTTTATGTAATGGAAGTGGCGAACAAGCTTGCAGTTCACATTGGTGTTAAGTGATGACTGCAGCCTATAGACACTTACACAAAGACCAAGGTCAAAATGCAGATGCGTTACGACTCCTGAGGCCTAAGGTGTTATGCCTCTGTGCCGGAAATTACAGGGCCGTACATTACCACCTGACCGGAACACGAAAGTGCTGAACACTACCATTTAGCGGCACGGTAAGTATATTAGGTAATGCGGCGGTGCCTACGCCCGCGAGCTCCGTCACTGGAGCTCTACCACCAGTAAATTGAGTTATTGAGTATGTAGCTGTATGTACGAGTACTTACCTCGTATCTATCGTATCCTCGTAGTATTACTTCGTTAGTACTTACCTGCTGCTACTATGCTCTCGGAGCATTTAAAACAAAATGTAATAAAAATATAGTAAAATAGATATTTTTTTAGCTTGCCAACCCTAATGGCGAATGAACGTCTCATACGAGGAATTAATTTGCATTATACTCGCAGTGCATAACCCTATAAAATGTGGTAATGGACAGCGTATATGTTAGCGTTATATCAAATGAATTCAGATCTCAACTTGATTAAATAATTAGCATGATATCACGTACTATATTGCACAAGATTAAACCTAAAGCTTAAACTAATAAGATTTATAGTTGCGGTTACTTTATGTGTGGCTTAATGGTAGAAGACCAATACTATTTCCACTGAGGTCTCGGATTTTATTTATATTAGAACAATTTTAAACTGTTGTGAGCGATACTCAACAGTTTAAAATAGTAGCTTTCGTAGATGATCCTGTTTATAAGTCCGCCGGCGGGTCCGGTGTGGCAAGGAAAGTTTGCAATGACCCCTCCAGAATATTGCAATATAAACCCAGTTAATGACAATAAGTTTGGTTAAAAGTTTTTAAAAAATAAAAAAAAATATTGCATAATCACATACGAATGAGGGGTTTAAGGAAGTCATAAGTCATAGTTATAATAATTTCTTAAAATAATGTATGTATCTTCACCCCAGGTCCCTAACGGGGTAGGGAGAGAGTGTAGAGCGCCAGATATTCCAGTCCTGACATACTTCTCATGCCTCGTATATTATAATTATGACAAATAATTTTATGCGAATTTATATAATCGGAGGTCGCGAGGTTAACGCAGAGGCGTCAATGCTCTTTTGAACTTTGAAATGATTTTTAATAATTTACTAGCTGACCCGAAAAACTTCGTATTGGTTCAGAATGAAATAATGTGTCAATGGTTTGATAGATACGGACTATTTGTATGGGCAAATGAAATTGTGATTTTCACTATTTCCACTCAATTCCTTCATATTTTTTTACTTTTAAACCTTCCCTGGACTTCCAAAAATCATTTAAATCCAAAATTACCCAAATCGGTTTAGCCGTTCTCGAGATTTAGCGAGACTAACGAACAGCAATTGATTTTTATTTATATATATCGGCAGGAAGGCTCTGCAGTCCGGATATTTAGGTAGTGTTGTGGGCGTGTCTTTCCATAAGCCGACATGATACTCGTGCTTGTGGGCATCTGTAAGTGGGTATTCGAGCGGATGATGAAATAAAGCACAGGTTGGCAGAAGAAAGTCGTATATTGCCAAAGATCCGCCCATTCGATTACCTCCGGCAGGGAAGAACGGGCAAGAAACCCTTCGGACCGGGAAACCATATTTATCAGGATACGATACTACTACTATCACTAGTCTTCTGCCCATTTGATTCAGAACTACCCGCGTTATATCACTTTAATATTACTGACGTTCACTGTTCTAACTGGCAGCATAACTGCCCTATAATAATTCGATTCAACTGTGTGACTGTGACTGAATGATCGTCATGAACCATTTGCTAGCCTTTATAAACCCGATATCGGCAAGTAACTATCCCTCTAAGGTAACAAAATCCAAATACCTAAGCCGACCGTGGCGCCACCTACTATTCTCTATTAAACAATCTACCCTAGTCATAATTAGATTACGTCTCCGACAAACTAGATGGCGCTAGTAGTCACTTTTAGGTTACTCTCCGACCTTTATATAATTATTTTGTAATTTTTTTGGGTTATATTTGTAAAAAGTCGTAGAACAAATGTTGTTCGGATTGATATAGAGAGGCTGCCTGCAAGAGATGATGCGCTAATTTCAATTAACCCCATATATATATTCTTCACAGACAATAAATAAACATCCACAATATAAGAACTCGAATAGTAATCTTACTATTCGAGTTCTTATATTGTGTTCTTATTTATTTATTGTCTTGTCAATAAATAAACATCCACAATATGAGAACTCGAATAGTAATCTTACTATTCGAGTTCTTATATTGTGTTCTTATTTATTTATTGTCTTGTCAATAAATAAACATCCACAATATAAGAACTCGAATAGTAATCTTACTTTTCGAGTTCTTATATTGTGTTCTTATTTATTTATTGTCTGTGAAGAATATATATATGGGGTTGAAATTAGCGCATCATCTCATGCAGGCAACAATTTCACTGGAATTCCAAAGTGGATAAGCATAATAACTTAAACCATCGCAACTGAAGCGGCGGTACCATCAAATTACTTTATTACCCAAATCACAATAACTCTCGCTATTACTTCACAGGCTTGTGTAAGTACGCCTAATTTTGTACACGCCACAATGTTTTCCAAAAGCAAACTTTCCCTTTTACATAAAACAACCTACATGCCGACATTATCAGCATCCGACGTAGAGTTAGGACGCTCATTTAATTTGGTACTGGAAGAGACAATTTACTTTTAACATAGTACACTGGTAAATTCAGTATTACATAATCTAAAATTTGGCAATAACAATTGACCCGCCTGGCTTTTCACAGGTCCAATGTTTTTTTTCTTTTTTTTTTATGTAATTGAAGTGGCAAACAAGCATGCAGTTCACATTGATGTTAAGTGATGACTGCAGCCTATAGACACCCACACAAAGACCAAGGTCAAAATGCAAGGTGTTATGCCTCTGTGCCGGAAATTACAGGGCCGTACATTACCACCTGACCGGAACACGATAGTGCTGAACACTACCATTTAGCGGCAAGTAAATCAGGTAATGCGGTGGTGCCTACGCCCGCGAGCTCCGTCACTGGAGCTCTACCCTATTCAGTCCTGCGCATTGTACGCTGCCGACGTGGGAGCGGCATTACCGAGCGGCTTTCGCTCGGGTATTTTGTATGAAATACCGTGACTAGAGCAGAACATAATCGTGGAAATTCTTAAGCCGCATCACCACGCGGTATCCGTTACCGTAGGCAGTAGCGGATAAGGCCCAGGTCTGAATAAGGCTTTACACGGTACCTACTATTTAATGTATAGCGTTGCGAAAGCGGTAATTCCTATAAAGAATCTCCATTCAAAATTTGAAACTCCATCCCTTTTCTGAAATGTCGTGATGAGGGCTACCTTTTGCTTTTATTATACTTAGATGAAGCATTTGTGTAATTAATCAGCATTTAAGTAAAGGAATTAAGTGGATATAGACTGACTGTCGATAAACTTATTTTTTTGCTGTGTTAGTAGTAGGCAAAGATAATATTCAGAGTAATGGTAAGTAATTCACCCTAAGGAATTCACACTTAAATTCTACGCGGACAAAGCGCGGGCACAGCTAGTTGAAAATAAAATGTCAATTGAATCACAATCTGTTGAACGTAACTCACTAACTAAGCATAGCCTTAAATACATAGCGTACAGTACCCAACAATAAATATTGCACATCGAGCCTCCGAAAGAGACGATCGTCTAATTTCGACTTCGTAGAGCGTTATCTCTGCTGCACACTGCCTACGTTAGCATTAATAGTCCGGTATTGATCAAATCTTGATCATAATGGTCGACACATGTCATATAAGTCAGATGCGAAAGAGATAACACTCTATAAATCCGAAATAAGCCGAAGTGTCGTTCCTGAGGTCGATGTGCAATATTTCTTGTTGGATGCTGTAGTTGCCAATTAAGCAAATATTGAAGTCACATCCAGCATCTTTAAATCTGTCAACCACCCGTTAAATAGGCTAAAGTAAAATTTAGAGTCTGTACGTAAAGGGACACGACGCACGACATGTTAAATCCATTCGCTGCGTCGTGCTGAAGTTTTATTGCTTATAACCTGACCTCCGGGATAGGCGGAATTACGCGCATAGTTCGCTACAAACTGCTTTTGGGATAGTAATAGATATCTAAAGTTTCTTATTTAGGTGACGTGAGGGATGCTTACAATTATGGCTGGTGGAATTTTTGGGATTAATTCCTATTGAAACAATTTTTTTAATTACTCAACACATACATATACACGCGCACACATCGTATACACACCTTTTTGCATATTTCTTTTATTCTTTGTTTTTTTATCCTTTTTATAATTTAGTCTGTTCGTTCAGTTATTTATTTTATTGTATCATATGTACCTAGCCTACGAACTTCGTATCACCTTAGAGGTATAAAAAAAAGGATGTCTAAAAAATCGAAAAAAAATAATCGGTTAAGTTTTAGAGGACTATTGGAACAAAGATCGTGACACGAGAATGTTATGTTGTCTTATAATCAGAACCCAATGTTTGGAGGTGGGAGAGGGTAAATGCGACAGTTTTAAAAAAAAATATATCTGTCGTAATGTTCCAAAATCAGATATTCAAATTTTTATTATTAGGTCTACCTCTACGCTACTGCCTCAGTAGTGTAGTGGTAGCAGGCCATTACTATTACGCTGGAGGTCCTGGGTTCGATTCCCGGGGACTTCTATTGGGATTTTTCAATTTTCTGGAAGTTTCCCAGTACCCCGGAGTTTGGTAATGTGCCCGGAGATGGCAACAGGTTCGCCACCTGTTACATGGGCCTAAAACGTAACCGGCGAGTCGTGGGTGTTTGCATGTATGATTGAATGCATGCATTTACCTCTGCCTACCCCTTCGGGGATTACAGGCGTGAAGTTACGTTTTTTTTATTATTAGGTTTATTGTTCTTACATGTCTGTGTACCCTCATACAAATGTGATCGATGAACCGTCATAATAGGCCGCATGTCTGTTTTTTTTTCTGAGTGACCAGATTCAAAAATCTTTCATTTTATACGAGATACGAGTTTCATTATTCATCTGACATTTTAAGGTATTCGTAAAGTCCGGCGACCAATGACGGCGTGACACGACACGGCGTGGTAAAGTATTATTTTCGTTGAAAAACGTTGTAATAATATTCCATTATTAATTACGAATAGATCGACACGACCGACCTACCGCGGCCATTCTGTAGAATACTGCGTGGCATCATTCTGTAGAATGATGCCACGGCGCGGCAGCATGTGAGATGTATTGATTACTGCTCTGTGTCAAAGAGAGTGAATGCTAAGCGTGTCAAACCTGGAACCTCACACGTGTTGAAGGAACATCAAAATACGTTAGTCTACCTTGATGTCACAGGATGATTCGGTGTGTCAAAGCGTGCCGTTCCACGAAATGCCGTGCCATGCCGTCATTGGGCCCTGGCCCTAATATTACCAATTCATGTGAAAAAGCTATACATATGTGTAATACAATTTTACATAAGAATAAAAACATAACTGGCCCATCATGAGTGCATGCATGAATAAATGCATACAATTTTTTATTTTTTTATCTACTTATATTAATTCTGAAACTTGGACGTTTGTTACTTCAGTTCTATGAAAAGCTAGTTTCTACTAAAATCAATATTCAAGGTTAACCATCACATCTATCCAGTGTCAGTATCGGATTCCAGAAAATGAAACAATTAATGGAGAAGTTGGAATATGACACAATTAAATGGAGTTGTTCAACTTGAAGAAGACACAACATTGAATTACTCAATGCCTACGAACTGGGATTCTTCGAATTTGCTGTGAAGCGGTAAACTTGTTCGAGATGGTTCGCCCTAAAACCTATTTCACCATAATTTAAAATAATTATTCATTTTGACTAATTATATGCGATTTTTGCAAACATGATTGAAAATTAAACATTTATGATCGACTAGCTGTGCCCGCGACTTTGTACACGTGAGAAAAAATATGATTGTTCAGTATCTACCCGGACGAAGTCGTGGGCGCAGCTAGTATAAAAGTAGCCTAAGTTACTCCTTATTCGAAATCGGAGACACTAAAATTCTACTTATTTGTATGTAGGTATGTATGTATGTATGGATGTATGGAGATAAAAGTAGCCTAACATACTCGTTATTACATCAGCTACCTACCCGTGGAAGTCCCGTCAAAGTCGGATACACTCGAATTCTACTTATTTGTATGTAGGTTTCTATGTATGTATGGATGTATGGAGATAAAAGTAGCCTAAGTTACTTCTTATCACATCAGTTATCTACCAGTGAAAGTCCCGACAAAATCGGTCCAGCCGTTCCCAAGATTAGCCCCGCCAAACAGACAGACAGACAAAAATTGTAAAAAATGTTGTTTTTGTATATGTACCGTGTAAACATACATATGCATTTAGTAAAAAGCGGTTATTTTAATGTTACAAGCAGACACTCCAATTTTATTTATTTGTATAGAGTATAGATGTATAGATTTATTATGGAAGGTATTATACAACACAAGACCTTAAAATTGTGTGAAAATTTTAAGCGTCTACTTGCTGCACTTATTATCGAGAAAAAAATATACGAAACCGAACACCTTTATTGTATGCCCTTGGACCCCTAAACTTTTTCATTTTCTTATTTTTAGTAATTAATTTTGTCTATAAAGCGGTAACAGAAATTCATAATTTGTGAATATATTAGCTTTCTAGCTATCGCTATTTATGAGATACAGCTTGGTGAAAGACAGACGGACGGACGGACAGACAGACAGACAGCGGTGGATTACTAATCCGTAGGGTCCGTTTTTACCTTTTAGGTACGAAACCCATTTTTTTTTTTTTTTTTTTTTTTTATGTAATGTAAGTGGTAAACAAGCATGCAGTTCACATTGATGTTAAGTGATGACTGCAGCCTATAGACACCCACACAAAGACCAAGGTCAAAATGCAGATGCGTTACCACTCCTGAGGCCTAAGGTCTTATGCCTCTGTGCCGGAAATTACAGGGCCGTACATTACCACCTGACCGGAACACGATAGTGTTGAACACTACCATTTAGCGGCAAGTATATTAGGTAATGCGGTGGTGCCTACGCCCGCGAGCTCCGTCACTGGAGCTCTACCACCAGTTAAAAGATAAAAGATAGAACTAAGATACAGAATAGCTTAAGAATATTCGATACATTTTTTTAAATTGACATAACTTTTTTATTTCTGGACCGATTCACATGAAACAAACATTAAATATTAAGTGAAACTTACAACATTAAATATTAAGTGAAACTTAGCGTGCACAAACACACAGACAAACAGACATTTTTCCGGGATCAAAAGTACCCAGTGTTGTGCGCCAAAGGTTAAAGTATAATCATACCAAGTTTCATTGTAATCGGACCGGTAGTTTTTATGTGATGCTTGAACAAACAGACAGACAGACAAAAATTTTTCTAAGCACATATTTGTGTTCGGTATCGATCTAGTAACATCCCCTGGTATTTATTTTTTCAATATTTTTAATGTACAGAACTTACACTTCTACAGTTTTATTATAAGTATAGATAATTCAAATTTGATAAATGTTGATGATAGTAAGGTTATGATTATAATGTCCCTTGAATTGTAGTGTAGGGACTCGAGAGCGTAGGTACCACCGCATTTCCTATCTGTCGCCAAACGGTAGTGTTCAGCACTATTGTGTTCCGGTAAGGCTACTTAATAACTGCCACAGAGCTATTTATACAAATACATAAAATTGGAGTGTCTGTTTGTAATATAAAATAACCGCTTTTTACAAAATGCATATGTTGTATACACGGTATATGTACCAAAAAATAATCTGTCTGTCTGTTTGTCTGTTTGTCCCCGCTAATCTCAAAAACAGCTTTACCGATTTTTACGGGACCTTCACTGGCAGATAGCTTATGTAATAAGGAGTAACTTAGGCTACTTTTATACTAGTTGCGCCCACGACTTCGTCTGGGTAGATAGGTACTGAACACTCACAAATTCTCACGCGGATGAACTCGCGGGCACAGCTAGTAACAAGTCTCAGAGGTAGCAACGCTTCTGGATTTGTGTAGATGTCTATAGGCTGCAGTCATCACTTAACATCCATGTGAACTGCTTGCTTGTTAGCCACCTTTGTTACATAAAAGAAACATATTCATGCGAATTCTCTTTTGTATCTGTGTAATACAACATTAAATGCAATCAAGGATCAATACATTATTTGAAATTAAAGTGTTGATATATTTAATTTCTGCATCAACACGAAAACATATGAAAAAGGCATACTCCAATGGTTTGGGCATATAGAAAGAATGTCGAATGAGCGAATGACTAAGCAGATATACAATGCGAATGTGTATGGTTGCAGAGGCCCAGGAAGACCAAGACTGACCTACCATGACCAAATAGGTCGAGTTCTGTCTGATGGTGGGGTCGAAAGTCTTAGGAATCGGCGTGCATGTATGAAGAGAATGATGAAGGTAGACGAGGCACGAGAGGTATGTCAGGACCGGGATATCTGGCGCTGTACACTCTCTGCCTACCCCGTTAGGGACCTGGCGTACGTAAGATACATACATACGAACTACTGTCTATTTGTCACCGCTAATGCCCCGTCAATATGATTTGCTATCTCTCTCTTTAATACGATCCCTCACGATATGCACTTGTTCAATGTATCGAAAGATTAAAATAAATATTTAGAGTACCGAAGTTTTTTTTTTATGTACTGATAGTGTCAAACAAGCATGCAGTTCACATTGATGTTAAGTGATGACTGCAGCCTATAGACACCCACACAATGACTAGAGGTCAAAATGCAGTTGCACTGCCACTCCTGAGGCATTAGGTGTTATGCCTCTGTGCCGGAAATTACAGCGCCTCACATCACCACCTGACCGGAATACGATAGTGCTGAACACTACCATTTAGCGGCAAGTATATTAGGTAATGCGGTGGTGCCTACGCCCGCGAGCTCCGTCACTGGAGCTCTACCACCAGTACGTCACTGGAGCCTTACCACCAAAAATATATCTACTCCATTTAACAGGTAATAGCTTAATCCAATCAAAAACTGTAAACCAAAATAAACCCTAGCGCCCACCGGTGTCGGTGTTAAATTCTGCAAAATCAATCAACCGAACAATTAAACGGCGTTGTTGAAACACGACCTAACTTCAAATTGTTGGGTCCGCCGACATTTAATAACGGGGCTCGTTGCCGATCGATAGGGGTTAGTCACAAATAACTTAATCTGCACAGCTTGCTGTCGGAGTCAAAAGTGAGATAGTTTTTACTGGTGGTAGAGCTCCAGTGACGTGTTCCGGTCAGGTAATGTACGGCCCTGTAATTTCCTGCACAGAGGCATAACACCTTAGGCCTCAGGAGTGCTAACGCATCTGCATTTTGACCTTGGTCTTTGTGTGGATCTCTATAGGCTGCAGTCATCACTTAACATCAATGACGACCCGGTTAGTCCAGCGGTGTGAAATTACCGTTTGATTCGAAGGGTCGCGGGTTCGATCCCCGCACCGGGGCAAATATTTGTATGGCCTACAGATATTTGTTTCGGGTCTGGGTGTCTTAGGTTTATACCTACTGTGGGGCTGTGAGTGTAAGCGTTTTTTTTATTTATTTATACGGATATTTGTATGGAAAAATTAGTTTGTGGTTTTTACTATTTCTCTTCAATTCCTTCCTTCCTTCAATGTGAATTGCAAGCTTGCTTTCCTCTTCCATTACATAAGAATAAGATCATTGTCATAGAAGTTTTAAGCACGGCTGTATTTCTTGATCTTATAAGGATTTGGTACTGGTCTTTTAGGGCACAGAACCCCGAAAACATAAACGGAATGATTATTACTTCTGACATAATCGCAAAACCGATGTTGTCTCAGGGCCCTCCATGAAACCTTTAATCTTCATACAAATAAATACAGTCCCAAAATATTGCCAAAACAATTTCTAATAAGCCAGCCTTTGTTATCCAATTCCATTCTACGTTATTAAGAGCTATTTCGATTTAATTAAGCCTGTCCCTGGACTGTATCAATTTCTTCAAATTATATCAATGTCTTATAACGTTTCAAGATGGATTGAAGACATCGACGATAAATATTCGAGAGCCCTTTTAATTAATGATTCGGCAATCCTTTCTGCATTGGGTCTTAATGAAGTCCCTTATTGGAAAACACGGGCCGATATTCGCCTTATTTTTTTATGTTTGGAAGGTGGCATACAAGCATGCGGCTCACATTGATGTTAAGGGATGACTGCAGCCTATAGACATCTACATATAAACCAGAGGTCAAAATGCAGATGCGTTGCCACTCCTGAGACCTAAGTTGTTGTCATTGTGTACAGTACCATCTAACCCAGAGGTTCCCAAACTATTTTTTCTTGTACCCCTTTCAATTTTTTTCTGGTTTCGGTGGACCCCTTTGCTAACATTTAGATAATTTTCCCATATATCCCATTTTTATTTACGCATTCACGTAGACCCTATCGAGTCTCCCATAGACCCCAGGGGGTCTAAATGGACCACTTTAGGAATCACTGATCTAACCGGAACACGATAGTGCTGTACATCAACATATTTTAATAAAAAAATAAATAAATAATACCTCACTCTTATAAAATCTTTATTCGATTTATTCCGTCAATTACAAATTACAACTTTATAATTGTTAACACGTTCAGTACCAAGGCACTGCTGAGGTAAATGTTGTAGAAATGACTACTTATTTTTAATTCTATCAAAATCTGTAATTCCTAAACATTACAACATTTTTATACCCCAGATACAACAATGATTTGTCAGGGCCAGGCCTACAAAAGTGCACAAGAAAATGTTCAATGCGAAGTATACGTGTGAAGTTGAGTACTAAATATACACACACCAGCCTGTGAGCGCTACTCCAGGGTATATTGACTTATACACGTGGCGCTGAATATGTTAAAAATAGAAGTTACCAATGTAAGTCCAAAAAATATGAAAAATTTGGTCTTACAACATAATTTCAGGCATTTACATATTTAGTTAGATATTTCTGGACAGCCCCAATCACAAGTGTACTAAAATGATTTACTCTGTTAGCCAGATCATAACAAATAAAAAATATCCAATTTTGAAAACTAGGCCTTAAAACAGATCGTTTTATTAAACTTAATATAATACAAAGTGAACCTAATGACAGAACGAAACTCATTTGATCCACAAAGCAATTGCATAACACAATTTTAGCGAACGTATTTATTGAGAAAAAATACAGAGATTCAGATATTTTGTAGCCTTGGTTGGAGGTAAGGTAATGCGATTTGAGATAGAACACTCAGAAAGCGGATCAATCAGGTCAATCTATTCGTTCTATACAATATGATCACCAAATGTGTTATGGCCTAGCTATCTGTGCTAGGTGATCTGCTTGCCCTAAGTTCACTTAATGGATTTGGGATATTAAAGAAAACCACACAATGACATGTGCACTGAACTAAAGTGGTTTGTCTGATAGCTTTAATTTGACATTTTACATAAGACATTTAAGTTTTTAATATTTATAAATATTTGTGTGATTTGTACACCCTACCGACGTTAAATTTTCTTTTTTTTTTTTTTATTATTCCTGACCCGAATGTTGCCTGGAAGAAATCGCAGCTTTGCGATAAGGCCGCCTTTTGTACTAATTGCTATTTTGTATAATATCTGTTGTAAATTTTCTGGTGTACAATAAAGTGTATTCATTCATTCATTCATTCATAAGGAATACATTGTTAACAATGATACCGCGATATATATACGATTTAATGAACTGTTGAAGTCGACGTAAAACTAAATTTTCCTAAGAAATTACGGTTTGGCCATTAACAAAATGTGATTCAGGAGAGGGAACGCATATGCATACGCACGTGTAGCGACCACTACATTAAGGCGCCAACTAGTGGAATACAATGAAACCTTACAGCACTTGTCTAGTACGATAGATGGCGTGCAATGAAATTACATCGCACATACGAAGATTTCTCAAGAGTTGGCATATATACAACTTCCCAACGTAAATCGTTGGGCCGCGGCCCGCCAGGCGCTATCACCTCGCCTGGTCGGAGGATCCTCCCTTTTCGCCGGAGGAACACTTCCAACCATTCCTCCACACACGTAAACAATACACGTTTATGGTAAGTAAATTCTGTAACCTGTAAACACGTACATAGGAACGAAAGATAATAGTAATGCAGATGTGTTGCCACTCCTGAAGTGTAAGCTGTGAGTTTTTTGGAAATGATAGGATCATGCATTACTAAATGAATGAAACACGATAGCGCTGAACATAATTTTTATAACAATTCATTTACATTTTATTTTAAAACTAGCTGTGCCCGCTTCGTCCACGTGAGAAAAAATATGATTGTTCAGTATCTACTTGGACGAAGTCGATGGCGCAGCTAGTATAAAAGTAGCCTAAGTTACTCCTTATTACACCAGCTATCTGCCAGTGAAAGTTCCGTCAAAATCGGAGACACTCAAATTCTATTTATTTGTATGTAGGTATGTATGTATGGTTGTATGGAGATAAAAGTAGCCTAAATTACTCCTTATCACATAAGCTATCTGCCAATGAAAGTCCCGTCAAAGTGGGATACACTCCAATTCTACTTATTTGTATGTAGGTATGTATGTATGTATGGATGTATGGAGATAAAAGTAGCCTAAGTTACTTCTTATCATATCAGTTATCTACCAGTGAAAGTCCCGACAAAATCGGTCCAGCCGTTCCCAAGATTAGCCCCGCCAAACAGACAGACAGACAAAAATTGTAAAAAATGTTGTTTTTGTATATGTACCGTGTAAACATACATATGCATTTAGTAAAAAGCGGTTATTTTAATGTTACAAGCAGACACTCCAATTTTATTTATTTGTATAGATTTATTATGGAAAGAAAATATACGACATACCTAAGACCTAAAAATTCTGTGAAAATTTTAAGCGTCTACTTGCTACCGTTATATTTATCGAGCGAAAAAAAAAACAATTAAATTATTAAATTTAATTCTATGCCCCCTTGTACCTCTTGATATTTTCATTTTCTTATTTTAAGTAATTAATTTTCTCTTTATGGCGGTATCAGAAATACATTATTTGTGAAAATGTTAGCTTTCTAGCTATCACCATTTATGAGATACAGGCTGGTGACAGACAGACGGACGGACGGACGGACAGACAGACAGACAGACAGATAGCGGAGGATTAGTAATCCGTGGGGTCTGCTTTTACCTTTTAGGTAAGAAACCCCCTAAAAGATAGAACTAAGATAGACAGAATAGCTTAAAAATATTCGATATGATTCTTTTAATTGATATAACTTTTTAATTTCTAAACTGATTCACATGAAACAAACATTAAATGTTAAGTAAAACTTACCACAATATATTAATGAAAACCGCAAATCGAATAAGCCGTTTCTGATATTAGCGTGCACAAACACACAGACAAACAGACATTTTTCCGGAATAAAAAGTACCCAGTGTTGTACGCCAAAGGTTAACGTATAAGTATACCAAGTTTCATCGTAATCGGACCGGTAGATTTTGTGTGATGCTTGAACAAACAGACAGACAGACAGACAAAAAAAAATCTAATCACATATTTGGGTTCGGTATCGATCTAGTAACATCCCCTGGTACTTATTTTTTCAATATGTTTAATGTAAGGAATTTACACTTCTACAGTTTTATTATAAGTATAGATATGATGTAATTAAAAAGTACGCGGATGAGCAGTTGACGCTACTTGACAGTAAAAATAAACTCGGGGTTTAATCATTGCACACCTGTACTTACTACTTGCGTTTTACACTTTGGTAATAGCGATTATCGAATTCACTTATCACTTAACACTTAAACCAGAAATAAACAACGTGTATATCAGATATGTTGAGGGCAAACAATCTCGTGGACGCTCACCGACCATATGGACAGACCTCATCAAATCTGTGACGTACTCCAGCATCGATGACTGCTCTCACCCTGCCAGACATTGAACTACATGGCGACGCATTGCGATCACGACGGAGACAGAAAAAGTGACCGATAAATGACCATGACCACTCTGCCAAGAGTGCACGACTAAGAAGAAGATATCAGATATAAGGCGACTTGATATTTGTGCTTATAATATTAGACAACGATATTCGCGAACTGTTTTCTACGACCTTAATATTTTTTTGTAGCTTTATTAAGGATGAAAGGTGAAAATTTCAAAGGGTCGTCGCTTCGTTAGATATGACGTAATTATAATGTCGGAATGTTATGTTCAAAAACAAATCTGCTACTTTGATCAAAATGGAAATCCCAAAATAATTAATTCTGAACAACCATAAATTCCTGAGATTTTCATTACAGTTTCAACCGTATCTGTAAATAAACTACGACTTGAGCTTTTAATTCGTATTTATCAACTGATTATTATTTTTAACCGAGTTAAAAAACGAAGAGGTAAAATAAAATAAAAACAATTCGGCCGGTATATTTTATTTTTATTTTTTTTATATATGTACGCCAGTTTCACCGAGATTTACGTAATTCTTTTTTTATGGATTCTAATAAAACGTTCGTAGTTTTGGACAAGCAGCGTATAACAAACGAAATTGCCGCCATCTAGGGTATCTATCTTTCAATTCTTAGCGTTAAGCCTTTCTTAAAAGGTTAATTGAAAATAGCGCATTACCTCCAGCAGGTAGCCTCTCTTCATCAATCCGAACAACATTTTTGGCTTCAACATTTTAAAATTAACAGTATTTAAAATTTGTACAAAAAAATTAAACTGCCTCATTAGCCTGGTGGTAGCAGGCAACTACTACTACGCTGGGGTCCCGGGTTCGATTCCCGGGTCGGGGTATATTAGAGATAACGGAGTTAAATCCTTTATCTCTGGTTCTATTGGGATTTTTCCATTTTCTGGAAGTTTTCCAGTACCTCGAAGGTTGGTAATGTGCCCGGATATGACAATAGGCTCGCCACCTGTTACATGACCCAAAACGTAACCAGCGAAGCGTGGGTATTTGCATGTATGATTGAAAGCATGCATATACCTCTTGCTACCCCTTCGGGGATTACAGACGTGTACTTTTTTTTTAACTGTTTTATATTATTTCGCATTAACACATGCTTGTGAAATATATTTTATTTTAAAGAAAAATGGAAAGAAAAATTTTACTTCAGGCGAGACTCGAACTCGCGGCCACTGGAAATCTAGTCCAGCCGCTCTTCCAACTGAGCTACCGAAGTCCTGCCCGATTTAGCAAATCTTTCCTTCACATTTATTGCATTGCCTTATGGTGGCAGCAGCGCCATCTATTGCCAAACTATGCTAGTTAGGCAACCATATAATAGACTTTGCAGTTTATTGAATATCGTAAAGAAGTCGCTTTTACCCTTATTAATTATGAAACTGTAAGATCTCTCAATCTGTAACGTCAGGATGTGACGGACCCACCACCCACTAGCGGAAGAATTTCCTGCCGTCAGTCAACCGAACAATGGCGCTCAAACCATTCCAGTGGAACGGTAGTAAGTGCAATAACACAAGACGGGCAGCAGCATCCTGCAATAAAACCACCGCTACTGCGATCGCCAATCCGTATGCCAAGCGTGGCGATTATGTCATTTTTTTATGTCAAAGGATTGACAGACAAGCATACAAAAACCTATAAGGGTTTTTGTATTATTGCCAATAAACATTTTGTTAATAATAATGATGGCAACCCATTATACGTCCCACTGCTGGGCACGAGTCTCTCCCCTTTTTGGGGGAGGCCTAGAGCTTACTCCACCACGCTGCTCCAATGCAGATTGGTGGAGCTACGAGTTAGTGGCCAACCCGCTGTCGGATGTTTTCAAACCGCCCATAAAGCCTCCGACAAGGTTTAACGACTGCTATCTATCGATAGCAACCGGGACCGACGGCTTAACGTGTCCTCCGAAGCACGGAAACGCGCATTTTAATTTGCCACTAGCGGTCACCCATCACACACCCGATCGCTTCACCGAGTAGATCGTTTACAATCTACACCAGCCGCGGAGCCATGCGCGCATACAAAAACCCTTATTTAACGCAAAACCTTCCCCTGAGTATACCAATAGCTACCCACTCCACTCGGATTGATTTACGCAGCCCTCTAATTATTGGCGAAGATTGAAAGTAATTTACTGAAATATCGTCTTAAGAACACTGACTAATAGATGAGCTACTATGTTTCATGATTTCGATAAAGCCGCACGCCGATAAGATTAATTTGAATATCGACGATCCAGTAAGTCCAGCGGTGTCGGACCGTTTTATTCGAAGGGTCGCGGGTTCGATCCCCGCAACGGGACAAATATTTGTATGGCTTATAGATTGAAATAAAACTATTTTTACGGATTTATCTCGCGTATATTAAACTAAAATGATTTTTAAAATCAACCCGACGTTTCGGTCGCTTTTCAGCTTCCGTGGTCCCGGGCAGACTGAGGTGACATTTGTCTGACAGAAGTTTGAAAAAATTATATGTAGCTACCTCCATCGATTTCGTAAACGCCTTGCGTAGCGTTCAGGATTAACACAATAATTACTTATGGTATCTTGAGGTCTTGCAGACTGCTGCGGCTGGGATTTAATCTTGCTGAGTATGGGATCCCATGATGTTGATAATCGCCATCCATCTTCTCTATTGAAATTTGCCTTTGATTTAATCCAAAAATCGTACCATATGCTCTCAATCAATCAATCAATAGTAAACAACTAAGTACTATGGTACCGTAATAACTAACACAGAGACGTCACAAATTATGTACCAATGGCAACGCATCTGCATTTTGACTTCAATGACCAAAATGCAGATGCGTTGCCACAGGTACATAATTTGCAAAAAGCAATTGTCATATTTTCCTCGTGACATGTTAAAGGAGTAAATTCCAAAAATAATTTATGATACTCTAAAAAAAAACCATTTCAAAAGGCTCTATAAAACCAATATTAATATTTAAAATATTGACCTTTCTACAATAAACCCTTTCTCAATGTCTATAACAGAGACCCAATTAAAATTCAGTTTCATTACAATACCCCGGACACTCCGATTTGTGTAATTAAATTGTTCGATAATTGACTCGGCGTTCCATTTTTCTCCATTGTTCTGGAAAGGGGATAAAAGAACCATTGAAACGATGTTTGTAATGTTAGCGATATTTTTTTTTGGATGAGAATAATATTCAGTATTTTTTTTTATGTAATAGAAGTGGCAAACAAGCTTGCAGTTCACATTGATGTTATGTGATGACTGCAGCCTATAGACACCCACAGAAAGACCAAGGTCCGTGAGCTCCGTTACTGGAGCTCTATCACCACAAAAAAATTACAACATTTATTTTGACTGGTGGTACAGCTCCAGTGAAGTAGCTCGCGGGCGTAGGCACCACCGCATTAGCTAATATGCTTGCCGCTAAATGGTAGTCTTCAGCACTGTCGTGCTCCGGTCAGGTGGTAATGTACGGCCCTGTAATTTTTGACACAGAGGCATAACACCACAGGCCTCAGGAGTGGTAACGCATCTGCATTTTGACCTAGGTCTTTTTGTGGGTGTCTGGCTGGCTAGGCTGCAGTCATCACTTAACATCATTGTGAGCTCCATGATTGTTTGCAACTTCCATTACATAAAAAAAACAAGTTCCAAGAACAACATTTGATAACATCATTAAAAAAACATCATATTCGCAAAACATCACCGTTTTAATTAGATCCAGCAAACTCACTCAGTCTTCAAAACACCTATTTCCATTGAAAACCTTCCATTAAGGCGATAACTTTGAAAAATTGTACCTTTTAAGGGCATTCAAGGCGATATAATGAATTGAATGAATCCAGGATGATAGATTACTCGTCATTTTGATTAAAGGACGCTACGACGATTAATAGGCCAGCCACACTGAATAATATTACATTGGCCTTTGTAAAAATAATCACTTAACGTTATTTGAATAGATTAGAGAAACGAGGATTGGAGGGTTGTTTTACCGGATACATAATGCTTGAAACGTTGAGGTTGAGTTGTTTCACTGGATATATATAATTGCTTTGAAATTGCATACGTTTATAATAATAATAATGGCAGGGTTGCCAGGGTTGTCCGAGGATATCGCTTCCGATCTACACCAGCCGCGGGGCCATGCGCACTTCGCATACGTTTTTTGTACTTATTTGCAAGAATAGCTGTTTTCTACATTTTTGTCAGGGGGGCTTTGGCACAAAAAGTGGTCGGTCCTTTTAAATATTCTAACCCCCCCATATATGTTTTATTTTTGGAACATTAAATTTTTAGTTAGAGGACAGTTAAGATAGTTCAATACTATGTCTGGCCTGCATGTTCTAGAGCATTGGTCCCGCAGCTTCTAACCTATTTCTGTATGTAAACATTTAAAGGTTAATAAGGTTTTTCTATCATTGATCAAGAATAGTAATCATATTTAATTTTCGGAAATATTGTGATTTTCTGAAATACTTTCACATAATTCTACTCCGAAAAATAATTTTTCCTTTGTGTAAAACACCCATACCTACTTTTTAATTAACCAAAATATAGCATCTTTGAAATACCATCTTTCGATAGGAAGAACTAGTCTCTTAAGGATATATGAAATAAATCTCATTAGAATAGGTATATACTCAAAATCAATGCAAATATCTCCCACTCTGTATACAGCAAATATCAAATCATGCTAAGAACGTGTAACATTCAGCCACTCAACCACCGTACGTATGGACAAGCAGTTTGTATTGTCTATTATCCATCGGGTTATGCCAGTCTACCCACTCAGACCGCGTGGAGGGCTATCCACATAATTTAGAGCCTCTTCCTCTCTTGTCTACGGTCGACGCTATTGCGGACTGAGCTGAGTGACTATATCGAGTTTAGTCCTATAATAAAATGTTAATACCTTGGAATGATGTAGCGTAATTTCTTACTTATACTAACCAACTTCAAGAAAGTAATGAGTCCCTTAATTGTGAGGATTGCTTGTATATAGAGAATGAGCCATTAAATTTCCCTTAGAAGCACGTAAATATTTGAGTAAGCATTTTCTTACTTAATTTTTTTTGAAATAAAAAATAAGCTACATTCAAAGCCTGTTGCAGTGTTTCTTATTCACAGCGGGAATCTTATCCGATAAAATCAAAAAATGAGAAAACAATCTGTATTCTCATGAGACCATTTGATAGGAAGCAGAACCAGTTTCTTAAGGATGTATTCTAATAAATATCATTAGAATATATTCAAATCAATGTACGATAAATGTCTTCCACTCTGTATACAGCAAATATCAAATCATGCTAAGAACGTGTAACATTCAGCCACTCAAGCACCGAACGTATGGACAAGCAGTTTGTATTGTCTATTGTCCATCGGGTTATGCCAGTCTATCCACTCAGACCGCGTGGAGGGCTATCCGCGTAATCTATAGCCTCTTACGTCTTGAGTGTCGTGTCTACGGTCGACGCTATTGCAGACTGAGCTGAGTGAATTGTATATCGAGTTTAGTGCAGCAACACGTTTTTAAAAAACCTGAAAATATGCCTCCATTTGTTTCTTAGAAACCGACTTTAATAGCATGTTTTCAATTCAATGAGATCTTTGTAAAATAACAAGGGTACCATTGACCTATAAGTACTAAATTACTTGACTGGACATTCCCCTTGATAGCATGGTTCCAGTTCTTTTTTGCATACAATTGCCTGCACCTTCCCATATTAATTAACATGACAGCTGACGTCAAAACGTCGTACAAAATATCTGTCAAATACATTTAAAAACCGGCTGTTTGTTCCCGGCATAGAGCAACACCGGCGGGGAGTAGCCTTAAGCAGGTTTTCCCCTCTATCAAAGAACAAGACCAAATGGTGCTATGCCTGTCGCCCAGATATTTAAATGTGTGCGTGAAATTATTTCTGTATTTTGTTAAAGTCAATGTGTGAGTTTCGTAGTAATAGACGATTTTTGTAGTGTGCGTGTGTCTCGCACGCATTTCCTCCCGCAAAAAATTACAGACTGTTTTGTATCGGTAATAATCGCTGTGGATACTCCCCTCCGGTCCGCCGCGACCGGTGGGCCGAGTTGCTCTATGGTTCCCGGTGTCTACTCTATAATATTAACCTCATTGATGGGTACCAATTTTTTTACGATAGAAGGATTTTAAGGTTGAAGACAAATCATGTTTGTAACTGAGTAGTTTCAACCCGAGTAGTTCAAATAACATTATTAGAACCTTAATAGAACCTTGCCTAACTAGCATAGTTTGGCAATAGATGGCGCTGCTGCCACCATAAGGCAATGCAATAAATGTGAAGGAAAGATTTGACGAATCGGGCAGGACTTCGGTTGCTCAGTTGGAAGAGCGGCTGGACTAGATTCCCAGTGGCTGCGACTTCGAATCTAGCCTGAAATCTGAAATCAAATTTTTCTTTCCACGTTTTCTTTAAAAATTAATAGAACCTACAAATTTAGTATGTTCAATGGATTTATTTTTAAAGTTAAAACGAGTTTTTAGCCCTTACAAAACAAAAAACAATACCAGAACATTAACCCTTCATTCTTGACAAGTGCGAACACTTAGAGAACTGAGGGACAGAATGTAATGAATGAGCTATACGTACATATGAAATATGTAAATGTGGTACTTGCTTAGTATACCTATTTATGGCATAGTTATCTATATATTATGTAACAAAAAAAGAAGACATTGATTTGAAATTTGGCACACAATGTAAATCAATGAGCATGTATGGAAAAAAAGGAAAATAAATGAAATTTAAATATGTTAAATTCAAAATTAATTTCAAAATTAAAAAATATCGCGTGACATTTATTAATTATTGTGTGACTTATTAAATGTAGGTAGCAATCTTAAATATATTTCATATTTATACATGCAGTTTACATTGATGTTAAGTGATGACTACAGCCTATAGACACTTACACAAAGATCAAGGTCAAAATGCAGATGCGTTAACACTCTTAAGGTGTTATGACTCTGTGCTGGAAATTACAGGGCCGTATATTATGTATATTACCAATTATATACCACATGACCGGAACAAGATAGTGCTGAACACTACCATTAAGCGGCAAGTATATTAGATAATGCGGTGGTACCTACGCCCGCGAGCTCCGTCACTGGAGCTCTATCACCAGTAAATGGGGAAACATTGTTTTTATTCTGATAGTTTCTACTCCTTACAGGCTGTAACAGTTACTTCACGTTACAAAGTACCACAGCTTTTAAATCTTGAATCGGTTTCAATTAACTTTCACGACGGATATCCATCGCATTGACCGCAACGACTGAGATTGGCATTCTCTGCCAATCCGCGCCTGAGAAGCGTTTGTACGGAAAATAATTAATATGCTGGACTGAATATTCGTTTCCCCATTATAGCTCTTAACTGCCTCAGTAGTCGAATGGTAGCAGGTCACTACTAGTACGCTGGGGTCCTGGGTTCGATTCCCATGTCGTTTGTGTAATGGAAGTGGCAAACAAGCATGCAATTCACATTGATGTTAAGTGATGACCTAAGACCTTAGGCCTTAAAGGCATAACATCTGTGCCGGAAATTAAAGGGCCGTACATTACCACCTGACCGGAACACGATAGTGCTTAACACTATTAGGCAACATTTAGCGGCAAGTATATAAGGTTATGCGCCTACGCCCGCGAGCTCCGCAACTGGAGCTCTACCACCATTAAAAATTCTATTTCTAGGTTCTATTGTGATTTTTCCATATTCTGAAAATTACCCAGCACCTCGGAATTTGGTAATGTGCCCGGAGATGTCAACAGCCTCGCCATCTGTTACATGGGACAAAATGTGGCCGGCCAATCGAACCGTAACCGTGTTTGCATAACCATGTTTGGATGCATGCATTTGCCTCTGCCTACCCCTTCGGGAAATTTAACAGTTAATTTTTAGGAGTTTATTTTCATATAGCTGTTTTCGTCATCAGTACGTCACGATTTTGATTAACTTTCGAAATGCCCATTGCAATGACTGCGATTGGCATTTTCTGGAAAAGGAAAGTAATTGATGCTTTGGAGTCAATTATCGTTTAATTTACATAAAGAGGTAAAACAATTTGATGATAAGATAATACTGCAAGACGTGTATGTATGTAGATATCCCGCCAGATATCCCGGTCCTCACATATCCCGTGCTTCTACTACATTCATCATTCTCTTCATACATGCACGCTGATTTCTAAGACTTTTCTGCAAGACGTGACAACATGAAAATTACGGTGTCATACCTCGAGCTTAATTTAGCAGTGTTAGGAATCATCATAACAGTGTCTTAAGGTCTCCGTATTCTACCTTTAGCTAGACTGCAAATAGACTTAGTGAAACTATAACTATGTCCATCTGCTACCTAGCTCAGAGACTAAAAAAATTGGACATGACGACCAAGTGCTAAAATAAAATTTAGAAAGTCTATTTATGAATTAAGTGTTTCAGATTTGCTGCATATTTAATCCGTACCAAACGGTGGAAAAAATACAGTAAGAAAGCAAAATCTATATTAAGAATTTTACGCGGAAGTGCTAAAATAAAATTTAGAAAGTCTATTTATGAATTAAGTGTTTCAGATTTGCTGCATATTTAATCCGTACCAAACGGTGGAAAAAATACAGTAAGAAAGCAAAATCTATATTAAGAATTTTACGCGGACAGAATTGCGGGCAAAAGCTAAAACAAGCTGTTGTTCTGTCTCAGGTATATAAGACCAGGCTGGACATCGTCGAATTAGTTTGCCCGTGACCACGGTAGCTGGAAAGCGACCGAAACGTCGGGTGAAAGAAGAAGTTTGGGAGTGTTGTATACTCGAGAAAATCCGCAAGTTTAATTTCTACAATAGAACAAGCTATTTTAAAACATTGAAACTTTCTTCATTACACTTATAAACTCAAACCGGAACATTACGTCACATGACACAAAAAAGTAAATAGCACGAGAAATCCACGAACACGTCACAGTAGAGCCACGCAAAATGGCGACTTCATAACAGCATAGAACAATGACGCCCTTGAGTCAGAGAGCCCTGCCGTCGAGGAGTGCACTCGAGCCGAGCAAAGTGGGGGAGCATGAAAAATCTGCTCGGAAGGTACTTTCTGAATGAAGTTATCGTATTAATTCATTTTATCACGTCGCCTGTAAGGTAAGGCCTTGGGGTTCCGTGTACATGTCTGATATATCTCTAAATAATTTTGAGGAACAATTTGAACAAAATTTCTCAAAAATGAAAAAAATCTTTTGTGGCTAATTTTGCTATATTTGAAACGCTAATACCTACCCGAGCTTGAAATAAGTCAGTCATTTATTTTCATTATCCAGAGACTATGATTAGCACTTTTGGAGAGTTCTGCAGTCAAGGAGTGAAAATCTGCTCGGAAGGCTAACTCAAATAAAATAAACAGTACGAGAAAACATCGAACGTCACAGTGGAGCCACGCAAAATGGCGACTTCATAACAGCATAGAACAATGACGCCCTTGAGTCAGAGAGCCCTGCCATCGAGGAGTGCTCTCGAGCCGAGCAAAGTGGGGGAGCATGAAAAATCTGCTCGGAAGGTACTTTCTGAATGATGTTATCCTATTAATTCATTTTATCACGTCGCCAGTGAGGTAAGGCCTTGGGGTTCCGTGTACATGTCTGATATATCTTTAAATAATTTGGACTAACAATTTGAGCAAAATGTCACAAAAATGGAGGAAAAATACTTTTGATGCTAATTTTGCTACATGTTTGTATGATGTCGGATTTGAGATGTGTACTTGTTTTATTATGCCGAAGATAAATTATCAAAAGCACCTTTGAAGTGGCTCTTGTGTGTGGTGCTTTGGAGCCGAACAAAGGCAGGTAGCAAGAAAAATCTGCTCGGGAGACTGATACAAAGAACAGCCCAAGAAATTCATGAACACGTCACATGGTCAATATCATATGAGCAGCATCTGCAGAAGAAGAGGCCGCTTACATTTAATTAAATTCATGTTGATTTTGCATCGTTGATCACTGCAAATAATTTTGGATACCAATATGAGAATAGTGTTACAAAAATGAGATTAATACTTGTTTGATATTATTTCGCATTAACACATGCTTGTGAAATATATTTTATTTTTAAAGAAAAATGGAAAGAAAAATTTGACTTCAGGCGAGGCTCGAACTCGCGACCTACTGGGAATCTAGTCCAGCCGCTCTCCCAATTGAGCTACTGAAGCCCTGCCCGATTTGTCAAATCTTTCCTTCACATCTATTGCATTGCTTTATGGTAGCAGTAGCGCCATCTATTACCAACTATGCTAGTTAGGCAACCGATATAATAGACTTTTCAGTTTATTGAATATCGTAAAGAAGTCGCTTTTACCCTTAATAATTGTTTGATATTATTTCGCATTAACACATGCTTGTGAAATATATTTTATTTTTAAAGAAAAATGGAAAGAAAAATTTGACTTCAGGCGAGGCTCGAACTCGCGACCTACTGGGAATCTAGTCCAGCCGCTCTTCCAATTGAGCTACTGAAGCCCTGCCCGATTTGTCAAATCTTTCCTTCACATCTATTGCAGTCAAAGTATAGTCAAATTTTTCTTTCCATTTTTCTTTAAAAATAAAATATATTTCACAAGCATGTGTTAATGCGAAATAATATCAAACAATTATTAAGGGTAAAAGCGACTTCTTTACGATATTCAATAAACTGAAAAGTCTATTATATCGGTTGCCTAACTAGCATAGTTGGTAATAGATGGCGCTACTGCTACCATAAAGCAATGCAATAGATGTGAAGGAAAGATTTGACAAATCGGGCAGGGCTTCAGTAGCTCAATTGGGAGAGCGGCTGGACTAGATTCCCAGTAGGTCGCGAGTTCGAGCCTCGCCTGAAGTCAAATTTTTCTTTCCATTTTTCTTTAAAAATGAGATTAATACTACAACTGAGCGACATACAGAGAAGTTATGCGGTGATAGCTACGCATTTGAGCTCTAGTCGTATCGTCGTAGAAACGAGAATAACTTTGGATGTGATTGAATAAAGTAATGAACTAATAAAATTTACTTCGTGTAAACTTTCTGAACCTAAAGAATCTCTTATTATAACTAGACTAAAACGTTTGCGTAAAAGATTGAAAATGTAGATTTACTGTTGCCTACTAGGAAAAAAACAAAACTTTTGATCAATCCTATTAGATATCAGACATTGTAAAGTTTCACTGAAATGTTTCGCTGAACACCAATATTTGTTTTTTTTTACGAAAATTTCCTCTTACCTATTACTAACCCCCTTACTCATAAACGTGCTTCAATTGATTTAGCTATTTTTTCCCTACATTTAGCTGGAATCTCATCAATTTTATTTTAGGTAGTGTCGCTAGTCTCTGCTTTGTGTCTTTCTATCCTGCACATTAGACAATGCAACCGACAAAGACAAAGCATTCAATAGCTAAAACGTATCTAATGCACGTTTATAAATAAGAGGGTTAGTTTCTTAGTTCAGTAGGAAATGTTCGGGGTATTAATACTTTTAAAAATCTTTGAATATAATCTTTTAATATAAGCACAAAACAACTCTGGAGTTTCTTTAGTCTTCTACACACTGCTTTTTACCCACCTGCCGAAAGCCGAGGAGGGTAATGTGTATGTTTGCTACTTTGTAACGGTTTTAATATTTCACAAACTTTTTTTATCGCAAAGCATTGACAGATAAACAGACGGGCCATCTAATGCAAACTGGTTACCGTCGCCTATGAACATTTGCAACATCAGGGAAGTTACTAACGCGCTGCCAGCCCCGAAGGACTCTTTTGACGCCAGTTTTGAAGAACCCCATATTGTGGCGCCGGGGAAACGCCTCAGAGTGAAGTTCGTTCCACAATTTGCACGTTCTGGGCAGGAATAAACGCGCGAATTGGACTGTTGAGCACTGCCAAGTATCCAGTCCAGGGTGGAACTTCTCTCTTCGGCGGGTGGTGCAATGTAAAAATGTAGACGCTGGCATCAGATAGTACAGTTCATCAGAGCACTCAACTGTTTTAGTATCGAGAAATGGATTTCTCAAACACCGTATGTTTTTCAGAGACCTATCTGATAAAAAAAAATACATCCCCACTTTATTTGCAAACATAAAGATCATTTACGTTTTCAGAAAATTAAGAAATTTGGTGATTCAATAGCAAAATCGATTTGACGTCACCATTAAAGTTGAATTAAAAACACGGAAAATCAAATTGTGAGGTGTAAAAAGCTTTCCTGTGAAAGAAAATGCTCGTCATTGTGTTATTCTAAATCTACATAATCGCTCCCTTTTACTTTTTTACGGAAGCAGAATAAAAATCGTAGCGATAAAATTGAAAGGTCATATTTAGGGTTCCCTTGTATTTTAAATTGATGTTTTTTTTGCGCTGAAGTTTTCTCACACGAAGTTAGCATTGATGATAAGTGAGTGCAATAGCCTATAGACTATAGAAAATAATTTAAATTTGCAAACAAAAATACCTATAGAATTAACATTGATGATATGTGACTACTACAGACTACAGTCATAAAGTCTAAAGTAATATACTTGCTTGAGAGCAGGAGAGGACCTCTATCCTCTCAAGAAAAAAAATGCTCATTATTGTGTTATTTTAAATCTAGATAATCGTTCCCTTTTACTTTTTAAAATAAAAATTGGGGCGATAAAATTGAAAGGTGATTTTTGCGATTCTCTTGTATTGAAAAGCAATGGTTTTTTTATGGTATGAGGTTAGCACACAAGAAGTTCACATGGATGATAAGTGACTACTGCAGCCTATATCATACAGGTATACAAAAAAAACGTCACTTCACGCTTGTTGTCCCCGAAGAGGTAGGCAGAGTTAAATGTATACATCGAAGAATACCTACTTGCAAACCCACTGTTCACCGGTCACATTTTGGTCCATGTTCAGTTGGCGAACCAAACTTCGAATTTTGGTAAATGGAAAAATCCCAATAGAAACAGAGATAAAGGACTTTACACCATTATTACGACTGGAGAACCATTGCTTACGACTGGAGAACATGGAAATTAGAGGAAACGTCTTTTCATGGTTTCGGGATTACCTAAACGACAGAAACCAAACAATAAGGGTTCAAAATCAATTTAGTAACCTGTCTTCTACAACATTTGGTGTTCCTCAAGGCAGCAATCTTGGTCCTTCCCTCTTTCTAGTATATATCAATGAATTAAACAATATCGATATGGAAGGTGCCGAGATTCAGATGTTTGCTGATGACACAGTGATACTATTTCATGTTGGACTTGGGATGACGTGATAAAAAAATCAGAAAAAGGAATGATTAAAATAACCACCTGGCTTGAAGACAGTTTACTAACACTAAATGCAAGTGAAACAAAATACGTTTGTTTCAGCAAAACTGAAGTTACTGCGGCACTGAATAACAAACAGCTTAAAATTCATGTATGTCCCTGTAATCGTCAAAATTTTTCAGACTGGATTAGTTGCAATTGCCCGCAACTAGACAAGGTATCCAATGTTAAATACCTAGGGGTTATTATTGACGAAAAACTAAAATGGGATATACATATTTCTCACATATCGAACAGACTAAGGAAGCTCATATATATTTTTAAAGAATTAAGCATAATTTCTGATCGCGGGTATAAAGCTTTGGCTCAATGTATAATCACCTACTGTGTCTGTACGTGGGGTGTAGCCGCGAAGTCGTATATGTTAAAGGTTGAGCGAGCTCAAAGATCGGAGCTTAAAGTTATGTTTGGGTTACCGTTCCGACATCCAACTACGTCACTGTTTAAAACTGCAAAAGTTCTTGCCATAAGACAGCTCTTTATTTATTTTTTTTTTTAATGTAATGGGCGTGGCAAACGAGCATGCAGTTCACATTGATGTTAAGTGATGACTGCAGCCTATAGACACCCACATGAAGACCAAGGTCAAAATGCAGATGCGTTACCACTCCCGAGGCCTAAGGTGTTATGCCTCTGTGCCGGAAATTACAGGGCCGTACATTACCACCTGACCGGAACACGATAGTGCTGAACACTACCATTTAGCGGCAAGTATATTAGGCAATGCGGTGGTGCCTACGCCCGCGAGCTCCGTCACTGAAGCTCTACCACCAGTAAAATTTAGTAAAATTATTTACGAAAGCATCAGGAGAATTCATTTAAAAGTGGATTCTAAACCTACAAGCCGTAGAAGAGAACCAACTTTGCCTATTTCTAGAGTGAATAGTAAATTTGCTCAAAACACCTTTCATGTTCAAGGTCCTAGACTCTAAAATATTTTCAACTCGCAGCATAAAATACGTTCTCTGTTCGCTCTAATTATAATTTAAAAGAAAATTTGTTTCAATGGCTTCAGAATTTAACGAGTATGATGAAACGGGACATTTATTGCTTAGAATGCAATAATTTTCCTTTTTTTTTATATTGACATAATTTTTAGTGATGTAGCGGTACATAATTGCCGTAGTAGTCAGTATAAATTATTACGCAGAAATAATTTCTTGTATTTTGTGTAAAATCATTTGTTTTAGTAGATGTATTATTCATTTAATTTTTTTGTTTTTATTGTAGTATTCGTTTTTAAAGTCGTTTTATAAGTTTTGTTATTGTAATGTTGTGCTAGTTTGTTAAGAAATAAAGGGAAGGAACTATCATCTGAGATACAGCTCACGCTACTTCAGATGATAGGGCAACAATGAATGTGATCTTTTTCTAGTACAATAAACATATTTATCATTTTTTTATCATTTATCATTATCTCTGATAACCCTCTACGCGGTAATCGAACCCAGGACCTCAGCGTAGTAGTAGCGGCCTGCTACCACTAGGCTACCGAGGTAGTTAAATTTGACAAATAATGAAAAACCCTTGTTATATTCCACGCTCGCGCTTAACCTCTTTTTAATGAGGCGAAAAATCTCTGCTATTGAAATAAGGCTTTGCAAAAGTGACAATCATTATAATGGAATACTCAATTTATATAATTGAACCTGCCAATGTATATTTTGATTGTAATTTTAAAAAATAATTTGATATTGTTCTGTTATCAAAGGATTATTTAGTTTTGTCAGTAACTGAATGAAATAATGAGTCAATTAATTCACAGATACGATGAATTTGTTTATAATAATAATAATAATGGCAACCCATTATACGTCCCACTGCTGGGTACGAGTCTCTCCCCTTTTTCTGGGGGGAGGCCTGGAGCTTACTCCACCATGCTGCTCCAATGCGGATTGGTGGAGGTGGGTGGGTTAGTGGCCAACCCGCTGTCGGATGTTTTCAAACCATAAGGCCTCCGACAAGGTTTAACGACTGCTATCCATCGATAGCAACCGGGACCGACGGCTTAACGTGCCCTCCGAAGCACGAAGAATTTTTTGGGTAAATGAAATTGTCGTGCTTTAATTTTTTTATGTAAGTTAGCAAACAAGCATGCAGCTCACATTGATGTTAAGTGATGACTGCAGCCTATAGACATCTACATAAAAACCTAAGGTCAAAATGCAGATGCGTTACCACCCCTGAGACTTAAGGTCTCATGTCTCTGTGATAGTTATTACGGGGCCAGATTACCATCTATTTTATTTTTAAAGAAAAATGGAAAGAAAAATTTGACTTCAGGCGAGACTCGAACTCGCGACCTACTGGGAATCTAGTCCAGCCGCTCTTCCAATTGAGCTACTGAAGCCCTGCCCGATTTATCAAATCTTTCCTTCACATCTATTGCATTGCTTTATGGTAGCAGCAGCGCCATCTATTACCATCTAACCAGAACACGATAGTGACGAATACTACCACTTAGCGGCAGATAGGTTAGGTTATGCGGTGGTGCCTACGGCCTCAAGCTCCTACACTTATAACTCTACCACCAGTAAAAACAATACAATTACTTTTAGTAGTGGTGGAGCTCCAGTGACGGAGCTCGCGTGCGAAGACACCACCGCATTACCTAATATACTTTCCGCTAAATGGTAGTATTCAGTACTATCGTGTTCCGGTCAGGTGGTAATGTACAGCCCTGTAATTTCCGACACAAAGGCATAACACCTTAGGTCTCAGGAGTGGTAACGCATCTGCATTTGACCTTGGTCTTTGTGTGGGTGTCTAAAGGCTGCAGTTACCACTTAACACTTACCACTTTGACGACCCGGTTGGTCCAGCGGTGTGAATTGACCGTTTGATTCGAAGGGTCGCGGGTTCGATCCCCGCACCGGGACAAATATTGGTATGGCCTACAGATATTTGTTTCGGGTCTGGGTGTTTGTGTATGTGTTGTTTGTATGTAACGGCACCCACGACACAGGTTTTATACCTACTGTGGGGCTGTGAGTGTATGCGTATTTAATTTTATTTAATTTATTTAATTTTAACATCAATGTGAGGCTTGTTTGCTACTTCTATTACATTAAAAAAAAGCGTAGCAGCAGGAACCAGTTAACTACCTGTAGTATGTGTAGGAGTAGTAATAGTAAGTGAAACTACGGAAATAAAAACTGTTCAAATAGTGATTACTGATTTTAATTGTTATCCAAGCACAATATGATTAAATAATAATCATTGAAGAACGTTAGATAAATAATTCATTAGTATTACGAATTCACAAACGCATTGAATTAATATTTATTAGATACCTAAATGCAAATTGTGAATATTTTATGGCTTCATTGATTCGTTATGGTGCATGTGTAGAAAATTATCAGTTAATTAAACATTATTTTGCTAATTATATGGAAATAATAATATATGATTTTTGCAGAAGCCTCTCTCAGTTTTAATAAAGGTAGGTAAGATTCCGAGCTCCGCTGCACCCAACAGTGCTGCCGCCGCAGTGCTACCGCAGCATCATATTTCTCTTTTTTCTGTTGCATTGCTGCCGCGACTTTTTCGCGTTTTTTTAGTAAGAAAAGTTATATAACAATTTCAGAATACCTACAAAAGTGCCACAAAACCATTGGTATATCAATGCACAAAACCCTTAGGTAATGGGTTTGTCCTCGCACCTTTACAATCGTGACTCTAATAATAAATTTTAGCAGAGATGAAAGCAATATAGCATGCAGCCTATAGACACACAAAAACCAGAGGTCAAAATGCAGATGCGTTGCCACCCCTGAGACCTAAGTTATTATGTATCTGTGATAGTATTATAGTATTACGGGGCCATACATTACCGTCTAACCGGAACACGATAGTACTGAACAATGCGGTGACGGCTACGCCCTCAAACTCCTACATACGAACTCTGCCACCACTAAATTCACTTCGAAATTTAAAAATAAAAATTAATTTATCACAATTCTTTAGTGGCAGATCGATTCCTTAATTCCGTGCTACTTACACACTCAAGATTCAAGATTTGGATAGAAAATCTAAAACGTAGGGCATGTATTTGCTATACAGGTGGTTAAATAGGGCGGCCACTCAAAACTGCGATGCCATGCGACGCCGCATCGCAGGCGATGTATTCGTTCGTGCTGGCAGATATGAGCGATGCGATGCGAATTCGCTGTTATGCGTGGGAGACATTAGATTTCTATAGAACTCTGCTGCCTGATGAATATATTATTATAATCACTCTCAATCTTTTCATCGATAATAACATGTTGTAGGTGTATTTATTTCATCACGTTTTCAAAGGAAACTCATATAACACTCTGAAAATGAAACCTACAACTATACAAATAATGCTACCTTAAAAACTGTAGGCGTACAAAGCGAACCTTTTAAATAGGCGACCTTTCCGAAGTTTGTTCTAGTGTTGACGAAGTATCGACAGATTTCTTATCGATAATTTTATTTAATAAACTATATAAATATTATTATTTTAATTTCGCATAAGGCTCTTGCGTCGATAAATTGTTATATAATATCGATATATTGGATTTTTTTTTAATGTTATAAAAGTGGCAAACAAGCGTGCACTTCACATTGATGTTAAGTGATGAATGCAGCCTATAGACACCCACACAATGACCAGAGGTCAAAATGCAAATGCGCAGCCACTCCTGAGGCATTAGGTGTTATGCCTCTGTGCCGGAAATTACAGAGCCGTACATTACCACCTGACCGGAACACGATAGTGCTGAACACTACCATTTAACGGCAAGTATATTAGGTAATGCGGTGGTGCCTACGCCCGCGAGCTCCGTCACTGGAGCTCTACCACCAGTAAAAGGATAGTATCAATATTATTATGGATTAAAATTAAAAAATGCTTTAGCCAGAGTGCAATTATCGATTGTATTAACTCGATATTATTACTCCTTTAAACTTTGTGACTATTAATAATATCGATATTATTGTAACAATCAATATCCATCTTTTCCTCTACCCAAAGCTTATCTGGTAGAAATCGCTCATATAGCGATAAGGCCGCCTATTGTAGTGTGTTAAGTTCTCTTTTCTGTGTTTCTTTTAATGTTATGTCTGGTGTACAATAAAGTGTATTGTTGTTGTTGTTCTTGTTATCCTAGATTAGGGGGTTGAGTTCCTCTCGAAGGTGAAGGGTAATATTGGGCCCACAAATTCGTTACTGGTTAACCCATCACAGAGTATATTTAGTAATAAAGTTAACAATTTTGAATCTAACTCAACGTTTACTTAATCATTATACATAATAATTTCAATTACTGGCAATTCTGAAAATGCCCGTATTTCAAAATATTTATTTTAGTGTCATTTGAAAATTATATAATTTGTTCTGTGTTAACACTTGATATCTATCGATAGCATCCGGGACCGACGGCTTAACGTTTTTTTTTTTTTTTTTTTTTATATAATAAAAGTGGCAAACAAGCATGCAGTTCACATTGATGTTAAGTGATGACTGCAGCCTATAGACAACCACACAATGACCAGAGGTCAAAATGCAGATGCGCTGCCACTCTTGAGACATTAGGTGTTATGCCTCTGTGCCGGAAATTACAGGGCCGTACATTACCACCTGACCGGAACACGATAGTGATGAACACTACCATTTAGCGGCAAGTATATTAGGTAATGCGGTGGTGCCTACGCCCGCGAGCTCCGTCACTGGAGCTCTACCACCAGTAAAAACCACGTGCCCTCCGAAGCACGGAAATGCGCATTTAATTTTGCCACTAACGGTCACCCATCACACTACCCGACCGCGATCGTAGTGCTCAACTGAGTAGATCGCTTACGATCTACACCAGCCGTGGGGCCATGCGCGCTTCCTGTAATTATATAAAAAAATATTATTTGTTTTACAGTAAAAACCGTCGACTATCGATATCTAGTTGCCTGTTAATCGGCAACACTAGTTTGTACGCTCTAAATGGAAGCTTGGGTATTAATTTGTCATGGAATCTGTACTTTTAAAGTTTGCTATCGAAAAACTTTTATGACAGTGTCTTTATCAGAAAAACTTATTTGTAAGAGACGGATAGGTTTTTAAAGTAAACTTGCTAAATAATAAAATAATTCGTGCCGTTGTAAGTGACAAATCATGACTTCACGTCGATATTACCACAAGAGATAGGCTGTTAATACAAAGTACACGCCCAAGATTAGCTAGTCATGTCATGTTTTTTACCCTCATAACGTATATTTACTAGCGAGCCCATTGGTTCTAATATCAAGGCCTGAAGACACTGAAACATTTTAAATAAAAAAAACGGCTAAGTGCGAATTGGAGTCGCGTCCACAGGGTTCCGTACAATTAATGAATTATTGCTGTGTTATTCATGCTATCATAGATTCCATAGATATCTATATTTTCCTGTATTAATATATTTTTTGTATAATAATATACTTATACAGGGAGATATGCGTGTAAGTACCCATTTTATTCTGTTCCTAGGTATTATGGCCAAGGCCCTGATTTACCTCAGCGTTATTTATTTTATTTGTAATAAAAATGTTAGATTAGCGTGTACGGGGATCACAAGTAATGCGCAAGGCGGCCGGTAGCACACTGAATTTATTAACATGAACCAATGACAAGTTAGACATAGACAATTGACAATAAGACACAGATAATACACAACAAAAAATTAAACTGTATTTTTTTACTGGTGATAGAGCTCCAGTGACGGAGCTCGCGGGCGTAGGCACCGCCGCATTACCTAATATACTTGCCGCTAAATGGTAGTGTTCAGCACTATCGTGTTCCGGTCAGGTGGTAATGTACGGCCCTGTAATTCCGGCACAGAGGCATAACACCTTAGGCCTCAGAAGTGGCAACACATCTGCATTTTGACCTCTGGTCATTGTGTGGGTGTCTATAGACTGCAGTCATCACTTAACATCAACGTGAACTGCATACTTGTTTGCAACTTTTATTACAATAAAAAAACCCTTCTGAGTAGCGCAGCAAAATTGCGAAGTTATTGAAATCCTGGACTAAGAAAGTAAAGACATTCAACATTAAAAATGAATTAATACCGTAAATGCCACAAAATTATTCTTAGTTAATTAATACATCTTTGAATACTAAATTAAGTATTAATCCAAAAATAACGTTCATCAAATATTTAACAGAATGAAACCTAGTCTAAATAGATTGCGAACCAAAGGCTCTACAAACATTTATATCCGATGGAATCCAACATAAAACCGTTCGGGATGCGTAGTGCGTGATTTTAAAAAATCCAATTCCAATAGGTAAACAACGATATAATCTCTTCACAGGTAAGCATGGGTTATGCAGGGCAGGCTACTGAAATGTTGATAATACACAACGAAACGTTTAATCTAATTTAAGCTTTATATCATTGAGATTCAGTTGAACTTTGCACCAATATAAATCACGAAGAAGGCAAGACTGTTGATGCTGGTGTACACACGCTAGCGATTTTTAATTTCGCAAAACAAACATTAATTTTCCTTGGAAGCGCGCAACAAGCTTCCTTTGCACTTGGATTTTTTTGATAAATTACAGATTGCGGCTCAGTTTGCGGGACGAAGTTTAACTGTTCAAGTTGATCACGAAATTAAAATGTTTTCGGATTTATTTGTGAAACTTTTTATTGCTATGATTGTGAAATTGTATTAGATTTATTGTAGAAGATTGTATGTAGTAGAACGCTGATTATCGGATTTACCGTATGGCCAATTATTCGAATCGGTCCTAAGCTTTTTTTTTTCAATTCTTTCGGATCCTAGTGCGTTCCCGAAGAGGCATATTTTTTTTGGATAGACACAACAAAGTTCTCGCAAGTGTATACGGGCAACTTCATTGCTTTTTTTTTATCTGGTTACGTGTATTCCTTTTTTTTCAGCTTTATGTCTGATTAAACTGTATAAGTGTACTTATGATGAATGTGGTGAAGTTGTTGAACGATGTGCATGTGCTTTCTTTTGTCAGCCCTAAGCGTGATATAAAAAATTAAAACCAACTTTTTTTCTAAGTCTGTATCCGATTATTCGAATTTTCGATTATCCAAATCTACCCCAGTCCCAATTTTTTAGACAAAATTCGGATAATCGGAGTTCTACTGTGATTTATTCCTGTTTCACTGCTTATAAGTTAATTTCATTGTTACATTTAGATAAGTGAAATTGGGATGTGTTTTTTTTTTCTCGTATGAAATATCTTTGGATAGGATTTTTCCAAAAATCTGTATGACTCTATCCCCTACCAGCTTAATGGTTGTATTAGGATGTATGAAAACATTGACTGTTCTAGTCTATAATATTAAAGTTAAAAGGAAAACTAGCACAACTAAGAAGGCCTTCAGGGTTCAGAAGGAATCCAGGCTTTATAAGTTTACGAATAATACTCCACTGACTAAAAAATGTACTTGAAGAATCGGACTGAAAAAATGAACTATGTATGTAATATCCTACTATTCACGTTGCTCGGCTTGGCCGGTTTTTTCCTTTGAAGGTACGGAGTCCTAAAAAAGGTTATAGCAAAGTTGTAAACATAAATCTTGATATAGCATACAGCCACGTTACGTCTCAATTGCACTACACTAAACCATAAACGCGACGAGCAATAAAATCAACCCTTGTCGAAAATAATTACACGAAGTCACGATAAATGTTATCAACACATAAAAACATAAAATCGTAAGGTACCGGCAACTAAACAACGAAGACCATGACAAATCGGCCATCAATTACAGGGATTCATAAAATAGACCGCCTTCACACGAAATACAAAAAAAATGCGCGACAAATAAATCGATGGGTCCTATGTATAAGGGCCAAACCAACAATTTGGCCATTTGACTTTTTTATTGCAAACGAATCTTATCGATATAATGAATCATGTGAGTTTAAAAAAACAAAAGATTTCTGCATAGAAACACCATATTTTACGACAGTATAACGGCATATGTAACATTAATTTAAACGTACAAGGTCCTAAGAGTAGTTAGAGAGTTATACGCGGGCAAATCCAGCGCGTTTGTTTAATTTTTGGACCAATCAGCCGATTTGACACTTATGCTACGTTAAACTGGACAACGGCCGCACTGTGATGAATACAAAATCTGATGAACTGGTCAAGTCAAATCTAACCTGCTTTAAGATCTCACATTTTTAAATAATAGCAATTCTTATGGGTATCCAATAAAGTAGAGGAATATAGTTTAATACTTGTTCGTATTGTTATTTTGCTCTTAAAAATACATCTTTGGATTTTACATAGAATTAGTGTTTACGTTAAACAGATTTTGAATTATGGAGGGGTCAAAAGTGGCAACAAGTGGTTCATGTAATATTACACTCAGCTCTAGCCAGCAAGTTCTTGTTACTATTGAAAATCACATTGAAAAACTTAGATCAGGCAGTACGAACAAGAAAGCAAATTACCGATAGACCTTTCTTATTGTGTTTAGACAGACAAGCAGATGGTCCACCTGATGGAAAGTTGTCACCGTCGCCTATGAACACTTGCCACACCAGGGGAATTGCCAATGCACTGCGAGTCCTGAAAGACTCTTTATACGGCATTTTTGAAGAACCCCATATTGAAGCACCAAGGGAACACCTCATAGGAAAGTTCATTCCACAATTTACACGTTTTGGGTAAAAACAAACGTGAGAACTGCACCGCTGAGCTCTGCCAGGTGTCCAGTCGGTGAGGGTGTGAAAAGAGAAGGTGGCATCATGTCAAATAGTTCAGTAGAGCACTCACTATTGTAGAGACGATATAAAACGCACAGACTCCCAATATCTCTGCGCAGGCTCAGATGTTCGAGCCTGTAAGTCCCGGGTCGTTAATAATATGAACGTCGCGACTTTGTAGGGAGTCAAGTGGACCAAGCTGGTATTTGATGACTACCGTCTATTCAGTATTCCAGATAGGACTCCCTGCACTCGGGTCTTATAAAGCTGTAATAGCTGCCTCGTTGTGAAATACTGCCTCGTTTTGTTAAGCACCACTAGCTTTTTGGATGCCAACTTGGTCTTGCACTCAATATCACTCCCGAATTGCACTTCGCTCGATATGTTAACGCCCAGGATGCTGAATCTCTTTCCTACGGCGAGCGGAGTGTCCTGGAACTGTGGTGCTACAATGAATGGGGACCTACAGAAATTCCCCTGCAACTATTTTACAATCATCTGTTACCTATACAACCTTCCAAGAAGAAAGACTTGATTGATTTATGTCGATAAAATATTATAGGTAGAATTTTTTTTAGTCATTTCCAAAATTTAGTAGCATTTAAGACATTGCAAAAAAAATGCAATTAATGAAAGCGAAAATGAAGAAAATTAATGAAAACTTAGTGAGAATTACTGATTAATATTGTTTTGGTCGTGTTATTACTTTATCATATATAATATTAAAAGAGATTTTAGTTTTTTTTGTTTATACTAGATAAGTTTATAAGTTTATTATTTTTTTGTAATTTTATTTTTACATTATTTTATTAATCAACGTAAGATCTCTTGTAACAGTGTCCTTATGTAATTGATCTATTTTTTATCATGAAAATACCCGAAATACGAGTCCATAAGAGTAGATTTAAGGCAAATTCAATTTTTGTTTCAATTAAAGAATAAAACTATTGCGTTTTTTTTTATAATTGAAAGAATCTAACTGAAAAGTCAGTTAGTAGGTTAGCAGATAGTAAAACGTATAAGTGTCAGTGTGACATAAATAACTTAATATCGAAATAGCTTGTATTGTAATTAATGATTTATCAATAACCTCACTTATTAATTGATTTTTTGGGTAACAAATTAAAAGTATATACATTTTACGCTGATTAGCGTAATACGCGTCTAATCGCCAATATGACACATTGGCCCTTTTAGGGTGTTCTTAAAGAAAAATATTTTTAACAAAAATTAACGTAGATGAGCTAATGTGGCGTAAATTAAAAACCAATATATGTACATTTTAAATACCATAGCATAAATGACGAGGAAAGTTGTCTTAGCAAACAAGCAAAGATTCGTAAACTTCGGTTTTATCAATCTGAAGTTATAGTAAATTTAAACTTAGGAGTCGTTGTTCCTGTAACGTTGCTATTTTGCATTTTGGCCCATATACATCGAAATATATATATACAAGCGAGTATAAGCATGCATTATAACAATCATTAAGCCTGGGTTGCACCACAATCTATGTTAAAGTTAAAGCTTTTGTAACATTTCACATCACATAGTTTTAATCTATATATTATAAAAAAATCTATTGCTGTTCGTTAGTCTCGCTAAAACTCGAGAACAGCCTATTTGGCTCATTTTGGTTTTGAATGATTTTTGGAAGTCCAGAGAAGGCTTAAAAGGTAAGAAAATATGAAAAAATTAAAGAGTAAAAAAACACCAATCAACACATTTGACACATTATTTAATTCTGAGGCAATACGAAGTTTGCCGGGTCAGCTAGTAAGTTATATTTATATCACTTTAAACCGACTTTAAAAAATATCGTTATAAAATTCACATGTTTTAAACATATACATAATAATATGCTATTGTATTAGATCAGTTAGTTCTAAGTAGTTCTAACAACATAATTTTTACTACTATCTGAAAATTTTGAATTTCAATCTTTTAATTAAAAAAAGTCGCTTGACGGATTAAGCACTTAATTTTTTATTTCTTTAAAAAAATTTTTTTATTCTTATTAAATGAAACAAAGCCTGAATTTAATATCTGTCAATAATACAGACTATTACTTATTTAACTTTAATCACAGTGTTTCCTAAAAATCCGTCTGAAATGACGCCTGCATTGGATGTCTACAGAAAGCCGTTAAAACAACTAATTGGTCTACAAAGGAAATTCGACAGAGTGACTTTCCTTGTACCCGCCATAATTGGGAGCTTGACGGGACATTGTGTTGCGTGTTGGCCACCTACTACGATGTCTTACATTTTAAAACTAATTTTACGGTATATTTTTAATAATTCACCATCACGGGCATATATATTTATTTAGTAAATATAACGTAGTTTTATAGTCCAACGCTATGAAATACCTTTATAATCGTTTTAATAAGTTATATTTGTATCATTTTAAACCGACTTTAGAAAATAACGTTTTAAAATACACATGTTTTAGACACATAATATACATATTTGCTATTTGCTATTGTATTAGATCAATTTGGTTCTAACAACATAATTTTAACTACTAACTCACAATTTTCAATTTCATTCTTTTAATTAAAAAAGGTCGCCTGACGTATGAAGCACTTAAAATTATTATTGCTTAAAAAAGACTTTTCCAATAACCTATTCTTATAAAATCCGTCTAAAAGCCTGAATTTAGTATCGGTCAATAATATAGACTATTATTTATTTCACTTTAATCACAGCGTTTTCTTAAAATCCGTCTGAAATGACGCCTGCATTGGATGTCTACAGAAAGCCGTTAAAACAACTAATTGGTCTGCGAAGGAAATTCGGCAGAGTGACTTTCCCTGTACCCGCCATAATTATTGGGCGCTTGACGGGACCTTGTGTTGCGTGTTGACCATATACTGCAATATTTTAGAGAGATTTTAAACCTAGAAATAATGCAGAGATTAACTGTATTTTTGATAAGTCTGTTTGGGGACAATTTTTAGTTCCTTTATAATAACTAGTGGGTTGCTAGTAGTTTGAATGTGTGAGATCTTTTTTTTTTTTAAGATTCCAATTTTTCTGAAGATTGTATAACGTATCGTATATAGTGTATTGAATATTATAAATGCGAAAGTTTGTATGTTTGTTACTCCTTCACTCAAAAACTGCTAAACGGATTTTCTTAAAATTTGGCATACACATAAACAGTAACTTGGATTAACACACAGGACAGTTTTTATCCCGAAAAATGGTCCTGTGGGATTGATGAGTTTCCTCAGGTTACTCGAAAAGCGACCTAAACGCGGGCAAAGCCGCGGGCAACAGCTAGTATACTTATATGTAGCTCTTCAAAATGAGACCTCAACCGATTTCTTATTTGCAGCTTTAGTCCAATCATCACTGGGACAAAAACTGGCTACTAACTTACGCTATTAATAATATTTACTTGATTTACATCTGCAAACGCTACCAACGCACTTTTTTTAAATTTTGTTGTTACTGTTTTCATCATGGTATTAAAAAAACGGTGTCTTAACTTATCAATATCTTACATTATTATTTACCTACATATTTTATTATAAAAATAACTATAGATAATTAAAAGCAACATTTTTTTAATCCGTCTGAAAGCCTGCATTTGTGTCAACAGAAAGTCGTTTAACCAACTAATTGGTCTGCGAAGGAAATTCGGCGGAGTGACTTTCCTTGTACCCACATAATTGGGGGCTTGACGGGACATTGTGTTGCGTGTTGGCCACCTACTGTAATTTTTTGATAGGATTTATGAAGTTCAGAGAAATATATTTGCATATGCATTTACCTCTTTCTTCTCCTTCGTACCCGAAGGGGAAGAAACAGGCATGTAGTTACGTTTTTTTTATATTTTTATATAACGAACTCTACGCGGACCAAGTCACGGGAAAACTACAAGTCACTCTACTAGTCTACTAATTTCTACTGGTGGCAGAGCTCCAGTGACGGAGCTCGCTGGCGAAGGCACTAACGGATTACCTATATATACTTGCCGCTAAATGGTAGTGTTCAGCACTATCGTGTTCCGGTCAGGTGGTAATGTGCGGCCCTGTAATTTCCGGCACAGAGGCGTAACACCTTAGGCCTCAGGAGTGGTTACGCATCTGCACTTTGACCTTGGTCTTTGTGTGAGTGTCTGTCTATAGGCTGCAGACAATAATAACTTAACATCAATGTGAACTGCATGCTTGTTTGCCCCATTCATTACATTAAAAAAAATTCATTTACAAAGCGTTTTTTAATGTAACTTGAACCACATAATAAAATATTATCAACTGAATATTATCAAGCTGAAAAACGACCGAAACGTCGGGTTGATTTTAAAAATCATTTTAGTTTAATATACGCGAGATAAATCCGTAAAAATAGTTTTATTTCAATATTATCAACGCCTGCAAGTTTTTGTTATTCACAGAAAACTTGTGGAGTTACGATAAAAATGTTCATTCGAGAGTTATTATCTTGAACTTAAGACATTCGTTCCATTTTAAAGTTAATGAGTGACTAGATTGTGGCGAAATGTAAGTAAGTTTCGTAGTAATGACATTTACTACGAAAATAATTATTTTTATGAAGAAGCAGATATTGTCACGACTTTTTTAAATACTGTTATTATGGTTCCGTAGTTGAGTTACGGAACCCTAGGAAGAAAAAATGAAACCATTATAAAATTACTCGTGCGTCTGTCTATCTCTATCCCTATATGTCGGCCTATTTACCTGCCTGTCCGTCTGCCACATCCGATTTTCTCTAAAAATGCTAATTTAGGTGAATATAAGTGAAGTGTTTGTGTGAGTGTGATTGTGTGTATGAGAGCGTGTGATAGAGAGAGAGTCACTCTCTGCACGTGCACGTGAGAGTATTTATATGCGTGCGTTAATATGTCAAAAGCTATGCTCAAGTGTGATTTACTCGACGAAAAGAAAGAAAGAAAGAAAGAAATCAATATTTGTATAGTTCTTGGCGTTCTTGTTATTCAATAGTGCGACCGTTGCGTCGCTTGGTTGTGGTAAGACGTAGCAATGTGTACATGTACGATGTGTTAGCGTGCGTATCTTTCGAAGTAGCCAATTACGCGCCCGTTCTCGCTTGCATACGTACATGATACGACACGTGTACAAAGTTAATCTTATATTCTTGTACATACAAATGAAAATATCTAGTTTCTCAAAGATAGTTTCCACTTTACTAATTTATAACACAGCGACTTCAATTCACAGATTTTCATTACGTAAACTATAAAAGAAAACTCGTAAATTTCAAAATAAGAGCCCGATCTCATGATATCATGCCATCACGCCGCAATTCAATTATTTTTACGACAGGTATGAGCCCGGTCGACGGATAAAACCGTCCACTATAAAATTCTTAATATTATTTCAGAAGTCTAACATTTTATGGCCGTCTTTTATTGCCTTGTCTAGGTCAGCCTTTACCTAGTTTGTTATTGTTGCAGTCACGTAAAAGCATGAGTGGTTATTTAGCTGCCTTGACAGCTTTGTAGTGGTAGATTACAAAGCTGAACAGCTAGGACTATCTGTATAACTTAAAAAGAAAATGTCCATCTGGTAATATTGCCAATCGAGCTTAAAAAAGAGACAATCGGCTAGTTTCGGCTTCGTAGAGCATTATCTGTGCCACTCGAAACACTAGAGTCCTGTATTTATAATGAGTTGTTAGAATGGGCCCTGTACACGTCGTCTTTTTTTATTATATAGCAAAAAGTGTGGTTTTTCCTAAAATTATTACTTTCTTTTCTAAAACTGTCTACCTAAGACCATAGAGGCTGAAAAGTAACCGAAAGGTTGGGTTGATCGTGAAATTAATTTTAAATTCAATATAGTAGAGCGACTCAAGTAATACACAAAAAATCCTGGTTTTCAACTTTATCTCTTATTCGAATTCATGCTACCTTGCCGTCAATTACCAAACTTTAAAGCTGTAAAAAGCTCGCAAATTTCAAAATAAGAGCCCGATCTCATGATATCAAGCCATCACGCCGCAATTCAATTATTTTTACGACAGGTATGAGCCCGGTCGACGGATAAAACCGTCCACTATAAAATCCGTAATATTATTTTAGAAGTCTGACATATTATGTCTGTCTTTTATTGCCTTGTCTAGGTCAGACTTTACGTAGTATATTTTTGTAGTCACGTGAATATGGTGAAATAAGGCGTAGGCACCACTGCATTACTTAATATTTCTGGCGATATGTTATGTTTAGCATTATCGTGATGAGAATTTTTCAGGAACAAGAGAGTTAAGGCCTTGACAATGGCAACGCATTTGCATCTAAATTGCATCTATTGTTTGTTCATTCTCACTGTATCTACCGTGTACTAGGTATAACACACACCACAGTCCAAACAGCGTACTAAATATCACCGTCGATAAAAAGAGCTTGCTTAAAAAGTTACTTTAGAAATACATTGTTTTCAAAACTAACTCAAATGTATGAAATAAATATTTTTTACATTTTTGATTTTTCTTGTTCTGTAATGAAGGTTCATAACAGCATGCAGTTCACATTGATGTTAAGTGATGATTGCAGTCTATTGACACGCACAGATATACCAGAGGTCAAAATGCAGATGCCACCCCTGAGACCTTAGTTGTTATGTCTGTGATAGTTATTACAGAGCCATACAATACTCACACACACACACACACTAAATTAATTGATAAAATTACATCAAAAGTAGATGAAAAACATATTAGGGACATTACATTTTTTCGTAATGAAGATGTAAGAAAGAGACTTTGTGTGAATGATAGTATCGGTGTAAAAATGAAAAAAGGCATGCTCCGATGGTTCGGGCATATAGAAAGAATGTCGAATGAGCGAATGACTAAACAGATATACAATGCGAATGTGGATGGTTGCAGAGGCCCAGGAAGACCAAGGCTGACCTACCATGACCAAATAGGTCGAGTTCTGTCTGATGGTGGGGTCAAAAGTCTTAGGAATCGGCGTGCATGTATGAAGAGAATGATGAAGGTAGACGAGGCACGAGAGGTTTGTCAGAACCGGGATGTCTGGCGCTCTACACTCTCTGCCTACCCCGTTAGGGACCTGGCGTGAAGATACATACATACATACATACATTTTTTGAGGTCAATGCGAGCATAGGCATTATTATTATTATTTTAATAGCTACCACTGAGTTGCTGATCAAAAGTGATCATCATATTTATGCAACCATCCTGCTTTGTATTGCATTTACTCTGAAATCTATAGATACTCATGAAAACCTACTTTCATAAATAATAAACACAGAACTTACCAGAATATCGGATTCTCTTCAAATAAAATCGCCTCATACAATATTGGCATACAAAAAACACAGCGAACGAAAACATAAAAACCCAATACGCTTATCTTGGAACCGCTGAGCCCCACTGCAAAAACATTTCAGCAACGTTCACAATAATAAATACTGTGTAAAAATAGACTGGAGCTATACCAATGGAAAAGGCGCAGATGCGTTCATGTTTGCATTTCGCTTAATGCAATTAATATTTGTTGTTCCGATGCTTCTCCCAATGTTTGGTTAGATCTGGATGGGGTTATGCGAGAGTGGGAATATGGTGAGGATGAAATGGATATACAGTATGGACAGTAGTTCAAATTAATAGGTAATCTCTTCTTCAATAAGTGTTTTCAAGAACACATACATAAATAAAAAAGAAGAAAAAATTTAAATGCTTCCAAAATCTCAAGCTTCTTCAAGTTACCCTACCTGGTTACACAATGAAGAAGCTATTGCTAGTGAATAATCACCCGCGAAATTCCCGTTTTGGTGTCGAAAGAGATGGTCCTTTTCTTCATCTTTGACCTCTCTTTTTCCATTACTTGGGGACGAGTCTCCTCACTATCCTGCGCCAGGATACTATCCTGGGTTGTCGGCTCTGGAAATTGGGCTAACTGGAGGTCTCTCTCGATTTTCGGCCACCAGGTCATTTTTCTGTTCTGGCAGATTTAGTGCTATTTTTACGACATGGTTTTCGATTCTCCTTTTAACATGTCCATACCATATGAGGCAGTTTTCTGTGAGTTTTTCGGAGTTTCAATACAATGTTGGGAAGTTTTTAGTTTTCTAATGTTAAACATATCATCAATGTATGCCACTTTATAGTTTCAGAGGAATATCAACTATGAATATATGTATGTATGTATGTATCTTCACGCCAGGTCCCTAACGGGGTAGGCAGAGAGTGTAGAGCGCCAGATATCCCGGTTCAGACAAACCTCTCGTGCCTCGTCTACCTTCATCATTCTCTTCATACATGCACGCCGATTCCTAAGACTTTTGACCCCACCATCAGACAGAATTCGACCTATTTGGTCATGGTAGATCAGCCTTGGTCTTCCTGGGCCTCTGCAACCATCCACATTCGCATTGTATATCTGTTTAGTCATTCGCTCATTCGACATTCTTTCTATATGCCCGAACCATCGGAGCATGCCTTTTTTCATTTTTACACCGATACTATCATTCACACAAAGTCTCTTTCTTACATATTCTATGAATATAAATCTGCTAAAATGTACGAAAACGTGCTCTATTGTATAAAGCCGTCCAATGCGAGTAGTGTGAACGATGTAATCAATTTTGTTTGCGTTTATTAGAGGTACGTTCCACTTTGCGACTATTTTTCCCATTTCAGATAGCTCACTGCAATATACGCTGTAAAAGTAGTGGATTTTTATTAAGCTTTTGATAATCTCTATCATTGCCTTCTTCTGTTTAAATTTCAAATAACTCATAGTCTTGTTGTTTTGTAGCGACATTCTAAACGTTTGATATAGTTGCTAAAAGAACTCATAGACCTGGTCAACTATCTGGGTGAGACCTCTCAATGCTTGAGCGTTTATTTTGTATTAAAAACATTGAATCGTCAAAAACAAATTATTTGTCGGGTAATTGCAATGCAAGACTTGACATTTATGTAAAATTTTGTGATACATTTATTGTAAGTAGATCTAACAGTCCAAAAACAGTTCGAAATTTATTGCTATTGCTGGTTCGAATTCGGTGGTATCTAATTTTAGGTTTCCTTACTTCTGACATACTCATAAAGGTTTACGTCACAGAAGAAGTGCTTTTGACATATACTTCTAGCGTTTTGGGAAATGTTTTATGCTAATGAATTTAGTTTTTTTGCATTGTTCGCCAGTTTCATGTCATAAAAAAATATATTTTTGCAGTCTGAGAGAAATATTTGCTAAGGATATTTTAACAGATGTCTTAATATTCCCTGCCTTGTGAGAAACAGCTCTTAACCAAAAATAATACATTTGTATTTACGCCCTCAAACTCTGCGGCAGTACGCAAGCTTTTCGATTTGTTTGTGTTTATCTTTACCATTAGCATGACATGCACTCAAATAAATCAATATAAAGGCAATATTATATCTTATTTACATACATCAGATGGAAATACATTGAAGGGAGTGACTGTGGAAATCTATACTAATATATATTGTTTTTTTTTTTATGTGTTGGAAGTGGCAAACAAGCATGCAGTTCACATTGATGTTAAGTGATGACTGCTGCCTATAGACACCCACATGAAGACCAAGGCCAAAATGCAGATGCGTCACCACTCCTGAGGCCTAAGGTGTTATGCCTCTGACCGGAACACGATAGTGCTGAACACTACCATTATAAAGCTGAAGAATTTGTTTGTTTGTTTGAACGCGCTAATATTAGGAAATACAGGTCCGATTTGATAAAATCTTTCAGCGTTATATAGCCCATTTATTGAAAAAGGCTATAGGCTATATAGCATCACGCCAAGATGAATAGGAGAGGGTAACATTGCAAACGCGAAGCCGGCGCGGGCCGCTAGTTTATCTTATCTATACCTAAGCATTCCGCATAGGTACCTGTCACTTATCAACTGCGTTCGGCGTAAAAACCTTTTATGTCATGGAGGTGACAAACAAGCTAACAGTTCACGTTGACATTATGAAAAATGATATTATAATATTTTTTTATGATAAGGAACTGGCAAACAAGCATGCAGTTCTGCCACCTATAGACACCCACATAAAGACCAAGCTCAAAATGCAGATGCGTTACCACGCCTGAAAATGTACGGCCCTGTAATTTCTGGCACAGAAGCATAACACCTTAGGCCTTAGGCCTCGGGAGTGGTAACGCAACTGCATTTTGACCTCTGGTCTTTTTTGTAAAGGTGTCTACAGACTGCAGTCATCACTTAACATCAATATTAACTGCACGCTTGTTTACCACATCCATTACATAAAAAAAAATTGCTTAAAGATAAATAAAAACAAGTCACGATTCAAAAGCGTTGCCAGTCCAAAACTTATACATTATTCACTTGACATCAGTATGAACTGTATGCTTATTTTCGTCTTTCATGACAAAAAGCATTGGATCGATTCTCATCAAATTGAATATAGTTCTCTTTTGTCACAAAACAACTTCGATGGTTATAGTGATTTAATCGATGAAGCTGTTCGTAAATCAGAGCGTCAAGGAATGCAAGACTTGCAGACTAAAGACAAAAAGAAGTACAGTCGTTAACAAAAAATATAAATATATATTAAATTTTAATAACAGTCAAAAATGGATTCTTTAGTGGATGATAATGTGATCTAGATAATAAACACATATGTTAACCTACGAATAAGTTTATATATAATTATAATGTAAGAGTAACTCTCATAAGCATGTGGCACCACGGCTCGTAGCTATGAACTTGACATTGACAATTATGTCATCAAGACTCCATAAAATTACATAACAAAAACAAGATTGGAACCCACTAGTGGAAGAATTATCTTCTACTACACAATTCTTCCACTAGTGCAGTCAGTCAACCAAACAATGGCCGTCAAACTATTAGAATGGGGCAGTAGTAAGTACAATAACGCACGATGAGCAGCAACGGCATCGTCCTGCGTAAAAACTCACGCCAAGCGTGGCGATTATGGCATATCCCCCTTATGGGAAAGTTTTAATCCAGCAGTAGATATCTTTCAACAGAAAATGATGATGATGGATAAGTGGCCTATTATTTTAGTTTGCTTATAATTATAACACTTTTCTCGACGACTTTACAAGCAAAACCGGAAAATATGAATTAAAACGGGCGCGTTAAAGCTCGACCATCAACCGTTTTTATAATATGTTATAGTGATAATAAATATCATTCATAAATATTATATTCGCATTGTGATATACGAGATGGATTGTACGCCCGCCATTACGAATGTCCGCAATGCAGGGTAATACAGGTTGGTAGCGTGATACTGAGTTTTTGTTAATTTTGTTTGTTAATAGCTTTAACAACTAGCAAAGCTGCAACGTATACTTTTTAAAGTGTTTTTATTTAGTCCTGTAGACCTTTTTGTCGAAGCTGTACGTTTGTGGAACTTCTTACACTACCCTAAACAAGTTTAGAGTATAGATTTTTTTTTACGTCAAGTTAAGGCTCACTTCTTTCTTCTCTTAAAATTGTATATGTATTTTTTTTTTATGTAATGAAGGTGGCAAACAAGCATGCAGTTTACATTGATGTTAAGTGATGACTGCAGCCTATAGACAGAGGAGTGCAAGCGTATTTTATGTCTCTGTGATAGTTATTCATATTATTAAAACTTTTGACGTGACAACGTCTTAAATTAGGTTGCGGCTCGGAGTCACTCATGAAAAAGTGTAACGCCCGGTAACGTAACGATGAGTCACCAAACGAGAGAGAGGCCTGCCGGACCGGCGAATGCCTTTCCACCGAGAAAAAGACGTTGTCACGTAAAATCTTCGCCCGTAAAACCGACTTTACATGCAACCAGTTTTTTTTGTTGGTTGAAATAAATATAGTAGATTTTGTTTCTTTATTATGGATATTTTAGTAGGTACTTATTATTTCCTGTCGTTTCCAATTTTAAGACATCATTATTTTTTTGTCATGATCTCAGTACTTACTTGTTGTAGCACATCCATTTTAATTTTTAAGTATTTCTCTCGATCTTTGGGTTGCCTAAAAGAATTTTCTTTTGAAGATGGCAAACAAGCATGTAGTTCTCATTGATGTTAAATTGTGACTGCAGCCTATAGACATCTACGCGAAAACCAGAGCTCAAAATGCAGTGCAATGCCACCCCCTAAGACTTACTAGAAGAAAAAACCGCAGAAATGTAAGGATTTTTTTCTGAAATTTCAGCAACGAATAGCCTCGCCTCTATACGTAATTCGGAATGAACAGAAATCCATACAATGGACTGCATATTAACGAATTCCATTGATGTTCGGAACATTCTAGTAAAATATGGTTAATTAAGGTCGACGTAGATTCTAGTACTTTGGTAATTGAAGATTAATTCTTAGTGCTTATTCTGAGAGAATTTAATATTTTATTAATTTTCTTTCACAGATAATTTAATTCGGTAGACCTCGATAACATTGGATTACGTAATATGTCTGATTTTAATTTCTGAGTACTCTTCTAAGATTCAGTTGCACTAAACTGTTGTTGTGAAAGTAATTTTAAAATTTTACATCCTTCTCTAATTTTTAAGGAATTGTTTAAGTGAGAGAAGGATGCCAAATGTTACCTACATTAATTATAACTTTCACAAATATTTTGGTACAACCAAACCTTAGTCAGAGAATATGTAATAATACTACGTATAGAATGGACACTTCGACGTCCCGCCCGATTTCCCCGCCTCACCCATCCTCCTCCTCTCTTAAGGGTGACATTTAGTATTCTCTACGCGCTACGCGTGCAGGTGCACGTGTAAATACACGTCACTGATTGATGTCTGTGTAATGGAGACAAATTAAGCGTTTGTATGGAATTTTGGCGGAGTGTCCGCGGTGTGCCTTAGTGTATGCAGGCCTTGTATAAGATCTTTTACTGGTGGTAGAGCTCCAGTGACGGAGCTCGCGGGCGTAGGCACCACCGCATTACCTAATATACTTGGCGATAAATGGTAGTGTTCAGCACTATCGTGTTCCGGTTAGGTGGTAATGTACGGCCCTGTAATTTCCGGCACGGCGACATGACTCCTTAGGCCTCAGGAGTGGTAACGCATCTGCATTTTGACCTTGATCTTTGTGTTGGTGTCTATAGGCTGCTGTCATCACTTGTTTGCCACTTCCATTACATAAAAAAACTAGCTGTTGCCCGCGGCTCCGTCCGCATTTAGGTCGCTTTTCGCGTAACCTGTGGAAACACATCAAATCATCCTATGGCATCCCACATTTTTTCGAGATAAATACTATCCTATGTCCAACTTACCCTCTATGTGTGTGCTAAATTTCATGAAAATCGGTTTAGCAGTTTATGCGTGAAGGAGTAATAAACAAACAAGCATACGAAGTTTCGCGTACTTTACTCGTATATACGATATGGGCAATTGGATGAGTTTTCAAATGTTTATTTTCAGTAGCACAAAATAGTTCGGAAATGAGTTTTGTTTAGCCATGATAGTTATAAGAGAAGTGGCAATGAAGAATTCAGTTCTTATTTAGAAATAGTATTTTATTATTTACCATGACCTTTGCAAAAAACCAGAGATTTCAATGCAAATTTGTTGCCACTCCTAAGGCCAAATCTTTTATTCCTCTGTGTTGGTAATGACCCGCTGTATAACTACCTGACTAGAAAACGACAGCGCTGAATACCTACTAATAGGCGCGGAAAGTAGATTGGGTAATGCGTTAGTGTCAATTCCCACCTGCCACTAGTAAAGCTAAGTCTATCTATCTACAGAAGTATTCCAACACAGTAAAAGTATAACTTACAAATTAGATACCTTCAGCTACATTTTATAATAGCAGACGCGTAATTTTAGGGCTAATTCCTGCGGGAACGATGAATTCCTCAGTAAAGTTAGGGTTTCCCAAGAGCGTATCCCAAGGGGTTTTGGATTAGACGGCTTTCTTACTGTTTTCTAAATATTGGGGATATTACTAATACAATATTGGGAAAGTTTTTAGTTTTAGTTTTTATATTATGACATTATCTCAAGAATTTTTTTGAAAAAAGAAATAGACACTCATATGTGCCTATTTTATTTATACACATTTTATGGGCTTGTACGAAACAAGTTGAACTGTCAGATTGTAGCTTTGTATAGTTTCATGCAAATGTAAAGAATACCATTTTGTAAACACGGTAGTGCTCAGCACTACCGTTTAGCGTAGTAAGTATGTTACCTTCTGTATACAAGGTAACATACTTGCTTATTATAAATAAATTATAAACAAAATTTTATAAATGTTATTGGAACTTTGCCGGTGAATGACAAAGAATGACTCTTTTTCTTTTCTTTTTACTCTTTGTTATCAGTTTGTAAAGGGGAATAGAGACATTCTACTGATATACTTTTACATTAGTTTATTACATTTAGTTTTATCTTAATGATATTCTTGACTTTACATATATTTTTATCTTGTTTGACATGTATATCAATTGTTATTCGCTTTAATTTATTTTGTTTGTTTTTGACGTGTCATAAGAGGTGCCTGTCACCCTAAATGAATAAATGAGTTTCTGATTCTGATTCTATAAATTTATTACAAAGTGAATACTCACTTTGTAATAAATTACGCCTGAAGTAGTTTGAAAATACACAAATCAATGCTTGTACGTCAAAAGCCTTACAAATCCCCAACACAATAAACAGAGCCATAGCCACACAGCCTTTAAAAACAATGAAATGGTACATCGGACCAGAATAAGCCTTTATTAATCATCATATTGTTCTCAGGACAATAGAAGCGACCATGTTTTGACATGGCGTATTGATTACGTCGAGCAAACTGGAGCGTCGAGTCTTCCGTGTTCCTGATTGAGGGATATGCGACGTTGGTGCAACTTGTTGTGTTAGGTACATTATTGGTAGCCGCACGGTATTCATAAAGGATTTCAAAATTGTAACAAACACTAGCCGAAAACATAACAGTCACACATCCGGTTCAAACTCTAGTCTGCAACGAACCAATTCACTCTCAGGTGTCTTCTTTTGTTCTTACTGAGGTTGACCCCATAGAAGTTTACAGAACTTTGATGAACCTAAAAAGCAATTGTGCTGTTGGCAGTGACGAAACACCAACCCTATTCTTAAAAATGGCCCATTGTTGGGTGGTCCCCATATTAACTCATCTCGCCAATCTTTGTTTTAGGTTTGGAATTTTTCCAACACTTCTTAAGCAAGCCATCATTACTCCTATATACAAGGGTGGAGACAGAGATGAACCTAGTAATTACAGGCCCATTTCAGTCTTATCAGTAATAGCTAAAATAATAGAAAAATTGGTAAATAGTCGTCTCTCAAAATATTTAAAGCAATTTAATCTTATCTCCAATTCACAATTTGGTTTTAGACATGGGCTATCAACTGAAGATGCCGTTATAGCACTTACTTCCACAATAGTACACAAAGTAGATTCTGGTATGAAATGCATAGCAGTTTTCTTAGACTTGAAAAAAGCTTTTGACTCCGTCTCTGTCTCCATCCTCGTACAAAGAATTGAAAGACTAGGTATAAGAGGTACTCCCTTAGAACTTTTTAAAGACTACCTGAGAGGTCGTACACAGCGAGTCAAAATTGGGGATTGTAGGAGTGAATTGACTAACATCAATTACGGTGTGCCCCAGGGCAGCGTCCTCGGTCCAACCTTGTTTTTGACCTATATAAACTCGCTCTGCAATATGCATATTGAAAATGGTCAACTTTTCTCCTACGCTGATGACACTGCCATAGTTTTTTATGCAAACACCTGGGAAGCAGTATTCAATGCCACAGAATTGGGTCTTGCAAGAATAGCTAGCTGGCTAAACAATAACTTACTAACACTAAATACCGCTAAAACGAACTATATATGTTTTACTAAATATAACTCATCACAACCAAACCCAAATTTTAATATCAAAATTCACAACTGTCATAACATCAATAGTACAGAATGTTCGTGTAACATTCTTCTAAGATTAGACAAAACTAAATATCTTGGTGTTGTGTTGGATCAGAGGCTTTCCTGGCATGCACACATTGATCTTATTGTTAACAGACTTAGAAAATTTATGTGGATTTTTAAAGAGCTTCGACATGTTTCTGGACCAGCTGTACTAAATCGGGTTTACATTTCATTAGTACAATCGATCCTCGTGTACTGTATACCAGTTTGGGGTGGTGCAACAAAATCAAAACTTCTAGAGCTAGAAAGAGCTCAAAGATCTTTGCTCAAAGTTATGAATTTTAAACCATTCAAATTTCCCACTGATGAATTATATTCCATCTCTAACGTCCTCTCAGTCAGGAAACTGTACATTCTCCACACGGTATTGAGAAAACACAAGCAATTATTTTTTAATCCAAACTCCTTGAGTAAGAGACGGAAGTACAAAGTAGCGCAGGTACCTAATTTAAATACCACATTTGCCATCAGACAATTTCATAGCCAATCAGCATATTTATATAATCATTTAAATAAAATTCTAAATATTTATCCACTAACCCTCTATCGATGCAATAAGGTTATAACTTATTGGCTAAAGACTATAAATTATGACGAAACGGAATTAATTGTTAAACATTAAACAAACACACACACACACACACACACACACACACACACACACACACACACACACACACACACACACACACACACACACAACACTCACCACACACAACACTACACTCAGCACTCACACAGACCTCGAACGCGCGAGCATTTTTATTTTTCAATTAAAAAAAAAAATACATATATATTTTATATATATATATATACATATTAGGTAATAAATATAAGATTTACAGTAATACTTAAACAGTAATGATTTTATTAGTAGATTTTTCGTAGATCTATATATAGTGACTGTGAAGGAAGAGCAGGACCTCCTAACACAGGTATTGTATACTTAAAAGGGGGTCCTGGCCACGGTTTAATGTAAAACTTATGATCTATCAAATAAATAATTTTTAATTTAATTTTAATTTTAATGATTGGAATATTTTGGTATATATATCCTCAAACAAAATCCGACTGTCTATAAAATGGTATTCTTTACATTTGCATGAAACTATACAAAGCTACAATCTGACAGTTCAACTTGTTTCGTACAAGCCCATAAAATGTGTATAAATAAAATAGGCACATATGAGTGTCTATTTCTTTTTTCAAAAATTTTCTTGAAATAATGTCATAATATAAAAACTAAAACTAAAAACTTTCCCAATATTGTATTAGTAATGTCCCCAATATTTAGAAAACAGTAAAAAAGCCGTCTAATCCAAAACCCCAATACGCTCTTGGGAAACCCTAACTTTACTGAGGAATTCATCGTTCCCGCAGGAATTTGCCCTAAAATTACGCGTCTGCTATTATAAAATGTAGCTGAAGGTATCTAATTTGTAAGTTATACCTTTACTGTGTTGGAATACTTCTGTAGATAGATAGACTTAGCTTTACTAGTGGCAGGTGGGAATTGACACTAACGCATTACCCAATCTACTTTCCGCGCCTATTAGTAGGTATTCAGCGCTGTCGTTTTCTAGTCAGGTAGTTATACAGCGGGTCATTACCAACACAGAGGAATAAAAGATTTGGCATTAGGAGTGGCAATAAATTTGCATTGAAATCTCTGGTTTTTTGCAAAGGTCATGGTAAATAATAAAATACTATTTGTAAATAAGAACTGAATTCTTCATTGCCACTTCTCTTATCCTATCATGGCTAAACAAAACTCATTTCCGAACTATTTTGTGCTACTGAAAATAAACATTTGAAAACTCATCCAATTGCCCATATTGTTGTATATACGAGTAAAGTACGCGAAACTTCGTATGCTTGTTTGTTTATTACTCCTTCACGCATAAACTGCTAAACCGATTTTCATGAAATTTAGCACACACATAGAGGGTAAGTTGGATTAACACATAGGATAGTTTTTATCTCGAAAAAATGTGGGATGCCATAGGATGATTTGATGTGTTTCCACAGGTTACGCGAAAAGCGACCTAAAAGCGGACGGAGCCGCGGGCAACAGCTAGTTTTTTTAATGTAATGGAAGTGGCAAACAAGTGATGACGGCAGCCTATAGACACCCACACAAAGATCAAGGTCAAAATGCAAATGCGTTACCACTCCTGAGGCCTAAGGTGTTATGTCGCCGTGCCGGAAATTACAGGGCCGTACATTACCACCTGACCGGAACACGATAGTGCTGAACACTACCATTTATCGCCAAGTATATTAGGTAATGCGGTGGTGCCTACGCCCGCGAGCTCCGTCACTGGAGCTCTACCACCAGTAGTAGTACATAACACTATATTAAAAATTAAAATTTAAAAAATTATTTTTTTTTTCCAATCTTCTAATCAAAAACTCAAACACTTTCTTGGGAAATCCTAACCTTACTGTGGAATTCATCATTCCCACAAGAATTCGCTATAAAATTACGCGCCTGCTATTATAAAATATTGATGAAGGAATTTAATTTCAAAGTTATACCTTTACTGTGTTACGATGCTTCTGTACATATTTTGCGCGTTACTCAGTAACTGTTAAGAAAATCCAGTATGTTTTGATGTGTTAAACAATCTCGATATTTTAATTTATTTTTATTATGTCATCATCGGAAGTGCGCATGGCCCAGCGGCTGGTGTAGATCGTAAGCGATCTACTCGGTTAAGCACTACGGGCGCGGTCGGGTAGTGTGATGGGTGACCGCTAGTGGCAAATTAAATGCCCGTTTCCGTGCTTCGGAGGGCACGTTAAGCCATTGGCCCCAGTTGCTATCGATGGATAGCAGTCGTTAAACCTTGTCGGAGGCCTTATGGGCGGTTTGAAAACATCTACAGGCTAGCTAAGCTACAGGCCTTCCCCCAAAATAGGGAGAGACTCGTGCCTAGCAGTGGGACGTATAATGGGTTGCCATTGCCAAGGGTTGCTTATGTCATCATCATTTCAGCCATATGGCGTCCACTGATGGACAAAAACCTCCAAAGATAGCCACAACGAACGGTTCTGGGCCGCCCTCATACAGCTACAAAGTCAAAGTTTTAAATTGAAAAGTTTTTGTAAGTGTACCTACTCAATTATCATATGCACCAACCACAAATGTAGCTTCATCTTTGAATAGCCACTACTCTGCGCGATAAATTTCAATTGAAATAAATCGAACAGAGTAGTTGCAATGTATGACCCCGTAAAAACTATTACAGAGACATAACACCTAAGGCATCATTGATTTTTGTTTAGATGTGTACAGGCTACAGTATTCAACTACCAGCAATTTGAACGGTTGTTTGCCATAATCATAAAAAAAAAGATACGTGCTAAATACATAACCCCTTGCAGATGGGTAAACGTAATTACTCGTTCACACAAACAAAGAACATTTCATCCTATTTCAAACTTTTGACCGGAACGTAAGTGATGCAGGACCGACTTCCTACCCCTAAAACTATCCACTCAATCCACTATGTAAATGAGATTAACATAATATTAATCCTGAAACACAATAAATAGATTTAATTAACACACTATACCCGAATTCATTTTCAGTATTTCAATATTAACCCGGCGATAGCATGGTATAAATTTAAGACAAGGACGTTGAGGTTTGGTCAATATTACTTACTTTCAAATTCATCTTCAGGTATTTTATTTCATTTATGAAAAATAAAAACAAAAAACTTTGGGACCTCGGTAGCTTAGTGGTAAAGCGGCTGGACTGGTTATCCTGAGGTCGCAGGTTCGATTCTTGCCCGAAGTCAAATTTTTCTTTTCACCGGTTTTTTCGGTTCACCGTCGCCTATGAACATTTGCAACACAGTTGCCAACGCGCTGCCAACCGTGAAGGACTCTTTTGACGTCATTTTTGAAGAACCGCATATTGTAGCACCTAGGCAACACCTCAGAGGGAAGTTCGTTCCACAAATTACACGTTCTGGGCAAGATCGAACGTGAAAATCGCACCGTTGAGCACTGCCAGGTATCCTGTCGGTGAGGGTGGAACTTCTCTCTTCGGCGGGTAATACGGTGTAGGAGAAGAAAAATTTTGCTATAGTGCGTAGCGCTTGGAGAGGGAGCAGGCCGAGTATAGGGTTCCTTATTTATACTAGTTCATTTAAACTATATCAGGTGTTCTTTTTAAATCAAAAAATCATAATAAGCATACTGCATGGAGTTAAAACTTACATATAACATTAGAAAACAAAATATTTCACCAACGTTTTTTTTTATGTAATGAAAGTGGCAAACAAGCATGCAGTTCACATTGATGTTAAATGATGACTGCAGTCAATAGACACCCACACAAAGTCCAAGATTAAAGTGCAGATGCGTTACCACTCCTGAGGCCTAAGGTGTTACGCCTCTGTGCCGGAAATTACAGGGCCGTGCATTACCACCTGATTGTAACACGATAGTGCTGAACACTACGGTGGTGCCTACGCCCGCGAGCTCCATCACTGGAGCTCTACCACCAGTAAACTATTCACAAGAGATGACTCCACGAATAGTTATAAAATTTACACGGAATTGAAAACATCGTGGGTTATTTAGACCCATGCCCATAACAGAGGGTTAAGCGGAAACGGAAGTTAACAGCGCCATCCCGTAACCGGAAACGTTCTACGCGGCCACATCCGGCTAGGCCTGCGTTGTTTACGTTAGTTTAATTATTTGATGCAGTTCAAAATTATTCAAATATACAGACCAACTGAAGCGCGCATAGTCTCACGGTGTAGATCGGAAGCGATCTACTCGGTTAAGCGATATGGGCGCGGTCGGTTATGTGATGGGTGACAGCTAGTGTCAAATTAAAATGCGTGTTTCCGTATTTCGGAGGGCACGTTAAATAAAATACGCTTACACTCACAGCCCCACAGTAGGTATAAACCTGTGTCGTGGGTACCGTTGTACACATACACAAACACCCAGACCCGAAACAAATATCTGTAGGCCATACAAATATTTGTCCCGGTGCGGGGATCGAACCCGCGACCTGTTGAATCGGTGTGAGATAAAGGTTATCTCACACCGCTGGACTAACCGGATCGTCAAAACGTTAAGCCGTCGGTAGCGGTTGCTATCGATAGATAGCAGAGAATCGTGGTTGTTTGCATATACGCACATGCAAACAACCACGATTCGCTGGTTAGGCATTTGAATGCTTGCATCAAGGTGCACAGGAAGACCTTTGCCTATCTCTTTGGGGATTACAGGCGTGAAATTACCCATTACATTATTTATTTCAGAGTAGCAAATGTAACTTTATCTCTGAAAAAAAACTAAAACAAACCTTTGATTACTTTTTTGATTCATTTATATGATACAGGAGATTCTTCAATTATTTTAAGAATGCGCGCTCACTTGCTGCAAATGTAATTACAATTAATTCTTTAACTGTGAATGCAGACGAACTATTGCTTCCACTAAAAGATCAACCAAAGCCCACTTTACGTCGTAAAATAAAGAAGTAAATGGATCTTATAGCCATAGATCTTTATCCACACTTACTGCGGGCTGAAAGCAGTTTTTTTGCTTTTTTTTTATGTAATAAAGGTGGCAAACAAGCATGCAGTTCACATTGATGTTAAGTGATGACTGCAGCCTATAGACACCCACAAAAAGACCAAGGTCGAAGTGCAGATGCGTGACCACCCCTGAGGCCTAAGGTGTTATGCCTCTGTGCCGGAAATTACAGAGCCGTACATTACCACCTGACCGGAACACGATAGTGCTGAACACTACCATTTAGCGGCAAGTATATTAGGTAATGATGTGGTGCCTACGCCTGCGAGCTCCGTCACTGGAGCTCTACCACCAGTAAAAACAAAAAATGCTCTTACAAAAATAGTAATGTATATAAAATTCACGTCCAAACTAAGTGAATACTGATACCTTTCCATACAAAAATGTGAGGTCTAAATACTTATTACGGAAATAATGCACACTATCTAACACGCCAATTAGAAAATAGAGTTATAATCATAATACACGAACTGAAATTACATTTTCATGTGTTTATTATGTTTTATTTAAGAAATAAGTTGTCCTCAATTTGTACGAACAGTATGCACACCATATGCATACTTACCCTACCTCTACCTACGGCTGCATATAATACACGAACCTACTCACACACCCAAACAGTTGCAATGTGATGTAGCGGAACCTGCGTACCCTTATTTAACACTCGCTAGTAATAAGATTAATTTCCACTATTTTATTTCTTAAACTAGTTGACCCGGCATACTTCGTATTGCCTCAGACTGAAATAATGTGTCAAAGGTTTGATGGATACGGACTATATGTATGGGAATATGAAATAGTAGTTTTTACTATTTTCCTTCATTTTCTACATATTTTCTACCTTTCAAACCTTCCCTGGGCTTCCAGAAATCATCCAAAACCAAAATTAGCCCAATCGGTCCACCCGTTCTCGAGTTTTAGCGAGACTAACGAACAGCAATTGATTTTCATATAAACTTAAAGATTATCATAAACTTTTGTTAAGTTTCAGTCAATTAGTGCTTCTAACAGAGAATGAAAGATGAAAGATACGAGTAGATCTAATGCATAATATAGGCACTCCCTAAGAGCCGGCAGAAGTGAAAAAAATAATATTAACGTTGTGCATTTTTAACCACTAATGCCACCAACACCACCACCACCACCATCGTCACCACCACCACCATCACCACCACCACTGTCATCACTACCACTTCCACCACCACTGTCATCACTACCACCTCCACCACCGCCACCACTACAATCACCACCAACGCCATCATGCCATCACCATCACCAAACACCTACGCCACCAATGTCACCAATGATACAAACGCCATCAAAACCACCACCACCATCACAACCAATGCCACCAACGCCTCCAAAACTACCAACAACACCACCAACGCCACCAATGCCTCCATCGCCACGAAAAACCACCGCCAGCACCACTAACGCCACCAACACCACCACCAGACTCACCAACAACACATATGCCACCAACGAAACTAACGCCACCACCACCACCACTACCACTACCATCACCACCAATGCCACCATCACCATCATCATATCAACATAAGACCTAAAATTTCCGTAAAAATTTTAAGCGTCTACTTGCTATCGTTATAGATATCGAGCAAAAAATTTACGAAAAAAAAATGTTTGTTGTATGCCCCTTGGACCTCTTTATATTATATTTTAATTTTGTCGTTATAGCGGTAACAGGTTTTAACTTTCTAGCTATCACTGTTTATGAGATACAGCCTGGTGACAGACAGACGGATGGACGGACAGACAGGCCGACAGCGGAGGATTAGTAATAGTGTCTATTTTTACCTTTTACTCTTTTAACCCTGAAAAGGACAGAAGATAGATACAGAATAGTTTAAAAATATTCGATGTGATTCTTGAAATTGTTGTAACTTTTTTATTTCTGAACCGATTGACATGAAACGCACACTAAATGTTAAGTAAAACTTTCCACAATATATTAGTGAAAACTGCGAATCGGATAAACCATTCTTGAAATAAGCGTGCACAAACACACAGACAAACAGACATTTTTCCGGGATAAAAAGTACCCAGTGTTGTGCGCCAAATTTTAAAGTATAATTATACCAAGTTTCATCGTAATCGGACCGGTAGATTTTGTGTGATGCTTGAACAAACAGACAGACAGACAGACAGACAAAAAAAAATCTAATCACATATTTGGGTTCGGTATCGATCTACTAGATCGATACCGACATCCCCTGGTATTTATTTTTTCAATATTTTCAATGTACAGAATTTACACTTCTACAGTTTTATTATAAGTAATAGATAATAGATAAAAGATCATTATTTATAATAAAAAACACGACTCAACTAGTTCTAATAAACTTGTTGAGACTAGCATTTTTTTTAGACAGACGTTAGTCTCGTTTTCGTTTGTATTGACTGTTCACCAAAGGGGTGACCATAATTTCTTTAATTTTAATTAAATTTGGGATATAATATTACCTATATCAGAAATGCCTGAAATCGATACGGTTATCGATTCCGACCAAACTAGATTCGGGTTGTACAGTCAACCTGTTACACGTTGTATATATAAGTATTATTTGTATGTAATGTATGATATTTTTAATTTTTGTGAATGTACTATATTTAGTTTTTAAGATTTTCCATTTGCACCCTCCACAACGCTGTTCCACTACCCAAAGGTTGGCTGTTAGAGAATGCCTTGTGGCATTAAGCCCGCCTTATGTACTGAGTGCATTAAAGTGTAAATAAATAAAACTTTCGCCAGTTTTTTCAATCGAAATAAATCAAAATAACCCACCATAAAATACACCACTGTACTGTAACTAAATAACCGAATAGGTTTCAATATTAATTATGTAACCATATTATTGTAATGTTCGGCAATTCCAATATTATTTATTGTAATTAAGCTGTAAACGGCGCGATTGGTTAATTTCGGCCGAATCAAATTACACTGCGATGTATGCATGTCCAAAATTGTGTTGGACGTAATGGCTTCGGGATAGACATTTACTTGTATTACCAGAACAAAATCAAGTTGTTGTAATATCAAGAACCATTTGTTTATATTCATTTCGGGTTCCAAGAGTCAAAACTAAGTTCGCTAGCTTGCAATGTAATTATATTTCAAGTTATCTCATAATAAAGTTAAAAAGGAAACTTTTATCTATGATAAAAAAATACGTGAATGTAAGAAGCAAATATTAAATTGGTTGCATAAGTTAAATTATGACGATACAGAGTCACTATTACAACATATAATCTAGGATATAGGCAGGCACACATACACGAACACGCGCGCGCGCGCACACACACACACACACAACACACAAAACACACACACACACACACACACACACACACAAATAGAATAGAATAGAATAATTTATTGGCATAAAAGTACAAACAATCAGAACAATAGAAGAGTTGCTTAATAAGTATTATAAGCATGCAATAAAGGTAAAGACATATTTATTTCACTGTAAAAATAAACATTGTTATGTACAATATCTAAGATAAGAGTACGCATTGAATCCTAAACTGAGTCATCCTCGTATTTTAGGATTCATTGGTAGTGCTCTATTAGGTCGAAAACATTAGTTTAAATATATGCTAGCTATAGTGAAAGTGTGCGGCATTACTAAATTATTAAATTTAATTTAATTCAGCTTACCTACAAATTAACTTAATCTAGTAATAACAAATTAGAAATGAAATATACTAAAAACAAATTAGAATAAGAGAACATTATGTAATTCTCTGATATTTTACAGTACCTACTCTACATATTTGTTTCAATAAGTTTATCAGTATTTTCATACGAGAGAGGTTGAGACCAATTGCTCAATTCAAAACCAACTTCGAATTTATTTAAATCATAAATTCTTACAATTTCATTAATTTTGGTATATAATCGACTACTTGTAACGTCATATTGTCGTGCAGCAAAAGATGTTCTACATTGGGTTGAGTGGAGAATCATTGCAATACGCCTTGTATCTTTACCTTTAGTTATAACATCAGCTGGAATGTCTCTATGTCGCCGAAAAATTGCACGAAGTATGTATAATTGCCTAACTGTTAATACTTTGCATTCTTTATACAGTTTTTGGGTAGAAAATAGTCGAGGTTTATGATGCATGACCTTAAGAACTGACCTTTGTGCTATTTCTAATGACCTCAATATGGTCTTGCAAGCACCGCCCCAAATTGGTATGCAATAGCATATAACTGACTGGCATAAAGACTTATACACCATATTTAAAATAGAAATGTCAGCTGATAGTCGCAAGTTTTTAAAACATATTGAAGTCTTCTAACTCATCCAGTAATTGTTTCAATTTGCTGTCGCCAATCCAGATGATCATCTTACTACTACTCCGAGGTATTTAATTTGAGATGCTCTAGTAAGACACTGGCAGGTGCACGGTTCATTTATATTTGAACAGTAATAAGCAGCTCTAGGAGCAGAGTCAGGTAATTGAAATTGAAGATATTTGGTTTTGTCGACATTGAGGGTAAGGAAATTGTGATTTAGCCATGTTATTACCTTCCATAGAGCTTCCTCTGCATTAGCCTTAGCAGAAGTCCAGTTCTCCACGTACGCGATCAGAGCAGTATCGTCAACATAAGTAACGATTTCGCAGCATTTAAGGGACAGATTGCATAAATCATTGATGTACACTAAAAATAGCGTTGGCCCTAAAATACTCCCCTGCGGAACGCCAAATTCGATTTCTTCTTCGTCACTTATTGTGTCTATTTTCACGGCTTGAGTTCTTCCTGATAAATAGCTCCTAAGGAGATCTAAAGCTATTCCTCTAATGCCAATACGCTCTAGCTTATCTAAAAGAATGGGAACGGATACCGTGTCGAATGCTTTTGCCAGATCCAAAAATATACCAAAACATTTCTTTTTCCCGTCAAGTTTTTTAACAACTATATCTGAAAGTCTAGCTACAGCATCTTCAGTCGAAACACCTGACCTAAAATCATACTGATTTTTAGACAAAATATTGTATTTGAATAAGTAGCCTTTAAGATAATTGTTTAATATCCTCTCTAGAATCTTAGAAAAAGTACTAAGTACTGATATTGGTCTATAGTTTGTAACACGGCTTTTATCCCCACTCTTTTGTACTGGTGTAACTAAGGCTTTTTTTGAAGCTTTTAGAAAAAATACCGCTATTTAAGGAGAGATTACAGACATGTGTAATAGGCGGAACGAGTACCTTTTGAGAGGACTTAATTACTACAGATGGTATATTATCCCAACCTGTTGCTGAGTCACTACGTAGCGATGCAATGATAGCATCAACCTGGTTTTCACTTACAGGGATAATTCCCATAGAGTTACAAATGTCTGTAGTTGTCGAGGTGGAGCTACTTATTTTCATTGTTAGAGCAATTTTCGAGGCTAAATTCTTGCCAATACTCGCAAAATACCGGATTTTTTTATTAGATTAGCGGCATATTTTGGAGTTGGTGACGTTTGAAGTAGTTCTCTAGGTGATGTCATTTGACGTTTTCTTCCAGAAATTTTATTTATGACTTCCCACAATGCCTTTGTATTATTTTTTGACTTTACAGTAGTTCCCTTTCATACTCACGCCTAAGCCTTCTAAGAAGAGAGTTATAGAAATTTCTGTATCTTTTGTAAGTGGCTTCTAATACACTATTTCCTAAGTTTTTCTTTAGTTTGTGGTGCATTTTATCCCTGTTTTGTATACAACGAAGAAGACCAGGTGTAATCCACGGTTGTAAGATTTTTGATTTTCTGCTGACCTTTCTATGACTAGTATGCTTAGTCACTACATTTTCAGTTATAGAAATTAGAATATCTGTGGCACTATTGACATCGGTTTCTTTAAGATTTGGGGTAAAATCACATCTATCAATTTCTTTTTTTATAGATTCGTAATCCAAGGGAGTTGTAATGGCATTTTGGTATACATTTTTCTCTGGTTCTAAACATAAAATGGTAGGAAAGTGATCGGTTACATAAGTTTCAACGACAGCAGTACTTGCTAATAAGTTTGTTCTAAGTAAAACATGATCCAAACAATTATTATGTCTTGTTGGATCAAACAAACACGAACTTAATGTTCTATGATATTATTCTATTTTTATTTTTTCTTTTTCTTTGTTTTTATAATAAACTACGTATTAAATATCTTATAATTTAGTTAGTTATAACTTTTGGCACAAAATTATGAAAAGGGAAGAGCGGAGTCTCCAAACACAGGCATCATCAAATGTTTTTGTTATTGTGCAATTAAGTTATTATTATACTATTTTTCGCAATAACACATGCAAGTGAGATATATTTTTTGTATATTCTGTCCGCCACACAAAACTGCGATGTGATGCGATAAGACGCTGCATCGCAGGCGATGCATTCGTGCGAGCTCGCAGATATTTCCGATGCGATGCAAATTTGCAATTATGTGTGGGAGCCCCAAGGCCATGCAATAAAATGTGAAGGAAAATTTGGACAAACCAGGCGTGGACTTCGGTAGCTCAGTTGGAAGAGCGGCTGGGCTAGATTCCCAGAGGTCGCAAGTTCAAATCTCGCCTGACGTCATTTTTTTTCCATTTTTCTTTAAAATATTTATATCAAGAACCATCTGTTTCATTTCCCAGTATTTGGAAAAAGAAAAATCTCGTCTTCTATAACATAACTTTACGACTCTATTCCACGAGAGATTCGGCAGTGGTTTTGAAAAGATCCTAATGAGTTTTTTTGGCAGGTTTTCTCTCAGTAATGTGGGCTTTGGAACTCTGCCAGTGAATGACAAAGAATATCCCATATTCTTTTATTTATCCTTATCTTGCCGTTTGAAAAAGAGAGTATGAAACATTCTGTTGATACCTATTTTTGTTATTAAATATTTTTGGACCACTATTTATTTTAAAAAGATATGCTATTCTCAACGAATATGTCGAAAGTTACCCAGTATCGTAAGCCAGCAATCATTTAATTTGATACTACGAGTACAACGAAACGTCTGAAATAAAACTTTATTGTCTGTATTTTGAATATAAAATATCAATTCTGCTTTGAGTTTACGATAAACTTAAAGTAATTTGTATAGAACATTATGTTTTATACGTCATTCTTTGTTATAGTTTATGGTCTGTTTTCAATATAACATTGTAAGTCAGTTCGAAACATTTTTTTGTTGAAATCGTAAAAGATATTCCGTTGTAATTTTTTTTATTTACTATACGGAGTATCTCATTCTTATGGTGAAAGAAAGAAAGAAGGAAAAGGCGTTTATTTGGCCCATAGGTGTGGGGACACTACGTTCGAAATTGTCACAAAACAGTAAGTGCAAATTGTTGACGATTATGAAGGTATATCGGAACAAACAGTCCACTTAGGTACTTCTCTTTGGCTGAGGCTAAACGATGTGGCGCCGGTTCACTCGAGCTATCCCTATAGCTTAGTACCCTTACCATACCGGTGTGGTAGTAAAACGCTGTTGAACACATAAATCACGGTTATAAACAACACAGGCCACCAGCCGCGGTGGACCGGAGGAAAGTAGCCATGCCATCTTACTCCTCTGTCAAAGTACAAGCACAAGTGATCTTATGTCTGTCGCCGAGATGTTTAATATGTGCTTGATATTGTTTATGTATTTTGTTAAAGTCAAGGTGTGAGTTCCGTAGTAATAGATGATTTTTGTTGTGTGTGTATGTCACAGATATTTCCCCCGCAAAAAATGACAGACTGTTTTGCATCCGGCATTTTTATCTCCGGTCGGCCGGTGGACCGTGTTGCTCGTAGCTCTATGGGCGGCGTTTACGTCTTGGATCTCAGTAAATTATTCGTATTCTTCCAAATTAAACTGCATACTAATCTAAAGTAACGATCAATAAATTCAGTATTTGCTTCATTGGGACACTGAAATATTTCTCGCAAGTCGTTTGGAATTTCTACATTGAATTGCATTTCTTAGTTATTTTTCTTGTGCCTTAGTTTTGGCGAGTTCGTTCAGTGCACGACTTATTTATATGGGAACATTTAGCCTACAAAGAAATTATATTTTACCATATCTATCGGACTGTTCGTTCAACTTTCCGTAGCTTAGCTAAAAGACTCTTACATCCATATTCTAAGTCGTAACCTCGCCCTTAACTCAACCTTACTCAAGGGAATTGGTATTCTTAGTTGTAACTAATAACGTCAACTCGACATTCTCCTCCGTTTGAGGTAAGAAAGCAACTGTCAAACTCAAAGGTAGTATTTACGAGGAGTATTTCACAGTTTTTCGTGTTGAAACTATCTGGAAATATAATTAAATACCATATTTTTCATTCATCAGATTCTCAAGACTTTGTGAATTATCTATATGATAATCCGTACCTACACATGAGTTACTGTCAAAATACAACTAAGAATATGAATATGGATTTCGAGGCGTCCTCATAAAGTGTCCACAGCTGAGTGTAAGTCAAGGAATGTTTCGAATAACGTCTTAGAATATGGGTGTTAGTATAAGAAATTGTATTTTTTTTAATGTTACGAAAGTGGCCAGATGTACCCAAGCATGCAGTTTACATAGATGTTAAATGATGACTGCAGCCTATTTTAATAGGTCTGCACAAAAGGCAGAAGTCAAACATACAGATGTGTTGCCATGCCTGAGACCTTTAGTTATTATGTCTCTGTGATAGTCATAAAGGGGCCATACATTACCATCTATCCGGAACACAATAGTGCTCAAGACTACTATTTGGTGAATGAATAGCTGATAGAAAAGCTTACTACATTTACCGACAATGTGAACATACTTTTCCTCTTCCTCACCTTTATAACTAGAAAATAAAATGTAAATAAATATGCACAGACAGTTAACTGTCGTTTAACTACTGACTATAAAACTAACGTTGGTGAAATGTGGGCTATAGTTTCCCGCAGAACATTAGGCAAAGCGTTATGCTCACAAAGTTTTGATGTTAAGCAGTCTCGAAAATAAGGTGAGGAAGTATACAACTTGGTTCATAATTTTTGTTTAAACACGACTTTATGGCAGCATACTGTATTTTCTGCTAACAGGAATTGATTCACGTTAAAACAATAGTTATTTGACTCTGACACACAACACGTGTGTGAAGAGAAGCGTGTCATCATTTCATAATTCTCTTCAACGTCATGCACGTTGAATAGATGATGAAAGTAGATGAAGCACGAGAGGTATATCAGGACCGGGATATCTGGCGCTCTACACTCTTTGCGTACCCCGTTAGGGATCTTGCATGAAGATACATACATACATACACACAACACAATGACGTCAGCATATAACAACCCTACCGCCCGTAAGTGGAGGAGAATTCTTCCGATAGTCATCAACATCATATCAGCCATAGGACGTCCACTGCTGAACATAGGCCTCCCCTAATGACCTCCATGCCAACCGATCGGAAGCGACGTGCATCCAGCGGGTAGGTACTTGCAGCCTTGATCAGGTCGTCGGTCCATCTTGCAGGTGGATGTCCTACGCTGCGTTTGCCGATACGTGGTCACCACTGGAGAACCTTTCTGCCCCAGCGGCTGTCGGTTCTCCGAGCTATGTGCCCTGCCTATTGCCACTTCAGCTTGGAAATCTATTCCGATAGTGCAGTCAGTCAGTTGAACAATGGTGGTCAAATCATTTCAATTGACGGCATTGAATAAGCATGATCACTAATCCATATCTCACATATTCTTCCATCATAACGCACAGCACTATTTGGGAGACGTAGATGACACTAATCCGAAGAATTTGATATACATTGTTTTTTATTTATGTAATGGAAGTGGCAAACAAGCATGCAGTTCACATTGATGTTAAGTGATGACTGCAGCCTGCGTGCAGATGCGTTACCACTCTTGAGGCCTAAGGTGGTATGCCTCTGTGCCGGAAATTACTGGGCCGTACATTACCACCTGACCGGAACACGATAGTGCCTAACACTACCATTTAGCGGCAAGTATATAAGGTAATGCGGTGGTGTCTATGCCCGCGAGCTCCGTCACTGGAGCTCTACCTCCAGTAAAATAATATTGGTTTAAGTTGATGTCAGAGCCAAAATCAGTTTACTGTTATTTCCCGCTACGCAGCTCTACGGCGTAGGCACCAAAGCATTATCTATTTCGCGACTCCTTCAGTGTAGCGTCCTTTACATAAGGCGCCATCTAGTGGAACACGCAAAGTACTAGACTTGTGCGGAAGATGGCGTACGACCGAGTTGCATCGCACATACGAAGTTTTCTCAACAGTTGGCCAATATAAAACTTCCGTTAATCGTTGCCAGGCGCTATCAGCTCGCCTGGTCAGAGGATCCTCTCTTTAGGGTCGGAGGAATAGTTCCACACGTTCCTCCACATCAATATGTAAGATTGCAAAATTGCAAAATGCGTTTCAAACTGTTGCCTCATCTGAACATAGCCTAAGCATGAACTAGATTACTCTTCTATCTATATTTACCGGCGCATACATTCCAGGCATATTGCATTGGTTTAATCTTAATCGACTATCACTACCAGTGTAGCACGGCGTCGGTCGAGATTGAACGTAAACATTCGCAGATTGCTACCGATCGCGATATCGGGGATATAATGAAGCTTTGGTTACATTTACTCGTGGAGATCTAGTAGGTACAGTTACGTTCGTATAACGTTATGATTAGATTGAACATAACAATGTTGACATGGACAAAGATAAAATATATCAGTTGTTTTTTTTTTCGGTGCCCATAAACACTGAAAATAAGGAGAAGGTGAACAAACTCATCGCACATCTCTATTGGCCGTTTCAGGTGCGCAAAATTCCAACGCTGTCGGATAGGATTTTGGAGGTTTTACTGGTGGTAAAACTCGTAGGCACCACCGCATTACCTGATATACTTGCTGCTAAATGGTTCAGAACTACCATGTTCCGTTATGGTGGTAATTATGGCCCTGTAATTTCCGGAAAAGAGGCATTAATTACTTTAAACCTCAAGAGTCTTTATCGAAATCTTTGATTTCATGTAGATGTTTATAAGCTACAGCATTACTCACTATGTAAACAGTATGGTTGTTTGCCATTTCACTGAAAAGGAAAAGAACTATTTTCATAAGAAAGCTGGTACATTATATTTTACTCAAATCTACACTCCAAATTTACCTCCACCGCGGACTTCGTATTCCTTTGTTACTTTATTATATCACAAGTATAATGACCGTAACGGCGTGGACCCACGTCTACGGTGCGGCACGGTGTCGTGTCGTGACACGGCACAGTGTGCGGTGGCAGGGACGCGCCGCACCTCGCAGCGTGCAGATGCGTTACCACTCCTGAGGCCTACGGTGTTATGCCTCTGTGCCGGCAATTACAGGGAACACGATAGTGCTAAACAGTACCATTTAACGGCAAGTATATTAGGTAATGCGGTGGTACCTACGCCCGCAAGCTCCGTCACTGGAGCTCTACCACCAGTAAATAGTTAAGATTGAAATATCTGGTTTGTATTGTAATGCAATCTATGCACTTGCCATCAGTGACACTTATCACCAAAGACCAAGACTGTCCTAATCTAACCAAATAGGCCGAATAGTCGTCAAAAGTCTTAGGAATCGGCAAGCATGTATGAAGAGAATGAATAATGTAGAAGAAGCACGGGAGGTGTGTCAGGACTGGAATATTCGCGCTTCACACTCTCTGCCTACCGCGTAAGGGACTTGGCGTAAAGATACAACGGCACATAAAGAGGCAGCGCGTTGGCAACTCCCCTGGTGTTGCAAATGTTCATAGGCGACGGTGACCATTTTCCATTTGCTTGTCTGTCAACCTTCAGACATAAAAAAAAAAGTTACACATGACATAAGCTGTTTGAAATCTTGCCCAGAACTACATTTTTTTCACGATTTTCACCTCAAAAAATGCAACATCAACAACGTACGTGTATATTTCTGTTTCGCGACCGTCCTGTAGTTTACATAACAAACAAATAATAATTCTGTAGAGCAAACGTATTGTTTATTTTTCATGAAAGCAAGTGGGTACACAACTGTTTATTTTGTTAGTCCTACAAACATTACAGTTTCAAATTATTTATTTTACCGTATTTACTCAATAAAAGTAGAATATTATATATTTATTTTAATCTTACTGCCTAAGTAGCTTAGTTATAGCAGGCCACAAACTTCTTTTTTATTATAGGTAATATAAATTAACAAAAGATTTAACATTATATCACTGAATGCTAGCATTGGAAAACCAATATAGATTAGAAAATATTTTTATTTCGAATAGATCTTTACAGATACTTTCAAAACGTCAAGAAATCATAAAATAAACAGAATGAATAACCATTACATATAGTAAAAGCAAAAAACAAATATTAATAGCAAATTAAAAATTAGATACTAAACTACTTAGTTAAAACATAATAATCAAAATTTTTTCAATTCCTTCAATGATGATAAATGAAGAAAAAGAAAAACTTATTCGTCAAGATCAAAGTTATTCACTTAGCAGAGTTCCAAGTGCAGTCACTACTGAGAAGAACTCCGCTACCCAACAAACTCAGTAAGAGCTCTTTTAAATGAGAGCTTAAATCTAGTGCAGATTATCGTGAAAAATCAAATAATGTGAATGTCCATAGCATAGATGCAAATAAACTGATATATACTAAATGTGATGTAGCACCTGCAAACCAGAACAGACCAGTCCCCACCAACAGCACCCATTCACGAGTATGACGCATGAGACAGCCATTGCCCTCCTCGACCATTTTAGAGGGAAGTGAGGTGGTTTGTAAGTATTCTAACCTTCATTAGTCGGTAGGCAAGTAAAAAACTGTACATACATACAATAAGGAAGACCTTAAACAACAATAACTGATAATAATGGAATACATGATATTTCGAAAAAATTGGTTACAAAATTTTTGCATCGTGTGTCGGGCGAGATATCAGGTTCTCCAATTGAATAATTTAGTTCCAAAGAATCTATACACCTAAGACGCTGGGGTCGATTCCCAGCTTAGTAATCGGTGGTTGTCCCCACACCGGCGAAGCTAAGAGAAACCCAGTGAGGGAGCGGCGTTTGGCATAGCTTTGCCCGCCACTCGCTGCTGTGGTGAGGAGACGGACGAAAAGAGATGTACGGATAGGGTCGTCTGATAGGGACACGGGAGGGCGGCTGAGGGTCGAACTCCTTCGACGGTACACGTACATACTTGACCGGTTTTTCTTATTATTCACTCATTAGGTTTAATTATAACTAAAATAAAGATGAATAAAAAACTTTCAAAAAATCCTTTAATTTCATTTCCATAGCAATTTAACGTAATTTGTAAAACATATTAATACTAGAAATACACGATTATGAACAAAATTATAATCTACACGACAAAAGAAATCATTAAAATTACTTTGAACTGTACAAATTTATTAATAGGATATTCTTAACCACTGTCCACACTTAGACGATAACCGCGTCCTTAAATTGCATTTGTTATTTGCAACGTAAATTTTTATTTTCATTTGCAATAAAATTGACAGACAAACATTGATATGTGCTAAAGTACTAGACAGGACATTTCTCTTGGTAGCACGGTTCCAGTTACGAGAAGGTAATTTGCCACACTTTCACACATGACAGATGACATAAAAACGTCACACATCTGTCAAATCAATTTGAAAACGGAACCGGCTGTTTGTTCCTGGTTTTTTCTTTATAAAAAAAGTTGGGGAAAAAGTAGTTTCGCATTATAGTATGTATGAACTTGTAATAAAATCTCTTTAGCTGTAGTATTTGTATCTGGCTGGTTTTGGTATCATTGAAAGTTAAAATTTTAAAGAACATAATTCCAAATTCAAATTAGGCAAATGTGTGATTTTCATTTGTTTGTCGTACTGTCAAGATCAGTGAGTCTAATTAAGAAATTCGATACATTTTAAAATTTTACTACAAAAAAGGTAAAAATGCAACGCAAGCCGCGAAAAAAATTTGCGATGTTTATGGACCTAGTGCAGTGTCTGTGAGAATAGCACAAATTTTGTTTAAGCGTTTTCAATCCGGAAATTTTGATGTCAAAGATGCACCTCGCTCTGGTCGCCCTATTACGGATAAAATGGATGCCATTTTTAAAAAAGTGAAGTAAGATCGACATATCAGTAGTTACGACGTAGCTGAAGAACTGAGAATTGATCACAAAACAGTTTTGGTGCATTTGAAAAAAGCTGGGTACAAAAAAAATCTCGATATTTGGGTACCTCACGAGCTCACTGAAAGAAACCTAATGAACCGTGTACTCATTTGTGATTCTTTATTACGACGTAATGAAACCGAATCATTTTTTAAGAAGCTGATAACTGGTGATGAAAAGTGGATCACGTACGACAAGAACGTGCGACAAAGGTCAAAGGCCGGTCAGGCTTCACAGACTGTGGCGAAACCCGGGTTAACTCGCAATAAGGTGATGTTGTGTGTGTGGTGGGATTGGAAGGGCGTTATTCATTATGAGCTATTACCACCAGGCAGGACTATCCATTCTGAACTCTACTGCGAACAACTGATGAGATGAAAGCAAGAAGTTGAGAGAAAGCGGCCGGAATTGATCAACAGAAGGGGTGTGATGTTTCATCATGATAACGCTAGACCTCACACATCTATAGCCACTCAGCAAAAATTAAGAGAGTTTGGCTGGGAGGTGTTAATGCATCCGCCGTATAGTCCTGACCTTGCACCTTCAGATTTCCACCTGTTTCGGTCTCTTCAGAATTCTTTATGCAATGTTAGGTTAACATCACGAGAGGACTGCCAAATCCACTTGTCGCGGTATTTTGATGAGAAGTCCCAAAATTTTTATAGCAATGGGATCATGTCCCTACCTACAAGATGGCAAAAGGTTATCGAACAAAATGGTACATACATACTTTAGTTAAATTTAAATAAACTATATTAAAAAATGTTTTGAATTATCTTAAAAAATGCGAAGAAACTTTTTCCCCAACCTTATATTTACCTCGTTGCAGATAAAATCGATTATGCTCTGAACGGTAAAAACAGTTGTTATAATTTTTTGACAATAACAGTTTTTTAAAGCATAGGTTTTAAACCTTCGAATAGATATGTACTAGTTGATCGAAGCATAAAACCTTTACTTTAATTATATTTCTCGTAATAATACAAAGGAAAATTAATGACTTAATTAATAAAACATATTTTCTTATAATGATGTAATTTATTTTAGTATAGAAAAAACAAAACACTTTTTTGGTTATTAATATGTGTTTTGCATACACATACGGCCTAACTTAATGCATTTACTTATACAATTATAAATTCCATTTTCTCAAAACTCACTTAGAAACTATTTTATAATATTCTTTAAATATATACATAGAGATCAATCATTGGAAAATTATGTAGTTTTGTGCAGAAAACAAAATCTACGCAGTTGCTTACATTTCAAATGAGTTGTAGCTTAAAAATAAAGACTTGCTTGAATTGTTACGATCCAGTCTTTCAGAAGAACTCTATCTTCAATTATCGATGAAGAGTTGCGTGGGTTCTTAATTAAAATATTTTTTAAAACAAACCTTAAAAGAGTACCTATGAGTTAGCAGAGAAACATACATACTTACCTAGTTCTTGAACACTGACAATAGTTTGTAATATCGTAATCACAAAAAAACGGTCAAGTGCGTGTCGAGACACGCTCAATGTAGGGTTCCGTAGTTTTTAGGTTTGAATAATGCAATGAAAAAAAAAAAATTATGCAGTTCTTCAAAATTTTTGAGTGAAATACATTTGGTCGACTATTATAGGTCGCGCCAGGTAAAAAGAACGCTGGCGGTCAAGCTGCGCGTCATGTGTTTTTATTTCATTTTATGTTATTCTATGTAATATAGTTTTCAATCTGCCTACCAATACACGAAACCGCAAGCGAAAGCTAGATCAAAAATAAACCAATAGGGCTAGTACTTTCGTGCGCGAGTGTACCGATGCGCGAACACATCCCTTCTACTTTCTTCCAGCGTTCTTTTTACGTGGCGCAACCTATACTCGCAAAGTTGTAAAATCAACTTAAGTGTAATAGTTTTTTTTTAATTTCGATATATGTAGCTACTATTGCCGTAACGTTTGAATTTCTAACAACAACCCTTTTGTTGGTAATGGGGGGGGGACACTTGACTCTAATGAAAATTGTCACTTTAAAGCTTAATAAGGCATAACACCTTAGGCCTCAGGAGTGGCAAAGCATCTGCATTTTGACCTCTGGTCTTTGTGTGGGTGTCTATAGGCTGCAGTCATCACTTAACATCAACGTGAACTGCATGCTTGTTTGCCAATTTCATTGCATAAAATAAACTGTCCGTTTTATGTGCCTATTTCATTTCTGGTGTCAGTAAGCGCGCGAAAAATTCACCGACATATTTTTTTACAATCCCGTCAAAAGAAGTAACTTATTTAGTAACGAAGTAAAAGAAGTTTCGTGACAATAAATTACGTGATATTTATAAATTCCAAGTGAGCAAACCAGTAAAAAATAAGTAAATGTGATAAAATCAGCGTTCTATATTAAGATTAAATGGCAGCACAGTTGAAAATATATTCATAAAGAATGAGTACAAAATATCAGACCACAAAAAATTTACTATATTTCATTATTTACAAAAAGATATAGATTACAAACCATCAGTCTTAGCATATACCTAAGTATGTGAAGTCCATATTGATCATTTTTAATTATTTGAATTGAACTAGCATTTTATTTTTTTTCATTTCAATAATATTAAATTATAACATTCAAAACTCATATCAAATTAAACCTTAATCATTAATTAAAAATGATTATATGAATTCCACATGACGAGTTTGAAAATATCTACGATATGTTCAACATTTCGATAGTAAGAATAATATTTAAAAAATGAGATATCAAAATCATTACGAATATTCTAAGTTAATTATGATTCTTTGACATCTATACTTAAAGCTTCTCAAGTTTAGGCTTCTATTAAAATGCTTACACTTATAACAATTATTTCAAAACACTTTAGTATATCAAATCTGTTTTTTAAAGTGAGACGATATTAATACTTTTTTAAATCTCAATTGAATTCAATTATTTATTTAATTATTCTTAATCAAACTATCTGATTATAATTTAACTTCATTTAAAATCAACTTCACTTACATTAAACATGAATACTTTATATTTTTAATTAAAGTACAAGACCATTTCAAAATTTCACGCACCTTTTTAAATTAAGACTAATAAAAACTTTTTGGTTTCCCATAACTATTTAAATTTTGTTGCTAGGATTAAACTATGTGTTTCAAAATTGTCTTTTACATTATATCTAAGTATTGTAGTTCTGTTTTATACGTGTGTCCCAGCTGTAAGGTGGGCTCCATTACCTGCAATAGAATGTTAAAAATATTATTACTTATGATTCAACACGAAAGAAAGATATTTACAATTCCACTGACTATATAACCCTATGATAATAGAATAGTTATATATATATATTTATATTTTTCAAAACAAATAAACGAATAAAACAAATTGAGTCCTTTCAAATAAAACGTGTTAAAACTGAAATTTAATTTTATGCGTTTTGATTAAGTTTCGGAAAACGATTTTCAAACGAAGGTTAATACGGCATAGTACCTATAATAATATAGTGATGAAATTTCAACGTACCTTTGGTAGATTTTTGGCTAGACTGGGAATTCCCTTGACTTGGAGGCAGTATATACAAACATCCAGAAGATGGCGGTGATGATTTAGGCACCTGTTCAAAACAATCAAGTATTAATAATGTTGAAAATTCATACACCTAAAATGTTACGGCATATAACTTTCTTAAATAGCCATGAAATGTATATTGAGTTTTAAGATCTACATCAGAAAACAAAATAGTAGACAACATTCAAATCTTGAGAGAGGTAATGTGTTACAAATGATAAAATACAATAATCACCGAAATGAATAATACTTGCGATATAGTATTTTTCCAAAGAAAGACAGAATCTATATGCAACAAAAAATAAGCTATATAATACTTAAGGAAATTCATATATACAACCTATATATATCTACTTAAAAACAAGGAAATACTAAACTTTTTAATTTATTATACTTACTTGAGGCTGAGCTCCACTGTTCGTGGACGGAGATGATCCACCAGGACTAGTAACAGGCCTCGACGATGTTGACGAAGATGGTGTTGTTACTGATAATCCTGATAAGAAAAATGAAACTTAATAAATCCTACATCAAGAAACTTGTTTACTCCGATCTCCCAGATTATCAGCCCGCCGGCGAGCTTCTGCCGCTTGAAGCTTTAACTTGTGATCCGCGAGACCTTAAGGGCCCCAAATTTTAAAATGGGGTCCGCAGGTCCACAGTTTCATCTCAGATCTGTTTACAATATTAAATAATGCTAACAATAATTTCGACATTGTTACGTTTACGGTGACAGCACTAGCGGGCGACTGAAAGACAAGTTTCAACATACTGATCTAAGAAGGGCAAGGAGATACAATGAAACTGGGCAAGTTGGTGAACTGGGAAGTTGTCGAATTGGGAAGTTGATAAAGTTGGGAGGTTGGTGAATTGGGAAATAGATTTGATGAGAAGGCTATTTTCTTGTCTTATTAGGATAATTGTCCAGACGGTCTAGAATGATATAATCCTTATACAACTTTTGACGATTGTGAAATAATACGTAAAAAAATAAAAAGCAATAGATTACCTGGTGATAGGTGATTCGTACTTCTGACGGTATAATACGGTGGTGGTGCAGGCTTTGATGGTACATTACCAACGTTGGCTTGTGGAGCGTAAGCTGCAACATAATCATTTTTATTTAATTATTGTCTGGTTAATAAGCTAATCTGCTATTTAAGCTTAATTTGCTCTATCTCCAATTTTAGAAAATGAAATATTAGACTTAGATTATTTTAAATGTCGGCGCAATTACGTAACAAGTTATCAAACAAGCTCTGATTTTAATTTGGATTATCAAACTAGTGTCGTAAAGTTACAAAATAAATACTTATAACTACTGCCGAATAATTCTGTCTTAGGGTCACTCGAAAAATGTTGATAAGTGCTTGATGAATCACCAAACAAACAAAATTTTTATTAATATGCATGTAGGCAATGCACAAAAAATTGTCACGTATCCAAAAACGCGATATACATACAAAAAACTGGACTTCTGTGGCTTTAATAAATATAATATATACGCTGATTGAACAGTGATCTTAAAATGAATTAACGAATCAATGGATAGCAACAACAAGAAATTCAAACGTCTTTTATTTTTATTTCACAAGCATGTGTTAATGCGAAATAATATAAAACAATTCAAACGTCTTATTGAAACAGTCAACAATGTCAGGCATACTACGATAGTTAAGAAAATTAATAAAGGGCATATATCGATTTAATCAAATTCAACATCTGATCGACAGCTTTAATACTTCTCAGAAAATTCTCAATTATATATTTCTTAAACTATAACAGCAAGATAAATTCATACTCACACAATGGTCCGCTTCCCCTCAAATAGGGGTTGCCGTAGGTGGCCGCGTATCTAACGTCCACGCCTCCCGAGAGGATTACCCCAGGGTTCGACATTGGGATTACTGTGGAATAAGCGTTTGGTTAAGATGTTGTGAAGGAATTAGCTTCTTGGCGTGTGTCGTATAACATTAAATTTATTTATCAGATACTAGCTGACCCGGCAAACTTCGTATTGCCTCAGACTGAAATAATGTGTTAAAGGTTTGATAGATACGGACTATTTGTATGGGAAAATGAAATTGTGGTTTTTACTGTTTCCCTTCGATTTATTCATATTTTCTTACCTTTTAAACCTTTCCCTGGACTTCCAAAAATCATTCAAAACCAAAATTAGCCTAATCGGTCCACCCGTTCTCGAGTTTTAGCGAGACTAACGAACAGCAATTGATAATTATATATATATAGATTACGTGTTTTTCAAATTGTATGCAAATATGTGTGTATGTGTGTCGATTGAATATTATTTTTAGTCGCCTATTTGTTGATTTGTTTCGTGGAAACGTGAAGTTTGACAAAATTTTAATATTGTTATTTTGCGGAGAAATTCAGTCAAAACTTTAGAATTTTAGAACCTATTTTAATTAGTACCTATTTTGGACAAGAATCGAGTACCTACTCAGCATCCTGTAGATACATATAATATACATAGGATTGATAAATCATTAGACAATGATTTATCAATCCTTATCCTAAGAAATGAAAAAATAATTTGTTGATTAAGATTTTGGTCACTTCATTGTATTCTAGTAAGAATTTGGGAAACGTGAACAATTATGTGGAGAAGTTAGTTCTTTGATGACTTTAATGCATTGAGATTCCGAGAAAGGAAAGAAAATTAAGTCCGTACCCAAAAATGAAGTGCAGTATAAAATAATTTCAAATTACTACGGTTACTTTTTGGGGATATATTAGAACCAAAGATATTAGAGGAGTTAGATTGCTTATACGCACCGGCCGCTGAGCATTCATTTAGACTCGCGGACGGTCAAGTGACCGTTCCCGCTCACGCGTCAAGCATCATCCATTCATTGTGCATTCGCCCGCCGAGCACAAACTTAGTGAGAAAAAATCGTTAAAAAATCCAAATTGTTCAGTGTTTTGGTGTTAAAACCGAACAATAAAGCAAACTAAACCACTCAGTAGCATTACTTATCACCGGTGAGTCATAATTTTGTTATATTTTTAAATAAACCACATTATCACATAGTTATTGGAGTACTGCCAGCTAACTCATTTACACTGAAAACAACGGACATCTAGATTTTGTAGTATAATCACGTCTTTATACTCGTGTACGAACTGATAATACGTCATTTTTGTGACGTTTTGTGGCGCGACCAAACACTAATCAGGTTAAGTCAGGTGTGTTGACCTCGCGCCTAATTGGTGTATATTTTAGCGTCAAGATAAGCTCCTTCCACTAACAGTTGAAGCAGTTTTCATAGAAAAGCATGTATATTGTCAATCTATTCATATAATATCTTTGATTAGAACATTGCAAATACTAATTGCACTCTACATTGCGTGATATGAGCAATGAGTTTGCACCGATAATGCAATGCTATCACACGTACATCACCCATCCGTAATACCTCGCTCGACACTCTCTAGATAATCGCCAGTAATTAAAGCATTAAGAGATTTTAATAAACTCACCGTCTGGCCCAATCATGCCACCCAGTCTTCCACAGCTAGTCTGCCGATGCAAGGAACCGCAGTGGCTCGGATACGTCGACATATCCGTACTCCTTGACAGCGAGCCGGTCAGGGAGTCGGTGGATTGAGGCGGGGCGTAATCTCTTGAGTAATCCACATATGGCACGTAACCGTTGCTTTGGCCGTGAGTCTGTGGAGATATTGTTAGATAGTGATGTTTTGTTGACGTGAGAAGATGGGTTGTGGTCACAGTATGTATGAAGAGCAACCGACCGCTTTCTTGGTACCGGGTCAGCCCGAAACCAATCAATAGTTTTGTAGTATTATATTATATGTAATGATGATGGCAAACAATAATGTGGTTTACATGGATGGTCAAAGAATAATGCAGCTGTCTAAATGCATGTTTCCGTCACTAAGGAATGAGCTTTTTTGCATTTGTGTTAGTTATTAAGGGACCATACTATACTATCTACAGTAATCTAAACACGAAAGGAATAAACAATTTGTAATACTCGTAGATACAAATAACAACGCCATAGACAAATACAAGAATAATGGCAACTCGTTATACGTCCCACAGCTGGGCGCGAGTCTCTCCCCTTTTTGGGGAGTGGGTTTGAGCTTACTCCACCACGCTGCTCCAATGCGGGTTGGTGGAGATACGCGTTAGTGGCCAACCAACCCGCTGTCAAACCGTCCATAAGGGATCCGACAAGGGCTGCTATCTATAGATAGCAACCGGGACCGACGGCTTAACGTGCCCTCCGAAACACGGAAATGCGTATTTTAATTTGCCACTTACTAGCGGTCACCCATCACACAACCGACCGCGCCCGTATCGCTTAACCGAGTAGATCGTTTACTATCTATACCAGCCGAGGCCATGCGCGCTTCAATTACATTTTTTTTAAAGTTTATTGATCTAATTAACTTAACAATTATTAACATTGTAGAAATTAAATTTGCGGATTTACTCGTGTATACAACAAACACTCCCAAACTTCTTCTAATACCCGACGTTTCGGTCAGGAAATTCGCAAATTTAGTTTCTACAATGTACGAAACTCGCGAAAACCTGAAACGTTAATTATTAACATAACAAAGATCCAATTTAACACCATTTATAACATCCATAAATTATATGTCAATGACAATAATTATTTTTCCTTATACTTAATTTACTTTTGTTCATTAGTTTAAATAACTAAAATTAGTTTCTTTTCTCGTTATCGTTCCATTATGTTATTATTTTTCTCATTTCTCTATTCAATTAACATGCATACGTACGTATTAATGTGTATGTATACCTGTATATATATTTATATAAAAGTATATATTTATATATATTTTATATTTATGTATTATATTTCTCTTTTAGAATTACTATTCATTTATTTACTTATTCCCCGTACACCCCCATCTTATTAATACAATTCATTTCCTCCACCTGGTTGTCTGGAAGAGATCGCTTTTAGCGATAAGACCGCCAATTGTGCAAAATGTTTTATGTATCGTGAATGTCCCAATTGTTTTGGTGTACAATAAAGAGTTTTATTATTATTATTCCACTTATTTATTGATCCAACTTATTAAATAATTTTTTACATATATATGTATAAAAAAAACAACAAATATATATATAAAAAATTAAAAAATAGTGTGCCGCCGGCAGCGAGAGCTGCCGGCGGCACACTAGCTGCCGGTGCCAAGCTGCCGGTGGTTAGGGACACAGAGACAGGAACCTCCTCACTATACGTGCCGTGCCGAGGAGTACTGCTTTCTGTATCAGACCCTTGATCCATCCACCTAGCGAGAGCCTCTTGAGAGTCGGTCGAGGTCGAGGCTCTTCGCTATCAGCCCGTTCACCGATACGACTATCGGCACAATGATGGCCGAATCCACATCCCACATGGCGACAACCTCGTGAGCCAGATCAAGATATTTTATTTCCTTGTCTTTTTCGGCTTTCACGAGATTCTCATCATGCGGGACGGTGATGTCGATCATCATTACGCGGCGCTCCGAGCGATCTATCACCACTATATCAGGCTTATTGGCAACAATAGTCCTGTCAGTGATGATAGATCGGTCCCAATACATCGTGACATGGTCATTTTCCAGAACTGGGTCGGGCACATACCTTTAGTACGGCACCTCCGCGGCTACAAGACCGTATTTCAAGGCAAGTTGCTGATGGATTATCCTTATTATTATTATTATTAACCATATATTTTAGAACTTCTGAAACTTAACAGTTAATAAATACATTTTATCGATAATAATTAATTTGCTAGGATCAACATAAATCCAACACTATACAAATTTACTACAAGTTTCTAATTATACCTTCAAGTTCCTGCCACAACCAGAGCTTTAAACCGTTGAAAATATTTAAATTATAATTGACTTCAAAATTATGAACGTTACCGTGAAATCTGGTACGTTGTCCATTAATTTTGATAGAATACAATATCAGGATTAACCACCGACGCGCGGTTATACGAAGCCATCAATTAATTATTAGTGTTTAGTTTCAAATTTATTGATATGTATAACCATTATATTATCTTGTAGTGGTTGGCGATTGATTGATATAAATCAGTTAATTAGTGATATGTCTTTCAAGATATTATCTGTTACAAGATACATGACTGTCCTAATATAATCAGTTATTTGTAATGGTATATCATTATCATTTTTATATAATTAAAATATCAACAGCCGGCACTTCTTATGACCAGGTTTTTGGTTTACTTTTGGGACTGAGAATTAATTTCATCGTCAAACTTGAAAATCCTTCCAACATTCTGCTGAAATTGCCACCGAAGTACAATGATGTCAAATTCGTCTGAGCAACAGTTTTCAATTAAATAAATACTTTGTGCTAACAAATCATTAGGCGTATGTATATTATTGATTGAAACATTGTTTCATAAAGCGATCTAGTTAGATATATGGATTGTAAGCAAGTACATAAAAAGAGTTGTATAATTTTGTTTAATAGTATAGCTCTTTCAAGTTCTACTTAGCTAATAAATAATCAGGTGAGATTATTTAGCTAAGTAGAACTTATGCTATTTAAGACAAATTTCATGGAAGAGTAAGTGACGAAAATTCGTATTCTAACTAATTGTATCCCAGTTTGTACGAGTTTCTTGCCCGTTCTTCTCGGCTGATGTAATCGGATTGGCCGATCTTTGGCATAATTCCATTTTACGTTCTGCCAAACTGTGTGTTTTGATTTCAACATCCGCTCGAGTACCCACAGATGCCTATAAACACAACAGTACTCAACAATTAATATTGCACATAGAGCCTGCGAAAGAGACGATTGGCTCGTTTCGACTTCGTATAGCGTTATCTCTGTTGCACACTGCCTACGTAAGCACTTACAGTCCGTAAAGTTTGATCAATATTTGTCAATCAAGTTTTGACAAATAATGTATTGGTCAAAACTTGATCAAAATGGTCGACAAACGTCAAATAGGTACGGTGCGAAACGCTTCACAGATCCGAAATAAACCGAAGTCTCCTTCCTAGGTTCGATGTGCAATATTTATTGTTGAGCACTGTACTCGGACTCGGGTTATTCGTCAACTGGACATGGACGACGTGTGTCCAGTTGGTTAAACTTGAAATTGTAATGACTTGTTATTTTGTCGTATGGACACGACAATATTTTTGCGTGTGTCCACATGGTGAAACTTAAAAAGAATACAATTTTGTTTTCGCCAACTGGACACACGTTCACATTTTAACCGAATTCATGTCAAAGTACAGTCACGCAGATTATTTTTCAAAACAAAGGACTTTATTTAGTTGCCAATATCCCAACTATCCGTCAACCGAACAATGGCGGTCAAATCGTTCCAATGGGGCCGTAGTAGGTTAGTGCAATAATGCAAGATGGGCAGCAGCGTCCTGCGATGAAACTACCGCCACCGCGATCGCCAATTTACATGTCAAGCATGGCGATTGTGGCAAGGGGGAGAGTATGTATCCCATCATCTCCTTATGGGGAGGCTTTAGTCTAGCAGTGGACATATTACGGCTGATATGATGGCAACCGACCGGGTAGCCAGAGAGTGTGGAGCGCCAGATATCCCGGTCCTGACACACCTCTCGTGCCTTATCTACCTTCATCATTCTCTTCATACATGCACGCCGATTCCTAAGACTTTTGACCCCACCATCAGACAGCACTCGACCTATTTGGTCATGGTAGATCAGTCTTGGTCTTCCTGGGCCTCTGCAACCATCCAAATTCGCATTGTTTATCTGTTTAGTCATTCGCTCATTCAACATTCTTTCTATATGTCCGAACCATCGGAGCATGCCTTTTTTTCCTTTTTACACCGATTTAAGTTTTCCTATCCAAAATTATTATTTTGCCTCTGAACTGGCATTTACCTTGAGCGTAGGTATACCATGCACCTTGCCTAGGCAAAATATCGCTACAAGCAGCGAGAAGCGATGTTGTAGGGTGACGCACCGACGGCAATACTCTTTTGAACTTTACAAAACATTTTTTTGCTTATATTTTTCGGGTGATTTATCAATATTTGGAAAAAGTAGAACAAATGTTGTTGGAATAGAGGCTGCCTACAAGAGGTGATGCGCTAATTTAAATACACCATAGTATAAAGAAATCATTCTTAATAATTCTTAATTTTACTCTATCATTTGTTGTGATTTCATAAAACAATAGTTTCTGCTACAGTATTATAAAATAATAAAATCAGCTTATTTATTTATACAACATGTAACGGTACCAATGCACACTCTTAAACAACTCGATTAGAAAATCGAGTTATAATCATTATACATGAACTGGAATTACATGTTTAAGTACTTAATAATAAGAAACAAGTTGTCCCGAATTTTTACGAACAGTATGCACATCCTATGCATACTTACCCTACCTCTACTTACGACCGCACATAAAACATAAACCAACACATACATACAACACATATATACATATACACTGTCGCAATGTGATGTAGCGTAACCTGCGTACCCCTATTTAACACTCGCTATTAATAAGATTTTCACTATTTGTTTAATTATTATTAATAATAAAATGCACGTCTCAACGAGTGCTGATAAACTTCTTCAGACTAGCATTTCATTTTGGATAGACGTTAGTCTCATTTTCGTTTGTATTGACTGTTCACTAAATTGGTGACCATAATTTTCTTCATTGTAATAAATTTTGGGATAAAATGTTACCTATATCAAAAATGCCTTAAATCGATTCGGTTATCGATTCTGAATAAATTAGTTGCCGGTTGTACATTCAATCCTGTGATACGTTGTATAAAAGCTTCTAAATAGAGTCTTATTTTATTTCTACATGAGATTACCCATGTCGAGCGACTTTCTTACTGTAGTTCATTATTATAAAACAAGCATTGTTATTTCGTCTTTATTCCTCAGTATCAAATTACGTCGCCATCTTGTATTCGAGACACGTTTTGAATTATTTCCCATCAGGTAGTTGGCAAGTTTCCTTATTTTACAAGATTCCTTTACTTGAATTATGGTTGTTATCGGACAAACCATTAATATTATAATTTGTTTAAACTTTACCAACTTTGATGAAATGTTCCAAAGTTAGGACAATTTTAATCTCGAATATTAGCTTTGTATGACTTTGTTGTACAAAATCATTATATATTCATATTAAATTAGTTTCGTGATTAGTTAATGTTTAAGTTGCAACTCCTTTTATTATTTAATGAATTATTGAGTAATTTAAATTGAATTTTACGAAAATGCTTACTTAAGATTTTATAACAAATTTAAAGAAAGTCTTAACTTTGAACAGTTCATTATCTTGTCATATTTAGATTGTTTCAATCTTTTAATTTGTTGTATTTCTAATTATTAAAGGTCTAATTACTAAAGAAGCGCGCATGGCCCAGCGGCTGGTGTAGATCGTAAGCGATCTGCTCGGTTAAGCACTACGGGCGCGGTCGGGTAGTGTGATGGGTGACCGCTAGTGGCAAATTAAATGCGCGTTTCCGTGCTTCGGAGGGCACGTTAAGCCGTCGGTCCCGGTTGTAGATAGCCGTCGTTAAACCTTGTCGGAGGCCTTATGGGCGGTTTGAAAACATCCGACAGCGGGTTAGCCACTAACCCACCCAGCTCCACCAATCCGCATTAGAGCAGCGTGGTGGAGTAAGCTCCAGGCCTCCCCCCAAAAAGGGGAGAGACTCGTGCCCAGCAGTGGGACGTATAATGGGTTGCCATTATTATATTATTTATAAAGGTCTTTTAATTACAGTTACTACAAAATATCATTTACAATATTTTCGGATATTTTTTAATACCTGTAATTTTCGGCACAGAGACATAACGCATCTGCATTTCGACCTTGGTCTTCATGTAAGTGACTATAGGCTGCAGTCATCACTTAACATCAATGTGAACTGCATGCTTGTTTACCACTTCCATTACATAAAAAAACCTATGACATCATAGCGTCGGCTGTTAAGAGAAACTAAAAAAATCCAAAAAAAAATTTTTTTTGTCAATAAAAAAGTCTTTAATTATCAGAATAAGGCTTAACAAAATAAAAATCTACGCTGATAAAAAGCATTTCTTGGTGGAAGATTTGGCAAATAATTCGTGAAAAAATTGTAGCTACCTTACATAAAGTAAGTATTTCTTTTTTAAGAAAAACGTAACTTCAACGTAACTTCACGCCTGTAATCCCCGAAGGGGTAGGCAGAGGTAAATGCATGCATTCAAGCATACATGCAAACACCCACGATTCGCCGGTTACGTTTTGGCCCATGTAACAGGTGGCGAGCCTGTTGACATCTCCGGGCACATTACCAAACTTTGAGGTACTGGGAAATTTCCAGAAAATGGAAAAATCCCAATAGAACCAGAGATAAAGGCTTTTTCACCATTATCTCTGATAACCCCCTACCCGGGAATCGAACCCAGGACCTCAGCGTAGTAGTAGTGGCCTGCTACCACTAGGCTACCGAGGCAGTCTTAAGAAAAACATTTAGTAACTTAAAGTAAGTAAAGTAAGCTACTAACAATTAAATAAGTAAACTACTTAGTTAGTTGTTAGTAGCGAAAAAAATTGTACTTTTTCCTATTTTTCAACTTTTTCGTCACCCGACGATTTGTTCACTCATGTCTTATGATGAAAAATACAATGTTGTAATATTTTACTTACCTTCAAATGTAAATTATTGATAGGTTGATTGAAGTCGCCGCTATATCTCTGGTACTGCTTCATCAACTCATTATCATACCCTGATTCTGGTAAAGGAACTGGACCAGCAAGCGGTAAGCCCAGATTGGTGGTCAGATGTAGTGTAGACCGGAGTTCAGTTTCTGATCCATGGTTAGAAATATCCTGACGGGAGATAAAAAAATTAATGATATGAAATAATTTTCATCTCCAAATGCATATATTTAACATACTTATATCTAGTAATTTATTATATTAGTAGTTAATTTAAGGCATTTGGAAATGTTAAGTACCTATTTATTCTACTTGTTAGACTAAGTTCGTCTCAAAGGTTGAGTTATAAAATTTAGAATATTGCACTAACATTGTAGATGAATATAATAATATGCTTAAATCAGATCTAAATTAACTTTGACTTTATATACTATATTTTACGATAGAAACTTTTTGCCAATAAACAATGCAGCGTCTTTATAACGATCCTAGCGAAATCGATAAAAAGGAGACGTTCCAAAATGTATGGAGCTTGGGCCCGCACCATGTACACTATATTGAGAGAAGAAGCATAAAATACTACATCATTTTCAGCTATTCAAATCGTTTATTAAATCGTCAATTAATTGTCGTAAGTAGATTTCGAAAACAAGAATGTCATAGTAGCGATATGGCAAGATATTCTTGTCATACAAAAAATACGTAAAATAAATATTTCCGACGAAAAAACAACGATTCAAATTATTTTGTGAGTATTTTTCCATGATTCTACGTATTTTTCTCTAACTTTTGATATAGTGTACAAGGTGCGGGCCCAACGTGGAACTTTTCCTTTGGGGACATAATTAATATTGAGTATTGATTGACTCCAACTACTCGTATATATATAAAAATCAATTGCTGTTCGTTCGTCTCGCTAAAACTCGAGAACAGCTTTATCGATTTGGCTAATTTTGGTTTTGAAAGATTTTTGGAAATCCAGGGAAGGTTTATAGGGTAAGAAAATATGAAGAAATTGAAGGGAAATAGTAAAAACTATAATTTTATTTTCCCATATAAATAGTCCGTATCTATCAAACCTTTGACACATTATTTCATTCTGAGGCAATACAAAGTTTTCCGGGTCAAATAGTAATAATATAATATTAATATGATGCTTTAAACGTTAAGTATGTAATAAATTACATCTTAAAAAGGAACGCTAACTCTAATGTATTAGTAAGGATATTGATGTAGTTTAAAAATGTTTTTGTTAAAAAAAATACTTGCCATTTCACAACTACCCTCAACTTGTCTCAATTCCAATTTCAAATCACTTATATTTGAACTTTGATCACTGTCCTTGAACTGGTCGACACAAGCTTTCCCCACGTCAGTTATATCTGGTTTCTTTACATCACTGCCCTTGGTTTTCCGATGACAGAGCATAATGATGAACATGATGATCATGATGATGATGGCACCGGACGCGCAGGCGCATATGATGAGGATCAGAGGAAAGGATTCTAAAAGAAAGATAAATTGTTAGTCACAGTTGTTTTAGCTATTAATGTTTAAGTGTTTTATTATAGGACTATTAAGGAACAATGCTAGGATGAAGGATTTTTAATTACATTATTACATTTTTGATTTTATTAGTGAAATGCACCACATTTTTTAAATTATCTTCCAATCACATTATTATTTTTATGAATGATCGTCACTATTGAGAGTTATTTATTTTTTTATTCTGACTGGATGTTGGTATTCTACTTTGACAACTATTTCCTATTCATCTTTAAATTAATAAATAAATTATTTTTAATAATGTGTAAGTTATCGATTAATGTGGAAAGTAAATATATTATTCTTTAAGAGTTATCAATTTATTTCTATTTGTGGAAGTTTTTATACTGTTATCTTTTATCTTAACATTTTTCCTCGCCTTTGTATTTTTATGTAAGAAAAAATTACTTATGTTTTAGAGACACAAACAATTTTTATTTATATAAAAAAATAGTTTGTGTTTCTTAAATATAAGTTATTTTATATTAAAAAAAAACTAAACTAATTATTGTTTTATATTACTTCGCATTAACACATGTCATGCTTGTAAAATATATTTTTAAAAAAATGGAAAGAAAAATTTTACTTCAGGCGAGACAGGATAAAATCGACTTCTTTAACTAGCATTGTGTGGCAATAGATGGCGCTACTGCCACCCTAAGGCAATGCAATAAATGTGAAGGAAAGATTTGACAAATCGGGCAGGTCTTCGGTAGCTCAGTTGGAAGAGCGGCATGATTCCCAGTGGCCGCGAGTTCGAGTCTCGCCTGAAATCAATTTTTTCTTTCCATTTGTCTTTAAAAATAAACTAATTATTACTTACTATCAGGTATCAGTTTTATTTCAATACTATCTGTTCCATATGCGTTTGTGACAGTGCAATTGTAGGTGCTGAAATGTCTTGCTTGACTCTCGCGTATTATCAATGTCGACTTGGTCATCCGATCGGGTAATGTTTCTTCCAAGAATGCAAACTCCTAAAAATAAATCACAGTTGATAATTAGGTTAACAAACAAACAAACAAACAGACATCAGACATTCAGGTTAACATTATTAAATATAAACAAGGAACAGACGGAGATTTAAATAATTTTATGGAGGTACTAATACGTTCACGAAGTTCTTTTTAATCTCCCTTCTATCATGAGTTAATTCATCCATTTTCATAGTATTACTAAACAAAGCACATCTACAGTATTCAATAAAAAATATTACACATCGAGCCTACGAAAGAGACAATCGGCTAGTTTCGACTTCATGGAACGTTATCTCTGCTGCACACTGCCTACGTGGGCACTGATAGTGCGGTACTGGTCAAAGCTTGATCAAAATGGTCAATAATCAAATAGGTAAGGTGCGAAAGAGATAACGCTTACCCGAAATAAGCTAAGGTATCGAAGGTCTCCTGCCTTAGGTCAGTGTTATATATCTTGTTGGATACTGCACGTGTTGTTTTAATAACAATCCTTTTTAAGACTATTCATCATACCTGACGCGCATGGCCCAGCGGCTGGTGTAGATCGTAAGCGATCTGCTCGGTTAAGCACTACGGGCGCGGTCGGGTAGTGTGATGGGTGACCGCTAGTGGCAAATTAAATGCGCGTTTCCGTGCTTCGGAGGGCACGTTAAGCCGTCGGTCCCGGTTGCTATCGATGGATAGCAGTCGTTAAAACCTTGTCGGAGGCCTTATGGGCGGTTTGAAAACATCCGACAGTGGGTTGGCCACTAACCCACCCACCTCCACCAATCCGCATTGGAGCAGCGTGGTGGAGTAAGCTCCAGGCCTCCCCCCAAAGGGGAGAGACTCGTGCCCAGCAGTGGGACGTATAATGGGTTGCCATTATTATTATTATCATACCTAATATTTAAATTATTTTTACTTACATGATCATGAAAAGAATTGATTTCATTTCCAGCGAACGACCATATCACGTAGTCTGGCTTGGGGACTGAGAAAGATATACACTCTACTCTTACACTGTCCCCTTCTACGCCATATTGTGTCTGATTTGAGAGTACTTTTGGTGGACCTAGAAAGATAAAATATATTGAAATGAAAGGGCATTTCAAATTCACTTTTGTTTTTTAATGACCATTAACAATTTGATTCAAGCGTAGTCGAGGGAACTTTAAGTAATTAAAAGAAACATTTTCACGAGAATAAGCTACATGTTGTTATTTTATACAAATGCTTAAACATTTTGTATCTACGCGCATAACTTAATGTCACTAAATGAAGTTGCGTTAACTTTGCGCCAGTCTTTTAGCTCGCGACGACCAAATTTTTACTGGTAGTAGAGCTCCAATGATGGAGCTCGCGGGCGCATTACCTAATATACTTGCCGCTAAATGGTAGTATTCGCCACTATCGTGTTCCGGTCAGGTGATAATGTACGGCCCTGTAATTTGTACGGCACAGGCATAACACCTTAGGCCTCAGGAGTGGTAACGCATCTGCATTTTGACCTTGGTCTTTGTGTGGGTGTGTATAGGCTGCAGTCATCACTTAACATCAATGTGAACTGCAAGCTTGTTTGCCACTTCCACTACATAAAAAAACAAACGAGAAAAAATCAAGTTTCAATGTTGGCGTGATGAAAGCAATCTACTGTATGTTTTCCTCCTCACGTATCCTTTTTATGCCATAAATCGCCTTTTTCGCGGTGACTTGTAACCATAGAGCAACACGGGCCACCGGCCGCCACGGCCGGAGGGGAGCAGCCATAGCGTTTATTATCGATGCAAAACAGTCTGTAATTTTTTGCGGGGGGAAATACGTATAACACACACTCACACTACAAAATCGTCTATCACTACGAAACTCACACCTTGACTTTAACGAAATACAAAAACAATTTCCCGCACACACTTAAACATCTGGGCGACAGGCGTAGGACCATTTGGGCCTATACTTTGACAGAGGGGAAAGCCTGCATATGGCTACTCCCATCCCATCCGCCGCGGCGGCCGGTGGCCCGTGTTGCTCTATGCTTGTAACCATAGAGCAACTCGGCCCACCGGTCGCGGCGGACTGGAGGGGAGTAGCCATAGCGTTAATTACCAATACAAAACAGTCTGCAATTTTTTGCGGGGGGGAAATACGTATAACACCCACTCACACTACAAAAATCGTCTATCACTACAAAACTCGCACCTTGACTTTAAAGAAATACAAAAACAATTTCCCGCACAAACTTAAACATCTGGGCGACAGGCATAGGACCATTTGGGCTTATACTTTGACAGAGGGGAAAGCCTGCATATGGCTACTCCCGTTCGGTCCGCCGCGGCGGCCGGTGGCCCGTGTTGCTCTATGCTTGTAACTAACGTCACGGACGCGTTTAAGTTTTATGCGTACGACTTCGCGCATGGGCTTATTTACGTAAAACCTGTTTTTATTAGATTTTTGTTTTGTTTTTATTTACATATCTTTGACATAAGTACGCTTGGATCTTAAAGATTTGACGACCCGGTTAGTCCAGCGGTGGGAGATGACCGTTTGATTCGGAGGGTCGCGGATTCGATCCTCGCACCGGGACAAATGTTTGTACGGCCTACAGATATTTGTTTCGGGTCTGGGTGTTTGTGTATGTGTTGTATGTGTACAACGTCACAGGTTTATACCTACTGTGGGGCTGTGAGTGTAAGCGTATTTAAAAAATATATAGATAAAAATTAAAACGATTTTTTCCGACAATTTTTTTTTCATTTTTTTGTTTTTTGATATCTCAAAAAGTAACGACTCAATGGTATTAGCCATACGTGAAAAGGACGTGAAAAAACGTCATCTTAAAAAGGTTGTCAAGCAGAATTTCTAAGAAGAAGAATTATATAAGGTTGGATTAAGTTGAATATCAAGGGAAAGTCATTACAGGAATATTTGTCTTTTCATGTACCGAAATTATTATCAAGTGATGAATAATTTAGGACAGCTTCGTTAAATTGATTAATCTAGTTTCGAAACTTAAATTAGGGCAGTTTCTTATTTATTATTTTAAAATACAAATTTTAAAAAATTAGACTGTTACAGATGCGTGGTGCCGTATGTGTATGGTATTATTACGATACGAATATTAACTATCCATCGATATCATTTTGTGAGGATAGTTTGATTTAATCTTTTTTTCTAATTTTCCAAAAACCGTAATAAAAATAAAATATTTTCTACCGGTGGTAGAGCTCTAGTGAAGGAGCTCGCGCTGGGCGTAGGCACCACCGCATTACCTAATATACTTGCCGATAAATGGTAGTGTACGGCCCTATAATTTCCGGCAAAGAGGCAAGACACCTTAGGCTTCAGAAGTGGTAACGCATCTGCATTTTGAGCATGGTCTTTGTGTGAGTGTCTATAGGCTGCAGTCATCACTTTACATCAATGCGAACTGCATGCTCGTTTGCCACTTCCATTACATTAAAAAAAATCCCCTTAACCAAAATTAATCTCGAAAAAAACCTATAAAAAGTAAGAAAAAACGTCAAAGACATTCAATATCACTTAAAGACCGTACCCTCATATACCTTGCCCATCCGTGTAAAATAAAGGTCACAACCGACGTAACCCGTGTCAAATTTATGTCGCAACATTATGGACCCCGAAACTTTTCAACGTCGTCATACGTCTAGTTGCACGCACACAAACACCGTGTCGAAGACTGCCGAAAAGAAACGACGTTAGACAAAGCACGGCCTTCAAGCCACACCTCCGTGTCCGTCGGAGTGGGGAGCGTGAGGTTTTTTCGTTACGGAATTTCTGGATTCGGTCCCCGCGCTCAAGGACCTCGATAGAAGCTATGCAATAGCCTAAAAATCTCTTCAACCAGAACGAATCTCGAAAAAAAGCTATAAAAAGTAAGAAAAAACGTCAAAGACATTCAATATCACTAAAAGACCGTACCCTCATATACCTTACCCATAGGAGTAAAATAAAGGTCACAACCGACGTAACCCGTGTCGAATTTATGTCGCAACATTATGCGACCCCGAAACTTTTCAACTTGTAAGTTGTTCGAGATGTTGAATTTCGAAATGGCTTCGCCACTCGCCAAGTTTCACTAAGAATGCGAGCAAAAAGATTTGATTTTCTAACAGCTAAAGGTAAAGGAAATATGTTGGTCTTAGGAAAATAAATCTTCATAGAACTTTCACAAATTGGGTACCTAAGTGGCGTTTTCTGAAAGAAAAACTCCAAAGTTGTGCGGATCGTTGAGAAAATATTGTTAAGTACATAAGAGAACTCAATGGAATTTATGTTACAAGAGATTTGAAAAAAAATTATAATTACAACAAAAAAATTTACAGGTGGTAGAGCTCTTGTGACCAAAATCTTTTCAATAAAAAACCGGTCAAATGCGTGTCGGGCCACGCGCAGTGTAGGCTTCCGTAGTTACAGACTAAGAGATATACGAAAAAAAAATTTTTTTTTCTATGAAGTTATTCGAAATTTTCGAATAAAATACATTTGATCGACTATTACTCGCAAACTTGTAAAGTGTCATTGTTTTCCTTTTAAATTAATTATATATTATATAGCTACTATTGCCGCAACGTTTGAATTTCTTACAACAACCGTTTAGTTGGTACGGGGGGAGACACTTGACTCTAACGAAAATTGGCACTTTAAAGCTTAATAAGTCACAAACCGTTAACTAAATCAAGAAATTATATATGCACACCCCTAACACTTTTAAAAGACCTATTCAACAATATTCCACACTATATAAAAAACGAGATAGGGAGGTACCCTACATTAAAAAAATATATATTCTACCACTTTATTGGCGTAATAAACATGTATACATTTTAAAAAATTTAAAGTCTCTAGTACTAATAGTTTTCGCGCTTAACCGCGGACGGACAGACGGACAGACAGACTGACGGACATGGCAAAACTACAGGGGTTCCTTGTTTACTGTGGAACCCTAAAAATGAACAAAGCGAACTGACATTTAAAATTCTTACCTTTGACAAACACCGTAGCAAGAGCTTCAATATCTTGATAGCCGTCTACACTGGCTCTACACCAATACTGGCCTGCTGACTGCTTGCTCACAGTGAGTGTCAGGTTGGATGACTTGCCCACTCTCTGTTGAAAATTATACATTTAGAACTAAGCAAAAAAACAAGGTTATAAACTATGACATCATTAACGAAAAAAGAAGCTTCTAACGATGCTGATTCTGGATATTCGGTAGATTATTAAGGTTTAAGTACCGCTCGACCTCCATCGAATGCTCCAGTAGCTAATTGACAGCAGGCCACTAGTTGAGTTGAAGGTGCCAAAAGGGATAGCTCCATTTTTTGGAAATTACTACCGTCCGTGTTTGATTATGGGCCCAGCGATGTCAATAGACTCGCCACCTCTTACATTAGAGCAGACATAGCTGGCGAATCGCAGGTGCCGGTAGTAGGTATGCCTCATAATAATCATTAAATTTCTCAAATTTGCTTGTTGTTGAGTGTGTTGAAAATGTTTTCTATGGCAATACGCTAAACCGTCGGACCCTCAAGCAGAGAATAATGTATGTAATAATACTACGTATAGAATGGACACTTCGACGTCCCGCCCGATTTGCTCGCATCACTCAACCCCTTCCCCCGTCATCAGTGGTGTGTACTTACACGTCACTGATGACGTGTAAGTACACGCCACTGATTGATGTCCGTGTAATAGAAACCAAATTAAGCGTTTGTATGGAATTTTGACGGATCGTCCGCGGTGTGCCTCAAGTGAAATCATCAAGATACATTTGGCTAGCTTAGAAACAGAGTAGAATATAAACTTCTCTATTGAAGTGGTGATTGAATTTATACCAATAGCTAACCTTTAAAATCAATTAGCTGGGAATCAATATAACAAAAAAAAAACCCACATACACGCCCAAAACTAAATGTGAAAAGGTCAGTACCCAAAAAAAAGTGTGTGGAATTGTAAGTTATTTTTGCCATGAAGTACGTTGTAGTTGTTTGTACAAGCATACAGTTCTCATTGATGGTAAGTGCATTATAAACATCTACAGTAAAACTAGACATTTCAATATAGAGGCGTTGCAATTCACGATGTCTTAGTTATTGTGCCTCTATGCCTGAAATTACAGGGCTGTTTACGTAAACAAATTCCAAAGGAGATGTTGCGACCTCGGTTCTGGTTTGTACACGTCCTCAAAAAATGTGTAATTTAAAGAAGAATCCGAAAAAAATACAATTAATTTATTCAAGAATATATTTTAGAGTTACAACCACATTTAATTCAAACGATTTAATCATTTTCAACCATGTTCAACATGGCGGCGATACAGCCGACGCTTGGGATAGTACCTATGTAGATAAAACAAAACTAATGCTATCTGTATCTTACTAGTGCATCACATATTATAAAAAAACAATGTATGGAATCGATCAATTTAAAGAAGTTCCGATGATTTTTTTAAATTGGAAATCGATTAGTATAGTACTATTAACACATGAAATCGTTTTCGATAGTATATAGTAAGTAATTTTGCCCGTTAATGATATTGTGTACCGGAGGTCTTTACATTTTTGCAACATCTCCTTTTCTCATCTCATTCCATAGTGCAATGTTCTCCGTTGTTTTATTTAGCTATTCTGGACAGAAACCAACTAACCAGAATTTCTAACAAAGGTGTCAGGTTAAAACAATCGTTGGTATTTTCAGAACTTTTTATTCTGAAATGCATATGACTTGTTAACAATCGTCTAGTCGATTTCAACTTGTGTAACGTTTAATACCTTCTCAGCAATATCCGAGACAATGTCAGAGATTATGTAATAATACTACTTAGAGAATGGACACTTCGACGTCCCGCCCGATTTCCCCGCCTCACCCAATCTTCTCCCCTCTTATGGGCGACGTTTGGTATTCTCTACGTGCTACGCACACAGGTGCACGTGTAAATACACGTCACTGATTGATGTTTGTGTAATATAGACCAAATTAAGCGTTTATATGGAATATTGGAGGAGTGTCCGCGGTGTGGCAATGTATTGAGCATATTGGTGTGGCGTATATTATTGCATAATATTGTGATGTTCAATTACTCGCGTCTGAAGTGTGGGTTTGTATACTATTTTACGTAAATGTTTAGTGGGAGAAATTATAGAATACAATACAATATTCTTTATTGTACACCATATGAATACATAGACAATACAAAGACACAAAAGAAAGTACAGTATAAATGGCGGCCTTATCGCTCAGCAGCGATTTCTTCCAGGCAACCACTACCAAGAACAGATGAAAAGAAATACATCAGAGTGGGGTGTACACATACATTATGTGTTCAAATATTTATCGTAACTTCACGCCTAAGGGGCTCCCCAAAGGGGTAGGCAGAAGTAAATTCATGTATTCAAGCATACATAAAGGTCATACAAGCACCAAAGATTCGCCGGTCACGTTTTGGCTCATATAACAGGTGGCGAACCAGTGGTCATCTCCTGGCATATTGCCAAACTTCGAGGTACTGAAAAACTTCCCGAAAATGGAAAAAATCCAACAGAACCGGCAATAAGGGATTTTACACCGTTATCTCTGATAACCACCCAGGAATCGAACCCAGGACCTCAGCGTAATAGTAGCGGCCTGCTACCACTAGGCTACTGAGGCAATTTTTTTCCCTGATGGATAAAAATGTTAAATTTGATTCATGCAAATAAATTTTGGTTATATATTTTTTTATAAATCTTGAAAATGTAAACTTAAAGGCAACAAATTTTGCGGAAGATTCTCGGCAGAATTTATGCTTGGAAAACGCACTGATACCGAGAGCATAAAGCTCAATTTCAAATAAATCGTTAACAACCATATATTCGATTTCAACATCTCTAACGTTTAATACCTTCTCGGCAATATCTGCGGCTATGTATTGTGCGTATTGGTGCGGTGTGGCGTATAGCGGTACTAATGAAATTTGCTCCGATTTATATGATGCTCCATTGCTCTCGACTGAAGTGTGGGTTAGTGTACCTACTCTTTTACGTACGTGTTTTATTAGCAGATAAATTATAGAATATAAAATATAATTATGTATCATAAGTGCAAATAAATAACTTGATAAATAAAAATATTACATTTGATTTATGCAAAAAAAAACATGAAATATAATATATTTTAATATATATCTCCAAAATACAAACTTACAAACAACAATTCATTAGTCTTATAATTTCGAAAAAAATCATGATGCTTAAATACAAGCCGTTGGGAGTCACATTAAAAACTAAGAAGCCAAATACAGAAAAAATTAAAAATTAAGAGATACCTAGAGTCAAAAATAATATACTGTCTCCGAAAGAGACCGCATAAGTTTTGCTTAGAAAACGCTCAGATATTGACAACATAAAGCTCAATCAGAAGAACAGAGGGAGATACCTAGAATCAAGTATAATTCTGTCTCCAAAAGATATTCTGCAGAATTTTTGCTTAGAAACCGCACTGATATTGACAACATAAAGCTCAATTTCAAATGAATCATTAACAACCATGTATTCGATTTCAACATGTGTAACGTTTAATACCTTCTGGGCAACATCTAGGGCAATGTATTGAGCGTATTGCTGCGGTGTGGCGTATAGCGGTACTAATGAAATTTGCTCCGATTGGTATGATGCTTCATTGCTCTCGACTGAAGTGTGGGCTTGTTATTATTTATCGTGCAAGTTTAGTGAGAGTAACTGGTTCGTGCAATCATTTACAACTGTTTATGAATGTGCAATAACAATAAACATACGTTGAGAACTAGAATAATCATACAAAGGATTGACGATTTTGACAAAAATATGAAACTAATTTAAGACAAATATTACAGAGACAATGAATAGCTTATTGATAAAATGCTTTTTACTGGTGGTAGAGCTCCAGTGACGGAGCTCGCGGGCGTAGGCACCACCGCATTACCTATTATACTTGCCGCTAAATGGTAGTGTTCAGCACTATCGTGTTCCGGTCAGGTGGTAATGTACGGCCCTGTGATTTCCGGCACAGAGGCATATTACCTTAGGCCTCAGGAGTGGTAACGCATCTGCATTTTGACCTTGGTCTTTTTGTGGGTGACTATAGGCTGCAGTCATTACTTAACATCAATGTGAACTGCATGCTTGTTTGCCACTTCCATAACATAAAAAAAAAAAAAAAAAAAATCCAGAAAAAGATAGATAGATAGAAAAATATCGAGAGTCATATTAAAAGGCAATAGTGAGAGAGAAGTTGAATGAAAGAGTTAGAAAAACAACAACTAGAGGCTAGAATGATTTTACTTAAGGAAGATATTCAGCTTGAGAAAAGCAAAATCTTAAATTTAATGTCCAATATCGAATCAGTCAACAATCGGCTATTTGATATCAATATGTATGAACGTTTAACATCACCTCGCCAATATCTATCTACAGGAATGTATTGTGCGTATTGGTGCGGTGTGGCTTATAGCGGTCTAATGCAATTCGCTCCAATTGGAATGATGCTTTATTGCTGTCTAATGAAGTGTAGATTTGTATACAATTTTAAGCGTGTTCTAGTGGAAGAAACTATGTACGGCCCTGTAATTTCCGGCACAGAGGCATAACACCTTAGGCCTCAGCAGTGGTAGCGTATCTGCATTTTGACCTCGGGCCTTTGTGTAAGTGTCTATAGGCTGCAGTCATCACTTAACATCAACGTGAACTGCATACTTGTTTGCCACTTTCATGACATGAAAAAAAACAAAAGAGCGATAGATAAAGGATTTTACAACTTTGTCTCTGGTAGCCCTCAGGGCCTCAACGTACCAGTAGTGGCCTACTACTACTAAACTACTGACGTAACTTCACGCCTGTAATCCCCGAAGAGGTAGGCAGAGGTAAATGCATGCATTCAAGCATAAATGCAAACACACACGATTCGCCGGTTACGTTTTGGCACATATAACAGGTGGCAAGCCTGTTGACATCTCTGGGCACATAACCAAACATCGAGGTACTGGGAAACTTCCAGAAAATGAAAAATTCCCAACAGAACTAGAGATAAAGGATTTTGAACCGTTATCTCTGATAGTCCTCGACCCGGGAATCGAACCCAGGACCCCCAGCGTAGTAATAGTGGCCTGCTTCCACTATGCTACTGAGGCAGTCATATTAGTAATAGTATTTTAATTAAATATATATTTACTTACAATGACGCGTTCATTTTCATATCGCAACCACAAAATATTTGGTTGGGGGTGACCGTCCACTATGCAACTTAAGGTGGTGATAGATCCAGGATCCCCTTCCACGTTCTGCGGTTTCACTTTGAATGTTGGTCCGTCTGTAATAAACAGCATCGTTAACTATCGTAAATATAAAAGGTTGGTTTTAGTAAAACATATTTTTTAACGTTTCTGTGAGTAGCAAACAATGTTCCGGTGCAAAATGTTGCAAATGTTAATAAATGCTGTGTTTGTCTAAAATGGTATTTTCGACAAACACAGAGAAATAATCCTACTACGAAAGTGGTTACCGTCGCCAATGAACAATTGCAACACCAAAAAATATGTCAAAGTAAACAAAAAAAAGTAATGGACCATTACTTTTTTTTGAAAATATTTATTAATCAAAAAAAAAACATACGGGTCGAATTGAGAACCTCCTCCTTTTTAAATTCGGTTAAAAATAGGTATATACAGAATGTTCCATACCATCCTTCAATGAAAAAATATAACAGAAAATACAGTATCACCATCTCGCTTAAGTCCACCACATTATGTGACGTTATTAACTAAGTGCAAAAAGGTCAAGAAGAATAGCCCGCAGTCTTTTGTTCCATATCTGGAAAAGCAGCACTGAAGTGAGAAATTGTACTCATTCTGTTTGAATTACAATGCTTTTTATGTATATTACTTTCATTTTTCTGAATGCACGTCCTTGTATCATATTGTTGATTTGTTACAATATTACAGTGCGAACAAGTTTTAAATTTAATGAGGAAAGTAGAATAGAATAGAAAATATTTTCATTTCGAATAGATCTTTACAGATACTTTCAAAACGTCAAGAAATATATAAAATACCTAGAGTGAATAACCATTACATAAAGTAAAGCAAAATCATATATTAATAGTAAATTAAAAATTAGAACTTAAACTACTTAGTTAAAACATAATAATCACAAAATTTTTGCAATTCCTTCAATGATGATAAATGAAGAAAAAGAAAAACTTATTCGTCAAGATCAAAGTTATTCACTTAGCAGAGTTCCAAGTGCAGTCACTACTGAGAAGAACTCCGCTACCCAACAAACTCAGTAAGAGCTCTTTTAAATGAGAGCTTAAATCTAGTACAAATTATCGTGAAAAATCAAATAATGTGAACGTCCATAGCATAGATGCAAATAAACTGCTATCTACTAAATGTGATGTAGCTCCTGCAAACCAGAACAGACCAGTCCCCACCAAAAGCACCCGTTCACGAGTATGACGCATGTGACAGCCATTGCCCTCCTCGACCATTTTAGAGGGAAGTGAGCAACCCGCCACACGACGTCGCCAAAGGCAAAGACATTTAAGCGTGCATGACTGTTGTAGCTTCTCCCAACTGTGATGTTTGTGGTATGTCCATCATATACTCGTAAAATGTGTAAAACTTGGAAGAGAAAGACAATTATTTATGCAAATATACAAAATCAATAAGTATGAAATAGGAGCAATAACAGCTTTAGTAGGACAACCGTTTAGTGATGCAGCAAAATCATTATTAAGTATTATATCATTGCATAAATAAGTCTCTTTCTCAATGAATAAGTGTATTATATTGTAGATTAGGTTATGATGGGGCTGACATATCCTTCAGTGAAGAAAAGCCTCCAAATAAATTGAGATTAAAAAAGAAAAAAAATAGATTTAAATTCTACTGAGTGAAGTTAATTGACTTTTTCTTTAGTTGAAACTTTGCGCCAATCTCTTAAATGCACTACTTCCATATTAAGCCCATAGCAGAGAATATGTAATAATACTACGTATAAAATGTTGTAAATGTGTGTAAATTTCCCTGCCTCACCCAACCTCCTCCCCTCTTATGGGTGACGTTTGGTATTCTCTACGTGCTACGCACACAGGTGCATGTGTAAATACACGTCACTGATTGATGTCCGTGTAATAGAGACCAAATTAAGCGTTTGTATGGAATTTTGGCGGAGTGTCCGCGGTGTGCCCATAGTTTATCCCTTCTACACCATAAAATCATTAAAACATAACAGAAGTATTCCAAATTTGCGCAATATTTTTAACACGTTTGGTCAATACAATTCAGGAACTCTAATTACAACTTTTTTTAATGAGGCAATAATTCACACAATCCATATTATTGCTGGAATGTCATTGATTGAAAGTAGACCGAACTCGATATCTCGTTCCGTGCAATATTGGCCTGCTACCACTCAAGCGTAAACATCTCAAAATTCAAACATTACACATACACTCGCAATTGGCTATTGGCAGCAACAACGTTGATTACATTATCCTGTGATTGGTTGGTTTCGCCTCCTTGACCAATCAAGGCGCTGTAATCAACACTTCACTCAATGTTGGCACGTTTCCTAGATTTAACTATAAATTGTGACATACATCTACAGGTGTAAAAATGACTTTATTGGTGGTAGAGCTTCAGTGACGGAACTCGCGGACGTAGGCACCACCTCATTACCTAATATACTTGCCGCGAAATGGTAGTGTTCAGCACTATTGTGTTGCGGTCAGGTGGCAATGTACGGCCCTGTAATTTCCGGCACAGATGCATAACACCTTAGGCCTCAGGATTGGTAACGCATCTGCATTTTGACCTTGGTCTTCGTGTAGGTGTCTATAAGCTGCAGTCATCACTTAACATCAATGTAAACTGCATGCTTGTTTACCACTTCGATAACATAATAAAAAAATGATTTATGCGCCGGCTGGGTGTACTGACAGCACAGAAACCGAAGTAATATTATAAATTAAAAAGTTAAAAAGTAGGTACTAGGTGGGCGATTTTCTTTTTGACGTAAAATCTGAGATGGCCTAGCTCTAACAATAAGACTGTGAAATGTGCACAATCTATACATCTATACAAATAAACAAAATTGGAGTGTCTGTTTGTAATATAAAAATAACCGCTTTTTACTTAATGCATACGTCTGTACACGCGTTTTTTCTACAATATTTGTCTGTCTGTCTGTTTGTTGGGGCTAATCTCAAGAACGGCTGTACCGATTTCGACGGGACTTTCACAGGCAGATATCTTATGTAATAAGGAGTAACTAAGGCTACTTTTATACTAGCTGCGCCTACTACTTCGTCCAGGTAGATACTGAACAATCATAAATTCTCACGCGGACGAAGTCGCCGGCACAGCTAGTATATTAAAAACGTAATTTCAAGCCTGTAATCGCCGTAGGGGTAGGCAGAGGTAAATGCATGCATTCAAGCATACATGCAAACACCACAGCTAGTATATTAATGAAATATATTCAAGAAATGAGACAGTACTTACAAGATACTTCCAAGGTCTTGGAGTCCGAGCTTTTTCCGACGATGTTAGAGACCTCGCACTTGACGTTTGCCTCGTTAAGCCTCCTCGATACATTCGACATTACCTGCGATCAAAATGTTTATGGGTTAAGGGTATATATTTGACGAACCGGTTATTCCAACGGGACGACCCGGTTAGTCCAACGGGACGACCTGGATAGTCCAACGGGACGACCTGGTCAGTCCAACGGGACTGTTGCGAGCTTGGTGATGTATAGTAGACTGTATTTTATTTTATAGGGTGGTTAATTCCAAATATTTTTGTGGCCTATATATATTTAACATATATCTATTTCGGGTCTGGGTGTTTGTGTATGTGTTGTAGGCATAGAGCAGTACGGACCACCGGCCGCGGCGGACTGGATGGGAGTAGCAATAGCGTTTATTACCGATGCAAAACAGTCTGTCATTTTTTGCGGGGTAGTGTGCGTGGTCATAGTGTGCACGCACACTACAAAAATCGTCTATTACTACAAAACTCACACCTTGACTTTAACAAAATACAGGAACAATTTCACGCACACATTTAAACATGTAGGCGAAAGGTATAGGCCCATTTGGGCTTGTACTTTGACAGGGGAAAGGTTGCATATGGCTACTCCCATCCGGTGTTGCTCTATGGTTGTATGTGTACAACGGCATCTACGGATTATATAATACCTAACGTGGAGCTGTGAGTGTAAGCGTATATGCTGCTACCAATATCCGAAGTACGGCTACACTCAGTTCTATCCGACTAAAACTAGGTGTGGCCGGTAGCCGTTGACTAAACCTAAGTGTCTGACAGACTTATTCACGGTCATTACTAAGTGTAGCCGTTTAATTTTACTATCAGCAAAAAAACACTTAACAACGACCAATGTTAGGTTCTTTTTTCCCGACTCACCACCCGTACCACACCCTTCGAGCTAACATGGATAAGTCGATGGTGCCCATGGTCCACACCTAGTTTTAGCCCGATAGAACTGAGTTAAGCCGTACTTCGGGAATCAGCCATAACATAATATACATTTTACACATAACATCCAAACAGTTATGAAGTTTATAGGCTACAGTATTTTTTGCCATCAATCTTAACTGTATGCAATCATTTTTTATATCATGAAGTGGCAAACAAGCCACTTAATGACACAAAAAAAAATTAAGCGAGTTTCATTCCCAGAAAAGAATAACAGCAATTTCAAGTTTACCTGTATATTTACTATATCTATTATCTATATGTAATTTTTATCGTCTGTATAAAAATTGTCTATTCTACTTGGATGGTTCAAATTACAACTAAATAAAAAACAACTTCTGCTTGAGTATAAAATATACAAAAGCTTTGATTACACCCTTCCTAAAAAGTATTTCCAATTTTAAAGCGTCTATACACGTTTATTCGCAGTATTCAGACTGCCCGTCGCATCGCAACGTTCCATTTTAATATCAATATCGTTGACACATATTATTTGGACATCCTTAAGCACCGTATCTACTGTAGGAAAGGAGATGTTGCAAGAATGTATGAACTTCCGGCCATGTATTGTACACAATATCATTAAACAGGCATAATCAGTATAAAAACGTTTTTTACTGCATATTTTCACTTATTTAGCTTTGTTTGCAGTTAAAAAACATTATTTCCAGTTAGAATTGCTACTCAAAACCAACATGGCGAATATGGCGGGCAATGTTATTTTGACATTTTCATTTTTTGAATTGTTTTTTGATTATAATACTTGGAGAAAAAAAGTGATATTTTCTAAATACTATCGAAATAGATTGATCCCAAGTGTCGGCTGTATCGCCGCCATGTTGAACATAGTTGAAAATGATAAAATCGTTTGAATTGAATGTGGTTGTAACTCTAAAATATATTCGTGAATAAATTAATTGTATTTTTTTCGGATTCTTCTTTAATTTACCCATTTTTTGACGACGTGTACGAACCAGAGCCGAGCTCGCAACATCTCCTTTTAAGACAAATATTACTGATTATTTTACTGGTGGTAGTGACGGAGCTCGCGGGCACCACACCATTACCTAATATACTTGCCGCTAAATGGTAGTGTTCAGCACTATCGTGTTCCGGTCGGGTGGTAATGTACGGCCCTGTAATTTCCGGCACAGAGGCATATCATCTTAGGCTTCAGGGGTGGCAACACATCTGCATTTTGTCTATAGGCTGCAGTCATCACTTAACATCAATGTGACCTACGTGCTTGTTTGCCACTTCCATTAAATTAAAAAATTAATTACATAGACTATATTTTTATTGACGATACTGTTCGTCCAGCGGTGTGTGACGACTGTTTCAACTGAGGCTCACAGGTTTCATACTTGTACCGGGACACATATTTGTGTTACCATAAATGTGTTCTTGTTGTGGTTCAAAAACAATAGTCAATTATATAGTTATTGCTTTTTTTGTTGATACAGATATTTTTTTTAATTTAAGATAATATTGATTTTGTAATGGAGAAGTCATTATCTTATTCCATTGGTGGGTTTCTTTCAAACAAGCTTAATTGAGCATCTTATATTGTATTGTATAAAGTAATATTATCTACATTATTAAGCCCATAGTTGATAAAATATCCACAGTATCTGAATTCAGGACCGAGATTCGATGCCTATCAATATATATTTTACCTTCTATTTTTATTTGAATTAGTACATTTCGCAAAAAGTTTAAGGTCTTCCACGCTTTCATTTCCAGAAGAGATAGGCAGAGGTTAATGCATCAATACAAACACACGATTCGTCAGTTATGTGTCATGTAACTAGTAGCGCCTTTTGACAAAAAAAACCCAGGAACATTACTAAATGCCGAAGGCGGCATTGGGATATTTCGAAAAATGGAAAAATCCCAATTGCACTTACCCTCGGACTTGGGAACCGAATCCAGAACTCCAGAGTCCAGCAATAGCATGCTATCACTAGACTTAACTTCTTTACTTATAAAAAATGCAATCTCCAACGCACGCTATTATACCAACCCACGTGTACCCAGTGTAAACATCGTGTACACGCCCCTTAATAAGCAAGCTAATGCAAAATGCATATTGCAGGTGTTTGCCGTGCCAAGGGAAGAAATTTGAAAATTTCCAACAATTTTTGCGATGCAAAGGAGACATGCAGATGCGGACTGCAAAATTAATCTCGTATAAGAAACGTATATTACGAGTATGTTAAACCTGACCAGTAAGGACTTTATTAGAGAAAGAAAATTTTGGGTGATACCGTCTCGCTCGTTTAGTGAATTAGAGCGGGATGAAGAAACTAATCTGCGAGGCTATATTTTTACGTAATGGAAAAAGTAAACTAAGCTGCTTTGGTGAATTAGTGGTAGGTTATTATCTACTACATTGCTGATTTTTAGAGTAATTGGTATTTTCATAGATATTGTATTGTACGAGTAAGTAGATATACAAAATCAATGGATATGTAATGTGATATTATAGAAGGGAAGCTCCGAGCATAGCTCTCTCCATTGCTCTCTGCGTTACCTTGAACCTTCTTAAGAGGCATATGGTGAGCGATCACGTTTCATTTTAGTATGTCAACACTGGCAAAAGACCTTCTTCTTGAGAATTTGACATGATCTTTGCCATGTCCATGTTCATTTAAAGCCTCACTCGTTGGTATGGGAATGGTTCATCATCATAATTTCAGCCAAAAGTCGTCCACTGCTGAACGAAGGTCTCATCCAAAGAATGCCACAACGAACGCCCTTATCCATCGATTGCCCGCGACCTTCACGAGGTCGTCGGTCCACCTCGAGGGGAGGCTGCCTACGCTTCGTCTTCCGGTACGCAGTCGCCACTCTAGAACTCTTCTGCCCCAACGGCCGTCAGTTCTGCGAGCTATGCGCCCTGTCCACTGCCACTTCAATTTCGCTATTCGGTGGGCTATGTCGGTTACTTTGGTTCTCATGCGGATCTCATCATTTTTGATTCGCTCTCGCAGAGAAACTCCGAGCATAGCCCTCTCCATTGCTCTCTGAGTGACCTTGAACCTTCTTATGAGGCCCATAGTGGACATGGTTAAACCATTATATTTCAGTTGACTGACTGCACTAGTGGAAGAAATCTCTTCCACAAGTGAGTTTTTGGGTTGTCACGTCTGAATACCAATGAATAAAAATCAATGGTTATTTTTTCTCTAGAGAATTTAATCTGAGTAGTATTATTTGTCATTTTAACGCAGAAAATCTATGAAAATCATGTAAAATTTCAACCGTTCCCACTTATCTGTATAATGGAGCTTGAAATGAGGGTGGGAAGGATTAAACTCTCCCCTAATTTACGGGATTATCCTGAGCTAATAGAGATTGGACTTCGAACGAGGAAATGAAAAGTTGTTGGTGGAATAACAACTTTATGAAAAAAGTGTTCCTTTTTGAATGAAGCTGTTTCCATATATAATTAATATTTTTCAGGGTTCCGCGGTAAACTTATAAATTTACGTATCTTACTCTGAATAGATTTAATTTTGAATCAAAATTTGTTCTTTAGATAGTATTCAAAATTATATTCTATTTAAATTTGAATCAAAGTTTATTCTATACACAGATTTTTTTTGTAAGGAAGGTGGCAAACAAGCATGCAGCTCACATTGATGTTAAGTGATAACTGCCGCCTATAGACATCTACACAGACACCAGAGACCTAATTTGTTACGTCTCTGTGATAGTTATTACGGGACCAACAGTGCGCAGATTGATTGAAATCGGTTAAGTAGTTGCCGGTCGGAGACGAGACGTGGACTCTGACCGCGAGACTGGTTCACAAGTTCAACGTCGCACAACGAGCGATGAAGCGAGCTGCGTGTCTCTTTGGCGGATAATATAGGAAATGAGGTTATCCGTCAAAGAACTAAAGTCACCGACGAAGCTCGCAGGATAAGTAAGTTGAACTGGCAATGGGCCGGTCATGTCTGTAAAAGGGTTGATAGCCGCTAGAGCTTCCCTTTCACTGGTGGTAGAGCTCCAGTGACGGAGCTCGCGGGCGTAGGCACCACCGCATTACCTAATATACTTGCCGTTAAATGGTAGTGTTCAGCACTATCGTGTTCCGGTCAGGTGGTAATGTACGGCTCTGTAATTTCCGGCACAGAGGCATAACACCTAATGCCTCAGGAGTGGCAGCGCATTTGCATTTTGACCTCTGGTCATTGTGTGGGTGTCTATAGACTGCAGTCATCACTTAACATCAATGTGAACTGCACGCTTGTTTGCCACTTTTATAACATAAAAAGCAGATCTGTGCTTGAATGGAGACCACGTCTAGGTGAACGAAGTGTAGGACGAGCTGTAGCTAGGGTTACCACCTCTAAGCTGTCGAAATACGGGAGAAACAAAAACATTGAATAGGTATCATATCTTTTTATTTTATTTTGAACTTATAACAACATAGATATAATTGTAATTAATCAATATACGACACAAGTGCATGGATTGCTGTTAGATAAAGACTAATGAGCGAACGAACGAAACTTATAACAAATGAGAAACGAAAATGAGTGAGACGAAGACGACGGAATCTCTAGTGGGTCTGATAGAGACAATACAATAAAGTATACATACGCAAAACTTTATACGAAACTAGCTAGCTACTCACTGGCGAGTAGTGGCGTCAGTACCTCAGTGGCGAGAAGGCCGTTGTCGAGCGCTGTCGTGATTTACGCCGCTCTGAGCCATTTCAACATCGCCTGTCGTTACTTTTTAACAACTTGTTATTTCGGGCGAATTGAGTATATTTTCGGGAGACGGGAGATTTTAATTTTCAGAGCTCGAATCCGGGAGCCTCCCGAAATTTCGGGAGAGGTGGGAATCCAACCTGTAGCGCGTTTTTTGTTTTTTTTTTTTATGTCATTAATTTGACAGACAAGCAGACGGGCCACCTGATGGTAAGCGGTCACCGTCGCCTATGGACTATGGACATTTGCAACACCAGGGGAGTTGCCAACGCGCTGCCAGCCCTGAAGGACTCTTTTGACGCCATTTTTGAAGAACCCCATATTGTAGCACCGAGGGAACACCTCAGAGGGAAGTTCGTTCCACAATTTACACGTTCTGGGCAGAAACGAACGAGAAAACCGCACCGTTGAGCACTGCGGAGCACTGCTGTTGGAGTGACGACTTAAGAAAAGTGGCTGGAGTCGGTTGGATGCGAGCTACTCAGAATCGGGATAGTTGGTATGCTCAAGGAGAGGCTTATGTTCAACAGTGGACGGTTATAGGCTGATTGATATAGTAATAGTAGGTTAAGCTTGTGAACCCATCGCGGACAAACAACATGACGCGTAATTTATATATATTTTAAGATATACTCACAAGATCGTGTCTATGAGCGTTAGCAACTTGTTCTCCATTCACAAACCACTTGTATGTCAAATTGTTGGGATTCGCACTCGCTTGACAACCTGTGGAAAATTCATAGTATTAGCACAGTCTTAAGAAAATCAACATATATGTACTCATACTGTCTATGGGCTTCAGTTATCACTTGACATCAATGTGAGCTGCAGGTTTGTTTGCGACCTTTTTTATGTTATTAAAGTGGCAATAAAACATGCAGTTCACATTGATGTTAAGTGATGATTGCAGCCTGTAGACATAGACACAAAGCCTAAGGTCAAAATGCAGATGCGTTACCACTCCTGAGGCCTAAGCTGTTATACCTCTGTGCTGTAAATTACAGGGCTGTACATTAACAAAGATGGCAAACAACTTCAACAAGCATGCAGTTCACATAGATGAATGCAGCCTATAGACATATACACAAAAATAAGAAAATCAAAAATGCAGATGCGTTGTAAATGCAGACGGCGACGTTTGGCCTCGACAGAGACAAAACACCTAAGGTCTCAGGGTTTCGTTTCCAAGTGAAGGAGCTCAAAAGCCTAGGTACTATTGCATTATCTAATCTATCTGACACTAAATGGTAGTGTTCAGCACTATTGTGTTACGGTTAGATGGTAATATGGATGGACGGCCCCTTAATAACTATCACAGAGACATAACAACTAAAGCACCAGTACATACAACACATATAGACATAGCAACTCGCGGCCAGTAGGCCGCGAGTTCGTTTACGTTTACGAGTCTCGCCTGGAGTCAAATTTTTCTTTCCATTTTTCTTTAAAATAAAATATAACAACTGAAGTCTCAGGGGTGTAAGTGTATATCTTATGTGAACTGCATGCTTGTTTGCTACCTTAATAACATAAAAAAACAGTTTTAGAAATTAAAGAAAAAACGGAAAAAAAAATTGACTTCGGGCAGGAATCAAACCTGCGACAGGTTAAAAATCAAAAAGGGAAGGCAAATTTTGACGCGTCGGGGTGGAACTTCGGTAGCCTTGTGATAAAGCGGCTGAACTGAGTATCTTGAGGTCGCAGGTTCGATACCTGCCCGAAGTCAAAATTTTCTTTCCGATTTTTCTTTAATTTCTAAAGTTCACTCGCATGTGTTATTGCGAAAAATAAATAGTTTTGTGTTGTGATTAATTTTCACACATCATAATAAAGACTTTTTAATGTATGGTTTTTACCTTTTTTTTTGCGTCTCTAAAGTAATAAATTTCTACTTGTATGTCGTAGACACCTAATGACGCGACAAGATGCTACGATTTCGTAGCGCACAGCTACGAGGCGTAGCAAATTATTGTAGCTAAAACGTTATAGTAGTATTCTTATTATTTTTGGCCATAGATTAAGTGATAGTTCTAAGTAGACTATTTATTTAATTATACCTATTTAAATATTGTATGGTAGGAAACAAGTGTTACAAAGTAAGTACATTTTTGATAACATATTTTTGTCATTTTTACTGGTGGTAGAGCTCCAGTGATGGAGCTCACGGGCGTAGGCACCACAGCATTACCTAATTTACTTGCCGCTAAATGGTAGTGTTCAGCACTATCGTGTTCCGGTCAAGTGGTAATGTACGGCCCTGTAATTTCCGGCACAGAGGCATAACACCTTAGGCCTCAGGGGTGGTAACGCATCTGCATTTTGGCCTTGGTCTTCATGTGGGTGTCTATAGGCTGCAGTCATCACTTAACATCAATGTGAACTGCATGCTTGTTTGCCACTTCCATTACATAAAAAAAAAAAAACTTAATTTTTTTTATGTTAATAATGGCAACGCATTATACGTCCCACTGCTGGGCACGAGTCTCTCCCATTTTTGGAGAGAGGCCAGGAGTTTACTCCATCACGCTGCTCCAATGCGGATTGGTGAAGGTGGGTGGTTAAGTGGCCAGCCCGCTGTCGTATGTTTTCAAACAGCCCATAAGGCCTCCGACAAGATTTAACGACTGGTATCTATCGATAGCATCTGGGACTGACGGCTTAACGTGCCCTCCGAAGCACGAAAACGCGCATTTAACTTTGCCACTAGCGGTCGCCCATCACACTACCCGACCGCGCCCGTAGTACTTAACCGAGTAGATTGCTTATGATCGACACCAGCCGCCGGGCCATGCGCGCTTATAATGTTACGTCTAATGTTCTTTTTTATGTTACGTAAATGTAAGTGATGACTGCAGCCTACAGACATCTACGCAAAAACCAGAGATGAAATGCAGTTTTTGCAGCGTTGCTACCCTTGAGACCTTAATTCTCATGTCTCTGTGATAGTTAGCATGGAGCCATACATTTTCAACAACCAAACAATTAATTTCTGGCACAGGACATAACACCTTAGGCCTCAGAAGTGGCAACACATCTGCATTTTGACCTCTGGTCTTTGTGTGGGTGTCTATGGACTGCAGTCATCACTTAACATCAATGTGAACTGCATGCTTGTATTTCACTTTCATTACATAAAAAAGAAAATACATATATTTTTTATCTTGTTTGACATGTACATGAATTGTTATTCACTTTAATTTATTTTATTTGTTTTTTACGTGTCATAAGAGGTGTATGTCACCCTAAATGAATAAATGAGTTTCTGATTCTGAAAAAAAAAAACAAAATCGTCTTAAAAACCTAAAAAAATAAGTCTGTATTATTTGTAAGTGCAGTCTTTTGACATACCTAGAGTTAAAGAATCTCCTTCTTGTATTCTGCTGTTGGTCGCTCCGGACTTGATGAAAACCTTCACCCTTGGCGCATATTGGATCTGTAACAATAAAACAGTTTTAGCACAGTTATTCATTTTTTTTATTTATTCGTTAAACAAAAAAAAAGAATAGAAAGTGGCAAATAAGGATTCAATTTGCGTAGATGTTTTTTTTTACGTTATGTAAGTGTCAAAAAAGCAAGCAGTTCACATTGAGGTTAAGTGATGACTGTAGCCTACAGACACCCACACTGAGACCAAGGTCAAAATGCAGATGCGTTACCACTCCTGAGGCTTAAGTTGTTATGCTTCTGTGCCGGAAATTACAGGACCGTACATTACCACCTTTTTTTGTGTTATGGAAGAAGCAAACAAGCATGCAGTTCACATTGATGTAAAGTGATGACTGCAGCCTATAGACACCCACAAAAGACCAACCAGCGCTCCAACCAAGAACTCCGTCACTGCAGCTCTACCACCAGTAATAAGGTAAGTAATGACTGCTTCTTTAGGATCTAAAACCAGAGGTCAAAATGCAGATCTATCCGTTGTCACCACTGTAACCTTTGGTATTATGTCTCAGTGATAGTTATTACGTGACAATACATTAACATCTAACTGGAACGCGATAGTGCTGAACACTACCAATTGGCGGTAGATAGATTTAATAATGCGGTAGTGGCGACGCCTTCAAGTCCCTACACTGCAACTCTACCACTAGTAAATGAAAAAAAAAACAAATGGAACCATCTTATCATTTCCATCTTCCATATGGATTTTCATTATTATTTATTGAATTTCAAAAATTTATTTAATCACTTGAAAATAATAGAATTTGTTTGTAATAGGTCAAATTACAAATTATAAAATTAAAGCGAACATCAACTGATACGTTTATTAAATATGTCAAAGTAAACGTAAATAAAATAAATAATGGTCCGAAAATACTTAATAATTTAAATAGGTATCAACAGAATGTTCCATAAGAAATAAGAGATTTAACTGCCTCAGTAGCGTAGTGGAAGCAGGCCACTACTACTGCGCTGGGGGTGCTGGGTTCGATTCCCGGGTCGGGAACTATCAGAGATAACGGTTTAAAATCCTTTATCTCTGGTTCTATTGGGGTTTTTCAATTTTCTGGAAGTTTCCCAGTACCGCGGAGTTTGGTAATGTGCCCGGAGATAGCAACAGGTTCGCCACATGTTACATGGGCACAAAACGTTACCGGCGAGTCGTGGGTGTCTGCATGTATGCTTGAATACATGCATTAAACTCTGCCTACCCCGTCGGGGATTACAGGCGTGAAGTTACGTTACGTTCAATAATTAATTCGTTAATAGTTCATTCGTTAATTCATTCATTAATTCTTGTAAGGATTGAAGGACGAGATCCAGAAACGTAAAATGAATGAGCCTTTAAAGAAATGCTAAATAATAGTATAATAATAATTTTTGAAAGGATTGCAATATTCATTTACCAGCCATGAGAACTGCTCAGTGCTCAATCAATACTATTATTAAAAAAATAATAATATTCAAATATTCAAAATATGTGCTAACATAACATAACACTTTATTTCACTTTTTCTGAATTACATAGGAAACATTCAGATAAAGAATATTTATTTCTCTCTTTATTTTCACACTCCAAGAAGCAAGTTTCTAATATCCTTAGTTACAAGTTCCGACTTTACAAAAACAGTATGCTTTATATGGACCCAGTAAACGGAAAAGTTTCTCGTCCTGTTTTTATTAAATTCCTTTACTTTTTCTTGCATTTCCTACTGTCTTCATGACAATATTCAATTTGGGAAGAGTAAGGAAAAACTCGAAACTGCGAAGCGCGCATGGCCCCGTGGCTGGTGTAGATCGTAAGCTATCTACTCGGTTAAGCAATAAGGGCACGGTCGGGTGTGTGATGGATGACCGCTAGCGGCAAATTAAAATGCGCGTTTCCGCGCGTGCGCGTTTCTGCGCGTGCTTCGGAGGGAACGTTAAGCCGTCGGTCCACCAATCCGCATTGGAGCAGCATGGTGGAGTAAGCTCCAGGCCTCCCCTCAAAAAGGGAAGAGACTCGTGCCCAATAGTGGGACGTATAATGGGTTGCCATTATCATTATCATTATTAAGGAAAAACTCGTCTGTCTGAAGGCATCGGGACGTGATGACCCCATTGCCTTCTAGTGGAGGGCAATTCTTTATGTGATGGTGGTAGCCAACAAGCATATTCACATAGATGTTAAAAGACGACTGCAGCCTATAGATATCTACCCAATAACCAGAGGTCAAAGTGCAGATGCGTTGCCACCCCTGAGGGCTAAGATCTTTTGCCTCATAAGAGAGGAGGAGGTTGGGTGAGGCGGGAAAATCGGGCGGGACGTCGAAGTGTCCATTCTATACGTAGTATTATTACATATTCTTTGCTATCGTGTTCTGGTTAGATGGTAATGTATGGCCCCGTAATAACTATCACAGAGATATAAGAACACAGGTTTCGTGTAGATCTATATAGGCTGAAGTCATCACTTAACATCCATGTGAATTGCATTCTGCTTGCCAAATTCGTTACATAAATGAAAAATCCATCCACTGTTAAATTCAAAGTACGAGTACTTATTATATTTTTTTTTTTTTTTTTATGTAATGGAAGTTGTAAACAAGCATGCAGTTTACATTGATGTTAAGTGATGACTGCAGCCTATAGACACCCACACAAAGACCAAGGTCAAAATGCAGATGCGTTACCACTCCTGAGGCCTAAGGTCTTATGCCTCTGTGCCGGAAATTACAGGGCCGTACATTACCACCTGACCGGAACACGATAGTGTTGAACACTACCATTTAGCGGCAAGTATATTAGGTAATGCGGTGGTGCCTACGCCCGCGAGCTCCGTCACTGGAGCTCTACCACCAGTAAGATATAGATATATCATATTCTTATACAATTTAGCTAGTCTCTAATGAACTATCAAACATATTAGCTCTGTTATTACTTAGAGGTTGATTAAAGATACATTACGTGAATCGGTTACCATCAATTTGTTGAGCACGCAGTACATTGCTGTTTACCTAAAATTATTATCATGATCAATTTATGTCAGCATGCAGCAATGTATAATATATCATCATTTCAGCCGAAAGAGTTAGACAAAAGGGTTTTTTTTATGTAATAGAAGTGGCAAACAAACATGCAGTTCACATTGATGTTAAGTGAAGACTGCAGCCTACAGACACCCACACGATGACCAAGGTCAAAATGCAGATGCGTTACCACTCCTGAGGCCTTATGCCTCTGTGCCGGAAATTACACGTTTTATAATCGGATAAAATACACTAATTATTAATTATTCTCTTCGTGGATTATGTAATTAATAAATAGACACACAAAAATCTTTTTCTTTTGTAGTTTGATGATCTCCAACGAAATTCAACATTTTTTTACAGGTGTTATATTATTGACTAGCCGACCCGGCAAACTTCGTATTACCCCACAATGAAATAATATGTCAAAGGTTTCATAGATACGGATTATTTGTATGAGAAAATAAAATTTTGGTTTTGACTAAATCTCTTCAATTTCTTCATATTTTCTTACATTTTAAACCTTCCCTGGACTTCCAAAAATCATTCAAAACCAAAATTATCCAAATCGGTTTAGCCCTTCTCGAGTTTAAGCGAGACTAACGAACAGCAATTTTAATATATATATATATAGATTATTTGGTAAAGGATCGTCTCGTTTAGAAAATCTCCAAGCACAGTTCGCTTCAATGATTTCCGAGCGAGTCCAAAGTAAACAGTCGGTGCTAGTTTTAATTTTGTTAACTAGTTAGAACGCCCGACGGTCGCTTAAATTCGTATTCACAACTCAATTGACCCGTGCGAAGTTGAGATTGTGTTTAAGGTTTTGAATTGCGAGAATATTTAAAAACTGATAGATGTTTTAAATCTTTTCATGTAAATGGTTGATGGTTGCAAACAAGCATGCAGTTAACATTGATGGTACGCCAATACGCCTATCAACATCTTCCTTTTTTATGTAACAGAAGTGGTAAACAAGCATAAACTTCACATTGATGTTAAGTGATGACTGCAGCCTATAGACCCACACAAAGACCAAGGTCAAAATGCAGATGCGTTACCACTCCTGAGGCCTAAGGTATTATGGCTTTGTGCCGGAAATTACAGGGCCGTACATTACCACCTGACCGGAACACGATAGTGCTGCACACTACCATTTAGCGGCAAGAATATTAGGTAATGCGGTGGTGCCTACGCCCGCGAGCTCCATCACGGGAGCTCTACCACCAGTAAACAAGTATATTAGGTAATGTGGTGGAACCTACGCCCGCGAGCTCCGTCACTGGAGCTCTACCACCAGTAAAAGCTAAGTATTTATTCCACGAGCACACTATCTTCAAAAATATTGTTCAATTCAAATACATTCGTAAACCGAAAAATAAACACAGACGCGGTGAAAGTATGCAAGACGCAGATTTTTCTCGAAAATTGTAACAGCTTCTTAATATTCATAACGTTTCCTTTTGACGGGGATAAAATCCGTACTTAATAGTATTTGTTAAATCAATTATGCCATGATCAACATTTTTGTCAAAAAAATACGTTTCAATAGCAATTGTAGTATGTTTAAGCAGAACCATGATGCATCTATGATAAAAATGTATTATTTTAAAATTATTTATAGCCCATTCATTACTAATCGTGATAGACAGTGAAGAGTAGGGGTAGGCAGAGTTAAATGCATGCATTCAAGCATCAAACATGCAAACACCCGCGATTCGCCGTTAAAGTTATGTTCCATGTTACAGGTGGCGAGCCTATTGACAACTCCGAGTCGAAACTCGGTAATGTGCTCAGATATATATATAGTGAATATATATATTTTTATAATCTTTAGTATAAAAACCAATTTACTGTATAGATTTATGTGCTACAAAAGTTATGTGTTAGTGCCTAAAATATAGTAGGCATCATTTGAGGTGAGACAGGTAGTGTTTGTGCCAAATCACGTGGTGTTTGTCCAAAAGCAGGTGGTGTTTATGACAAAACAGGTGCCTAATTGGAATTAGGTTGTTTACATTTTGAATCACACCTGCTAGCTTTTGTAAAGATAACGACTCGAATGTTGTTTACGAAGCCGAGTAATTGGGGGTAGAAATGAGTTTGTCAATGGTATAAATTGACTTGTCAATGGTAAGAGGGGATCAGTTGAAATGTGGTCGTCACGGTGAAATGAAGTGCTGCTAGTGCTAGTTCAGTTTTAACACTACTTGTGGCTGAATACTCAAATGAACTATCTCTATCGTTTGAACGTGTTTTATAGATATAAGAAGGCCCACTTAGATGACGTTAAAGTATTTGGCCGTTACTCCTTTCGGAATTAAAGTTCATTATCTATTAACAAATTACACTGTTTGAGACTAATGCTAATTGTTTTACACAATTATCGTTTCGAAAATACATTTCTTGTGGTATCAAAATAAATTAATGTATTTCCAAAGTCGAATTGAATCAAAAACCTTTTGTAAAAGGTCAATAAACCGATTATAAGCTTATAATACTTTTCACAGGCTACACATTACAACGGATATCGTCTCCAATGAAGCTTCAAGTCTAGACGAAGCCCTACTAAACGGGGGAATTAACTCTACAAAGCCTCTCTCAGAAGTGAGAATAAAGCCTTTTTGAAAGTATACGCCATTGTTGAAAAACAATAATATGAAATTTTACGCGTGCAGCGCAAGTTTATAGAGAAATAATAAAAAAGTTTTAAACAATGCTGCAACTCACATTTCGCCTTTGTTGTTTAATGTCGGTAAAAAAAAAATATTTCTTTTTTTTTATGTAATGGAAGTGGCAAACAAGCATGCAGTTCACTTTGATGTTAAGTGACGACTGCAGCCTATAGACACCCACATAAAGACCATGGTCAAAATGCAGATGCGTTACTACTCCTGAGGTCTAAGATATTATGCCTCTGTGCCGGAAATTACAGGGCCGTACATTACCATCTGACGGAACACGATAACGCTGAACACTACCATTTAGCGGCAAGTATATTAGGTAATGCGGCGGTGCCTATGAGCGCGAGCTCCGTCACTGGTGCTCTACCATCAGTAAAATGTAATTCTACATTACATCTATACAAATAAATAAAATTGGAGTGTCTGTTTGTAATATAAAAATAACCGCTTTTTACTAAACGCATATGTATGTAAACACGGTACCTATACCAAAACATTTTTTTTTTTCAATTTTTTGTCTGTCTGTCTGTCTGTTTGTTCCCGCTAATCTTGGGCATTGCTGGACCGATTTTGACGGGACCTTCACTGGCAGATAGCTTATGTAATAAGGAATAACATAGGCTACTTTAATACTAGCTGCGCCCACGAATTCGTCCAGGTAGATACTGAACAACCATAAATTCTCACGCGGACGAAGTCGCGGGCACAGCTGGTCGCACATAAATCAGGGATGTACGACACAAAACCTGTAACCCTTATATCGTCGTATTAAAATAACAATTCAGGACCCAATTGTGTTCCTTGAGGGAACCCCACACGGAAAAGGTTTCGTCAAAGAGGATCAATTTGAAAGTAAAATGGCTGGCCCTAAGGACCTGAGAATGGTTTCAAAGTGACGGGACACAATGGTATTTAGCATTCTAATACCTGCCCAAGTATTTCATAGTACCTTAAGAAATAGGATCGTAGAAGCTTTTGTGGGTGTTTAATGGAATATTGAGTGAATCGGTCGCACAGTTTTGTTTGCATTAATTATTTAGTGAAGAATTTCTTTTCGGGTTTGTAGGAGTAAAGTTATACAGTTTTTAATACAAACTGCTCATCATCTCAATCTGCGTAACTACATCTCCAGTGACGGAGCTCGCGGCCGTAGGTACCACCGCATTACCTAATCTACTTGCCCCTAAATGGTAGTGTTTAGCACTATCGTGTTCCGGTCAGGTGGTAATGTACAGCCTTGAAATTTCCGGCCCACAGGCATAATACCTTAGACCTCAGGAGTGGCAACGCATTTGCAATGAAACCTACAGTCTCATGTAGATGTTTAAAGGCTACAGTATTATTTACCATCAATGTAAACTGTATGCTTGTTTGCCACTTCTCTACATACAAAAATACAAAATAAACTCGTTTTTGTATTTGTTGTTAAAGCGGCATAGAGCAACACGGTCCACCGGCCGACCGGAGGGAAGAAGCCATAGAGTTTCTTACCGATGCAAAACAGTCTGTAATTTTTGCGGAGGGGAATTTGTTTTTGGGGGAATTGACACACACACGCACAACAAAAATCGTCTATCATTACGAAACTCACAAATTTAAACACAGATGCAGAAAAACCGCGCATCACGTCGCCGTAATCACGTGTAGTGTTAGTTCGTAGTGTTATTATTATGTATGTTAGTCTGTAAGGTATATATTTATATGGGCCTTTGTTTTACTTATAGTCTTACATTTGTTGCACCTCGGAGACAGCGGCTTCTCGGAAACAAACTCGGATCAGTCGCTCGACCTATCCGCGTATCGCATATGGTACATCTATCAGTCTGTGTTGTTTACATCAGTCCAAAACAACACGAGCGATATTATCGTATATTTAAGTTTTCAAGAATAAAATAATAATTTTGTATAAAAAATACAAATATCTTTTTGTAAACTTGATGGAGCAGATTTCTTTTTACAGCAAAGAAAAAAAAGCCCGCATATGGCTACTCCTCTCCGGTCCATCGTGGCCGGTGGGCCGTGCATCTGTGTGTCAGCTCTATGTAAAGCGGCAACGGAAATACATAATTTGTGAAAATGAGACTCTCCTACTACACTCCGTCTGTCCTAGTGACAGACGGACGGACGGACGGACAGACTGAAAGACAGACAGACAGCGGAGGCTTAGTAATAGGGTCCCGTTTTAACCTTTAAGGTACGGAATCCGAAAAAAGGGACTGACATCAAAAAGTTGGAACCATCATACAGTTTATGGATGGTACAGACGTGATTGAAGAGTTGTAAACACTATTTTTGTATGTTTTTTTTTTAATATAAAAGGAAAGTGAGATAAATGAAAATAGAGTACTATGTATACGTATTTTCGTTTATTAATGCTAGACCCATTTTTTCCAGAATTAATGTAAAAATAACATAATATAAATGTCCACCTTTATAATTATGTCTACATACATGTTTTCAATGTTCATTTAACATAAAAAAACTGTTTTGTCTGTCCTGCTAAGTTAATTCAATGTTGACTTATGTTGTTTTTGAAATAATCAATTCTAATATCAAAATCGAGATTTTTTTTTAAATTAAATTAATTGAAAACGTGGACGATATTAGCCGTACCTACCTTAGATGACGCCTGACCTTGACCGTTTGATTCAGTGTTGGCAACAGTTATGTTAGCGCTTCCCCAGATTCATCCTTTAAAATCACCAGAAAACCACTAAACGGCTATTTATCGATAACTCAGTTCAATCAATTCAATAGTTACAACGTTATGCTATTTTTTGGCTATAATATATTAGTTTGATAGAATATAATAAATTTATGTATACAACATTTCCACTACTACTACGCTGGACGTCCTGGGTTCGATTCCCGGGTCGGAGCTATCAGAGATAATGGTTTAAAATCCTTTATCTCTGGTTCTATTGAGATTTTTCCATTTTCTGGAAGTTTCCCAGTACCCCGGAGTTTGATTATGTGCCCGGAGAGGGCAACAGACTCGCCACCTGTTGATGGGCCAAAAACGTAACCGGCGAATCGTGGGTGCTTGCATGTATCCTTGAATGCATGCATTTACCTCTGCCTACCCCTTTGGGGATTACAGGCGTGAAGTTACGTTACGTTTTTATGTATTTAATAAATAGTTATATATATTACTTGTATTTAATAGTTCTCTTGTAATATATTAGTATAATGTGATATAAAATATATTACTTTGTTTTGTTAGACCGTCGTAACGTACAATAAGTAGGTACAAAAATCGCGTCCCTACGGTCCTTTGGGACGTAGACGTTTTTTGATAGCTTTCAAATGGACCATGGACACTTCCATGTCCTGTCCATGGTCCATTCGACCGTAATCAAATACCCGTTATATAACGGTTAACCAAATGAAGCTATTTATTAGTACGAACTGATATGCACTGATACGTGTTGTACGGCACCATAATTTCCGGCACAGAGTCATAATACCGTAAACCGGGGGACTCCGGGGGAGTGGCAACGCATCTACATTTAAATCTCTGGTTTCGTGTCGTTGTCCTTGTGCTTGTTATTCCACTTCATATCATAAAAAAAGTTTTTTTCAGCTAATAAAATATCTGACGCGTAATATTATTAGCCGACCAAAATAATAGGCGATTGAAACCACCAACTTTAGTGGAAAATCCACTAAGTTGGCAACACTGGTTGAATTATGAAATGTACGGAACAAATCCGGGCGCGTCTTCAGTTAAAACTGTGGATTTATGATTCGCCATTGACGATCAAATTTTAGTTTTACGTCAGTCCGACTGATCAGTTTAACTGATCGTCAGTGGGGGCTATTAGGTACCCATCTGAAACAATTGGTAGATAAAAAAATGAAAATTCGCAGTTAAATGTTGAATTCAAACAACCGTCGACTGAACAATTATTATAACAATAACTTATTTTTTGTTTCTCCATTTTTTGCACAAAACAGATAAAATAGACGCGTATTACAAGCGGATGGCAGTCGCGCTCGAATTCAACTGGTTTCAACCGAGACTGCTCGAGCGCGCTTCGTATGTAGATTGACTTCTGTACCTTTCTGTTCTGTACTGCAGTCATCACTTCACATCAATGACAACTGCCTGCTTGTTTGCCAATTCCAAAAAAAAATTACATAATTACAATTACATAAAAAAAACCTTAGTTGTTTTTCCTGTATTACTGATATTTTTGGAACATAAATATTTTACATTTTACTAACACACGATAGTGCTGAACACTACAATTTAGTGGCAGATAGATTAGATAACGCAGTGATACGTGGTGGTGATGGAGCTCTAGAGCACAGTCTATCAGAAGCAAACACATGTAAATTTATTGTTATTTTATTCAATACTAGCTGTGCCCGCGACTCCGTCCGCGTGAGAATTTATAATTGTTCAGTACTACCCGAACGAAGTCGAGGGCGCAGCTTGTATTAAGTAAAGTCTGACAGTGAAAGTCCCGTCAAAATCGGTCCAGCCGTTCCCAAGATTAGCCGGAACAAACATACAGACAGACAAAAAAAAATGTATTTGTATATGTACGGTGTATAGACACATATGCATTTAGTAAAAAGCGGTTATTTTAATATTACAAACAGACACTCCAATTTTATTTATTTGTGTAGATGTATAGATAAATAAAGATTAACTGCCTCGGTAGCCTAGTGGTAGCAGGCCACTACTACTACGCTGAGGTCCTGGGTTCGATTCCCGGGTAGGGGGTTATCAGAGATGATGGTGTAAAGTCCATTATCTCTGGTTCTATTGGGATTTTTCCATTTTCTGGAAATTTCCCAGTACCTTGAAGTTTGGTAATGTGCCCGGAGATGTCAACAGGCTCGCCACCTGTTACATGGACCAAAAACGTAACCGGCGAATCGTGGGTGTTTGCATGTATGCTTGAATGCATGCATTTACCTCTGCCTACCCCTTCAGGGATTACGGGCGTGAAGTTACGTATAGATAAATAATTTCAGTGGTTTCGATGTATGTCATACAACATACCAACACAACTTACATTGGTTTCTGATGTTATTAAATGTTTAGTAGCTAATTCCGCAACTTAAGTACAATGTTATTTGACAAACTTGTCTAACTTGTCGAAGCCACGTTCAACTTAAAGATAGCTTGTTATTGTCATCATAAAGGAAACTGGAATCTTGACTTCCGCAAACTGAAGTCAATATTTATAGTAACATTATTAAGCTGGATGTGAAATAAAACTTTTTTATACGGATTTATTAAATATTAAACTCAAATAACTGGACGTTATATATGTAACGCAAACAGCAAAATACAATTTCCACATTGCGCCCGCATCTTGTACACTATAACAAAAGATGGAGAAAAATACCTACGTAGAATTATGGAAAAATATATATATGACTAGACTGTTTCGACCGTTTCTTGTACGACTATATAATACTATTTAACATAATTGTCTTTTATGAGTATTAATAAATAAATCTTTAAAGCCCTTTAAGCCCAAAAATTCTCAAAAATATATTTTTTATTTCTTGTCGAAGGTTGGGCTGGTTATCCTGAGGTCGCAGTTTCGATTCCTGCCCGAAGTCAAATTTTTCTTAAATTTCTAATGAAAAACTTACATGATTCATGGGCAAATGTTAAATTCCGCAAACGATTAAAATCCTTATTTGTTCAGCAGTAAGGGACAACGTTTGTATCAATTTTCTTACTGCAATTTGTTCAGCTTGGTGTCTTTAGAATAAAAATTGCCGTAGTTCATAAAATTACACTTCGCACGCCATTACGCGGAAGAGGTAAGTCAGAACAAACGTTATACGAGCAATAAACTTCACAAAACTCCCCAATAAAACCAAAACTGACAAGAAACTGGGGACATTAAAAAAGTTTGCTTTGCTGATATAACGGATTTGCTGACACTCTCGCGCGTCGCGAAATTAGAGCCTTACACGGGCCCTCTTATTTTCACTTTACCAGTATAAAACCAAGACCAAAGTGCGAAGAGCTGCCCTGGTGTCCACAGATGTAATAATACGAAGGTTGTTCATGCGATTGCGCGGTCTGTAACGGATCAGGTTAGAGTGGACGTCCCTGTAGTCGATTCAGCGAAATTTCTCGGGAAGACAAAAATTGCGGTCAGGTTTTTTTTCCACGAACGTCTGTTTCTTTATTTCGTTACGTTCCTCCTTTCTTTATATCCGTTTATTGGTGGCTTGGTTTAAGAGGTAATTTATGTGTGCAAGCTGAATTCGAGGTGGTTTTATTTTATCCTATATTTGTTATGACTCTGGTGTTGTAAAATCTAACTTTTATTAGGGCTAAATTCGAAAGGTTTTGTCACTGGATGTTTTTAAATGGTTGATGAATATAAAATACTTTTTTCATTTGGATTTTTTTAGGGTTCTAGGTTTGCACAAAAATACCGTAGTAATTTGCTTGTAGCCTTTTCCTTATTTTCATACACAAATATCCCTTGAGGTATATCCGTACATGTAATGTAATTAAGATAGCTTATTATGTATTATATTACGTTACTAATGATAATATTAACAAACGCTGTAACCCAATAACATGGTAATATGAAATGAAATTCCGTACTTTGTAATGAAAACAACATGTTAAATTCGGCTGAGCTTGTCTTAATTAATAAGCAAATATTGCTTCAAACGTAGTTACATTTCGAAATATTTATAATAACCCTATGGTCGATGAATTTTTTTTTTAATTGAAAATTGATCTATAATATAAAAATAAGTCGGGTTTTCCTTCCTGACGCTATAACTCTAGAACGCACGGACCGATTTCCACAGTTTTGCATTCGTTGGAAAGGTCTCGGGCTCCGTGAGGTTTATAGCAAAGAAAATTCAGGATTATAAAACAACATCCACGCGGGCAAAGCCGTGGGCAACAGCTAGTTGGTTATATTTCTCGTTGACGTTTTTTCCGTAAAACAAAACTGACGTTGTGGAAAGCATACAACAGGTTTTTTTTTATGTAATGGAAGTGGTAAACAAGCATGCAGTTCACATTGATGGTAAGTGATGACTGCAGCTTATAGACACCCACACAAAGACCAAGGTCAAAATTCAGATGCGTTACCACTCCTGAGGTCTAAGGTGTTATGCCTCTGTGACGGAAATTATAGGGCCGTACATTACCACCTGACCGGAACACGATAGTGCTGAACACTACCATTCAGCGGCAAGTATATTAGGTAATGCGGTGGTGCCTCCGCCCGCGAGCTCCGTCACTGGAGCTCTACCACTAGGTGGGTTTTGGGGCGTTTTGGTTCGCTTTTGTTTCGGTCCGGAGATCGAAACGCCTAACAATGCCTTCTGAATGGGTCTATTCGATCCGCGGGACGAATCACGTTAGGATTCTAATATTTACTTAAACAAGTCTTTTTTTTTAAATAAAGAAAATTAAAAATAAATGAAAAAAGAATCTTTTATTTTCTATTTTTTTTTTTTGGTATCAAGGTGGCAAACAAGCATCCAGTTCACATTGTCAATAATGACTACAGCCTACGGGGACATACTATTCAATTAACGAATTTTTATAGTTTATGTTATTTTTATAGTTTAAGTAATTGTCGTTGAAATCATCAGGATAGGCGGTCTAGATATTTTTTATGCGCATTTTTAAGAAAGCAGTTCCGATCTGAAGTCCGGAAATCCGGAAAGCCCGGAAGTGCAAATTACGACGTAAAGAGTTGCAATTTTTAAATGAGAACAGTTGATTAGGCTTGAAGGGTTAATGAAATAATGTTTGATCCGGGAAGAGGATTAATTCCCTGGACCGCGACAAATATATGTATGCCTAACAGATGTGCGAAATTCAAAATTCAAATCATTTATTTCAAACTAGCTGTGCCCGCGACTTCGTCCACGTGAGAAAAAATATGATTGTTCAGTATACCCGGATGAAGTCGTGGGCGCAGCTTGTATAAAAGTAGCCTAAGTTACTCCTTATCACATCAGCTATCTGCCAGTGAAAGTCCCGTCAAAATCGGTAAAGCCGTTCCCAAGATTAGCCTCGCCAAACAGACAGACAGACAAAAATTGTAAAAAATGTTGTTTTGGTATAGGTACCGTGTATACATACATATGTATTTAGTAAAAACCGGTTATTTTAATATTACAAACAGACACTCTAATTTAATTTATTTGTATAGATGTATAGATCGATCGATATAGCGGTATCAGAAATGCATAATTTGTGAAAATGTTGGCTTTCTAGCTATCACGATTTATGAGATACAGGTTGGTGACAGACAAACGGACGGACAGACAGACAGACAGCGGAGGATTAGTAATCCGTAGAGTCCGTTTTTACCTTTTAGGTACGAAACCCCCTAAAAGATAGAACTAAGATACAGAATAGCTTAAAAATATTCGATATGATTCTTTAAATTGACATAACTTTTTTATTTCTGAACCGATTCACATGAAAAAAACACTTAATGTTAAGTAAAATTTACCACAATATATTAATAGCACCACAAATCGAATAAGCTGTTTCTAATATTAGCGTGACACAAACACACAGACAAACATACATTTTTCCGGGATAAAAAGTACCCAGTGTTGTGCGCCAAAAGTTAAAGTATAATCATACCAAGTTTCGTTGTAATCGGACTGGTAGTTTTTCTGTGATGCTTGAACAAACAGACAGACAGACAGACAGACAGATAGACAGACAGACAGACAAAAAATTTTCTAATCACTTATTTGGGTTCGTTATCGATCTAGTAACATCCCCTATTATTATTATTATTTTTTCAATATTTTTGATGTACAGAATTCACACTTCTACAGATTTATTATAAGTATAGATTGGTCTACAAGGACACTTTTGCATTGTCGGGTTATAAGCTACCTAGAAAGAATGACTTATAATAATAATCCAATAGGTATTAATACCAATACCAATTCAATAATAATATTTAACCGATACGTGAATCAACAAATTTTTCAATTCCTTCATAAAAGAAAAAGAAAAATCTGTTCGTCATAATCATAGTCATTTAAACTCAAACTCAAACTCAAAAATTCATTTAATCACTTGGAAATAATAGAATTTGCTTGTTATAGGTCAAATTACAAATATAAAATTAAAGCGAATAACAACTGATACGTTGATTAATATGTCAAAGTAAACAAAATAAAATAAATAATAGTCCAAAAATACTTAATGATAAAAATAGGTATCAACAGAATGTTCTATACTTTCTTTTACAAACGGCAAGATAAGACTAAACAAAAAAATATGGGACATTCTTTGTCATTCACTTAGCAGAGTTCCAAGTGCAGGCATAACTGAGAAGAACTCCGCTACCCAACAAACTCAGCGTGTTGCTCTTTTGTCAAAACCTTACATTTAATACAAATATTCTTACATAGAATAAAGATAATGTAAACGTCCATGGCATATAAATATTTGCATATAAACACATACGCAAATACCCATCAACAGCTTAATATCGTGATAGAATATAACACCCGCAAATCACAACAGACCAGACCCCCACAATCAGCACCCGTTCACGAGTATGACGCATGTGGCAGCCATTGCTCTCCTCGACCATTTTGAAGGGAAGTGAGCAACCCGACACACGACGCCGCCGAAGGCAAAGACATTAAAGTGGGCATGAACCTGTGTAAATTCATCAAATCATCCCATGACATCCCACATGAACATTTTTTCGGGATAAAAAGTATCCTTTAATCTAAGTCCGCTAATACCCTATCTGTATAACAAAATTCATTAAAATCCGTTCCGTAGTTTCGGCGTGATTGACGGACAAACATCGAAACAAAGAAACTTTCACATTTATAATGTTAAGTATGATTTCTCATGTGATCCTAAATATTATAAATACCCTAGGTTTCTTATGGGTTTTTCCTGTAATTTTGTAAAGATTTATTTTCCAATGTCTATTTACAAATATTGGGTCTAGTGATCCTCGTTTCTCTGTGGAGGGAAAAGTCAATTTTGGTCTACTATCTTGAATAACTTCAAAGTCAGTTCAGGTTCAGTAGTTTCGAAGAAAATCACCTGTTTTAGACGGATAGACAGACAGAAGCACGAGTAATAGTATAAGGGTTCCGTTTATTCCTTTTATAGCACAGAATCCAAAAAATAAAATCACCGGCTATTATTAAAATCAAGACATTATCTGTCACCTCAAAATGTAAACAGTAAAATCAGGACAAGATACTCACGAAGAAAACGTTCTAAAGGAAATTTCATGCAAATGTTTTTGTTCCTCAATCTCAAATCTATTAGGTTTTTATAACACGAATGGTGCCGAGGTTTATTTAAATTCAGAATAATTTAACATAATGTCCCTGCATAATGTACCTTTCGTTTAAATGTATGATTTGACATAAAACGTTTCGTTTTTGAAGCTATACTTCTTTTGGCTCATCAATATCATCATTTCAGCCAAAAGACGTCCACAGCTAAACAAAGGCTAAAGGAATACCACAACGAACGGTCCTGGGCCGCCCTCATCCAGCGATTGCTTGCGACCTTCACCAGGTCGTCGGTCCACCTCGTGAGAGGCCTGCCTACACTTCATCTTCCGGTACGCGGTCGCCACTCCAGAACTCTTCTACCCCAACGGGCGTCAGTTCTGCTAGCTATGTGCCCTGCCTACTGCCACTTGAGTTTCGCTATTCGGTGGGCTGTGACGGTTACTTTGGTTCTCATGCCGATCTCCTCATTTCTGATTCGATCTCGCAGAGAAACTCCGAGCATAGCCCTCTCCATTGCTCTCTGAGTGACCTTGAGCCTTCTTATGAGGTCGATAGTCAGCGACCACGTTTCGGTTCCGTATGTCATCACTGACAAGACAAACTGGGTCACACCTTCTTCTTTAGACACTGCGTTAAATTGGACGAGAAGAGTATATCGTAACTTCCCGAACGCTGCCCATCAGAGTTGGATTCGGCGATTGACCTCTTTCTCGAAGTTGGACCTACCTAACTGGACCGTTTGTTCCAGGTATGTCAACAACTTCGAGTGTAGTACCCTTGACCATAACAGGAGTGGGCGTAACGAGGACATTCGACATGACCTTCGTCTTGTCCATGTTCATACATTCTTTTGGCTCTATTGGAAAAATTGATGAGAGTGAATTTTTACAATGCGCGTGAACACCAACAGATATGTCTCTATAGAAAGCCGGGCGGGTCATCGAAGCGTCCATTCTATACGTACTACGTAGTATTATTACAATATTCAAGCCTATACCATTTCCGGGGATTACCAAACTACAAGGGTGACACTTGGAAAATTAAAAGCACTTTCCTTCGACTTAAAAATCGAACCCAGGACCTCAGCGAAGCAGTATTAACAGGCTACCACTAGACTAAGGAAAATATTACAATTATTTAAATAGCACGTTATATACTTACCCCCTTATTCATAAATGTACATTAGATACGTTTTAGCTATAGAATGCTTTGTCCTTGTCAGTTGCATTGTCAAATGTGCAGGATAGAAAGAGACAAAGGACGTTTATGAATAAGGGGGTTAAATTCTAACATAATACTTAGGAACAACCTGAGAAATAACTTCGAAAACCAAGAAAAGTACCTCATATTTGTTAAGAGTTCTCTTGTCAATATTCAAAATGAAGATGAATATCGTAGCGAACTTTGAACTTTCGAACACGTACCGAACTTGGTCGATCTCCCGACTGATAACACACAATGAGAATCTTAGTTCAATTCGTTTTTTCTTATTTTTGTAAATATTAATATTAAAAATATTGTTCTTTATATAGATCGTGGTAAACTTCATATACTCCAAGTACTACCTTTCATATACTACAAGCTACTCGTATAATGCTAGAAATTACAGGGCTAATATATACATACTTCCTTGTACAGTCAGTCAACCGAATTATAGCGGTCAAACAATTTCAATAGGTGGCAGTAAATGCAATAGCGCAAGTTGGGCAGCAGTATCCCAATACAGATACCAGGCATAACAATTATGGCATATCCTCACCTTACGACGCACAATACTAGGGATATCTTTAGGCGGATATCATAGGCGAAAAATATACTTGGTAATGCGGCAGTTTATACGCCCTCGAATGCCACTGAAACTACCTATACCCGATCACGTGGTTATTTATAAGACACCACTGAAAAGGTACATAATATATTTACATTCAAATAAATACCCAGCAACAGTATAACAGATAACTCAAAAGAACCTAATATTATTGTTAAAAGTTATCTTGTCAATATTCAAAATGAAGATGAATATCGTGGCGAACTGCGAATTTTCGAACACGTACCGAACTTGGTCGACGTGTCGACTGATACTCGAACACACAATCAGATTAGATTTTATTTAAATTTGTTACTTATAACGACGAACTTTAACTGCCTCAGTGGCGTAGTGGTAGCAGGCCACTACTATCACGCTGGAGGGCCTGGGTTCGATTCCCGGGTCGGGGGCTATCAGAGATAACGGTTTAAAATCCTTTATCTGGTGCTATTGGGATTTTTCCATTTTTCGGAAGTTTCCCTGTGCCTCGGAGTCTAGTAATGTGCCCGGAGATGGCAACAGGTTCACCTCCTGTTACATTTGCCAAAAACGTATCCGGCGAGTCGTGGGTGTTTGCATGTATGCTTGAATGCATGCATTTACCTCTGCCTTCAGGGATTACTCGCGTGAAGTTACGTTTCTTATATTGTAGAAATGAATATACTGAGAAAGAATAAACACGCTATTATTAAATGTTATTTTTTATGAAACGAAGGTGGTAAACAAGCATACGTAACATAGTAGTATATGTACCAATTTTCAACTTAATCACCCCAGTAGTTTTGCTGCAAATTGGGTATGACAGACGGATAGACCGACAGTTTCATTTTTCATTTTACAGAACTCTAAAAAGGTAACGTTAAATAAACTTTGTTTACCCAAAGTGCAAATTAAGTCACAAATCCCGTCAAGATATGAACCGAGACAGCAAAAATGGGTTTTTTTCTTCCCATACTTATACCTAACACAAAAATTATGCAAGCCCAATCGGCGCCTCAGGGAAGTTTTCCGCCGTAAAATCTTAAATAAACGCCGCCGTAATCGCCGCAACAAATTATCTCATTTTTACGGTCGTATAAACTGCTATTATGAAAACAAACCGGCCGTGCCGAAGCGAACTTCGGATAATATACATGTTTAATGATGGTATTGTTAAAATGGAATTTTTTCTTTTATGTAATAAAAGTGGCAAACAAGTGTGCAGTTCACATTGATGTTAAGTGATGACTGCAGTCTATAGACACCCACACAATGACCATAGGTCAAAATGCAGATGCGCTGCCACTCCTGAGGCATTAGGTGTTATGCCTCTGTGCCGGAAATTAATGAGCAGTACATTACCACCTGACCGGAACACGATAGTGCTGAACACTACCATTTAGCGGCAAGTATATAATATACTTGCCGCTAAATGGTAGTATATAATATATAAGTATAGGTAATGCGGTAGTGTAGGCACTACCGCCCGCGAGCTCCGTCACTGGAGCTGCTGCTGTTTGAAATAGCACCTCTGTAACTTGGTACTTTTTAGGGTGCCGTATTTACCTAAAAGGAAACAACGGGACCCTATTACTCTCTGTTTGTCTGTCTGTCGCCACGCTGTATCTCTTGAACCGTGACAGAAAGCTGAAATTTTCAAAAATTATGTATTTTTGAGACCACTATAACAATAAATACTAAAAATAAAAAAATAAAAATATTAATGGGTGGCCCCATACAATAAACGTGTTTTTTCGTACATGTTTTGTTAGACAGCGTGCAAATTTTGTTGTGTTTGTAGTAAATATTTTTATATTAGCCTACAAATATAAGAATACAACATTTGTACGCCATCTAACAAAATGCGACAAAGTACCAACTGATATCAAACATTTTGTTTAATCTAAGGTGGCAAGTGTCAAATAATTATGAAACCATTTTAAAATCTTTGTATACAACGTTCCCCTATGTCCCCACCTGGGGAACGTTTGTGGGAACGTTCCCGGGAACGGCACGTCATTAAGTTTGTTAGTGAACAGACTGGTGGTAGAGCTCCAGTGACGGAGCTCGCGGGCGTAGGCACCACCGCATTACCTAATATAATAGGTTGGGGAAAAAGTCTTTTCGCAGTATAGTATGTATGAACTTGTAATAAAATCTCTTTGGCTGTAGTATTTGTATCTGGCTGGTTTTGGTATCATTAAAAGTTAAAATTTTAAAGAACATAATTCTAAATTCAAATTAGGCAAATGTGTGATTTTCATTTGTTTTTCGTACTGTCAAGATGAGTGAATCTAATGAAGAAATTCGATACATTTTAAAATTTTACTACAAAAAAGGTAAAAATGCATCGCAGGCCGCGAAAAAAAATTTGCGATGTTTATGGACTTAGTGCAGTGTCTGTGTGTGTTTGGTTAAACCAAATTTGTGCTACTCTCACAGACACTGCAGCGTTTCAATCCGGAAATTTTGATGTCAAAGATGCACCTCGCTCTAGTCGCCCTATTACGGATAAAATGGATGCCATTTTTGAAAAAGTGGAGCAAGATCGACATATCAGTAGTTACGACGTAGCTGAAGAACTGAGAAGTGATCACAAAACAGTTTTGGCGCATTTGAAAAAAGCTGGGTAGAAAAAAAAACTCGATATTTGGGTACCTCACGAGCTCACTGAAAGAAATCTAATGAACCGTGTACTCATTTGTGATTCTTTATTACGACGTAATGAAACCGAATCATTTTTGAAGAAGCTGTTAACTGGTGATGAAAAGTGGATCACGTACGACAAGAACGTGCGAAAAACGTCGTGGTCAAAGGCCGGTCAGGCTTCACAGACTGTGGCGAAACCCGGGTTAACTCGCAATAAGGTGATGTTGTGTGTGTGGTGGGATTGGAAGGGCATTATTCATTATGAGCTATTACCACCAGGCAGGACTATCGATTCTGAACTCTACTGCAAACAACTGATAAGATTAAAGCAAGAAGTTAAGAGAAAGCGGCCGGAATTGATTAACAGAAGGAGTGTGGTGTTTCATCATGATAACGCTAGACCTCACACATCTATAGCCACTCAGCAAAAATTAAGAGAGTTTGGCTGGGAGGTGTTAATGCATCCGCCGTATAGTCCTGACCTTGCACCTTCAGATTTCTACCTGTTTCGGTCTCTTCAGAATTCTTTATGCAATGTTAGGTTAACATCACGAGAGGACTGCCAAATCCACTTGTCGCGGTATTTTGATGAGAAGTCCCAAAATTTTTATAGCAATGGGATCATGTCCCTACCTACAAGATGGCAAAAGGTTATCGAACAAAATGGTACATACATACTTTAGTTAAATTTAAAAACTATATTAAAAAATGTTTCGAATTATCTTAAAACTTTTTCCCCAACCTAATACTTGCCGCCAAATGGTAGTGTTCAGCACTATCGTGTTCCGGTCAGGTGGTAATGTACGGCCCTGTAGTTTCTGGCACAGAGGCATAACACCTTAGGCCTCAGGAGTGGTAACGCATCTACATTTTGACCTTGGTCTTTATGTGGGTGTCTATAGGCTGCAGTCATCACTTACCATCAATGTGAACTGCACGCTTGTTTACCACTTCCATTACATGAAGAAAAACTGACAGAGTCATTTCCACGTGCATATTATCTGAATATACAACTAAACGAAGCCACATATGTAGAGCTGTACTAACTAGCAAGTCGAAAATAATTTCAACAGATTTGTCGTTTCGAGTTAACGGTTTGTTAGACTTCGGAGTTGTAAGTCTGGTCTAAGTGGGCTGGATTTACCGATAGCGTTCGACTGTAAAGTTTGATTTAACTTTAGTGCTGTATTTGACGAATATTTGAACATGTATATTTGGTTAGACGACGCGGTTAGTGCGGTGCGAGGCGATCGTTTGATTCGAAGGGTCGCGGGTTTGATCCCCGCTGCACAACAAATATTTGTATGGCCTACAGATTTATATGTTTCGGGTCGGTTTGTGTATGTGTTGTATGAGTGGCACCTACGACACAAGTTTATACCTAGTATGGGGCAGAAAATATTAATCCCTACTTCCCTACTAATATTATAAACGCGAAAATAACTCTGTCTGTCTGTCTATTACCTTTTCACGTCCAAATGATTGAACCGATGATAATGAAATTTGGTACAGAGATAGAGTTGACTTGAAGAAAGAACATCTGCTACTTTTTGTCTCCTTATATTCTCCCACGCCCTATTTTATAGGGGGTAGAAATTTGTATGGAGCATTCCATAGTTATTTATAAAACGACATCCACGCGGGCGAAGCCGCGGGCAACAGCTAGTATTTTATATAATTTATTAGGGTTATAGAGGCAAAGTATGTAACAGTTATATTATTTCAACAAATTTCCGTTGAGATAGTTTTAGATTATATAAATACTTCGGGAATGGAAGCATTTTTTCATAAACGTTAACTTTAAAAGAGCTATGAAACACTAAAAACACACAAAATTTTACAGTACCTTATTTTTTTATAAAGGAAGATTGGAGCTGGTACACAAAGCGGTTTGACAGCTCTTGTTTAAAAATGTGTGTGTGTCAAGATTCTTTTTTCCCTTTCTTTTACAATGTATGAAGTTTCTTGAGCATCTTAAAGGTTATAATATTTTAATTTTCCCAATAATACATGCGAGTGAATTTTGGAAATTAAAGAAAAAATTAAAGGTTGACTGGCAGAGAATGCTACTTAGCATTAAGTCCGCCTCATGTTACAATATTGTGCTTGAAAGTATAAATAAATAAATAAATAAATAATGGAACTTAAAAATTTGATTTCGGGCAATTGAAATATCGATCTCAGGATAACCAGTCCAGCCGCTTTACCACTAAGCTACCGAAGTCCTACACCCGAAGTTAAATTTTTCTTCTCTTCATCTTTCATCTTAACCGATTTAAGGTGGATGAACGATATCCATTGAAAACATGCATTGGCAAATCTTACAGGTGTTCTTACATATTGAAGTGCACGTATTTTGACAACCCTTACACTTGCCTCTATTCTACTTTATCAGGATAACTTGTTCGTAAAGCCGTCTTAAGACGAGCCGGCCACATACGTCCAATAAAAAAATCCTTTTTCACAATTTTACTATCACGACTAGCGTTCAACGCAACACCATGCGCCTAATGTCGGCAGCTCGTAAAAACAAAAAAATCACCTCCCCCTGGAAACGTCTCTACAAAACAGCATAACAAGGTTCTCCCTTGGTGTATTATGTAACTGGGATGGCGTCTTTTATTAGCCACTTTGCAGTACATTGCTGTGTTGATGGTGATAATTACGATAGTAGCAGAAAAACATCAATGTACTGCAAGTGCAATGTACTGGAAGCGCGCATGGCCCCGCGGCTGGTGTAGATCGGAAGCGATCTGCTCGGTTAAGCACTACGGGCGCGGTCGGGTAGTGTGATGGGTGACCGCTAGTGGAAAATTAAATGCGCGTTTCCGTGCTTCGGAGGGCACGTTAAGCCGTTGGTCCCGGTTTCTATCGATAGATAGCAGTCGTTAAACCTTGTCGGAGGCCTTATGGGTGGTTTGAAAAACATCCGACAGCGGGTTGGCCACTAACCCACCCAACTCCACCAATCCGCATTGGAGCAGCGTGGTGGAGTAAGCTCCAGGCCTCCCCCTAAAAAGGGGAGAGACTCGTGCCCAGCAGTGGGACGTATAATGGGTTGCCATTATTATTACTGCAAAGTAGATTACAGATTGTTGGTTACCGAGTAACAGAATACGCTTGGAAAGTCTTATCGAGCCGCCTCCTAGAGGCTCTCTGCACGAATCTTGGTGTGTGGAGGCTAGCCATCCACACACTCGATTTATTCAGTGGTCCACTGGTTGATTTACTTCCCCATTTGCTCGCGTCTTTTGACTTGCGTCCAAATACCGACAGAAAGCGGAGCGACGTCGAGGCGAGGGAAGACGAGCGCACCGTCCACACTCGCACTCGCGTTCCCTCCTGCAGCCTCGTGGAGAGTCTGGATGGGGCATAACATAGAATTTGATGAATAACTCACCTGTAATTTTATAGCAGCTGATCTATAAGCCCTGTCCGCTGTGTTCTGGGCTTGGCACGTAAACGTCTGATTGTGATGATGGCGACGTGGTCGTAGATGCAACGTTGACCTGCAACAATATTTGTATGAAGTTTTTTTTTTAATCTAAGGAAGGTAGCAAACAAGTTTGCAGCTCACATTGATGTAAAGTGATGACCTCAGCCTATAGACATCTACCTACATAAAACTCAAAGATCAAAATGCAGATGCGTTACCACTCCCGAGGCCTAAGGTGTTATGCCTCTGTGCCGTACAAAAAACCCTAAAATTGGTAATGTGCCCGGAGATGTCAATAGAGTCACCTGTTAAATGAGCCAAAACGTAATCGGAGAATCGTGGGTGTTTGCATGTATGCTTGAATGCATTTACCACTGTCTACCTCTTCCGGATTCAGCCGTGAAGTTACGTACGTTTTTTTAATACTTTGGCGCTCCGTTTTTTGTATATCACTTGACATTAATACATCCATATCTTAAACTTTATTACCATCTAAAGCTCAAATCAGTTTTTTCTGTGGACGTTGCCAATTTTACAAATAAAAAAGAAACGAATCCTGTAATGACGGGTTCATGAACTACGATCTAATTGGAACCGTTTTAGTTTCAATCGAGGCTTAATTCGATGCTTGTGATCAAAGTTCGTGAGATCATTCCCGCTCTGCAGTGTCAGCTTATAGGACTTATTACACGGCACGGTATTCACGGATGTGCTTTTAGCAAGGATGTAGGTACACCACTGACATAGAAAGAAGAGTGCTTGCTGGGAATTGCGTGAATGGAGCGTTGGGTAAGCTGCTAGAATCTAAACATCTCAGCCAGCGGGCTCGACTAGTCATACATAACGCTGTACTTACTCCAACGCTTTTATATGGAAGCGAGAGCTGGGTATGCAGGAAAGAGCATGAAAGTAAGTTGAACGCGGTCGAGATGAGATCTTTGCGCAAGATCTGCGGTGTATCACTCACCGATCGCGTTCGTAATGAAGATGTAAGAAAGAGACTTTGTGTGAATGATAGTATCGGTGTAAAAATGAAAAAAGGCATGCTCCGATGGTTCGGGCATATAGAAAGAATGTCGAATGAGCGAATGACTAAACAGATATACAATGCGAATGTGGATGGTTGCAGAGGCCCAGGAAGACCAAGACTGCCCTACCATGACCAAATAGGTCGAGTTCTGTCTGATGGTAGGGTCAAAAGTCTTAGGAATCGGCGTGCATGTATGAAGAGAATGATGAAGGTAGACGAGGCACGAGAGGTTTGTCAGAACCGGGATATCTGGCGCTCTACGCTCTCTGCCTACCCCGTTAGGGACCTGGCGTGAGGATACATACGGTATTCAGGGTACGATAGCAAGAGTTAGGGTAGTGTTATAACATTTAGGGAGTTAGGGCCCCAATTACGGCGACCGGAGCGGCCCGTGTATTTGTACTGTGATTGACTTAGGGCGCTGTCGAGTATAGTGTAATGAGCGAAAATCCCGGGAGGCCACGCCCACTCTTTCTGCCGGACCCTGAATACCGTGTCGTGTCATAGCCTTTAAGCTGAAGCTTACTCCACGGCTAGAAACTGTCACTTATTTCTTATAAGATTGTACATTTTTATTGGGTTTTATTTGTAGGGTACCAAAACTCAAAAGGCTCGACTAATTGTGAAATTTGGTACACACATGTAAATTTAGTGACGCAATGATCGTAACAAAAATAAAGTTTTTTTTCTCTATATTACTCATTTTTGAAACGATTTTGGAAAGTAAGTTACTCAAGTAAATACAGATTTTTCTCTTTACACCCCTTTTTATCTCCAAAACTATTGGGCTTGAAATTTTGAAAAAATCCATGAATATGTTCGCAAAAATACTTCACTTTCACACTTTACATATACTTACCTATAAGAAACTTTTGAGAAAATCGGAAACAGTTTTTTGTAGTTTCAATCGAGGCATCATTTGATGCTTGCTTGTGATCAAAGGTCGTAGGGTTATTCCTGCATATATTTTAACTTCCCATTTTTTTATGTAATGGAAGTGGCAAACAAGCATGCAGTTTACATTGATGTTAAAGATGACTGCAGCCTATAGACACCCACACACAGACCAAGATCAAAATGCAGATGCGTTAACACTCCTGAGGCCCAAGGTGTTATGCCTTTGTGCCGGAAATTACAGGACCGTATATTACCACCTGACTGGAACACGATAGTGCTGAACACTACCGTTTGGCGGCAAGTATATTAGGTAATACGTGTGCCTACGCCCGCGGGCTCCGTCACTTAACGCAGGAGGAAAAAATGGGAACTCTGTAACATTACTCGTGCGTCTGTCTGTCGATCCGTCTGGCACAGCAATTTTTTATTTAGTGACAAGTGTCGTTATTTACTTACCTTGCCGTAAATCTTCTTCCATCTGGCATTTGCTCAACGGTGTATGTGACACCTTGACTCAGCACACCACCATCGTCGTCAACCCATGTGATCTGCAATAAATAATGAAACTGGATATGCTGTCGGCAAGATTATCGGTGACGGAACAATAATTTCAAAGTCAGATAAGCTAAATTTATTGCGATAGAACTTGAGAACAGGCAGATTATTTTTATTTAAAAAGACATTCAGTTTTTCTTACGCAATGTAGTGTAGGTATATACCTAATATTGTGCCGTGAACAATTTTTTTTATGTAATGGAAGTGGCAAACAAGCATGCAGTTCACATTGATGTTAAGTGATGACTGCACCAACACGAATGCCGTACATTTGCTTATTTGTCACTAATCATTACATAAAAAAAAAATACGCGTTCAAAATAAGTTTCTAGACACTAACTACCGCTAGAGGGACTGATCCTGCCATCAACTTTGTATTTGTTAAATAAATAAATAAATAAAAATTAAAGAATTAATAAATAAAAATTAAAGAAATAAATAAATAAAAATTAAAGAAATAAATAAATGAAAATATAATACATAAATAAAAATTAAATAAATAAACAAACTTTGTCGCTTACCTCAGCAGCAGGTTTTCCTCCCACAGAAACACATTCGAGGTCCACGTCACCATCTTCAATGGCATTCAGCACAGGAGCTTGGACTATCTGGGGCGGCTCTGGTGGCACCAGGATTGTGAGACGAGCGTACTTCGATCTGATCGCTGGTTCCCCTGCAAAGAAAATATTCTATATACGTGCGCCAACCGAGCGCTCGAGCCATCTCGTGCACACAGAGCCAACAGCCTCACGCGGCAAATGCCTCGCGAGGCTGCTCACTCTGTCTGGACGCGCCTATTGAAAGTTTTATTGATAAATTTAGCGGCAAATGCTTCGGCGACGCTACTTACTCTGTGTGAACGGGAAATTTTCAATGATAGGGGAGGGGGGGGGGCATGGGGAGGATGAATTTATGTAACTGAAATGATGAAAACTGAAATTAAAATGTGAATATAAATAACTTTTTTTTTTTTTTTTTTATTTAATGGAAGTGGTAAACAAGCATGCAGTTCACATTGATGTTAAGTGATAACTGCAGCCTATAGACACCCACACAAAGACCAAGGTCAAAATGCAGATGCGTTACCACTCCTGAGGCCTAAGGTCTTATGCCTCTGTGCCGGAAATTACAGGGCCGTACATTACCACCTGACCGGAACACGATAGTGTTGAACACTACCATTTAGCGGCAAGTATATTAGGTAATGCTTACGCCCGCGAGCTCCGTCACTGGAGCTCTACCACCAGTAAAACTGTTGAAATAAAACCAGTTTTCGGCTTTATCTAAACTAAACTAGTTTTATTTCAATAACATTAGGATCGATATGAACCCCATTTTTAGTAACAATATTACTAAAAATGGCTAAGCGCATATCGGGCCACACGTAATAAACAACACAGAAAGCTCTTTATTGAGAAATATTTATTACAATGTGACAATATTTTTAATAATAACCCAAATCACGAGATTCGAGAAAAAAAACATTTCCACTTAGGACCTACATATTATATCTACATAAGCCCTACATACTGGTGTTTACTACCTTACGGTAGATAGGTGCTTACGTTTACGTAAGTATCGCATTTTTTTATTAATATTAGTATTGATTAACTAAGATCGAAAATTGCACATTGGAAACGAATATTCCTATTACATCCCTCCTCCACGTCTCATACAAAACTTTCCCCCCATTTAGCAACAACCGCGTAACTCACTTCACATAATCCCATTAACACGCTTAATCGGAACTAAAAGCTTGTCTAACAAGCCTCTGTAACTATTATCTCTAATACATTTGGATATTGTTACTGGGGTGTTCCTGTTTCATATTTTTTATTTGGTTCACTAAGTTTATTCATTTACACGACTTTGTTATTGTAATATTCTATAATAAGATGATTCTCTCTTTTTTTTGTTTTCATTATTCGACTAGCTGACCCGGCAAACTTTGTATTGCTTCACAATGAAATAATGTGTCAAGGGCTTGACATTGTATAGAAAAACGAAATTAAATGTAGAGATTCCCGTGGGAATGAGTGATTTTCCCGCAGTAAAAAGTAGCTTAAATGTTGGCCAGGCTTGCTATCTATACACCACAAAAAGTTTCATTCGAATCCGTCTAGTATCTTCGGAGATTAGCCTGAACAAAGGGACAAACAGGCAGACAAAAAAAATAAAAATCATTGAAAAGTGTTCTAATTCTATTTTAACATCGCCCCCAATTGGTTTTTCGTAAATATATACAATGTACAGACACGCGGGTTTTACTGTTTTATTATATGTTTAGATGACGATCCATGCAAACTTTCATTACATCTTTAAGCCTTCTTTTTCTCAGGATAAAACATAGCCTATGTCCTATCACAAAATCTGTTTATTTCTTCTACTCACTTTTATCAATTCAGTAAAGCTGTAGGGTAAAAATATTTTAGACAGAAAGAGTTACTTTCGTTTTTAAATATTATTAATTAACAATAAGCGAAAATCACACAGTTGAAACGACAGTCCATATTACATCCCTCCTCCACATCTCATACAAAACTTTCCCCCCATTTAGCAACAACCGCGTAACTCACTTCACATAATCCCATTACCACGCTTAATCGGAACTAAAAGCTTGTCTAACAAGCCTCTGCTACTAATAATATTAAAAACATATGACATTATTTTTCTTTTTACATTTTTCTGATAACTGTCATGACTTGACCTATGACCCGTTTTCGGTTTATCGTTGATTTCTAGAACACCCTGTATAAATTCTTACCTAACGAAAAAAATCCCCAAAAAATATAAGTTTATAATCCAAACTTTCTTTAAAACTCGGTTTTAAAAACGGTCTTTAAAACTACGTTAAATAGAAAAAGAAGGAAAACTCGGCTCAAAAAAATGTATGCACGTGTATTTAGTACAAACCTTTCAAAGTTTGGAAACAAGTCGTGCAACTTTTTTATAAATACCATTTGGCTTGCCGCCATGGAAAACGTAAAGCCTGACTGTTTAGAACTCCTAAAAATACTGGACCACTAGTTATTTAGCTCTTGTTGTTTATTCGTTGAATTTTTATGTGTATAAAATATTGGTGTGATACATATGGAAATGCGAAGCTGTTGAGATTTTTGGTTCAGAAAATTGGGTTTCTGAAGAGTAGCAATAGGTATTGCACTCTCATGAAACACTTTATCACTAGATATCACTTCATCAGTGTCATCACTATCACTAAAATGGGGGTATTTTCTCTGTTTCAAGGTATAATACTAATCTATACTTATAATAACTGTAGAAGTGTAAATTCTGTACATAAAAAATATTAAAAAAATAAATACCAGGGGATGTTACTAGATCGATACCGAACCCAAATATGTGATTAGAAAAATTTTTGTCTGTCTGTCTGTCTGTTTGTTCAAGCATCATCGATTACAATGAAACATGGTATGATTATACTTTAACCTTTGGCGCACAACACTGGGTACTTTTTATCCCGGAAAAATGTCTGTTTGTCTGTGTGTTTGTGCACGCTAATATCGGAAACGGCTTATTCGATTTGCGAAAACACAAACACCCAGACCCGAAACAAATATCTGTAGGCCATACAAACATTTGTCCCGATGCGGGGATCGAACCCGCGACCCTCCGAATCAAACGATCATCTCACACCGCTGGACTAACCGGGTCGTCAAACAATATATGCGCTAATCTCGTAAAGTTGTGAACGGATTTTGTTCCTGTTTAAAATGTTGGAAAGAAGTTGGAAAGGAGGAAGGCTTATAACTACGTGTAACTTATCGATATCCTATATACTTATATTGACCGCGATATCACGGTTTTGTAAAATAAGTCGGACCATAACAATATCCCTACTATAATATTATAAATGCGAAAGTAACTGTGTCTGTCTGTCTGTTACCTTTTCACGTCCAAACGACTGAACCGATTTTAATGAAATTCGGTAGAGAGATAGAGTTGACTTTGAGAAAGTACATAGGCTACTTAGTTATTCATAAAACGACATCCACGAAGACGAAGCGGCAGGCAACAGCTAGTATAATAATAAATGCTACCCGTGCAAAACCGGGGCGGATCGCTAGTTTAATAATAAACAGATCTTTTTGCCAGTTAAATATTTAAAAAATCCAATACCAACTTGAACTGCGCGCTCATTCTTTATTGTGTTACGAAAAAAAGTCTTTGCCCATTATTAACAATACATTCTTATTATGCGACTTCATTGCGAGCCAACCTTTAGTTTACCTCCTTATTTTTTTTTTTCCTATTATGGCATTGCTATTACGCATATTGCCAGTGTCAAGTAAAACGATATTTCATATTTATGTAAAGAAATACTATTTCTTTCTTCGCACTCTGTGTGTTTACTACTACTCTGTTTACAGCAATATTTCAAAGAATATTGTGTAACATACTTAGAAAATATAAACTAACCGATTTTGCTGTCAATTATATAGATGACATCCTGATATTTTCAAACTCATTTGATGAACACATAAGTCACTTGAAACAGTTACTAGAAGCAATTCAAACGGAAGGATTTCGACTAAAATTTATAAAATGTACATTTGCATCAGATTCGGTAAAATACCTGGGACATATCATTCAATATAATTCTATCCAACCACTGAAGGACAATCTCATTTCGATAAAAGAATTTCCAGTACCAAAAACCCAGAAGAATATTCGACAATTTTTGGGAAAAGTAAACTTTTACCATAAATATATACCAAGGAGCGCAATAATTCTTGACCCATTACATAATTTGCTAAGAAAAAATCAAAAGTTTGTTTGGTCTGAAGAATGTCAAAATGCGTTTGAAAAAATAAAGAGTCTCTTGTGTTCACAGCCAATACTAGAAATTTATGATCAAAATCTACCAATAAATATTTATACTGATGGTTCTCTGCTGGGTGTTGGAGCAATTTTAAAACAAGTACAACTAGATGGTAAAGAAAAACCAGTAGCCTATTTTTCAAAAAAACTGAATGGAGCGCAAAAGAAGAAAAAGGCAATATATTTAGAATGCTTAGCTATTAAAGAAGCACTAAGATATTGGCAGTACTGGCTGATAGGTAAATCGTTTACAGTCTACACAGACCATAAACCATTAGAAAACATGAACTTAAAAGCTAGAACAGACGAAGAACTAGGTGATTTGACTTATTACCTTTCACAATATGATTTTAAAATCAAATATTCCCCTGGAAAAGATAATTTAGAAGCGGACTGTTTAAGTCGGAATCCTGTATTAGAACCAGAGGATAATCTAGAAGAACAACTGAAAGTTGTGAACTTAATTACATTAGAAGATATTGTAATAGATCAGAATCAAAATAAAGAAATACAGAGAAACAATAATAAAATAATCAAAAAACACAATTTATACTTCAAAAGAATTAGGAACAAAGAGAAAATAATAATAACAGAAGAATTCAGTATTAAATTTATAAAGCGAATACATGAAGATCTATGTCACATTGGAGTGGGACAAATGCTAACGACTATTAGTTCACTGTACGCAACAAAAAATTTAACGAAAAATATTAAAAATGTTTGTAGGAATTGTGAAATTTGCATAAAAAACAAAACAAGAGGACAACACAAATACGGATTAATGTCATATTTAGGCCCAGCGACAAGACCCTTTGAAATAGTATCAATAGACACAATTGGAGGTTTTGGTGGTTCTAGATCAACCAAGAAATACATACATCTTTTAGTGGACCACTTCACTAGATATGCATTTATTATAACATCAAAAACCCAGGGTGCACATGACTTTATAAAGCTAATAAATAAGGTCGCTGAAACCGAAGAGATTGGGATGCTCCTTACAGACCAGTATCCTGGAATAAACTCTAAAGAATTCAAGAAATTCCTTACTGACAAACAAATAACAATAATTTTTACAGCAGTGAATGCACCGTTTTCTAATGGCCTAAATGAAAGGTTGAATCAAACGATAGTTAACAAAATTAGATGCAAAATCAATGAAGATGGAGAAAACAGAGCGTGGACTACAATAGCACATGAATGTGTAGAAAAATACAATCAGACTAACCACTCAGTAACTGGCTATGCACCATGTTATTTGCTATACGGAACAGATGTTAAGGTTTTACCAAAAGAACTACAACAAGGAGGTATAAATAGTGACTGGATCGGAGATAAGAAAACAGCGCTTAATAATACCTTGAAATCACATTACTATAACAAAATGAGGTATGATAGGAATAGAAAACAAAGAGAATTCAGTGTGGGAGATCTAGTATATATAGAAAATGGGAATAAACTAAATAGGAAAAAGCTAGATGAATTGAGAATTGGACCATATAAAATAATTAAAAAGAAATCTAATACAATTTACGAGATAGATACAGGACATAGAAAAACAGAGTCAAATCTTTTTCATATCACAAAACTAATTCCAGTACAGATAACAGAGGATGAGAATGTGCAAGTATCAAATGGAGAACTGGAGTGAAAATTCACGGGTGAATTTTCTTCCCCATGGGGGGAGATGTAAAGAAATACTATTTCTTTCTTCGCACTCTGTGTGTTTACTTACCATGAAGTTTGGCTATAGTTTTTAACTTTTTAATTGTCTGATTTTAAAGAAGAAACGAATTCAGAATGTCAGATGACAGATTTAAATACGAGTTGATTGACACTTGGATAATCAATGAAATTTTAATATTATATTATTTTATGTTTTAAAAGTGAAAGAATAAACTTTCATTGTCGTTTCTTCTTTACAGGTTTGAGTTCATATTGTTTTATATTACCTAAATAAAATAGTCTCTGTATAAAAAAAACTAACAATAAATCTTCTTTACAGCAACACAAGGTTTATTTCTTTCATGTAGTAAAACAGACTTATATTTATATAAGCAGCGTAAAAGTTAGTATAATATAGTCATCAAGTATAATATGTAAGTATCAAGTATATAAGTTATCAAGTATAATATGTCAGTCAAGTGAGTTACAAACAAGTTATTCGAGTAAAGCGATGGCTACTTTACCAGAACATTTACAATGAAGTTTTGGAGGCAACCTGAAAGGTCGTGTTTTCGCACTGTTATTCTATTTCACTATACACGGGCACTGTAATAAACCTATATCAAACAAAATGCCACCAATTTTATTCAATATAACTAAAAAATACACCAAGAAATAAAATAAAATAAAATAAGAGCACCATACGCCTCTTTCAAGGTTCCCGCCAAAACTCCTACCTCACTATTTATCTCATTAGTCCACTAGGGTTGTCGCCTACATAAATAAAATAGAAATTGCTTTCAACAAGGGAATCTTCAACTGAGCAAACCCAACAGTTGTGACACTGTTGCGAAATGACCACAACTTTCTGTCGCTTAACTCACCACTTTGCTGTTTAAATTCTGCTAGAGATGGTCTTGGAGTAAGTTATAAGAAAATAGCGTAAAAACATTAACTCTACTAGTGGTAGAGTTCCAGTGTACATGTCGTACATAAAAACCACAGGTAAATAAGCAGATGTGTAGCCACCCCTGACACTTCAGTTATTATGTCTCTGTGATAGTTATTATGGGACCATACATTATCACTACAAAAATATATTATACTACGAGTAGCTGCCCCGACGAACTTCGTAACGCCTTGGAAATATTTGTAAAAAAAGGTAAGAAATCGAAAAAAAAAAATTGTGCATCAACCTTATCACTAAGAGTTTTAAAAATAGATGTTAGCCGATTCTCAGACCTACTCGATATGCTCACAAAATTTCATGAGAAATCGGTCAAGCCGTTTCGGAGAAGTACGGGAACGAACATTGTGACACGAGAATTTTATTTATAAGACTATAGTTACTACAACTACATATTTTTTTGTTACATTCATTACATAAAAACGCTTGATCACCAATCTACATGTCAAGCGAGGCAATTATGGCACTGTTATGGACATCTTTTGGAGAACATTTTGTCCAACACTGGACGTCGTTTGGTTTGGCTTACTAACGTTTTCGCAGGTTTTCGCGAGCTTCATACATTTTAGAAATTAAATTAACGGATTTTACTCTATATCAGCTATATATTAGACCAGGCTAAACATTGTCGAATTAGTCTGCCCGTGACCACGGTAGCTGGAAAGCGACCGAAACGTCGGGTGTAAGAAGAAGTTTGGGAGTGTTGTAAACGGAATTAGAAATAAAGATCGGAATAACGAAATCAGAAAACTTTATTAGAACATTTAATTTGTTACAAGTGATTATCAAGAATCGCTTCAGCTTCTACCTTGAAGCAGGTGTAACGCCAAACAGAGCTGTTGCGGTCGAACTATTTGAGAGTCTGTTTGCTTTGACCGTTTCAAAACTAGTGCTTTCTTTACACTGCCCTGCGCTTTGTTTGACGTGTGACCTGGTGATATTACCTGGTGCTAGCTTTCATTTTGTATTACTGGGGTAGAGTTGAATTGGTTAGTTTTATTAATGCCACTTGAAGGTTTTTCTTTATGTTATGATCATATTGATGTTAAGTGATGACTGCAGCCTATAGACACCCATACAAAGACCAAGGTCAAAGTGCAGATGCGTTACCACTTCTGAAGCCTAAGGTGTTACGCCTCTGTGCCGGAAATTACAGGGCCGTACATTACCACCTGACCGGAACACGATAGTGCTGAACACTACCATTTAGCGGCAAGTATATTAGGTAATACGGAGGTGCCTTCGTCCGCGGGCTCCGTCTCTGGAGCTCTATCACCAGTTAAATCACAAAAAAAACAGATTATTAAAAAAAAAAAAAAATTACTGCAAAAATCTTTCAAACGCATGACCACTAAGAAAAAGATGTTAAAATCACGCTCTTCGTTTACATGAAGAACTTAGGCGCTTCGCACGTGGAGCAACTATTGCAGCAACTGTCTGCCAACTACCTGTTTACATATATTTAAATATGACTGCGCACACATAGCAAATCGAGTTTTGAGTTCCGATGATCGTTAAAAAATTTCAGCGATGACTAGTTTAATTCTTAATTGCCGCAAATAGGAATTCTTAATTAATAAGTAACAACGGTTTTTAAGGTTGCCGGTTTTCGCAATTCAAAATTAAAAATTCATTTATTTCAAATTGGTCTACAAGGACACTTTTGCATTGTCGGGTTATAAGCTACCTAGAGATAATGATGTATAACAATAATCCAATAGGTATTAATAAACACCAATTTAACAATAATATTTAACCGATACGTGAATCATCAAATTTTTCAATTCCTTCGTAGAAGAAAATGAAAAATCTGTTAATAGCAACGCGTCGGGCTATTTCATACCCTCCCTTTCGCTGTGCCCGGCAATTAAGGTAAAAATCTAAGTAGCTCACAGATTTAGCCATAAAATTTCGGAAATCGTAAACGTTATAGCAACTATCATTTTTTTTCTGAAAACTTTTAAAATGTTATTAGTGGCGTCAACTTAAGTTGCTCCATGTGTAAAGCGCCTTATAGTAAAGATAGATATGAATCTCAAAATAATCCTAACAAAATACGCTGAAGACATCCAACAATATCGAATGAAAGATATAAAAAAGATAAAATATTCAGATACATCTACCATCTACGCAATATACGATTCACAGGCAGCGAACAATTTATCAGTTTCAAAGTATATCTCGTAACAAACGACTTGCAACAATTTTGTCTTAAAGCCTAGTATCTCATGGATCAGTTGCAGTTGAAGATTTGTATTTTATGATTATGGTTATTTTGTTCTTATTATGTTACGAAGTTGGCAAGCAAGCATACAATTAACATGGATGTTAAGTGCTAACTGGTGGTAGAGCTCCAGTGACGGAGCTCGCGGGCGTAGGCACCACCGCATTACCTAATATACTTGCCGCTAAATGGTAGTGTTTAGCACTATTGTGTTCCGATCAGGTGGTAATGTACGGCCCTGTTATTTTCGGCATAGAGGCTTAAAATTAATGTGAGCTGCATGCTTGCTTGCCACTATATATCATTAAAAAATCAACCTAAAAAGGAAACAAGATTTGGTTCCTACACTGAACTGCAACAATCGGTACATTTTGCGTATGATATACATTTGACCTACTAAATTTGTTTCTTTCGCAATAGAAAGTCATGCGAAAAAATGTAACGTTTCATATTTTTCATATATTAATAAAAAAATATAAGGAACGCTGCGCTGTGGGGAAGGAATAAGGAAAATCAACGAGTAAATAAGAATGATTCCTAAGGAAAACCTTATGTGAATGACGCTGTATGGTGTCGAAATTAAATTATATCACCCATGGGAGTCAAGGCGAATACGGTATATCAGACAAAAGACGAGAAATAGTCTTGAAAATTACGTTATGGTCAAAAATTTCCGTTTTGCATTATAATGTCATGAAGTGGACAACAAACATACATTTTACATTACTTCGTAAAACAGCGACATCATTTTTTTGAATGTAATATAAGTGGCAAACAAGCATGCAGTTCACATTGATGTTAAGTGATGACTGCAGCCTATAGACACCTACACAAAGACCAGAGGTCAAAATGCAGATGCGCTGCGTCCCTGAGGCATTAGGTGTTATGCATCTGTGCCGGAAATTACAGGGCCGTACATTATCACCTGACCGTAACACGATAGTGGTGGCTGAACACTACCATTTAGCGGCAAGTATATTAAAAATTACTCATACTTCGTCATCCATTATACATGTATGTATTTATGTATCTTCACGCCAGGTCCCTAACGGGGAAGGCAGAGAGTGTGGAGCGCCAGATATCCCGGTCCTGTCATACCTCTCGTGCCTCGTCTACCTTCATCATTCTCTTCATACAAGAACGCCCATTCCTAAGACTTTTGACCGCACCATCAGACAGAACTCGTCCTATTTGGTCATTAAGACTTTTGACCGCACCATCAGACAGAACTCGACCTATTTGGTCATGGTCTTGGTCTTTCTGGGCCTCTGCAACCATCCACATTCGCATTATATCTTTTTTTTTATGTTATGGAAGTGGCAAACAAGCATGCAGTTCACATTGATGTTAAGTGATGACTGCAGCCTATAGACACCCACACAAAGACCAAGGTCAAAATGCAGATGCGTTGCCACTCCTGAGGCCTAAGGTGTTATGCTTCTGTGCCGGAAATTACAGGGCCGTACATTACCACCTGACCGGAACACGGTAATGCTGAACACTACCATTTAGCGGCAAGTATATTAGGTAATGCGGTGGTGCCTACGCCCGCGAGCTCCGTCACTGGAGCTCTACCACCAGTAAGATATCTGTTTTGTCATTCGCTCATTCGGAATTCTTTCTATTCATTCTTTAATTTTTTCTTTCCACTATACATATTTTACGATAACCCGACATATTACGAAACAATTTAATACTTTGCCCGAAAAGTTGGTATCGTTTCCGAAATCATAATTCCGGATTGAAACTTGAGATCGGGATTAAAGTTGCTAATAAAGTTACTCTGCCCGGGCTTGAAACTTCTTATCCGGGTAATTCGGAGAGGTTAGGTGAAAAACAGCGCTAGGAAAAGTGCGGGTGACAATAGGGTGTGGATAAGTGCTTTTCTAGAAGCGACATGTATTGCGGCTTACTCAGTGAATAAACAGATTGCTTGATCTTACGATGGTGGCAAATAGATATGTAGTTCATATTGATGGTGAATGTAATACTGCAGTATAGTATAGACAGCTGAAAAGAACTGGAGCTCACAATGCTGATGCGTTGCCAGCCTTGAGGCACACCACGGACACTCCGCCAAAATTCCATACAAACGATTAATTTGGTTTGTATTACACAGACATCAATCAGTGGCGTGTATTTACACGTGCACCTGTGTGCGTAGCACGTAGAAAATACCAACCGTCGCCCATAAGAGGGGAAGGGGTTGAGTGATGCGGGCAAATCGGACGGGACGTCGAAGTATCCATTCTATACGTAGTATTATTACATATTCTCTGCTTGAGGCCTTAGTTGTTTTGCTTCTGTGAAAGTAATTGCGAGGCGATACACATTAACTTAAATAAATAAAATACCCTTCCACTCGCAGCCTTACACAAGATATAAACCTGTATCGTAGGTGCCGTTTTACACACACAACACATACACAAAAACACACAGACCCAAAATAAATATCTGTAGGACATATATGTCCCGGTACGGGTATCGAACCCGCGAACTTCGGTTAAAAAGGTCTCACGCGGCTCACATCGCAACAACTGAATAAATAACTATTCCCAGCGAATCGTTCCCAAAAATTTATCCAGTCCCATTAAATATAACTCGCAAAAAAAGCATTAAAACTGACACATCTAGTGTTCATAATTCCAGCCAATTGACTCTTGAATAATTCAGAATGATAACGACCCCGAAGGGGGGCGCTATCTACTGCTGTCTCCCCTTTGTCATATTTCGGCTTCTACTGTAAGGTTTCATTGGTAATATTTTATGATGTCCGTAAGGCTTCTGTTCATAGTGAATTGTGAATCATCCGTTTGTTTGTGTACAGGGGATTGGACGGCAGTGTACGAGGGAACTGACGCGTTGTCATTTTATGGACTATTGTGTTTGAACACGAAAGGCTTTATCATAATTATTTTACCGATAAATTTCAACATTCTACATTGATGGTAAGGAAATACCTAAGAATTTTTTTTATAAAAATTTAAATTTTCGTAAGAATTGGTCCTTTGTACAGGAGACTGAACAATATAAAAGTTTTTACAGGAGAACTGACGCCACGTAAAATTTTAAGAGATATTCTTTTTGTGTTTTGACATGTATACAAATGTTTTATTTCACACTATGAAAGAGGCAAATAGGCTCACAGTCTCTATTAAGAGAAAGCATCTGAAGACATCTACAATAAACCAGAGGATTAATTGAATAAGAAAAGCACTATCACTCGCGTTAATTATTGCAGCAACAAAACCCATCCAAAATAGAATTTTTGAAAATTGAACTCGAAGATTCCCTTGCATACGTACAATTACATACATACATAGATGCAACCCAAGCCTATAATAGATCAGTGAACATTGTATCATACCTACATCTCAATAAAATTGAAAGTCTCTGCTGGTAAGGCTCCTAGCAGTGACCACGTATCTACAATGAGACCTATCTACTAATACTACAATGTATTCCCATATAGGCTTTAGGTTATTATAGGCTTCAAACCGGTCACATTCCACTCAATGCTTTTAAGTTTCTAATGAGACTAGCGAGCTTGCCAAATTGTACCACTTGTGGTAGGCTAGAGAACGTGTACCACATTGTGGTGGAGTATGATCGGAGCGCTACTTTAAATTCTGTAATATTAGAAGAGCACGGTGTAGATTTAAGGTATGTCGTTGTAACTCAAAGCATCTTAGCTGATCCCTTGAGTGATGTTGGTAAAATGCTTTGCATGATCAGGCGACTTTAATTAGCTATCACGTGCATGGCAAAGTCGCACGGCGACTCAGTCCCTAAAAATCTAAAAATTATAAATAAAAAAGTATTACCTCTGTGACGGAAATAAGGGCTACACTATTGTTTACAAGCAAAAGTATTCTCTTTAGCCTATAGGTACTCATCAATTTCCAGTTGAATGTACTTTCAAGTCGTATTTAACACGGAATCACTTACAGTCCAATCTAGACACAAATATATCGGCGAGTGAATGCCGACAAAGATTCCAACGGTACTTTCCTAAATTGCTTGTGACGTGCCCTATTTATAGTGGCAGCCCTCTGTCGATGACGTCTGTCGTAATTAAGGGCTTTAGGGTTGGCGATTAACAAAATATTTTAAATGTTTTTTAAGGCATAATACTTTTTAGTAAGTATTTTTATTTTATTATATAGGCTTACATGCGTACATTGCTGGTTTTTATGTAATGTAAGAGGTAAATAAGCATGCAGTTCACATGAATGTTAACTAATGCCTGCAGCCTATAGACATCTATTTACACAAAAATCAGAGGACAAAATGCAGATGTTTATATCCCTGAGACCTGAGTTGTTATGTCTCTGTGGTAATAATTAGAAATTTTCAACTTGTTTCATGCAATTATTAAATAAAACCGTATCGAGAACTCCATCTTTTTTTAAGTCGGTTTAGGAGTTGTCACCTCTGTCATGTAATTTATATATAACGGGAATAAACGGTAGTACAGGGGACTTACACGTTGTCATTTCATGGATGTTTGTGTTTTATGTCGTATACCTATTTGTTGTTCTCTATTTGTCAGGCGACCAGCACAGTTCGCGTTACGTAGTGAAAAAAAAAATTGAAAATGTTTTACACCGCAGATTTATAAATAAATCACCAATGTGGTAACCCTAACGTCCGTCGCACATGCTGACTAAATATAACCACGCTAACAGCGGCACAGAAACAATTACCGCTCGCGGAGATGACTTTAGTTATACCAACTCGAAAGTTAGTATTTTAACTCCAACAAAGAGAATAAGCTTAAGTTACTAAATTATCATTTATCAGCAATGTAAGTATGCTTGATTGTCATCCTCCATTAGTCAGGCAACCAGCACTGGGCATTTGAACATTTTTGTATGGGCGCCATAAGCGATTTTGTATGTAATGTGACAGGGAATCTGTAAATGTTCAAATACTCACATGTGATTCACGGGACAGGGAACCTGTCATAACAAAAAAAAAAAAATACTATTGGTGCCTATTACAAACACGCTAAAACTTGATACTTTTTTGATGAGGTTGATACACATTTTAAAAGTTATTCGTCCAAGATCTACACAATTTTAAAAGTTTATTAAAATAATGTGACAACCCTAACACCCGTCGCACATGCTAACTAAATATAACCACGCTAACAACGGCACAGAAACAATTACGGCTCGCGGAGATGTCTTTAGTCATACCAACTTGAAAACTTGTATTTTAACACCAACAAAGGGGAGTAAGCGATGTCTTTTCTGACTTTTTATTACCTTAAGATCAAAGACTGGGCAGCAGATGGTACTTGAACGATTTACGATTTTTTAATTAATTTGTAAACGAGTAAGTCGTTTCAATCCACGGATTTGATTAACGGAAGTTAGGAGCGTAAGTATGACGGTCAAAAAAAAAAAACTGTCTCTTATTTATGTATTGCTTAATAGTAGTATTTTTTAAGCTGGTGGTGATGCATATTTATAATCAAGAGAATATAATTATATGCACTAGGTTGCCAATCAAAATTTGGCCCTAAGTATTTTTTTTTTGAATTTTTTTTTTTTAACTTGTTTTTTCAATAAAATATCGGCTACTTCACGGCAATATGTATACACACTCTGATCACGGCTGCCGTTGCGCACTTGGCCGCCTACCTATTTTCGTTCCGCCCGATAACTTTTTACGTCCATAACGTAGGTACATGTTATATTTATATATCAAATTAAAGCAAATTTTTTTTTTGCTCATTATTATGATATACTAGAACCAAATTAAATCAGCCGCAAATAAGAGTTGCTGGCTGTTAAAGATTTAAAAAATATACTCGCGGCCATATTTTGATTGGCAACCTAGTGGTTATACATATATTATATTCTCTAGATTATAAATAAGCGTTAAAATAAGATTTGCAGCATATCTGGATGAACGAAATGATTTCGCGGTGGGATCTTAACCTATGAGATTTCAGTGAAGGCTCGAGGTAGACACCACCTCATTATCTGATCTATCTGCCACCGAATGTGGCGATTAGGTAATGTATGTATGTATGTATCTTCACGCCAGGTCCCTAACGGGGTAGGCAGAGAGTGTAGAGCGCCAGATATCCCGGTTCAGATAATGTGAATTACCTAATTTGGATTATATATAGCGGAACATGAAACCTACCGCACTATTTTTTTTAAGTGGTAGTGTTCAGCTCACGGGACACAATGTCCCAGTCAGGGAGTAAATTAATAAATTCTAAAACTACGTGCAGCAGTTTCATAATCCTAAAACGCCGCCTTTTTATTTAAACATTCGTAAGTATATGTCCAGTACATTTGATATTGCAACTGCATTACTCAGATTAATAAACTGAAATTGTTAGCAATAAACATTCATTTGCTGAATCGTCGCGCAACATAAATTGGTCAATTATTTGAGTCAAATTCTAGGTATCTTTAGCAGAAAAAAAATTAAAGCAAAACATTTTGTATGACGTAATACATAAAATCGAAATTCGAATGAGCTCCTTCAACAAAAGGCAAATATATTGTCACACATTCCAATATCCATAAAAGAAATAATCTCCGCGCGGAACAAAAATTCAACAATGAAAAATTCCGTTGGAATTTTCCTCGTATTGTATGGGGAAACGACTATTATTGATATGCCAATAAGTAGCTGCTTACAAAAATAGTTTCTTTTGTTATAAATCCAAAATGCTTACTGAAATTATTATCTACTAGCGGACCGCCCTGGCTTCACGCGGGTGCAATGTTACCTATCCTTTCCTATTCATCTTACCGTCATGTTATATATAACCTTAAGCCTTCCTCGATAAATGGGCACCTAACACTGAAAGAATTTTTCAAACAAACTCTTCAGCTTTATAATATTAGTATACTCGTAGATTAGTATAGATCAAAAGCATAAGGGAAATACCTTAATACCCATTTTATTAATTTTCTATTGAAAGTAAAAATTACGCAATCAATACTGAATAAACTACAAGCCAAGTCTGTTATCATACATTCTGAATGGGAATTAATTAACTAGAATTAATGTAATCAAATAGAAGCCAAGAGCTGTAGTTCGAACTGTGTAATCATCCAATTACATAGAGTAAGTCCTAGTATTTGATTCCCTTTCACTTTGTTGCGTAATTTTTATGTGATTGGACTCGCAAACGGCAATGGGTCCACAGTTAACAATATAATATTAATAGAGTTGCAAAGAGTAATATTTATTTTTCGCAATAACATGCGACTGAACTTTAGAAAATAAAGAAAAACGGAAAGAAAAATTTGACTTCGGGCAGGAAACGAACCTGCGATCTCAGTATAACTAGTCCAGCCACTTTACCTGGACTTAAGCGGCTGGACTGGTTATCCTGAGGTCGCAGGTTCGTTTCCTGCCCGAAGTCAAAGTTTTCTTTCCGTTTTTCTTTAATTTCTAGAGTTGCATAGAGTAAGCTCCAGGCCTTCCCCACAAAAAAAAAAGGAGAGACTCATGCCCAGCAGTGGGACGTATAATGGGTTACACATACACATACATTATTACTATTATTAGAGTTGCAAAACGGGGCTTTAGGACCTATGGGAATATTGCAGAATATCAGCGCCTTAGAGTGCTACTTATAGAGAACACCGAACCTTACTTACATACACTACAGCATTTTACTCAGATAGGTGGTGTTTTTTTTTCGGAATCTCACATCTGTTTTTTTTATGTAATAAAAGTGGCAAACAAGCGTGCAGTTCACATTGATGTTAAGTGATGACTGCAGCCCATAGACACCACAAAGACCAAGGTCAAAATGCAGATGCGTTACCACTCCTGAGGCCTAAGGTGTTATGCCTCAACGCCGGAAATTACAGGGCCGTACATTACCACCTGACCGGAACACGATAGTGCTGAACACTATTTAGCGGCAAGTATATTAGGTAATGCGATGGTGCCTACGCCCGCGAGCTCCGTCACTGGAGCTCTACCACTAAAAGTGTGTAAAAAAGGTGTTTTTTTTTCGGAATCTCACATCTCTTTTGACGAGGTAGACACCATTTTTTACTGTGTTGATTTCTTTTTATTTTTCTGCGGCTGATTTGTATAACAAGCCAAAAAAATTGAGCTAAGTGATCATCAGAATGCAAAAAGTGGTTAGGAATATAATAATACAGTCAACAATAAATAGACGATTATTACGTACTCGTATTATATCATGCTTATTACTTTTAATGTTATATAGCTGAAGAGTTTGTTTGTTTGCTTGAACATGATAATCTCAGAAACTACTAATCTGATTTGAAAATTTATTTCAGTGTTAGATAGCCCATCTTTCGAGGAAGGCTTAAAGCAGTGATTCCCAAAGTGGTCTATATAGACCCCCTGGGGTTTATGGGAGACTCGATGGGGTCTACGTATATGCGTAAATAAAAATGAGATATATGGGACAGTGATATAAATGTTAGCAAGGAGGTCCACCGAAACCAGAAAAAAATAAGATGGGTCTACAAATCACACTAAAATGAATAGGAGGCAGTAGGTAGCATTGCAACCCCACGAAACCGGAGCGGGCCGCTAGTTAACATTAAATTTATAATTATTATTCGTCTCATCCCGCCAATAATTATGAACTTAACTTTAACATGGCATAGATATTGAAAGCTTCCTAAGCCTTACCTCTTGGTCCAGTGCTGACTTGACATTGATAGAACGCGTCATCATCTAATGTCACATCCCTTATGTCCAAAGAGTAGTCACCTGTAAAGAGAACACAAAATATCATACCTTGCATTTCGTATTTTATAATGATCATCATCACCGCGACGTGGCGATCTAACCGCCTACAAATGAACGACAAGATATGTTCTTAGGTTTTCGCGAGCTACACTCATTGAAATAAAACTATTTTTACGGATTTATCTCACGTATATTAAACTAAAATGATTTTTAAAATCAACCCGACGTTTCGGTCGCTTTTCAGCTTCCGTGGTCCCGGGCAGACTGAGGTGACATTTGTCTGTCAGAAGTTTGAAAAAATTATATGTAGCTACCTCCATCGATTTCGTAAACGCCTTGCGTAGCGTTCAAGATTAACACAATAATCCCGGGACCACGGAAGGTGAAAAGCGACCGAAACGTCGGGTTGATTTAAAAAATCATTTTAGTTTAATATACGCGAGATAAATCCGTAAAAATAGTTTTATTTCAACGACAATATTATTACAATTTAATTTTTTTAAATACGCTTTCACTCAAATCTCCAATTAGGTATTATATAAACCTGTGTCGTAGATGCCGTTGTACACGTACAACACATATACAAACACACAGACCCAAAACAAATATACAACATGTAACAGACATAATGCACACTCTCTAACGCCCCGATTAGAAAATCGACTTATAATCATAATACATGACCTGAAATTACATGTTTATGTATTTTATATTTCTTATTTAAGAAATAAGTTGTCCTCAATTTGTACGAACAGTATGCACACCCTATGCGTTCTTACCCTACTACCTACCTATGGCTGCAAATAAAACACGAAACTACTCACTCACCCACACTATTGCAATGTGATGTAGCGACGTCTCAACGAGTTCTAATAAACTTGTTGAGACTAGCATTTTATTTTGGATAGACGTTAGTCTCATTTTCGTTGGTATTGATTGTTCACCAAATGGGTGCCCATAATTTCCTTAATTGTAATTAATTTTGGGACAAAATATTACCTGTATCAAAAATGTCTGAAAGCGATTCGGTTATCGATTCTGAACTAACTAGTTTCGGGTTGTACATTCAATCCTGTTACACGTTGTATGTAGGCCATACAAATATTTGTTCCGGTGCGGGGATCGAACCTACGACTCTTCGAATCAAACGACTGCTGTCGTTCAATCAGTCCAGCAGTCCGGTTTCGCACCAACCGGACTGCTGGACTGGACTAACCGGGTCGTCAAAACTTATGGAAGAGAATTTTTCCGCTAGTGCAGACAGTTAAGTGAAGAATTATTGAACCACTCCAATAGGCGTCAGTAAACCTAATAACGCCTGCCTATTGTGATATATACAGACAATTGTGACAAAATGCTGCAAACCTTATAATTTTGATTTTTACGCATATTTATAATCTAATAAATTACCTGCCTCGGTAGCCTAGTGGTAGCAGGCCACTACTACTACGCTGAGGTCCTGAGTTCGATTCCCGGGTATCAGAGATAATGGTGAAAAAGCCTTTGTCTCTGGTTCTATTAAGATTTTTCCATTTTCTGGAAATTTCCCAGTACCTCAAAGTTTGGTAATGTGCCCGGAGATGTCAACAGGCTCGCCACCTGTTACATGGGCCAAAACGTAACCGGCGAATCGTGGGTGTTTGCATGTATGCTTGAATGCATGCATTTACCTCTGCCTACCCCTTCGGAGATTACAGGCGTGAAGTTACGTTTTTTTACGTTAAAGAATATAAATACTCATACTACTTATACTAATATATTATATTCCCAGAAGCGGTAAGCAGGGGGGGGGGCATGCATTCTAGCTTACATGCACCCATAACTGTCTAGTTACGTTTTGTCCCATGTAGCAGGTGGCGAGCATATTGAAATAACCAGGCGCGTTATCAAACTCCTAAATGAAAAGTTCCAGCAAATGGAGAAAGCCCGATTGCACCATGTTTAGGAGTACTAGACTACTAGTAGATACTGCTGCTACTAGATTACTTAAGCAAGGTATGCGTAAAAAATCCTTACCTTCCTCATCACTCCCAATCATTTTATACCGTTCATAGCCGATCAGGTGACGATGGGTGCCCAACCCGAAGTCATCCTTCGTCCATTGCAGCTGTCCAGCTTTGCTCTCCACCCGACATGGCAGGGTTACTCGAGAACCCACCACCGCACTCTGGTTAACAAAGATTAAGAATTGTAATAAAAAAAACGTAACTTCATGCCTGTAATCCCCGAAGGGGTAGGCAGAGGTAATTGCATGCATTCAAGAATACATGCAAACACCCACGATTCGCCGGTTACGTTTTGGCCCATGTAATAGGTGGCGAGCTTATTGACATCTCCGGGCACATTACCAAACTCCGAGGTACTGGAAAACTTCCAGAAAATAGACAAATACCAATAAACCAGAGATAAAGATTTTACACCCTTATCTCTAATAGAATCCGACGTGGGAATCGAAACCAGGACCTCAGTGTAGTAGTAGTGGCCTACTGAAGCAGTTGTAAAGTTAGAAAGGGCACATGAAAGCAATTAAACTTTGAACTTTGAAATATGCCATAATCGCCACGCTTGGCATGCGGATTAGCGATCGCAGTGGCAGTAGTTTCATCGCAGGATACCACTGCCTTCTGCGTTATCGCACTACCACCCCATTGGAAGTTAAGAACTTGATTTTTCTAAACAAAGTCGCAGTCGACCGCTAGTCTTGTATTTTAATACTCGTTAGATGCAATAACGATTGCGCGTTGGAAGCTAGAACATTATAGCTTCCTGTATTTCTTAAAGGAAATAACTGACCGCACCTTAACTGCAGCCGGTGCAATGTGACCACTTTACGGTCATGTACAGTTACGTAATAAATGCTAGGGTTGGCACTTTTAACAAATTCGCGATTTCTTTATCATTTGTTAGGGTTGGCCACGAAAAATACATGCATAACGTACATCTGATGAAGACTAATGTTCAATAGCCTCATTCTTTTCTTAAAGAAATAACAAACTCCACTGGTAGTAGAGCTCCAGTGACGGAGCTCGCGGGCGTAGGCACCACCGCATTACCTAATATACTTGCCGATAAATGGTAGTGTTCAGCACTATCGTGTTCCGGTCAGGTAGTAATGTACAGCCCTGTAATTTCCGGCACAGAGGCATAACACCTTAGGCCTCAGGAGTGGTAACGCATCTGCATTTTGACCTCGGTCTTTGTGCGGGTGTCTATAGGCTGCAGTCATCACTTAACATTAATGTGAACTGCAAGCTTGTTTACCACTTCCATAACATAAAAACTTCATCCAGTACCATGTGGTCCTTACGGTCAAGTACAATTACGTAATAAATGATAGGGTTGTCATTTTTAATCAGTTTGCTTTTTATGTTTTTTTAAAGTTGTCGGGGTTGGCACGATCATGAAGGTTCCGTAATAATAATGGCAACCCTTGAGACGTCCCACTGCTGGGTCTCTTCCTTCTTTGAGGAGAGGCCTAGAGCTTACTCCACCACGCTGCGCCAATGCGGATTGTTAGAAATACGGGTTAATGGCCAACCCACTGTCGAATGTTTTCAAACCGCCCATAGACAACAACGACAAGGTTTAACGTCTGTTATCTAATCACGGCAACGCGCATTTTCTCAGATTGTACATGTCGACATTAAAATTTTACAGTTAATTTATTTAAATTACCTATTTTCCGTTATTTCATTGATTAAACAATCGAGCGGAAAACTTTCGTTCACGATCCGTAATTTTCAGAAAATTTCACCTTATTGTATTGATTTTACGACGAAATTTCATTTGTTTTTCTGTACCGAGTAACGACGACCAAAAATACACAATTACCATACAAATTGGTAATTGGTATCGGCGTGCATGTATGAAGAGAATGATGAAAGTAGATGAGGCACGAGAGGTATGTCAGGACCGGGATATTTAAATAAAATAAAATAAAAAAATAAAATACGCTTACACTCACAGCCCCATAGTAGGTATAAACCTGTGTCGTGGGTGCCGTTGTACACATACAACACATACACAAACACCCAGACCCGAAACAAATATCTGTAGGCCATACAAATATTTGTTCCGGTGCGGGGATCGAACCCGCGACCCTTCGAATCAAACGGTGGTTTCGCACCGCTGGACTAACCGGGTCGTCATTTGGCGCTCTACACTCACTGCCTACCCCGTTAGGGACCTGGCGTGAAGATACATAAATAAATTTCGAACGAGAGTCACAATTAGAGTTGAAGAAAACTAAATGCTTACTCATTAATTAACCCATACACGTTATTAGGAAAAATACAATACAAACAAACAATATTAATCATTCAAGAAATTCTGGCGCATTTCGAGACCTAATACGATTTTTGATGATTATAATAAAAAAATCAACAAATGTCGATCAACTTATACATGCTTAATTAAAATGTTTTTATATAGTCGTTTTAAGGTGAATGCACACTTATCCGAGCCGAACACGCCGAAAGAGCCGAATGAAAGGAATTTTAGAATTTATATGAAATCGTATAATCGGTTCGTCCGAATCGGAAGAACCCCAGTAATCCAAGACGAGTTCGGATGATGGCATCTGATTCGGGTCGGCAGATGCGGCCGACTTGATCGATGCGACCGTATTCTATCAGTTGTGGTACGTACGACATAGCAACGTTATAGAAACGATTTCGAATTCGCGGTCGATTTCATCGGCGCGCTCAATTCCTTCGGCGCGGTCGATTCTTTCGGTGCTCAACTAGATGATATTAAAACAAGTATTTGAAAATTAAAAGCTCGTCCACATAATCACAATCCTATCTACAGTTACGATACACAGGAAGGAGATAATTGGATCTGCTATTATAATGTCGGTGCCAATTAGTTCTAGTTAATAGCGTTTGCATATTTTAGACCGTTATCGGGTGTTATTGAGAGTCATATAACTGGCGAATACCGGTTATCAGCGTAGAATTCAATTTTTGTGCCTATTTTTGTTTGTGGCTTAAAAAACTGTATTCTCAAAAACTTTATCAAAACCAGCAAACTACCGACTTCCAAAACCAGATAACCCATCACAAAAAAGTTGTAATTTGTATATGTCTGAATGTTGACAGACAAGCAGACGGGCCACCTGATGGAAAGTGGTCACCGTCGCCTATGAACATTTGCAACACCAGGGGAGTTCCAAACGCGCTGCCAGCCCTTAAGGACTGTTTTGACGCCTTTTTTGAAGAACCCCATATTGCAGCACCTAGGGAATACCTCAGAGGGAAGTTCGTTCCACAACATACAAGTGTCCAGTCGGTGGGGGTGGAACTTCTCTCTTCGGCGGGTAGTATGGTGTAAGAGAAGAGACGGTGGCACCATGTCGAACAGTTCATTAGAGCACTCACCATTGTAGAGACGGTACAATACGCACAGACTCCCAATGACTCTGCGCAGACTCAGATTTTCGAGCCTGACAGTTAGTCCTGGGTCGTTTACAGTACGAACCGCGCGTCTTTGTAGGGAGTCAAGTGGACCAAGCTGGTATTAAATTAAACGTAATTACACGCCTGTAATTCCCGAAGGGGAAGGCAGAGGTAAATGTCCGTGGGTAAATGTATATATTCAATCATACATGCTAACACCCACGATTCGCCGGTTACGTTTTGGCCCATGTCAGTGGCGAGCCTATTGACATCTCCGGGCACATTACCAAACTTCGAGGTAGTGGGAAACTTTAAAAAAATGTAAAAAACCCAAAAGGCTTTGGTCCAGTAGTCAGACATCTTTCGGCTGATATGATGATGACGAATTTAGAAATAAAACCGCAATCTGGTGGTTGAGCTCCAGTGACGGAGCTCGCTAAGCACCACCGCATTACCTAATTATATGTACTTTCCGCTAAATGGTACTGTTCAACACTATCGTGTTCCGGTCAGGTGGTAATGTAATTTGCGGTACAGAGGCATAACACCTTAAGGCTCAGGAGTGGTAACGCATCTGCATTTTGACCTTGGTCTCAGTGTGGGTGTCTGCAGTCATCACTAAACATTAATGTGAACTGCATGCTTGTTTGCCACTTCCATTATATAAAAAAAAAACCAATTTATTTTTTAATTTTTAGTCTACCTATATGTTGATGACTACGTATCCACGTCTATTCAAACTTTGTTACTTGTAAACATTTTTGAAGATGGCCTTTGTCCAGAAGCGGACGTCTCGTGAATGATAATGGATATCTCCGCGTGTCATACTGTATTCCTTTTTTAGGGTTCCGTAGTAAACAAGGAACCCTTATAGTTCCGCCATATCCGTCTGTCTGTCTGTCTATCTGTCTGTCTATCTGTATGTCTGTCTATCTGTATGTCTGTCTGTCTGTCTGTCTGTCTATCTGTCTGTCTGTCTGTCTGTCTATCTGTCTGTCTGTCTGTCTATCTGTCTATCTATCTGTCTGTCTGTCTGTCCGTCCTCGGTTTAGCGCAAAAACTATTGGCACTAGATCCTTGAAATCCTTGAGAGCCTCGAAATTAGCACAAGTTGTATACTTAATTACGCTGGCATAGTGGTACAATAAAAACATGAGACTTTTTTTTATTTCGGGTACCTCCCCTATATGTAACGTGTGGATATTTTTTTATTTTTCGATTTCTATATAGTGTGGTATATCGTCGGATAGGTTTTTAAAAATGTTAGGGGTTTGTTAATATCATTTTTCGTTTTAGTTAACTGTTCGTGACTTATTAAGCTTTAAAGTGCCAATTTTCGTTAGAGTCAAGTGTCCTCCCCCTCTACCAACTAAACGGTTGTTGTTAGAAATTCGAACGTTACGGCAATATATTATTATATTCGTTATATGTAGCTACATATAACGAAGTTAAAAGGAAAACTATCACACCTAAGTTGGCTTTACAAGTTTGCAAGTACTAGTCGACCGAATGTAATATTCGACATTTTTGAACAACTCCATAGAAAATATTTATATTTTTTTTCATTACAGTAATCAAACCTAAAAAACTACGGAACCCTGTATTGCGCGTGGTCCGACACGCATTTGACCGGTTTTTTTTTACCAAAATAAACATAGCATCAAAAAAGAAAGACAGCGAGCGAATAAATCAACGTTAAAGTCAAACAAGTTGAGATATTAATTTAGGCATCTCCATAAATTATACTAGAAAATCCCTCGACAATATACGAATATCCTTTCCGCAATGACGTGGCTTGTATTGAAAATATCCTTCGATATTAAAAATTCCACTACGCTCCTAGGATTTGAAACTGTACCATTGTATTTTTAGCCAATATTAAAACGGAAAGACAAAACAGTGCAAGGAATGAATTTGAAAGGTTTCTTTTCCCCCAACTTTTGGTTCGAAGCAAGCCCGTAATTAAAATTGGAAAAAGTTTAGCTGGAGTTCTGTTTTAGTTTTCTCGATCAACTGTTTCGATTTTTCTGCTGTTAAATACTTTGGTTGTTAAGTTATTTATAGTCTTAACATTGTATACGAGCTAAGTGTTCTAATTTATTAATATCGTTTTCTATTATGATATTTTTTTTATGTAATGGAAGTGGCAAACAAGCATGCAGTTCACATTGATGTTAAGTGATGTCTGCAGGATATAGACACCCACACAAAGACCACTCCACCACTCCACCACCACCACTCCTGAGGCCTAAGGTGTTATGCCTTTGTGCCGGAAATTACAGTAAGTATATTAGGTAATGCGGTGGTGCCTACGCCCGCGAGCTCCGTCACTAGAGCTCTACCATCAGTACAAATTATTAATAAATAATTATTTTGAAATTAAATCCCGTGGGCTAATATAAAAAAAAACTGTTTCACCAATACTCGAGACTTGCCTTATTTTGCTTTTGCTAAGCATAACATCAAAATTTTACGAACAAATAATTAAAAATCAACGCAAATTTAAAACTCGTCTTAGGAATATCCTTAGACGAGTTTTAAATTTGCGTTGATTTTTAGCATCTCCATTAATTATACTAGAAAATCCCTCGACAGTAAGCGAATATCGTTTCCCAGTTGACGTGGCTAGTATTGAACATGTCCTTCGATATTAAACATTCCAGGACGCTCCTAGGTTTTGAAGCTACCTACCATTGTATTTTTAGCCAATATCAAAACGAAAAGACAAAACAGTGCAAAGAATGGATTCGAAAGGTTTCTCTTTCGCAAACTTCTGTTTCAAAGCAAGCCCGTAATTAAAATTGATAAAAGTTTAGCTGTATTTACAGTTTTTCAACAAATTCAAGCGAAATTCCCTCAATTTTGATTATTTTGTGGTAGGCTAATTCTGGCTAATACTACTAATCCTGTAGTTCCGAGTTCAGTAACGGGATCAGATAATATTCGGGTTAAGTTGGTAGTTTTGTAAAGTTCTGCCCAAAGCCGTTTCAAATAGTTTTAATGAAAAATGGAAAAAAAAATAACATCGGATGGAACTCTAACCTGCAACCTCTCAATAACTAGCCCAGCCGCTTTACCGCTATGTACACACAAAGACCGAGGTCAAAATGCAGTTGCGTTACCACTCCTGAGGCCTGAGGTGTTATGCCTCTGTGCCGGAAACTACAGGACCAAACATTAAAATTAATTGTTTACTTAAAACCTTTTACCTTCCTAAGCCTATCACGACTAGAAAATTGATACACATAACAATAATTAAACGAAAGCAAATCATAAATTAATAGTTCATACCTCGCATGTAAAGCCGATTAAAATAATTAAGTTGAAATTGTATTCCTGACAAAATTACTGACGAATCGCCTGGTTGTTAATCAATATTACACTGTTTGTCTAATAATTTTATTCGAACGCGTCACTTTAACAACGGAAATTTAAATCGATTTGTTGTTTTGTTTCATGATTTATACAATGTGTCCCAGGGATAAGTGACCGGCTTTTTTAGAATATTTGTACAAAATTAAGGAAAATTACTCTCATATACATATATATGCGTCTTACCTACCGGCTTTGGTTTTTTTTTAATGATTTTTTAAATTTTTTAGTAAATACGCGTGACGTGCTGCATTTTTTTACGATATTTCTTTAGTTTTTAAATCTTTTTTAATTCATTTTTTTTATTGACTAACCGAAATCATAGTTTAACGAACAAAATTATCAAACATAACTAATGGACATCTTTCGGCTGATATGATAATGATGATGAAGGCCTCCGTCGGGTTCGAACCCAAGACTTCAGCGTAGCATCAGTCTGCAAATACTAGACCATTGAGGCAGTTATGAGTATAAGCTCACCTGATCTTGTGGTTCAATCGCAAACTTCTGTTCCTTATACGCACACACACAAACACAAAACTGGCACAACACACACCACTTCATCATCACAAACACTATCCTCAGTAGAAGAAACAGAGAATTTGTTCCCCTTGAAGTCACTCTTGCCCTGCATTTTATACTCGGCACTGTCCTATTATTAAAATCTCTATTCATTGTCACTTCTGTTTCTTCAAATTTATCATTTGCTATTACTTTCACCTCATTGATATGTCTGTTGATATTGTTCTGTTCTTCAAATATAACTTTGATGAGGTCGCCTTTATTTTTAGCATGTCGTTGTAAATCCATTTTGTTTTAATGCTCGCAGCCATATGTTACCATCGCGAGCACTTGACTTGGATTGATCTGAAACAAAATTGAAATGCATTAGAAATGTGCATTTGATTCTGTGATGAATAAATTGTGAAACTAGAACGAATTGCAAGTAGGTATTGAAGTACGCCATTATGAGAAACTATTCAGAATAAAAAAGTGGTTTGGACAGAGCTATTTATTAACAAACTGGCTTTGCCCCCAACTTTGTTTGAGTGGAATTCGTAATATACAAACACTTATGCCCGCCCTATCTTTCACTTAAAAGAACCAATTATAATAACTAATTCTAACTATTTTCTACTCGTAGTAGAGCTCCAGTGATGGAGCTCGCGGGCGTAGACACTACCGCATCACCTTATATAAAAAAAACGTAACTTCACGCCTGTAATCCCCGAAGGCAGAGGTAAATGAATGCATTAAAGCATATACTATAGCAAAGCATATATTATTACGTTTTTGATCCATGTAACAGATGGCGAACCTGTTCACATCTCCGGGCACATAACCAAACTTCCGAGGTATTGGGAAATTTCCAGAAAATGGAAAAGGCCCAATAGAACCAGAGATAAAGGACTTTACACCATTATCTCTGATAGTGGCCTACCCGGGAATCGAACCCAAAACTCAAACGTGGTAGTAGTACCCTGCTACCACTAGGCTAACGAGGCAGTTATAATATGCCGCTAAATGGTAGTGTTCAGCACTATCGTTTTCGGTTCAGGTGGTAATGTACGGCCCTGTAATTTTCCAGCATAGAGGCATAACACCTTAGGCCTCAGGAGTGGTAACACATCTGCATTTTGACCTTGGTCTTTGTGTGGGTGTATATAGGCTGCAGTCATCACTTATCATCAATGTGAACGGCATGCTTGTTTGCTACTATCATGACATAAAAAAAGCCATAAAATAATAAATTACTTTGTAATGCTGCTTTAATGACGCTTAATAAAATTATTTACAACTACCACACTAATGCGTGTATGAAATCAGCACAGGTGTTGCTTGCCAAATAGCACTGTTCACACGAACCGAGTGTGTTTTGTTGCCAAATAATTAAGTTATTAACGTGACCGAAGAGGTGGATAGTTACGTGTCTAATTAGCTGAAAAATCCTGGCAGTATTATTTGCGCAATAGTTTGAAAACATAGAGCAACACGGGCCACCGGCCGCGGCGGACTGGAGGGGAGTAGCCATAGCGTTTATTAACAATGCAAAACAGCCTGTCATTTTTCGCTGGGCGAAATGTGTGCGATACACACACACACACACACTACAAAAATCGTCTATTACTACGAATCTCACACCTTGATTTTAACAAAATACATAAACAATTTCACGCACACATTTAAACATCTAGGCGACAGGTATCAGCCCATTTGGGCTTGTACTTTGACAGTGGGGTAAGCCTGCATATGGCTACGCTCCTCCGGTGTTGCTCTATGCTTAAAAACTTTATAATAAAAAATGTTATACGCAAAAGCATTTTTGAGTAGATGTTATTACAGGTTTATAATTTCTGAGAAAAGCACAAAAGACCTTAGGCTTAAATAGGTGGCTACATATTTACACTTCAGTTTGTAATTTTAATTACGACATATAGACTACATATATTTTGTTTTGTATTATTATTTGAGGGGGCATGCCTCAGGAGTGCCTTAATAAAGGCATTCCTTCTCTCTTTATATATCTATCATCATCATTATTTCAGCCAAAAGACGTCCACTGCTGAACAAAGACCTCCCCCAAAGAATGCCACAACGAACGTTCCTGGGCCGCCCTCATTCAGCGATTGCTTGCGACCTTCACCAAGTCTTCGGTCCACCTCGTGGGAGGCCTGCCTACGCTTCATTTTCCAGTACGCGGTGGCCACTCCAGAACTGTTCTGCCCCAACGACCGTCAGTTCTGCGAGCTATGTGCCCTGCCCACTGCCACTTGATTTTTGCTATTTGGTGGGCTATGGCGGTAACTTTGATTCTCATGCGGATCTCCATTTCTGATTCAATCTCGCAGAGAAACTTCGAGCATAGCCCGCTCTGCCGCATTGCTCTCTGAGTGACCTTGAGCCTTCTTATGAGGCCCATAGTGAGCTTATAGGCTACTTTCACAACTTTAAAAGAACGCAACCAACTTTATGTAAGGCAAACAAGTTTGCCGTTTACAAGGGTGGTAATTGTGATAATAATATCGTTATTATTCTGGCGTCGGGACATGACGACCCCATCGCATACTAACGAAGAATTTTCTTCTTCTGGAAGAGAATTTTCTTCTTCTGGAATTCTTCCACTAATGCAGTCAACCGAACAATGGTGCTCAAATCTTTCCGATGGAGCAGTAGAAGTGCATTAACGGAAGACGGACAGCAACGTCCTGCGATGAAACTGCCGCCACTGCGATCGCCAATCCGCATGCCAAGCGTGGCGATTATGGCATATCCCCCATATGGGGAGGTTTTATGGTGAGATTCACAAACCGCACTACGACTTTACTTTGAGCAAAGTACGCCTTTGAACTGTCAAAACCCATACTAAACTGACAGTTCTAAGCATGCTTTGCCCAAAGTAAAGTCGTAGTGCGGTCTATGAATCTCACCCTTAGTCCAGCAGTGTAAATTTCTTAGCTGATATGATAATAATAATAAAATACGCTTACACTCATAGCCACACAGTAGGTATAAACCTGTGTCGTTGGTGCCGTTGTACACATACAACACCCAGACCCGAAACAAATATCAGTAGGCCATACAAATATTTGTCCCGGTGCGGGGATCGAACCGGCGACCCTCCGAATCAAACGGTCATCTCACACCGCTGGACTAACCGGGTCGTCAAAATGATGCTGCAGCGTGTAGATATTTACTTCGTAATGACAGAAACCGAAAATAAAAAAACGAAGATGATTTGTCCCCAGTAATAGTAATCACGAGGCCATACATCCTCTTGTCTCCATGATAATTAAACAGAGCTATACTTATTAAAAAACCAATCAATTTCCATCGCAATCGCAATTAAAATACTGGAACTGGAACGGAATATAATAATAAATGAAAGCAGAGAATTTCGATGAAAACATAAATTTTAACCAATAAAGCTAAAGCACTCAACAAATGTCACGAGCGCAAGTGGTCATAAATATAATATACTGTATACAACGTAGTACAAACACATATACTATTGAATAAATCATAGCAAAAGACGGCAATTCCACGGACAAAATACATAAACCTCCAGTACTATTGGAATCTGAATGAAACTCGAACCATGCCTGTACCATGCTATCTTTTAATACCAATTTATTCTGAATCCCACATTTGCGTGCTATTCGCGTTAATGGCCACGTAAACTTATTTTTAAACTAGCTGTGCCCATGACTTCGTCGGCGTAGTTAATAACAATAACGTAACTTCACGCCTGTAATCCCCGAAGGGGTAGGCAGAGGTAAATGCATGCATTCAAGCATACATGCAAACACCCACGATTCGCCGGTTACGTTTTTTTGGCCCATGTAACAGGTGGCGAGCCTGTTGACATCTCCGGGCACATTACCAAACTTCAAGGTACTGGGAAATTTCCAGAAAATGGAAAAATCCCAATAGAACCAGAGATAATGGACTTTACACCATCATCTCTGATAACCCCCTACCCGGGAATCGAACCCAGGACCTCAGCGTAGTAGTAGTGGCCTGCTACCACTAGGCTACCGAGGCAGTTAACAACAATAATTTTATTAAATTCTACTAAGTCGCGGACACAGCTAGTCTAAATTAAATATGGTTAGGTACACCGCATTCAACTCTGTTTAAAAGTTTTGAAGCAGTGCTTGCTTTTTAACTGACGATAACTAATTTTTCCCTTAACCGATTAGGACGTAACAAGTTTTTAACAACGCTCCTAAATTAACGTAATCCTCTTGTAAAAACTGCGTTCAAATCCGATGAGAAGTTATTACGTACCAGACAGACAGACAAAAATTCCATAAATTGTTTTTTTCGTTACTTTTCTTTAATCGACCTCTATTAGTTTTTTGGAAAAAAAATTAAATGTCTTATTATATGCGTTGATAAATAATTGTAACCCACAAAAATTTTGCACACATAAGGACAGCGATTATGCGTAAGTCGAGGCGAAGTCTAGGCGGTGACGCAGCACGGTCGAACTGTGTCGAGGCGCTAGCTACGTACACAAAATGGCAAAAGAGTCGCGAGTCGCGGCGTAGACGCTCATTTTGTTGATACCACGTCTCATCTCCATCTCACATTGACACATTGACGGGCCCATGACTTTTCCTTGTTCACCGTGACTCCACTACATGAGTCTGAACTAGTAGAGAGAGGGAGTAACGTATCTCAAACGTTACCATGCAGCCATGATGCGTTTAGATTTGAAAATTGGTAATGTATGATTCTATGATACCTATATGGAGTCAAATTGCTTAGACCTGTAAGAAGACAAAATAGCCCGACAAGGAAAGGTCCAGTAGCCTCACGCGCAGCGATGTACCATATTTAAGCCCCGCCCGCCGTGTACCACATTTATTAGCTTAGTTATACTTCTTCATATTATAATTCGTAGGAAGACTAAATCGTAGCCAAGTATCTCAATGGATTCATACAGTTGAAATTCAATCTCCGTTTGAACTAGAAAACCCGACTCAATCAACAATCCCATAAGTAGGAGATCATAAATATTCTGTGTACAGCTATGAACATATATTGAATAAATCATGGTGGATTCATAGGAAAAGATGGCTATTCCATGAACGGAGTACACCGAGTGGGTCCACTACCATTAGTTTGTGTAGTCGAAACTTTCTCGAACGGATTTTTTATCTCAAACACTGTTCAACTTCAAGTAGATGAGCAGATGATGAGTACTGGTGGTAGAGCTCCAGTGACGGAGCTCGCGGGCGTAGGCACCACCGCATTACCTAATATACTTGCCGCTAAATGGTAGTGTTCAGCACTATCGTGTTCCGGTCAGGTGGTAATGTACGGCCCTGTAATTTCCGGCACAGAGGCATAACACCTTAGGCCTCAGGAGTGGTAACGCATCTGCATTTTTACCTCTGGTCATTGTGTGGGTGTCTATAGGCTGCAGTCATCACTTAACATCAATGTGAACTGTATACTGGTTTGCCACTTTTAAAACGTAAAAACAAAAAAATGCTGAAGCCAGAGGTCAAAATACAGATGCGTTACCACCCTTGAGACCTAAGTTGTTACTCATTAGTTACTGGTAGTAGAGCTCCAGTAACAGAGCTCGCGGGCGTAGGCACCATCGCATTATCTAATATACTTGCCGCTAAATGGTAGTGTTCAGTATACTATCGTGTTCCGTTCAGATGGTAATGTATGGCCCTGTAATTTCCGGCACAGAGGCATAACACCTTAGGTCTCAGGAGTGGTAACGCATCTGCATTTTGACCTTGGTCTTTCACGTCACCCACACGGATGTCTGTAGTCTATAGTCATCACTTAACATCAATGTGAACTGCATGCTTGTTTGCCACTTCTATTATTTAAAAAAAAAACATGATTCAAAATATTATAAGCCATCTCCATAAAGACTGTTATTATTCAATCTATTTTAACAAGCGTTGTATATTAATTGGTTACAATTAAGCGAATTGACAGCATAAGCCCCAATTTAAAATTGAAAAAAGGGTGTTAAAAAACAGATGGGATTCTTATTCTGTGGTTGACAGCTACTATAGTACAATGCGGCTTCAAGGCGCCGGGACGTGACGACCCAAACGTTGAATAGTGGAAGAGAATTCTTCCAAAGAACGCGGGATGAGCAGCAGTATTCCGCGATAAAACTCCGTTCGCCAATTGACATGCCAAGCGTGGCGATTATGGCATTTCATTTGCCATGGTCATGAGATACAGGCAAGTGACAGACAAATATATGAACAGCAGAATCTCAGTAATAGGGAACCCTAAAATCGCTTAGGTTTTGAAAATAGTAATAGTTTCAAACTATCATTATAAATCATTAAATCAAACAACACATTTCACTGAACTTCGAGTTACAGAGCGCATAAATTGCGACTTCGAACATTTAGTAATAACAAAATGAAACTACACTTAGAGTTACAGCAATCAGACATATTCCATCCTTGTCAAGCCCGCACAAACATATCAAGGTAAGAGCGAGAGGATTAATTTCCGTGTAGCTCTTTTGTCGCCTTTTGCTGAGAATTTCTCAAATATTTCACGTTGTATAAAAGTTCAGCAATCGAGAATTTATAACTACTACGTCTTATATCGCGTTCCGGGTTGTGTACTTATGTGAATTTTATTCATACAGCTTTATATACTACTGAATTTTAGGGTCCCGTACGTCAAATTAAAAAAAACACCCCTAAAAAATCACTCGTGCGTTTGACTGTTCGTCTGTGAAAACCGATTTTCCCGATTGAGCTGATATTTGGTATATAAATCAGTGGCTCAAACTTGAACGCGTGACAAAATTAATCCCTTATCAGAGACAAGGGAGTGAAATCCTTTAGGTATCCCAAACATCAGGGCCTCGGAGTTTGGTAATGTGCTCGGAAATGTCAACAAGCTCACCCGTTACAATGGCCAAATTTATGGGTTACTGAATGAGTCCGATGCCTGATTAAAGAAAAAAAACTGGAGAGAACTTAGAATTCTAATTAAAGTTGAAAGTTTTGAAATTTCAGAAACTCTAGTCGGAAACTTTGCAAGAGAACCAAATGTCATGACATGGCAAAGGTTGTGTCATGTTACAGGAAGTTCTAAACTTGAATTATTTGACTTGTAAACGCCCAGTGGTTGAAATTTAACCATAATTTATTATTCGTTACTACATAAGCGCTTAACAACTTGGCTCGAAATATAAAATTTTAACATTTCTCTGTATTGGCTCGGATAGGATTCAGCAGAGCAACCGAAAGATACTCACAGCTGAACAAAGCCTCTCCATAAGACGGATATGCCTTAATCGCCAAGCTTGGCTTGTGTATTGGGGATCGTAGTGGCGGTAGTTTTCTTGCTGCCCATCTTGCGTTAATGCACTTACTACCGCTTCATTGGAATGGTTTTACTGCCATTGTTCGGTGGACTGACTGCACTAGTGGCCGAATTCTTTTCCAGAAGATTTTTTTTCAGGTAGTTAAACCAAAACTGAAACTAATTACCCGCATTTTTATTTTAACGATTTTCTTGACATAAATATGACATTACAAACTTCTTCTCTATTAGGATTGATGACAGAGAACTGAAACTTAAAGTCATCTTGTCACAAAAGACCTCATTCGAACCAAAGTCCTTTCTCAGGAAGCAGACAACTCCCAACAGTTCCCACATTACACAATCGACGTCTTACCTTTGAAAACTGATAACTTCGGGCCGCAGACGAAGTTAGCAGACTATTAATTCGGAAGTTCTACTAAAACTACAAAGTGGACTTAACAGATTTCGCGCAAGCCATATCGGAGTAGGTATTCAAAAAGATAATATGAAACGTGGAACAGGAATCTGAGCTCTTTATTAATTCAATAGCTGACACACAGTGGTTTAGTTTGTCGAATACATAGCAATACGTACTGAAAGAGTTGGTTAGTTTTATTAATAAGGCTTTCGCAAGCTTCACGCATTGTCAAAATTATATTTCCAGATTTCTCCAACGCATTTTATCATTAAAGATACGAACTTAAAAAGAGCTCCCGCGGTGTGAAATTATACCTTACTTCGATGTTTATTTATTTTAAACTTTAATGCACATTTAGGTACGTAATGCAGACTTAATGCCTTAAGGCAATCTTTACCAGTCGACCTTGTGGTAGTGGAACATATCGTGGGGGTGCAATATAAAAAAAAAAGAAAACCATAGAGAAACAGAAAGGAAAATAAAGAATAAACAAATTAATGGGAGCTTATAGGCAAATTATACGCCCAGGATAAACTTACCAGCAGCGAGTGAGATACCCTAGGACTGTGGCGCTACAACACAATAAATGGCGCTGTTTAGTAGTGAATGCGCACACTTGTGTTCTGCACTAAATCATGTCGACCCTATTCCGAGACCCGTTTCAGAGAATGCTCGACTTCGGAGATAAGTCTAGCTCCGCTTTCCTTGGTAAATGGAAATTGGGGTTTGGTTTCAATATTTCATTGACATGCAGAACAAAGAGAGTAGGGGATAGCACAGAACCTTGTGGCACGCCAGGGTTTATTGATAATCTGTCTAAGCGTTCCCCATCAACAAAGAATTATATAAAACGCTGAGACAGAAACCTGCCTGTCTAATCACATAGCCTTTCGGAAAGACTGCAAGATGGTAGATTCCTATCTTATGAGTTTACAGTTCGTATCAACAGTGTGTCCCTCGAATCCCGTGTCTTGACCCACTGTACTGCAGAGTAACACCCTCTCCACGGTTATTTCGAAAAGTTTTAACTAATATGTTTGAAAATGAATATCGACGTAATAAAAAGATACCTGGTTACAATAGTGACATGTGTGTGAGAATATAAAAAAAAAACGGCCAAGTGCGTGTCGTACAGTTCATGATTGTGTCAGTTCACATGTACTTGGAGAAACGAAACTTCGAAAATGGTAAGTTATAAATACATTTTGATAGGTTTAGATTTTATGTTAATATCCTCAAATTTTACTGGTGGTAGAGCTCTAGTGATGGAGCTTGCGGGCGTAGGCACCACCGCATTACCTAATATACTTGTCGTGTTCCGGTCAGGTGGTAATGTACGGCCCTGTAATTACCGGCACAGGGGCATAACACCTTAGGTCTCGCTTAGAGTGGTAACGCATCTGCATTTTGACTTTGGTCTTTGTGTGGGTGTCTATACGATGCAGTCAACACTTAACATCAATGTGAACTGCATGCTTATTTACCACTTCCATTACATTAAAAACATCTATGTTATCATTATCCCTATTCTCTTTTTACTCAATTGGATTCGAAAACCAAAATTGTAAGCGAGAGCAAGTTTGAATATGAATAAACAAATTATAAATAATAACAGTGTAACTGAATATAACATCAAAGCAAGCAGACTGAAATGGAACAAGAGAACAACAATTATAGTTAGCTTGCATAAATACGAAGTGTAATGTAACCACAAAAACTACGAAACTTAATTTTCCTTACGAAACACAGTTTATAATTATACAGAAAATTCGTTTTACATTTTCATGAATTTCGTGGTACGCTATTAGATTTTTTAATTTTGTTGTTGATATTTGTTAAGTTTTATACAATAGGTACCTACACTTAAACAGAGCCACACATACGTACTTCAGCCAATAAACGTCCACCATTGGACAAAGGCCTTCCCCAAAGTTACTTACAGCAGTCATCATCATTATTTGGTGGTAGAGCTCCAGTGACGGAGCTCGCGGGCGTAGGCACCACCGCATTACCTAATATACTTGCCGCTAAATGGTAGTGTTCAGCACTATCGTGTTCCGGTCAGGTGGTAATGTACGGCCCTGTAATTTCAGGCACAGAGGCCATAACACCTTAGGCCTCAGGAGTGGCAGCGCATCTGCATTTTGACCTCTGGTCATTGTGTGGGTGTCTATAGGCTGCAGTCATCACTTAACATCAATGTGAACTGCATGCTTGTTTGCCACTTTTATTACATTAAAAAAAAAAAAAGTCAGAAGTTTATTTATTCATGTGAGAAGCACCACTTAAGATAAGTCAAAAACAAACAAAAATAATTAAAGCAAACAAAATTCGATATACATGTCAAAATACATAGAGCAACACGGGCCACCGGCCGGCGGACTGGAAGGGAGTAGCCATAGCGTTTATTATCGATTCAAAACAGTCTGTCATTTTTTGCGGAGGGGAATACGTGCGCTACACGCACACTACAAAAATCGTCTATTTCTACGAAACTCACACCTTGACTTCAAAAAAATACAGAAACCATTTCACGCTCAAATTTAAACATCTAGGCGACAGGTGTAGGCCAAATTGGGCTTGTACTCTGACAGAGGGGAAAGCCTGCACATGGCCACTCCCCTCTAGTGTTGCTCATTTTCAAAATACATATAGGCAAAATTATAATGGAGAGTATCACAGAGGCAAGTATATCAGTCGAATGTCTCATTTCCCCTTTTACAAACTGGCAACATAAAGACAAGAGAAAAGAAAAAGAGTAATTCTTTGTCATTCACTACTGACATCATCATCATCGTTTCAGCCGTAAGACGTCCAGTATTTTTTTTATGTAATGGATGTGGCAAACAAGCATGCAGTTCACATTGATGTTAAGTGATGACTATTGTTTAATTACAATTTCTTAATGAAGAATGTAATCCATGCGTACGTATAGAGTCATGGTCTTTGACCAAACTCTTTAAAACGGAGAATTTAAAAAAGTGATGACTTCAGCCTATAGACACCCACACAAAGACCAAGGTCAAAATGCAGATGCGTTACCACTCCCGAGGCCTAAGGTGTTATGCCTCTGTGCCGGAAATTACAGGGCCGCACATTAACCACCTGACCGGAACACGATAATGCTGAACACTACCATTGAGTGGCAAGTATATTACGTAATGCGGTGGTGCCTACGCCTGCGAGCTCCGACACTGGAGCTCTACCACCAGTAAATGGATGGATGTGATGATGATGATTTACAAATAAGCTAAGCAACAAGCAAATAATTTAACACATGTATTTAGGTAACTCCTAAAATATACCCGTACATTCAAACCTGCTTAAACATACAGGATTTTATAGAAATTAAACTTGCGGATTTTCTCGAGTATACAACACTCCCAAACTTCTTACACCCGACGTTTCGGTCGCTTTCCAGCTACCGTGGTCACGGGCAGACAGTTTAATTTCTACAATGTACGAAGCTCGCGAAAACCTACGAAAACGTTACATACAGGATTTGTTCTCCAGAAATATGTCCGTATCGGTAATATTAACTCCATAACTCAGGCTGGAGAGAAGCAAGCATTTAGTGAATTTTCACAAACCACAGCCGAGAGAGAGCATTACTCGCTTAGACGTGTTCATTTAGATAATGCTCCCAAGATTTGTGAAGCAAACATCCCGACTTCTATTGGTAATTATTGTTTACGTTGAATTTACTCGGTATATGTCGGAAATAATGTATTGTTTTCTATATTTTAGACACATGAAGACCCGTTTGGTCCTGCAATGTGTGACGATCTGACGGTTCGAACCCCGTACCGGGTTAAATATTGTTTGTCTATCTCTCTCTCTCTGCCGGAAAATCTTTCTTTTATATAATAATATAGAATCATCTTTCTTAAAACCAAGACGCTTGTCACTGAAGACCGTAATAAATTATTTATGTGTGTGTTTTTTTCTGAGCGACGAAGTACAAATAAGTATCTTAGGTCTAAGATGTTTCAAATTCCGTATGATGTTGAACTGTATTGTAATTTTTGACATACATCTTTATTATTCCACGCTTTAAGGCGATTCAAATACTATAATATTCCATTAAATGACCTAATAATTTTACATGCAAAAATAAATATGTAAAACAACGTTTCGAACTTTCGAACATTATGACTACTGATGTTTATAGCAAACGTGTTATAGATAATGATTTTCGGACAAACAATTAATGTGACGTAAGGGAAGAGTTGTAAGTTGTTGAAGTTTTCTGTAGATGTATAGTCTCTAAAAATACAGCAGTTCTCTTCAAATTACTAGAACACAACTATTATCAGAATCCAATAGTGCAAAACAAGTATACGCTAGTTGTGAAATAGTGCAATACCCATAGATTTATTATCATGGCGATACCAAACACAATAAAACTGTGAAGACAGCAGCATTAGAGTGAACGTACGGTAATCCCTGCTCAGCGAGACATCATTTGTCTCAGGTAATGCACTTACCGCAAGCCGTGTTCACACCACTGTTACTTTATAGGTACATGGAGATACTCTATAATATAATTTATGTAAATAAAAGTGTTATTTGATATTAATTCTTTCCGTTTTATTCTTACTTTTGTAGTGAACATATTTTTTACCAAATACAGTTAGACTATTAGCACGAGATTCAAAGACCACATTACGGCTTGTAAAAATGACAAAAATCTTACATAATTCTTGAAGGCACAGGTGTATCTGCCGCTCTACACTCTCTGCCTACCCCGTTAGGGACCAGGCGTGAAGATATACACATACATGTTGACAAAGTACCTAAAAGATTTTTAGCCGTTATGGATCTACGAATTTAACTTAGAGTTGGATTCTAGTCTTTTACTACTTAAAAACTAGCCCAGTCGCCTTACTTTAAGCTACGGGATCCTTCTTCTTGCTTAAATAAAGCGAAAAAATCATATTTATACCAACCAATAAACAAAAATATGACTAGTTAAACCGGATTTTAATTAATAATTGGGTTAATTTGATTTAATAGGAATCCAGCAATGTAAAAAGGATGAGGTAGATGTAATGTTAAGAACAATAATGGAACAAAATTCCCCCTTGAATGCTAATATCAAACACAATATAGCAGTGAGAACAGCAGCTTTAAAGTGAACGTACGGTAATCCCTGCTCAGCGAGACATCATTTGTCTCAAGAAATGCACTTACCACAAGCCGTGTTCACACCACTGTTACTTTATAGGTACATGGCGATATCACATGAGGTATTTTCTGTGGCGATATTCTATGAGTAGATTAGTGTTGTTTGATATGCATTATTTTCGTTTCGTGGTCGCTCACTATGGGCCTCATAATAAGGCTCAATGTCACTCAGAGAGTGATGGAGAGGGCTATGCTCGGAGTTACTCTGCGAGATCGAATCAGAAATGAGGAGATCCGCATGAGGACCAAAGTAACCGACATAGCCCATCGAATAGCGAAACTCAAGTGGCAGTGGGCAGGGCACATAGCTCGCAGAACTGACGGCCGTTGGGGCAGAAGAGTTCTAGAGTGGCGACCGCGTACCGGAAGACGAAGCGTAGGCAGGCCCCCCACGAGGTGGACCGACGACCTGGTGAAGGTCGCGGGCAATCATGGATGAGGGCGGCCCAGGACCGTTCGTTGTGGCATTCTTTGGGGGAGGCCTTTGTCCAGCAGTGGACGTCTTTTGGCTGAAATGATGATTTTCGTTTTATTTACAAAAAAAACGTAACTTCACGCCTGAAATCCCCGAAGGCGTAGGCAGAGGTAAATGCATGCATTCAAGCATACATGCAAACACCCACGACTCGCCGGTTACGTTTTGGCCCATGTAACAGGTGGCGAACACTGTCGAACACAAATATATACTTATTTGTTTTATTTTTACTTTCATTTTTTTAGGTCCCTAACGGGGAAGGCAGAGAGTGTAGAGCGACAGATATCCCGGTTCTGACAAACCTCTCGTGCCTCGTCTACCTTCATCATTCTCTTCATACATGCCGATTCCTAAGACTTTTGACCCCACCATCAGACAGAACTCGACCTATTTTGTCATGGTAGGTCAGTCTTGGTCTGCCTGGGCCTCTGCAACCATCCACATTCGCATTGTATATCTGTTTAGTCATTCGCTCATTCGACATTCTTTCTATATGCCCGAACCATCGGAGCATGCCTTTTTTCATTTTTACACCGATACTATCATTCACACAAAGCCTCTTTCTTACATCTTCATTACGAACGTGATCGGTGAGTGATATACCGCAGATCTTGCGCAAAGATCTCATCTCGACCGCGTTCAACTTACTTTCATGCTCTTTCCTGCATACCCAGCTCTCGCTTCCATATAAATCGTTGGAGTAAGTACAGCATTATGTACGGCTAGTCGAGCCCGCTGGCTGAGATGTTTAGATTTTAGCAGCTTACCCACCGCTCCATTCACGCAATTCCCAGAAAGCACTCTTCTTTTTATGTCAGTGGTGTACCTACCATCCTTGCTAAAAGCACATCCAAGATATACAATTTCATCAACCTGTTCTAACACTGCATCATCTACTACTACCCTTGCATTTGTTCTCTGTTCATCTCGTTCAAATACTAATAATTTAGTTTTATCCACATTCAATTTTAAGCCTTTCTCCATACAATCCTCTTTCATGATGATAGTGCTTGTAGCCCAGATGGCGTAGAGCTAACAATTACCGCATCATCTGCGTAAAGCAGACAGTTCACCACTAAGTCACCCATACGCACTCCCACATCCATCAACTTCACCCTCTGGCTTTTACTTTCATAGTTAACATATTTATCAAATACAGTTAACAGTGATGAAAACGCTTTTAGGGCGAGATTCACAGAAAATTGTACTTACACGGCTTACGTACTACGGCTTGTAAAAATGACGAAAATCTTTCTTAGTTCTGTGAAACACAAGTTTACAAAGTAAAGTAAGGGATTTTAAAAGTGAAAATGGAAAAAGAATGACACCCGATTGGACTCTAATCTTCAACTTCGTAATAACTAGCCCAGCTGCCTTATATTAAGCTAAGACTTCTTTAAAATATAGCGAAACAATCATGTACAAACGAAAATAAACTATAACTATTAAACTTATAAAAGTTTGATAAAAATGGGCTTAGTTTGATTTAATCAGGATCTTGTAATGTAAAAGGATGCAGTAGTTGTACTGTATAGATAATAGAACAAAATTCCACCTTAAATAGTGCGATACCAAACACAATAAACCAGTGAGAACAGCAGCATTAGAGTGAATGAACGGTACCTAATCCCTGCTCAGCGAGACATCATTTGTCTCGAGCAAGAGCAACACGGGCCACCAGCCGCAGCGGACCGGAGGGGAGTAGTCATATGCAGGCTTTCCCCTCTGTCAAAGTACAAGACCAAATGATCCTTTGCCTGTCGCCCAGATATTTAAATGTGTGCGTGAAATTGTTTATGTATTTTGTTAAAGTCAAGGCAGAGAATATGTAATAATACTACGTATTAAATGGACACTTCGACGTCCCACACGATTGCCCCGCAACACTCAACCTCCTCCCCTCTTATGGGAGACGGTTGGTATTTTGTACGTGCTACGCACATAGGTGCACGTGTACAAAACACGTCACTGATTGATGTCTGTGTAAAAGAGACCAAATTATTAAGCGTTTGTATGGAATTTTGGCGGAATGTCCGCGGTGTGATCAAGATGTGAGTTTCGTAGTAATAGACGATTTTTGTAGTGTGAGTGTGTATCACACGTATTTCCACTCGCAAATAATAACATACATGTATTTTTACTGGTGGTAGAGCTCCAGTGACGGAGCTCGCGGGCGTAGGCACCACCGCATTACCTAATATACTTGCCGCTAAATGGTAGTGTTCAGCACTATCGTGTGCCGGTCAGGTGGTAATGTACGGCCCTGTAATTTCCGGCACAGAGGCATAACACCTTAGGCCTCAGGAGTGGTAACGCATCTGCATTTTACCTCTGGTCATTGTGTGGGTGTCTATAGGCTGCAGTCATCACTTAACATCAATGTGAACTGTATGCTTGTTTGCCACTTTTAAAACATAAAAAAAAAAGAATGATAGATTGTTTTGCATCGGTAATAAACGCTATGGCTGCTCCCCTCCGGTCCGCCGCGACCGGTGGCCCGTGTTGCTTTATGGTCTCGAGTAATGCACTTACCGCAACCTGTGTTCACACCACTGTTACTTTATATACGCAGCTACTAAGTAAACGAAAGTTATGTTTGATTTTCAGTTATTTTTTTTTTTTTTTTTTTTTATGTAATAAAAGTGGCAAACAAGCATGCAGTTCACATTGATGTTAAGTGATGACTGCAGCCTATAGACAATCACACAATGACCAGAGGTCAAAATGCAGATGCGCTGCCACTCTTGAGACATTAGGTGTTATTTATGCCTCTGTGCCGGAAATTACAGGGCCGTACATTACCACCTGACCGGAACACGTGATGAACACTACCATTTAGCGGCAAGTATATTAGGTAATGCGGTGGTGCCTACGCCCGCGAGCTCCGTCTCTGGAGCTCTACCACCAATTATTACATACTAGCTGACTCGGCAAACTTTGTATTGACTGAATGAAATAATTTGTGAAAGGTTTGATAGACACTATTTGTACGGGAAAATGAAATTATGGTTTTTACTATTTCCTTAATTTTTTTCAATTTTCTTACCTTTTAATTCTTCCCTGGACCAAAAATCATTCAAAACTAAAATTGGCCAAATCGGTCTATCCATTTTCGAGTTTTAGCGAGACTAACGAACAGCAATTGATTTTTCAGTCATTTTATTCACTTATAAATCTGACTTAAATTGATTACATAGCATAGCATCAACAAAATATATTTCACAAGCATGTGTTAATGCGAAATAATATAACACAATTATTAAGGGTAAAAGCGACTTCTTTACGATATTCAATAAACTGAAAAGTCTATTATATCGGTTGCCTAACTAGCATAGTTGGTAATAGATGGCGCTGCTGCTACCATAAAGCAATGCAATAGATGTGAAGGAAAGATTTGACAAATCGGGCAGGGCTTCAGTAGCTCAATTGGAGGAGCGGCTGGACTAGATTCCCAGTAGGTCGCGAGTTCGAGTCTCGCCTGAAGTCAAATTTTTCATTCCATTTTTCTTTAAAAATAAAATATACTTCACAAGCATGTGTTAATGCGAAATAATATAAAACAATGATTACATAGCATTCTAAAATAACACAATTTTAGTGTACAAATACTTTTACTCAGTCCTCCATAATTAAGTTTGTTTGAAAATGAATGCTAAGTTACGCTACAGTTTTGCATAGAAAACGAAAGTTCAATTTTTCATTTGGTAATTTGCCCAAAAATACATGCGAATTGTAAAGATATCAAAGTAAATTCAGTCAGATAAACTATTGTATAAGTTGCTTAAAGATAGATTTTTTTTATTTAATTTTTTTCTTAAAATACTTCGGAACCAAATAATTAATTTCTACAAACCTGACAGCGAACAAAAAAGCTAATAATAAAGGAGATGTTGCAAATATGTATGGACCTCCGGCCATGTATTGTACACAATATCATTAAACAGGCAAACTCAATATAAAAACATTTTTTTACTGTATATTTTCACTTATTTAGCTTTATTTGCAGTTACAAAACATATTTGCAGTTAGGATTGCAACTCAAAACTAACATGGCGAATATGGCGGGCGATGTCATTTTCATTTTTTAAATTGTATTTTGATTATAGTACTTGGAGAAAAAAGTAATATTTTCTAAATACTATCAAAATCGATTGATCCCAAGTGTCGGCTGTATCGCCGCCATGTTTAACATAGTTGAAAATGATAAAATCGTTTGAATTAAATGTGGTTGTAACTCTATTATATAGTATATTCTTGAATAAATTATTTGTATTTTTATTGGATTCTTCTTTAATTTACCCAGTTTTTGAGGACGTGTACGAACCAGGGCCGAGCTCGCAACATCTCCTTTGAAGGGAATTAGGTCTTTTATTTAGTAAATATAAATCAGTCATGGCATCAACAGAGTTCTTCAGGGCTGGCAGCAGGTTTGGCAACTTTCCTGCTGTTAAAAATGTTCATAGGCGTCAGTGTCTTCTTTCCATCAGGGGGCCCGTTTGCATGCCTGTCAACCTTCAAACATAAAAAAGTAAATCAAAACAAAGCTTGCTTCTTATGAACTTCATCCACATAAAACACATTCCTACAATACCAAGAAACCAATGTAGAAAACAATAACATAGTTTTTACAATATGATCTAATTTACAGACATGTATACCACAAAAGTTCTCACGCCAAAGAATAAGCTATCTCGTACTGATGCATATTTTTTACATTCATAAACAGTTTTATCGTCATAGATTATGTAGACAGATTCTGTTCCGCGCCTTTTAAAGACTTCCTTGCCAGTTTTTCTCTGAGATGCTCCTATCCGCTTCCACGATCCGAGTTTTCCGTTACTCAAGGAAATGAATTTAGGGATGTAAGCGATATATTTTGATAGAAAAATATCGATGTTTACTTTACTAAAGCTATGTTCATGTTGATCTTTTCGATGATTTTTTTTAATTTAATAATATCGGCATGTGAACTGCAAGCTTGTTTAGCTTGCAGTTCACATTGATGTTAAGTGATGACTGCAGCCTATAGACATCCACACAAAGACCAAGGTCAAAATGCCGATGCGCTACCACTCCTGAGGCCTTAGGTGTTATGCCTCTGTGCCGGAAATTACAGAGCCGTAAATAAGCAATAAGTAATGAGCGATGATACACTTGTATCATCACTCCAGCCGAATGACGTCCACTGCTGGATAAAGCCTTCCCCAAAGCGCCCACAACAGTATTGTGTGTCATTAGGGGAGAATATGCCATACAGCTACAAGGTCGCCCCCATCGCTGAAAAGCTCAAAGAGTCGCGCCTGAGATGGTATGGGCATGAGACGCGACGAAAACCATGTCGTGAAGAAAGCCCTCGCACTCCCAGATAAAATGAGAGGCAGAGGTCGCCCGCTTGCTACATGGTGGTCCACTATATCTAAGGACTTGAAACAGACCCAGTTGAATGACGAGACAACCCAGGATTGACTGATCTGGCGCATGAGAACGAGGAGGGCCGACCCCAAATAATGGGAAGAAGCACGGAAAGAAGAAGAAAGGGAGAATATGTCATAATCGCCACGCTTGGCAGGCGGATTGGCGATTGCAGTGACGTTAGTTTTATCGAGGGACGATGCTGCCCACCTCGTGTTGTTATTTTTACTACCCCTATCGAAATGATTTGACCGCCATAGTTCGGTTAACTTCGGTTGATGGATTACACTAGCGGAAGAACTCTCTTGCAGTAGATGAACACTAGCCGAAGAACTCTCTTCCAGTAGAAGAACATACTTCCGCTAGTGGGCGGTGGATACGTCCCGACGCCAGTTAGAGTACACTTGTATTTGAGAAAAAAAGGCTTAAATAATATCAGCTTTTGAAAAATTCTTTATTGGCTGGACACGGAGCGCAACACGACTTTAAACTTTCATTGCTTACCTTTTCTTTGCTTAGTAAATATGTGGTTCCCAAATAAATTAATACCTTATTCTTGACACAGCTATGAAACAAAATTTGTATTGACAGTTAGATTTTATACAAAACTAGCTATTGCCCGCGGCTTCGCCCGATGTTGTTTTATAAATAACTAGGTAACTTATGTTCTTTCTCCAAGTCAGCTCTATCTCTGTACCAAATTTCACTAAAATCGGTATCGACGTCGTTTGGACGTGTAAAGGTACCTAACAAACAAACAGAGTTACTCGTACTTTCGCATTTATAATATTAGTAGGGATTAACCTTTTTGCTATCGTGAAAGATGAGCTAAAATAAAGTTTCAAAAATCAATATTTTAAAAAACACTTCCGTTAGAAATGGAGAGATAGATTAAGGCATTTAACTTTAATCGAACTTATACAAAGCATATTCTAATATCTAAAAGCAATGTGAATTTTATTTATTTAATTAACGACCCGGTTAGTCCAACGATGTGAGACGACCGTTTGATTCGAAGGGTCGCGGGTTCGATCCCCGCACCGGGACAAATATTTGTATGGCCTACAGATATTTGTTTCGGGTATATGTATGTGTTGTGTGTGTAAAACGGCTCCCACGACACAGTTTTATACCTAGTGTCAGGCTGTATGCTGTGTACTGAGTGTAAGCGTATTTTATTTTTTAATTCAATCAATGTAAAATTTCTGTATCGATATATCGATATTTCATAACAATGACGTACCGATACATTAATGCTTATCGTTACGAAGCATACATCCCTAAATAGATTACAAAATAGAAGGGAATGTCTTCCGAGACGTGTAAGGAAAATTTAGATCACTTTGCCATGTAACTCATGGTTACCGTAAGGCTTACATAACGGTTAAAATTAATAATTTATCGTAAAAGACGCTCTACTATTTATGTAATTGATATTAACCCATCTTCACATGTATATTTTTCTTGAAGAGGTAGGCAGATGTACCTTTTTGTATACAATGAATTGTATACAATACATCTACTGGTGGTAGAGCTCCAGTGACGGAGCTTGCGAGCGTAGGCACCAACGCATTACCTAATTAACTTGCCGCTAAATGGTAGTGTTCAGCACTATCGTGTTCCGGTCAGGTGGTAATGTACGGCCCTGTAATTTCCGGCACAGAGGCATAACACCTAAGACCTCAGGAGTGGTAACGCATCTGCATTTTGACTTTGGTCTTTGTGTGGGTGTGTATAGGCTGCAGTCATCACTTAACATAAATGTGAACTACATGTTTGTTTGCCACTTCCATCACTTCAAAAAAAAACAAAAATACTAACTTTCCTAAAAATCTAACTTAAATCCTTTTACTATACACGATGACCACAGGCAATAAAAATTCTTCATGCTCCAACAAGTAGCATGCAATTTAACCACTGTCTACAAATGCAGGCGCCTCATTGTCATACCATACTTTATAGCAATTCCTTTCCCATTGACCCAACCACTCGAATTTGAACTCAACAGCTGGCGAATTTGAATCCAATTTACTTTGGACCCATTATTCTAGCATTTGGCAAGCGTCCAACACTTCGCAATAATTCCTACACTGGTTGAATTAGAGATTATCTTTAGAAATTATTTGCAGTCGATGCATGTAACTTTGAATGCAATTTATGTTTTGGAAGCAATGGTAATAGGTTGTCATAAATACTGATTTGATGTATTGCTTTTATTTGTGCTAAGATTTTAAAGGATTTCATTCCCAGTAGGATATTTCCGTACACATATTGGTATACGCATTCGGTACACATGTGAAGCGCGCATGGCCCCGCGGCTGGTGTACATCGTAGGCGATCTACTCGGTTAAGCGATACGGGCGCGGTCGGGTGTGTTATGGGTGACATGTCTCGAGTCGGCGGTCACGAGTCTCTCCCCTTTTTTTTGAGGCGAGGCCTGGAGCTTTCTCCACCACACTGCTCCAATGCGGGTTGGTGGAGATAAGGGTTAGTGGCCAACCCGCTGTCGGATGTTTTCAAACCGTCCAGAAGTCCTCCGACAAGGTTTATCGACGGCGATCTATCGATAGCAACCGGGACCGACGGTTGAACGTGACCTCCGAAGCATGGAAACGCGCATTTTAATTTGCCACCAACGGTCACCCATCATAAACTCGACCGCTCCCGTATCGCTTAACCGAGTAGATCGCTTCACCCTATTCGAATGGATTGACCGCCACTATCGGAAGTATTCGATAGTGTGCGGTGGGGTAGTCAATCTACGCTTTTATTTTTAATCTGTATACACAGCCTCATAAATATAGACGCAACGGTAAAAATATAAATAATAATGACTTGAGCCATAAATTCTTACCGTCAATAAATATCCTAGCTCATTAAACGGACACATTTAATTGATACTAGAAGTTAGTATTTTTATTATCAACTTCCTGTAAAACAGTTATAGATTTTCAAGATGGATAGAATATTGAAATGAATTTTATTGGTTTTATATTTAGTGTTAATATAATATTGACCAGCGGTTGTAATTAACCGACTGTAAAAATATTTTTAGGGTATCGTAGCTTTAAATTAAAAGGGTTTCTCCTAATGGGGCCACTTTACAATGTAATAAAGATAGTAAATATGTCTATTTAGTGCGCCTGAGACACATGAAAAGTCAACAGAAAAAAAAAAAAACAAAAGAAATATAAAAAAAGTAAAAAATTAATAATATGTGTTTAACATAACCAGACAAAAGCTGGCGCTGGTTTTCAACCGGACCCCTAACAACTGAGTGATTTCAGGAATATCAAGATTTACTAGTGGAAGAGCTCCAGTGACGGAGCTCGCGGGCGTAGGCACCACCGCATTACCTTATATTTATATAAATAACTTGCCGCTAAATGGTAGGTTCAGCATTATCGTGTTCCGGTCAGATAATATACGGCCCTGCAATTTCCGGCACAGAGGCATAACACCTACAAAGAAGGTAATGTCTTCCGAGACGTGTAAGGAAAATTTGGATCACTTTGGCATGTAACTCATGGTTACCGTAAGGCTTACATAACGGTTAAAATTAATAATTTATCGTAAAAGACGCTCTAATATTTATGTAATTGATGTTAACCCATCTTCACATGTATATTTTTCTTGAAGAGGTAGGCAGATGTACCTTTTTATATACAATGAATTGATACATCTACTGGTGGTAGAGATCCAGTGATGGAGCTCGCGGGCGTAGGCACCACCGCATTACCTAATTAACTTGCCGCTAAATGGTAGTGTTCAGCACTATCGTGTTCCGGTCAGGTGGTAGTGTAATTTCCGGCAGCGAGGAATAACATCGAAGACCTCAGGAGTGGTAACGCATCTGCATTTTGACTTTGGTCTTTGTGTGGGTGTCTATAGGCTGCAGTCATTACTTAACATCAATATAAATGCATGCTTGTTTGACACTTCCATTACATAAAAAAAAGATAGCAATTGTAAAAGAATATATTATGTTTAATTTTTGTACGTTTTTTAATTTAATGTCAAATAAACAAATAAACAGAACCCTCGGTGCGCGAGTCCGACTCTCGCTTTGAAGGTTCTTTGTATGTCCTTTCCTTTTAATTAAGTGTTGCATCGATTAACACGAGGTTTTAATTATTACCAGTTTCATTGGAGAGCGAGTAATACTATCCAGCTATAAAATTATAAAACGACCAATGAACTAATTTACATGAATATTTAACGTAACTTCACGCCTGTGATCCCCGAAGGGGTAGGCAGAGGTAAATGCGTTCAAGCATATATGCAAACACCCACGTTTTGGCACAGGTGGCGAACCTGTTACCACCTCCGGGCACATTAACAAACTCCGAGGTACTGGGATACTTCCAGAAAATGGAAAAATCCCAATAGAACTAGAGATAAAGGATTTTAAACCGTTATCACTGATAGTCGCCGACCTGGGAATCGAACCCAGGACCCCCAGCATAGTAGTAGAAATGAATATTTAATTATAGACAAACCAACTGCGGGTAGAGTCATAATTGCAGGCCAGTACTGCATAGCTCCTACTATATGGCGTCGGGACATGACGACCCACCGCTCAGTCAGTCTACCGAACAAAGTGGAAGTCAAAACATTCCATTTAGGACAGTAATCAAAATATAATTTGGATGAGCAGCAGCGTCTCGCGATAAAACTACCGCCACTGCGATTGCCAATCGCATGCCAAGCGTGGCAATTATGGCATAGCTTTTGCCCGCGGCTCCACCCGCGTGTAGATCGCTTTTCGCGAAACCTATGCAAAGGTCATCAAATCATCCCATGGCATCCCACAGGAACATTTTTTTCGGGATAAATATATACTTTAATCTAACTCAGCTAATACCCTATATGTATAACAAATTTCATCAAAATCCGTTCAGTAGTTTCGGCGTGATTGACGGACAAACATCCAAACAAAGAAACTTTCACATCCATACAAATAAATAAAATTGGAATGTCTGTTTGTAATATAAAAATAACCGTTTTTTAATAAATGGTATGTATACACGGTACATATACCAAAACAACATTTTTTACTATTTTTGTCTGTCTGTTGTCTGTTTGTTCCCGCTAATCTCGAGAACGGCTGGGCCGATTTTGACGGGACTTTCGCGCATCGGTACACTCGCGCACGAAAGTACTAGCCCTATTGGTTTATTTTTGATCTAGCTTTCGCTTGCGGTTTCGTGTATTGGTAGGCAGATTGAAAACGCCGCACCTCATACCACCAAATAGATCGATAAATCGTCTACTGCGCAGCTTGACCGCCAGCGTTCTTTTTACCTGGCGCGACCTATACTTAAACATTCGAACAAATACGTTATCGAAAAATTTGCGTCACAAAGGCGTAACACCTTAAGCCTCAGGAGTGGTAACGCATTTGCATTTTGACTTTGGTCTAAATGTGGTTGTTTATAGGCTGCAGTCATCACGTAACAGCAATGGAAGTGGCAAACAGGCGTGCAGTTCGCAAGCCTGTTTGCCACTACCATTACTTAGAAAAAAACATCGAATCTAATAAAATGATGTCACAAAGACCTATAAATTATAGCAAAAGATTTTAATTAAAAAACTTTTCGCTACAGAATTCACGTTTGAATACAACCTTTTTTAATCACTTATAAATTAGGGTAATAAATTTTTGGGACTGCAAAAAAGATATAGGCATGAATAATTATAACGATTGTTTTATATTATTTCGCATTAACACATGCTTGTGAAATATATTTTTATTTCCAGTAGGCCGCGAGTTCGAGTCTCGCCTGAAGTCAAAATTTTTCTTTCCATTTTTCTTTAAAATAAAAGTATAACGATGATGGTAATATACTTATTGATTACGAGTGTAATTATCCATGAAATAAATTGGTATTATTTTATGTCCCAATAAACAATTTCCATAGCGATAAGACTAAATGAAACCGTAAATCAAAATACTCCAAACTGCAAACGGCAAACTGCCTCGGTAGCCTAGTGGTAGCAGGCCACTACTACTACGCTGAGGTCCTGGGTTCGATTCCCGGGTAGGGGGTTATCAGTGAAAAAGCCTTTATCTCTGGTTCTATTGGGATTTTTCCATTTTCTGGAAATTTCCCAGTACCTCAAAGTTTGGTAATGTGCCCGGAGATGTCAACAGGCTCGCCACCTGTTACATGGGCCAAAACGTAACCGGCGAATCTCTGCCTACCCCTTCGGGGATTACAGGCGTGAAGTTACGTTAAATCAAAATAATTACAGTATCCAAAAGAATTTTTACTGGTGGTAGAGCTTCAGTGGCGGAGCTCGCGGGCGTAGGCACCACCGCATTACCTAATATACTTGCCGCTAAATGGTAGTGTTCAGCACTATCGTGATCCGGTCAGGTGGTAATGTACGGCCCTGTAATTTCCGGCACAGAGGCATAACACCTTAGGCCTCAGGAGTGGTAACGCATCTGCATTTTGACCTTGGTCTTGGTGTGAGTGTCTATAGGCTGCAGTCATCACTTGACATCAATGTGAACTGCATGCTTGTTTGCCACTCCCATTACATAAAAAAAATTACCTCAGGAAGAGACGTCGAGACCATCTTGGATTTACATTATGACACCACTGTTGGATTCAACACCCTCATGCACCATGAAAACGACACCCATGACGAAAAAGTTGTCAACTTCATGCAGCCGCCATCTTGGATTTACATTTTGACACCACTATCGAATTCAACACCCTCAAGAACCATGAAAACGACACCCATGACGAAAAAGTTGACAACTTCATGCAACCGCCATCTTGGATTTACATTTTGACACCACTATCGAATTCAACACCCTCAAGAATCATGAAAACGACACCCATGACGAAAAAGTTGACAACTTCATGCAGCCGCCATCTTGGATTTACATTTTGACACCACTATTGGATTCGACACCCTCATGAACCTTGAAAACGACACCCATGACGAAAAAGTTGTCAACTTCATGCAGCCGCCATCTAGGATTTACATTTTGACACCACTATCGAATTCAACACCCTCAAGAACCATGAAAACGACACCCATGACGAAAAAGTTGACAACTTCATGCAGCCGCCATCTTGGATTTACATTTTGACACCACTATCGGATTCAACACCCTCATGAACCATGAAAACGAGACCCTTGACGAAAAAGTTGACAACTTCATGCAGCCGCCATCTTGGATAGAAATAATATAGGTGTTGCTCAATTTTGGATGAAAGGACCACTAGTAATTTGCCTAGGTGGCGACTGCTCCGAATAACAACAAAACTTCGGATGAGTCGACCACTACTGTTTTTAACGAGTCACATTTCATCCGCAGATAAGTTGCATTTGCGGATGAATTGTCACCTAAGCCGAAATAAATACACGCATACAATCATACGATGCACCTATGATTTGTAAGCATGTATTTACTTCTGCCTACCCCATCGGGGACTTCAGGAGTGGAGTTACGTTACCCATAAATAATCTGGTTTAAACTCAATGAATAAATACAATATTTAATTACGTTTAATACATCGACATAGCCAGTAACTTCAAGGTTTTCAACCAAAAAATAAGAATGCTCAGCGTACGGCGCGTATATAGAGACAATCAATGGAATTATTGGTGTTTGGTACAATTAACAAGCGTTTAAGAAAGGTTTATGAGATGAGGTCTTTGCGCAAGATCTGCGGTGTATCGCTCAATGATCGCGTTCGTAATGAAGATGTAAGAAAGAGGCTTTGTGTAAATGATAGTATCGGTGTAAAAATGAAAAAAGGCATGCTCCGATGGTTAGGGCATAAAGAAAGAATGTCGAATGGACGAATTACTAAACAGATATACAATGCGAATGTGGATGGTTGCAGACGCCCAGTAAGACCAAGACTGACCTACCATGACCTAATAGGTCAAGTTCTGTCTGATGGTGCGGTAAAAAGTCTAAGGAATCGGCGTGCATGTATGAAGAGAATGATGAAGGTAGACGAGGCACGAGAGATATGTCAGGACTGGGATATCTGGCGCTCTATACTCTCTGCCTACCCCGTTAGAGACCTGGCGCGACGATACATTCATACATATAATATATAAACAATTACAATATCTCTTTAAAATCGTTGTTTGCCTGTAAGCACATAAATATAAAAAATAAAACTAATTTAATAAAAACTAGAAAGAAAAATTAATATTCGTTCGAGAATTGAACCTGCGACCTCAGAATTACCGCACCTGCAGTAAGTAGATAACCGATGCCCACACCCACGCGTCGGATTCTTCATTGCCTTTTTGATTTAACTGATTCGAGATCGGTAAACGACATCATTGATAATTAATTAATAGCTATTTACTACCGATATGATTGACTTTGCAGTTTTTTTTAAAATATGACACACATTTTCATGTAATGAAAGTGGCAAACAAGCATTCAGTTCACATTGATGTTAAGTGATGACTGCAGCCTATAGACACTCACACAAAAACCAGAGGTTTGTACCACTTCTGAGGCCTAAGGTGTTATGCCTCTGTGCCGGAAATTACAGGACCGTACATTTTGCACTATATACACACTAGGTATAAACTTATGTCGTGGGTACCGTTACACACACAGCACATACACAAAACCCAGACCCAAAACAAATATCTGTAAGCCATACAAATATTTGTCCCGGCGATTGAACCCGCGACCCTTCGAATCAAAAGGTTGTATTACACCTCTGAACTAAGTGGGTCGTCGACGAGTTTATATAACATCGAAAATCTTTAAAATGTTTTCACCCACAAGTGCGAAAAATACTAGAAATTATAATTACTTATAAACTAAATTGAATCTAATATGTACCTATTGGTGAAGGTTTTAAATACATTCATCTTACATTTGTCTTTGTAACAAAATATGTATATGTAAATCAATACATTGAAATAGATCTACAGGCACGTGCGAACAGATTCGTTATTTCAAATCATAAAAGCTTTGTCACCGTAAAGTTAAACTTTGTAAACTAAGTACAATAACTCTACGGGAAACCAAATACTTCGAACTGTTATCACTTGGAACAAAGAGGTTATGTTTAGGGCTGTCACACTAAAAAATAATATTGCTTAATTTTACGTAAGTAAGGATAAATTAGTGTAGGGTGTTTACATGGGTGCATGTGTTATTAGTGTAAGGTGTTTGCATGTATGCTTGAATGCATGCATTTACCTCTGCTTTTTTAAATAGATTTCCAGTGCACCGCCGTACTTTTTATTACGAGACAGTACTGACAAATTGTGGATGCTTTCACGTATGATTGAATACATGGATTTACCCTTGCCTACCCTTTCGCGGATTAAATACGTGAATTTTCGTTACTTTTTTAGTAGCACTTATTCCTTGACCTGGGTATCGAGTCTGGGTCCTCAACGTAGCAATAATAGCCTTCTACCACTGGACCTCTGATGCAAAAACTGCTGATTATTATTTACGTTTTTATTCAGTACGATTTCACCCATAGCTCCATACTAGGTATAAACTTGTGTCGAGGATACCACTGTACACACACTACACATAAACAAACACCCAAAACCGAAACAAATATATGTAGGGCATGCAAATATTTGTCCCGGTACGAGAATTGAACCCGCGAGCCACGGTTAAAACAGTTGTCACGCATGTAATCAAGCATGCATGGATTAACATCATCACAGTGATGATTGCATCATATAGACATCAACAAAAAACTAGAGGTCAAAATGCAGATGCGTTGCCACCACTGAGACCTAAGTTGTTATGACTCTGTGATATTACGGGGCCATACAATAACTTTTTTAATGAAATCAGGTTTTACTGTACAATAAATAATGTGCGACAACCCTAGCTGCATTACATTCCATATCGCCAGGTGCTACCCCGCTCTGGTTACGATTTATTCTGTGTATGCAATCCAATAATACCTGAACCCACTTAACTTTTTATATAGCTACCTCTATATAGTGTACTTGGATAATAAGTCTACTAGGTATTGACTTTGAGAGTATATGTTGGAATGCCATGCCCATTTTAAACCTTACATTTTTCAGAAATGTAGCGACAATGTAGTGACGTTTCAGCCACCCGTTGGTGGAGGAAAATTCTTCCGCTAATGAAGGTGTGTGTGTGTGTATCTTCACACCAGGTCCCTAACGGGGTAGGCAGAGAGTGTAGAGCGACAGATATCCCGGTCCTGACATACCTCTCGTGCCTCGTCTACCTTCATCATTCTCTTTATACATGCACGCCGATTCCTAAGACTTTTGACTAATGAAGGTGACAAGGCAAACACACATACAATGTGTCCCAGGGATAAGTGACCGCCCGGCGTTTTTCGAACATTTGTACAAAATTAAGGATAATTACCTACTCTTATAAATATATATGGAATTTACCGGCCTTGCTTTATTTTTTAACGATTTTTTTTTTTATTTTTAAGTAGGTAATGACGTGCTGCAGTTTTTTACGATATTTCTTCATTCTTTTTGTTTATTGACTAGCCGGCATCATAGTTTATCAATTAAAATGATCAAACATAACTTAAATGTGATACAACATTTTTTTTATAAAAGAATTTTATATAAGAATATTAACATTCATGGAAAAAAGCTCTTTTTTCACTCTAAAAATAGTTTTATTATATTTTAGTTACATTTGATAATTTTATTTGATAAACTATGATTTCGGCCTGTCAATAAAAAAATAATGAAGAAAGATGTAAAAACTAAGGAAAAAACGTAAAAAAACAGCACGTCACGCGTATTTACTAAAAAACAAAATAATCGTTAAAAAAAACTAAATCCGGTAAGTCCCTTATAAGAGTAATTATTCTTAATTTTGTACTAATATTCAAAAAACGCCGGGCGGTCACTCATTCCTGGGACACGTTGTATATCTAAACTAATATTATATAGAGGTAATATTTTTTTGTTTGTTTGTTTTTAATGAATAGGCTCAATAACTACTGGACCGATTTTAAAAATTCTTTCACTATTCAAAAGCTACATTATCCACGGGTAACATAGGCTATATTTTATTTTAGAAAACATAGGGTTCCGTAAGATATTTGGGTTTTTCAGACACGAGGTGTAAGAATCAACCAGAAAAGTTACTTATTTTGCGTACGCTGCCTAAACTATAAAAGATATCGAAGAATATCTTTTATAGTTTATTTCACTATTCGAAAGCTACATTATCCACGGGTAACATAGGCTATATTTCATTTTGGGAAAATAGGGTTCCGTAAGATATTTGGGTTTTTCAGACACAAGGTGTAAAAAATCAATTAGAAAAGTTACTCATTTTGCGTACGCTGCCTAAACTATAGAAGATATCGAGGAAGGCTTTAGGCTATATCTATAATCATCACGCTCAGACGAATAGGAGAGGGTAGGTAACATTGCACCCGCGCGAAGCAGGGGCGGGCCGCTAGTCTAATGTAATTTAGTGTAGGCATTTTGACCGCCGGTTCCAATGTCTCTACCAAAACTGAAGAATTTTGTAACCGGCTGTTCGGATCAAGTCTTATTAACAGCTCTGGTAGGTACATGTAGTATAGAACTGAGTTGTTCCTTGCCAACGAACTGCTTCGTCAGTTTGGCGAGATTCTAGTTTATAAGTTTACTTGATTATGTATCCGTGAAAAATTATATAATAAAAATATGTATATGTAGCTGCGAAGCGCGCATGGCCCAGCGGCTGGTGTAGATCGGAAGCGATCTGATCGGTTAAGCACTACGGGCGCGGTCGGGTAGTGTGATGGGTGACCGCTAGTGGCAAATTAAATGCGCATTTCCGTGCTTGGAGGGCACGCTAAGCCGTCGGTCCCTGTTGCTATCGATAGATAGCAGTCGTTAAACCTTGTCGGAGACCATATGGGCGGTTTGAAAACTAACCCACCCACCTCCACCAATCCGCATTGGAGCAGCGTGGTGGAGTAAGCTCCAGGCCTCCCCCCAAAAAGGGGAGAGACTCGTGCCCAGCAGTGAGACGTATAATGGGTTGCCATTATTATTTTATGTATATGTAGATTGGGTAATGCAGTGGTGCCTACGCCTTCGAGCTCCTACACCACCAGTTAGTATCCCATTCAAAAATCTTTAACCAGGACCGCACCTAATTCTACCACCACAAAAAAATTCGAATACAGAATATTCTCATAAACATTTTCTAAGCCAATGTTAGTACAATGGATTAAAATATACAAAATACACATTCGATCGGGATTGGCTGCCGTCGGCAGGTGCTTATACGGATGTGGACCGCTTCATACCGGGAGGCTGGTGTACAGGATGCTCTAAATTGTTGTAACATTTTATTTATGTACATATTTTATTTAATGAATCAAGATAGTGTTGGTAAGCATAGAGCATAAGGTAGGTATGTGGTAGGTATGTGGTTGGTATTTGATTGGTGGTAGAGCTGCAGTGACGGAGCTCGCGGGTATAGGCACCATCGCATTACCTAGTATATTTGCCGCTAAATGGTAGTGTTCAGCACTATCGTGTTCCTGTCAGGTGGTAATGTACGGCACTGTAATTTCCGGCATAGAGGCATAACACCTTAGGCCTAGGCCTCAGGATTGGCAATGCATCTGCATTTTGACCTCTGGTCATTGTGTAGGTGTCTATAGGCTGTAGTCATCACTTAACATCAATGTGAACTACATGCTGGTTAGCCACTCCCAATTCATAAAAAAAAATTGTAGGCCGTTAAAGTAACGTAAAAAACAAAACATAGCTTATAGACAACCACACTAATACCAAACTTAAAATGCTGATGCGTTACCACTCCTGAGGCCGAAGGTGTTATGCCTCTGTGCCGGAAATTACAGGGCCATACATTACCACCTGACCGGAACACGATAGTGCTGAACACTACCATTAAGCGGCAAGTATATTAGGTAATGCGTTGGTGCCTATGCCCACGAATTCCGTCACTAGAGCTCTACCACCAGTGAACAATAGTAACTTTTTTTTTTCGTAATATACAACTAAGCAAACAACCTGTATAAACGTACCGCGTATCGATAATTGATAAGGTCGGGCCGCTCACACTGGTTTGTTGAACCCTAGAAAAAATGTTCACATACGGACCAGTTCAAGACCCGGCACACCATACCAGACATATGAAACTACAGCTCAAGTTATACGGTTTACTGCAACCATCGAACGGAGACCTCTAATTGCTTACTTTATGTACCGAATACCGGTATTTTTAAGCTGGAAGTTTATGATCTATACTGTCTAACCAGCCAGTTTAAAGAGACCTCTCGTAGCGTTTATTGAATACTGATTCAAAGGCCTAGAAGACATTCAAGAAAATTATATAAACCGTCCAATTTAATGAGACCCGTAACAGTGAACATTTTGCACTAGATTGAAGTTCAATTTTTTCGTCGCATAGCATTAACCGACCAATTTAATACGACACATAAGATTGAACGTTACGCACTAGATTGAAGGTCTGTTATTTTTACCTCTAACCGGATAGAATAGCCAGTTTTTCTAGGATTCATCTTGAAATGTGAAGGCATGTGGTTTATGATCGCATGCGAATTAAGCAAGACCACATACTGTGGTTGCGTGCTTAAAATAGCTGTGCCTTAACAACTTATGGTCAGTTTTATTCGATACTTAAATTACTTTTGTTTGAATATAACTTATTTATGAAATGATTACTATTTTACATCTACATATACGGATTTCTAAGTTTTTACGATCATTCATTTAGATTCTAGGTATATTATTTGTATTTTTTTTCATGTAATTAAAGTGGCAAACAGCACAGTAGACACCCACAGATAGACCAGAGGTCAAAATACAGATGCGTTGCCACTCCTGAGACCTTAGTTATTATGTCTCTGTGATAGTTATTACGGGGCCATACATAACTATCTCACCGGAACACGATAGTGCTCAACACTACCATTTATCGACAGATTAATTACGTAATGCGTTGGTTCCTACGCCCTCGAGCTCATACACTGGAACGCGACCACCATTTAAAATGCATATTTTTAACTAATGGTAGAGCTCCGTAGGCAGCACCGCAATACCTAATACTGACACTCCGGCACAGAGGCATAACACCATAAGCCTCTACAAATAATTATATTAAAAAAAAGCAAAAAATACAAAAAAAAATAAGAAATCACCCCGGTGAGTCCTACCACGCACGAACCCACCCACTTAAACTACATTACGCCAGTAGTGGGCAAGGGTAGGAAGCCAGGGAAAGGAGGAGTGCCTCGACCCTGTCCGCTGCTGCGTGTCTAGTTCTAGTTCATAAGCCTCTATGCCCGTGCCCGTTGCTTTCATCATCATCATCATTTCAGCCAAAAGACGTCCACTGCTGAATAAAAGCCGCCCCCAAAGATTGGCACAACAAACCGTCCTGGGCCGCCCTCATCCAGCGATTACCAGGTCGTCGGTCCATCTTGTGGGAGGCCTGCCTACGCTTCGTTTCCCGGTACGTGGTCGCCACTCTAGAACTGCTCTGCCCCAACGTCAGCCGTCAGTTCTTCGAGCTATATGCCCTGCCCACTGCCACTTGAGTCTTGCTATTCGGTGAGCTATGTCGGTAACCTTGGTTCTCATGCGGATCTCCTCATTTCTGATTCGATCTCGCAGATAAACTCCGAGCATAGCCCTCTCCATTGCTCTCTGAGTGACCTTGAGCCTTCTTATGAGGCCCATAGTGAGCCGTTGCATTACCTAATCTATATTATTAATGTCCTCGAGGTTCGCCACTAGGTCTACCACCAGTATGATCGGCAATTCAAAAAGGGATCATTAAGTCATAAAATCTATAATTCCCTCAATAACTTTGCAACGCATATTAAAAATAACAAAAAAAAATACAATAGCTATAGCGGTTTATAATGATTGTAATTAAACATTTCTTTTGAAGCCGTGAAGTGACTGTTACTCGTATCGCTATGGTGTTCTTAATCGATAATTGTTTTAATAATTATTTATTGTTTTTTTTTTCTTCTGAACTATGGCTGATTTTTTAATAGTGCCGTATAATGTTGTTATGAATAACAATAAAAAGTTTAAGGGGCTAACAGACACCAAATCGTGTAAATCAAAAGTCGATTTTTTATTGGTAGTAATCTCCCAGGAACTTGAAGGCGTAGGCACCACCGCATTACCTAATCTATGTGCCTCCAAATGGTAGTGTTCAGCACTAACTTATTCCGGTTAGATAACAAACTTTTTTTTATGTAATGTAAGTAGCAAACAAGCATGCAGTTCACATTGATGTTAAGTGATGACTGCAGCCTATAGACACCAAGACCAAGGTCAAAATGCAGATGCGTTACCACTTCTGAGGCCTAAGTTGTTATGCGTCTGTGCCGGAAATTACAGGGCCGTACAATACATGAACACTACCATATAGCGGCAAGTAAATTAGGTAATGCGGTGGTGCCTACTCCCGCGAGCTCCGTCACTGGAGCTCTACCACCAGGACAACTATTTCTCCGTAATAACTAATAGTTAATAGAGACATAATAACTAAGATATCAGGGGTGGAATCGCATCAGCATTTTTGGATTTTGTGTAGATGTCTTTAGACTGCAGTTATCACCATCTATGTGATACGCGGTTGTTTGCTACCTTCATTACTTAATAAATCACCAATTTTCAAACCCATATTCTGGAAAACCTGTTAAACTTTTAGGTTAGGATCCTTCTATAGAATTATATCGTTCATCGAGATATGCTTCAAACCTAATTTATTAATCTAATTATGCTTATTTAAGTATATCTAGAGAATATTAAATATATCCACTAGGTTTCCTATCAAAATATCCATCCATCCTTCAAAACTACTTGCTCAAGTAGCCTGTCAATATTCGACACAAATTACGCCACAGTCAACCGATAACATACGAAACATTAAATTATATCGAAAATCAAACTTTAAGCCCTTTAATCATCAATAAACACAAGTTACTCAAACCACCAATCACAATTCGAGTTCTTAAATCGCGAACTTATTCTGGTTTTGTAATAATTCTCGATCATTAGCTGTCATTACATATAATTTGTTGGGTCATTATTTCTTAAAGCGCCTCCAAACTCACGCCGAGAGTCCGTCTCGTTCAGGCCTCAAGAGTGGTAAAGCATCTGTATTTTGACCTTGGTCTTTGTGTGGGTGTCTATAGGCTGCAGTCATCACTTAACATCAATGTGAACGGCATGGTTGTTTGCCACTTCCATTACATTAAAAAAAAACCTAGCGACTCCGAGTCAAAGTAAATCTAGTGTGGTCTATCAATCTTATCCAAAGACATCGAAGTTCGCCGTGCACTCGAATGGCACTGCACAACCGCGCTATAATAATAATAAAGGTAACCCTATACGTCCCACTGCTGGGCACGAGTCTCTCCCCTTTTTGGGAGAAGGCCTGGAGCTTACTCCACGCTGCTCCAATGCGGGTTGGTGGAGATTAGGGTTAACGGCCAACTCGTGGTCGGATGTTTTTCAAACTACCCATAATGCCTCCTACAAGGTTGAACGACTGCTATCTATCGATAGCAACCGGGACTGATGGCTTTACGTGCCCACCGAAGCACGGAAACGCGCATTTTAATTTGTTACTAGCGTTCACCCATCACAAACCCGATCGCGCCCGTATCACTTAACCGAGTAGATCGCTTCCGATCTACACCAGCTGCGGGGCCATGCGCGCTATACTAATACACCGCACTAATACACCGTATATCTTGTTAGATATCTTCAGGCTACAGACGTGTATATAATGCTTGTTAGCCAGTTAGCCATCATTAGATACACTTTTCAGTCAGTTTTCTATAATTTCTATATCCATTGAAGATATAGGTACCATTTAGAAAAGATCGATTGTAAAATCGATTTTAATTGAAGTGTGATAAATCGATCCACGATAAAATCGACGTACTTACAAATTTTTTACAGTACAGTATCAATTCACTGGATTGATCCAGATCTACATTGAAAAGAAAGCTTATGAATCGTAGTAATTAGGTACCAAGGTAATTTATAGACGGTTATTTTTACTGGTGGTAGAGCTCCAGTGATGGAGCTCGCGGGCGTAGGCACCACCGCATTACCTAATATACTTGACGCTAAATGGTAGTGTTCAGCACTATCGTGTTCCGGTCAGGTGGTTATGTCCGGCCCTGTAATTTCCGGCACAGAGGCATAACACCTTCAGCCTCAGGAGTGGTAACGCATCTGCATTTTGACCTTGGTCTTTGTGTGGGTGTCTATAGGATGCAGTCATCACTTAACATCAATGTGAACGGCATGCTCGTTTGCCACTACCATTACATTAAAAAAAAAAGAATAGGCGACCCCAGGGGGTGGTAGAGGAGGGCAGCTGCCCCTCTCTAGCGATAAAAAATGGAAGGGTTGATTGATTGTATGCAAGGACTGATATGTGCCATAAGGTACCAAAATGCTGCCCTTAGAGCCAACCCGCCCCTCTCTATGTCGTCGGCTTGGACGGTGGGTTTGCTGGTTAGTAGTACAGTGCCATTCGAGTGGGCGCTTTGATGACTTTGGGCGAAATTATATACACACCACGGCTTTACTATGACTCGGAGTCGATAGGTGTGGTGCAGTGCCATTAAAATGCACGCGCTTCGAAAAATCGATTTAAATAATCGATTTTATGTATCCATAAATCGATATCCCGATCAATCGATTCGATTGCCGTCCCTAGTACCATCAGAAAATTACAGAAATATGTGGACAAGTAACTCTTACACGCAATATTTTGCACTGATTTTCCTACCGTGTTTAATTTATGACAATCATGACTTGGCCGCGTTAAAATGACACTAATTACATGTACAGCGTGTACTGAAACGGTATCATTATACATCTCATTCCCACAGGTGTTGAGTGAAAGGGACGAATAGTGTAGTCGATGGTGAATAGTGGAAACTAGTTTTACGAGTTACGGAATAAATAATATAGGTCCAATGTTTCTTGAGACAAAACCGGAGCAGTTTTTTTATGTCTACATAACTGCCTCGGCATTGTGGTATTAGGAGACTATCCCTAAGCCTAGAGTCTTACTTAAGTAGGGAAAATATATTTAATACTAGCTGTGCCCGCGACTTCCCACTTATCATAATATAGAATATGTACATGAACAAGCGCATCTTATTTGTTGAACTGACTGCAGAGCGCCCAAAATACAGGCTCCGCCTAGTTTGGGGTTCGATGGCAAATCCAAAACGAACCAATGCTAGCTTTACCTTACCTTGTTTTAAGTCTGTTATGAATGTATTTTCTTCTTTTTGATTTTAATAAATGATTGATTGATTGATTGATTTCGATTGCGTGAGAATTTATGATAGTACGTACCCAAACGTAGTCATGGTCACAGCTAGTATAAAAGTAGCCTAAGTTACTCCTTATTACATAAGCTATCTGCCAGTGACAGTCCCGTTGAAATAGGTCCAGCCGTTCCCGAGATTAGTCCCAACAAACAGACAGACAGACAGACGAAAATTGAGAAAAATATTGTTTTGTGTATCGTGTATATGCATTTAGTAAAAGTGGTAATTTTTAGATTACAAATAGACACTCATTTTTTTTTTATTTGTCTAGATTAACTTATTTCATATCTTAAGCGAGCCTGGCCGCTGGCACACACTCAAAGACTTATACATGTCAACTATTTATTCTACATCTTAAGGTGTTTGCCACCACCTAGCACCTTTTGATTGTAATAAAATTGTCAATTCCTCAACTATTTATCCATTCTCGCCACTTGTTACATGGACCAAAACATACCCGGCTAAGCGAGGGTATTTTGCATGTATGCTAGAATGCATGAATTTGCCTCCGCCTATACAATAACACGGGATGGGTAGCAGTGTCTACTGATTAATCTACCGCCACCACGACAACCACTTCGCATGCAAAGCATGGTGATTATGACATGTTATGTCACCAAAATGACGCTTAACCTCCACGCTCCAACGATACCATTAAGAGGAGGTTATCGTGGGAGAAGTCTCTTGCAGCAGACGTCTTTCGACGACTACGAGAGGTGATTATGATGGCTTTTTTTAATGTAATGGAAGTGGCAAACAAGCATGCAGTTCACATTGATGTTAAGTGATGACTGCAGCCTATAGACACCCACACAAAGACCAAGGACAAAATGCAGGTGCGTTACCACTCCTGAGGCCTAAGGTGTTATGCCTCTGTGCCGGAAATTACCACCTGACTGGAACACGATAATGCAAAACACTACCATTTAGCGTCAAGTATATTAGGTAATGCGGTGGTGCCTACGACCCCGAGCTCCATCACTGGAACTCTTCCACCAATAGAACGACACGATTTCTAGCAAATTGAAACAAAATCTTTATAATATACTGCTCTAGATTAAAACATAATACTGTCCCCAAAGTCAAAAAGTTTGACCTCGAAACTATAAAATAAGCGAATCACTAATCTCATGGGAACAGGTTTAATAAAATATAATATATTAATTTATAGATCCGAACGCTTTTTTATAATCAAGTTTGAATGCTGTTTTAATGCTACACTAAGATCGCTATTAATTTGAATGGAATCGAGTTATAATGGGGAAGAACACACTAGTAATGGTTTGAAAATGGGGCCGCGTTGAATTACGATTGTGTCAAAAAATATATATGTGTATGTATCTTCACGTCAGGTTCCTAACGGGGTAGGCAGAGAGTGTGGAGTGGCAGATATCCCGGTTCTGACACACCTACCTTTCCTCATCTACCTTCATAATTCTATTCATACATGCACGCCGATGCCTAAGACTATTAAAATAACGGTAGCAGGTATACGATGAAAACTTTCACAGCATATTTTGTTGTATATTACCTTATAAAATAAATAATAAATAAAAATAAAGTGAATATTAAAGGGGGCTCCCATATAACGAACGTAATTTTTAAACAATTTTTGTTGTTATATGTTAATATAAAGGAAGAAACTTTCATATAACAATCGTGATTTTCATTTATAATATGATGGTACGGCACCCTTCGTTCGACGAGTCCGACTTGAACTCCCCTCTGAGGTGTTCCCTCGGTGCTACAATATGGGGTTCTTCAAAAATGGCGTCAAAAGAGTCCTTCAGGGCTGGCAGCGCGTTGGCAACTCCCCTGGTGTTGCAAATGTCCATAGGCGACGGTGACCACTTACCATCAGGTGGCCCGTCTGCTTGTCTGTCAACTTAATGACATAAAAAAAAAAAAAAAAACTTGGCCGCTTTTTAATTTCCTCGCGTAGGCCTCGCGTACCATTTATGGAATGGGTCTGTGTTCTCTAGATTAACTTATATCACAAATATAACTCGCCCTTTCTCCCTAAATCGTTGGCCTTTAGATTGAAGGCTAGCGACACCCTTGATCTCATATGAATGTGATTCTCTAAAGGGTTGGCTGCGAGTTAGCAGCTTCTTTGATGTTGCAAATACCCATACACGACAGTAGATGGAAGTTAAATGAATGTTATAAAATGTTAATAAATGTCTATGGAATTCAGTGCCATCATTGATATACAATTGTATGTCAATGAGTGCCATAGACGATTTTTTAAGTAGGTACGTCGTTTCAAAATTAACTGTATTAAGTACTAGCCGTTGCCAGCGGTTTCGCCCGGGTGGATGTCGTTTAAAAAGTAGCCTATGTTCTTTCTCAAAGTCAACTTTATGTCTGTACCAAATTTCAATAAAAATCGGTTCAATTGTTGGACGTGAAAAGGTAACAGACAGACAGACAGAGTTACTTTCGCATTTATACGCATTTATAATATAAGTAGGGAAGTAGGGAAAGTAGGGAAGTATGGAAGTAGGGATAAGGAAGTAGGGATTGTGTTAATTTTAATTTTTTAAATGGTTATAATAATAATTACTGTAAGTACCTTAAACATTGGTTGCAGAGGCCCAGCAAGACCAAGACTGACCTACCATGACCAGATAGGTCGAGTTCTGTCTGACGGTGCGGTCAAAAGTTTTAGGAATCGGCGCTCATGGATGAAGAGAATGATGAAAGTAGATGAGGCACGAGAGGTATGTCAGGATAGGGATATCTGGCGCTCTACACTCTTTGCCTACCCGGAGACCTGGCGTGAAGATGCATACATACATATACCTTAAACTTTTCTAAAAAACTTACTTCTTTTCTTAGATCCTCAATTAAAATAGATTTATTTTAATGTATGCAACTCTTTATATTCTTAGAAAAACATAGCATGTTTAAAATCTAGTGTGCGTGTTTTCTTTATTTTATGGTTTTTAGGGTTCTGTACGAAAAAAGCAAAGACGGGACCCTATTACCAAGCCTCCGCTGTCTGTCTGTCGGTCTGTCACCAAGCTGTATCTCATAGACCGTGATAGCTAGAAAGCTGAAATTTTCACAAATTATTTATTTCCGTTGCCGCTATAATAATATATCACTAAAAAAAAGGGGGTCGCCATACAACAAACATAATGTTTTTGCTCAATATTAATAACGGTAGCAGAAGCCTACAATTTTCACAAAATATTTAGTTGAAGGTAATTTTTTTTAAAAACCTTTCAAAATATAATTAAATAAAAATAAAGTAAAAATTAAAGATTACATTTGTCCCATACAACAAACGTTATCTTTAAGCATTTTTTTTTCGATCGATAACGTCTCTTCAACGATTTTTTATAATAGATGATGGTACGGACGGAACCCAACGTGATTTTATTCAAGTAGGTGGCACTGTTTTTGAGATAAAATATAAATTAGTTCTCACGCAGACATACCTGAGAACGTTATTCAGTTGTTCATATTTTTAGCAGCGTTACCTGTTACCCCATAATTTTTAATTACAAATTTATATTTGCCTCGTCTATACATTTTTATGATATTTTATTAAGATCTACGCTTATAAAATCAATTCATTTTTCAACAAAACATGTTTACGTTAATAAATCAGTCGACGAAATGCTAAATCTACTATTTATGTAGTTTTTATGGGTGATTACCCGTGCACCCACTGGCCTAACCCACTGGTAGGTGGAGGGGTAATTTCTATGTACCCGTGCACCCACTGCATCAAGGTTGGAATTAAATATCGATAAACGTTGTCGATAATATTAAAATGAAAAAAAAAAACCATGACATGTCAATTGTGAATTAACCCAAGCCACCATGGTAGATGACCGTGGTAGGTGACGATGGTACGTGGCGATGGAAGGTGGCCATGGTAGGTGGCGATGGTAGATGACGATGTGGTAGGGGGCGCTGTTTTTGAGATAAAATATAAATTAGTTCTCATGCAGAGATACTTGAGAACGTTATTTAGTTGTTCATATTTTTAGCAGTGTTACCCCATAATTTTGAATTACCAATTTACTCGTATATTTGCCTCGTCCACACAATTTTATGATAATATATTTTAATTAAATCTACGCTTATGAAATTAAGTACCTGGTTGACCGAGCTTCGCTCCGTAGACTAATGGTTCTTCTATTCATCAATAGATGGCGTTAGTCGTCGGTTATGAAGAACATTTATTATTAACTTGGAACCGAGCTTTTCTTTGACCTGGAACCTAAATAAATCGATTTCTTGACCCGAAAAACCCCTAATCTGTAAGTTTCAAGAAAATCGTTGGAGCCGTTTCCGAGATCTTGATTCTATATATACATATATACAAGAATTGCTCGTTTAAAGATATTAGATTAATTTTCCAACAAAACAAGTTTACGTTAATAAATCAGTCGACGAAATGCTAAATCTACTTTTTATATAGTTTTTATGACATTGTTCATTACTATAATATCTATTCCACACATGATTGAGATTAAATTCTCTGGATATCTTTTTAGTACGAGAACTGGCGGCCAAAATACTATGTTTTTTTATGTAATGGAAGTGGCAAACAAGCATGTTACACATAGCCAACCCTAGCAAAGTGCACCATCAGCGACCATTGCACACGGCACTAATTCAGAACAGTAAACTGCATCATCAGCGACCATTGCACACGGCACCAATTTACAGCACGAGGCGCGGACACAGCAGTGGCCGTTCAACGAACTCCCCAGCTCAGCAATTACCCCTTCTACATGTTTACGATAACCGAGGTTTCCTTAACCACCGAAAACGTGGATAAATGACTTTAGGTACATACATCGACCAATTGTCATAGTTTTTAGTTTTAGAGTAACGTAATTATTGTATTTCATTTTTAATCAATAAAAATCTTTGTTATAAGAAAAATTTGCATTTTTTTGGATCCTCCGGTTGCACCCAACGTAATTGGCGCAGTCGGTAGGATAGTCCAAAAAAATTTCAGTGAATCGATCACCGAAAAAGGGCTATTCGAACTTACGGGTGTGTGACTAGTGAGGAGTATCCGAATATCGATACCACAGAGAAATGCAGATTTGGTAAGTACCTAGATCTTACTAGAGTTGCTCGCCTTTCCTTATTTTAATATTTCCTTGTATGATTTCCTTTGTGTATTTTATGAGTAGTGTTAATTTCCTCAAGTGATTCTTTTGATTATTCAAAATTTTTCATCCACGTAAATCGAGGACCTCTGGGTCATCTAGTTCTAGTAGAATCTCGCAAATTGATGCAAATAGAAATTTAGAGTGTATTTTAGAGGTTAGTGATATTTTAGAGTCTAGAGTTAGTAGTGATCATAGTACGAAAATGAGTGTAGATTTAGTAGATCAGGTATATAAGGCCTTACGCCTTTTACCCGAATTTGACGGGAACACGAATGTGCTTACGCGTTTCATACATTTATGTGATCAACTTGTTACGCAATTTGTCAGAGCGGAGCCAGGTTTTGAGCTCAGTAACTTAGCATTATTAAATGGAATCCTTAATAAAGTTACCGGACATGCCGCGCGGACAATCAACTCAAACGGCATTCCCGACACCTGGCAGGGCATTAGAAGCGCTTTGATTAATAATTTCTCGGACCAGCGAGATGAGACCGCTTTATATAACGACCTTGCTCTATTAACTCAGAGACATTTAACACCTTCGGAGTTTTATGAAAAGTGCCAGAGCTTATTCAGCACTATAATGACTTATGTAACACTGCATGAGTCTATACCTACTACTATCGAGGCAAAACGTGCGCTTTACAAAAAGTTAACTTTACAGGCGTACGTTCGTGGGCTTAAGGAGCCCTTGGGCTCACATATTAGGTGTATGCGACCCGAGACAATAGAGAAAGCTCTTGAATTTGTTCATGAGGAAGTTAACACCCTATATCAAAAGCAGCGAGACGATCGGTTACCGGAACGGAGAGCTGGGCAGTCTACGTCTTCATTTGATACTAATTATGTTAAACCATTTAATGTGTCTACCCCGCGACCTTTTATGCTTACACTGCCATATAGTAATATGCCAGGTCCTTCTAGGCCCATGTATCAACCCCCACCACCAAGGCCAATGGAAGCTTGGAGACCCCAAGTGCCTCAGTACCGCGGCCCCTCGCGGACCCAACAAATGTTTAGTGCACCGCCGCCTAACTATAGACCTCAAAGCAACGTATTTCGCTTAGCTCAGCCAAGGCCAGGTTATACATCCCTTAATGATAATGGCCCTAAGCCTATGAGTGGTGTAAGTCATTTTGTGTCGAAACCCGTACCTAGACAACTGACAGGGCACGACTGGACTAAGCACGGAAATCCACCCCCTTCTAACTATTTTAAGTCTCGTGAAATGAACATCAACGAGACTGGCTGCTACGACTATAACGAATACCCCGACTATGCCTGTGAATATTATTACGACCGATCTTATTCTGAACCTTGCGTATACGAACCTGTGTCTGAGCCGTCATCTCACTACCCTTCTAATTATATTCCCGCCTACGTAGAGGAACATCAGGAGGTATCGGAAGGGACCCCTGCGGAAAATCAGGATTTTTCCATAACTCGGAAATCAGACAAACCAAAATAGAGATTAACTTACAGATTCAAAGACAACTTCCATTCATTAAGATTGCTAATCCACCCTTAAAGTTATTAATAGACACAGGTGCTAATCAATCTTTTATTAGCCCTGATGCAGTAGAAAGATTTTATTCTAACATCCCGTGTAACTACGAACCATTCGAAGTCACTAACATTCATGCAACTACGCGAAATAATTATTCTTTAACTCTACCCTGTTTTTCCGAATTTAATGAATCTTGCGACATTACTCTTTTTATATATAAATTTCATAATTATTTTGATGGGTTAATTGGCTTAGATATGTTAGAAAAGTTAGAGTCTAATATTGACTTAAAAAACAAGGCTCTTATTACACGAAATTCGACCAACCCATTGTGTATGTACGATTCGCGGAATTGCAATCTTTATGAAGACATTATACCGGCTAATACATCAAAATTAATCCGGGTTCCAATTAACTTTCATGATGGTGACGTAATTATACCGGAACAAATAATATCACATTGCACTGTACGCGATTGTGTCACTACGGTTAGGAATAGTCGCGGATTTATAGAGATCACTAATCCAACTAAACATGATGTAGTGTTCTCAATGGATAGACCAATAAGCGCAGAACTTTTTAACGAACAATTCACACGTGCTCAACAGCCTAGTGACCGTGTATCCGAAGTACTTTCGCGATTGCGTACTGACCATCTGAATCCTGAAGAACGAGCTAACTTAGAGTCCCTTTGTGCTCAATATGCTGACGTGTTTTATCTCGATGGCGAAGCTCTAACTTTCACTAATAAAATAAAGCATACTATTCGCACCACGGACGAATTACCTGTCTATACTAAAACCTATAGATATCCGTTCGTTCACCGACAGGAAGTTCAGGATCAGATAACAAAAATGCTAGATCAGGGAATAATCCGTCATTCACAATCAGCTTGGAGCTCTCCTATTTGGGTAGTTCCTAAGAAAGCTGACGCGTCTGGAAAAAGTAAGTGGCGTATAGTCATAGACTTTCGTAAGGTGAACGAAAAGACTATTGACGATAAATACCCCATCCCGAACATCAATGACGTTCTAGATAAGCTTGGTAACTGCCACTACTTCACCACATTAGACCTTGCTAGTGGATTTTATCAGGTTGAGATGGACTCCGCCGATATTCAAAAAACTGCCTTCAATGTGGAGCATGGGCACTTTGAATTCTTGCGGATGCCCATGGGTTTAAAGAATTCCCCATCTACATTCCAACGAGTGATGGATGACGTTCTTAGGGACCTCCAGAATGTCATTTGTCTCGTTTATCTCGATGACATCATAGTATTCAGTGTATCCCTTCAGGAACACATGGTAAATCTCGGGAAAGTCTTTAAAAGACTCAGGGAATCGAATTTCAAGATTCAGATGGATAAGTCGGAATTCCTAAAGTTAGAGACCGCATATTTAGGACATATTATAAGTAAGGACGGTATCAAACCTAATCCCGACAAGATCACTGCCATCCAAAGATTCCCCATCCCCAAGACAACAACTGAGATAAAACGCTTCCTAGGACTATTAGGATACTACAGGAAATTTATTCCAGACTTCGCGCGCATAACAAAACCAATGACGCAATGTCTAAAAAAAGGTTCTAAGATCACCTTCAACGACCCCAAGTATATAGACTGTTTCGAGAAATGTAAAGTTTTATTGACCAACGACCCAATTTTACAGTACCCAGACTTCACTAGAGACTTTGTACTGACGACTGACGCTTCCAACTATGCGATAGGTGCAGTCCTTTCCCAAGGATCGATAGGTAATGACAAACCTATAGCTTATGCGTCTAGGACTTTGAACTCCAGTGAGACCAACTATAGTACGATTGAGAAGGAGCTATTAGCCATAGTTTGGGCTACTAAATACTTCCGCCCCTACCTGTTCGGCAGAAAGTTTAAGATAGTGACCGATCACAGACCCTTACAGTGGGTAATGAGCCTTAAAGAGCCAGGCTCCAGACTCACCCGTTGGCGACTCAAGTTGAGTGAATATAACTTTACCACTATATATAAGCAGGGCAAACAGAACACCAACGCAGATGCATTGTCCCGCATTGAAATTAATAACGAAGACACTAGTTCAATAGTAGTAAATGTATCTGAAAAGCCTGACTCAACTATAGGTTCTGAGACGTTAACAGCCCCTACTAATAACGCATTACCCGACAACTCTGATACTGCGACCGCTCACACTAGTAACGAATCCCCAATTCTTGAAGTACCAATCACGGACTACCCCTTAAATAGATTCAGTAGACAAATCTGTTTTATACTTGTAGGTGACATTAAAAAACGTCCGACTGTGACTAAGCCATTTGAAACACATACTCGAACGACCATACAACTTTCAGAAAATAACTTAACTAATGACGTAATTAATGCAGTTAAGGAATATGTGAATCCTAAGGTTAGAACTGGCTTAATTATTCACCCCTCTCTTGCCATGTATAAGATCATTCCTATAATTCAAGATAATTTCAAAAGCTCTTCAATGAATATGGTGCTAACTAAAGTTGAATTAGAAAACGTAAAGGACTACTTACATCAGCAAAATATAATAAAAAAATATCACGAGGGTAAGACTAACCATCGTGGTATTACAGAGTGTCATTTAGCTTTATCATCTCGATACTATTGGCCTAAGATGAAAGAACATATCGCTAAGTATATCAATGAGTGTACTGTTTGCGGACAGGCTAAATACGACCGTAATCCTATCAAGCAAAGATTTAATATTGTACCACCCCCTAGTAAACCCTTCGAAATCATTCACTTAGATTTATTCACAGCTCAAACCGAAAAATTCCTTACCATTGTGGATGCTTTCTCAAAATACGCACAAGCTTATCACCTCAGAGATAGTACAGCATTAAGTGTAGTACAAGCCCTACTTGTATTGTGTACTCACCATGGGGTTCCACTAACTATCATCACAGACGGAGGCCCAGAGTTCACAAACCAGATATTTTCAGAGTTTACCCGAGTTCACAAGATCATTCATCATAAAATATTAGCACATTCCCCTAATGACAATGGCATAGTAGAAAGGTTTCATTCTACAGTTCTAGAACATCTCAGGATATTAAAACTAGAGAAACGAAACGATCCAGTCGTCAATCTCATGCCTTATGCTATTTTAGCTTATAATAGTTCTATCCATAGTTTCACTAAATGCAGACCTTTAGATTTGATAACAGGGCATTTTGATCCACGAGACCCTGTAGATATTGACTTAGCTGAACATTTATTTCAACAGTACTCACAAGACCATAGAAAACGCATGACTCAAGTATATGACTTAATCAACCAGACATCCTTACATGACAGGACACAATTAACTGAGAATCGTAATAAAGATAGGGAACTTGAAACAGACTATGCTCCCGACCAACAAGTGTTTGTACGTAATCCCATGGCGTCCCGACAAAAGTTAGCCCCGCGATATACACAGGACACTGTGCTCGCAGATCTTCCCATTCACATCTATACGAAGAAGAAACGCGGCCCAGTAGCTAAGTCCCGCCTTAAGCGAAGTCCTAAGATCCCGACTTTGTTACAGGATACTACTATGGCTGGCGACTCTACATCTGACCAAAGGACAAGAGATAACAATTGACTCACTTGACAATGGACCAGGACTACTTCCCTTTAAATTAGGAGCAGCAAAGATCGTCTCCCATTACCATTCCTTCCTAAGTTACATTGACTTGGAAGATATTCATCTCCAAATAGATCAAGTGAACTCCCAGATGGCTGATTTAAGACCTTTAATCAATAATAAAACCTTTTCGTTATTTGACCCTCATATAGAACATCTTAACAGCAAAATCACTCTCATAATCAATAAAATTAGTTTATTTGAATCATCTCGTAGTAAAAGAGGTCTCATCGACGGTTTAGGCTCTATTATAAAAAGCATTTCTGGTAACTTAGATTACACAGATGCCATAAAATACGAAAAAGCTATTAACACCTTGCGTAACAACGAGCATAAACTGGAACAAGAGATTAATAATCATATTAGCTTCAATAGTAAATTCATTTCTCATAGTTCTCAGATAATAAGTAATATAGTCACAAATCAGGATAAGATGAGTAAAGCACTAAATTTAATTTTAGAAAGTAACGCCCATAGGGACACGGACTTAATTAAATACGCCCATCTGGCGCAACATCTATTAATTTTAGGAGATAATATAGAAGATCTGTATGAAGAATTACAAAATTTAGAGAATACTCTAACTTTTATTCGTGCATCGAGCACCCCGTACTCCTTATTTAGTTTAGATGAAGTTAAGGATATGTTAAGCAAACTACGGATTTTGTATTCCAATAATGAAATCCTAAATATAGAAGTTAGGCACTTTTATGAAATAATAAAATTAGGTTACTTTTATGTAGGTAAACAGGTAGTAATAGTTATTAAAGTCCCCATCGTCGTACCCTCCACTTATGATTTTTATAAATTATCCCTTGTTCCGAATAAAAACCAAGAAACCCTAATTACACCCTCACCTTTTATAGCACTCTCTAGTTTAGATTATAGGTACATAGAGACAGAATGTCCAAAGATGAACACCCTATACCTCTGTGAGTCGACACGCAGCCTCCAGATTCAGCACGAACCAGATTGTATCCAGCATCTCGTAGCTCACCAGGAACTCCAGTCCACCTGTAAGCTAACATCAGTAGTCCTCACCAGTGAAGCCCTGGAAGCCTTGGACGACAAGCACTACACCCTGAGCTTTCCCGTACCAACCAAGGTGAAGATATACTGCGGTCAAGAGCAATATCGGACCCTACAAGGCAGCTACTTGGCAGTTATCCCTCTTAACTGTCACCTGAAAACACCCTCATTCACTATCGCCAACTCCAACGACCACATCAAAGGACATGTCGTAAAGATCATTGAGATGCCAATACGCAACGATACGTCGAAAGCCAAAAATTATCCGAAACTCATCCTCAACTCTCCGAGTCTGCAAAAGCTACACACTCTGAGCAACGATATAGCAATGCAATCGCCCATTCAACTAGATGACATCACCGACCCAGTCGTATACCACACCACTATACCGATGTACCTCGCACTAACCGGTACATGCGCACTCATCGCTACGCTACTCTACCGACGCACAACTACTGTATCCAGAGACATCACGGAAACGTTCAGCAGCACCCCTGAAATAACATATGCAATACCGGCACCCCGCAACATCAACCCCAGCCAGATAAGGGTTGACTCCGGATGCCTGCCAGCGACCATCTTGAACAAGTCCTGCGACACTCGCTGTTCTTCGGGTGGAGGTGTTACACATAGCCAACCCTAGCAAAGTGCACCATCAGCGACCATTGCACACGGCACTAATTCAGAACAGTAAACTGCATCATCAGCGACCATTGCACACGGCACCAATTTACAGCACGAGGCGCGGACACAGCAGTGGCCGTTCAACGAACTCCCCAGCTCAGCAATTACCCCTTCTACATGTTTACGATAACCGAGGTTTCCTTAACCGCCGAAAACGTGGATAAATGACTTTAGGTACATACATCGACCAATTGTCATAGTTTTTAGTTTTAGAGTAACGTAATTATTGTATTTCATTTTTAATCAATAAAAATCTTTGTTATAAGAAAAATTTGCATTTTTTTGGATCCTCCGGTTGCACCCAACGTAATTAGCATGCAGTTCACATTGATGTTATGTATTGACTGCAGCCTATGACACCCATACAAAGACCAAAGTAAAAAATGCGAGGCCTAAGGTGTTATTATGCCTCTGTACCGGAAATTACAGGGCCGAACTCAACCATTTAATGGCAAGTAGATTAGATAGTGCGGTGGTCCCCGTGGAGTCCACGCCCCTGAGCTCTGTCACTGGATTTCTATCAATTTTTAATATCTTTTACCGTAGCTATTAATTTAACACGTGAATATTTTAATAGTATAGAATATAATATAATAGAATATTTATTATATAATTATTAATATAGAATATAATATTTTAGTACAAATTTTAATAGTACTCGGTCGAACTATTTTACGCTATGTAAGTATAATTTTATGTAAAATATTCATTGTTTAACTCCTCTTAATGTAGTGATCCTGTATTCGGATCTTAGACTATTTGAAACTAGATTTAAAAAGTGTCAAACAGGACATACCAATGATGTTTCCAGCCTAGACATGTTAAAAATTAAACTCGTTTAAATAAATGTGGCTCGAAGCTAATGCATTAATTATATAATTATTTTCTCTTCATTCGAGATACTAGAAAGGATGTGATAGATTAGATATGTAATGGACAGAAATAAAAAAATGTTTTCTTTTAAACGAGCAATTTTGTATCGTTTTGCAAACGGTAAAATTAAGTAAAGTGGGATTAAAGTGGGAAATTAAGTATTTTGTTTACCACGTTTTATGTCACCAAAATGTCATAAACTATCAATGTATCACGGTAACCATGGTGATAGAACACTTGAATATTTATGTAGTACGAGTACATTGTTCAACAATAAATATTGCACATCGAGCTTAGGAAAGAGACTTCGGCTTTTGTCGATTTTGATCAAGTTTTGACCAATACCGGACTGTCAGTGCTTATGTAGGCAGTGTGTAACAGAGGTAACGCTTTACGAAGTCAAAACGAGCCGATCGTCTCTTTCGCAGGCTGTCGTACGACACATGTGCAATATTTCTTGTTGGATACTGCACATGTGCAATATTTCTTGTTGGATACTCCACATGTGCAATATTTCTTGTTGGATACTGCACATGTGCAATATTTCTTGTTGGATGCTGCGCACATGTGCAATATTTCATGTTGGCTACTGCATATGTGCAATATTTCATGTTGGATGCTGCGCACATGTGCAATAATTCTTATTACATACTGCACATGTTCAATATTTCTTGTTGGATACTGCACATGTGCAATATTTCTTGTTGGATGCTGCGCACATGTACAATATTTCTTGTTGGATACTGCACATGTGCAATTTTTCTTGTTGGATGCTGTGCACATGTGAAATACTTCTTTTCGGAAACTGCATATGTGCAATTTTTCTTGTTGGATACTCCACATGTGCTATATTTCTTGTTGGATGCTGTACTTTCATGTTAAATATCACCACAATTGAGTCAGGCGGTTATCGTAACAGACTGACAGACAAAACAACTTTCAAATTTCTAATTTACTATGGATCTTATTACTATTCCAAATTCATTATTTATTTCTAATCGCATAGAAACGAACCACATTATATTAATGAAATTCAATGAAATGTTTGTTTACTCATCTGTCAATCAGACATCGATTCGCTTCCTGCTTATTATTATTGTGTGAATGCTCACATGTATTTCGTTATGTGAAAATAAATATTTATTAGATACGAATAAAATATAGCAAAAATTGATAATTACTCGGATTACCATTTTTGTCGATAAATGGTAAACAACGCGTAGGCACATCACTTAAAGGGACAACGCTTTGGGCTCTGACACTCGTACATTACCACCATAAAGACAACACCTAACCATTACCTAATTTAATTGCCGCTAAATAGTAGTGTTCAGCACTATCGTGTTCCGATCAGTAATGTACGGCCCTGTAATTTCCGGCACAGATGGGTTACCACTCGGATTACAGGGCCGTACATTACCACCTGGCCGGAACACGATAGTGCTGAACACTTCCATTTATCGGCAAGTATATTAGGTAATGGGGTGGTCCCTACACCCGCGAGCTCCGTCACTGGAGCTCTACCACCAATAAAAACTAGATAGACCAATAGACTTACCGGATGAAATCCAAACAGCTGGCAACATATTTGCTTGCATAGGTACCTAGGTATTTGTTCTAACGTATTATAGTCGTCCATTAAAAATATGCAAGGAACCTACACTAAAACCCATCCTTACCGCAGCTACTTAAACACATAGCAAAACCAGAAACTTGTTCATAAACATATTACTAACTCGGCGGTTGAAACTAAAGCTTTGAATAAACTGAACAGGACTGTGGTTAACATATAACTGTAAATGAAATAACAGGAATCTCAAGGAAGAGTAAATACTAATTAAGAAGTATTCATAACATTATATTTTATTTTTAAAGAAAAATGGAAAGAAAAATTTGACTTCAGGCGAGACTCGAACTCGCGGCCTACTGGCCCCAGGACTTCAGTAGCTCAATTGGAAGAGCGGCTGGACTAGATTCCCAGTAGGCCGCGAGTTCGAGTCTCGCATGAAGTCAATTTTTTTTTTCCATTTTTCTTTAAAAATAAAATATATTTCACAAGCATGTGTTAATGCGAAATAATACAAAACATTCATAACATTGCTTGTAACACATCACGCTATACAAAGTGATCTCAGAACTCGATTCTTGTTCAAAATACCTAACCTTATATATAGATAACAAATAATAAGCTGTTGTCTAAATTTCTGCAAGAGCCTCGGGGGTGGAAGTGTCTAAAGGCATAATAGCGGGGAAGCCCGCTCCGAGCTCGAGATTACTCGCTCGTGATGGTGAAACCGGGGTCACACCTCTCGACACCCCCAGCCTCTCTCAACAGTGTTGCCCCCTGTCGACCATCGGGTTGGCTGTTTGGGGGGCCCACCAAGGAGAGGCGAGTCACCACCTGCCTAAAGTAGGATTCGATAATGTGAGATGTTGAATATAGGCAGGTGCCGGATCTCACTCCATAGGCCCAGCCAGCTAGTCCCCCCAGTTCACCCACATAGCCCAAAGTTTGGCAAATCACTTTTCATTACAATAGTCCCATTATATTCTGCGGGGTCTGTCTGTGTCTGTATTAACTATTGATGCAGCCAGAGAGAGGTCCCGCCGAATATAACCCATTACAAAGTAGATCAAAATTCTCGAAAGGGCCTCTACGTGTTGGACTCCCCATGTCCGCGCGCAAGCCTGACAAAGGTCCGAGGTTCAAATTGGACCCCGTGCTGACGAGAGACATAATAATATTGTTTTTGTAAACAATATTAGTAAAAAAACAAGTCTCGCTTATTTTCGTACCGTAAAAAGTTGTGAGATACATTTAATACCAACTCTGTTTTTAATTTATTCAGTCTATACATAAGGGACCGTCTATATAAATTTGTTACGTAATTAGGTAACTTAAAAACATCTAGTAACCATCATTAAAATGCCCCAGTAGCCTAGTGGTAGCAGGCCACTACTACTACGCTGGAGGTCCTGGGTTCGATTCCCGGGTCGGGGACTATCAGAGATAACAGTTTAAAATCCTTTATCTCTGGTTTTATTGAGATTTTTCCATTTTCTGGAAGTTTCCCAGTACCTCGGAGTTTGGTAATGTGCCCGGAGATGGCAACAGGCTCGCCACCTGTTACATGGGTCAAAACGTAACCAGCGAATCGTGGGTGTTTGCATGTATGCTTCAATGCATGCATTTACCTCTGCCTACCCCTTCGGGTATTACAGGCGTGAAATTACGTTACGTTACGTATCATTAAAAATCTTTCATGTGTTTTGATTTTGTTAATTCTGAGGTGCATGCTTGTTTGCCTCCATGATGACATCAAAATGACACTATGAGAACACTATCATCAAGTATGAATATAATGTTGTTGGTTCAAATCCAGTTCAAGGCCAAATATTTTTGTTGTAAATAGGCATGAAGTTCATATTGCTGATAAGTGAAAACTGCAGCCTATAGACATCACAAAAATATGTAAACTTTCATGCGACTATAAATTGAGATGTTCGCTATCCTATCTGGTAAGTTATATCAAACTGCACACGGTGTGTAAGTTTCATTAAAATCGGTTAAGCAGTTTAGGAGTCCATCGCGGACAAGCACTGTGACTCGTAATTTATATATACAGTCGACTCTCGTTAATTCAAACCTGCGATAATTCGAACCTCTCTATAATTCAAACCACTACTACTACACTGGAGGTCCTGGGTTCGATTCCCAGGTCGTGGATTATCAGAGATAATGGTGTAAAGTCCTTTATCTCTGGTTCTATTGGGATTTTTCCATTTTCTGGAAATTTCCCAGTACCTCGAAGTTTGGTAATGTGCCCGGAGATGTTAACAGGCTCGCCACCTGTTACATGGGCCAAAACGTGACCGGCGAATCGTGGGTGTTTGCATGTATGCTTGAATGCATGCATTAACCTCTGCCTACCCCTTCAGGGATTACAGGCGTGAAATTACGTATAATTCAAAGTTATCACGAGTTCCCTACGAAATCTCTTTATATTTCGAACTAAATCCATACATTTTTGTACACTTGGTAATTCAAACGAAAAAATCATTGCTTTATAACAAAACGAGGCGTTAATTCGAACTCATCGGCGTTCAACATTCGAACAATTCAAAGTTGCAGAGAGAAAGAGGCGGAAAGATTGTTAGTACAAATACGATTTTGCGACAAGTTCAAACGTGTATTGTTTTTGTTATGATTAGTTTGACTATTTGACACACACTCTAACGAATTGGTTTGTGTTATAATTCAGTTACTTTTTTTTTTTTTTTCTTTTTTATGTAATTGAAGTGGCAAAATAGCATGCAGTTCACATTGATGTTAAGTGATGACTGCAGCCTATAGACACCCACACAAAGACCAAGGTCAAAATGCAAATGCGTTACCACTCCTGAGGCCTAAGGTGTTATGCCTCTGTGCCGGAAATTACAGGGCCGTACATTACCACCTGACTGGAACACGATAGTGCTGAACACTACCATTTAGCGGCAAGTAAATCAGGTAATGCGGTGGTGCCTACGCCCGCGAGCTCCGTCACTGGAGCTCTACCACCAGTAGAAAGAAATATATTTTATTTTTAAAGAAAAATGGAAATAAAAATTTGACTTCAGGCGTTCATTTGACAGCGGCTGGACTAGATTCCCAGTAGGTCGCGAGTTCGAGCCTCGCCTGAAGTCAAATTATTCTTTCCATTTTTCTTTAAAAATAAAATATATTTCACAAGCATGTGTTAATGCGAAATAATATCAAACAATTATTAAGGGTTAAAGCGACTTCTTTACGATATTCAATAAACTGAAAAGTCTATTATATCGGTTGCCTAACTAGCATAGTTGGTAATAGATGGCGCTACTGCTACCATAAAGCAATGCAATAGATGTGAAGGAAAGATTTGACAAATCGGGCAGGGCTTCAGTAGCTCAATTGGAAGAGCGGCTGGACTAGATTCCCAGTAGGTCGCGAGTTGAGCCTCGCCTGAAGTCAAATTTTTCTTTCCATTTTTCTTTAAAAATAAAATATATTTCACAAGCATGTGTTAATGCGAAATAATATCAAACAAGTAGAAAGAAAGTTACTGTTACTCTTTCGTTGTGTATACAGATTAAAATTTTCTGTTAGTCATGAGCCCTATAAAGTATAAATGTATGTACACGAATGTATGTACCTCTAAACTTTTGTCATTGTTATAGAATAGGAGATAATAAATAATAATTGATCGACACTTAAGAATTCGAAGTTTTATTTATTTACTCTTACAAATTTCGAACCATTTGATATTTCAAACACTCGATAATTCGTAATATTTTAAGAGACCCTCGAGTTTCGAATTATCGAGAATCGACTGTATTAAGAAGATTATTCTATCGACAAAGTTACAAAAACTACTTACAGCTACAAAAATCGGTATTTCCCTAAACTTACACCATGAATTTGTTCCGGTTTTTTAAAACTAACGTCCAATAAAAAGTTCCATTCCACTTCCAACCTATTTCACATCCACATCGTAGTTTTAACTTCGCACATTTATCTTGAATGAACGTACAAATAAACCGACAACAATATAAAAGGAACAATTTAAAAGAATCAACCTCCATTACAACATAAAATACCATTAGGTTTCCCACACAGGCAATTCGTATCCATTAGCTAGGTCTTAGCGGAAGCCTGGGCATTCCTAGGATATATGGCGGCTAAAATACTTCAATCGACGCTCAATTGTTTTTTTGTTTCAAATTTTCACTTTGAAAGCACGTCGCACCTTTTTGTGCTACTTAAATAGTAGGCATATGGCATTATATGGCAGGTATTGACTTCGATTATATTTTAATATAAAAAATACTATCTCTATAGGTATATCGAACCTTTAGAATTGAAGTGGCACTTCTCAAAAAATCAAGAAAATGATCCTAATACATCAAACGACTCAAAAACATGTCATCTATCAAATTATTTATAAACTAGCTGACCCGGAAAACTTCGTATTGCCTCACAATGAAATAATGTGTCAAAGGTTTGATATTGTTTATGCAGATGAAATAAAATGTAGAGATTCCCGTGGGAATTAGTGATTTTCCCGCAGTAAAAAGTAGCCTAAATGTTGGTCAGGCTTAATATCTATACTCCACAAAAAGTTTCATTCGAATCCGTCCAGTATCTTCGGAGATTAGCCTGGACAAAGGAACAAACAGACAGACAAAAAATTTAAAAATAATTGAAAAGTGTTCTAATACTATTTTAACACAATTGGTTTTTCGTAAATATATACAATGCACAGACACGCGGGTTTTACTGTTTTATTATATGTATAGATTATTCAGTTATTTAAATAGGTTACATGTTTCTAAGTCGGTCGATGTTCTCGTACAAAAGTCACTTTCCCAATTTCCCGAGACATGCCACTTCAATTCTAAATGTGCGATATATAAGCGTATATAATAATAAATAATAATAATGGCAACCCATTATACGTCCCACTGCTGGGCACGAGTCTCTCCCCTTTTTTGGGGGGAGGCCTGGAGCTTTCTCCACCACGCTGCTCCAATGCGGATTGGTGGAGGTGGGTGGGTTAGTGGCCAACCCACTGTCGGATGTTTTCAAACCGCCCATAAGGCCTCCGACAAGGTTTAACGACTGCTATCCATCGATAGCAACCGGGACCGACGGCTTAACGTGCCCTCCGAAGCACGGAAACGCGCCACGATTTAGTTTGCCACTAGCGCTCACCCATCACACTACCCGACCGCGCCCGAGGTACTTAACCGAGGAGATCGCTTACGATCTACACCAGCCGCTGGGCCATGCGCGCTTCTATATATATATATATATATTATATACCGGCCCGGCCCGGTTATATCTATCATAGAGATATAATAACTAACATCTCAGGGGTGGCAACGCATCTGCATGTTGACCTCTAGTTTTTGTAGTTGTCTATAGGCTGCAGTCATCTCTGTATTTTCCCGTGAGTAGAGGTCGAAGTACATAAAATGGTTGTCATAAGAATAGGAAAGATCCATACATTCATGCATAAACTAACAATTTGTTTTAGGTCACGTCATATTTTGACTCTCATATCAATAGCTGTACAGATAACGACTGTATTGAAATTAAACTAGGCTAATTAAGATAAAGATACTGACGCTCAGCCCAAAAAAAAAATCAAAGTCTATTGAAATTATATAGGATACAAAGCAATTCATAGGACTAAATACTTTGGATATCCAAGAAATAGATAGTAAATATACTCAGTTAAAGAATTTGGTCAACAAACAGATGTTCAAAGTACATCTTGATTTAAAAATGCCAGATACCTTACAAAAATATTTATTCAAAATCTACATAATCACGGTATCTTTTATTGTTCCCCATTAATGTGGTTTCCCGGAAAGTTAACGAGGGATCGAACCCACGACCTATCTTCAATCTAAATACAACTCCATCTGAAAAAACCGGTAGTCGAAAAAAGTGGGTTTGTTTGACTCTGAAAGGTATGTTAGCGTTCCGTACCCTTTTGTAATATAAATAGAAATTTAAATAATAAAATCTATGGTATTATTAATAACATTAAATATCAAAAAAAAATTGTTAAAAAAAATTGTCACACTCTAATTATTACTCAGAATAACCATTTAGCAAATAATTCGATATTTTTTTTTGCTACATTGATATAAAACTGTTTTTACGAACAAATCTCGCGTATATTAAACTAAAATGAATGTCCATGAAAGCTGAAAAACATTTATAAAGGATAATTATGCTTTTCGAATCGGTAAAAATAGTTTTATTTCAATGAGTGTAATTCACGAAAACCTTCGAACATATTTTGCTTCATCGTTCAGTGCAGGATCAAACAACAAAATAGTCCTTGAAATTAAAGAATAAAATGGAAAGCAAAATTGACGTCAGGCAAGGATTCAACCTGCGAAAGTCAATTTTTGCGATATTTTCGAACCGTATAAACGTGATAGGGATATTAAATTCCTGTATAAAATTAACTTTATACTAAAGATAACATAGTCAAGTCAACAATAAAATTCTATAAATCGTAAATAAAATCTTTTTTGATGTCACAAAATTAGCTTTTTTAGAGCTTAGCCTACACGTTCACTTGTACTACCAGGAATCGTTACTGTTACCGATTTTTACGAGCATCTAAATCTGTAGTCACGTCCAGGCACAGATAATACCGTTAATCTCTGTTGGACAGATAAAAAACCGGAATCGGAACGTGTTCGATTTATTTCGTAAACATTTTGTTAGTCTTGAAAGAGTTGTCTGGTTGTTTTATGTGATTGTAGTACGGAGTTGCAATCTATGTTTATTTTGTTGCGTTTTAAATAAAATTAAAAAAAAAAACGATATTACGAATTTTTAAACATAATAGAGCTTTAACACAATCACACATCGTTTCGTTATATTTATGTCATGAAGTGGCAAACAAGCATACAGTTCACATTGCTAGTATGTGATACCTACTGTAGCCTATAAACTATGGCCCTGTAATTTCCGGCACAGAGGCATAACGCCTTAGGCCTCAGGAGTGGCAACGCATTTTGACCTCTGGTCATAGTGGAAGTGTCTATGGGCTGCAGTCATCAATTCAATGCCGCAAAATGGTACGTGGTGGTATGGTACGGCACTATGGTATTCCGGTTAGATGGTAGGTAATATATGGCCCCGTAGTAACTATCACAGAGACATGACACCTTAGGTCTTAGGGGTGGCAAAGCATCTGTGACCACCATCAATGTGAACTGCATGCTTGTTTGCCACTTTAAAAAAAAAAAAAAAAACGTAACTTCACGCCTGTAATCTCCGAAGGGGTAGGCAGAGGTAAATGCATGCATTCAAGCATACATGCAAAGACCCCACGATTCGCCGGTTACGTTTTGGCCCATGTAACAGGTGGCGAGCCTGTTGACATCTCCGGGCACATTACCAAACTTTGAGGTACTGGGAAATTTCCAGAAAATGGAAAAATCCCAATAGAACCAGAGATAAAGGCTTTTTCACCATTATCTCTGATAACCCCCTACCCGGGAATCGAACCCAGGACCTCAGCGTAGTAGTAGTGGCCTGCTACCACTAGGCTACCGAGGCAGTTTTATTGTGTTTGCCACTTTTATTACATAAAAAAAATATTTGTAGGCCATACAATAGGTCTCAGGGGTGGCAAAGCATTTGTGACCACCATCAATGTGAACTGCATGCTCGTTTGTCACTTTAATTACATTAAAAAAATATTTGTAGGCCATACAAATATTTGTCCCCGTGCGAGGATCGCACTCGCGACCCTTCGAATCGAACGGTCGTCTCACACCGCTGGACTAACCGGGTTGTGCTTGTGGCATACACTTTTGCTGTGGCACATTAAATTTTAATCTTTTGCTTACAGGTTCTCTACTCAACATATTATTATTATTATATATTCTTTATTGTATACCAGTAAACAGGAAAGACATAACAAAAAACAGAAATTACAGAAAATGGTACAGTGGGCGGCCTTATCGCTCAGGCAGCGATTTCTTCCAGGCAACCTGGTATAGGATAATAAATGAAGAAGCAGGTAGGGTGTACTAAATTAAAGTTAAAGCTATGTAGCAATATACAAGTAAAACTAAAAATAACTTTAAAAAAGAAAAAAAAATCTTAACATTCATACGGAACCCCAAAAATGATGAGACCCAACTACCTGCGGTGGCTTCCCATTATTATATTAGGTGTATGCGTAACATTTTTTGTCGATATCTAAAAGAAAGTGGTTAACATAGTTATTTTTTTTTACCTGATATAATAAAAGTATTCTTTTTAGGACGTAGGTGTTCAATAAGACCGGATTATACGTTTTTTGTTCGCGAAGGGGTTGTTTTGGGATTAATATTAAGTATTTCTGACTAGCTGTGCCCGCGACTTCGTCCGCATGAGAATTTATGATTGTTCAGTATCTACTCTGACGAAGTCATGGGCGCAACTAGTACAAAAGTAGCCAGTTCAACAGTAGTCAATTACTCTTTATTACATAAGCTATCTGCCAGTGAAAGTCCCGTCTAAATCGGTCGATCCGTTCCCGAGATTAGCCGGGACAAACAGACAGTCAGACAGACAAAAATTTGTAAAAAATGTTGTTTCGGTATAGGTATGTACTGTGTATACATACATAATAATATGCGTTTAGTAAAAAGCGGTTTTTTATATGACAAACAGACACTCCAATTCTATTTATTTATATAGATGTATACATTATTGGAATTGCTATCAAATTACCAGTACTGGTGGTAGAGCTCTAGTGACGGAGCTCGCGGGCGTAGGCACCACCGCATTACCTAATATACTTGCCGCTAAATGGCAGTGTTCAGCACTATCGTGCTCCGGTCAGGTGGTAATGTCCGAGCCCTGTAGTTTCCGGCACAGAGGCTTGAGTTACCACTCCTGAGGCACCTTAGGCCTCAGGAGTGGTAACGCATCTGCATTTTGACCTTGGTCTTTTTGTGGGGGTCTCTTGGTATAGGCTGCACTCATCACTTAACATCAATGTGAACTGGATGCTTGTTTGCCACTTCCATAACATAAAAAAGCAACAATCTACAATGCAAAGCCGAGGCGGGTCGCTAGTATATGCTCAAAATTGGTTTCGTGTAAGAAATCGCTGTGCAGTTTAAGTTCTTACTGGTGGTAGAGTTCCTAGTTTAGGAGCTCGAGCGCGTAGGCACCACCGATTTACCTTACAGATAGGTTAAGGTAAGTCGGTGGTGCCTACGCTCTGCCGCTAAATGGTAGTGTTCGACACTATCGTGCTCCGGTAAGATGGTAAGAAATATATGGCCCCTTAACCGTAATATCTATCACAGACACACCTTAGGCAGAGAATATGTAAATATACTACGTATAGAATGGACACTTCGACGACGTCACAGTAAATATAACAAAATCTATTTAACGTGACGACGTCCAGCCCGATTTCCCCGCATCACCCAACCTCCTCCCCTCTTATTTGCGACGTTTGGTATAACGTGCTGCTACGCGTACAGGTGTACGTGTAAATACACGTCACTGATTGACGTCCGTGTAATAGAGACCAAATTAAGCGTTTGTATGGAATTTTGGCGGAGTGTCCGCAGTGTGCCTCAGGTCTCAGGGGTGGCCATGCATCTGCATTTTGAAATCTGTTTTTTAAGTAGATGCCTATAGGCTGCAGTTATCAATTAACATCAATGTGAGCTGCATGCTTGTTTGCCACCCTCGTTAAATAAAAAAAATAAGATCGATTTTTTTACCAAAGCACTGTACTTTAATTACTACTGTTTAGTGTACAATAAAGTATTACTTTCATTGGTGGTAGAGCTCTAGTGACGGAGCTCGCGGGCGTAGGCACCACCGCATTACCTAATTTACTTGCCGCTAAATGGTAGTGTTCAGCACTATCTTGTTCCGGTCAGGTGGTAATGTATGGCCCCGTAATTTCCGGCATAGAGGCATAACACCTCAGGCCTCAGAAGTGGTAACGTATCTGCATTTTGACCTCTGGTCTTTGTGTGGGTGTCTATAGGCTGCAGTCATCACTTAATATCAATGTGAACTGCATGCTTGTTTGCCACTTTTATTATAGTATGTTCTTAGGTTTTCGCGAGCTGTACTCATTGATACACAACTAGTTTTCGGATTTATCTCGCGTATATTAAACTAAAATGATTATTTAAAATCGAAGCCGACGTTTTGGTCGCTTTTCACATTAAAAATAATAATAATAAAGTGTTGTTATTGTTGGAATGTGTTCTAAATTTTAATTTTCATACAATACAACAATTTATATCCAGGCGTGCCCACCTTTGTTGCTCCTAAAACATTTAATTCAGGTACACAAAATATTGAATCACGTCGACTCCAATCATCGCTCGTTCCAACCCCTCTCGGTTTTATTTCGGAACCGTATTTCAGTTATTTCTGTACACCCCATCCCCTTGCCTATTTATACAAACCCCTACGAATGAGGGTAGAAAAATCTCGGTAACACAATGGATTCTAATTGCATGTTAATTTGATATATTTTGATTTCTTCTAACAACTAAGTATAGTCCAGTGTGATTTATAAAAAAAAATGTCATTAAAGTGGCAAACAAGCATTATTTTATGTAATGGAAGTGGTAAACAAGCATGCAGTTCACATTGATGTTAAGTGATGACTGCAGTCTATAGACACCCACACAAAGACCAAGAAAATGCAGATGCGTTACCACTCCTGAGGCCAAGGTGTTATACCTCTGTGCCGAAAATTACAGGGCCGTACATTGCCACCAGACCGGAACACGATAGTGCTATCTACCATTTAGCGGCAAGTATATAAGATAATGCGGTGATGCCTACGCCCGCGAGCACCATCACTGGAGCTCTACCACCAGTAAAATATACATCTACAGAAAATGTTTTAGTAATATCCAAATAAAAATTATAATTAACTAAGTGAATAACATTGATCTTGACGAATAAGTTTTTCTTTTTCTTCATCTATTATCATTGAAGGAATTGAAAAATTTTATGATTATTATGTTTCAACCAAATAGTTTAAATTTTAATTTTTAATTTACTATTAATATATGATTTTGCTTTTACTATATGTAATGGTTATTCGCTCTAGGTAGTTTATGATTTATTGACGTTTTGAACGTATCTGTAAAGATCTATTCGAAATAAAAATATTTTCTATTTCTATTTCTAACACAAAATAACACTTGTGTTTCGTTACAGGTTAAAATAAAAGCAAGTTGGAGGCGGTGTCTGGTATTAAAATATTGAGTTTTGTTGTTCCATTATAATATTCCATTACAATGAGTGTTCATTTACTATAATTACTAGGCGTGGTTGTTATTACAGGGCAATTAAAAACTAATAAAAAGCGTTACCTTTTATGGTTAACGTGAGATTTATAATCGCATGATGTAAGTGCTGCCATCTATGAGTCTCTTTATGAACTGTATGCATACTCGTCCATTCGGTTAATTTTTTAGGGTTCCGTAGTAAACAAGGAACTCTTATAGTTTCGCCATGTCCGTCTGTCTGTCTGTCTGCCCGTCCTCGGCTTAGCGCAAAAACAATTGGTACTAGAAACTTGAAATTTGGCCTTAACCTTAATCACGCCGACAAAGTGGTAGAATTAAAACATGTCATTTTTATTTTATTATTCGTTTTCTTTACAGTGTAAGATATCGTTGGATAGGTCTTTTAAAAATGTTAGGAGTGCGCTAACATCATTTATGGATTTAGTTAACTGTTCGTGACTTAATAAGCTTTAAAGTGCCAATTTTCGTGTCCTCTTTACCAACTTAACGGTTGTTGTTGGAAATGCAAACGTTACGGCAATAGTGGCAAACTATCACACTTAATTTGGCTTTGGCTTACAAGTTTACGTTTAGGCAATAGATGGCGCTGTTGCTACCATAAAGCAATACAATAAATGTGAAGGAAAGATTTGACAAATCGGGCAGGACTTCAGTAGCTCAATTGGAAGAGCGGCTGGACTAGATTCCCAGTAGGTCGCGAGTTCGAGTCTCGCCTGAAGTCAAATTTTTCTTTCCATTTTTCTTTAAATTAAATATAACTTCAGACTGTTTGTTGCTGTTATAAGTACCCATGTTTTGCAACTATCTTCAGACAGTCGATACAAATTTTAGCAACTTTTTAATGGTGGTAGAGCTCCAGTGACGGAGTTCGCGGGCGTAGGCATTACCGCATTACCTAATTTACTTGCCGCTAAATGGTAGTGTTTAGTACTATCGTGTTCCGGTCAGGTGGTAATGTGCGGCCCTGTAATTTCCGGCACAGAGGCATAACACCTTAGGCCTCAGGAGTGGTAACGCATCTGCATTTTGACCTTGGTCTTCGTGTGGGTGTTTATAGGCTGCAGTCATCACTTAAAATCAATGTGAACTACAACTCTGCTTGCCACTTCCATTACATAAAAAAAAAATACTTCGGACAAGCGACATAATTTTTTCCAATCGCACCAAAACAGCAATTACTTAAATATCTTCAAAAAAGTAAATACAACCATCTCAATTTCAAGAAACATTACCCTGAAAGAAATATCCTATATTATCCATACTAACAGCAATTATCATAACGAGACAAGAGTTAATGTGCCTTAATGTTGACCAAAACAAAAAATAAAACACCATTCATTCATCGTCTTCAACTGCCGCCATCTTTTTTTGGGTACTTTTTGTATCCAAAAACTCGTTCTCTGGGAAAAGGGTCTTTTCTGACAACAGGTGTCATGCTACTGTGTTTTTTTTTTGTTTTAGGGACAGACTAAAATTAAGATGATTCGTTCTGCGACGGTATGTGTTTGGACGACAAAAGAGTATAGTTCCTGTGGCTTTTTGATATGCTTAGAAGTGTTTACTTTGGATTTTATACTAATTTATTTTGGTGATTGGAGAGTTCAAGGATAGTGCCTATCTGGTCTGCAATCTTCAATGTAATTTCATTCGAGTCTCGCAGGGGTAGGATATCCCTGTAAATCTATACATCTTTACTTACATCTACTATACATACAAATAAATAAAATTGGAGAGTCTGTTTGTAATATAAAAATAACCGCTTTTTACTAAATGCATTATTATGTATGTATACACGGTACATATACCAAAACAATTTTTTTTTCAATTATTATCTGTCTGTCTGTTTGTCCGTCTGTCTGTCTGTTTGTTCCGGCTAATGGGAACGGCTGGACCGATTTCGACGGGACTTTCACTGACAGATAGCTTATGTAATAAGGAGTAACTTAGGCTACTTTTATACTTGCTGATCTGACGTTCTGATCTGACCAGATATACGGGGTAGATACTGAACTATCATAAATTCTCAGTACTCCGTACCTGTGTAGATAGTACAAAACTAATGCTATCTGTATCTTACTAGTGCATGACATATTATAAAAAAAACGATGTATCGAATCGATCAATTTAAAAAAGTTCCAATTATTTTTTGAAAATTGGATATTGATTAGTATAGTATTAACACATGAAATCGATAACGATAGTTTTTAAACAAGCATGCAGTTCACATTGATGCTAAGTGATGACTGCAGCCTATAGACACCCACACAAAGACCAAGGTCAAAATGTAGATGCGTTACCACTCCTGATGCCTAAGGTCTTATGCCTCTGTGCCGGAAATTACAGGGCCGTACATTACCACCTGACCGGAACACGATAGTGTTGAACACTACCATTTAGCGGCAAGTATCTTAGGTAATGCGGTGGTGCCTACGCCCGCGAGCTCCGTCACTGGAGCTCTACCACCAGTAAAAATAGCATTGTATTTAGAAAATATTACTTTTTGTCCAATATAATCAAAAAACAATTTAAAAAAATGAAAATCTCAAAATAACATCGCCCGCCATATTTGCCATGTTAGTTTTGAGTTGCAATTCTAGCTGCAAATAATGTTTTGTAACTGCAAACAAAGCTAAATAGGTGAAAATTTGCAGTAAAAAACGTTTTTATATTGATTTTGCCTGTTAATGATATTGTGGCCGGAGGTTCATACATTTTTGCAACATCTGCTTTCGGAGAGTCGAGTCGTGAATTGAATTTTTATGAATGGTTATTTATTTATATAGGTTACAGCATTGTAATAGGCTAGTTTATTTTTATGTCCTGTTATTGTTAATTGATTTGACTTTATTAAATTCGTATATTTCCCATTCATTCAATTTACATCTATCTATTTGTTATACATATTTTTCAATTATTTAATTATTTGACTGCCTCGTTAGCCTAGCGGTAGCAGGTCGATACCCGGATAGGGGTTTTCGGGGATAATGGTATCAAGTCCTTTATTAAATTTTAGTTTGGTTTTATTGAGATTTTTCCATTTTCTGGAAATTTCCCAGTACCTACCTCGAAGTTTGGTAATGTGCCCGGAGATGTCAACAGGCTCGCCACCTGTTGCCAGAACCACATGGGCCAAAACATAACCGGCGAATCGTGGGTCTTTGCATGTATGCTTGAATGCATGCATTTGCCTCTGCCTACATCTTCGAGGATTACAGGCGTGAAGTGACATTTTTTGACAGCCTATTTTCATCTATCCAAGTTCAAATAAATGAATTACATTTCTTCTATTTCAATACACATACGTACCTATTATATCCTTGGATTAAACTCGGCAAAACTGTAAGTTAGATATTATATTGAAAACATGTTTATTTTAAATTGTCAAGAAGTAGCAAACAATACAATTCACATTGATGGTAAGTAATACTACCTGTAGTCTATAAACATCTACATGGAATTGTTTCATATTATTTCGCATTAACACATGCTTGTGAAATATATTTATTTTTTAAAGAAAAATGGAAAGAAAAATTTGACTTCAGGCGAGACTCGAACTCGCGGCCACTGGGAATCTAGTCCAGCCGCTCTTCAAACTGAGCTACCGAAGTCCTTGCTCAGTTGGAAGAGCGGCTGGACTAGATTCCCAGTGGCCGCGAGTTCGAGTCTCGCCTGAAGTCAAATTTTTCTTTAAAAAATAAATATCTACATGGAAATTGAGACTTTAATTTAGATTCATGGCCACTCTTAAGGCCTAAAATGTTATGCCTCCGTGCCGGAAATCACATTCCCGGACCACTTTAGTGCTGAACTCTACAATTTAGCGGCTAGTCGATTAGCGGTGCTTTGGTGCCTATACGAGCTCTGTCCCTGGAGCTCTACCACCAGTTAAAGTTCTATAAGAAAATGCTTAAAATCTCTTACATAAAACTAATTTAACGTAACTTCTCGCCTGTATTCCCCGAAGGGGTAGGCAGAGGTAAATGCATGCATTCAAGCATACATGCAAACACCCACGACTCGCCGGTTATGTTTTGGCCCATGCAACAGGTGGCGAACCTGTTGCCATCTCCGGGCACATTCCATCTCCAAACTTCGAGGTACTGGGAAACTTCCAGAAAATGGAAAAATCCCAATAGCAACCAGAGATAAGTGATTTTAAACCGTTATCTCTGATAGTCCCCGACCCGGGAATCGAACCCAGGACCCCCAGCGTAGTAGTAGTGGCCTGCTACCACTACGCTACTGAGGCAGTTTACTAAAATTTAACCAATTAAAATAAAGATAAAAGTTTTACAAGTAATCGTAAAATTTACAATGGCTATTATTTTTTTTTTATGTAATAAAAGTAGCAAACAAGCGTTCAGTTCACATTGATGTTAAGTGATGACTGCAGCCTATAGACACACAATGACCAGAGGTCAAAATGCAAATGCGCTGCCACTCCTGAGGCATTAGGTGTTATGCCTCTGTGCCGGAAATTACAGAGCCGTACATTACCACCTGACCGAAACATGATAGTGCTGAACACTACCATTTAACGGCAAGTATATTAGGTAATACGGTGGTGCCTACGCCCGCGAGCTCCATCACTGGAGCTCTACCACCAGTAAAATTAATTAGTTACAATTGTCTTTAACAGATATTAAGTGCTGAAAATTAGGGTTGGCAATGAAAAGGGCTGTAAATTAAATAGGTTGGTACCTCTACATTTACATTTTTTATCGACAGTGATTCACAATTTTAGCGTGAACCCATACAATCAACAACTATCATTGTTGGCTTGCGATAAAATAAAAAAGTAAAAAATAAAATTTAAGTTAAATTATGTTACGTGGCCAGCATCATACTTATCTTAATTTGTTTTATTGCTTTATATTCTGCATGGTAAATTAATTATTTCGTTCGGTTAATTTAATTTTAGAAAAAAACACATATAGGTATGTGCCTTTTTAAAAATATAATAGATAGGTATATTTTTCCTTGGTTTTAATAAGCAAAACAGTGATTAAAAATGTCGCAAACATACGAACATTGCTTAAAATCTCTAAAATTTAACAAAATAATAAATTAAATAAAAAGTTTGACTAATAAAGACAAAGGACCGTAAAATTTTACAATCGCTATCAATTAGTTACAATTGTCTATAACAGATATAAAGTGCTGGAGATTAGGGTTGCCAAAGAAAAGTCCGTAAATTAAAAACTTAGTTTATCATTTTTATGGACAGTTAGTTTTCAAATGTATTAGTTATTTCACTTGCGTGTAAATGTAAGCGTATCTATTACCAACGTTATTTTTTTATTGAGCAAGTAAAGGTAAATATTTTATTCAGTTCAGCTTTATTGTATGTATGTATGTATCTTCACGCCAGGTCCCTAACGGGGTAGGCAGAGAGTGTAGAGCGCCAGACATCCCGGTTCTGACAAACCTCTCGTGCCTCGTCTACCTTCATCATTCTCTTCATACATGCACGCCGATTCCTAAGACTTTTGACCCCACCATCAGACAGAACTCGACCTATTTGGTCATGGTAGGTCAGCCTTGGTCTTCCTGGGCCTCTGCAACCATCCACATTCGCATTGTATATCTGTTTAGTCATTCGCTCATTCGACATTCTTTCTATATGCCCGAACCATCGGAGCATGCCTTTTTTCATTTTTACACCGATACTATCATTCACACAAAGTCTCTTTCTTACATCTTCATTACGAACGCGATCGGTGAGTGATACACCGCAGATCTTGCGCAAAGATCTCATCTCGACCGCGTTCAACTTACTTTCATGCTCTTTCCTGCATACCCAACTCTCGCTTCCATATAAAAGCGTTGGAGTAAGTACAGCATTATGTACGGCTAGTCGAGCCCGCTGGCTGAGATGTTTAGATTCTAGCTTTATTGTGTTAATTAAAAACTGATATTGCTGAGTAGATATTTATTTATTTATGTTGTACAAACTGTACGAGCTATGCCTCGTCCAATTATTACCTTTGCATCTGATTTTATTATAATTTAATATAAGTCATCAATTTGCACCGATCGCCTATAATTCATACAACCAAATCGACATTTCACATTTCACCGCAGGGTCCGTACAGTGTACAGACTCTGCAGTTTGTGTACGGCGTACACAAATAATACACAAATACACTTTTATGTAAAAATAAATTAATACGCAGTTAACATTGATATAGATAGGAATTTGAATACTATAGCATATAAAAATCTATACACAAAATTTAAGTCTCAGTGCGAGATTTACAGACCACACTACGACTTTACTTTGAGCAAAGTATGCTCAGAACTGTCAGAAATGTATGGGTTTTGGGTTGTAGTTCGAAGCGTACTTTGCTCGAAAGTAAAGTCGTAGTGCGGTCTGTGAATCTCGCCCTCAGAGTCTCAATGTAGATGTGTTGACCACTTTTCTGAGGCAGAAATTCCAGTAATCACAATTAAAGAAGCAAAACCGACTTAGGCCTCACGGGTGTCAACGCATCTATATTTTAACCTCGGCTTTTAGTGTAGATGTCAATAGACTGTATTCACTTACCATCTATGTAAATTGCATGCTTATTTGTCACCATTATAATAATAAAAAAATCCAATGGAAAAAAAACTCTTCTAAAATGATTGAATTTAACAAATGATAAAGTGACAACCCTACGAGACCATGAACTTGAATTTGAATGAAATCATAATAAAGATACGTAAACCATGCCGCACTTAACTAATTACGTATAAAACGTTTTATGACTAGGTGTATTAATTTGAAATGAATATCATCAGATCAATAAAGTTATTTTATTATTCAATTTATTCACCAAATAAACAATCATCTAAGTCTAGTTACTATCATACACACAGAGATATAAACATAGGCTGTATGTATCCTCGTACCTATGTCATTAAAATAATAGATAATTGACAACATTTCAAATTTGACACGACCCTAAAAGAAAAATACCGTTTCTGTATTTTTCTTTTCTGAGTTCAAATATATATTTTTTGTATTTCTTTATTTCTTAATTTCTGTGAAAAAAAAATAAAACGGAAAAACATGTGTTGACGTCACTTATATGGTGGAATGAAGTAGTTACCATTGCCTATCTTTAGATGAAAACATTATTGTTACATACTCTGTGGCAAGATGTGTCAAATTGATACGGATACGTCAATGTCAAAGTATAAAACTAGGAAGTAGGGTTGGTGATCCGAGACCTGAGATCCATTAATCGGAAAATCGAAAATAATTATAATAATTTAAATAATACTGGATTGATCTAGTGAATCGATAGTAGTCGATACGTATAGTATGGAAAATCGAAGATCGATCTTTTTGGTTAATTCACATAGGGACATAGAAAACATACAGATCATAAGATTTAACGTTTAAACGTGAGTATAGGAAGCATTATACCAGCATTGAACACTGTTGAGTTGCTTTTTTTTGGTCGTCTGTTTTCCTTGCTTTTTTTTGGTCGTCTGTTTTCCTAGTATTACATAGATACCTATCCCCAATCCCAAAAATAGATCGATAATCAAAGATCGATTTTTTCAATGTCGATTTAATCGTGGATGGATTTTGGACACTTCGATTCGAACATTGATTTATTTCAGAAAGAATCGCTATCCCTACTACGAAGTCTATGAAAAGCTGCTACGAACTTATTTATTAAAATAAAAACAAGTTTTAAAGTTTTAAACAACGACTTATCCCTCAGGCTGTTGATAGTGGTTGGATCAAGCAAGAGATTAATCGACGACACGCAGGGTAAAAATATTTTTTAAGAATTATATTGATATACCCACAATTTTTCAATACATCGAACACTGGTACTTTACTGATATTTTAAAATAAAAAGATCACAGCGCTACATCAAGTTTGACAAGCTGACAACGACAAGACAGTGACATCTACAATTTTTTTTAAAGGGTCACGGCACAAGGCATTGGTTCTATCGCCATTCCACCGTATGAGTGACGTCATATGGCGCATACGTCTTTTTAGAATACACTAACTTTCAAAGTAGAAATTATGAATGAAAAGTACAAAATTTCGAAAAATGGTTAAGCACGGGTGCTCCAGTTTTGGATTTACTTTTGAATAATGTAATAAAACATGTAGGTTAAAAATATGAAATGTTGTCAAGTAGGCTAAATGACAGTTAACCAAAAACAATTATGAAAAAAAATAAACGCAAAATGCGAGTTTGATACCTAGTTTAAAAAAATAGTATCAGTTAATTTTGCTTGCGTGTAAATAAATAAAAGCGCAATAATTACATACCTACATGATAATATTTTAGTTTACCATATTTGGTAGGCAAAAGTAAATATCGACTGAAATATTTCCTTTTGCCATTTACAAATATCAAAGCTTAACAAAAACATGAAGTAAAAAAATTTTAAACTTACCACATTTAAAAAACAATCATCCATTAAAGTCCACAAGCACAAACACAATACAAACTTAAGTTGCACCAATGTCATTAAATAATTAGGCTGAATAGTCTACCAAAGTCAATGAAAAAAAAAAGAAACGTCAAACGCGTGTTCTATATTCGTAAAAAGCGCGCGAACGACCGGTTAGCGGGAAGCCCGTGGTTGTACTGTCTGAAACGTTTCCCGCCCTCGTCAAAGAGTATCATTTGTCGCAGATAAGCCTACGAGCTTAAGTTTACAAAGTTGTTATGTGTTTACCTAATCTTTACTATTGCCATATTTGCGCTTTAGAAATTGTAATACAATGAAGAATGTAAATTTGAAATAAAACTATTTTTACGGATTTATCTCGAATGTAAATTTATTAACCTTTTAGAACTACTAACTATAAATTGTGGTCCTTAGTTAATATTTTGTAAGACTTGTATATTTTATAATCTATAAATCAATTTCTGTTCGTTAGTCACACTAAAATTCGAGAACGGCTGGAGCGATTTGGCTAATTTTGATTTTGAATGATTTTTGGAACTCTAACTGGTTTAAAAGGTAAAAAAATATGAAGAAATTGAAGGGAAATAGTAAAAATCACAATTTCATTTTCCCATACAAATAGTCCGTATCTAGCGAATCTTTGACACATTATTTCATTCTGAGGCAATACGAAGTTTGCCGTGTCAGCTAGTATTTTATAACTGTCTAACATAAAGACAGATCAAAAGAATTTGAATTGAGAATGTTGTTGCAGAGGTAAGTATATTTTTTGATGGCAAACAAGGATGCAGTTCACATACTTCACGTGGATGGTAAATGGTAACTGGTAAATAAGTTGCTGCAGCATATCTATATCATATCTAAACCTAAGATATCTTAAAAAAAATCAGAGGTCAAAACGCAAATGCTTTAAGTAGGTACTACCCTTAAGGTTGCTGATTTACCTCTGCGTTAATTATTACGGAGCCATGAATTCTCATCTTACCAGAATACGATAGTGCTGAATATCATTTGGAGGCAGATAGATGAAGTAATGCGGTTGTACCTCGAGCTACAATATTGAAACTCTACCACCATTAAAATAATTTTAATATAGCAATTAAACAAAACAAGAGTAAAAAAAAATATAAACTCTATACAAAGCAGACAACAGATCTAACATGAAATTCGCAAAAGAGCCAAGGGAGAAAAAAAAAGAGAGAAGAAAAAATACGAGGAAAAGGCAATAACTAGTAATATGTAAAAAAAAATAATGTACTTACTTATTTGAAAAAAAACTGGACAGTGCAGGTAGTATTCATGTAACATACAATAGCGAATTTGAATTATAAAAATTGGTATTAACTATTTACTTACAGATGAGCACAATAAAATAAATACACAACTTTTACTCAAATTTAATTTATCAATTTCATACAATCACTGATAATTACCAGCAATCCTTATTCATATAACTTACATCTAAATAAAACCATGGTTTTGGCTGACTTTGAAACTCAAACTAAATTGGGCACTTTTTTGTGTGTCTTACGATTTTATTCTATGTTCTAAGTCAGTAATTTTCTTGCCACCAAAAATGTTCCACGGTACAAATTAATGTATTATGGTTTTTATGGTTTTATCCCCCTGTAAAAACAGTTTCCTTATCGTACTACGACTCATGGGGAAAATATGCAAAATATTTTTTTCTGATACAGTTTTTTAAATGAGCTCGAGGACATAGGCTCTACTAATTGACCTATAAGTACTAAAGTACTAGACAGGACACTCTCCTTTGTAGCATGGTTTCCGGTTTTTGTAGTCAATTCACCATATTTTCTCTCTGTTTGATCTGGTGCCATCGTCTACATTCCTACATCGCACCACCCGCCGAAGAGAGAAGTTCCACCCGCACAGACTGGATACTTGGAAAAGCTCAACGGCCCGATTCGCGCGTTCATTCCTGCCCAGAACGTGCAAATTGTGGAACGAACTTTCCTCTGAGGTGTTCGACCGGCGCTTCAATATGAGATTCTTCAAAACTGGTGTCAAAAGAGTCCTTCAGGGCTGGCAGCGGTAACCATTTTCCATTAGGTGGCCCGTCTGCTTGTCTTTCAATCCATTGACAAAAAAAAAAGTCATAGTAATAGTAACAGATGACGTGGAAAGTATCATATTAATATCGGTCAAATAAATTAAAAAACTGAACTGGCTGTTTGTTCCCCGTGTTTTCTCTCCAATATCTTAACACTACGCTTAGTGCAAGCGCTTTCTGACTAATTACATGGAACGAACAACGCGTCTACATATTGATTTAAAAAAACAGTATGTGTACCGACGAGTACTTATTAAGTATAAGTACTAACTTACTTACTCACACACGTAAGTTATACTTCTTTAGAGTACAAACCAATATACCTACCAGAAATAAAACAAATAGACAAAAACAATTTAGTAACTAACTTCAGACTGTTGCTTGTATCTGTTTAGCAACTAACTTCAGACTGTCGCTTTTATCTGTCGGTGTGCGCACGCATCGAAAAAATTCTCTCTCATAATTTATTTCCAATCGCGCCAAATGAAGTATAAGTTACTTAAAAAAATACTTACTAAAGTTGGGTTATAAATGCTCACTGGTAGTAGAACTCTAGTGTCGGAGCTGGAGTGCGTATTCGACACCCCATGACCTAAACTATCTGTCGCAAAATGGTAGTGTTCAGCGCTATAGTGTGCCAGTTGGATGGCGATTTATGGCCCCGTAATTTATGTAACAGAGACTTATAATGTCTTAGCCCAAATGGCAACACATCTGCATTTTGATCTCTGTTTTTTGTGAAGATGTTTATGGGCTGTAATCGTCACTTAATATCAATCTGAACTGTTACTATGCTTGTTTGCCACAATCGTGACATAAAAAAACCGGTCAAGTGCTTGTCGGGCCACGCGCAGTGCAGGGTTCCGTAGTCACAGAGTAGGCGATGTAAGTATTGAAAAAAAAAATTTTTCTATGGAGTTATTCGAAATTTTCGAGTCAAATACATTTGGTCGACTATTTCTCGCAAACTTGTAAAGCCAACTCAAGAGTGATAGTTTTCTTTTTAATTTCGTTATATGAAGCTACTATCGCCGTAACGTTAGAATTTCTAACAACAACCGTTTAGTTAGTAGAGGGGACACACACTTGACTCTAATAAAAATTGGCACCTTAAAGCTTAATAAGTCACGAACAGTTAACTAAATCGAAAAATGATGTTAGCACAACAATAAAACTTATAAAAGACCTATCCAACAATATGTTTATGTTTTACTGGTGGTAGAGCTCCAGTGATGGAGCTCGCGGGCGTAGGCACCACCGCATTACCTAATATGCTTGCCGTTAAATGGTAGTGTTCAGCACTATCATGTTTCAGTCAGGTGGTAATGTACGGCTCTGTAATTTCCGGCACAGAGGCATAACACTTAATGCCTCAGGAGTGGCAGCGCATTTGCATTTTGACCTCTGGTCATTGTGTGGGTGTCTATAGGCTGCAGTCATCACTTAACATCAATGTGAACTGCACGCTTGTTTGCCACTTTTAAAACATAAAAAAAAACGAAAAATAAAAATTTTATCCGCGAGTTACGTGTAAGGGAAGGTACCCTAGCATTCTTTTTTCACGTTTTTATGCCACCATTTTGCTGGCGTGATTAATGTGTATACTTGTTCCAAATTTCAAGTTTCTAATACTAACAGTTTTTTCGGTAAGCCGCGGACGGACAGACAGACAGACAGACAACCAGACAAACAAACAGACGGACATGGCGAAACTATAAGGGTTCCTTGTTTACTACGGAACCCTAAAAATGTCCCAATATCAAACAGCCATTATTTATTAACATTACAAATAGGTAATACAAATAGAAAAACAACAAGAAATCAAACAATCCGAATCGTAAACAAATAATCGAGCAACAATTACCTAAACAAATATAATTTAATTCATTTCATGTACACTGAAATATATTCATGATAGTCTGTGGCGAGTGCATAGCCTTTATCCTTTTCTGACACAAATCCAGACGTGTTAGTCTATTTCATTCACGCACCACTGCAGTGGTTGGCTTCTATTAATATCCCGCGTTTAGTTTAGCGAATTCTAATACATTTTTTTTGATTCCAATGCCGCGTTCGTGACTATTTCAGGCATATTCAGATTTGTTATGGTGGAAAAATTGTGGTAGCATCGAGTATTAATAATTAGTGGATTATGCAGCGTAAAAAAGCGCGCATGGCCCGGCTGGTGTATATCATAAGCGATCTACTCGGACAAGCACTACGGGCGCGGTCGGGTAATGTGATGAGTGAATGCTAGTAGCAAATTAAATGCGCGTTTCCGTGCTTCGGAGGGCACGTTAAGCCGTCGGTCCCGGTTGCTATCGATAGATAGCAGTCGTTAAACCTTATTGGAGGCCTTATGGGCGGTTTGAAAACATCCGACAGCGGGTTGGCCACTAACCCACCCACCTCCAGCAATCCGCATTGGAGCAGCGTGGTGGAGTAAGCTCCAGGCCTCTTCCCAAAAAGTGGAGAGACTCGTGGCCAGCAGTTGGACGTATAATGAGTTGCCATTATTATTATTATGCAGCGTAGGGATGTGAGGTCGTCATGTCCCGACGTACGTCAGTCAACCGAATGGCGGTCAAACTATACCAATGGAGTGGTAGTAAATGCAATAACGCAAAGAATGCAGTCATGCGTCATAAAAACCACTGCAATCGCCAACTAATATTGTTTCATATGCCATAATCGCCCAAGCATGGCGATTATGGCATATGAAACAATATTATTTCTGTTAAGTGAGTTCTTTGACTGAGCTTGAGGACGTAGGCACTACCGCCAGCGGTGTAGAGCTAGGGGCGCACCCGGGCGGGGGTAGCCCGCACCGGGTGCCACCCGTTTGAGGGTGATGCCCTTGAGACTGAGTTGTTTAGACGTCAAAGCGCAACACAAAGCTCACTTTCGCATTTTTATTACCAGGGGTGCCACAGGCAGAATTTGCTCAAATAGGGGAGCACAACAGTGAAAAATGGAGAAATAAGATATAAAAGAATGAGAAGTATTTCCTTTTTTTTGGTCATCCGCCCCGGGTGCCTATAGGCTCTTTGTGTGGGTGTCTATAGGCTGCAGTCATCACTTAACATCAATGTGAAATTCATGCTTGCCTGCCACAATGTCTATAGCACTTATCGGCCGCTACCGCGAAAATATACTACTAAGCCACGAACATACACCAAACATAATAAATTATATTACATTTGAAGAAAATACGTATTTTTTACAAGCACTCAAGATTTTCGTGTTACAGAGGAACGGTTCCTTTTAGCTCTGTAATTAATCATTCATAATGAGATTTAGCACTTATCAAAAAAATAAGTGAAGTGGCTTGAATACCTGGGAAATGTTTGATATGCTTATTGTATTTTTCTTCTGTAATTTATTTATACTCGTAGAGTTTTCGGTTGCCGTCAACTGGGACCGCAATTAACTCGGACCGTTGACCCCGTCGCCGGATTAAGGTAAATCTATATTATACAAATAAATAAAATTGGAGTGTCTGTTTGTAATATAAAAATAACCGCTTTGTACTAAATGCAAATGTATAAATACACGGTACATATACCAAAACAATTTTTTTTAAAATTTTTGTCTCTCTGTCTGTCTGTTTGTTCCGGCTAATCTCGGGAACGGCTTGACCAATTTTGACGGGACTTTCACTGGCAGATAGCTTATGTAATGAGGCGTAACTTAGGTTTTTTTCTACTAGGTGCGCCCACGACTTGGTCCGGGTAGGTACTGAATAATCATAAATTATCACGCGGACGGAGTCGCGGGTACAGCTAGTAAGAATATTACTTCCGGCAACTGGGACCACTCTTTAAATGTTTCTTGTAAGGTACTCACTGGTCTTCACGCGCACCATTCGCGCGACGCGGATGCAGTACCGGAGCATCCTCCTCTGCTGCAGCTTCTTCTACCCTTCGGCTGCAGGGCGGCGTTTGGCACCCCCTTGGGGGTTGTGATGGAGAAGGTGGGCACCGTGGACTCGTGTCGCCATGGTGTTGGCATCCAAGTACGGCTGCGCTCTCAACCTCTTCTCTATTGTCGATGGTTGCAGCGGGCTTCTTCGGCACTCAGCTGCAACAATAAAGGGTGGAGGACGTCTCCGCCAGGTACTGTAGGTTATTATGCCTCTATGATAGTTATTACAGGCAAATACATTACCATCGATCTAACCGACTTCGGAAAAAGGAGGAGGTTCTCAATTCGTCCGGGTCTTTTTTTTTGTATTTGTAGCTATAGCGACAACGAAAATACATAAGTTTTTAAGCCATCACGGTGCAGGGGATACAGCGTGGCGACAGACAGACAGACAGCGGAGGCTCAGTAATAGGGCCCCGTTTTTAGCTTTTAAGTACGGAACCCTAAAAAATAGATAATATGCCAACTGCCTCAGTAGCCTAGTGGTAGCAGGCCACTACTACTACGCTGAGGTCCTGGGTTCGATTCCCGGGTAGGGGGTTATCAGAGATGACGGTGTAAAGTCCTTTATCTCTGGTTCTATTGGGATTTTTCCATTTTCTGGAAATTTCCCAGTACCTCGAAGTTTGGTAATGTGCCCGAAGATGTCAACAGGCTCGCCACCTGTTACATGGGCCAAAACGTAACCGGCGAATCGTGGGTGTTTGCATGTATGCTTGAATGCATGCATTTACCTCTGCCTACCCCTTCGGGGATGACAGGCGTGAAGTAACGTGTTTATGCCAATTGTTAAATGAAAGCCTACCTGCCTGTCAACATGACACGCAAAATAAAATTAAAAATCTATTTGTTAGTTCAACCATAAACAAAACGACAACGTGTTTAAATGGTGTGACGATTCTATTAATCTCTCACAAGATCGTCCATCTTGCTTTAAATCCGTCATTATCTCAAGTAAGGTAACCGTTTGTCCTTCAAAGATCTGTAATAACATCGTTTGTCCCTGTCCAACTTGCGATTAGGTTTGTTCTGTCTTACTCGCACACTTGTCACTTGCCGATCAAGCCTTTGATTCGATACAGGTGCTATTGCAGTACATGTAAAATTTTGAATGCTGCATAGTTGAACGATGGAATACCTTCTAAGTGTTTTTTGTTCAAACTCAAATATTTTATTTCAAAGGGCGCATGGCCCCGTGGTTGGTGTAGATCATAAGCGATCTACCCGGTTCATTAGGGCGCGGTCGGATGTGTGATGGGTGACCGCTAGTGGCAAATTAAAATGCGCGTTTTCGTGCTTCGGAGGGCACGTTAAGTCGTCGGTCCCGGTCACTATCGATAGATAGCAGTCGTTAAAGCGTGTCGGAGGTTTTAGGGGAGCCTTGAAAACATCCGACAGCGGGTTGGCTATTTACCCGTATCTCCACCAACCCGCATTAGAGCAGCGTGGTGGGGTAAGCTCCAGGCCTCCTCCCAAGAACGGAGAAACTCGTGCCCAGCAGTGGGACGTATCAAGGGTTGCCATTATTATCTTTTGATATTTCACCCTAAAACAGATAATTACATTAAAGCTAAACTTTGAAGAGGAGGCAATTAAGGTTTCGTATTCCTATCCACTTTAGAATGACTAATTGAAATTACAAAGCGACTGTGAAGCTGTATTTTACTACGGGAAATTAAGGTAAGAATTTATTTCAATTGTAGTTAGTTAGATAGTTATTAGAAACATCTTACTAACTACCTCGGTAGCCTAGTAGTAGCAGGCCACTTCTGCTACGCTGAGGTCCTGGGTTCGATTCCCGGGTAGGGGGTTATCAGAGATAATGGTGTAAAGTCCTTTATCTCTGGTTCTATTGAGATATTTCCATTTTCTGGAAATTTCCCAGTTTCCCAAAGTTTGGTAACGTGCCCGGAGATGTCAATAGGCTCGCCACCTGTTACATGGGCCAAAAACGTAACCGGCGAATCGTGGGTGTTTGCATGTATGTTTGAATGCATGCATTTACCTCTGCCTACCCCTTCGGGGATTACAGGCGTGAAGTTACGTAGAAACATCTTTAGTTAACTGTTTTATTTTGACTCTATTTAACTACTGAGTTACAGTACACAGTAACAGGTGGCGAGCCTATGGACATCTCCGGGCACAAAGGCCTCCCCCAAAGAATGCCACAACGAACGGTCCCGGGCCGCCCTCATCCAGCGATTGCCCGCGACCTTCACCAGGTCGTCGGTCCACCTCGTGGGGGGTCTGCCTACGCTTCGTTTTCCGGTACGTGGTCGCCACTCTAGAACTCTTCTGCCCCAACGGCCGTCAGTTCTGCGAGCTATGTGCCCTGCCCACTTCAGTTTCGCTATTCGGTCAAATCTGTAAGAATAGATTTATTTCCATACAATACCATCATTTACCATATTATGATAAAAACGTGGGTTTCAGTGCTATTTCAATTTCCATACTAATAATAATCGCAATTTATAACGCGGTCTTCCCTTTCAATTTGTCGTCGTCTACATTGCTCCACCTACGCATCTACCCACCAAATATAATAATGCGTCGACATAAACGTACCTATACAGGATACTTTTTTCAAGTGTTAAAATAATATTTTGTCAGCAAAAACATCAGACACTTATTCCTAATTTTGGAGATTTTCTTAACTTATTGAGAGTATACCAATGTGTTTTAGGATATTGCGTCAACTAAAGTAGGTACTCCCACACAACAGTTATAAATAGGTATAACGTTTGAGAATGTCGCATAAGATTTGCCATGTAATTTTTTAAACCAATTCTTACATGTTACTATGATTTTATACAACTTCAAGTTACAAAATGCTACCATTTCTGAGGCCTAAGGTGTTATGTCTCTGTGCCGCAAATGACAGGGCCGTACATTACCACCTGATCGGAACACGATAGTGCTGAACACTTAGCGTGTAGCCACCATTTAGCGGTAAGTATATTAGGTAATGCGATGGTGCCTACGCCTCCGAGCTCCTTCACTGGAGCTCTACCACCAGTAAAGGCAAACAATGATGTCCTACAACAAAATATAACTTTTTATTTTATTATTTTCATAGCGAAGTGAAAAAATCTATAATAATAATTTGATTGTGTTTTATTTGATTTTTAAATTGTGATTAGGTGTAATATATATTAATACGTATTAAGACATTTACTTTAATTGTATCCGTTGGTAAGATGGTATCTGTACCTACTTGTTACGAATGATACATGTTGAACAAATACCTGCATCAGCACAAACCTCTTCAGGGTTTTTTATGTAGTTCAAATTATACAATAGTTTTATGTATGTTTAAATAAATGAAATAAATGAAAAAATATATATAAAAATTACAATACATAGAATCATGTTTTTGTTATATAAAATACATCGGATTCATAAATACTTTATTTCCATACAAATAATGATTTCATAATGCGGTTTTTCCTTTTAATTTGTCGACGAAGAGGTGGAGTAGCTGTACACCTACGCATCTTCCCACCGAATATAATTATGTCTACTTAAAGTCGACTCAAACGTTTAACAGTATAACTTTTTATCAAGTGTTATAATGATATCTTGTTATTAAACAGAAAATGTTACAAATGTATAATAAAGTATAAGTTTGAAGATTTTTTTTAAATACTAGCTGACCCGGCAAACTTCGTATTGCCTCAGAGTGAAATAATGTGTGAAAGGTTTGATAGATACGAACTATTTGTGAGGAAAATGAAATTATCGTTATTTACTACTTTCGTTCAATTTCTTCTTATTTTCTTACTTTTTAAACCTTCCCTGGACTTCCAAAAATCATTCACAACCAAAATTAGCGAAATCGGTCCAGCCGTTCTCGAGTTTTAGCAAGTGGTTTTGAATGATTTTTGGAAGTAGGGTAGGTTTAAAGGGTAAAAAAATATGAAGAAATTGAAGGGAAATAGTAAAAACCACTTTTTCATTTTCCCGTACAAATAGTCCGTATCTATGAAACCTTGACTCATTATTGCATTCTGAGGCAATACGAAGTTTGCCGGGTTAGTATACAAAAAACATAATGTAACTTTCCTATCTCTCCCAAAATTAACAGTATATTAATAGAATAACGTTTTCGTAGGTTTTCGCGAGCTTCATACATTGTAAAAAATAAACTTGCGGATTTTCTCGCGTATACAACACTCCCAAACTTCTGACACCCGACGTTTCGGTCGCTTTCCAGCTACCGTGGTCACGGGCAGACTAATTCGACGATGTCATTGTATATGATAGCTTTAAGGTTTTATCTGATTTTCAATCCTATACTACGTACACACCATACCTGACCTTGCGTAACGAAGACTCAAGTTTTTGTCGCGCCATGGTTGAAGTGTCGACAGGATTGCATCGCCTTCATTTATTTCCAGCGAAGTCATACTTGTCTGGATGCATTCGATAATCGAAAATCGAGTTTATGGTTTTTATTCATACCAAAGAACACTGGGCCAGTACAAAAAAGAAATATTGCACATAGACATTTTTTTTAAATGCAATAAAGGTGTCAAACAAGCATGCAGTTCGCATTGATGTTAAGTGATGACTGCAACCTATAGACACTTACACAATGACCAGAGGTCAAAATGCAGATGCGATGCCACTCCTAAGGCCTAAGGTGTTATGCCTCTGTGCCGGAAATTATAGGGCCGTACATTACCACCTGACCGGAACACGATAGTGCTGAACACTACCATTTAGCGTCAAGTATATTAGGTAATGCGGTGGTGCCTACGCCCGCGAGCTCCATCACTGTAGCCTTACCACCAGTAAAACCTTAAGAAAAAGACTACTTATTTCGGCTCTGTAGAGCGTTATTTCTTTCGCACCTTATCCACGTGTCGCTTGTAGCCCATTTTGATCAAGTTTTGACCAATACTGGACTATCAGTGCTCACGTAAGCAGTGTGTGTCAGAGAGATAACGCTCTACGAAGCTAGCTAGAAAATTTTGTATGAAACTAACCGACTGTCTCTTACGTAAAAAAATAAATGTAGGTACCTAAATGTAACAAAATTCAAACAAATATTTTGGACCAACCAACCCTTAGTTCAGACCTTTTACAAAATAATGATATAGATTTTCGTTCTTCAACTTAAAATCGTATGTACCCGTATACATCATTATCATTCATGAGTTCGAAGTACTTTCTAGAAATATGTACGTTTTTTCACCTGTAACGAATTCCGACATCGAGTCAACACCTGAGTACTATGATCACACCTACGCGAATGTAGCGACAAATATATTTTTCCTTTTGCTAGCGATAGCGCTCGAGCGGGAGAAGAAGAGGGGCGTATCTTTGGCGCGCAACAGGTTTTTATTTTATTTGTGTGCTGTTAAGTATCATTCAGTGCAAACAGTTTACAATAAGAATAATAAGAATAAGAATAAGAAACATTTATTTGACACACAGCGAGACACATAAAACAGACATAAAACGTAACAGGTAATAACAAACAAAATACAAAATAAGAAACGACGAACTTCGACATGAATTGTGGTGTTCGACATGGTGTAGTGCATAACCATCTTGCCCTAGATATATTATTATCTTCGCAAGCTGATGTATGGAAGTTCCATAAATCTACCTTCTCTACCTTTAGATTAGATTAGATTAGATTTTATTGCAAACAATTCACAGTTCATGGTTAGTAATATATAAAAACTTATGGTCTATGTTAGTAGTAGTTATATAAGTACCTGCTTAGTAAATTTTTTTTGAATTACCTTTAGGTTTCACCAAATCTCCCATAAACATTTCTTACTTAAACTTGTCATCAACTCCATCAACATTATCTCTCGACTATAATATTAAGCTTGCTGCTCTCAATTATTTGACTGCCGGATCAAAGTCTGTTAGTAAATAGTGTTGCTATCGGTGAACTCAGTGGTTGATTTACCAGCAGGCAGAGTAGGCTGGAGCCTAGGGCGGCAAATTTAAAGGGGCGGCAGAATTAGTTCATTTTTTTTTTTAATTTCTTTTTACAAAATTACTGTTAAAATTATCAAGGCTCAGATCATAGTTCCCAATGGGTCTTACCATAGATAAAAGTTGCTTGCATCAACTTCAGGATAATGAAACATAAAACATCAAGTTTTTATTGGTAGAAAATATACCTAATTGATATGATTGTAAACTACGATATCAAAATATAGGGGCGGCAAAAATGATAGCCTACCGGCGGCAAATTTGTAAATCCGCCACTGGGTGAACTCGTGAAGAATCATCGAAAAAAACATCTTAATACTCGTAAATCAGCCGGTTGTATCTAGTAATCTACATCCATAGCTAGAAAACAAAGGAGAATGATACTGTTGCATACATTTCTGGGCCCAGGTGTTAACTCTGTACTCTCTTTTTTATGTTATTTGTTTTTGTCTAACTTTTCTCGCTTTCTGTATACTTAAAATTACGGTGTATTTTGTTTTTTACATTAAAAAAAATTATACTTATGTACTTCAATAACTTAACTTATGGTTAACCAAAATTATTTTGCAGGACCATAATTACTTGTCTCCTTTGTACATTAAATACAATAGTCGCGAGTAAATAACAAGCAAACGCCTCATCAGTAAAGGTGCGTTCGTACCTCACTAATGAAAGTTTCTCCTTACACGCTGTAAAGCCAGCATGAATTAAAAACGGCTCGGGTACCACAAGGGTCGCCTGTTGCAGCTAAACTCAGCAATTATGCACTCTTGGCAAACTGCTTGGTTTCCAGTCCAGACGGAGTATTTTCAACAATAGAAAACAAGATGCAGTTTAAAGATTTTATACATTGGATTTGAACATTACCGTGGACTAAATTTTAGTCCATTTCATACCTTTGGCACAAATAAAACATTACTCATATAGCTCCTTGTCCATAATAATGTATCTTTGAAGACGGTTTCCTAACTGTCCTTTAGTCTGCCTGTGGACAGTGGAAGAATGAGGTCATCAGGCATCAGGCATCAGGCATCAGGCATTTGGTATTTAGAGGCCCAGACGCATGAGAAATAAAAAAAACTCTGGTCCTGCGTGCCCTTCGTACATCCCCTTAATCCAAAAGTAGTTTTGGACTAAGTGGAAGTTTTGCTCGCGTGTCCTTCCAAACTTGTAGAAGTTCGATTATTCGATTTATAATATCATTATATCATTAATATCAATATTCGATTTATAATATAATTATAAATCGAATAATGATATTAGCACATCCCTAATATTTTGAAAGACCTATCCAACGATATCCCACACTACATAGAAAACATACAGACAGAGAGACGGATATGGCGAAACTATAAGGAATCCTTGTTAACTATGGAACCTTTAAAAGGACGTTTCCATCCGTAAACTCTAGATTTTGAAAATTTCGACTATTGGAGGCCCCCAGAACCGGTTCATAGCAGACCGCACAGCCCCACATATTTAATAATTAGTAGAAAAATTCTATATGTATATTCAATATTATTTAATGATATTGAATATACACGAAAAGGAATATAACCAGAAACTTCATCCATATGCAAACATTTCAACTTATCGCAATATCAAAGACATTGAATATGCATAAATTGAACCACAACAAGTAAAATATAAGGGTGAAATTAAGCCAAAAATTCTCATCTTTCAAGAACATTTACTGGAGCGTAAACACGGGTACTACAAAGGAAACCTCATTTATAAATTAATTTACGCTAAATGCCCTGTGCGAAATTAGGTAAAACATACAAAGTTTCTTTTTAAGTTGGGCCACAATTAGTGAGTTGGGTGTGTGTACGTTATCAGCTTTACTTACTTTTCCATCGTACAAAAGATCAATTACATTACCAGTTTATTTTCCGTTCTTTGACCTATAATATTATTAAGATATGAAGCTATCAAGGGCCTAAAATAAATAAATGTCAAGTAAACACAAGCAATATCCTAATACTTGTTCATAAAATGTAGTTGGTGTGTATTTAATGTTAATTATAAGTCACATAGCTTGTACCTTTTCCTTAGCATGCAGAGTAAAAATGCATGCATACATATATCTTCAAACATGCTCGGTTTATCAGTGTTTGTTTTATTTCGTAAGTATACGTACTAATAAAAGAGGAAAAATTTAGTATATGTTCTTTTTTATTGTTACATTCTTTTGACGGTTCTTATGTAGATTATAGGCGTCAAAATCATTCAGTCAGCTTTAAACTTAGCATTTATTTATATTCGTTCACCTATAGTTGACAAAAAGCTAGCACAGTCTACTATTAGTTCAAACTAAATAGCTGGCTGCGGATATTGGACAGTTTGCGAATTGATTGAACTATTTGAAATATCTGAACAAGTACAGGAGCATCTACTTCAGTTCTCAAATCATCATCTAAGAAATTCCCCTAAAGTAGTTCAATCAATTCGCAAACTGTCCAACATCCGCAGCCAGCTAATTACTTTGTATAATTTTGTAGGTGTACGTACACGTGCATCCCTCTCTTTGATTTCTCTACTATAGCGTTTGCACATACACCCTCCCATATCTCTCCATACCATATCTTTCTTCTTGCTTGTACCTTTATCAAAAGATATGACACGTTCTTAAAATTTTACTCTTAGATACTGTCTTTTTCAATTCTTTAAAAGCCATAGAAGGAATTTCACTTTAAGAATAAGTCAATTCACAAACTGCCCAACATCTGCAACTAGGTACACCGCAAAAGCATGCGTCACCCTACAAAATGTCACTTGACACCACCGCTGACCTTTCACTCGGACTGAGGACAGTGCAAAAACACCCCTCATTGCTAAAACGCTTTGTCTTTGTTTACAATCGATATGTACGTTGCGAAAAATTTGAAATTGTGATGTAATTTGTTAGGAATCTAATTAATTCATTGCATTAGAAAGTTCATTACCATGTTATGATCAGAATGAAATTTTATATTATTTTTTTTATGAAACGAATTTGGCAAATTAGCATGCCGTTCACATAGATGTTAAGCCTGCAGCCTATAGACTATCTATCTATCAATACAATGACTAGAGGTCAAATGCAGATGCGTTACCACCCCAGAGACCGTAGTTGTTATGTCTCTGTGATAGTTATTACGGGGCCATACATTAACCATATAACCAGAACACGATAGTGCTGAACACAACCATTCAGCGGGAGATAGAGTATTCCTCCCTAAAAATATTTAAGCTTGTGACTTTCACGCATTCCTGAGAAAACAGACAGACGGACGGACGACCGGACAACGAAGTGATCCTATAAGGATTCCGTTTCTTTCAAGGTACGGAACCCTAAAAATAATCGCACCAAAAATTGCCGAGTCTAGACTGAAAAAAAACATAACATACTCGTAATTGAAAGGATTTTGATGATCAGTAGAAACATAAAAGGCAAATACCGACTATTAACCAACCAAATCAATATGTCACAGGGAACAAACGCCATGTACAGGCTTATAGTCATTCAAAATGTATGCGGTATCACGGATACAGAATTTGTAATGCCATCAGTATTGATTGCGCACTAAATGAACCCTTTAATAACGAAACAGGGTTTGATTCTATGCTCTATCATCTGTCTGTCTGTCCGTCCGCGGTTTAGTGCAAGAACCATTGGTACTAGAGACTTGAAATTTGGCACAAGTATATAAAGTGGTAGAATAAAAACATGAAATAAATATTAATATATATTTCACAAGCATGTGTTGATGCGAAATAATATAAAAAACCGGACAAGCGCGAGTTCGACTTGCGTGGTGTCTGTACATAATCTAAATTTAATGTGTTTTTTTTTAATCGGATCCAAATTTGTTTATGGTAACTAATTAAGAATTTTCGATTTAATTTGAATATTCAAACTTCTTATAAGTTTTCCAGTAATCTATACGCAAAGAACTATTTTCCACATTTTTTTCAAAATTCTATGTTCAGTAGTTTCGGAGATAGGGGGGAGAATGGTCAATTTTCGTCGTTTTTCTTGAATAACTTCAAATTTGTTCATGCAAAAATTATAAAAAAAATATATCTGAGATGCTGACAACAACCTCTTTTATTTGATATGACACAGTTTACGATTATTTTTTTTTTAATTTTATGATTTACCCCCCGAAAGTGGCTGTTTAAAATTTAATATTTTACTTGACGTGTTCATCTTTGGGTCACCAATTTACAATGATTCATCAAATTTTAACTCAATCGGTCGAGTAGTTTCGCAAATTGGCTGTGACAGACGGACAGGCAGACAGACAGACAGACGCACGAGTGATCCCATAAAGGTTCCTTTTTTCTTTTTAAGGTACGGAACCCTAAAAAAAACAATTATTAAGGGTAAAAGCGACTTCTTTACGATATTTAATAAACTGCAAAGTTTATTGTATCGGTTGCCTAACTAGCATAGTGTGGCAATAGATGGCGCTACTGCCACCATAAGGCAATGCAAAATGTGAAGGAAAGATTTGACAAATCGGACAGGACTTCGGTAGCTCCGTTGGAAGAGCGGCTAGACTAGATTCCCAGTGGCCGCGAGTTCAAGTCTCGCCTGAAGTCAAAGTTTTCTTTCCATTTTTCTTTAAAATATGAAAAATAAAATTATTTAGGGTAAGGGTTATGGGTTATGTAGGGAAAGCCTGCATATGGCTACTCCCCTCCGGCCCGCCGCGGCCGGTGGCCCGTGTTGCTCTATGGAAACCGTATATGACTGTGTGAAAGCGCTGTACAGTATCCAACAAGAAATATAGCATATCGATCTTAGGAAGGAGACTTCGACTTACTTCAGATCTGTAGAGAGTTATTAATTATTTTATTTTACTAACCCCCTTATTCATACACGTAGATTAGATACGTTTTAGCTATAGAATGCTTTGTCTTTGTCAGTTGCATTATCAAATGTGCAGGATAGAAAAAGACAAAGGAGAGATTAGCAACACTTTAGCTAAAATACGTTTATGATTAAGGGAGTTATTCTTTATATGCACGAAGATGGTCCATAAAGGCGGACTTAATGCCACTAGGCATTATCTCCCAGTCAACCTTTGGGTTATGAAGAGAGCGACGATGTAGGTATAAAACGGGTTTAAATTCAGAAATTATGAGTGGAAAAAAGATTTAATTTAATAATTATATGAATAAAAATAGTTTATAAATAGATATAAAATAAATATTACATATATATAGCAACTATACATATGGTATATATAATATAGATAATATGATGATATATACATACAGTTCATAAATATTTAAGGCAATTCCAACGATGAATGCCAAACTTGTGACTACTAAGAAAAAAAATTCAAATAGTGTTTTCTAATTTTCCGCTTGAAGGTGAATTTACAAGCAGATTTTCTGATAGCCCCGGGAAGTGCGTTCCAGAGCTTTATTGCCGAGATGGTGTAAGAGTTGGATACAAAACAAGTGTAGTTATCTCTTTCGCACCTTACCTATATGACATTAGTGGAACATTTTAATCAAGTTTTGACCAATACCGGACTATCAGTGCTTACGTTGGCAGTGTGCAGCAGTGATAACGCTCTACGAAGTCGAAACTAGCCGATTGTCTCTTTCGTAGACTCAATATATACTATCTATACTAATATTATAAAGAGAAAACCTTTGTTTGTTTGGTTGTATTGAATAGGCTCAAAAATTACTGGACAGATTATAAAAATTCTTTCACTATTCGAAAGCTACATTATCCACGGGTAACATAGGCTATATTTTATTTTGGAAAAAATAGGGTTCAATAAGATATTTGGGTTTTTCTGACACAAGATGTAAAAAAATCAACTATAAAAGTTACTTATTTTGCGTACGCTGCCTAAACTATAAAAGATATCGAGGATGGCTTTAGGCTTAATCTATAATCATCACGCTAAAACGAAAAACTGAGGGTAGGTAACATTGCACGAGCGCGAAGCAAGGGCGGGCCGCTAGTGTGCTATATTGTTATTGGATAATGTAACTCAGAAATTACATAGAATCAAAATAAAACAGTTTACTAAAGATGTTTCTAATAACTTCCTAACTAACTACAATTGAAATAAATCCTTACCTTTATTTCCCGTAATAAAATACAGCTTCACAGTCGCTTTGTAATTTCAATTAGTCATTCTAAAGTGGATAGGAATACGAAACGTTAATTGCCTCCTCTTCAAAGTTTAACTATAATGTAAGTATCTGTTTTAGGGCGAAATATTAAAGGATAATAATGGCAACCCTTGATACGTCCCACTGCTGGGCACGAGTCCCTCCCCTTCTTGGGAGGAGGCCTGGAGCTTACTTCACCACGCTACTCTAATGCGGGTTGGAGATACGGGTAAGTGGCCAACCCGCTGTCGGATGATTTCAAACCGCTCCTAAGGCCGCCCTATAATATATATCTATTGATAGTGACCGGAACCACGAAGCACGAAAACTCGCATTTAAATTTGCCACTATCCGTCACCCATCACACACCCGACCGCGCCCGTATCGCTTAACCGAGTAGATCGCTGCCGATCTACACCAGCTGCGGGGCCAGGCGCGCTTCTTTCATTCAATTCTCAAAAGAATTTAAGAAAAAAACCGGTCAAGTGCCTGTCGGGCCGCGCGCAGTGTAGGGTTCCGTAGTTACAGAGTAAGAGATGTAATGAAAAAAATAATTAAATATTTTGTATGGACTTGTTCGAAATTTCCGAGTAAAATACATTTGATCGACTATTACTCGCAAACTTACAAGGCTAACTTAAGTGTGATAGTTTTCCTTTTAATTTCGTTATATGTAGCTACTATTGCCGTAACGTTTGAATTTCTAACAATAACCGTTTAGTCTGTAGGGACACTTGAGTCTAACGAAAATTTGCACTTTAAAGCTTAATATTTATGTAAGAAACAATCGGCTAGTTTCGACTTCGTAGAGCGTTATCTCTGCTGCACACTGCCTATGTAAGCACTAATGGTCCGGTATTGGTCAAAACTTGATCAAAATGGTCGGCAAACGTCAGATATGGAAGATGCAAAAGAGATGACGCTCTCCAGACCCAAAAAAAGCCGTAGTCTCTTTCCAATGGTCGATGTGTCATATTCCTTGTTGGATACGGTACATAAAAAAACTTCCACAAATAAAAACTCATAGCATACATTAAAGCGCTACAGAAAACCTTATTACTCCAATTCACACTTCATAAATAACGTGTAGCACATAAAACGAGAATTACCGTCCAATCCTAACCTAATGGCGCCGATATCGATGTAATGTCGATAACAATCGTCGATATACATCGAGTTTTATGTGTATTCTAATATCGATATAATAATGTGATTGGAACTAATCACCAATAAAACTAATAATTGCTAAGGGTTTTGGCGGGAACGCGGAATAGAGCTGTGTCGGTGCGTGACAATATTTTCAAATTTTGTGTATAGTCGCGATTTTGTTTTAGGTACACTTTTCTAAGTCCGGTATCACACGCCGCGTTTTATGTGTAAGAATAATGGGATTTTTATCATAAAGCATTCGATAACGTTCACGGGTGTAGGCACGTGATATTATGAAGTGAAAATGATTTTTCATGTTGTCTTCGTAAAATTTCCTTGTAAATTCATCACTTTAAAGCCATCTCATCATATTCCACATGGAAGCATTCAATCATCGTCATCTTCCATATGGATAATCATTAGTATAAGAAATAAAGAATATAAAAACTACTGAAGATTGGCTGTTAAGGACATAAATCCGTGGCCGTAAAACGATTTTAAAAAATTGCTAAACCTTCTGAACGCAAACTGTTTACACTATTCAATACTAACTGGTGCAGAGACTAGTCTGCGTGATTTTTTATTTTAACCACAGCAGTTTTATCTCCTACCTCAGGATTCAACTCTCTCTATGATAAATTTCATCATAAATGGCTCAGTCGTAAAGCCATGAAAGCGTTACAGGCAAAGTGGTAGACTGCAGGAGCGAGGAGAGGGCGTAGGCACCACCGCATTACCTAATCTATATCCCGTCAAATGGTAGTGTTCGGCACTATCGTGTTTCGGTTAGATGGTAATGTATGGCCCCGTAATAACTACCACAGAGTCATAACAATTAAGGTCTCAGGGGTGGCAACACATCTGTATTTTGACATCTGGCGAGTTTTGGCGGGAACCTTGAAAGAGGCGTATGGTGCTCTTATTTTATTTCATTTTATGGGTGTATTTTTAAGTTATATAGAATAAAGTTGGTGGCATTTTGTTTGATATAGGTTTATTACAGTGCCCGTGTATAGTGAAATAGAATAACAGTGCGAAAACACGACCTTTCAGGTTGCCTCCAAAACTTCATTGTAAATGTTCTGGTAAAGTAGCCATCGCTTTACTCGAATAACTTGACTGTAACTCACTTGACTGACATATTATACTTGATAACTTATATACTTGATACTTACATATTATACTTGATGACTATATTAAACTAACTTTTACGCTGCTTAAATAAATACGAAATATCGTTTTACTTGACACTGGCAATATGCGTAATAGCGATGCCATATTATCAAAAAAAAAAAAAATTGACATCTGGCTTTATCTCTTTCTCACCATGCATATGTAACGTCTGTCGACCATTTTGATTGAGTTTTGACCAATACCGGACTATCAGTGCTTACGTAGGCAGTGTGCGGCAGAGATAACGCTCTACGAAGTCGAAAGTAGCCGATCGTCTCTTTCGTAGGCTTGATGTGCAATATTAATTGTTGAGTACTTTACTTTTATTACTGTTTTTATTCTTTCACTTGAAGTGTATATTTGTTTAACACTTCTTTAAATAAAAACATAGGCAAATAGGCAAATAGGCATACTGAGGCAAAGTAATAAAATAAATAATTTACGTAACCAAAAGAAGTACTGGTATATAAACTGGTAAATAAATGTCAACCATTTTATCAAGTACCTATTGTATGTCTATTGTATGGTTTGCGACAGTAAAGGTAACTTATTTATATCGTGTAATTCTTGAAAAAGTAGGGTCCGACAGAGTTTTTTTGGATATTTATGTGGGTAGACACAATACATAAAACCGGCCAAATGCGTGTCGAACCGCGCACAGTGTAGGGTTTCGTAGTTTTTGGGTTTGAATAATGTAATAAAAAAATAATATTTTATAAAAAGTTTTTCAAAATTTGTTTTTTTTTTAAAATTGAACATGATTGTTTTATGTAACGAAAGACCTAAATTTTTGACAGAATGAGAAAAAGGAATGACCGTATTTCTAAGTACAATAGGTGACAGATGATTTGTGTTAATAGTGTTTATAAAAAATGAGCTACCTAAAATTATCGCCTGGCATTTATTTGCATTTACAGAAATACCCCCCAAAAAAAGGGGAGAGACTCGTGCCCAGCAGTGGGACGTCTAATGGGTTGCCATTATTATTATTTATTATTACAGAAATACCAAAATGATGTGACCATTGATTTATAATGTCAAGGTTTGCGTTAAGTTTGAAGATGGCTTCTTCCAGATGAGCCGGATCAGCCTGCGTATATAACTGTAGATCATCAGCATAAAGATGGTAAGAGCACCGAAGGTCGTTGGTTAAAGAATTAATAAAAATAGAAAATAGCAAAGGAGAAATTATACCGCCTTGCGGCACACCAGCGACAAGGTCGCACCAATCCGATTGATCATGATCGGTGCGAACAGCCTGCTGGCGACCGCGAAGATACGATGAAAACCATTCCTGTACCAGTGATGAAGCGCCGATCTGCTTGAGGATAGCTAACAGTAAGTCGTGGTTCACGTTAGTAATATCTGGCGCTCCACACTTTCTGCCTACCCCGTAAGGGACTTGGCGTGAAGACACATAAAGTGGCAAAAAATACCCACTAACCCACTCAACGACAGCATGATACTTATATCATGAAAAACAAACAGGTGAATTGAAAACTTCCTCCTTTTTGAAGTCGGTTAATAACAACTTATGCACATATACTTAGCAGAAGACTGAAAGTGTCAAGTAAATCATATAATTTAAGCACTGAACCAACTTCCAGTTAAGCCATTAATGCAATCAAAATTAATGCTTAACTATCGGTATTGCATCAACATAGCTGAGTGCTTTATAATCCAATTTGAATTGATCCCCATCTTTCTGAAACTCACCTATTTTGTGTAGCAAAAGGTTAATTTTAACTCTTTCCACGGTCCAACGTATACTGGTAGAAGTTGACCGAGACATTTCGCTTGGACCTAGCCTTAACAAGTTGGGTTGAAATTTGTATGCGGGGTTTTATTAGGTTTAGATATACGGGACCAACCATAAATGACTCGCCGCTCGATGTACCATTCTGCACATAAAACTTGGAGTTTACGATTTTATTTGTGTCAATAAAGTTAACGGAAGTGGCCTGGATTTAAAAAAAGCGCACATTTTATAAATGTTTTTTTTATGTAATTGAAGTGGCAAACAAGCATGCAATTCACATTGATGTTAAGTGATGACTGCAACCTATACGATAGACACCCACACAAAGACCAAGGTCAAAATGGAGATGCGTTACCACTCCTGAGGCCTAAGGTGTTATGCCTCTGTGCTGGAAATTACAGAGCCGTACATTACCATCTGACCGGAACACGATAGTGCTGAACACTACCATTTAGCGGCAAGTATATTAGGTAATGCGGTGGTGCCTACGCCCGCGAGCTCCGTCACTGGAGCTTTACCACCAGTGAAACCGTCCACCAGTCAAGTACAGTGCTCATCAAGAAGTTTAATATTGCACATCGAGCCTATGAAAGTGACAATCGGCTAGTTTCGACTTCGTAGAGCGTTATCTCTGCTTTACTGTCTACGTAAGCACTCATAGTCCGGTATTGGTCAAAACTTGATTAAAATGGTGGACAAATGTCATATTGGTAAGATGCGAATAAAGATAACGCTCTACAGACCCGAAATAAGTCGAAGTCTCCTTCCTGAGGTCATCATATCAGCCATAGGACGTCCACTGCTGAACATAGGCCTTCCGCAATGACCTCCATGCCGACCGATCGGAAGCTTCTCATCTTGATTACGAACGCGATCGGTGAGCGATACACCATACAACGCAGATCTTGCGCAAGGATCTCATCTCGACCGCGCTTAATTAGACAATGGTATTATAACTTACTCAAATACTCATTAAAATGTGGTGGTGCCTACGCCCTCCAGTCACTACACTAGAACTTCACCACCAGTGGTATGGCTTATAGTAGTTCATACTATGTCTACATGATGACCACGCTCTTTATCGCTTCTAGAAACCCTATACGTTTGGAAGGGTCTATCTGGCCGGGTAAATTATTGAAACATTTATGTGTAGGCCAAGTAGCCGCGGCATGGGCAGGGTTGGGATGGTTTATGCGACCACTTGTCCTAAAATTGGATTTAAGATTTAGTACAAAAATCATTCTGTATTACACCGTTTTGATTGTTGTATGACCCATTTTGTGTCGGGGTTATAACACTAAAATGAGTTTTATGGGTGCCAAACTTTTTTATGCAAAATCGATGATTTCTTTTATTCAAACTCAAACTCAAAAATTCATTTAATCACTTGGAAATAATAGAATTTGCTTGTGATAGGTCAAATTACAAATATAAAATTAAAGCGAATAACAACTGATACGTTGATTAATATGTCAAAGTAAATAAATTAATAATAGTCCAAAAATACTTAATAATAAAAATAGGTATCAACAGAATGTTCCATACTCTCTTTTACAAACGGCAAGATAAGACTAAACAAAAAAATTAAAAAAAAAATTATATAATATTTATGACAATCATATTTTTATATTGTAAACGGGACTTAATGGCGTACTATTATAATTGAATTATTTACCTCGACACTCGACCTTTCGGCCGTAATGCAACGGCCGAAAGGTCACGAGTGGACTGCTGATCCATGGTGTCAACGTCTCGTACCCGCGCCAGTTCTTCGAACTACCCGCGGTTGATCGTCATTATTTCGATTCAATACATTAAGGTCCCGACACACAACGCTCACAAAACCCTTTCCACTGAACGTCACTACTATAATAGGATGGTACGTGAAGCTGTTGAAATCAGAAAATACAATGAGAGTTACTTTTGCTGGGATTAATCAACACCATAAGATTATGTACATAGCCTACATAAGGTCGGGGAAAAAGTTTCTTCGCATTTTTTAAGATAATTCAAAATTAACTAAAGTATGTATGTACCATTTTGTTCGATAACGTGGATTTGGCAGTCCTCTCGTGATGTTAACCTAACATTGCATAAAGAATTCTGAAGAGACCGAAACAGGTGGAAATCTGATGGTGCAAGGTCAGGACTATACGGCGGATGCATTAACACCTCCCAGCCAAACTCTCTTAATTTTTGCTGAGTGGCTATAGATGTGTGAGGTCTAGCGTTATCATGATGAAACACCACACCCCTTCTGTTGATCAATTCCGGCCGCTTTCTCTCAACTTCTTGCTTTAATCTCATCAGTTGTTCGCAGTAGATTTCAGAATCGATAGTCCTGCCTGGTGGTAATAGCTCATAATGAATAATGCCCTTCCAATCCCACCACACACACAACATCACCTTATTGCGACTTAACCCGGGTTTCGCCACAGTCTGTGAAGCCTGACCGGCCTTTGACCACGACCTTTTTCGCACGTTTTTGTCGTACGTGATCCACTTTTCAACACCAGTTATCAGGTTCTTCAAAAATGATTCGGTTTCATTACGTCGTAATAAAGAATCACAAATGAGTACACGGTTCATTAGGTTTCTTTCAGTGAGCTCGTGAGGTACCCAAATATCGACCTTTTTTTTTTGTACCCAGCTTTTTTCAAATGCGCCAAAACTGTTTTGTGATCTATTCTCAGTTCTTCAGCTACGTCGTAACTACTGATATGTCGATCTTGCTCCACTTTTTAAAAATGGCATCCATTTTATCCGTAATAGGGCGACCACAGCGAGGTGCATCTTTGACATCAAAATTTCCGGATTGAAAACGCTTAAACCAAATTTGTGCTACTCTCACAAACACTGCACTGGGTCCATAAACATCGCAAATTTTTTTCGCTACTTGCGTTGCATTTTTACCTTTTTTGTAGTAAAATTTTAAAATGTATCGAATTTCTTCATTAGATTCACTCATCTTGACAGTACGAAAAACAAATGAAAATCACACATTTGCCTAATTGGAATTTGGAATTATGTTCTTTAAAATTTTAACTTTCAATGATACCAAAACCAGCCAGATACAAATACTACAGCCAAAGAGATTTTGTTACAAGTTCATACATACTATAATGCGAAAAGACTTTTTCCCCAACCTATTATTATTATTTGTAAACTGTTGTACCGCGGTGCGACGTCATAACGTGCTGCAATTTTATATAGGCCGTTTTGAGTCATTTCACTATTCGCAACATTTTGAATCGTTATATCTTAACAACTTTTAAGTACTTATTGACTATATGTTTCAAAGACACATAGTATTTATTTATCGAATACTATTACAGGGTAACCAATAAAAAATAGTCAACATCCCAATACGATTCATTATAATAATAATAATAATGGCAACCCATTATACGTCCCACTGCTGGGCACAAGTCTCTCCCTTTTTTGGGGGGAGGACTGGAGCTTACTCAACCACTCTGCTCCAATGCGGATTGGTGGAGGTGTTGGGGGTTAGTGGCCAACCCGCTGTCGGATGTTTTGAAACTGCCCATAAGGCCTCCGACAAGGTTTAACGACTGCTATCTATCGATAGCAACCGGGACCGACGGCTTAACGTGCCCTCCGAAGCACGGAAACGAGCATTTAATTTGCCACTAGCGGTCACCCATCTCACTACCCGACCGCGCCCGTAGTGCTTAACCGAGTAGATCGCCTATGATCTACAACAGCCGCCGGGCCATGCGCGCTTCTGTACGATACGATTGATTAAAGGTCAGTATATGCTGAAATAATAACACCATTATTTAAAAAAATTGTGACATCCGTATTGCTTCAATGGAGTGTAGGTAAATATTTTATAAAACGGGCTTAGTTTCCATACTGTTTGTATCTATATACTGTGATAATGACGATCAACCGCGGGTAGTTCGAAGAACTGGCGCGGCTACGAGACGATGACACCATGGAGCAGCAGTCTACTCGTGACCACGGCCGTCGCATTACGGCCGAAACGTCGAGTGTCGAGGTAAATACTTCGATTAAAATAGTACGCGATTAAGTCCCGTTTACAATATAAAAATACGAGTACACGTACACGATACGTACGATACAAATCGTGAAAGTCTAAAACAATTATGACAATCAGTCATAAAATGGCATAAGAATTCAAGTTTTAAGACAATTCATAAAATTCAAATTTAAAAAATTATTATTGTACCTATGTAAACAGCGATGTGACTAACTCACTGCTTAGAAAATAAACATAATTTCTTAATTTTATATTTTTTGTAGTATCCAATAAAGATTGAAATGTACAGTTCTATGTCTTTACTACACTGTTCATCATTTTATATCTAACAATAGTGATAGGTACATCTTAAAAATAGTTGTAATAAATCAACATCCAAATGTAATGTAATGAAAACATAAAATAACTTTCACTGTCTAGCGCCTGACAAAAGAAATACAAGCTGTTCCGTTGTTTTGTGAATTTGCTATTATTTTTTACTGGGCGCTAGAAAATGTTACATCGTATCAAAAACCTGATTTTCATTGGAATTTCTTTGAAACGTAACTTGTTTTAATCGGACCTTATTTAAGTAACGTTTTTGCAGATTTTGGCGACCTTTTACATTGTAGAAATTATATTAGCGGATTTCGTCGAATTATTCTGCCCGTGACCACGGTAGATCGACCAAAACGTCGGTTAGGTAATAAAAGATGTTGAGAATATTGTACACGCGAAATTCCACAAACATAATTTCTATTATGAGAGATAATGATGAAGGTAGACGAGGCACGAGAGGTTTGTCAGGACCGGGATATCTGGCTCTACACTCTCTGCCTACCCCGTTAGGGACCTGGCGTGAAGATACATATATATATATATATATATATATATATATATATATATAAATAAGGCTATAGAAATATATTTATAATTCCTGTAGCCTTATTTTAGTATCAATCATATTAATGAGTAGGTTACTGTCGCCTCGGTAGCCTAGTGGTAGCAGGCCACTAGTACTACGCTGAGGTCTTGGGTTCGATTCCCGGGTAGAGGGTTATCAGAGATAATGGTGTGAAGTCCTAAGCCAAAAACGTAACCGGTGAATCGTGGGTGTTTGCATGTATGCTTGAATGCATGCATTTACCTCTGCCTACCCCTCGGGGATTACAGGCGTGAAGTAACGTTACTGTAGCCTAATTTAATGGTTTGACCGCCATTTTTTGACCGCAGTCAATCGACCTATAGAAGAATTTCTCCTCCATTAATATCAAGTAGGATCGTCATATTAAGGCCATAATCAACCGTAAGTCACACTAACCATATTTATGATTCCAACACCTTCTCGTATAAAATTCCGACTCTATTATAATATAAAAAGGGTTAAAAAATAACTCACCATTTAAAACCAACACAGTGACGTCGCCGAGCGATATTTTAATGCATAAACTCCCGCACCCAACTCGATCCAGTGGGACTAATGTAATTACCTACAATGAACTAGCATACATTAGTGGTGGGCTCCAGGGATCATTGATAATATCGATATCGATATAAATGCAACAGTTATTTCAATGGTTTTTGAGTTCGTTTTTTTTAATGTTGTCTTAGGGCTTGATAGGACCTCCCCCCCGGAGGTTTCCGCCTTGTTGTGACTGGGAGGCCCAGTACCCGGTGTTTGTCCCCACACCAAGAGGAACCCAGAGAGGTCGCCTCGAAGAACGCCAGAGAGGAGCGGCGTTTGGCGTGGCTCTGCCCACCACTCACTACTGTGGAGACCTCCTCCCTACTTGTCCTTTCCCGGAGTCCCACATAACCCACCTCTCTCCTCAAGGATGCGTAACGCATTTTCCAGATGGTAAAAAAGGGCTAGATAGGACAGAAGCCATCTTATTTGAAAATGGGGTACCTTAACGATACACGGGGCTAAAGACATCAATCTAAAAACACGTGTTACGATAGTACTTCTAAGTAACTGCTACGCTGGAGGTCGTGTATAAATGAAACACATGGATGTAACCCTATTGTGAAAACGCAAAAAAAAAATAACGGGTTTCAAATTATATATTTTTTTAACATTCAGAGTTCTTTTCTTTCAGTTCAATTGTACCTAATTGGTAATACAAAGCTATGTAATCACAAGTACAAAGGCAATCCTGAGCCTGCGTGAGTAACAACCCATCTACCTTAAAAATGCGGCTGTTAAAAATGCGTGTGTAAGTTCACGTTGTACAATAAACATAAGGTGTTATCTTTGTTGTCCCGGTCAGAGAATAATCATTGCCATTCAACGTGGCAATGCTGCCAGCTTCTGGGAACTTTGCCGCAGTACGACGGCGATGTGGATTTTATTGATGCATGTACATAACTGCTTTATTTATTTATTAATTTTAAGATAGGTTGTTTAAGGTTTTTATAAAAATATATGAATTATAGAAATTAAAGAAAAAACGGAAAGAAAAATTTGACTTCGGGCAGAAATCATTGACCCTAAATCGGTCAAAAAACAAAGAAGGGAAAGCAAAATTTGACGCATCGGTGTGGGACTTCGGTGGCTTAGAGGTAAAGCGGCTGGACTGGTTATCCTGAGGTCGCATGTTCGATTCCTGCCCGAAGTCAAATTTTTCTTTCCGTTTTTTCTTTAATTATTAAAGTTTACTCGCATGTGTTATTGCGTAAAATAAATAGTACAATTATATGCATTATGTTACATCTAGTTGTTTTAATCCACCCAAAAAATGCTGACTTACTTACATCCTTTTTGTAGTGAAACTTCTTTAGTATCGTTGTAATTTGAAAGTGAATGAAACAAAAAAGAGACAGTAAAAAGGGACATACAAATAAATTTCTAAGTTTTAATGTGGCAGAAAATGAGATAGGAAACATTATACCTACAGTGTTTGTGTGCGCACGGGTGGGTAGTCACACCGCGGACACTCCGCTAAAATTCCATACAAACGCTTAATTTGGTCTCTATTACATAGACATCAATCAGTCAAATGCTTGAATATAACAGTGCAGTGACGTGTATTTAAACGTGCACCTGTGTGCGTGGCACGTAAAGAATACCAAACGTCGCCCATAAGAGGGAGGAGGTTGGGCGAGGCGGGGAAATCGGGCGGAACGTCGAAGTGTCCATTCTATACATAATATTATTACATACTCTCTGGCGTAGTACAAAGCTTGAATTTGAAAGTTTTCACTTCTATCTGTAATTATTTAGAATAGATATAGCTAACTAGTGAAAAAATACTTGTAATTTTTATCGATAATGTTTTAATAACATCTCATCCTCACATCCCTAGCTCTTTTGTATAACATTAACCTAGAACTACGCTAACTATAAAGGCCTGTATAAGACGGCTTATTCTTTAATACGATTCCTTTATACCTTGTGTTGTTCTTAGAAGGGATCTTATAATTGTAATTAAGCTGTGAAGTTTGTAATATAACTTGGTACCTACGTTAAAGTTTCTTAGAAATTTAATGTACAGTGTATGTAATGGAAATGTATTTTATACATTTTTTCAGGGTATAAGAGACTCGACCAGACGACATTGGGAATTCTGATGTAACCTCACCTAATAACTCATACTCAAAGACATCATAAAGCCCAATACACACTGAGCCCGCCGGGCCGCCGACACAGCCCGCCGACTAAACCCGGCGGCCTATATGAAAATAATCATGACGGCAACCTGCGCTGCGCCCGCATATGTTGCCCGTCAACATCACCCGTCACATGTTGGCGGTTTGCGGACGTACGATACATTACCAGGCGGTACTCGAGCGGTAGTGATAAGTTAATTCTCATCTCAAGCCGCCAACAAACTTTTCCGACTTGCTATGAGTAAGGCCGCCAATTAACCCGCCGACAAAAAGTTGCTGACCTAGGTCGGCGGCCCGGTGGGCTCAGTGCGTATTGCGCTTAAGAAATTGTCGGACATGCATCAATCCAACCGTTTATGAAAACTACTTCGACACCTTTATGTGGTGCTAATACCATATAGGTACAAGTTCGAGATTGAAACTGTGTTAAGTAAGAATTTCAGGGTAAACTAGCTGGTGTACCTACTTATTTGTCCCAAACACGATAAGCATTTGTTTTTTAACCATATTGTGACCAAATGAATACTGAACAGGCATTTTTTACCAATTGAGCACTAGGATGCATTAATTTCATAGGGTACATTTTTAATGACGAAAAAAAAGTTAAAACTTATTATCAGTGTTTCATAATACAGATATATAGAATTTCCTTCAGATTCATACAAACGTTGTTATTACTAAGTTTTCAAAGCAACTGAAACATAATTTGATATTTCTTAAATAAATATAACTCGATCCATTTATTCTATTATTAATTAACTTAACAAACTTCAAACTCTTGTACAACATAAACGTTTGAATCTTAAAATCATCTAAAAATCGCTTTTGCCTCTTAGAACTTGTAGTTTGCTCAAGAAAAGGGTCGGTCCCTTTGCAAAATTTACGATTTGGGTAGATTTACAGCCGTCATAAAGTATTCAATGTACCGTTTCCTTTCAAGTCTCGGGTCGGACTGATTAAAAAGACACGTGAATTGCGTGTTGCTCTGACATGAAACACCGAGAGCTTGGAAAATTATAATAAAAGTAACTATTTTACTGGTGGTAGAGCTCCAATGACGGAGCTCGCAGGCGTTGGCAGCACAGCCGGTAGTGTTCAGTACTATCGTGTTCCGGTCCGGTGGTAATGTACGGCCCTGTAATTTTTAAATCGATTTTTTGTGGACTTTGTCAAAATGACATCGCCCGCCATATTCGCCATGTTGGTTTTGAGTTGCAATTCTAACTGCAAATAATGTTTTATAACTGCAAACAAAGCTAAATAAGTGAAAATATGCAGAAAAATGACGTTTTTATATTGATTTTGCCTGTTAAGGATATTGTGTACAATACATGGCCGGAGGTCCATACATTTTTGCAACATCTCCTTTGGTGTACAACTTTCATGATTCAAAACTCAGTCGACCTATGTGGAGGCCCCAGAACCGGAGGCCTATGATAGATTCTCATAGTCCAGTGGGACGGTAATCCGACACGAAAGTAAGAAATCTTAACACAATAATAAATATTAACAAAGGATTTCACTTGCTTGCTTTGTGTATATTCATTCATTAGCATAGTTATAAAAATAATATAAAAATTACTTACCCACCTTTGAGTATACTTAAGTTTTTTACTGGTGGTAGAGCTCCAGTGACGGAGCTCGCGGGCGTAGGCACCACCGCATTACCTAATATACTTGCCGCTAAATGGTAGTGTTCAACACTATCGTGTTCCGGTCAGGTGGTAATGTACGGCCCTGTAATTTCCGGCACAGAGGCATAAGACCTTAGGCCTCAGGAGTGGTAACGCATCTGCATTTTGACCTTGGTCTTTGTGTGGGTGTCTATAGGCTGCAGTCATCACTTAACATCAATGTGAACTGCATGCTTGTTTGCCACTTTTATTACATTAAAAATAAAAAAAAAAAAAAAAAAATATTAACAAAGGATTTCACTCGCTTGCTTTGTGTATATTCATTAGCATAGTTATAAAAATAATATAAAAATTACTTACCCACCTTAGAGTATACCTGAGTTGGAATTAACTTAGCTGAACTTGTATCTCGACGTAACTTAGCACAGCCACGGAAGAGATAATAGTCCTCAGGTTAAGTTAAATTTATGTTGTTTGCCGCGTGCATCGGACAGGAAGGTAAGTTGGCTAGAAAATCTTCAATGGTTCTAAGATAGCCTTTTTGAAGTTTAAGATATAAGGTTTTGAGGTTAAAGTAATGTGGTGTTGATTTAAGTGAGTATGGAACTTGATGCTATTTTGCTGTTAGTCTAATTAAATAAATGAACATACTTAAAAAAAAGATCCGGACGAATTGAGAACCTCCTCCTTTTTCGAAGTCGGTTAAAAATGAAACGCTAAATGTGCTGCTAAGCGCAAAAATGGCTTTACCGATTTTGCTAACTCTTTTTGAGTTGTATATAGAATTGACCGGAGAAAGTTTTTATAAACAAAAAGAAATTTGTACATGTGCGAAAAATTTAAGAAATTTTAAGAAAACTTTACGACAATATTAACTTTTTTTTAATTATAGTTTTAACTGTAAAAATAGCAAGGATTCGATGGTTGAGAATATCATTAAATTACCAATAACAATCTACATTGAACCCGCGCGAAGCCAGGGCGGGACGCTAGTATTATAATAAAGTAAGACTGCCTCGTTGGTCCTGTAATCGCAATCGCAATCATGGAGAGCTTGAGCAAGCGAGTCTGATAAGGAAAAGCTGTTTTTTTATATATGGAAGGTGGTAAACAAACATGCAGTTCACATTGATGTTAAGTGATGACTACAGCCTGTAGAGAAGCACACAAAGATCAGAGGTCAAAATGCAGATGCGTTGCCACGTCTGAGTCCTTAGTTGTTATGTCTCTGTGATAGTTATTACGGAGCCATACATACACATTACCACCTAATTGGAACACGTTAGTGCTGAACATTACCATTTAGCGGCAGACAGATTAGGAGATGCGGTGCCTACGCCCTCGAGCTCATACGCTGGTACTCTACCAGCGGTAAAAATGTTTGACCAGTTTTTTTTTTCAATATTTCCTTTTAATCAACGTGGACACCATGTAACAAACTGCATCCATTATTCAAACTGACAAAACACTAGTCATTATATGAAATGCTGAACTGAAAGTTTAATTGTACCGATAAATTACCGGTATTCATAATTTTAGGTTACATTCATTAGATATACGAGTACCGGTAAACGCTCATGTTAACTGATCGCATGCGGCCGTGAACAAAGGCCTTTTATTAGTCCTTAATTTAAATTTCAAACAAGCTATTGTACGGAGCAGAAATAAATTTACCGGAAAAATACGAGTACTATAATACGTATTATGCGCTTTTACTGCAATTCACAATTCTGTTTAGATGCTTGCACCATTTACTGTAATTGGAGTAGTGTTTTCTCAAAAATGTACCTATTTTGTAATAATTTCTATTCTTTTTTTTATGTATTGGAAGTGGTAAACAAGCATATAGTTCACATTGATGTTAAGTGATGACTGCAGCCTATAGACGTGGGTGTATATAGGCTGCAGTCATCAAAATGCAGATGCATTACCACTCCTGAGGCCTAAGGTGTTATGCCTCTGTGCCGGAAATTACAGGGCCGTACATTACCACCTGACCGGAACACGATAGTGCTGAACACCACCATTTAGCGGCAAGTATATTAGGTAATGCGGTGGTGCCTACGCCCGCGATCTTCGTCACTACGTCACTTCGAGTTCTACCACCAGTATTCTATATCCAGGTCATTACGTTTCATAATGTTTGCCTAAGAATTCATGGGAGGTTACCTATTTAGATAAAAAGTACAATCATGTATTCTTCCGAAAAAAAATAATATAACAGTATGTCAAATTATGGTTTGTATAAATCAGATTGTCTGTGATCATAAGTTTTTCTCAGTCATCACTTAACATTAATGTGAACTGCATGCTTGTTTACCACTTAATTACATTTAAAAAAAATACCGCAATTAACGTAAAAACGTCATTATTCATTAAATAAACAGGCTGCAACAGGAATAATAATATAAAAAAATGTCATTAATCTTAAAATGAAAATTAAATAATTCAAATAACATAGTACTTAAATTTCCAGAAAATGATGGAAATAATTATAATACTAGTATTAAGAAGCTCGTTTTCCAAATTGGGTACATGTAACAAAACACATATAATTTCAAATAATTAAAGTCTACTTCACATGCATAATTATACTAGTTTTATGTACGCTACGTACGTTATGCGCTGTTTATTTTCATGCAGTTTCAAAGGGTCGGCTCCGGTACAAAAGTACCGTAAACTCACCAGTACGTTTATTTGTAACTTGAAGTCGCTTTTCGCGTGTGTACTTTTGAACACTTAGCTCAGTAAGTTCAACAATTAATTTTGATTCCATTTCAATTCTTGGCAATTTCATGTATGCCATTAATATGGCAAAAAGGAAGACAATTCATATTGATTGTAGGTAATTGAATACGTTATTTTATTTTAAAGAAAAATGGAAAGAAAAATTTGACTTCAGGCGAGACTCGAACTCGCGGCCTACTGGGAATCTAGTCCAGCCGCTCTTCCAATTGAGCTACTGAAGTCCTAAGTAAGGACTTCAGTAGCTTTCAGTAGCTATAGTATGGTTATAGAATAGGAATCTCGCACTCTCTCTCCCTCCCCCTCTCTCTTTCTCTCTCTCTCTCTCTCTCTCTAACTCTCACTCTCACTTTCACTCTCTCATTATAAAATAAGCAGAAGAGATAAAAAAAGTTCACTTTATAAAATGCTTTATTATGATGTGAAAATTTTCAGACGTCTGGTGTAAGTAGGCCTACATCTTCGAGAAAATTAACTAAAAATTGTTTAGTGAACAAAGTAAATAAAACCACTTCATTATTAATTTCAAGACTTATAAATAGAAATGTGTAGGCTGATATAATGAGCATCGAGGTAAATGAAATCCAAAAAATAAATGCCTGAAGCCATTTGGCAAAACTGTGAGTGTAAGCGTATTTTATTTATTTTTTTTTTACTTCTTTCACTTTCTATCTCTAATTGGATATTCAAGAACTGTAATGCGATATTTAAAAACTTACACCACCAGTAGATTCTGTGTCTGATCTGATCTCGTTTATGCGCAAATTGTCAGGCACGTATTAAAAAAATGTCTTTACTGCAAGTCATCAGCTCTATTTGCAGCCTTTTATCGTTATAAATTGTTAGATAACACATTAATTTACAGTTACATTCAAGAGCAATTAAAAAAAAATGTAAACCTAATCATAATGTAAGGAAGTGAAACTAAGCCAAAAAAATGGTCCCACGTAATGTGGTGGACCGTGGGCGGGGCTTAAAATGGTCCACCGCAGCGGGTTAGGGTATTGGACGTTTTCTTGCCGCTTGTCGCAGTCGAATGCCAGCTTTGTCTATATTGAAAGTGTGAGTGTTTATTGTGATTACAGTTAGTTTGTTTGCGTTAATGGAACCAAATCAAAGCGATGATTGTATGTTAGTTACATTTTTATACCCTACTAGCTGTCCCGGCAAACTTCGTATTGCCTCACAATGAAATAATATGTTAAAGGTTTGATATATACGGACTATTTGTATGGGAAAATGAAATTGTGTTTTTTACTATTCCCCTTCAATTTCTTCATATTTTAAACCTTCCCTGGACTTCCAAAAATCATTCAAAACTAAAATTAATCAAATCGGTCCAGCCGTTCTTGAGTTTAAGCGAGACTAACGAACATCTATTTTTATATATATATAGACTAGCTGTCCTCGCGAGCTGACTTCGTCCGCGTGAGAATTTATGATTGTTCAGTATCTACCCGGACGAAGTCGTGGGCGAAGCTAGTATAAAAGTAAAAACCGTCAAAATCGTTCCAGCCGTTCCCAAGATTAGCCCCGCCAAACAGACAGACAGACAGACAAAAATTGTAAAAAATGTTGTTTTGGTATATGTATATGCATTTTGTAAAAAGCGGTTATTTTAATATTACAAACAGACACTCCAATTTTATTTATTTGTATAGATAGATTCATATAATACACCCCAAAAATGAAATATTCAATAAACTTCTTTCTAAAACCATCATAAAACTACCATAACTAAGCCTCTGAACTTCATTGGAGCGCCTAAAGCCGTAGCTTTGTCGACAATTAAAAAATCCAACAACACAGACACTTCAGTTGATTCAGTGTTGCAATAGTGAGGACGCAATCCGCAGTATACCGGTACCAGTATTGCTATTTCACCGGTACTTTTATTTCCCGCTGTTTCCAACAGCAGTTCGTTAGCTTGGAGCGTAGTGTGGGGATATATAGAAATAGAAAATTAAGTTATTATAAAATTTCATATCGATGAAATTTTATATACTTGTTTTATAGTTTTGGCTCCAAAATTGAGGTACATTTATACTCATAATAGGAAATAGATCTCGTTCTCTATCTCGTTCATAGATAGGCATGATAAAGATGGATATAAAAATTAAGTTCTTTGCTCACTTCGACATTAGGCTTTTTTAGACATCGTATCATTTTGTCTTAATAAAATATTGAGTATTTTATTGAACCGTTATTTTCATCTGGCCCTATAAAAAGCCCAGTAAGGATATTTTTACTCAAAATTTAGAGCTTAGAGCCTGTAGACTTCATTTATACGAAGCCATGCTTCTGTCGACAGTTAAAAATCCAACATTACAGACACTTCAGTTTATTCAGTGTTGCAATAGTTGAAAATATCGTTACTAATAGCAAAAATAATTTATAATTAATATATACTTACAAAACATATAATTATGAATGAAGAGATGAAAAGGAAACGTTCAGTTTAGAAAGATTTTAGTTTTTGTTAAGGTTTGAAATTAATATTAGTTTGTATAATTAATTTAATTAATTCACAGCAATCTTAATAGATTTTTTTTCTTCTTATGCTTTGCAGAAAAAACCTTGTTATGATAAAGCACGCAAAAAAAAAGTTATCTATATCACGATATATATCACATGAATCGATATTTACATCAGTTTATCGACATATCGTGTCCCATCACTAGAAACACCCAAGCCCGTGACGTCATTCAACGTGGATTTCGACTCGCATGAGTGAACCAGGATTTTCTTCACAAATTGTGTTATTAAAAGGACATTTTTCTAGGTGAAGTAATAAAGTATGTAGGAATTATAAATGGTTTCGTTTTCCTGTGTGCTATGTTGTATTTTTATTTTGTACAACTTGGCACCCATTTTTAGTAGTTTGAGAATTAACGAATATTCGGAGGTGACGTCGGGACGTGACGACCTACCGCCCACTAACTAGGTGAGGATTTTTTTACTGGAAGAGAATTATTCCACTAGTGCAGTCAACCGAACAATAGTTGTCAAACCATTCCAATGGGGTTGTAGTAAGTGCAATAAAGCAAAATGGGCAGCAGCGTCCTGCGATAAAACTACCACAACTGCGATCACCAATCCGCATGCTTTGGATTGGTGATCGTAGTGGAGAGGTTTTGGTTCAGCTGTGGACATCTTTCGAGCGATAAAATGAATATTTGGATGGATATTTATAACAGCATATAGGTTACTCCTGAGGCCAAGAGTTATGCCTCTGTGCCGGAAATTACAGGACCGTACATTACCACCTGACCGGAACACGATAGTGCTGGACACTACCATTTAGCGGCAAGTATCTTAGGTAATGCAGTGGTGCCTACGCCCGCGAGCTCCGTCATTAGAGCTTTACCACCAGTAAGTATTATAGTAAAAATGTATGAAGTTAAACATATTTTAATTAATTAAACAACAGATTGGAGAGAAAGTCAAGTGCTTAGAAGTCCGCAAAGTAAATTGTCTCAGGTCGCACGTACAAAGTTTCCTCTATCCTTATTAAGGGTGGGGTCTCTTTGCCAGCAATTTTTGACAAAAGACTGTTTGTTATTTGTTAGGCCTAAGGAAATAGTTGAAATACAACAATCCAATATTCTCTCATCATCATCATCACTTTTTTTATGTATGAAAGTGGCAAACAAGCATGCAGTTCACATTGATGTTAAGTGATGACTGCAACCTATAGACACTTACACAAAGACCAAGGTCAAAATACAGATGCGTTACCACTCCTGAGGACGAAGGTTATGCCTCTGTGCCGGAAATTACAGAGCCGTACATTACCACCGGACCGGAACACGATAGTGCTGAACACTACTACTTAGCGGCAAGTTTATTAGGTAATGCGGTAGTGCCTACGACAGTGAGCTCTGTCACTGGAGCCCTACCACCAGCTTAAACTAGTACCTTCTGGCGAAATACTTTCATGGCTGGACAAACGCCTTCGCTAACGATGCTTACATCTACTTATTCAGTAAATATTCACCCTAAAATGACGAATAAACAAATAAATTTGTAAAATATTTTCATGCCAATATATTGCGGTGATTGCAATAACCTAGTCCGTTACTGGTGGTAGAGTTACAATGCAACTACTTTTGCTTCAAAAGGAAGCTTGTAACGAATGAGTGTTATTTTGTTAGTAAAAGAACTCTAGGAATATCTGGCGCTCTTTTCTCTCTGCCTACTCCGTAAGGGGTTTGGAAAGAATATACACATATACATACTAACAATATAGTCATTAATAATACGTATGCATTATATATTAAAACAAAATATAATACTTCAATAAACTACGCAGTTGCCCAGTCTCGCTAACAAAGAGACCCCACCCTTATAAACTCTGTCAACTACAATTACTGTACCTAACAGTAATAACTATAGTTGGCAACTGTTAGAGCCCGCAACAAATTATTATATAGCGTTATAGCGTATTTTGCGTTAGTGGTTTCGATATTGGTTATTATATTACAATACAGAAGTTTCTTTTCTTATTTTATCTGGAAAAACTCCAGTAGGCATGAAAGTCGTAGACATTAACTGCCTACCAAAGATATTATAAGAATAGATTGACAATACACACGCTTTTCTATGAAAACTGCTTCGACCATCGTAAGTGGGAGAAGCTTAACTTGGCGCGCAAATGAACACCAATTAGGCGCGAGGCCAGTACACCTGACTTCACCTGACTTCACCAGATTAGTGTTTGGTCGCGCCACAAAACGTCACAAATATGGCGTATTATCAGTTCGTACAAGTGTATAAAGACATGATTATACTACAAAATCGAGAAGTCCGTTGTTTTCCGTGTAAATGATTTAGCCTGGCAGTACTCCCTGTTTTGACATGATACATTTGATAATGCACGATGTGATATCGTGTTTTTACTTATAAAAATAACAAAAGTAAGACTCACCGGTGATAAATAATGCTACTGAGTGGTTTAGTTTGCTTTACTGTTCGGTTTTTACCCCTAAACACTGAACAATTTGGCATTTTCAACGGTTTTTTCTAACTAAGTTTGAGCTCGGCGGGCGAATGAACAATGAATGGATGATTCTTGACGCGTGAGCGGGAACGGCCCCCGACCGTCCGCGAGTCTAAACGAACGCTCAGCGGCCGGTGCGTTTTGGCAATCTAATGGCCGAATACTCAAACGTCACTCAATTTTAAGCAACGCTCAAATGTGCGCTATCTCTATCGTTTGAACGTGTTTTATAAAGACAGAAGACTTTTAAGTCCAACTTAGATTTAAGTGACGTTTGAGTATTTGGCCGTAATTCCTCTAATATCTTTGCTTTGTGGCATATTCTACCCTAATTGTTGTAGGCGTCTTTGGAGAAGGTTTTGTCAAGCAGAGGACGTCTTTTGAGAGTGGTGGTGATAATTTTTATGTGTAAATCCTCTATTCATTCATACATTACGACCCGGTTAGTCCAGCGGTGTGAAACCACCGTTTGATGTGAAGGGTCGCGGGTTCGATCCCCGCATCAGGACAAATGTTTGTATGGCCTACAGATATTTGTTTCGGGTCTGGGTGTTTGTGTATGTGTACAACGGCATCCACGACACAGGTTTATTTATAAGCGTATTTTTTTTATTTTATTCATCACTCCACTCGTAGGCCATACAAATATTTGTTCCGGTGCGAGGATCGAACCCGCTACCCGAATGAAAACGGAGGTTTCGCACCGCTAGACTAACCGGATCGTAAATAAATAATAAAAAAATATAATACCATTTCATTTTAACACAGAATATTCTTCAGCACACTCGCAAGTTTATTCTCTACGTTACAACGTTTTATAGGTATTACGCGTTAACTAAACAAAGCCCGTAACTCTACTCTGCTGAAATATGGAGAGGAATGATATATAGAAGTTATCTCAGCGTACGCAGAGATGTATGGAAATTGCAGCCTTAAATGGACTCTGGAGACATGATAGAAGGGACACAAACCTTTAGGGTGAACGCACATTGACTTTGAATGATTGCCCAGTTGGTGTTGTTGTACTTTCATCGGTTATTATTTAGATTTTTAATCGATTTTATAGAAGCTGTTTGTTTGAGAAAGTGAGGTTATAATTATGACATTTTTTCTTTTTGATAGGCCTGGCTTACTTCACATTTTAGATACAAACTTATATACAGTACTCAACAATTAATATTGCACATCGAGCCTTCGAAACAGACGATCGGCTCGTTTCGACTTCGTAGAGCGTTATCTCTGCTGCACACTGCCTACGTAAGCACTGACAGTCCGGTATTGGTCAAAACTTGATTAAAATGGTCGACAAACGTCAAATAGGTACGGTGCGAAAGAGATAACGCTCTACAGAGCCCGAATTAAGCCGAAGTCTCCTTCCTAAGCTCGAAGTGCAATATTTATTGTTGAGCATGAGCACTGTAGATGCAGATGCTTTGGTCTTGGTGAATAGTTCTCTTCAAAAATGCAACTCTAACCTCTGCAGAAGAGATAATAATATCTTTACGACAGAAAGAGAGGTATCATTTTTATTATATGTAAGGAAAGTGGCAAACAAGCACGCAGTTCACATTGATGTTAAGTGATGACTGCAGCTTATAGACACTTACACAAAGACCAGAGGTCAAAATGCTGATGCGTTACCACTTCTGAGGCCTTAGGTATTGTGCATCTGTGCCGGAAATTACAGGGCCGTACATTACCACCTGATCGGAACACGATAGTGCTGACACTACCATTTAGCGGCAAGTATATTAGGTAATGCGGTGATGCCTACGCCCGCGAGCTCCGTCACTGGAGCTCTACCACCAATAATTAAATGAATATATGAATAATGGGACAGTTACTAAATCTTTTTTATCAATCTATTTTACATATTCTCATATTGTAACGTTCCTACGTCAACTTCACGTTAATTCAACAAAAATATTTCAAGAAATGCTTGTACAACAGAGTGTTAATATACGCCCATCTTTAAAATCCGATTAGGTATGTTATGGTCTTACAATTTTACATATAAATATGAAATAATGAAATACTAGCTGTTGCCCGCGGCTTCACCCGCGTGGATGTCGAATAGTAGCCTACGTTCTTTCTCAAAGTCATCTCTCTCGGCTCTTGGCTCTGTACCAAATTTCATTAAAAACGGTTCTATCGTTTAGACGTGAAAAGGTAACAGACAGACAGACAGAGTTACTTTCGCATTTATATATTAGTAGGGATAAAAACCGACCGAGTCGGACTCGCGTTCTGCACAATGAATATATTTTTGTTACTAAATGTATCATAGACTTCTCATACGGTTTTGCTGTAGGAACGATCAGACAGACGATGCGTGAGTGATCTTATAAGAATTTTGTTTTTGTTTGCTTTTGAAATACGGAACCCTAAAGGCTCCTCTAATTTAGACGCTCCTGTCACAGTACAAATATGAACAGTATGGAAACTACGTACAAAACGTTCGAAATGGCACACTAACACAAACATGCGCATCGACGCTGCGAGTGACTAAGTACTGCAGCACCGCGAGAACCGCTTAGAGGTCTCGTCGATGCGCATGTTTGTGTGAGTGTGACGTTTCAAGGTTTCGTACGTAGTTTCCACACTGTTCATATTTGCATTGTGCTCCTGTTGTCGAGCGTTCGCGGTACTGACGCCAAACTGTTGCCGCACGGTGCGTTTTGTATGAAAAGAAATGACCGTCCGTGCGGCATACGACAAATGCACCGCTTTGGCACAGCAGCGGTCACACAAAACGCCTAAATTGAAAGAGCCCTAAATAGGTAGGTTTTACATTGCCATCTATTTGGAACACGATAGTGGTAGGTTAGGTAATACGGTGGTGCCTATGCCCTCGAGCTCCTACACTTGAAACTCTATCACCAGTGAAGATGGTAGTGTACGTACACTCACAATACTCACACAAAAATCTAGTGTACGTACACTACCATCTTCACTGGTGATAGAGTTCCAAGTGTAGGAGCTCGAGGGCATAGGCACCACCGCATTACCTAACCTATCTGCCACTGAATGTTAGTGTTCGGCACTATCGTGTTCCGGTTAGACGGTAAAGGCCCCGTAATAACTATCACAGAGACATGCCACCTTAGGTTTCAGGGGCGGCAATGCATCTGCATTTTGACCTCTGGTTTTTATGTCACCACTTGTAGGCTGCAGTCACCACTTAACATTAATGTGAGCAGCGTGCTTGTTTGCCACCTGCCACATAAAAAAATATCGGAAAACAGACAATGGCGGTGGGGCCTACGCCTTCGACTGGAACTCTACCACCAATAGAGAGCTATAACTACCGGAATAGTAACATGATATAATAATATACCTTACTATATATCTTTAATAATATACCTTACTATATTAAATGATAGTGTTCAGCACTATCGTGTTCCGGTCGGGTGGTAATGTACGGCCCTGTAATTTCCGACACAGAGGCATAACACCTTAGGCCTCAACCTTTGGTTTTTATGTAGATGTCTATAGGCTGCAGTCATCACTTAACATCAATGTGAACAACGTGCTTGTTTGCCACCTGCCACATAAAAAAATATCGGAAAACAGATAAAGCGGTGGGGCCTACGCCTTCGACTGGAACTCTACCACCAATAGAGTGTTATAACTACAGGAAAAGTAACATGATATCTGACTACCCCTTTGCGGAAACACAAGCGTGAATTACATATCGCAATTATCCCTTATTATTCATTTCCATTGTGCCATGTGAAACAATTTCATACGCATCGATGCTTTTAAATGCAACGGTAATGCATTTTCATCATTTTGATGGCTTCAATGATTTGTGTGGATGTGATAAAATGGTGTATTTTCAAAGTAAATGTCTGAAATAGTAGACAGGTAGGTATAACGCTCTCGTCGATGGAGTGTTGGTATATAGTTTTCCTATGTTACCTGAATTAAATAGCAGAGACTGTTTATATGTATCATAGATTCCCTCCTATAAAGGTAAAAAATGTATTCTGCATTTTTGGAGTACCTTAGCTTACATTGAATGAATTATTTTTTCGATATGTCTGCCCGTCCATCTCACCGCAGCTTAGAATGGAGACTGAGAAAAACTGAAGTGAGAAAAGTGAAGAAAAACTTCAGTATTGCCAACTCCTATTCTTACCTCAATTTTTTTGTGGAAAATTATCGTACACACGGACAATTTGACAATTTGCATAAAAAATCTAAGGAAAAGAACGCGCGAGCAAAAAAAAACGACATTTCCCATAAATCCATAAACTGATATGATTCAAAATTATCGTACTGTTAGACATTTATTATCGTACATCGTACCGAGGTCTCAATTATCGTACACCCCCATAATTATCGCACTGATTGGCAACACTGCTGTAATTTGACATGAATATAGATTTAGTCACGCCGACAAAGTAATAAAATATTTAAAAATGTATCTATTAGGATGGTTACCTTCCACACTCGTAAAGTGAGGATGTTTTCCGCCTTCATAATCATCATCATCATGATTTCAGCTGATTGCTGCCACTACTTGACCAAAGCCTTCCTAAACGGGGACATACCATAATCGCCAAGCTTGACATGGGAACTGGGGATCGCAGGGGCTGCAGGACGCTGCTACCCGTCTTGCGATATTGCAAAATACTACCCTTTCGAGAATTTTGATCTACTTTGTAATGGGTTATATTCGGTGGGACTTCTCTCCGCCTGTATCAATATTTAATACAGACACAGACACAGACAGACCCCGCAGAATGCATGGGACTATTGTAATGATAAATAACTCGCCAAACTTTGGGCTATGTGGGTGAACTGGGGGGACTAGCTGGCTGGGCCTATGGAGTGAGATCCGGCACCTGCCTATATTCAACATCTCACATTATTGAAACCTACTTTAGGCAGGTGGTGACTCGCCTGTCCTTGGTGGGTCCCCCAAACAACCAACCCGATGGTCGACGGGAGGAAACACTGGCGTGAGAGGCTGGGGGTATCGAGAGGTGTGGTACCGGTTTCACCATCACGAGCGAGTAACCTCGAGCTCGGAGCGGGCTTCCCCGCTATTATGCCTTTAGACATTTCCACCCCCCGAGTGTATGGCTCTTGCAGAAACATAGGCAACAGCCTATTATCCAAATTTCTGCAAATGTCATACCTTTAGCGCCCCACTCTTACCGGCCTATGAAGGCAAGCCAGAGGTGAGAGACCTGATGCTCTGTCCGGCCGTATTGGAATGGTTTGACCGACATTGTTTACTGACTGCACTAACAAAACAATTCTCTTCTACCAATAGAAGAGAATTCTTCCGCTAGTGGGCGGTGGGGTCGTCACGTCCCAAAGCCGGGTTGACCCGACGCCGGATGGTCTCACCTTAATCTTTTTTAATTCGATAAACAATGAACATTCCCACGCGCATACTATCTTAATCCAAAACCCAAACGGGTTAACACCTACCGCCTACTCCCATTATTTATATTGAACACATGTTAATTATAATTAATAATTAATCACCCTGTCGTATCGTACTTAATTAGATCTCGATCGAAGATGATCTGGGGCTAATTAACTGCTTTCACAAAGATGCCATTGACAGGTATTGAATGATCCATTATGAGAGATTACGCTGTTATTTTGAAAGATAAGGTTATGTAGGTAGGGAGCTGAAGGGTGTAGAAACCACGCTATTTCATTATCTACCGTCAAATAGTATATATGTATATATGTATTTTTACTGGTGGTAGAGCTCCAGTGACGGAGCTCGCGGGCGTAGGCACCACCGCATTACCTAATATACTTGCCGCTAAATGGTGTAAAGTGTTCAGCACTATCTTGTTCCGGTCAGGTGGTAATGTACGGCCCTGTGATTTCCGGCACAGAGGCACAACACCTTAGGTCTCAGGACTACTAACGCATCTGCATTTTGACTTTGGTCTTTGTGTGGGTGTTTATAAGCTGCAGTCATCATTTAACATCAATGTGAACTGCATGCTTGTTTACCACTAATATAACATTAAAATATATATATATATCTTCACACGGTAGTGTTCAGAAAACGACTTAGATCCCAGAGGTGGCAATGCATTTGCATTTTGACCGTTTTGCATTGATTTTTTATGGTATAAAGGTGGCAAATAAGCATGCAGTTCACATTTTTACACAGTTTTATCGCAGAACGCTGCTACCTATCCTGCGTTATTGCATTTACTACCGCCCCGTTGGATTGGTTTGACCGCCATTTTTCGGTAGACTGACTGCACTGCTGTTACTGGTGGTTGAGCTCCAGTGACGGAGCTCGCGGGCGTAGGCACGACGGCATTACCTAATATACTTCCCGCTAAATGGTAGTGTTCAGCACTATCGTGTTCCGGTCAGATGATAATGTACGGCCCTGTAATTTTCGGCACAGAGGCATAACACCTTAAGTCTCAGAAGTGGTAACAAATCTGCATTTTGACCTTGGTCTTTGTGTGGGTGTCTTTAGACTGCAGTCATCGCTTAACATCAATGTGGACTGCATGCATGTTTTCCACTTCCCTTACATTAAAAAAAAGAAACTAGGGTTCATGACGTTTCGACGCCAGGGGTAGTTAAATAAATAAACTACGGGAGATAAATATGAAAACTATTTTATTTCAAACGTAACATAGTTCGGTTAATGTACAGTTGATCCGGCACTATTAATTCAAACAAAACCCTTTCGAATCCCGAACATAGCTGAATGAAATTAGTCAGCATTACCAACGGTTGGGAGTTATCTGTCATTGTTATTTACCATAATCCTTAATACAGCTTGTAGGTGATATAGACACATCCTATTGAGGGGATTTCAATAGAAGTCAGGGTATAATAGTATTTAATGATGGCAAAATTCTATGACAGGTATTTAGTCGACGATTTAAAGCTTCACGTTTTATTTATTTTGTTAAGGCTTATGACAAGTCAGAACAAACAAAAAAAAATAGTTAATATTATCACTATTGTAACTATGTTACTAACCCAAAACACTAACCCCCTTATTCATAAACGTACATTAGATACGTTTTAGCTATAGAATGCTTTATCTTTGTCAGTTGCATTGTCAGGATAGAAAAAGACAAAAGAGAGATTAGCAACACTTTAGCTAAAATACGTTTATGGGGTAGAGGTATACTACTAACATTCTATTTATAAAATTAATAGAATCTATATCTCATTCTAGAAGAACTGTATGTTTTTATGAGCGTAAAGATCTTTAAACCTATAAGGCGTTGGGACTCGCTGATGGAGGAGAATTCTACCATTAATTAATTCAGTCAGCCAAACATCTTATGAATACATGTAAGATTTATAATAGGTATCGCACATCTCAAAATGCAATTTATATCAAAAATTGATCTGAGTATGAGAAAAAATTACTGAGGTACCTCTGTACTTGGTGCGTCATTGTCGCTTGTGTAGTGTATATACTTTTCGAGTGGGGCAGTGAATCTAGCTAGCACGTCAGTTTCGCGCGGCCGGTCACGGCCTCCCGCACCAGTACAAGTCAATTGTAACAATTTATTATTTTGTACTTAGAGCAATAACAACGCATCGACGACTTATATCCCGACGGCTTTAATCATTCATATTTTAGATATCTTCACATTAAACATTCCAAAACTAAAATTAATCATTTGAATAGCCAATAAAAATCGCTCACGCATAAGAGCTAGAAGATTAATTAATTGTTATTGTATTTGGCATCAAAATGTGGTGGGGTATGGAAAGCATTGGATTAATTATATTATTAAGTTTTTGTGTGAGTTTTTTTATCTACTTTTTATTTACTTTTTTAAAAAGTAACTTTACGCGTGTAAAAATGCCATATAATCATTCGAAATTCTATAAGTAAAATTTTTATTTTTTGCAGAGTTCAAATTCAGAGAACGACATAAAATTTGGCAACGCTTTAAAAGAATTCACCGGTGTCGGTAAACCAATCATCGTTTATCTTACTAAACCTGAAATAAATTATCATAAACATATTGATCATCACAAGGCTATCACGCCACCACTGGATGATGATGCATATGTGTTATACAATCTTTTAATAGTAAGTTTATATCTTAATCATGAATCTCTTTTTGACTTTTTGGTGAAGAAACACGTATAGGTAATAAACTAAAATCTTAATATACAACGTGTAACAGGATTAAATGTACAACCCGAAACTAGTTTATTCAGAATCGATAATCGAATCGATGTCAGGCATTTTTGATGTAGGTAATATTTTGTCCCAAAATTAATTACAACTAAGGAAATTATGGTCACTTGTGATCTTAAAATAATATAAAAAATCTTCTATATTCGCAGATATCAAAAGTGGGCAACTTAACTCCTAAAGCGTACCGCAACTTACAAAAAACGAAGAGAGTCTTACGCCAATCACTTCGTAAAAGATGTGTTAGTTTGAACAAATGCATCAAATCGTGTATCGTGGTTACTTTTGACTGTAAGATAGTTTGCAAACAAGTTTACGATGACCTTGATATGTGTGAACCGAAGAAGAAAAAACAATATGGGAAGACTATGCCGCCATCTTGGTTGCTAAGACTTTTGTAAATTGAGAACACAGAACAAGTCAGAAGAAGCGCACTTTAGGGTACAAAAAAGTGTTCTACATAAGCAAATAAAAGACAAAAAAGGTTTACTACACGCATCAGTGCAAAAGAAATCTTAGCATCAACAAAATCAGGACGTCGTAGGTGTAACACGAAGTTTAATTTTAGAAATTAGAGAAAAAACCGTACCATGACCTTTTATGTCTCGAGACGATATTAGCACGTAGTATTTGTAGGTATACTCTTTGAAAATATGAATAGTAAGGAAACTACGTATAAAACACTCGAAACGGCGCACTCACACAAACATGTGTTTCGACGCTCGTGTAGCGAGTGACTCGCTACTGTAGCACCGAGAACCGCTTAGGAAACCATTTCAACGTTTTGTACGTAGTTTCCATACTGTTCATATTCGTACTAATAAGTCTACTTCGCTGATTACCTTGTGGAGTAGACTAGTGCCGCCTCCATACGTGCCGCCCACATAAGTACATGCAAAAAAAAAAACCTTTCATTGTCAACCTAAGCTGAAACGCTATTAGCTTTGTCTCGTTTTGTCATAAGCGATGTCACATAAGGCAAATGAAACAAGATTTTATCTGCGCCTAAACTGAATCGCAATAAAGGCTTCGGCAAACCAAACGCAGGACAGTTGCAGGGCAGGTCAGTAGCAGCGCGGGAGTCGGCACACTGAACGCAGCAACAGTTTTCAAGCGGTTACAACGCGTGACCGCGTTTAAACCGCGTTCAGTTTGACGTGTGCGGCAGGCAGAAGGCTGCAAGATGTCAGACGACATGAAAAATTCATGGTGTTTTTGGCTCTTAGGCAAAAAAAAGAAGTTGTTGTTGAAGTATGATATCAAAACAAGAAATAAGAATATGGGGAATTTCATCGTCTCTGCAGAGAGCTGGAAAGTCATGAAATTTTTTTTTTAACATATTTTGAAAATATGTGAAAAAAAAATGTGCTACTGCCCTGCATTTGGTTTGCCCAAGCCTTCAGCAGGTGCAGCGCAGGGCAGTTTGAGCGCGGGCCGACGCTGTTGTATTACTATAGCGGTCATTTTGTCACGACACACCGAAGGCAGTGCAGCGCAGCGCATCGAGAGCGGTTGGCGACTGTTGTATTTTTTTACAACGGCGTGATGAATATCAGTGGAAAGATAATCGAATTAGTGCGTAAAAATAAATGTTCGTATGATTTCCGATTTCAAGCTGTCTTTCGCAATCTTCAAAAGAACTTTTGGGCATTTTTTCACATATTTTCAAAATATGTGAAAAAAAAAAATTCATGACTTTCCAGCTCTCTGCAGAGACGATGAAATTCCCCATATTCTTTTTTCTTGTTTTCATATCATAAACCCAAATTCTTTTTTTTTTTTGCCTAAGAGGCAAAAACACCATGAATTTTTCATGTCGTCTGACATCTTGCAGCCTTCTGCCTGCCGCACACGTCAAACTGAACGCGGTTTAAACGCGGTCACGCGTTGTAACCGCTTGAAAACTGCTGCTGCGTTCAGTGTGCCGACTCCCGCGCTGCTACTGACCTGCCCTGCAACTGTCCTGCGTTTGGTTTGCCGAAGCCTTTAGACGTCATGGTACGGGCTCTGTTCTGTTGTTTCTCCTACACTTTTCATCTATGTCCAAATCTTTTGGATACGTATTTCTGTAAGCCATCGACGATGAGAAGCTGTGTTGTGTCTTCGATAGTGTAACCTAAAGCATCATAATTGATTCAATTAAAAATGTATCATTCTATTGTCAAAATTTAATAGAAAATAGATATTTCTGTTTGATAAAATTAAATAATGATTGCTCTATTGTTTTGTGATTTTACATCATCGTTATTTTTTACGATTGACTAGGACCACGAAATCTCAATTAACACGTAAATAGGTACTTATGTGAAATATAATGTTGAATTTGTTTATAACATGCACAAGGAATAACTACAAAAAAAATACTGATCATTGATCACCACCTAAAGCACCACCGTATTACCTAATCTATCTGCCACCGAATGGCAGTGTTTAGGAGAGGCGGCTTAACCTATAGCACACCCGGACACTCCGACAAAATTCCATACAAACGCTTAATTTGGTCTCTATTACACAGCCATCAATCAGTGACGTGTATTTACACGCGCACCTGTGTGCGTAGCACGTACAAAATACCAACCGTCGCCCATAAGAGGGGAGGAGGTTGGATGATGCGGGGAAATAGGGCGGGACGTCGAAGTGTCCATTCTATACGTAGTATTATTACATATTCCCTGCCTATAGTGCAGGGTGTGCAATGCAGATGGGCGCCGCCGTCTCAGGGGGCGCCGCGGCGCTGCCTGAGATAGCTAAGAGCATCATCTTGGACCATCATGGTCAGGCCTAGGGGGCGCCAGGGTGTTCATTGCACACTGGCGCTACACGAGCTAGAGCCGCCCCTTGTGTTCAGCACAATCATGTGCCGGTTACATGTATGGCATAATAACTATCTAAGGGCAAAATAACTAAGGCTGACATCTGCATTTTGACTCTTGGTTCTTGTGTGGATATCTAAAGCTTGACTGCCACTTACCACCATTGTGAACTGCATGCTTGTATGCTACCATCTCAACATAAAACACATAAATTATAGAATGAAATCCTAAATAGTATATCAACTACAAGAGTAAAATTAAATCAGGAAGCAAAATGTCACCGCAAAGGCAGTGATAAAATATTTGAAGGCAATTTTCAAAGGCATACCTATTCTAGTCTGGAATGTCTCTGACAACGCTTCGTAGAGCATCGCAACTTTATATTGTGGCAGAATTCCTTCATGATTTTATATATAAGTACGTTGCTTTTGAGTTATTTATATTAAAATTAAATTTATCTAATTCAGAATTAAAAATGTTATATTAACCCTCATTTGATTTTGATCATAAAACTAAAATTCAAATCATCATCATTATTTCAACTGAAAGACATCCACTAGTCAACAAAAACCTCCCCTAAAGATTCTCATCATGAAAAATCCTGAGCTACCATCAATCAGCGACTTCCCGCAACCTTCACCAAGTCGTCGGTCCACCTCGAGAGGAGTCTGCCTGTGCTTCTTCTGGTACGCGGTCGAAAACCACCAGAACAGCCATTCGAGAACATTTCTGCTCCTATGGCCGTCGAATCTTTGAGCTGTGTGCCCTGCCCTACCCACTGCCTCTTGAGTTTCACTATTCGGTGGGCTAGAAGTATATTATTTTGGTTCTCATGCGGCGGATCTCCCCATTTCTGATCTCACAAGGAAACTCAGAGTATAACTCTCTCCATTGCTCTTTGCGTGACCTTGAAACTTCTTATAAAATCCTATTTAAGTCTTCATCACCATCACGGTGATGAAGACTTAAATAGGAGTAGAAGGGAAGCCCAAAATAAAAGTGAAACGAAGGATATTGATAAGCGAAGTGAAAGCGTTAAGCCCAAGACTGAACTACCTGGCAAATTTGACTGAATATTGGTCTTTTCTCAAATGTATCAAACATAAATATATTTTGAAGACGGTGCAGCGTGTAAGGCCTCGTAAACTGACGATTTTTTGTCATGAAGTAAAAAACAAGCATGCAATTCATATTGATGTTAAATAATGACTGCAACCTATAGACATCCACACAAGGACCAAGGTTCAAAATGCAGATGCGTTGTGCCACTCCTGAGGTCTAACGTGTTATGCCTCTGTGGCGGAAATTACAGGGCCGTACATTACCACCTGACCGGAACACGATAGTGCTGAACATTACCATTTAGCGGCAAGTTTATTAGGTAAGGCACCACCGCAGTGGTGGATTTACCAGCAGGCTGAGTAGGCTGGAGCCTAGGGCGGCAAATTTTAAGGGGCGGCAGAATTATTCCATATTTTTTTTATATCTATTTACAAAATTACTGTTAAAATTATCAAAGCTCAGATCACAGTTCCCAATGATTCTAACCATAGAAAAAAAATTGCTTACATCAACTTCAGGATTATGAAACATAAAACATAAAGTTGAAATATTGATAAAAAATATACCTAATTGATATAATTGTAAACCACGATATCAAAATACAGTGGCTGCAAAAATAATAGCCTACCGGCGGCAAATTTGTAAATCCGCCACTGCACCACCGCCGTTCGAGCGAGCTCGTTCACTGGAGCTCTACCACAAGTTGTTATGTTACAGTATGTGATAATTATTACGGGACCATTATTAACATTTAACCGGAAGACGATATTGCTGGAACACTACCATTTCGCGGGTATGGTTTACGATTAGGTAATACGGAGCTTTTGCCCTCGAGCACTGGAATTCTACCATCAGTAAATTCTGGTGTAAGATTTTCTCATATGTTTCATATCCCATCAACAAAAGACGGCGGAATTAATCAGCGCAAATTTTATGTGTCGCAGCAAAACGATAATAAAGCCGTTATCACAAACCTGATTAAATTAAACGAAGCCGAAAATATGACATGAATGAAATTAATCCGGCATCAGACATATTTGCTACACAGCATTACGACCGCTGCCACGATGAAGCTCATTTTGAATATAATTGGCTTGCTGGTTATTGTAAGTTTTTATTTTATTGTTATTCTCTAAAACAGTACTAGACAGATCAGGGTTAGTCTTGGCTTCTCTCATCCTATTCAACAGTCTACATTCGCATTGAATAGATATCTGTTTTGTCAGAAAAAAAGGAGATTCAGCACCTAGTTCCTCGTTCTCTGCCAACTCTTTAAAAGACTAGACATAAAGATACATAAAATACCTACGTAGTTTTTTTTTTAATTGCGTGATTTTAACAGGGATGGTAGATATACCGCTGACAGGTGCTTGCGAAATATATGGAGGTGGCTGCACATAATCTAAATTTTTTCTAACTTTTCTTTTTTTATGTAATGTAAGTGGCAAATAAGCATGCAGTTCACATAGATGTTAAGTGATGTCTGTAGCCTATAGATACCCACAGAAAGACCAAGGTCAAAATGCAGATGCGTTACCACTCCCGAGGCCTAAGGTATTATGCCTCACCACACATGCATTACCACCTGACCGGAACACGACAGTGCTCAACACTACCATTTAGCAGCAAGTAGGTATATAAGGTAATGCGGTGGTGCCTACACCCGCGAGCTCCATCACTGGAGCTCTACCACCAGTAACTGCTATCATGTCAGTCTGCTCGAGACCACGGAAGCTAAAAACGACCGAAATGTCGGGTTGATTTTAATTATTTATGGTAGTAGTATTTCTCTATTTATTATACTCGCGGCGTATACCTATAGTATTATATAATATATGAAGTTAATATTATTTCTTTAATAGTTGCAGAGCACCAGCCATGTCTTCAGTGCAGACTACATAAGTCTACTCACGCGTCTCTACAACCAAGCATCTAAAGAAAACCGGCCTCTCATCGTCATTTTGGACAAAAACTCCTTCAAATCCTCTGAAGATTCCCCCAAATCTCCTAAAAGTCTGTCACACCAGAAAGAACCAAGAAAATTGTCAGATAGCAATGAGTTGGTGTCTTTGATGCAGTCATATTTGAATAAAAATCAGGTAATTAATTTTCTATGTGATATATCATAATTTCAACCTAATAACGTCCACCGATGGATAAAACTAAAGATATTAGAGGAGTTAGATTGACAATACAATGATGATTCTTGCCGCGTGAGCGGGAACGGTCACCTGACCGTCCACGAGTCTAAACCTCTTTGGTATAAACCAGAGGTTCCAAAACTATTTTTCTTGTAGACCCCTTTCAATTTTTTTCTGGTTTCGGTGGACCCCTTGCTAACATTTATATCACTTTCCCATACATCCCATTTTTATTTACGCATATACGTAGACCCTATCGAGTCTCCCATGGACCCTAGGGGGTCTATATGGGCCACTTTGGGAATCACTGGTCTAAACGAACGCTCAGCGGCCCGTGCGCATTGGCAATCTAACTCCTCTAATATCTTTGGATAAAATAGTGTTGTCCGTCAGTAAGGAAGAATATGACATAATCGCTACGCTTGGCATGTGGATTGGCGATCGCAGTGACAGTAGTTTTATCATGAGACACTGTTATCCATCCCGCATATAGTGATTCATCACTTCAACCAAAAGACCTTCTCCATTGTTTTCCAAAGATATTTATAACAGTATTGTGCATCATCAGGGGAAAATATTCCATAACCACCGTGCTAAGCATGCCACTGTTCGGCTGTTGCCCATTCCCTATTATTGTCTGCACAAGCGCCTGTATTTTGTAACAAAGTAACATATAATATCATTGTTTGTAACTGTGCCACTCAACAAAAGCACTTTAAAGTCGACAAAACAAAGTGCAAATTTACTAAAAGCTGTATCAAACAAAAATGCGTTTTTCTATGTGATAATGTTGGCTAACATCACACGTGAATGGTAAATAAAAGCTACAGCCTATTGAACACTATTCCGCACAAGAACCAGATATCAAAATGCAGATAAATTGTCACACTTAGCGCCTAATTTGAAGTAATTTGTATTGCCTCTAAGATAAACAAAGGAATAAATTATTTCAGGCCAGACTTAGTGTGAGATTCACAGACCGCACTACGACTGTACTTTAAGCAAAATACGCTTAGAACTGTCAAAACTCATACATTTCTGACAGCTCTAAGCATACTTTGCTCAAAGTAAAGTCGTAGTGCGGGCTGTGAATCTCGCCCTTTGACCCGATATTTGAGTTCACTAGTCCACACGCTCTACCAACTGAGCTGCCGAAGTCCACATCTGAATGTCGTAATTTTCATTCGCATTTTATGACATCGGTGTCGTGGCTGTTATCGCGTGTTCTAATCCCGTCTGAAAACATTATTTCTTGCCGTTTTTTCTTTAATTTACATCGCATATGTTATTGCGAAAAAGCCAATAAATTTAATCAGAATGTCTTCTTTCAGCTTCCAAAGAGAAGACCACACAAACATGGTATTAAGAAATTAAAGAACACACCAAATTATAAGCAGCATCAACTCCATGACATAAGCTCCAATGAAGGCAATAACCTCGAAAGTAATCATATTAGAGAAGTCCTTAAATCACCAGTTCTCAGAAGCTTAATGAGGTTCAAAGATTCCATAAATTGTGACGCAAGAGATGAATGCAAAGACACATGTGCAGAAAAATTTAAAGGAATTAAAGAACTAAAATGCACGGCCGACTGCAAGTTGTTATTCACTTGCGAAGTAAAGGATAAGCCGAAGGATGAAGCAGATTCTTGCGAATTTGGTGATGAGTGTGAGTACAGTGATGATGAAATGAAAAGCACAAGAGGCGAGAGATTGGTTACTGAAAAACCTGAATGTACTAGATGCTGAATTTAAAATATACGATGGTATTAAACTTATGGTGTATTTATGAATTGAACATCCAAGTACCCATTACTGCACATACACAATCCTGCTGAACTGTTTGATGTAGTACCACTGTCTTTTTTTCCTACGCCGCACTAACCGCCGAAAAGAGAAGTTTTTTTTAATGGCCTACAAGCATGATGTTAAGTTATGACTGCAACCTATAGACACCCACACAAAGACCAGAGGCCAGGTAATGCGGTGGTGCATACGCCTAGTAAATGAACCACTTAGACTAGACGCGTGACAGTACTCAATCGATAATTTTAAGGTTATCAGATATAATGATGTAAAGTCCTTTATCTCTGGTTCTATTGGGATTTTTCCATTTTCTACAAATTTCCCAGTAGGTACCATGAAGTTTGGTAATGTGCCCGGAGATGTCAACAGGCTCGCCACCTGTTACATGGGCTAAAACGTAACCGGCGAATCGTGGGTGTTTGCATGTATGCTTGAATGCATGCATTTACTCTCTGTCTATCCCTTCGGGGATTACAGGCGTGAAATTAATTAGGCGTAAAAAGGCGAAACACAAATACTAAACCTGATAGTGAACAAATTATGCTCGCATCAACAGTTTCTGCCACTGATGAAGATTATCTTACGAAAGAAAATATCATTGACTTCATTTCAATTATGTTGGCAAAACCAAACTCCTTGGTAGCATTGGCTTTGTATCACAATGATTTTGCTAAAGCAAATCAAATTTTAGAGTGCGATTCAAACCAGCGAGCCTTTCACTTGTATCCAATCTACATATATAATACATCCCTATTTGGTTTTTTTTTTTCGGGAAATTCCCTGGCTAAGTTTGCATTGAACGTTTTAGTCTGAGATTGAACGATATATTTTGAGGAATAGATACTTTTGTGTCCAACAACTTACTCTTTCTTTGTGATCTTTTCTAGATTATTTTCTATGGAAATTTTACATTATCTATATTTATGTTTAACTGTTTGAAATTTGAAGTTTTATTGACTAAACAATACAAAAACATTTAGTGCATTAAAAGTGATTTCATATTTTTTCATAGTTTTATTGAGATCCAGATATGAAAAGAAATCTATAGATAAATATCAGAGACCTTTTCAGACTATTTTGAAAAAGAACCTTAAGTATTCGATTTATAATTAAAACTGAGACAATGGTTTGAAACTTTTATATATAGCCCAATAGATTTAGCAAAATGTCTACACCGATTCAAGTAAGTTTTATTCAACATTGCTACGGTAGGTTGAAGATCGATCAGATTTTTTATAAAGGCTTCGGATATTAATAAACAATTAAATTTTAATCATTCTGAACTTTAAAATCTTGAACACGGTATCCATTATCCTAATCACTATCACTCATCTATAATATAAAAATAAGTCGGGTTTTCCTTCCTGACGCTATAACTCCAGAACGCACGAACCGATTTCCACGGCTTTGCATTCGTTGGAAGTTTTAAGAAGAAAATTTAGGAAAATATATTTATGAAACGACAAACACGCGGGCGAAACCGCGGGCAACAGCTAGTCGACTATAGAACCATAGTGGCGTTGTGTCGTCGATGCTATCACTACATAGTATAAAACAAAGTCGCTTCCCGTCTGTCTGTCCCGGTAAGCATACATATTAAAGCTTACCTATAGCTATACCTTTTTTTGTCTGTTATTTTTTAGGGACTTTGAGTCGTCGTGCGACTATGACAGCCCCGTCTTAGCTAATTAGTGTGGCCTAATCAAGAATGTATAATATACATACACTATTGCAAAGCATTTTACCAACGTCACTCAAAGGGTCAGCTAAGATGGCTTTGGATTTCATCTAGATTCCTTAAATCTACACCGTGCTCTTTTAATATTAAAGACCTTAAAGTAGCGCTCCGTTCACACTCCACCACATCCTCGAGCCTATCACAAGTGGTACAATTTGGCGTTGAGTTCACTAGCCTCATAAGAAACTTAAAAGCATTGAGTGGAATATGACCGGAGCGAAGCCTATGCGTAATTAATAATAACCTATATCTTTGAAACTACGCAACGGATTTTGATGCGGAATGCATAGTGATTCAAGGGAAAGCTATATGTATAAAAATAAAGCGTCAGGACATGACATCATTAAACCATTCCAATTGAGCGGTGGTAAGTGCAATACCTAAAATGGGCGGCAGCGTCCTACGATAAAACTATCGCCATTGCGATCGCCAATCCGCATGCCAAGCGTGGCGATTATGGCATATCCCCCCTTATGGGGAGAGAGACTTCGGTCTTAATAAATGAATGTGAGCTGATGCTTGTTTGTCACTTTGTGACATAAAACATTTTAGGGACTGTTCATCAACTACATTCGCATACAAGGGGGAAGGGGTCTCAAATAAGCATCAAACAACAATGGGGACAAAATATGACAGGAAGGAACGGGGGGAGGATATTTCGTTCGTCCAATAAATCCCTGAAGCAGCAGATAGACTCTAAGGTCCAAGAATAATAAGAAATCAATTTTCATATTTTTCTGGCGGCCTGAGGGAAATCCCTTTAAAATTAATAATATTCGAATTTGTAAGGGCTTCGGCAAACCAAACGCAGGACAGTTGCAGGGCAGGTCAGTAGAAGCGCGGGCGTCGGCACACTGAACGCAGCAGCAGTTTTCAAGCGGTTACAACGCGTGACCGCGTTTAAACCGCGTTCAGTTTGACGTGTGCGGCAGGCAGAAGGCTGCAAGATGTCAGACGACATGAAAAATTCATGGTGTTTTTGCCTTTTAGGCAAAAAAAAAAGAATTTGGGTGTATGATATCAAAACAAGAAAAAAGAATATGGGGAATTTCATCGTCTCTGCAGAGAGCTGGAAAGTCATGAAAAATTTTTTTTTACATATTTTGAAAATATGTGAAAAAATGCCCAAAAGTTCTATTGAAGATTGCGAAAGACAGCTTGAAATCGGAAATCGTACAAACATTTATTTTTACGCACTAATTCGATTATCTTTTCACTGATATTCATCACGCCGTTGTAAAAAAAATACAACAGTCGCCAACCGCTCTCGATGCGCTGCGCTGCACTGCCTTCAGTGTGACGTGACAAAATGACCGCCATAGTAATAAAACAGCGTCGGCCCGCGCTCAAACTGCCCTGCACTGCGCCTGAGCCGCTCCCGCGCCGCCTGGTTTGTCGTCCGGCAGTTGCAGCGCGGCGCGGCGCGGTGTAGTTTGAGCCCGGGCCCGCGTTCAAATTTTGTGTGACGCAGTTCAAAGAGTTTCTTGATTACAACTTGGGCGAGCCCGCATTCAAACAGCGCTGCTACTGCCCTGCGTTTGGTTTGCCCAAGCCTTCAGTTTTGTGACGTATATTTTTAGGGGGGTTACAGATAGGGAGGGGATAGGTAGGAAGGCGTTAGAATTTTTTTATTTTATCGTGCCGAAGATATTATGGTTGGGGAAAAAGTTTCTTCACATTTTTTAAGATAATTCAAAACATTTTTTAGATTAGTTTATTTAAATTTAACTAAAGTACTACTTAACTTAACTTCTTGCTTTAATCTCATCAGTTGTTCGCAGTAGAGTTCAGAGTCGATAGTCCTGCCTGGTGGTAATAGCTCATAATGAATAATGCCCTTCCAATCCCACCACACACACAACATCACCTTATTGCGAGTTAACCCGGGTTTCGCCACAGTCTGTGAAGCCTGACCGGCCTTTGACCACGACCTTTTTCGCACGTTCTTGTCGTACGTGATCCACTTTTCATCACCAGTTATCAGCTTCTTCAAAAATGATTCGGTTTCATTACGTCGTAATAAAGAATCACAAATGAGTACACGGTTCATTAGGTTTCTTTCAGTGAGCTCGTGAGGTAGCCAAATATCGAGCTTTTTTTTATACCCAGCTTTTTTCAAATGCGCCAAAACTGTTTTGTGATCAATTCTCAGTTCTTCAGCTACGTCGTAACTACTGAAATGTTGATCTTGCTCCACTTTTTCAAAAATGGCATCCATTTTATCCGTAATAGGGCGACCAGAGCGAGGTGCATCTTTGACATCAAAATTTCCGGATTGAAAACGCTTAAACCAAATTTGTGCTACTCTCACAGACACTGCACTAAACATCGCAAATTTTTTTCGCTTCTTGCGTTGCATTTTTACCTTTTTTGTAGTAAAATTTTAAAATATATCTAATTTCTTCATTAGATTCACTCATCTTGACAGTACGAAAAACAAATGAAAATCACACATTTGCATAATTTGAATTTAGAATTATGTTCTTTAAAATTTTAACCTTCAATGATACCAAAACCAGCCAGATACAAATACTACAGCCAAAGAGATTTTATTACAAGTTCATACATACTATAATGCGAAAAGACTTTTTCCCCAACCTATTATGAACGAACCATTATCTCTACCTATTATTGATCTTTTTACACTGGTGATAGAGATCCAGTGAAAGAGCTCTTGGGCGTAGGCAGAGAATATGTAATAATACTACGTATAGAATGGACACTTCGACATCCCGCCCGATTTCCCCGCCTCACCCAACCTCCTCCCCTCTTATGGGAGACGTTAGGTATTGTCTACGTGCTACGCACACAGGTGCACGTGTAAATATACGTCACTGATGTCTGTGTAATAGAGACCAAATTAAGCGTTTGTATGGAATTTTGGCAGAGTGTCCGCGGTGTGGCGTAGGCACCACCGCATTACCTTATCTGTCTGCCGCTAAATGGTAGTGTTCAGCACTATCATGTTCCAGTTAGTTGGTAATGTTTGACTCCGTAATAACTGTCACATAGACATAATAACTTAGGTCTCAGGGGTGGCAACGCATTTGCATTTTGACCTCCGGTCTTTGTGTAGCTGTCTGTAGGCTGCATTCATCACGTAACATCAATGTGAACTGCAAGCTTGTTTGATTGCCACCTTCATCACATAAAATAATCATCATTGCAGCTGAAAAATCTCCACAGCTGAACAAAAGCCTCCTCCAAAGATTGTTCTCGTGATGAACGGTTCATTACGAGAAACGAAACCCCAGGAGATTCCATTTATACCTTTGATTTTCAGAACCCTAAAAAACCTGTAGACGATGTTCCAGATTCAGGTATCTGTTCAGGATTGTTAAGTTCCGTACAATCAAACATTTCAGTGTGTATTAATGTTATCCCTCCCTATATTACGGTTAGTTTTATGAAAAACTGGCGACCCGCCCCGGCTTCGCGCGGGTGCATTGCTACCTACCCTCTCCTATTCATCTTAGCGTTATAGCCTAAAGCCGAAAACCTTCCTCGATAAATGGGCTATCTAATATGGAAAGAATTTTTCAAATCGGACCCTTAGTTTCTGAGATTAGCGCGTTCAAGCAAACAAGCAAATAAACTCTTCAGCTTTATAATATTAGTATTAACACGTTCGTTTTCTTTAGACTGTGATATTAGTATAGATTGATAATGTTTTCAGAGTGCTATTAACAAAGAAGTAGAAATATCTACATCTGCTGATCGGGAAATGGTATGTTTTTTAAGTTTTTAATTTAGAAATCATTTAGGACCTTTCAGAAGGCGTTTATGTAAGAAATATTACACATCGAGCCTACGCTTTCGTAGGCAAAGAGACAAACGGCTAGTTTCGACTTCACAGAGCGTTATCTCTGCTGCACATTGACTACGTAAGCACTGATAGTCCGGTATTGGTCAAAACTTAATCAAAATGGTCGACAAACGTCACATGGGTAAGATGCGAAAGAGATAACGCTCTACAGACCCGAAATAAACCGAAGACTCCTTCCTAAGGTATATAATAGGTTGGGGAAAAAGTCTTTTCGCATTATAGTATGTATGAACTTGTAATAAAATCTCTTTGGCTGTAGTATTTGTATCTGGCTGGTTTTGGTATCATTGAAAGTTAAAAATTTTAAAGAACAAATTTCCAAATTCAAATTAGGCAAATGTGTGATTTTCACTTGTTTTTCGTACTGTCAAGATGAGTGAATCTAATGAAGAAATTCGATACATTTTAAAATTTTACTACAAAAAAGGTAAAAATGCAACGCAAGCCGCGAAAATTTGCGATGTTTATGGACCTAGTGCAGTGTCTGTGAGAGTAGCACAAATTTGGTTTAAGCGTTTTCAATCCGGAAATGTTGATGTCAAAGATGCACCTCGCTCTGGTCGCCCTATTACGGATAAAATGGATGCCATTTTTGAAAAAGTGGAGCAAGATCGACATTTCAGTAGTTACGACGTAGCTGAAGAACTGAGAATTGATCACAAAACAGTTTTGGCGCATTTGAAAAAAGCTGGGTACAAAAAAAAGCTCGATATTTGGGTACCTCACGAGCTCACTGAAAGAAACCTAATGAACCGTGTACTCATTTGTGAGTCTTTATTACGACGTAATGAAACCGAATCATTTTTGAAGAAGCTGATAACGAACGGTGATGAAAAGTGGATCACGTACGACAAGAACGTGCGAAAAAGGTCGTGGTCAAAGGCCGGTCAGACTTCACAGACTGTGGCAAAACCCGGGTTAACTCGCAATATGGTGATGTTGTGTGTGTGGTGGGATTGGAAGGGCATTATTCATTATGAGCTATTACCACCAAGCAGGACTATCGATTCTGAACTCTACTGCGAACAACTGATTAGATTAAAGCAAGAAGTTGAGAGAAAGCGGCCGGATATGATCAACAGAAGGGGTGTGGTGTTTCATCATGATAACGCTAGACCTCACACATCTATAGCCACTCAGCAAAAATTAAGAGAGTTTGGCTGGGAGGTGATAATGCATCCGCCGTATAGTCCTGACCTTGCACCTTCAGATTTCCACCTGTTTCGGTCTCTTCAGAATTATTTATGCAATGTTAGGTTAACATCACGAGAGGACTGCCAAATCCACTTGTCGCGGTATTTTGATGAGAAGTCCCAAAATTTTTATAGCAATGGGATCATGTCCCTACCTACAAGATGGCAAAAGGTTATCGAACAAAATGGTACATACATATTTTAGTCAAATTTAAATAAACTATATTAAAAAATGTTTTGAATTATCTTAAAAAATGCGAAGAAACTATTTCCCCAACCTAATATGTTTTCTGCACTTTTCAATGTTCTTTATGATCCATGTTCTCCTAATTATTTTAACTCTCATTTTCAAATTCTGGGCAACTCACATAATCTCAACCTTCGTTCTTCGGAAAATCTTACCCTACATATCCCTCGTCATAACACTTGCTTTCTTTCTGAGTCCTACATTGTTTCGGCAATAAAACTTTGGAATTTGCTTCCCGTAACTATCAGGAAATCAACCTGTAAGTACTCATTTAAACGAAAATTTCGGGAACACTTTTTTAATTTGGTAAATTAGAAGCTGACGTCGCAAGTCTGACATTAATTGAGATATTATTAATATAATTTTATGTATTCATCTATGTAGCCATATGTTTTTAAATTTATAATATTTACATATTTACATATGCACATAATATGTAGGTATTTACGTATATATTTGTTATACTGGCAGCTGCCCGCAACGTCGTCTGCGTGAAGGCTCTACAGCACCAAACATACCTAAGATGCCAGTGTCGCTTTAGCATTATAAGCAAACAATTTTTGAAATAGTATTAAATTAAAAGTATAAGTTTTTTTGCAAGCGAAGCAAGTGAAGGGAGTCATATGGGAATTCGGTTGAAGGTCAGTTCATCCCTGTCACTCCCGCTCCCCGGGGCCGGACTGTGTGCCCCTGGACTCCTCCACCCGGGCGTCTTGGGACGCCTGGCGTTGTGAGTGGTCGGGGCAGGGACCTTTGGGTGTCGGACTAGGGGATGTCCGTCGCCCAAATGGAAATAGGTCCCAAGCTGGGTGGCGTGCACGTGTTCCGCACGCCACTAATGTTATTTGGAGCCAAAGAGCTCAACCTGCGGAGGGCTCGGAGACGAGCTGCCGCCGGCGGGGTCGCGGATGTGTGCGTAAGCGTTCAAAAAAAAAAGGAGCTAAAATGTAAAAAGAGACAGGACTGGTATCGCGGTAGTAAGCGACGTACAGTTGCCCGTGTGAGAAGCAACTTGTCCTGAGGTTAACACCCGCTGACCTCAGTGTCTGCCCCTGGGACTTATTGATGGTCATCGCGAAGCAAACATTCAACTGTACGCGCTTGAACTGGAATGTGTAGTTATGCGGTATGAGGGGAATGCGTAGTGTAAATACTGCCTCACCAATGCCGGGTCCCGTTATACAACTTTGGAGAAGATAAGTTCCGAAGAAGAATAATCGGGACACCTACCTTCAGCTTGATGGTATGCGATGGAAGTCTTCTTGCTGACAGGAAGTTCAGAATTGCCATGGGATAATGTGTGGCGTCATCTTCCTCGACGACAGTATTTATGGAGGTATAGACCACTTCATTGCCTATTAATTGCTGCAGCCTGATTATGTTTGGGCGTCAAAATGACCCGCTTACACACCCATAACGTCGTTTTCTGCTGGTGCGGTATACGACTAATGTCCCCGTAGACACCGAGAATGAGTTCTTCCCTCCTGGATACATCTCTGTAATAATGAATAAGTGAATAAGTGAATAAGTGAATTTTTTTTTTCATAGAAAGTTTTAGACAACCCCAGTTTACGTGATTCCAATTTATAGCTCGCAAGTGTATATTGAGCTAACTAAATTTCTTTTAGGATGACATCTCATCGCTTTGCACTTTGGAAACAGAGGTGACGGAATACATGGAGAGGAAAGACAGTAATGTGTACCACGAACTGTATCCCGGAGTGGAGATGATTGAATACGATTTTACAGTTGAAAGGCAAAACGTATATTCTACTAAGTGAGTTGAAACACCTAATGCATACAAGTAATAAAAAAGTGACAGTAGGTTTGTGTACTTACACGGGGTGTCCAGAAATCAACGATAAACCGAAAACGGGTGATAGGCCAAGTCAAGACAGTTATTAGAAAAAATGTGATAAAAAAAGGATTTTAAAAATATCGGTAAAACTGACATCCTATGATGATCTTTTAAGTCCAAAGACTACAAATATTACTTTTTTGTAAAAAAAAAATTAAAGTTATTTTTGTAGTTTTAGGACTTGACTTTTTTGTAGTCTTAGGAGATTTTCCGACATTTTTAAAATCCTAATAATATTAAAGCCACATGACAGATATATTTTTTTATAATTTTTCTTTTAAGTGTCATGACTTGGCCTATCACCCGTTTTCGGTATACCGTTGATTTCTGGGACACCCTGTATACGCACATAAGAAGTCATACCTGTTTAGCGTAACAATCCAATAAACCAAAAATAAAATAAAACGACTAAAAAGTTTAGCAACTAACTTCAGACTGTTGCTTTTATCTGTTTAACTAACTTCAGACTGTCGCGTTTATCTGTTTAGCAACTAACTTCAGACTGTCGCTTTTACCTGTCTCAAGGGTGGCAACGCATCTGCATTTTGACCTTCGGTTTTTGTGTAGATTTCTATAAGCTGCAGTCTGCAGTCATAATTTAACATCCATGTGTACTGCATGCTTGTTCGCCACCCTCAATGAAATTCTATACACAGAATGTCATTGGCCACCATAGAGCAACACGGGCCACCGGCCGTCGCGGCGGACCGGAGGGGAGTAGCCATATGCAAGCTTTACCCTCTGTAAGAGTACAAGCCCAAATGGTGCTACGCCTGTCGCCCAGATGTTTAAATGTGTGCGTGATATTGTTTATGTATTTTTTTAAAGTCAAGGTGTGAGCTTCGCAGTAATGGACATTTTTTGTAGTGTGGGTACGTGTCACACGTATTGTCCCCCCGCAAAAAGACTGTTTTGCATCGGTAATAAACGCTATGGCTACTCCCCTCAGGTCCGCCGCGGCGGCCGGCGGCTCATGTTGCTCTATGTCGGCCAACCTTCTTATCATTATCGTTAACATACGTATCGTTTCTAGCCTCATAGAGTCTACTGCACATCTCATCAAGGGTTGCCTGGGAGCTGGATTATTGGGTATGCACGAAGGCTACATGTATGGTGGCATATGGACATCCCTGGCAGCTACCGTCATAGTTGGCATCGTCGTTTCTTATTCTATGTTAGTAAGTAAAAGATTTAGTAGATTTTGAGGCTGGTGTCGAGGCGTAACGACCCACTGTGCACTAGCGGAAGAATTTTCTTCTGCTAGAAGAATTTTGTTCTGCTAGAAGAGTATTCTTCCGCTGGCAGGCGGTCCTAGAGCAGTCAGTCAACCAAACAATTACAGTCAATCCATTCCAATGATGCGGTAGTATGTATGTCATTCACGCCAGGTCCCTAACGGGGTAGACAGAGAGTGTGGATCGCCAGATATTCCGGTCCTGACACACCTCCCATGCCTCATCTACCTTCATCATTCTCTTCATACATGCACGCCGATTCCTAAGACTTTTTGACCGCACATGATCATGGTAGATCAGTCTTGGTTTTCCTGGCGGTAGTAAGTGCAATAACCTAAGCTGAGCAGCGTCCTGTGGTAAAACTACTGCGATCGGAGGCTTAGGTCCAGCAGTGGATATCCTTCGAGTGAAATGATGTTCATGATGGTCAGATTTCATTATGCTTTGCTGCCAAACCCTAGAACTCTACATTAAAACATGGATTTTTTAATTTATTATTTTACGCCCAATTTTGTTGCAGACACTGATAAACTCAGCCCAAACAATGTACGGCAGGCTTAGAGTATCCAGACTGTCTTACCCTGACCTAGCTGAGGTCGCCATAGCAACCGGTCCATGGAAATTTTGCCGACGCTATAGTAAAGTGTTCAGGTAACGGTAAAGGTTATAAAAATGTGACGCACGTAACTTCACGCCTGTTATCCCAGAAGAGGTATGTAACATGTGGCGAGCCTGTTGACATCTCCGGGCATATTACTGAACTCCGAGGTACTGGGAGACTGCCAGGTCCCAATAGAACCAGTACCTACCTAATTACGAAGAGCAATACTCTTCTAATTGTATTGCTCTTCGTAATTATCATCACATCACAGTCATTGCCTCTGTGCCATTGCCATGGAAATTACAGGGACGTACATTACCTACCGGACTGGAGCACAATAGCCCTGAATACTACCTGGTGCCTACCGCAAATTCCCTCACTGGAGTCTGGAGCTCTATTATATCTTCATACACATATTCCGTCTCTCGGTTGTTCCGTTCATACTTAAGGTGCAATTCCGTGCGTCGCGATCGATCGCGGCCGCGCGCGGCCGATGACGATGTAGATATAGATATAGAGAGAGAAAGGTTTTTTTTGTTTTTTCAATAAAATGTTGTCCACCTCACGGCAATATGTATAAAGACTGAAAAATCACGTCCGCCGTTGCGCACTTCGTGTTTTCGTTCCCCCCGATTACTTTTTACGTCCATGATGTACATGTATTATTTACATATCACATTAAAGCTACTTTTTTTCTCATTAATTTGGTATACGGGAGCCAAATTAAATCGGCAGCAAATGAGCGTTGCTGGCTGTTAAAGATAAAATAATTTAATAAAAAATTCCAAATTTTTGACTTGCGACCAAATTTTGATAGGCAACCTAGTCGATATATATTCTTTAAATTATAAAGTTGCGTAAAAATTAGGTTTGTAGCATATCTGGGTGAACAAAATGATTCTGCAGTGGGATCTTAACCTATGTCTTGAAAATTTCGTAATTAGTCGGTGTTGTCTGTCAAAATGACAAACATATTACATGTGCTGTGTAACTAGCCAGTGGTAAAATGGTTTCAACATAGAGGTTCGTTATGTTTATACCATGAAATCTAGATGACGTTTCTGACGTCATCGGCCGCGCGCGGCTCGCGACTGTCGTTGGCCGCGCGCGTCTATCGCGAACCGCGGAATCGGTTCCATATATTTTCATACTGCATCTATAGTCGCGCGCGGCCGCACGTGCGGCCGCGATCTCTTCAGTATTGTTAATATCTTAATCGCAGTCAGTCTACCGATACGGGTCTACCATTCCAGTGGGTCGGTAGTAAGTTTAATAACGGAAGACTAGCGTGGTGATTATGGCTTATCCCTTTTAAGCCACCCACAGGAGTCTTTGGTCCATCAGTGGACACCTTTCAGCTCATATGATGATGAAAGAAAGAAACAATTTATTCAGACATACAGCACGGAGACATAAACAAACAAAATAAAATGAATTGCAAACAACAAAAGACACATATATACCTATACATACAAAAAAAACAAGAGTGGAGCATATTATGTCCTGATGTGATGATTGGGCCTATGACGATTGTTAATATAATTTTCACTCTTACAGGTACTTCGTAGAGTTACTTCTGTTCATTGAATTCTGCGGTACATGCTGCATCTTTGAAATAATGGCAGCCCAAACTTTGAAAGAAGTTAGTTTCTATTTATCAGACACATAAAAATATATATATATCCAAATGGTAGTGTTCAGCACTATCGAATACGTATACGATGTGTGACTGTGGAGAATTCGTTCAGACGATGGCTCATCTCATAGTTTGCCCTCCGTGTCCCACTAGCTGCTCCACAAGCCATCGGTGGCCATTGCCAAGTTTTGGGCCAAGATTTTTTGACTTATTACATTTCGCTTTGAAGTCGTTGACACGAAGAAGAAGCACTATCGTGTTCCGGTTGGTAATGTATGGCCCCATAATAACTAACACAGACATTACAACTAAGGTCTCTACTATCAGTGCTTTGTGACGTTTGTCGGTCGTTTTGATCAAGTTTTGTAATACCGGACTATCAGTGCTTGCGTAGGTAGTGTGCAGCAGAGATAGCGCTCTACGAAGTCGAAACTAGCCGATTATCTCTGTCGTGGGCTCGATGTGATCATTAGATCTAAGTATTTTGACTAAAAGAGCAACACTCTTGAGTCTGTTGAGTAGCGGAGTTCTTCTCAGTAGTGCCTGCACTTGGAACTCTGCTAAGTGAATGACTATGTTTATGACGAATTGATTTTTCTTTTTCTTCTATGAAGGAATTAAAAGATTTGATGTATAAGATCGGTTATATTTTAATTTTACTTAATTTGATTATTATCAATACCTATTGAATAATAATAATTATTATAAGTCATTCGCTATAGGTAGCTTGTAAACTGACAATGCAAAAGTGTCCTTGTATTTGAAATAAAATGTTTGAGTTTGTGCAATATTTTTTCTAGCTAGGTACTGTATAGAATAAATAAATTAATTAATAAAATACGCTTACACTCACAGCCCCACACTAGGTATAAACCTGTGTTGTGGGTACCGTTGTACACATATAACACATACACAAACACCCAGACCCGAAACAAATATCTGTAGGCCATACAAATATTTATCTCGGTGCGGGGATCGAACTCGCGACCATTCGAATCAACCGGTCGTCTCACACCGCTGGACTAACCGGGTCGTCAAGAAGAAGTAGAAGAGTAGAAGTTTCCAATTCAAAAAATCCAACAGGTTCTCGAGGCAGTATCAACGAGCATGCAAGACCGCGGACTGAATATAACCTTGTACATATTAATGATCACTCCATTGTTGATGACGCTGTCTGTAATAAGAAGTTTCAAGTATTTAGCACCATTTTCATTGGTAGCTGATTTGTTTTGTGGTGAGTTTATATTTACTTAATACATTAGACGTGTCGTGACGAACCCACCGCACACTAGTGGAGGAGAAATCTGCCACTAACTGAACTCAAGTGGTAGTGGGCAGGGAACATAGCTGGGAGAACAGACGGCTGTTGGGACATAGGTGAAAGTTACGGGCAATCGCTGGACGAGGGTGGCCCAGGACCGTTCATTGGCAATCTTTAGGTCTCCCCCAAAGATTGCCACAATGAACGGCCTTTGTTCAACAGTGGACGTCTTTCGGCTGAATAATGATGACTCAAGAAGGCGCAAGTTATAAAGATATAAAGTAAGAAGATAAGTTTAGATATAAAGTAGTACCGTATCTTAATCTGACGCTCTCGAGTAAATCCAAAAATCCCTCTCTTGTCTCTCCCCTACTATAAGCATTGATAATAAATTTGACATCAATTTGCCAATGAAAGTATCAAGTAAAGCGGGTAGATCTATTGGCGAGCTCATACCGCTGGAACGCCACGAGCCTGCGAGCTATAGGTATAAACCGCCAATGGAGCACCTACAAAACCGCGGTTTTAAAAGTTCGCGGTATTGCTCGTTGGCTGTTCGTGCATGCTTGAAATCCTGAGACCGCGGTAAAATACCGTCCATGGATCATCCACTTAAGAGAATTTCCTTTACTGAGTAGATACCACATAATCACTGAATGAAAAATCTCCAACTGAATCATTTCCATCAGAAATTAGAAACATAGTTTTGTCCAGTTGATCAGGTACTGGTAACAAGAAACTATTCAGAATTCATAAGTAATATATACGTAGAGAAGAACTGACGGTTGTTGAGGCAGAAGAGTTCTCGAGTGGCAACCGTGTACTGGAAGATGAAGCGTAGGTAGGCCCTTCGAGGTGAACCGACCTGGAGAAGCTTGCGGGCAATCACTGGATGAGGACGGCCCGGGACCGTTCGTTGGGGCAATCTTTGGGGTAGGCCTTTGTCCAGCAGCAAACGTCTTTTGGCTGAAATGATGATGATGTATGTACTGAGCGAAGTTTTAAACTATTGCCACACGTCTCAGAAGTAGCACTCGGTCCAACTTGTGCATACAAATTTCAATGAACAGAATCATAGAAAGCTCAAGCGATTATTTGCTGAGCAACTATATGGATCGGCAAAAGCGAATGTTCTCAATATCTTAATGTTTAAATTACACACGAAACAAGTTCATGAAACTAATCTAGGATACTTGGAAGAGATCTCATATCGCATTCGGACCAGTAATATCGTTTCACAAACTTCTCTATTTATCTTGCAGCAATATGTGTGCTAACCACCCTGTACTACAGCGTGACTGCAGCTGGTAGATTAAGCGATCGCCCCGCGTGGAAGAGTATACATGGCTTGTTCAAATCCTGTGGCATTTGTATTTATAGTATCGACGGCATCGGTGTAGTGTTACCTATTGAGAATCACATGAGGAAGCCGCAGTACTTCAGTATCGTGGTGCAGTGTGGTTTGTAGAATTATTTTTATTTACAAATATTGGTGGGTGACATACATCTGTATTGGTATCTGTGAAATAAATATGAATCGATGATTGTATAGAGCCCAATAAAGTTCTGCCGTCTTATTAAGAGTCGTCTATCTGCGCCTGTGGTCGTACAAAACGGAGCAATGCCTGGGGGCTCCAAAGCTCAAAGGCCTTCTAGCGTTCATGAAATTAGTAGTCCCTGACTAATGTTACAAAAAACATGTTGCAATTTAAATAAAGCCCTTTTTTCATTCTCGCTCCGCAGCTCTTGGTTACTTAGCTAGATAATCTTAATAGCCTTAGAAGAGAGCATAATGTGTTTATGCCTACCAGTGACGGCACGGTATAGTACGGCGCGGTAAAGGATTTTTCTCGTGGACAAATAATTTTCGATCTTATTTTCATATTGGCATTTTACAATTTTGTTACGAATAAGTCGAAACGTACCGCATTAATGCCACGAGTTATACCGTAGAACATCGTGTCATTCCGCAGGATACCGCGGCAAGTTGTGTTGTTTCCACAAAATGCCATCATGCATCATGTGAGCCGCAAATATTAGATACTGTTGAGTGGTAAGGACAGTGAGTGATAATTGTTAAAAATAAGGTTACATCTAGCTTGTTTGCCCCAACGAATGCCATCTGTGGGCACGAACCCTTAACGTAAAATAAGCCAGTTGACACTTTTTTAAATGCCTCAAGTCGTTCAATTTTATTTTGGGGACACTTGACTCTAACGAAAAATGGCCCTTTAAAGCTTAATAAGTCACGAAGTTAACTGAATCGAAAAATGATGTTTCCACACCCCTAATATTTTTAAAATATCTATCTAACGACATCTACACCACACTATATAGAAAACGAAAAAAAAATATCCGCGCATTACATGTAGCGGAGTTACGCTAAATAAAAAAAAAAGTTTTATTCTACCACTTTGTCGGCCCAATTGAGTTGTTTACTTGTGCCAAATTGTAAGCCTCTAGTACTAATAGTTTTGCGCTAAACCGAGGACGGACAGACAGACAGACAGACCGACAGACAGACGGACAGACAAACAGACGGACATGGCGAAACTATAAGGGTTCCTTGTTTACTACGGAACCCTAAAAACCCGCCCGAGTCCGACTCGAACTTGGCCGGTTCTTTAATATTCATGTTTATTTTTGGTTTTCAGGAATGTCTATAGTTGTGGGCGCTGTAACCCTTGTTGGATTCTTTGGTTATTGGGGGTGGGGAGAAGACTGTCGTTCGCCGATCACAATCCACATGCCTTCGGAAACGTATGTCAATTTTATAAGTATTTGATTCATCATCTTCATAACGTCATCTGGAATACTGCTCTCATTTGTGGGCGGAAGTCCCCATATACCAACATGGTCCACTTGACTCCCTATAAAGACGCGCCGTTCGTAATGTTAACGATCCAGGACTTATTGACAGGCTCGAACATATGAGCCTGCGCAGAGACATTGGGAGTCTATGCGTTTTATACCGTCTCTACAATGGCGAGTGCTCTGCTGAACTGTTCGACATGGTGCCACTGTCTCTTTTCCTACACTGTACTACCCGCCGAAGAAAGAAGTTCCACCCTCACCGACTGGACACCTGGCAGTGTTCAACGGTGCGGTTCTCACGTTCGTTTTTGCTCAGAACGTGTAAATTGAACGTGTAAATTGAACTTGTAAGTTGAACTTTCCTCTGAGGAGTTCCCTCGGTGCTACAATATGGGGTTCTTCAAAAATGGCGTCACAAGTGTCCTTCAGGGCTGGCATCGCGTTGGCTCGCCCCTGGTGTTGCAAGTTGTGTTCATAGGCGACGGTGACCACTTTCCATCAGCTGGCCCGTCTGCTTGTCTGTCAATCCTTTGTAGAAAGTATAAGAAAGAGCTTTGTGTGAATGAGAGTATGGGTATGAAAATGAAAAAGGCATGCACCGATAGTTCGGGCAGGTAGAAAGAATGTCGAATTAGCGAATGATTATACAGATATACAAAGCGAATGTATCTAGATGGTTGCAGAGGCCCAGAAAGACCAAGACGGACCTACATTGACGAAATAGACCGAGTACAGTCTGAGGGTCTTAGAAATCGGCGTTCATATATTAAACGAAGAGAATTATGAATTTAAAATGAAAGAAGCAAGGAAGGTGTGTCAGGTTCAGGATATCTGGCTCTCCATTTCCTCTGCCTACCCCGTAAGGGACTTGACGTGAATAGGTATATACATACTCGTATATACATAATAATTCAATATCATCATAATTTCAACGAAAGATTCCTGAACCTCTGCCAACATACCTCAGTAGCCTAGTGGTAGCAGGCCACGACTACTACGCTGGAGGTCCTGGGTTCGATTCTCGGGTCGGCGACTATCAGAGATAACGGTTTAAAATCCTTTATCTCTATTTCTATTAGGATTTTTCCATTTCCCAGTACCTTGGAGTTTGGAACAGGTTCGCCACCTTTTACATGGGCCAAAACGTAACCGGTGAGTCGTGGGTGTTTGCATGTATGCTTGAATGCATGCATTTACCTCTGTCTACCCCTTCGGAGATTACAAGTGAGAAGTAACGTTCTCTATTGATTCCGTGTCGGATTCAAGAGGTAAGAGTCGGCGACGTGAAACTTTCAAAATTGACTAAAGAATAATAATTACGTGTATCAATTATATTCATACAATTGATACAAAAGATGTAGTTATTATATACCTACTTTGTCCTTGTCATTGTGATAGTCAACTGAGTAAGACGAAGAGAGACAAAAGAATGATTATCAGATCTTTAGCTGAAATCCGTTTTTTGTAAGAGTATTAATGTAACATTCTCACATATCATCATCTTTGTGCATTACATCGACTTGAGAAGCTTCTTCTTTGTTTGGTTGTTTGGTGGTTAAATAAAACAACAGCAAAAAGTACATCCACAAAGAAACGATAATACTTCATGGTAACGATAAACTTGAAAATGGAATGTTGGGGTTAAACATTGAAACCCCATCCTAAACAAACTCCTGTTTGTGGTGAATCGAAACACGCTTTGTTACGGAAATTTGTTTGCCTAAAATAGCAACTGATTTAATCGGTCATGTCTTTTTATATTCGTATCAATAGAAGTATAGGTATACTTAGTTATTTTTTTACCGTCTTGTACACAATAATGCTTAACTCGGTATCATTTGAGAGAGCGAAAATTAAGAAGTTATAAATAATGAAATATGGGATATATTTGAATCATTGGAAATGGTTTATTTATGAACCATTACAGGAAAAACTGAATTAATTATTAGACTCAACCAGATGGATCCGTTATTTTTCATTTTTTTGTTAGTTATCAGAAAGTGCGTCTACTAACGCCATCTCTGGCTAGTTCTATTGTAGAATAGTTTATTAGAGGGATACTAAGTGGCACCACTATCGCCTTAGTTGAGTTAGAGGGGATTTAAAGGAAGTCGTCGATATGGGCTTTTTATGGAAGAAGAAGTAGGAAGGATATCGGCGATAAGATACAAATTGATAATTGACAGTTGACGGTGAACAGTGTGCAGTACTAAACTGTTACATTATAGTGCAAAATTATTAGTGAAGGTAGTTCATAAAATCTCAGTTGCACATTGTCCCACATTGTCACCCACATGCATAACATGTCAAATTATCGAAAAGTCATGTCCTATACAAACAGCTTGTCATTGTATTAATAAATGTAAGAGAAGGTTGTATGTAATCATGCATTAACACGCGCAAACCAATTTATAAGGATATTACCAACTTCCCATTTGAACTGGTGCCAATTTTGTAAACACATAATTATGCAACGTCTAAAACCGCCACGGTTCAATTTAAAGCTTGTTAGTACCCTCAAAATTACAATCACGCCGTTTCTACAAACTTATTACAAGACAATTGTATTACGTTTCTAAAAGGTTAGGGTAAAGACAAACTTGTGCGACTGAAGCGGTAGCTTAGAAATTATACTATAATATTAATGATTCACATTTATTACACTAAATATAAAAACATAACTGCTTGTCCATGTTTCTGTACCGGAAAGGGAGATGTATAGATCATAAGCTCATGCCAGCCGTTACAATCAGTTTTTATTTAAGAGCGGCTTTTAAGGGCGTTTCATTTGTTACTTTATCGGACACACTAGAAAAATTTATATAAGTTTAAAAATTTCATTGATAGCATTTGGTTTTTCATGTGTGTGTAAAGGCACAATTCCACCAAAATAGTGTGCCGCGTAGTGCAGCAGTGCATTTTATTGCAAACGTTTTGTTCAACTTCAACTTCAGTACGCATATAGTGCAGCACACTTGTGCACGAATATTTCTATAGTGTTCGCACACTATCTGTTACTGTTTAATTGAGTAAGTCAACCACAATAAACATTTGTGTTGTTTCTAGTTGACTCACTCAAGAATAAAGATTTGGTATAATTTTCATTTATATCTCTATATTCGCTCTAGTAACGAAAAAAGACGTTGCAAGTTTGATTATATTTTCCCTTGTTGATAATTATTACGATAGATGCAACACCTACTTTTCGTAAATTAGCATGCATTCCAAATGAATTGTGTACTATCGTCAAAGTCATGCTTTCATCTCTGCTCCCGTCTAGGCGTCTCTACCCGCTATCTTCACGTAGGTGTGGACGTAGGTTAAAAAACAATTTTAAAGCAATTTGAGACGAGAAGAATGAACATACGCTTTTATATGTAATATAGATGTATTTACAACATTGTCATCAACACAATAATTTATTATATTCATGTACTATTTCAGGGCACCAATCGTAATGCAGTTCTTATTAACTGCATCGCTTGCCGTGACTTTTTCTGTTCATTTGTGGGTGCCGTTCAGGGTCATTTGGCATTACATTGGCAAGAGATATAATAGGTTAGTTAACACTATTTGGGGCAATTTTCCGACTGACTAGACTTTAGTTAACGGTTGATAGCTTTGATATACATGGCTTACATGGGATTCATTTTACTACATATGTATAAAATATAGTAGTAGAGTAACCCCCTTATTCATAAACGTACTTTAGAGACGTTTTAGCTATAGAATGCTTTGTCTTTGTCAGTTGCATTGTCAAATGTGCAGGCTAGAAAAAGAAGATTTTTTTTTCAATGTCATGAAGGTGGCAAACAAGCATGCAGTTCACATTGATGTTGAGTGATGACTGCAGCCTATACACACCCACACAAAGACCAGAGGTCAAAATGCAGATGCGTTGCCACCCCTGAGACCTTAGTAATTATGTCTCTATCAAGACCAATAACTTACAAGCCATACATTACCATCTTACTGGAACACGATAGTACTGTGCTGAACACTACCATTTGGCGGCAGATAAATTAGGTACTGCGGTGGGGCCTACGCCCTCGAGCTCCTACAATGAAACTCTAACACCAGTAAGATATACCATAATCACCGATTGTCAGGCAGACTGGCGATTGCAGTGGTGGTTGTTTTATCGCAGGACTCTGCTGCCCATCCCGCGTAATTATATTTACAACCGGATTTGCCCTATTGGAATGGTTTGACCACCATTATTCGGTTGACTAACTGCACTAGCGGAGGTATTCTCTTGCAGTGGATTATGAAAAATATAAAACGGCATCATATCAATAATTTTTATACCTGTTCATCGACAGGCTCTCTGAAGTCCTAAATAAAGTTTTATTTTTTTTGAAGTCCTTTCTTCATACAATTAAATTGTATCGTATCGATGTGTGTTATTTAATCTCCTGTCATTTCAGGCGACGAGGTATTTGGGAGAGAATCTACAGAGTTATCCATGTAATACTGATAACTGGAATATCGGTGGCTTTTCCTAATTTGAATAAATGGATGAGTTTTGTAAGTTTCCTTTATTTATTTAACCCGTAGCTGTTATCGTAAAATTGACAAACGTAACTGATATTATAAGGGCCGCGCAGCCTCCTTATGATTTTTGCTTCTAGCAAGCAAGTTTTAACTAAGTACCTGATTAACCCATTCAATGCGGCGCACGCCGATCGGCGTATTATTTTTTCATACTCAGAATCGGACCACGCCGATCGGCGTAATGTAGAATTGGTTAATACTTTATCCAAATCTGATGATTTAATAATAAAATGTAGACCAATGTGCTTGTAATTTATAAAAGAAATGTCTGGTACAAGTAGTTTCTGGATATTTCAGTTCTAGAAACGTTGAGTTTTCTTACTCTGGTGCTGAAAACGCCAATCGGCGTATTCCAGGGATTACCAACTTTATTTTTATTGGTTTTAAAAAATAAATGTATGATATTATTTATATTCTTATATACAAACAGCTAAAACAATCTATTAAAATAAAACTTTTAAGAAGCTGACTCGCGCACGAAAGGTTCTCTAACATAATTTATAAAAAAACGGCAAAAATTCACGTTTATTTTTTCACGTTTAGTTAAATGGGACTCCACCTCTAAAAGTTTCGTTTTTACCTTTTAGGTACGGAACCCTAAAAACTGGCCAAGTGCGAGTCGGACACGTACATGAAGGGTTCCGTAAAGGCAAGCATAGATCAGGGGCATAACAGAGAATAGTAATTTTTGCCAACAAAAAATAACTTTGTTTTTCATAGTGTTTTTATGAAAAACAAAGTTATTATTTGCAGTTTTTGAAAAAGACCTATATTAATTTCCAGTCATATTTTTCATTTTCAATCTGATAGTTTAAAAGTTTGGAATGATTCACATTGAAAAAAAAATAAGAGTTGCGTTTATTATTCTTTTTGCGGTAGTTTATTATGATTTATATTCCCAGGCAAATGTGAAACATAGTATAATTCAAAGGATTATGGCATTTAAGCTAAGAATTTTCTTCTGGATTTTAATGTCGCGTCTTTCTATTAAAAATATGTTAAAATATGAAAATGGGTTTATAAAATGGTTTGCAACTCCTGATAATATTCGGAGTTATCAATAATTTAATTGTTTATGCTTTAAAAAGGATTTTTGTAAGACGGGAGAGTACAATAATATTAATTATCAAATAAAGAGAGATTACTCACCATTTAAATCCATAATCGACAAATAAACTGTATATATTCCTTTTTTTTTTTGTCAATTTGTATCACCAAAATTCAGGATTCTTATATTAAACGGGCTAAAGGTATAAAATGAATTGTGCTACTCGCTAAAAACAGTAATTACTGCAAGAACTGTAGCGCATTACTACAGAAATGTCGTGAATTCAAAATGAATATATTGAAATTCATAACAAAGTGTGGAAAACGCCATTTGGCGTGTTTTTTTTTTTGTTCATCAGGTGCGGCTCACGCCGATCGGCGTTTACGCTGAAATCTATGCCGTATCTGGGTAGTGAGAGCAAAATTGGTTGCCGCATTGAATGGGTTAAATGCTCATAAATGACAAATAATAGGCTCGAGTTATGAAATAAATTACTTTATATTTGAATAAATATTTTTACATAATTATTGCAAGAGATCATCACAAAATAGTAAAAACTTTTTGCTAACATTTTTTTCATGTGCACCAAGCATATTGCTTGGAAATGGCCTAACCAAAAATGTTATTTTTTTTAATTTAGATTATGAGAATTGCTTTATAGTCTCGTTTAAATTTCACAAAAATCTACTTTAATCTGCACTTAAGACTTTTGAATACAAAATAAAACTTTGTGTCTTGATAATTATCACAAAGTGTTTTTGTGCTGCTAAGTATTTACCTACTTTACAAATGATACCAGTTAAAGAGTTAAGATTCTAAGGTGCCAAGTGTAAAATAATGACGGAAGAATTTTATAATCTTTATTATTAACTATGTTCCCCTATGTTCCCATTTGGGGAATGTTCCCGGGAACGGCAAATCATTACACACATTTATTCCGATAAATATGTTCAATATAATTCCAGTTGGGCACGTTCTTCTTGGGTTTCATTGTGTTCATATTTCCGGCTTTCATAGAATTTCTCGTCACATGGAACGGAAAGCTATTGTTAAGGTAAATACGTAAATATGTTTTTTCCTCATCATGCGTAACTTCAGGCCTACGACCGCATAAAGAACGAAGCGTGGGCAGGCCACAAGATGGACCAACGACCTGTAAGCCGCATTCATGCTACGATTGCCTTCGGGCAAGGCAAGGCGCAGGCGCGAAGCGCGCATGGCCCCGCGGCTGGTGTAGATCGGAAGCTCGGTTAAGCGATACGGGCGCAGTCGGGTGTGTGATGGGTGACCGATAGTGGCAAATTAAAATGGGCGTTTCCGTGCTTCGGAGGGCACGTTAAGCCGTCGGTCCCGGTTGCTGTCGATAGATGGCAGTCGTTAAACCTTGTCGGCGGCCTTGCCTTGTTGGAGGTTTGAAAACATCCGACAGCGGGTTGGCCACTAACACTTATCTCCACCATACCGCATTGGAGCAGCGTGGTGGTGTAAGCTCCAGGCCTCCTCCCAAGAAGGGGAGAGACTCGTGCCCAGCAGTAGGACGTATCAAGGGTTGCCCTTATTATAATTCAAGGCGACCCAGGACCTTATGTTGTGGCAATCTTTGGGCAGGCCTTTGTTTAGCAGTGGACGACTTTTGGCTGCGATTACGATTCCCCGAAAAGGCCGGATAGGTAGACATCTGTAGTCTCGCGGCACATTACTAAACTCCGAGGCACTGGAAAACTTCTGGATGATTGAAAAATATCTTAAATGACGCTAACCTGAAATGAAAGATTTCACAAAAATCGTTTATTTACCGGTTGGTTGGTAGATAAACGATTTTCGTATTTTAGATTTTTTTTTGAAACTCGGAAATTACAACCGCATCGTCTGTAGCCCTATTGAAATCTGTGAAACAACTAGCAGGGCAAAGAGAGCAAACCGTCAGATGCGCCATCGGTAGGTAATGTGATGTTCAGCACTGTCGTTTTTTGGTTAGATGGTAATGTATGGCCCCGTAATAACTATCGCAGAGACATCCATCAGTGTGAATTGCATGTTTGTTTGCCACCTTCATTACAAAAAAAAATCGCTGTTTTAGATATGCCTGGAGGAAGCTATTATGATACAGCCACTGCCAGTAGGTTAAAATTGATTTAAACTGATGCTGATTGCTGATGTACCAAACTGTTGTGTTACAGATGGACTGTCCTCAAGGATTTATGTTTGATTGTCATTGGAATAACGTTATGTGGTGGCGGTATATACTCGTACAACTAAACTTTGAATATATTAGAAGAAAATCTGGTTCAGATGAAGACAGGGATTAATGATATGATAACTGCCTCTCCGTTTTTTATAGCTCCAATCAATGAGTCAATAAGTGAATCTTACTTACAGCCGATCCCAACGTTGCAATTTTTAAATACATATTTTGAAGACTTAAGTTTTTTTTATTTATTTAATCGAAGTGGTAAACAAGCATGCTGTTCACATTGATGTTCAGTGATGACTGCAGCCTATAGACACCCACACAAAGACCAACCTCAAAATGCAGATGCGTTACCACTCCTGAGGGCTAAGGTGTTATGCCTCTGTGCCGGAAACTACAGGGCCTTTCATTACCACTTGACCGGAACACGATAGTGCTGAACACTACCATTTAGCGGCAAATATATTAGGTAATGCGGTGGTGCCTACGCCCCCCAAATTAACCCTGTATAAAATTTAAATATTTCTGACTGTGATCATTATTTTGTAGGTAGAATAATAATTATTTTTCAAAAATCTTGATATTTGCTTATTATTTCAACAATCGTATCGTGATTGTAACTTCACGCCTGTAATCCCCGAAGGAGTAGGCAGAGGTAAATACATGCTGAATACAAGCTTACTACTTAGAGGCTACAGTACCTATTTACTTACCATTAATGTGAACTGTATGCTTGTTTGCCACTTCATAACATATTAAAAAGCTTAGGCCTTTCTGCACCATTACTTACGCTAAACTTTTTTTCATGTGATAAAGCTGCCAAACAAGCATAGAGTTCTAGAACTAGATTGTTCTTCGTGGATGCGCGCGCGAGCGCGCAGCCGCGGATAGGGTCGAGGTAGTTCCTCCTTCCCCTGGCATTCTGCCCTTGATTATCAAGGGCGTGATCAGTTTTAAGGGTGGGTGTCGTGCGTGCTAGGAATCACCGGGGGGTTTATTTATTTATTTATTTTTTTTTTGTGTTAAGTAATGACTACAGCCTATAGTCACCCACCCGAAAACCAGAACTCAAATGCAGATGCGTTGCCACCCCTGAAACCTTAGTTATTTTGTCTCTGTGATAGATATTACGGGGAAAAAATATAATTATTTATTTATTTAAACTTTCTTGCACAAATTGGTACATGTGGCGTACTAAATGCTAAAAAGCATTATCTACCAGTTAACCTTTGGGTAGTGGTGTGAATTTAACTGAGGTGCAGTGAGAGCCCAAGAAGAAAAACAAAGAGAAATAAAAAAAATACCAACATCCAAATTTCATATAAATTCATACAAGATTTTTTTTCTTTTTTTTGTGTTCCAGTTACATTACCATCTAACTGGAACACAATAGTGCTGAACACTACCATTTGTCGGCAAATAGATTAGGTAATGCGATGATACACCTCGGGCTCTTACATTGGAACTCTACCACCAGTAAAACTAAATTACGCTTACGCTTACACTCATAGCCCCACAGTAGGTATAAACCTGTGTGTCGTGGGTGCCGTTATATGCAAACAACACATACACGAACACCCAGACCCGAAACAAATATCTGTAGGACATACAAACATTTGTCCCGGTGCGGGGATCGAACCTTCGAATCAAACGGTCATCTCACACCGCTGGACCAACCGGGTCGTCAAAGTACTTAAAAATTAAAAGTACTTATGTCCAAAAGCCTCAAAAATCAAAGACTCGGTCAAGAATAAAAAAAATTACAGGCGAATCGTATGTTTACATACACATATTTTACTCTGCCTGGCCCCATCGATGAATACAGGCATGATACTAAGACCTCAAAGTCAATCGTTCAATGCCTTCAATTCCATATTCATCCTTCGTTGGCATGACGACGTGCCATTTTAATGAGACCTCATTACATCAATGAGTGCTGCGCGTCATGTTTGTATGTCAATTCATTTTCATAATCAATATTTTATACTAGATGTGCCCGCGACTTCGCGTGATAATTTATGATTGTTCAGTATCTACCCGAACGAAGTCGTGGGCGCAGCTAGTATAAAAGTAGCCTATGTTACTCCTTATTACATAAGCTATCTGCCAGTGACAGTCGCGTCGAAATCGGTCCAGCCGTTCCCGAGATTAACGGGAACAAACAGACAAACAGACAATCAAAAATTGAAAAAAATGCTGTTTTGGTATATATACCGTGTTTACATACTCGTACATGTGCATTTAGTAAGAAGTGGATAATTTTATATTACAAACAGACACTCCAATTTTATTTCTTTATACAGATGTATAGATTGGTCCAAGAGCTACTGAACCCTGCGAGTATCGGAACGCCTGTAAGCCTAGAATTTTTTGTAGGGATGAGTCATAATATGCTAAGTACGATAACCATCGCCTGGCTGGGATCAGCCCGTCACGTCATCTGGATTTCTGATGAGAAAAGTTACTTCTATATTTTAAATCTGGCAGCCATAGTTTTGCGACCATAAATGTTTTTTTTTTTTTTGTTTTATGGCATCGCCATTACGCATATTGCCAGTGTCAAGTAAAACGATATTTCGAATTTATTTAAAGCAGCGTAAAAGTTAGTATAATATCAAGTCAAGTATATTATGTAAGTATCAAGTATGATATGTCAGTCAAGTGAGTTACAATTTACAATCAAGTTATTCGAGTAAAGCGATGGCTACTTTACCAGAACATTTTTTTACAATGAAGTTTTGGAGGCAATCTGAAAGGTCGTGATTTTGCACTGTTATTCTATTTCACTGTACACGGGCACTGTAATAAACCTATATCAAACAAAATGCCACCAACTTTATTCAATATAACTTAAAAATGTACTAAGAAAATGAAATAAAATAAGAGCACCATACGCCTCTTTCAAGGTTCCCGCCAAAACTCGACCATAAATGTTGCGTCCTATTTATATTTGTAGTGGTGTTTCCATGACAACGGAAGTGTGTTTCCATGACGGTGAATGAATTCAATAAATTATGTATCTAGCGTATCGTGTAATTAGTAGTAATACTGTACTGTACTGTACACCAAAAGTAACAATCAACAAAGACAAATTGTATGGACTGCTACCATAAAGCAATGCAATAGATGTGAAGGAAAGATTTGACAAATCGGGCAGGGCTTCAGTAGCTCAATTGGAAGAGCGGCTGGACTAGATTCCCAGTAGGTCGCGAGTTCGAGTCTCGCCTGAAGTCAATTTTTTCTTTCCATTTTTCTTTAAAAATAAAATAAATTGTATGAATATGCACAATAGGCGGTCTTATTGCTTAAAGCAATTTCTTCCAGACAACCTAGGTTATTAGCGACATAATTATCACTAAGAAGAAGGGGTGTACAATCATAAACAATTATTTTAAAAGACAGATAATCATTTACGCAAAATGTAAAATTAATATTATCAATCAATAATAGGTTGGGGAAAAAGTCTTTTCGCATTATAGTATGTATGAACTTATAATAAAATCTCTTTGGCTTTAGTATTTGTATCTGGCTGGTTTTGGTATCATTGAAAGTTAAAATTTTAAAGAACATAATTCCAAATTCACATTAGGCAAATGTGTGATTTTCATTTGTTTTTCGTACTGTCAAGATGAGTGAATCTAATGAAGAAATTCGATACATTTTAAAATTTTACTCCAAAAAAGGTAAAAATGCAACGCAAGCAGCGAAAAATGTTTTTGCGATGTTTATGGACCTAGTGCAGTGTCTGTGAGAGTAGCACAAATTTGATTTAAGCGTTTTCAATCCGGAAATTTTGATGTCAAAGATGCACCTCGCTCTGGTCGCCCTATTACGGATAAAATGGATGCCATTTTTGAAAAAGTGGAGCAAGATCGACATATCAGTAGTTACGACGTAGCTGAAGAACTGAGAATTGATCACAAAACAGTTTTGGCGCATTTGAAAATAGCTGGGTACAAAAAAAGCTCGATATTTGGGTACCTCACGAGCTCACTGAAAGAAACCTAATGAACCGTGTACTCATTTGTGATTCTTTATTACGACGAAATGAAACCGAATCATTTTTGAAGAAGTTGATAACTGGTGATGAAAAGTGGATCACGTACGACAAAAACGTGCGAAAAAGGTCGTGGTCAAAGGCCGGTCAGGCTTCACAGACTGTGGCGAAACCCGGGTTAACTCGCAATAAGGTGATGTTGTGTGTGTGGTGGGATTGGAAGGGCATTATTCATTATGAGCTATTACCACCAGGCAGCACTATCGATTCTGAACTCTACTGCGAACAACTGATGAGATTAAAGCAAGAAGTTGAGAGAAAGCGGCCGGAATTGATCAACAGAAGAGGTGTGGTGTTTCATCATGATAACGCTAGACCTCACACATCTATAGCCACTCAGCAAAAATTAAGAGAGTTTGGCTGGGAGGTGTTAATGCATCCGCCGTATAGTCCTGACTGTTTCGGTCTCTTCAGAATTCTTTATGCAATGTTAGGTTAACATCACGAGAGGACTGCCAAATCCACTTGTCGCGGTATTTTGATGAGAAGTCCCAAATTTTTTATAGCAATGGGATCATGTCCCTACCTACAAGATGGCAAAAGGTTATCGAACAAAATGGTACATACATACTTTAGTTAAATTTAAATAAATTATATTAAAAAATGTTTTGAATTATCTTAAAAAATGCGAAGAAACTTTTTCCCCAACCAATACATAGTAGAATATTTACAAATATACATATTTATCTAGTTATGTTTATTATATATATGAATATATAAATATAATATATACATAAAGACAAGCTTAAACATATAAAATATCTTACCATCAGGGATTGTTCGATAACCTCTTGCCGTTTGTAAAAGAGAGTATGGAACATTCTGTTGATACCTATTTTTATCATTAAGTATTTTTGGACTATTATTTATTTTATTTTGTTTACTTTGACATATTAATCAACGTATCAGTTGTTATTCGCTTTAATTTTATATTTGTTATTTGACCTACCACAAGCAAATTCTAGTATTTCCAAGTGATTAAATGAATTTTTGAGTTTTTGAGTTTGAGTTTGGATGACAAACTATCAGTCCAAGGTAAGGTAAAACTCCTAGGTAAAATTAATGTTAATTTGTACATCAATTAGCCCGCTATTAATATACGATTGAGTCGCTCATTTGCAGTTAACAAATCGTGATTTTCTTTAACCGAACACACAAAAATCGCAATCGAGCCAGATCTAAAATATGGAAGTAACTTTTCTCATCAGCAATCCAGATGACGTGACGGGTTGATACTTGCCAGGCGATGGTTTTTGTACTTAGCATGTTATGATGTCATGATTTCACAAAGTCAAATTACGACACACAAGTTGCTGGGCGTCAAGCAAGCGGCGGGAGTCCGCCAGCGGACTGGTATGAGTACCTATATAAGGTGATTTGCGTAAACACGAGTCTCGACTTATTCGACAGATCTCTTTTTAGGGTTCCATAGTAAACAAGAAACCCTTATAGTTTCAATTCAATTCAAATGATTTATTGCATTATGTCATATAGGTACATAGGTGGTTTTGTACAAAGACACCCTGTTAGGGCATAGCAACATAATAAGAGAGGAAAGTTGAATATTATCATTTATTTAGATTAGTAATTTATTTCATTTGAAGGTTTCGCTCATATAATCCTCTTCCGTTTCGCCATGTCCGTCCGTCTGTTTGTCTGTCTGTCTGTCTGTCTGTCCGTCCGCGGTTTAGCGAAAAAACTATTAGTACTAGAGACTTGAAATTTAGCACAAGTAAACATCTTTATTACGCCGACAAATTGGTAGAATAAAAATATGTTTTTTTTTTTTTAATTTTCGTTTTCTATATTGTGTAAGGTATCGTTGAATAGGTTTTTCAAAAATGTAAGAGGTGTGTTTATAACATTTTTCGATTTAGTTCTGTTCGAGACTTATTAAGCTTTAAAGTGCCAATTTTCGTTAGAGTCAAGTGTCCCCCCACTCTACCAACTAAACGGTTGTTTGTAGAAATTCAAACGTTACGACTATAGTAGCCACATATAACGAAATTTAAAAAAAAACTATCACACTTAAGTTGACTTTACAAGTTTGCGAGTAATAGTCGACCAAATGTATTTTACTCGAAATTTTAGAACAACTCCATAGATTTATTTATTTTTTAATTATATTAATCAAACCTAAAAACTGCGGAACTCTACACTGCGCGTAGCCCGACACGCACTTGACGGGTTTTTTATATAACAAAAACTCCATACATTTATTTATTTTTTAATTATATTAATCAAACCTAAAAACTGCGGAACCCTACACTGCGCGTAGCCCGACACGCGCTTGACGGGTTTTTTATATAACAAAGGTAGCAAACAAGCATGCAGTTCATGAATGTTAAGTGATGACTGCAGCCTATAGACATCTACACAAAAACTAGAAGTCAAAATGCAGATGTGTTACCACCCTTGAGACCTAAGTTGTTATGTCTCTGTGATCATTATTACAGGGCCAAATAGGGCCATACATAATACAACAAGTGTTTAGATTTTCTTTGTAACGATTGCGGCAAACAAGCATTCAGTTAACACGGATGGTAAGTGATGACTGCAGCCTATAGACAAAATAAACAGAGGTCAAATGCAGGTATGTGTTGCCATCTCTGGGACTTAAGTTGTTATGTCTCTGTGAGAGTTATTACGGGGTCATACATTACCACTTAACAAAGATAGTGAACCCTACCATTCGGCGGCACAATTAGTTATTTTTCTTTTTTTATGTAGTTATACGGCCCTGTAATTTCCGGCACAGAGGCACAGCACCTTAAGCCTCAGGAGTGGTAACACATCTGCATTTTGTCCTTGGTCTTGTGGGTGTCTATAGGCTGTAGTTATAATTTAACATCAATGTGAACTGCATGCTTGTTTACCACTTCTATTACATAAAAAAAAAAAAGTGAAGTGGCAAACAAGTATACAGATCACATTGATGGTAAGTAGGTAGTACTGTAGCCTCAACATGAAACCGGATATTTAAATACCGTTTCATTGACACTCCTGAGGCTTAAGGTGTTATGCCTTTGTGCTGGAAAATAATGAGCAGTACATTACCACCTGACCGGAACACGATAGTGCTAAACACTACAATTTAGCGACAAGTAAATTAGGTAATGCGGCGGTGCCTACGCCCGCCAGCTACGTCACTGGAGCTCTACCACCAGTAAACCAGTATGTATAGAAGATTTAGATTAGATACAATGAATATGTTACTTCTATCATTATCATACATAAATAAGCAGGTAAACAATTATCTTACTTGTATATATAATCAAGTAAGACATAACACACAAGCCGGTCTTGAGAGATAAACGTACCGAATTGTATAATATATGTATATGTCGTTTTTATGAAGCGTTTCTCGGTGTACAGTCACTGTGGTAAACATATAACTACACTTGTGGTTTCCACTGGTGGTAGAGCTCCAGTGACGGAGCTCGCGGGCGTAGGCACCACCGCATTACCTAATGTACTGGCCGCTAAATGGTAGTGTTCAGCACTATCGTGTTCCGGTCAGGTGGTAATATACGGCTCTGTAATTTCCGGCACAGAGGCATAAGACCTAATGCCTCAGGAGTGGCAGCGCATCTGCAGTTGACCTCTGGTCATTGTGTGGGTGTCTATAGGCTGCAGTCATCACTTAACATCAATGTGAACTGTACGCTTGTTTGCCACTTATATCACTTAAAAAAAAGTACTCAACAATTAATATTGCACATCGAGCCTGCGAAAGAGACGATCGGCTCGTTTCGACTGCGTAGAGCGTTATCTCTGTTGCGCACTGCCTACATAAGCACGGACAGTTCGGTATTGGTCAAAACTTGATCAAAATGGTCGACAAACGTCAAATAAGTACGGCGCGAAAGAGATAACGCTCTACAGACCCGAAATAAGCCTAAGCCTCCTTCCTAGGCTCGATGTGCAATATTTATTGTTGAGCACTTTATTTATTTCTGTTTAATAAATAATATACTAGTTCAGATTTCTGTTATTATCAACTGACTCAGTCGTCCAGTGGTAGCAGGCTGTGGCCTGCCCGGGAATCGAACGTACCTAGTAGTCACTACTACTAGGTACGCTGGGGTCCTGGGTTTGATTCCCAGATCAGCTGTCAGAGATGACGGTGAAAAATCCTTTATCTCTGGTTCCATTAAGATTTGGAAGTTTCCCATTACCTCGGAGTTTGGTTATGTGTCCGGAGATGTCAACAGGCTCACGACCTGTTACATGGTTCAAAATGTAACCGATGAATTTTGGATGTTTGCATGTGTGCTTGAATGCATGCATTTATCTCTGCCTACCCATTTGGCTGTTGTTTGCCACGTTCATTACATAAAAAATGAACGCTTGTAGGTAAGCGTTCATTCACACTTTACACACATAATCGTTCACTCACATTGCTACACTAGATTTAACCTCTTTTGTTATATAGACAACCAAACCCGAATCAAAAATCTTTAGCCCATCTAGACCAATGTTGTTCCAATGTGTCTTAACGATGTAAGCATCGTTAAAAAACCGGATCCTAATTTTATCCAATCCATACACAAGAATACTTAAGTCATGCTTATTATAAAACACCAAAGAAATTAGAATAAATACATTTCAAACATTTGTAACAACCGTGAATATTTCTATAATGTGAAGAATAGGATAACGTAAAGTAATTTGTATTTTTGTACTCGACTGTACACCAGAAGGTCGAGAACAGCCTCAATAATTGATACAAAAGTCTGCTTCGCGAGAATACAATCGTGTCGAGTACCATCGAAGTGAAAAGTGTGAAATTAATTAAAGGTCGTTGTTTGTGACTTTGTGAAAAATTGTTTGACAAAAATGGAATTGAGTTCTAATCACGTGAGTGCGTTTGACTTAAAATTGAAGAAGTGCTTGTATTTTCTATGAATAACATCATAATTCGTTTGCAACTGGCTGAACGTGTCTGTATTGTGGTCTTTACGAAAACCTCATGATATACAATTAACCGATTTCGGCACAGATTTGGCCCATGATCTTTCGTTTCTGTATTGAAAATAAGGCCTTAGGTATAATACCAAGTAAGCAAAGGAGACGGGTAATTTTGACCTACTAAATCGTAACTGGTTAATCCGATACACAGTACATTTTGTCATATAGTTAACAATTAGCAATCGAACCCAACTTTTACCTGATCATATATTATACTTCAATTACTGGCTATTCCCAAAAATGCTTGAATTTATAATTATGTATTTTATATTCATTTGAAAATATGTCATTTTTTAACACCTGGGTGCAAAAATGTTTGGAACATTATCATTCTCCTTTGTTGAAAGACAACCTTTAAGTAACTATTTAATATTATAAGTATTTAAACCAATTACTAATACATTTACGGCCATTAGTAGGTGACTAACAAGAACACCATAATTAATTTTATAATTCGAGGTGAAATAAGCGAAATTCATTAAAAGTCGTATTTTGTGACAAATTGCTTGACATAATTGGAATAGCATTCTAAAATTCTAAAAAAACGTGAGTGTAATGACATGAAATAGACGTCTTTTTAATTAAAGCATCTATTTGTTTATTGTGCAACTTGGTGTAACTAGCTGAGCGTCTCATTGCAGTTATTATTCAAGATATAGATTTGATTTTTATAAAAAACAGTACGTGGCAAACAATCATGAAGCTGACATGATGTTAAGTGATGACTAGAGCCTATAGACATCTACACAAAAACCATAGTTCAAATGCAGATGCGTTGCTCAGTCGTAGACCTAATTTGCTTTGTCCTTATGATAGTTACCACGAGGCCATACATTACCATATAGCCGAAAGACTATAGTGCTAAATACTACCTTTTGGTTACAGATAAAATAAAATCCCTGTAAATTACTGTATATAATATATAATATTATTTATATACTAGCTGTGCCCACGACTTCGTCTACGTGAGAAAAAATATGATTGTTCAGTATCAATCTACCCGGACGAAGTCGTGGGCGCAGCTAGTATGTAAGTAGCCTAAGTTACTCCTTGTCACATGAGCTGTGTGACGGACGGATGGTACATGGAGCTTGTTGTTATGTAGCACCTGGCGTAGGTGCTTATATTTTAGTACTTGCTTGGCGGACGACCACCATCTTCAGGGGGAGCTGAAGCACCTACGCCAGGTGCTACATAACAACAAGCTCCATGTACCACCCGTCCGTCACAGAGGCCGCGTGAAACCACCTACAGTAGAACGACAACCAGCTATACTACCTTACGTTAAGGGTGTCACAGATAAAATCAGCAACATTTTAAAAAAGAATTCCATTAAAACAGTTTTCAAACAATATAAAAAGATTCATCAGTATTTAAGACCCATTAAAAGTAATATTCCATTACAAAATTCTGGCATTTATAAATTAGATTGTGATTGTGGACTCTCATATATTGGTCAAACGAAGAGAGCTGTATCCACCCGCGTTAAAGAGCACATTGCTGCTGTCAAAAACCGAAGAACAGGGAGGTCTGCAGTCTGTGAACACATAGCGGATAAGCCGAACCATTACATAAGGTTTGATAAAATTCAAATACTCGCTAGAGAACACAAACCTATTCCACGAATGGTACGCGAGGCTATTGAAATTAAAAAACACCCAAATTTCAATAGAGAAGATGGATGGCGATTATCAACATCATGGGATCCCATACTTAGCAAGATTAAATCCCAGCCGCAGCAGTCTGCAAGACCTCAAGATACCATAAGTAATTATTGTGTTAATCCTGAACGCTACGCAAGGCGTTTACGAAATCGATGGAGGTAGCTACATATAATTTTTTCAAAGTTCTATCAGACAAATGTCACCTCAGTCTGTCCGGGACCACGAAAGCTGAAAAGCGACCGAAATGTCGGGTTGATTTTAAAAATCATTTTAGTTTAATATACGCGAGATAAATCCGTAAAAATAGTTTTATTTCAATGAGTGTAGCTCGCGAAAACCTAAGAACATATCATATTTTAATATTACAAACAGACACTCCAATTTTATTTATTTGTATAGATTAAGTGCCTCAGTAGACTAGTGGTAGCAGGCCACGACTACTACGCTGGGGTCCTGGGTTCGATTCCCAGTTCGGAGTTTATTGGAGATAAGGGTGTTAAATCCTTTATCTCTGGTTCTATTGCGATTTTCCATTTTCTGGACGTTTTCCAGAACCTCGGAGTTTGGTAATTTGCCCGGAGATGTCAATAGGTTCGCCACCTGTTACATGGGCCATAACGTAACCGGCGAATCGTGAGTGTTTGCATGTATGTTTGAATGCATGCATCTACCTCTGCCTACCCCTTCGGGGATTACAGGCGTGAAGTTACGTTTTTAAAATGCAAATGCGTTATCACCTCTGAGACCTAAGTTGTCATGTCTATGTGATAATTATATGATAGTTATAACGAGTCCATACATTACCATCTAACCGGAACACGATAGTGCTGAACACTACCATTGATGAATAAAGGATTTTAAACCGTTATCTCTGGTAGCCCTCAACCCGGGAATCGAACCCAGGACCTTCAGCGTAGTAGTAGTGGCCTGCTACCACTAGGCTACTGAGGCAGTATTTTTTTTTGCTAGCCTATAGGCTTAACATCAGTATTACTTAACATCAACGTGAACTGCAGGTTTGGAAAAAAAACATGATTATCTTCATACATGCACGCCGATTCCTAAGTCTCCTGACCCCACCTTCAAACAGTACTCGACCTATTTTGGTCTTCCTGGGCCTACAAATACGTATAGGTATATTTGCAATTAGTACGAATAACGAATTTCCCTTCCAAAGTGCCAAATTACTCATGGTATCGTCCAAATAAATTATATTTAGTGGGACAATACAGCCTGTTTAAAATTCGTTCGAGCCTTTTGTATGGGGAATTTTATGCAAATCCATCTACCTACACAAACCAATGGTATACACGTTCGCATATAATTCTAAAAGGATATTTATAACTTCGTTTACCTCTCGTATCTCTTGAACACGTGCTCTGTTGGGTTTTTTCAAATTAACTTACATTGCTTCCTACATCAGATAGCTTTTTCCTCAATTTTTGAAGCGACTTGTCCCACTGCCAACGATGAGACGAGAACCGAATAGAACATGAATCTAAATAATATGATACTTGAAAAGTAAAAAAATAAACCCTTATAAGATCATTCCATCTGTCCGTCTATCAAAGCCGATTTTCTTCGAAAGTACTAAACCATTTCCAACATCTTCCAATTCAATCGGAGTTGAAATTTGGTACACAAATGTGGTTCAATGTTCCAAATATGAAAATATAACAAAAATAAGGGAACTTTGATGTAATGGAAGTGGCAAACTAGCATTCACTTCACATTGATCTTAAGTGATGACTGCAGCCTATAGACACCCACACAAAGACCAAGGTCTAAGGTGTTATGCCTCTGTGCCGGCAATCACAGGGCCGTACATTACCACCTGACCACAACACGATAGTGCTGAACACTACCATTTAGCGGCAAGTATATTAGGGAATGCGGTGGTGCCTACGCCCGCGAGCTCCGTCATTGGAGTTCTACCACCAGTAATTCCCGGCACAGAGGCATAACACCTTAGGCCTTAGAAGTAGTAACGCATGGGTGGGTCTATATAGGCTGCAGTCATCACTTAACATCAATGTGAACTGCATGCTTGTTGCCGCTCTCATTACATAAAAAAAACTTTAAAATAGGTATCAATATAACCCATATTTAAAACTCTTTCACTTCTATTTACTAGGTACACATTTCCAAAATGCTCTGTATAATTATTTTCATTCACAACATTAAACCTTTTTTTATGTTTTGGAAGTGGCAAAAAAGCATGCAGTTTACATTGATGTTAAGTGATGACTGCCGCCTATAGTTACACAAAGACCAAGGTCAAAATGCAGATGCGTTACCACTCCTGAGACCTAAGGTGTTATGCCTCTGGGATAGTTATTACGGGGCCATACATATTTAATGCCTACACGCTTTCACCTATACTTACATAAAAAACCCCAAAATAGTCTGTATAATTCTTTTCATTCATCATCATTCATCATCTTTTCATTGATTTTTGGACAAATATTACCTACATCAAAAATGCCTGAAATCGATTTGGTTATCGATTCCGAACAAACTGGTTTCGGGTTGAACATCGTTATAATGCCTACACGCTTTCACCTATACTTACATAATAATATAGAATCCCAAAACAGTCTGTTTATTTATTTTCATTAACAACGTTAAACCTCCAAATGTTTTCCTGTTATCTTATAATTTGTTCACGGGAAATGTTTAAATTACATTAAAAAACCTTGTGCCAAATGGAAATGCAATAACAACGGAGATTTTTATAGCTACAATATAATTCGTATAATTTAAGCAGGTATTCAAACAGTTGTCTGATTGTGATAAGATATTTCTTGTTCAGAGACTTTGTTTCAGATTTTGTGGAAACAGTTGCTGAAGGGCATTCCCTATTATCTTTGACGTATTGAAGTATAATAGGCAATTTTCATATAATGATTACACGTGGAAAAATCTTTCGATTCTCTCATACATTCTACCTGCTTATATGTTTTATGGAATGAAGGTGGCAGGCAAGCAAGCATGTAGTTCACATTGATGTTTAGTGATGACTGCAGCCTATAGACATTAACACAAACACCAGAGGTCAAAATGCAGATGCGTTACCCTGAGACCTTAGTTGCTGTCTCTGAGATAGTTATTACGGGGCCATACATATACAACATGTAACGGGAATAACGCACTCTAACACCCCGATTAGAAAATCATCATAGGTCACCGTCGTGACCACTTTCCATCAGGTGGCCCGTCTGCTTGTCTGTCAATCCTTTGACATAAAAAAATGATGAACCTTGATATTTTTGTTGCTGGAAGACATTCCCTATTATCTTTGTCGTATTGAAGATTTATAATAGGCAATTTTCGTATAATGACTACATGTGGAAAAATCTTTCGATTCTCTGAGACATTATCTAACCTGCTTAATAATGTAAACAATGATATTATTTTATCATATACTAGCTGACCCGGCACACTTCGTACTGCCTCAGAATGAAATAATGTGTCAAAGGTTCGATAGATACCGACTATTTGTATGGGAAAATAAAATAGTGGTTTTTACTATTTCCCTTCAATTTTAAATTTTGCTTATTTTGTTTCGGCAATTTAACTATTTTGCTTACCGTTTAAACCTTCCTTGGGCTTCTAGAAATCATTCAAAACCAAAATTAGCCAAATCGGTGCAGCCGTTCTTGACTTTTAGCGAGACTAACGAATAGCAATTGATTTTTATATATATGTATACTAGCTGTGCCAGCAACTTCGTTCGCGTGAAAAAACAGCCTTGGGCAGCACTTTTAGATATAACTTTTAATTAATTTTGGATCATAAAAAATTCGCGTCGGGACGCTGGGCGTCGGGAAGCTGGGCGTCGGGACGCTGGGCGTCGGGACGCTGGGCGTCGGGACGCTGGGCGTCGGGACGCTGGGCGTCGGGACGCTGGGCGTCGGGACGCTGGGCGTCGGGACGCTGGGCGTCGGGACGCTGGGCGTCAAGACGCTAGGCGTCGGGACGCTCGAGGTCGGGACGCTGGGCGTCGGGACGCTGGGCGTCGGGACGCTCGGCGTCGGGACGCTCGGCGTCGGGATGCTCGGCGTCGGGACGCTGGGCGTCGGGACGCTGGGTGTCAGGACGCTGGGCGTCGGAACGCTGGGCGTCGGGACACTGGGTGTCTGGACGCTGGGCGTCGCGTCGGGACGCTGGGCGGCGGGACGCTGGGCGTCGGGACGCTGGGCGTCGGGACGCTGGGCGTCGGGACGCTGGGCGTCGGGACGCTGGGCGTCGGGACGCTGGGCGTCGAGAAGCTGGCCGTCGGGACGCTCGGCGTCGGGATGCTGGGCGTCGGGACGCTGTGCGTCTGGACGCTGGGCGTCGGGACGCTGGGCGTCGAGAAGCTGGCCGTCGGGACGCTCGGCGTCGAGACGCTCGAGGTCGGGACGCTCGGCGTCGAGACGCTGGGCGGCGGGACGCTGGGCGCCAAGACGCTGGGCGTCGGGACGCTCGGCGTCGGGACGCTCGACGTCGGAACGCTCGTCGTCGGGACGCTGGGCGTCGGGATGCTGGGCGTCGGGACGCTGTGCGTCTGGACGCTGGGCGTCGGGACGCTGGGCGTCAAGACGCTGGGCGTCGGGACGCTGGGCGTCGGGACGCTGGACGTCGGGACGCTGGGCGTCGGGACGTTGGGCGTCGGGTCGCTGGGCGTCAGGACGATGGGCGTCGGGACGCTGGGCGTCGAGACGCTCGACGTCGGGACGCTGGGCTCCGGGACGATGGGCTTCGGGACGCTCGGCGTAGAGACGCTGGTCGTCGAGACGCTCGAAGTCGGGACGCTGTGCGTCGGGATGCTGGGCGTCGGGACGATGGGCGTCGGGACGCTCGGCGTAGAGACGCTGGGCGTCGAGACGATCGAGGTCGGGACGCTGGACGTCGTGACGCTGGGCGTCGGGTCGCTGGGCGTCAGGACGATGGGCGTCGGGACGCTGGGCGTCGAGACGCTCGACGTCGGGACGCTGGGTGTCGGTACGCTCGGCGTCGAGACGCTCGACGTCGGGACGCTCGTCGTCGGGACGCTGGGCGTCGGGATGCTGCGCGTCGAGACAAAAAATATTTTTTTTGTTTTTATTACTCTTCTTTAATCTCTATCAGCTGTTTGGGAAAATGTACAGACACTCGATTTTTGTTGTCTTACTAGCTGTGCCCGTGACTTCACCCGCGTGCAAATTTGTGATTGTTCAGTATCTGACCGGACGAAGTCGTGGGCGCAGCTAGTATAAAAGTAGCCTAAGTTACCTACTCCTTATTACATCAGCTGGGCAGCCAGTGAAAGTCCCGTCACAATCGGTCCAGCCGTACCCAAGATTAGCCCCGCCAAACAGACAGACAGACAAAATTGTAAAAAAAATTGTTTTGGTATATGTACCGTGTATACATATTACTTATGCATTTAGTAAAAAGCGGTTTTTTATATTACAAACAGACACTCCAACTTTATTTATTTATTTATTTACTCTTTTTATGCACGAAGATGGTGTACATAAAGGCGGACTTAATGCCACTAGGCATTATCTCCCAGTCAACCTTTGGGTTATGAAGAGAGCGACGATGTAGGTGCAAAACGGGTCTAAATTTAGAAATTATGAGTGGAAAATGATTTGATCAAATAACAATTTTGTTTACCTATTTTTATAGATTATAATTATGTACATTGATAAATACCTACTTTTTTTTACGGAAAACATGTACATAAATGTAATTGCTAAGAGTAATCAAACCAGTTATTTCAAGGCTTCTAAATATGTGTCAAGGAAACATTAAAGTATTTCGCGTATAATAACCACTTTGATAACCAGTTTGCACTGGTCTTATCTGGTTTCTTGTGAATTACTTATAAGTTTTTTATTGGAATTACCTTTGATGTACACAATTTCAAGGTTTGAGGGCAATCTATATTATAAAAATAAGTCGGGTGAGCTGCATGCTTCTTTGCCACCTACCTTACATAAAAAATGGACATATTTTACTGCAGCTCAAGAGGTTAAATCATAATTTACAGATCAACCACCCGCAAACACACATCTCTGAATTGGATCCGTCAAAACTGCCGCAACCTCCACCTGATGGAGAAAATAAATATGTTCGACATCCCGACAAAGAACCATACGACTTCGTTGCCCATAGATGTAATAGAAAACCTACAAAGTAAGTACCAAAACCTATACCTAGTAGTTTTTGACGTGACAACGTCTTAAATTAGGTTGCGGCTCGGAGTCACTCATGAAAAAGTGTAAGGCCCGGTAACGTAACGATGAGTCACCGAACGAGAGAGAGGCCTGCCGGACCGGCGAATGCCTTTCTACCGAGAAAAAGACGTTGTCACGTAAAATCTTCGCCCGTAAAACCGACTTTACAGGCAACCAGTTTTTTTTTATGTAATGTAAGTGGCAAAAAAGCATGCAGTTCACATTGATGTTAAGTGATGACTGCAGAGACTATAGATATCCACGCAAAGACCAAGGTCAAAATACAGATGCGTTCCCACTCCTGAGGCTGAAGGTGTTATGCCTCCGTGCCGGAAATTACAGGGCCGTACATTACCACCTGACCGGAACACGATAGTGCTGAACACTACCATTTAGCGGCAAGTATATTAGGTAATGCGGTGGTGCCTACGCCCGCGACCTCCGTCACTGGAGCTCTACCACCAGTAAAAGTCTAGTTCAAGTATTTTAGAAAATAAACCTAAAGGACTGCTTGGACATGGTAGGATATACATATATTTTGTAAGGACTTGTTCGAAATATATATTTTGTAAGGACTTGTTCGAAATTTTCGAGTAAAGTACATTTGATCGACTATTACTCGCAAACTTGCAAGGCAAACTTAAGTGTGATAGTTTTCCTTTTAATTTCGTTATATATAGCTACTATTGCCGTAACGTTTGAATTTCTAACAACAACCGTTTAGTCTGTAGGGTGGGGGGACACTTGAGTCTAACGAAAATTTTCACTTTAAAGCTTAATAAGTGACGAACAGTTAACTAAATCGAAAATGATGTTACGACACCCATACTATTTTTTTAAAATCTATCCAACGATACTACACACTATATGGAAATCGAAAATAAAAAAAAATATCTGCGAGTTACACGTAGGCGAGGTTACCCTAAATATATATTTTTTCATGTTTTTATTCTACCACTTTGTCGGCGTAATTAAGATGTATACTTGTGCCAAATTTCAAGTACTTATAGTTCTTGCGCTAAACCGCGGACGGACAGACAAACAGACAGACAGACGGACATGGCGAAACTATAAGGGTTCCTTGTTTACTACGGAACCCTAAAAATGAACTCTGCGATATGCTTCTGCCTCTCTTGCTGTACTAAAATAGGAATATGAAACTTAATTCAGTGCTTATGGTTGCAGTTCCCTCGAATCAACGATACTCCTCATTAAAGGTTGTCTTGGAGGAGGGATCCTCGGTATCCATGAAGCCTTCAAGAAATCTGGTCTCTGGACTTCTCTAGTAGTCACAATTATTTTCGGATTCTACATCACTTATTGTGTTCATGTAAGTGACAAGTTCATAAAATTCTACTTGATACTTTTAGTTAATTTATTGAGTTTGCCCGCTGCTTAATTTAGCCATTGTTCTTTATATTATTTCGCATTAACACATGCTTGTGAAATATATTTTATTTTTAAAGAAAAATGGAAAGAAAAATTTGACTTCAGGCGAGACTCGAACTCGCGACCTACTGGGAATCTAGTCCAGCCGCTCTTCCAATTAAGCTACTGAAGCCCTGCCCGATTTGTCAAATCTTTCCTTCACATCTATTGCATTGCTTTATGGTAGCAGTAGCGCCATCTATTACCAACTATAGCCATTGTTCTTTATATTTCGCTCACCAGTAGCAACCAATTAGTGAACTTTATCATAGGGATAGAACGAAATAAATTGGACATTTACCTCAAAATCTATTGAAATTGACGTCCAGGTTAAGCAAAACAACATCGAAATAAAAATACCAAGTAACATTTTGCAAGTTTAAAAGCTAAAATGACCTCGGATCGCAACGCCCATTTTACGCGACAGTAAAATTTTCGTTCAGAATTTTTCGTTGATAGCTGAATCCACAAAGGGTAGCTCGTTTAATACATGTCTCGTTACATTTTCATTTGAATACCATCTTTTATAGAGGTTTTCAAAAGAACATAGACTTGATTGAAATTCGAGTTAGGGTAAACATAAACGAGAAACGTCTGTGAATGAGTATTGCAAAGTTCGCTAGACTTATCAGTTGTACTTTGTCATCTCTGAAATTAGAATTCGTATTCATCTTTGATTTAAACGAGAAGATATTTTTGGAGATATCGATTATGATTTCAGTAATAGAACGGAACGGTTAAAATTAGGTCAAAATAATGGATAACAAACGGAAATTATTAAACGTTTAACGTTACGTTTAATAATAGTAATGGCAGCATTTGAAATGTCCCACTGCTGGGCACGAGTCTCTCCCCGTTTTGGGGGGGAGGCCTGGAGCTAACTCCACCACGCTGCTCCAATGCGGTTTGATGGAGGTACGGGTTAGTGGCCAACCCACTGTCGGATGTTTTTCAAACCGCCCATAAGGCCTCCGACAAGGTTTAACGATTGCTATCTATCGAAAAAAAAAGCTGCAGCATCTGCAGAAAATGCATCATCGCCAGCCACGACCACTCTGCCAAGAGTGAACGACTAAGGAGAGAGAGAGAGAGATCTATCGACAGCAACCGGGACCGATGGCTTAATGTGCCCTCCAAAGCACGGAAACGCGCATTTTAATTTTGCCACTAGCGGTCACCCACACATCTGCCCGCGCCCGTATCGCACAACCGAGTAGATCACTTGCGATCGTCATCATCATTTCAGCCAAAAGACGTCCACTGCTGAACAAAGGCCTCCCCCAAAGAATGCCACAACGAACGGTCCTGGGCCGCCCTCATCCAGCGATTGCCCGCGACCTTCACCAGGTCGTCGGTCCACCTAGTGGGGGGCCTGCCTACGCTTCGTCTTCCGGTACGCGGTCACCACTCCAGAAATCTTCTGCCCCAACGGCCTTAAGTTCTGCGAGCTCTGAGCTTGCGATCATGCGCGCTGCAAAACACTATAAATAATATCAACTTGTAAGCGTTAAATTGATATTTATTATGTACAAGTACCCAGCAAGAAATATTGCACAGCCTACTAATCGACTAGTTTCGACTTCGTAGATCATTATCGCCTCTGCACACTGGCTACGTATGCATTGATAATCCGGTATTGGTCAAAACTTGATCATTTTGATGAAATTTTGGTCGACAAACGTCACATAGGTAAGGTGAGAAAGAGAACATTCTATAAACCCAACATAAGCCAGTCACCTTCCTAAGGTCGATGTGCAATATTTATTGTCAGATACTGTAATTTTGAATGCATTCTTATAATAAATCTGCATATTATTATAATAACTGCTATTTGTACGAGTATTACTAAACCACGAGGTTTCCTCGCTGTTAATCTAAACGAAGGACGAACATAAAAACGACACTTCTCAAAACTGTTCGTAATGAGACTCCTTACATTTCAGATCCTTGTAAAATCGGCGCAAACATTGTACAAGAGGCTACATATACCCGAGATGTCGTATCCAGATGTAGCCGAGGCGTCTTTACAAATCGGTCCGTTTCCCAGTTTGAGAAAATACAGCAAGTGGTTCAGGTTATCTTTTTAATACAAAGCTTTTGAAATTCTTTTAATGGGGCAGATATGGTTTTAATTAAATTGCGAAGTAAAGCACATTTTATAAACGTTTTCATAATTTTTGTCGTCCCGACGCCGGGTACGTGTTTATAGGTGGAAAGTATTGTAATAATGGTTGCAGCATTCACTATGAATGTGAACTGCATACTTTAAAACAAAAAAAAGGTATTTTATCACGCGAATAAGTTATTATAAAAGTCGTATCTACTTGAGATACATCCGTAATACTTTATTACAAAGAGAGAATCTTATAATTGTTTTTCATCACAAAATATTCAAGTCAACAACATTCCAGTTTCATGAGTAACTAAGTAAATATTTGCTGAAAACTGTATCAGATAAAGGGAGTTAGTTCCTATAATAAGTACAAAGATTGTTTTCGCTTTACGTCATCAAACAGAATGACGAAACAGAGACAATGCGAATTATTTTGATTGGAGGAAGGCTCTGCATTTTGACCACTGGTTCTTGTGTAGATGTATAGGCTGCAGTCATCACTTAACATCCATGTGTATTGCCTTGCCTTGCCACCTTCATTAGATAAAAAATGTTAACGTCATTTATATGCATCCAATCATACATACAAACACCTACGATTCGGTGTCCCATGTAAAATTCACAATTTACTAAATTCCGAAATTGGATAATTTCCGATAAATGGAAAATATGCAATACCACTTACCCCCCAACCCAGAGATCGGACCCATGACCACAGCGTAGCGCTAAACTGCTGATATTTCACTTTTGAGGCAGATTTATTATTTATTGAAATATAACATAATATTTCCTTACAGATACGCAGTAGATCTAACAATATGCATAGATCTATTCGGAGCTTGCTGCGTGTACCAAATAATAATAGCAAAAACAATTAAGGAACTGGTAGAAGAAAATACAGATGGTCCACACACAGCAGACTTGGACTATTTAAGGCTGTACATACTGGCGCTGCTCGTGCCAATTCTATTGCTCTGTATGATAAGGACGTTGAAATACTTAGCACCTTTCTCGTTGGTGGCTGACGTTTTTATTGGTGAGTTAATATCGCCCTTGTCTTTTCAGCCGAAAGACGTCGGCTGGACAAAAGCCTCTCAAGACACCGCTGGTGATTGTGGCTCAAGGGAGTGGTGCCGAAATCGCCGCGTTTGACTTCTGGATTGGCTATCGTACTGACAGTTGTAGTATCACGATCACCATCTTTGTATTTATTGGATTGACCCGTATCCATCGTTCGGTTGGTTGACTAGGCCCAGCATTGTATTGGCCGAGGCGCTTGATAGTCGAGGCTATTCGTTCTATAGTCGAGAAGTTTCTCAAGCTCTCCACGCGATATTCGAGACCATAGGAATGCATCTGCTATTATTCAGTCTCGAACCCCGCGCTTGCGAAGAGGCATCTACCTTCAGTAGGGTGCCAGACCCCTAATTTCGTTTTTTTTTTAATGTAACGAAGGTAAAAAAACAAGCCTGCAGCTCACGTGGTTGTTAAGTGATGACTGCAGCCACACCACACCACCACTGAGCGTAGCTATTCGCCACATGTACGACTGTCAACCACCTCGAGCAAATACGGGCCTTAAGTTACTGGTATACTCGTATTTGAAGGTTTTTCATTTTGATTTTCAGTTGCCTGCGTAATAGCCACTGTAGTATACAGTCTTCAAGTGGCGCCATCGATCTCCACCGTGCCGGCGTGGAAAGACACAACTGGCTTCTTCGAGTTTTGTGGCATCGTGGTGTTCAGTATGGAAGGGATAGGTGTATCTCTACCTATTGAGAATAATATGAAGGAACCTAAGAATTTTCCGAAAATTTTATGCTGTGGTATGTAATTTGTCGTCGTCATCATCATTTCAGCCGATAGATGTCCACTGCTGGACCAAAGCATCCCAATAAGAGGGATATCCCCCTGGCATGCGGATTAGCGATTGCAGTGGCGGTAGTTTTATCACAGGACAGCTTCCGTTATTGCACTTACCACCGCCCCATTGGAATGGTGGAACCGCCATTGGTTGACTGATACACTAGCAGAAGAATTCTCTTTCATTAGAAGAGAATTCTTCCACTAGCGGGCGGTGGGTTCGTCAGGTCCCGACGCTGCCATCCCACTTATCCAAAATCAATCAAATATAGCTTTTATTACCATCGCGTAAGAGTTCTCAAGTATGTTACAAGGTAACATTTTTGAGATGAAAGTCCCAAACTAGCGTCGAGTTCACATTGACCTTGAATTGGTGAATCATCATTATCATCACCTCAGCCAAAACACGTTTACAGCTGGATAATAGCCATCCCCAAAAATGCCTTCACGAGTGTTGTGCGTCATAGGAAGGAACGCATCATAATCGCCACGCATATCATGCGGATCAGCGCAGCGGTGCCAGTTTAACGCGAGATGCTGCTCCTCTCATGTTATTGTATTTACGACTGCCTATTGGAATGGTTTGACCGCCATTCTTCAACTCTTTGATAAGCTATTTATTCGTTATTCTTTGTTCGTTCCAGGGATGACCATAGTTGTTTCATTTTTAATCATCATCGGATTTTTCGGCTACTGGGGCTTCGGTGAGAAGTGTACGTCACCTGTAACGTTAAATTTTCCCAGTGAAATGTAAGTATTTCTAATTTCTTGACTACATAATATGCATAATATACTACATGGCGCGCATGGCTCCGAGGCTGGTGTAGATTGGAAGCGATCTACTCCGTTACGGGCGCGATCTGGTGTGTGAAAGGTGACCGCTAGTGGCAAATTAAAATGCTCGTTTCCGTGCTTCGGAGGGCACGTTAAGCCATCGGTACCGGTTGCTATCGATAGATAGCAGTCGTTAAACCTTATCGGAGGTCTTATGGGCGGCTTAATAAAAGGAAGGAGTGATAAGTGATATGTACGAGAACTTGAAAAAGTTTAAAGTAAATCTTTTTCTTTCGCAGTTTCCCAACAATATTAAAATGTTTGATGGGTCTGATGATCTTTTGTACATTCGCGTTGAACTTCTGGGCACCTTTCGATCTGGTCTGGCATTATGTCTCCAAGAAACACGAGCCGAAGAAGTACTGGATATGGGAACGAGTGTACAGAGCCACCTTCATTGTGATCATCACAGCTATATCTATAGCTTTCCCCAATATCGGCAATTTAATGGGATTGGTGAGGAAACTTACTTTGTATACCTAATACGAAAGTGCTTATCAAGACGGTAACTGATTACTAGTGATTACTGCAGCACAAAGACGTCTATCCAAAAACTTGCATTTGTGTTATCAGCTCTTGGGGCCTTCGTTGTTTTGCCTCTGTTATAAAATACGGATGTCTTCAAACTGGTACATAATAGCGATGAACATCACCATTTGGCGGTAATGTTAAATTTTGGATATACGTTTAGATAAGGCATAGCTAAGTTTCGGATCAATTTAGATCTTGAGCGCTCGACCATCGAATGCTCACCAATTAGGCCAGAGATGCATATAGCAAGATTAGCGTGAGAAAAATAACGAATCACAACTGACGGTTATAATGTGTCGCGCAGTGAACCAATAATTGTATCGATATGATTCCTCTGCCCGCGTTTTACTTCATACCACCTAAATAACGTTCACTTTCTGCGCAGGTGAAGATTTCAGTGAAGTGCTCAAAATCCATGCACCTTTAAAGACTAATTTGTTTCAGCTTGGCGCATTCTGCCTGTCTAACATGGGCTTCATATTCCCAGCAATTATAGAACTGCTTGTGAACTGGGAGTACCCTGGCCTTGGCAGGTGGAGGTGGCGGCTATGGAAGAACATATTTGTGCTGCTCATCGGCGTCTTACTATTGATAGCTGGCACATACTCTAATGTTAAAGGATTAATAGTAAATTTGTAAAACAGAATGATTCTTTTAACCAGTGTATAACCCTGTTATTAATACTCGTATACGTAAAAAACATAATAATGATGTTAATGAAGGGGGCAGAGCAGCTTGTGGCGAGCTGTTGGTGAGTAGCGACACCACCCCCTACCATCATCTCGAGTTCCTCCGAGAGAACTGGGCTCCGCCTCGTCCGCCACACAGAGGTACGGCCGGACAGAGCATCAGGTCTCTCACCTCTAGCTTGCCTTCATTGGCCGGTCTGAGTGGGGCGCTAGAGGTATGGCATTTGCAGAAATTTGGATAATAGGCTGTTGTCTAAATTTCTGCAAGAGCCATACACTCGGGGGTGGAAGTGTCTAAAGGCATAATAGCGGGGAAGCCCGCTCCGAGCTCGAGATTACTCGCTCGTGATGGTGAAACCGGGGCCACACCTCTCGACACCCCCAGCCTCTCTCAACAGTGTTGCCCCCTGTCGACCATCGGGTTGGCTGTTTGGGGGGCCCACCAAGGAGAGGCGAGTCACCACCTGCCTAAAGTAGGATTCGATAATGTGAGATGTTGAACATAGGCAGGTGCCGGATCTCACTCCATAGGCCCAGCCAGCTAGTCCCCCCAGTTCACCCACATAGCCCAAAGTTTGGCAAATCACTTTTCATTACAATAGTCCCATTATATTCTGCGGGGTCTGTCTGTGTCTGTATTAACTATTGATGCAGTCAGAGAGAGGTCCCGCCGAATATAACCCATTACAAAGTAGATCAAAATTCTCGAAAGGGCCTCTACGTGTTGGACCCCCCATGTCCCCGCGCAAGCCTGACAAAGGTCCGGGGTTCAAATTGGACCCCGTGCTGACGAGAGATGTTAATGAAACAAAAAATATTTGGCTCCTATATTCACTATCAAACAGAGATATTCATAGATTTAAGTAGTATAATAAATCTATGGAGATATTTGTCATTCAAGACCATAATTTGAGAGGTATTATTTTACCACCAGAAGTCTCGCAATGACCGATTGTTGCGACCAATATTATCTGACCCAAAGAGTACATAAATACTACGTCTGGCCATCCTTGGAGACAGTGGAAGCCATACATTTATAGATTTATAAAGTAGTAATCGATGGGTACCATAGATTTATTATCTACTTAATTATTTACAGTCTTAAATTTATACGAAGTAGATAATAAATCTATGTACCGGACTATCATTGCTTTTATCATAGATTATCTACTTCGTATAAATCTATGGCTTACATATTGTGTATCAGAGATAACGCTCTACGAATTCGAAACGGCTCAGTCGCATAATGTAGCTTTCGTAAAATGCACCTAATGCGCAAAACATGAAAACGACTCCCATGACGAAAAAGTTGACAACTCCATACAGCCGCCATCTTGGATTTACATTTTGACACCACTATCGAATTCAACACCCTCAAGAACCATGAAAACGACACCCATGAAAAAGTTGACAACTCCATGCAGCCGCCATCTTGGATTTACATTTTGACACCACTATCGAATTCAACACCCTCAAGAACCATGAAAACGACACCCTTGACGAAAAAGTTGACAACTCCATGCAGCCGCCATCTTGGATTTACATTTTGACACCACTATCGAATTAAACACCTTCGAGAACCATGAAATCGACTCCCATGACGAAAAAGTTTGACAACTCCATGCAGCCGCCATTTTGGATTTACATTTTGACACCACTATCGAACTCAACACCCTCAAGAACCATGAAAACGACACCCATGACGAAAAAGTTGACAACTCCATGCAGCCGCCATCTTGGATTTACATTTTGACACCACTATCGAATTCAACACCCTCAAGAACCATGAAAACGATACCCATGACGAAAAAGTTGACAACTCCATGCAGCCGCCATCTTGGACTTACATTTTTACAGCGTATTGATTTTTTGTCCGAAATCAATAGATATTTTTATTTTCGACTTTATGTGTGTAGCAACTAACTTCAGGATAGCACTTTTATCTGGCGCTCCACACTCTCTAACTACCCCATTAGGGACCTGGCGTGAAGATACATACATACTTTTAGCTGTCGGTGCTTAAAAATTTACTTTCATAATATTTATTTCCAATCGCTTTTATTCTCTACGATGGAGAAAGCAATGTACAGCGAAACTGAAGCGGGGGCAATCATTTTGGAAAATTTTGTCCCATTTGCCTCCGGTGGCAATCGCCGCGGGGACAACTGGGAAGCGACTGAGCCGTCGAAACTTGCCAATTGTCTCTTTCGTAGGCTCGATGCGCAATATTTGTAGCTGGCGTACTGTACCTTTTGTCCAGCTGTAGACTTCATTCATTTTGAGATGTTGTCTTTTTGCGAGCGTTCGGCATTTTGCGAGCGTTCGGCATTCTGAGATGATACGGAATGGAAGTATAAAAATTTTAACCAATGCGTATGTTATAAACAAGAAGATTTTATTTCAACAAATCACTTTATTTCTTTAACTAAAATACAGAAACATATAAAAAGATTCTTCAACAACAACAACTAAATTAAATCATAAAAATAAATTACAAAATACCTTTATAAATATACAAAACTAAATAATATTTAAATTAAAGTCGAATCACAAATTTGATATCCAACAAAAATTTGTTCAGTGATTGAGTCGATCAATGTAAAGCAGAACCCGAATACTCCGAGAATCCTAATTGGAGACTAGAAGCTCAACATCGCAGTCCAAACTAACACTAACTCTTGATAATTTAGCATTAAAGCAATAAAATTAACTACTGATTTTAGCATCATAATCTTAGCGAGATTTTCCGAACAATTTTTGTACATCGTCTCTAATAAAAACAGATAAAAGCTCGCTGAGGTTGACAACGGAACCGCAAATCAGGATGAATATGCCAACGCTCATTAGGATAACGGACTTCCAAAGGCGCCACTTGTACGTTCCGAGGCCAGGCCTCTGCCAAATTACGAGCAAGTAGATCATGTTTGGCCAAATGAACGCCATGTTTGAGAGGCAGAAGGCACCGAGCTGTAAAAAAAAGTTTAAAAATCTAAATATAGCTGCAGATTGACGCGTCATGTTATCAAATTCAACTGAGTAGATTTAATTGATGAAAACCATGGTTAAAATTATTAAAAATTTATAAAATTGTTTTTCGAAACGACTTGCTAGCACGAAATTCGTATGAAACAAAAATGGTTTTTTTTATTTATTTATTTATTAAGAAAAGTTACAAAAACAATTTAAATGTAGCTACAAAAATGCCACAAAACCCTTAGGTAATGGGTTTGTCCTGGCACCTTTACATTCGAAGCTCTAATACTATTTAAATACTATTGAAACATATCTTTAAAGCTAATTAGGTATATTACAATATTCTCGAGAGCGATATAAAAATTTAACAAAGATAAGCTAATTAGTTATCTACAGAACCTTAAAAATATATACTTAACACTAAGAAAAGGCTACACATACACTATGAAGTGCGGTACGGGAAAAGGTGTAGGTACCTATCAGTCAATAAACATGATTTAATAATGATATAATAATATACTATAATAACATAAAGAGGTTATTAATAAAAAATACTTACAAAACCCATCAACGCGTTGATATTAGGAAACACGATAGCTATGATGCCAATCATCACCACAAAAAGTGACCTGTATATCAATTCCCACATAAGGAGTCTCTGAGGGTTGTGTTTCGGCTTGATATAGTAAAAACAGAGGTTGAAAGGCACCCAAAAGTTGAGGGCATGTGTAACGTAGATCATGAGTGCAATACCGCCCTTGAGAATCTTTGGTAACCTGAAAATAAAGACAAAATTTCGCGATATACCTTCATAGATAAAAGTTGACATAACGAATGAGGTACAGTTTCAGGATTACATTTAGGGTAAGAGCAAGCTGGCTTCTAAGAAGCTCCGTATACTAAACAAGGTGAAACAGTATTTCACATCGGGGCAACTTTTTCAAGAGCTGCATTTTCAAGCATTTGGAATATTGCTCTTTAATTTGGGCTGGCGCCCCTAAATACAGTAATTCGCTATAGGTAGCTTGTAAACTGACAATGCAAAAGTGTCCTTGTAGACCAATTTGAAATAAAATATTTGAGTTTGAGTTTGCTGAAAGAATATTGATCGTTGGTATTGTCTTAGTTAAAAATGAATTAAATTATACATACGTTTGCATTGGAAAGTTCACAGTGATTGGCGATTCTGCATTCTCCAAGAAACCAACGTAACCAAAGAAAGACACACAGAAGGTGCATGCGACGATGAAGAACATACCTGCAATTGACTATAAATTAGGACCTAAGAATAAAAAAAATGGGTGAAACGTTGCTAAAACAAAATATGCCAGTCCAGCTTACAGTTAAAAAAAAATACGTTTACACTCACAGCCCCACAGTAGGTATAAACCCGTGTCGTGGGTGCCGTTGTACACCTACAACACATACACAAACACCCAGACCCGAAACAAATATTTGTAGACCATACAAATATTTGTCCCGGTGCGGGGATCGAACCCGCTACCCTTCGAATCAAACGGTCATCTCACACCGCTGGACTAACCGGGTCGGCAAAGTTATTGTAAAAATTGGCAAAAACCATAACTCTAACAAATATTTTGGTGCAACTAAACCTTAGTGGCTTGAGCTAAAAGTTTAATAGACCAGCAGCCAGCAAAGTTACTGACTTAGGTACTTTGTAATTTATTGAAATAAAACTATTTTTACGGATTTATCTCGCGTATATTAAACTAAAATGATTTTTAAAATCAACCGGTTTGATAAAATTCAAATACTCGCTAGAGAACACAAACCCATTCCACGAATGGTACGCGAGGCTATTGAAATTAAAAAACACCCAAATTTCAATAGAGAAGATGGATGGCGATTATCAACATCATGGGATCCCATACTTAGCAAGATTAAATCCTAGCCGCAGCAGTCTGCAAGACCTCAAGATACCATAAGTAATTATTGTGTTAATCCTGAACGCTACGCAAGGCGTTTACGAAATCGATGGAGGTAGCTACATATAATTTTTCAAACTTCTGTCAGACAAATGTCACCTCAGTCTGCCCGGGACCACGGAAGCTGAAAAGCGACCGAAACGTCGGGTTGATTTTAAAAATCATTTTAGTTTAATATACGCGAGATAAATCCGTAAAAATAGTTTTATTTCAATGAGTGTAGCTCGCGAAAACCTAAGAACTTTGTAATTTTTCATACTATTGGGAAGATATATAATACTAAATTGAACTTTGCATTAAAATAAAATTATATTTACCGATACTCAGAACCAGTGGGTACTTGGTGGGGTCCTTCATATTATTTTCAATCGGTATAACCACTCCCGCGCAGGACATACTAAATACAGACATGCCGACGTACTCAAAGAATTCGTAAATCTTCGTAGTTCCAACCAAACCAGTGAAGGTCGGATTGTACTCGAATGCGTAATACACCGCCATTCCGATGCAAAATACTGCAAAGAAAAATAGACAAACATTTTTATTCCAATAAAATGTCGTATTGTCAATAGGAATAGGAATGGGCGTACACAATGTATCTGCAGTACCCAGCAATAAATATTGCACATCGAGCCTACGAAAGAGACAATCGGCTAGTTTCGACTTCGTATAGCGTTATCGCCGCTGCACACTGTCTACGTTAATATGATGTAATAGTCTCTAGTATTTACCAAATTTTGATCAAAATAAACCTCCTTCCTAAGATCGATGTGCAAATTTTCTTGTTGGATAATGTAGTTGGTTTTTTTATCGACGGTAAGTTTTTTTAATGTAATGGAAGTGGTAAACAAGCCTGCAGTTCACATTGATGTTAAGTGTTGACTGCAGCCTATACCCACACAAAGACCTAGGTCAAAATGCAGATGCATTACCACTCCTGAGACCTTAGGTGTTATTGTGCCGGAAATTACATGAAATTAAGTGTATACTGCAGCATCCCCAATTTATTACTTCAGCCGAAAAACGTCCACAGCTGGACAACAGCCTTACCAAAGACGCCCCACAACAGTGTTGTGCGTCATGTCAGGGGAGAATATACCATAATCGCTTGCTTGGAATGCGGATTGATGATCGTATTGGCTATAGTTTTATTCGTGGGACGCTGCTGCTCATCCGGCGTATTCGTTTATGTATTTACTACTACCCCATTGGTATGGTTTGACTGCCTGCACTTGCGCCAGAATTCTTTACGTTCCAATACATACTCGTATACAGGGTTATTTGTAACCAGCGCATAATTCTTAAAGGTTCTAAGAGGTTTCGGATCATCAAGACTAACACTTTTGCTGTACAACTTTTTCTAATTCAATATTATTTTTACCATACAAAAAATAATAAATGGAATTTGCAGTTCTAATACTTCTTAACTTCACGTTACGTAAACAGCTGACGTCTGTACCTATGTAAAAATATACCTATGAAACGTAGTGCTAACAACTGATAGAAGTCCCATTTGAAATTATTTTATTTCTTATCATGTGATGTACTGCGTTTTGGCAAAAGTCATAGAACAAAAGTTGTTAGTCTTAACGTACCTAAGTCACCTTTGACGATTTATGCGTTAGATGTATTTAACCCTGTATACACCAAAACGTGTTAAGTTACGTTTTGATGGTTACAGAGTTCAGATTTTTTTCAATTAAACTGTTTAAATAGTTCTTAATCAACTCACATATAACAATGTTAGCACCAATCGAGAAAGGAGCGAGCCACTTGAGATGGGTAATCAAGCAGATCAGCACAATCGGTAAAATCATACACGCCAAATAAACTCGCAATTCCGGATAACCTGCAGATTAAATATTTTGAATAACCATTATTTGTCAGATTATAGGTATAAATGAAAATGCGTGCCAATTGTGAGGCCTAAAATATCTCAACTCTGTTCACAAAACCTTCTTCTTCGTGTGAATGATAAGTTGCTTAACATTCTAAAACTTCAATTACCTTGGGCCAAAACTCAGCAATTGCAACTTCATAATCTGTAAGCCTGTTGAGCTCTTCGAAGCAACTAGCAGGCACAAGGAACAGGCCATTATGTGCGCCATCGATACACACGATAGTGCTGAACAATACTAGTTAACGGCAAGTATATTAGGTAAGACTGTGGTGCCTATGCCCCCGAGCTCTGCCTCAACATCTCTACCACGAGTAAAAGACAGTATGAAACAGAAGGCGACAGTTAAATTAGGTAGCACGATGGATGCTATACCCCTAACTTCAACCATGATAACTCGCCCACTGCTCTCCTATAAATATGTCAAATTAATTTGACAAAGACGACACTTTACTATTTCGTATATATAATACTTCGAGCAGGGCGTCTAGCGGAGGCCTTAGATAACAAACATCATACTTCAGGGCCCATACCAAGGCTTCTTAAAGTCATTCATTTTAGACGCTGCTAAAATGTTGCTTTATTTATCTTATATAACAGCGCGTATGAAATAAATATAACTACGTTAAGAAAAACCGACTTCAAAACTGAAAAGTAAAAAATAATAAAGATTTAATTGTAATTATATTCTACCTATTATTTATATGTGCTATTTACTAATAGGTTTGAAGTCGGTGCCAAGCCAAAATCAATTTTTATGGGACCAATTCGAAACTATTCCGCAAGAAGCAAAAAAAGAATTACGTAAATCGGTTCAGAAATCTCGGCGAAATTCGCGTACATACATAAAAAAAAACATATACCGGCCGAATTGTGAACCTTCTCGTTTTTTGAACTCGGTTAAAATCGGGACTAAGCTAAGCTAGAGAATCGGTTTATGTTGACAACACAAAGTCGTTGTACGGTCACTGGGTACTGATCTTACAGTTTACACCCAAAGCGCACCATACTAATATATTTACTTTATTTCAAAAAACTTACCCGGGCCTATACCCTCCAAAGAAGTTTTTTGTGTATTCTCCACAAGTTGTTTAATGGATTTCGCTATAATGATCTGGTAACACGCGCAGGCTCCAAACAAATCGATGCAAATTATAGCGTCTATCGAGTATCTGTGAAGGTAAGATTTCTTTTATTGATTGCGCTTCATTAGCATCATCATTTTGTGTCTTATTGAGAAAAGGGAAAACTATATCTCACTGCCTCAGTGCATACTGATAGTAAATTACTATTGGTACACCTAAACCTCTGGATTCATCACCTGGGGAAGTAACATTGGGATTTTTTGAGAAGGTTGTAGGTTCTCAATGGTTTTGATTCTCATTCTCAAAATGCAGATTCGTTGCTACCCCTGAGACCTTCGTTGATATTAACATTACCATCTAACCGAAACACGATCGTGTTGAACACTGAACACTTCCATTTGGGGGCAGATATACGACCATATCGAGCTTACGACAGGGAATACACACCTAAAGTATTTGGCAAATCTAGCCACTTTTGGATTAGGAAAACACGCCATAGCCGCTTCTCCTACGTCAGGGTACGACATGCTTGGGATGCGAGTTCTCCTATAAAGCTTCTGTGCTGATGTCACTAAAATCTAGAATGGGAAAACCATTTATTTAATAGCAAATCTTTTCACATTTTACTCATACTCGAATTCTCTCTCACAATACTTAATATAGATTATTTTCCAGTTTTGTACTTGTCTTACATTTTCATCGCATGTTGAGTATGAAGGTACTCTCATGTTGTTTGCTTTAACATAATAAAGAATGTAGCTAACCTACCACAGATCACCTCCATAGAAACCGCATTAGTGAATATTTGTTTGGATCCGTGTTAACCGTTTTTGAGGTGGTTGAGGTGAGACGTAACTTAAGCGCTGTGATTGGCTGTCAGGCAACGACGCGATTGCGAACATTGCGTTCTATGCTAGCAAAATGCACTAATATGTCGTGAGCGTCGGTTGCCCTGAATGCGGTATCTATTGGAGGTGATCTGTGTAACCTACTACTCAATTTCATCATATGGGGCGTTATTCAATAATTGGCACACTTGGCATACGGGTTGGTGATCGCAGTAGAGGTAATTTTATCTTGGGACACTGTTCTCGCGTTCTTGCATTTACTTTCATGCTATTTAAATTGAAATAATTGGTGCGCCATTTTTCGGTCGACTGACAACACTAGCGGGATACTTACACTAGTGGGCGGTAGGGTAGTCAGGTTCCGACGCCTACCAGTATCCCGAATGGGATCCTCTCAATATATTGGGAGCTGCCGATATTCTAATGAAGATATATACTGGTGGTAGAGCTCCAGTGACGGAGCTCGCGGGCGTAGGCACCACCGCATTACCTAATATACTTGCCGCTAAATGGTAGTGTTCAACACTATCGTGTTCCGGTCAGGTGGTAATGTACGGCCCTGTAATTTCCGGCACTGAGGCATAAGACCTTAGGCCTCAGGAGTGGTAACGCATCTGCATTTTGACCTTGGTCTTTGTGTAAGTGTCTATAGGCTGCAGTCATCACTTAACATCATGTGAACTGCATGCTTGTTTACCACTTCCATTACATATAAAAAAAAAAAAAAAAAAAAAAAAGATATTGACATTACCAACCTAAACATGGACAGATCTAGTAAATATATATTATATTAATAAAAAAAGAAATAAAACAATACTAACATACATACAATAACCGATATAAATACCGAAGAAGAAGTTCCCGGGGATGGCCACATGGACACCGGCCTTCATATAGGCCACGTGGCCTCCGAGGATACCACCGCCCAAAGCTCCTTTGACCATATGCGCCACTGAACCAATAATCCTGATAAAAACAAGATAGAGGTAAATTTTTGATCAGGGCTTCAAGAATCATACAGTAGTTTGTCGCCTTTGAAGTCTCGCAATATGCCGCCTTCACCCATTAAAACGCAAATTAATTAAGGTTGTCAGGTTTTTTGTTTTTATTTACGTTGTTTGTAACGCGTCAGTTTACGTTGAACATATATAAAAATCCTAAAAACATGACGCCTGTAATCCGCTTAGGAGTAGGGAGAGGTAAATCTGATTCATGCATACATCCTCGATTCGCCGGTCACGTTTTGGCCCATGTAACACGCGGCGAGCCAGTTGATATCTCCGGGCACTTTACCAAACTTTGAGGTACTGGGAAGCCTCCAGAAAATAGAAAAATCTATCAAACCATAAATATCTCAACCTATCAACAATTTACCGGTCTATCATCAATCTACCAGTATTAAAGTTGGGCGGTCTATCAGTACGCCAGAATTCTAACAATTATAATGTACCGATCCTAATATTCATCCATACCTCCGTCCAATATAATCCGAACATCAAATACATACAAACAAAAAAAAATATTTAGAGTTTTACTTAAAGATTTTTTCGTTCTGTGAAGTAAGTACACGTGTAAAATATAACAGACATTATTAATAAATGAAAATTAGAATAAAATATTAACAGTAAAGTTGACATCAAATTTTTCAATATCATCTTTCCAAAAACTTAGTAAAAGAAATTTTAAATCTCGCACCCCTTATCGCTAAGTCCCAAGTAGATGACAGTTTTTGTATGGGCTACTTGGTACCCCCCCCCTCACGATTGCTCTGACATTAGGTACACGTTCGTTGGATGACTGTAGGTAATTAACACGTTCGTTTTCTTGAGACTGTGCTACTACTAAAGTTTCGGTATTCAGTGAGCTATGTCAGTTTCTTTACTATTCTCACTGTTGTGCTTAATAGTTATAAAGGTCCGCTAAAGGTACGATTCCACCAAAATAGTTATCAGCGTCCGGAGTTCTCGAATGGCAATCGCGCACCGAAAGACTAAAATAGGCGGGCCCTCCACAAGGTGGACCGATAACGTGGTGAAAGTCGTTTCAGGAAATCGCTGGACGAGGGCGGCCCAGAACCGTTCGTTGTGGCAATCTTTGCTCAATCAATGCTTTCGTCCAGCTGTGAGACGTCTTTCAGCTTAAATTACGTGTATGCAATGCAACATATTTTGTTACAAACATTTTTTGCAAGATACGTGGTGCTGGTGTGCAATCCTTTTATGCGCACAGTATAACACACTTGTGCATCAACACCTTTTATAAGTGTTCGCGACAAATTTGTTATTATTTGCGCCAAACTTGTTTGCTGGGACGAGTCGACCAGAATAAATATTTTACTCACAACTAGATCTACGCCACTCTGCTACCATCTAGTTCACTTGAATAAGAATATATGTGTTAGATCGCGTCGCTCTTGCTGCCACCCTGCAGATCGTTTCGAGTTCCAACATCCTCAATTCATCATTAAAGGGATTACAGGCGTGAAGTCACTATGAATAGAAAGTGAAAAAAATACCCATTTGGTTTAGGCACATCTCGATATCTGGCGTAGTCGAATGCGTCTTCTTCCTGCTGGGTCGGTGCAAGCATGCGGAAATTACCGCGACCGCCTTCTGCTGGTTTTGGTCCCGATGCCTGAAAACAATCGCCGTGGTTGCTGTCATGAATATGACCAACTTGTAGTGGTGAATTTGAATTTTGGTTAGGGGGTCTTATGCCCCTCCTGATGGTAGGCTTTGCAATTTCATCAACATTATCATCATTATTTAACCCGAATGACACCCGCTGCTGAACAAAAGCCAAAGACGCCAACAATATGTCCTGCGTCATGAGGGGAGAATAAGCCATAACCGCCACGCTTGATATGCGAATTGGTGATTGAGTGGAATTAGTTTTATCTTGGGACGCTGCTGTCCATCCCATGTTATGCATTTACTACCGTCCCATATAAATGATTTGACCCCCATTGTTCGGATGACTGACTGAACTAGCAGAAGAATTCTCCTCCACAAGTGGAGGAGACGTCACGTCCTGATACCGGACCTCATGAACGAGTCGCTCCCCTTCTTGGGAGGAGGCCGGTAGCTTACTCCACCACGTTGCTCCAATGCAGGTTGATACGGATTAGTGGCCAAGCCACTGTCGGATGTATTTCAAACCACCCAAAAGGCAAGACAAGGTGTAACGACTGCTATCTATCGATAGCAACCGGGACCAACGGCTTAACGTGCCCTCCGCAGCACGGAAAACCTCGTGATTGCTAACATGGAAATAACCAACAGAGAGGAACGAATCAGAAATTTGGTTATGTCCTTCCTGACAGTAGGCTTTGCAGTTAAAAGCAGTTAACACTACTAGAAATGTGCTTAAAATCTGACTTATTAAGAAATCACGGGATACCTCAGATTATAACATCGACAAGTACGTTTTGGTAGTAGGTACCTAGGTACTTAATTATTAAATTTTCACAAATAAAATGTACCTAGTTATTTTGTATATTTTGGGATGTGAATTAGCTCCTTCTCAATTTTTCAGTGGACAACGTACCGACAGATACCCTACACGGGTACTATTCTAGGTGAGCTTGGTGATAAGGATCTGACATTAACAGAAGAATGAATAAAAGATATCCGCAATCGGCGTTGTTACTTATGAAGAAAAGACTAACGTTGAAGAAACACAAAAGGCTTGCTAGGATAGAAGTCAGCTCTCAGTGTATTCCATAAGGTTGATACACACTTAGGTCAGAAATAAATATTTTTTGTTTAAAAAAAGCATAATATAATTACATACCATTTTAAATTGTACAATTTCTAGAAATCACAAATAAAAATCATTTCAAGAAAAATGTCTTCTACAAAATTCACAAATATGTCACTGACTATTCTTTGTTAGCGTCAGATTCATTCTTTTAGAAAATAGATAGAAGATTTTGTGGATGGCCAAGCTAAAAACATTCCATTTTAGTTCCACAGAACGAGTTCTGTGTTTAGTTCTATGTTTTTATGATACGCTGTTTCTTCTAGTTGAGATGGTTTCTGTTTTCAACAAACTTCAAGAAAGGTGGAAGCTCCATATTCCACAATATGTATATTATTGCGAATTGGCCATTATGCGAATAGGTCATTATGTGAATTGGACGTCATGTGAATTGGACACTGTGCGAATTGGACACTATGCAAATTGGACATTATGCGAATTGACCAATATGCGAATTGGGCTTTATAATAATTGGCCACTATGCAAATTGACCAATATGCGAACTGGAAATTAAACTAATTGGCCATTATGCAAATTGGCTATTATGCAAATTGGACATTACGTGAATTGGCCACTAAGCGAATTGGACGTTGTGCGAATTTTACGTTATGCGAATAGGACATAATGCTAATTGGGCATTATGTGAATAAGTCATAATGCGAATAGGACAATAGTAATATGCAAATTGGCCATATTCAAATCGGCCATTATGCGACATGGCCATCATGCAAATTGGACATTATGAGAATTGACCGTCATTATAATGCGTATTGGACATTACAAGAATTAAACATTTTGCGAATTGGCCACTATGCGAATTGGACATTATGCGAATTGAACATTATGCGAATTGGACATTATGCAAATTGGACATTATACTAATTGGTAATTTGCGAACTGGTCATTATATGAAAAATACGAAAACGAATAAATTAAACCTTACTTTTAAAAAATCTTGTTTTTTTTCGGTTTATGAAAATATTATGTCCCGATTTAAAAGAAATCGGACCTGGCAACATTAAATAAAAATACGCTTACACTCACAGCCTCACAGTAGGTAGGTAAACCTGTGTCGTGGGTGCCGTTATATACAAACGACACATACACGAACACCCAGACTCGAAACAAATATCTGTAGGCCATACAAACATTTTTCCCTGTGCGGGGATCGAACCCGCGACCCTTCGAATCGAACGGTCGAAGGTGTGAGATACACCGCTGGACCAACCGGGTCGTCACATTAAACCGAACGTATCTACCTAACAGTGACCTCATTCGAAATTCTCGTGTTTGAAACATTGCCATAATCACAATATAACTAGGTAATATCGTAAGTATAGTTAGTCGAGTAAACAGAAGCCTTCAAAGGCCAGCAAAGCTATATCTAACAGTTATTTACCCAAGCAAATACTGTACGGATTATAGCTGCTAGAGTAAACAAAGAAACAAACTGCATTCTAAAACGCTATAAAATTATACGTCTGCATGTAAATAAAAATACACTTACACTCATAGCCTCACAGTAGGTATAAACCTGTGTCGTGGGTGCCGTTGCAGTTGTACACGTACAGCACGTACACAAACACCCAGATCCAAAACAAATATCTTTAGGCCATACAAATATTTAACCCGGTGCGGGGATTGATCTCGATTCGAATCAAACGGTCATGTCACACCGCTGGACTAACCAGGTCGTCAAAATGTAATATGTTCTTTATAAAAGAGTAGTTACCTATGTAGTATCTAGCATATTATTATGAATATGAACTAAAAAAGTAATTAATTAAATCTCAAAAGATAATAACGGAAGATATAAGGGATCTTATAAGATAGTCACTGATTTACATAAGTACCTACTTACTACCAAATTTCTACTTAACCGACCCAGTACTTTCGACGCAAATATCTGTGACAGACTTGCGGACAGACAGACAAAAGCACGAGTGATCTTAAAAGGTTCCGTTTTATTCCTTTTGAGATACGAAACCCTTAAAAAAATGTAAATGTTAAGAAAAGAAAAAGGAGAAACTCAGCAGCGCTCCTGAAAACCTCTACGAGGAACCTACTTCTTCTGAGAGAATCTTCAAATGGTCATCTCAAATATCTAACTGTATTAAGTTACCTTGGCCATACTCTTAAGATGTTATCACAACCAGAGCTCAGAATCACAACTCAGCATTCAGTAGGTATCTAATATCATTGCTATCATCGAAATAAATCGATATAGTCATCACAATAACATTCAGGCCATCACGTGGATGAAAAAGGCGTGAATATCAATCAGTTTTGCAAAACAAGCTATTTACAGTGAATCCAATGATAGTTTTCTCGATATTATTACAAAATAAACTCTATCAAATCGAATATAAATACCATTATCATCTGATACATTTTCATGAGCCTGTTGGTTATATTAGAACCAATGTGCATCGAATTAAACTTCATATTCAAGATTTACTTACGCTAATTGATTTTACAGTTGGATGGTAATAAGCAAATCAGCAATAAGTAGACCATTTATTTCTCTCATGTGAGTGGTAGTGTAACTACGACTAAATAGTAACTATTTACATAACTGTTATGTTATTGATTTAACAATGTGGAAATTAGCATACGTATTAATAATTTTTGTTATAGCAAGAAGTGTGAACGCCGAAAAGGTCGGTACATTTCATAGACACTATTGTTTAAAGGTTATTGACAATAATTTCACAGTATCTTATTTTGATTCAGGTAGATGATTTAACTGACAAAGTAGAAAATGAAGAAACAAGTCATGCCGAGCCAATAGCAGAGGATGCGTTAAGTAAAACAGGCGAAGAAAATATAAATGACGAAATAAAAGAACCTTCAATTGAAAAAGCAGCCAAAGATATCGAAGACAAATCTGCACAAGGAGTTCCTAATCCTGAAAATGAATCTGCAGATTCTATTCAAAGTAGAACCATAGACGCTACTCAAGATAAGCCAATAGAAGAGAAAAGTGGTGCTTCTAGAAGAAATTATCCAGATAATTCTGATGCAATTGAGAAAACTGAATCCAATCATAATGCCCAAGAGAAAACTGCAAGTGAAACAAAAATAGCTGATGTCGCAGAGGATAAAATGGAAGAGGATCACGCAGAGGCAAGTGCCAACCATGAAACATCTTACATAGAGTCTGATGTAGAGTTCAGAAAAGCACCAGATATAGATTTCGATGATATTCCTCTAACTAGAAGGAGGCTTACTAATCTTGATGATATTATAGATATGAAAGCTAGATCAGGGAAGATAGATGAGGATGACGAAGTAGAGGAGGTGAAATCTGTGCCTGTCTCACATACGAGACAGTGGATTGAACCTACAAAACTCAATACACATTCATTCAGACCATGCTCCAGCTCGTGTAAGCTTTCAAGTTCCTGAGGAACATTGCTTTCTAAGTGGTCCTTTTCTGTGTATTTTAATTATCACCACAAACATGAATACTGCACTAACATAACTATTTCTGCGAATTCGTCGTTTACTATCTTGCGAATTTTCTTTGGGAGTCGTTTAAATAATTATATTTATCATCATATTTTGTAACTTTCAATTTCTAATCGCGATACTAATAACAGTAAAGTTCTCGATAACTCCTCATCACATAATCTTACTCGAATCAAAAGGTTCCTCAACCAAATATAAATTCACTGATATTGACACATAAAATTTAATATTTTAATACGACGTTTTTGTTTCAGGCTTTAACTTAAATAACGAAATGCTACCACGCACATATCCGACCACTATACCAAGATTTTTTTTCAATCCATCAAAGTTGATTCAACAATCCAAAGTGGGGCGACACAACGGTTTTGAAAATTTAAACATGCAACCAATAGCCATAAAAGAAACTATACCAGCTTATAATAGAAACCAGAACAATGCTCAGGAGTTTAAACCAATAGATGATTATAATCATGAGCAAGCGGCAAACGCTTACCCTTATGCGGCTACACCGAAAGAAACATCCTTGAAGTCTTTGTCAGATATAAATGATTACAACAATATATTAGCAAAATTGACTCAGGCATCCGAACACCCAGTTGCAAATATTAATCAGAACATTGATGAAAATTTTAAAAGATACATGAATCATTATACTTCGCTGGATCCAAATCATAGTTTTCAAAATTACGATCGCTACGTTTTACCCAGGTATAGAAGACTTTCGTTTCCTCCAACTAGTGACGATTTCTCTAAGATGGCGCGTATGGCGCCGCCATTCCATCAATTTTAAGCAATAAAATGTAAATATGCATATATTTACAACCTACTTAATTACTTAGACCTAGGTACAATAAATAATTGCATTTCACGAGCGCTGCGATCTTCTATCACGAACGCAACTCGCGATAATCCATACAAATTCGTTCGCCGCCCGCGCCCCGCCTCCTCAATCGCCTAGTATTACTCACGGAGTTTGAAGCGCGGATCTGGCGCTGTGAATGGCGCATTACCTAACGATTTTTCGCATGTTTTACTGAAATCGCGAAAAAATATCCGCTATTTCATACAAAAAAGAAATTGTTAAATCGTATGAAATTTCTTGTTTGCAAAGTAGGTTCCTTAATGAAAGACTGAAAGTTGTTCAGATTGACCGTCTGAAAAAACGATTTTCAGATTTTGCGCACTTAACACTATACCACAGTATAATTAACACGTTCGTTTTATTTAGACTGTGTGACTATACCCTGTACAACAAAAGCTGGAGCCACCCCAATTATAAACACCATGAATCGCCACTGCCTCCAACATATAAAATAGGCCAGAAGGGTATAATTCAGTAGATGAATGTTTCGTTATCTACAAAACTTAAAAAATAAATAATTGTAAATTGATTATCTTACTGATGAATGTTCTTGGTGTGTATGTATAAAATTATCTGCTTATCAATATATTTTTTTAATTGTGAGTAGATAATAATTTTAAGCAATAGTGAATTATTTAAAATTAATAACTAACTATCGTTTACATTATGTAGATATGTACTACTTTCGATAAACTTATTGATTAGAGGTATGTAATAAGACGTGTATTTTCGTAAATGTAATTATTTTGATTTTTTAAATGATTGTCCATTAATTTAATTTAATAAAATATATTACAATAGATCGTATTTTTTCACTACTTTTTCATTCATGAGTAAATGTGAGCAAGTTTACTGGTTGTAGAGCTCCAGTGACGGAGATCGCGGACGTAGGCACCACCGCATTACTTATTACTCGTATACTTGCCGCTAAATGGTAGTGTTCAACACCGTGTTCCGGTCAGGTAGTAATTAATATACGGCTCTGTAATTTACGGCACAAAGGCATAATACTTTAGGCCTTAGGCACTCCTGAGGCTGTTACCACTGTAACGCATCTACATTTTGACCTTAATCTTTGTGTGGGTGTCTATAGGCTGCAGTCAAGCATGCAGTTCACATTGATCACTTAACATCAATGTGAACTGCATGCTTGATTGCCACTTACATTACATAAAAAAAAGTTCCTACAGAATGGGCCTCACTGATGCAGCGTTGCCCACGCTAGATTAGTCCATAGTGTCCGTACTACAGCACCGGGGAGAGCATATAGGTAGGAGGGCAGTAGCAATATGCAGACTTTCCCTTCTGTCAAAGAACAAGCACAAATGACTTTAAGCCTGTCGCCAAGATGTTTAAATGTATGCGTGAAACATTAGGTATGTATTTTGTTAAAGTCAAGATGTGTTCCAACTTCGACATCTTCTAAATTAGTATAGGTACCTATTAATTACGATAAGTACCTATAAACGAATTGCGAAATAATAATAGGTAGGTACTACCTATTATTATTACCTATTGATATTAAAATCGCTTTGAACTCTCTGCCTACTCCGTTAGGGACCTGGCGTGAAGATATATAGGTAAGTAGGTACCTATATAAAATCCCTCCATTACAAAGATGCTGATCTTTAGGGTTACCAAACTTACGAGATTTCTCGTACTTATGAGATATGTTGTATGAGGTCATGTTCAATCTAATAAGTACGAGAATGTACAAGATTTGTACTAGATGTGAAAATATTTGATCTGAAACAAAGTCAAGGGACGGTTTTTTCATGCAGTCATTTAAAAGTAAATGTAAGTACAAGATTTGGACAAGATCCATGATGATCTCTGGAAGGACCAATCGTTCTTTTTTTTGCTCGTACTACTGCATGGGAAACATAAAAGCATTGGACAAATATTATTATGTCACCGCTTTTTAGCTGGTGCTTACCTTCGCGAAATCTAGTAGGGGAACAAGTTTTCCGTGTGGCAACACTGCTGTATTGTCGGTCGAATGGGAGTTTTGGCGGGAACGCGGAAAAGAGCTGTGTCGCTGCGTGATATTATTTTCGAAATTTGTGTATAGTCGCGTTTTTATGTGTAAAAATGGTGGGATTTTAATCATAAAGCATTCGATAATGTTCACGAGTGTATGAAAGTGATATTATGAAGTTAAAAGTGATTGTTCGTATTGCCTCCAAAACTTCGTAAATACTCCAAGTAAAGTCCCCATCACTTTACTGGAGCCATCCCATCATCTCATCATATTCCTCATGTAAGCATTTAATCATCGTCATCTTCCATATGGATATTCATTAATTTAAAGAAATGTGATATTCAATATGTATACGACTGAAAGACTCTGTATCTATGGTCATGAATAAATTATTAAAAAAAAAAAAAAAAAAGTCGGTCGAATGTCAGTGTCAGTCAGGTAATGTCAAATGGTCAAATTACTTACTTCAAAATCGTCAAACTATATTTATATTACTTATGGTCGCAGAAATGTCTTAGGACAATTGCCAAAAAAGCAAAAAAAAAAAAAAAATTCGTATTTCGTTTTGACGCTTGTTTATTAATTCGTTTGACTGATTATTCTTCTCAATAAATTGATGTTCCTGCAAGAATACGAATCCGTTTGAATTACAATAAGCGTTTACAAAAAAATCAGCTATTATCAAAGTTATCTCAATAATTTACATTGATTATATACGGCTTAAGGACATTCTAAAAATTATAACCTCAAAAAAGTGCAATATTTCAAAATGGGTAAGAAATATTACTGCGAGTACTGCGATAAATCAATGGCTGCAACACCCATGATAGTGAAGACTCACAATAAGGGCGTGGTGCACCAGAAACTAGTCGGCGAACATTATCAGCAATACAAAGGTAAGTTTGCATAAACCAAATATTAAATTGGTAAACAGTCACAGTCAGTATTAACTGGTGGTCGAGTTTTAGTGCGAGATTCACAGACCACACTACGACTTTACTTTGAGCAAAGTATGCTTAGACCTGTCAGAAATGTATGGTTTTGACAGTTCGAAGCGTACTTTGCTCGAAAGTAAAGTCGTAGTGCGGTCTGTGAATCTCACCATTAGTGTAGGAGATCGAGGACGTAGGCACCACCGCATTACCTAATCTATCAGGCGCCAAATGGTAGAGTGTTCAGCACTATTGTGTTCCTGTTGTGTATTCTATGGCCCCATATTAACTATCAGAGAAACAACAACTATGGTCCCAGGAGTGGCAGTGCATCTGCATTTTGGCTTCTGGTTTTGGTGTAGATGTCTGCTTGCATGCCACCTAGGGTTGCGAACTATACTGTTAAAAACAGTTATATACTGTTTTTGACTACATTATACTTTTTATGGTTGAACAAAACTAAGGTATACAAATAAACGTTTTCAGCATCAAAATGCTTGTAACACTAAGTTAGACTTGCACTCTCAGACATATTTTTAATATTTATTATAGAAATCTAGCAACTATTAATTTGATATAAAAATTAATATGCTTCTCAGACTTTATTTCCCTTTAAAAAGATGGCAAACCTAGTGGCACCTTCATAATATAAAAAATATATTTAATTTAATACCCCCAAAAATTATACGTTTTTTTTTAAACATTCTAGATCCAGAAACAATAATGAAAGAGGAGACCCTAAAAAAGCCGTGCGTAAGGTTCGCTCGTGGTGAATGCTCATTTGGCAACATATGTCGCTTTTCACACTATACTAGTTCAGAACTCGATACCATTAGGGAATTGGGTAAGATAAACTTTTTATTGTTGTAGAATCAGATATGGGTCACATAATAACTATCACAGAGACTTAACTAAGGTCTCAGCAGTGGCAACGCATCTGCACTTTGACCTCTGGTTGTTGTGTAGATGTGTATAGGCTGCAGTCATCACTTAATATCCATGTGAGCTTCATGCTTGTTTGCCACATTGGTTATATACAAAAAAACATACTTCTGGTAGAGCTGTTGTAGTGGAATTCTTTAATTATTATGTTAGTAGTATATGGTAACAATAACGAAGCGTTGATGGCCTGGTGGCTGGTGTAGATCATAAGCGATCTACTCGGTTAAGCACTACGGCCGCGGTCGGGTAGTGTGATGGGTGACCACTAGTGGCAAATTCAAAATGCGCGTTTCCGTGCTTCTGATAAGGGCACGTTAAGCCGTCGGTCCCAGTTGCTATCGATAGATAGCAGTTGTTAAACCTTGTCGGAGGCCTTATGGGCGATTTGAAAACATCCGACATCGGGTTGGCCACTAACCCACACACCACCAATCCGCATTAGAGCAGAGTGGTGGAATAAGCTCCAGGCCTCCCTGCAAAAGGGGAGAGACTCGTGCCCTGCAGTGGGACGTATAATAGGTTGCCATTTTTATTATATTTATTAGTAACAGTACAGGTTTTGAAATAAATGCCACTCCCGATTCAGAGGTAAACACAGATGTGTTGCTAGTGGAAACATCTGTGTCAGGCAAAATACAACTTAGGATTCAGGGGGTGTCAAGTTGCCCCTCTGAAAGTAGCCTTAGTTATTCCTTATTACATGAACTATCTGCCAGTGATAGTCCCGTCAAAATCGGTCCATCTCTTCCTGAGATTAGCGGGAACAAACAGACAGACAGACAAAAATTGTAAAAAATGTTGTTTTGGTATATGTACAGTGCACTTGTAGATTATGAGATGTAAAGATAATTAATATTATGCGCCATAAATTTTCAGTGGAATCAAAACAAAAACAAACAGAATTAACAGCACCATCCTTGGAATTATTGTATCAAAAGCTTCAAGTTGAAAAATCGAACAAGCCTGTTGATTCAAAAGATGGTAACACCGTATTCTATGACTGCAATGGTGTAACGCATGTTCTGCCGTGGACATACAACAGTGAACTGGACAATTATAATGATTTACCACCAAGTATTCAACATATGAAAACAGAAGACTTTTTGAATTCCAAATTTGTTGAGTGGGGATGATCTTGTATGATTGGACTTTGGAGGATCAAAAGAAATTGTGATGAAGTTGCAATTCTTGAAATATAATAGAGGTTGTATACTACAAGTTTTTTTTTTCTATTCCGTAAATGTGGGGGTGGCGTGGGGTCATCGCGCTATGACGTGCCATGACGTCCACACGCAACTCATACACAAACACCCAGACCCGAAACAAACATCTGTAGGCCATACAAATATTTGTCCCGGTGTGGGGATCGAACCCGCGACCTTTCGAATCAAACGGTCGTCTCACACCACTGGACTAACCGGGTCCCCCTTAATTTTTAATGGCTTAATATATTTTTTTAAAGTATGTAAATAAATATATATATTGCCATCAGCAGCCGTCTACATGTATGACGCATGTGGTAGCATTGGTTGAAGCGAGATAGCAGGCTCCAGTAGTGTTGTTGCAATAGTAATAGTCTATCGATACTGGTGGTAGAGCTCCAGTGATGGAGCTCGCGAGCGTAGGCACCACCGCATTACCTAATATACTTGCCGTTAAATGGTAGTGTTCAGCACTATCATGTTTCGGTCAGGTGGTAATGTACGGCTCTGTAATTTCCGGCACAGAGGCATAACACCTAATGCCTCAGGAGTGGCAGCGCATTTGCATTTTGACCTCTGGTCATTGTGTGGGTGTCTATAGGCTGCAGTCATCACTTAACATCAATGTGAACTGCACGCTTGTTTGCCAATTTTATTACATAAAAAAAAAAAAACGATAATATTGTGTACTATCGTGACCTCGAAAAAACAGTCGCACTATAGATAGGACTATCGAAAATATCGACATGCTGCAATACTAGCGATACTAATAAGCAATACTATTGCCAAAGATCAATAGTATCGATGGTATCGATAGTATTGTTATACACACAATCGATACTATTGATCTTTGGCAATAGTATTGCTTATTTTTAACAATCGATAGTATCGTCAAGGGTCGATAGTTTCGATAGTACTTACTATCGCGCTATCGACTGTTTTCCGAGGTCAACTATCGATAGTTTAGCAACACTAGGCCCCAGGCTGTTTATAGGTCAGCCTATTTCATAAAAGCATTGTAGAGACAAAAACAATTTTTGTGATCATTTTTAATGTCTACAGTAATCTTCTCTTCATATTCCGCTTATTTTTCAACATTGAATGATTTGGTCTTTGAAAGATCAGTGGTAAATAGTGGATGAATCTGAATTCCGGTGCAATACTTTGTTTCATACATTCTGTCTGAATATTAAATACATAGGTTATTATTAGGTATTATTTGTGTAGTATAACGTTCATGTATATCACTGGGGGTGGGTGGGAAGAGCGCATGGCCCCGCGGCTGGTGTAGATCATAATGCGATCTACTCGGTTAAGCACTACGGGCGCGGTCGGGTAGTGTGATGAGTGACCGCTAGAGGCAAATTAAAAAAAAAACAAGTTTCCGTGCTTCGGAGGGCACGTTAAGCCGTCGGTCCCGGTTACTATCGATAGGTAGCAGTCGTAAAACCTTGTCGGAGGCCTTATTGAGGGCGGTTTGAAAACATCCAACAGCGGGTTGGCCACTAACCCACCCACCTCCACCAATCCGCATTAAAGCAGCGTGGTGGAGTAAGCTCCAGACCAAAAAGGGGAAAGACTCTTGCCCGTGGGACGTATAATGGGTTGCCATTATTATATATTATACTATATTATATATTATATATATTATGCGGGAACTTCTAAATGGTCTTAAGTAGTTTTAGTTAGACTGTATATAAGCATATATGACTGTTTGTTCTCCTCAAGAAAATAAAATAAAATAAAATACTGGTGGTAGAGCTCCTGTAAAGGAACTCGACGTTTGTATTTGTTAGACTTCGGGGTTGGCAAATGATCGACACTGAATCGTTTTGTTATATGTATATCAGTATAATTATCGGACCCGATCATATGTTGTTATTTTTTACCTTGGTCTTATGGTGAGATTCACAGACCGCACTACGACTTTACTTTGAGCAAAGTATGCTTAGAACTGTCAGAAATGTATGGGATTTGACGAATCGACGTTCGAAGCGTACTTTGCTCAAAAGTAAAGTCGTAGTGCGGTCTGTGAATCTCGCCCTTAGTGTGGGTGTCCATAGGCTACAGTCATCACACCCATCGCTTAACATCAATGTGAACTACATGCTTGTTTGCCACTTCCATTAAATACAAAAGCCGTTAGTGCCATCCCTGCCCGATGTCAAATTTTTGTATCCATTCTTTTTCTTTATTTTATGAAGTTTTGTTACGTACATGTGGCATATATTTCAAAATTAAAAAGACACTAGTCACTAAGTACCTGTTCGAACATCACTCCAATAAGTAAATTGCCCACTATTAAACATTTCAATAAATAGCTAATAAAAGCCATTCTTGTAAACCGGCTATGTACCTATAATAAAAATATATTATGACTTGCATAAAAGAAATTGAATATTAAAATGTAATGGTAGGCCATAGAGCAACTCGGCTCACCGGTCGTGGCGGACCGGAGGGGAGTAGCCATTACGTTTATTACCGATGCAAAACCGTCTGTAATTTTTTGCGGGGGGAAATACGTGTGACACATACTCGCACTACAAAAATTGTCCATTACTGCGAAACTTGACTTTTAACAAAATACATTAAGAATTTGTCGAATGAGCGAATGACTAAACAGATATACAATGCGAATGTGGATGGTTGCAGAGGCCCAGGAAGACCAAGGCTGACCTACCATGACCAAATAGGTCGAGTTCTGTCTGATGGTGGGGTCAAAAGTCTTAGGAATCGGCGTGCATGTATGAAGAGAATGATGAAGGTAGACGAGGCACGAGAGGTTTGTCAGAACCGGGATGTCTGGCGCTCTACACTCTCTGCCTACCCCGTTAGGGACCTGGCGTGAAGATACATACATACATACATTAAGAATTTCATGAACACATTTAAATATCTCGGCGACAGGCCATGGGACCATTTGGTCTTGTACTTTGACAGAGGGGAAAGCCTGCATATGGCTACTCCCCTCCAGTCCGCCGCGGACGGTGGCCCGTGTTGCTCTATGTGGTAAGCACATACATACATTAATACCCGGACTTCCATGTTAACTTTTCTATTGTAAACCTTATTAAGGCTTTTGACGTAATGGTCAGTGGTCAATTATAGTTTTAAATAGATGAATAAGTAGGAACCTTTACTCGTGGTAGAGCTCCAGTGAGGAAGCTCGCGGTCGTAGGCATGCACAAGCAAACAAGCATGTAGTTCACATTGATGTTAAGTGATGACTGCAGCCTATAGACACCCACACAAAGACCAAGGTCAAAATGCTGATTCGTCACCACTCATGAGGCCTTAGGTGTTATGCCTCTGTGCCGGAAAAATACAGTGGCATTACCACTCCTGAGACCTAAGGTTGCATTTGTCCCGGAAATAACAGGGCCGTACATTACCACCTGACGGGAACACGATAGTGCTGAACACTACCATTTAGCGGCAAGTACTTATAATAATAATAAAGGTAATGCGGTGGTGCCTGCCGTGAGCTCCATCACTGGAGCTCTACAACCAGTGATGTTAATAGGTAACGGTACCTATCACTTACCATCAATGTGAACTGTATGCTTGTTTGTGACATAAAAAAGTAATCATATTTGTTTAAAAACACAAAATGCGATCACTCTTATCAAACGTGTTCATTTTCCAATTAATCATAACCAACACCGGCTTGACTGCCGATCGTAAAAACGCGTAGGTATCAAAATTATTTTCGCAAAGATGGCGTTGAAAAATCAATTTGCATTTCTTGTTTGTGTGAGTCACACCGTAGGTTTTGTTTTTATTTAATTAAATTAGGCACAGTTTTAAAAATTTGCAATGGAACAGATTGAATTAACGTACTTAAACATAGTGGTAATGAAATATTTTAGCAGGGTCAAGCGATAGCGGATAGCTGGTTAGGAAAAAATGTGCATAGTGACGGCTTAAGGCGTGGGCGGATCGGCCTATTGCCCACAGCCTTGCGGTGGAAAAGGCTTCGCGTCTTGGACTTGACCAAGTACCTGACATTCCCAACAGCAACAACATCCCCGCACAAATCCGTATCAATTTCCAGAAAGTGGGTCGTGTTATCAGAGAGACTCGCAAAATGTATTACTTAACTGCACCACTCACGATCTCTCTATTATAGGGTCAGGTCTTACCGTTATCTCGTTACAGGTAGGTACAGGGAACCCAAAACCTGACCTGAATATTTATTTATTTAAATGGCATTCCGTACCAGTCGATTTTGAACAATTTCTCCACCAATTTCGTAGTTCAATCGTTTGCTGCAAAATTATAATCACTTTGTTACTAGTGGTAGAGTAGAGTAAAATTTTACACAACTTCCTAAATTAACTGTAGTTGACAGTTACAGATGCTGATACTCCTAATAAATGGAGCAGAAACGAAATATAATCATATATTAAAAACTTTAAAGCGAGAAAATAGAAATATTTTGAAAACTTTAGATGATCTTAATTTTATCGATAACAAACATATAAATATACTGAAAGACCAACGTGGCAATAGAAATGAACATGATATTAATCGACTCGTAAACATATTAGCAAGGAGAGGTATTCCTGAATTTAAAATTAAAAAGCGAAACCTACGCAAAGAGGTTCATGAAAATAAAATGAAAGAAATAAATGATTTTATGAAAGATCATTACGACTCCACAGATTATATCTACAGTGAAATGCAAAGAATTGTAAAACAAAGGAAAGTTTTGGATGAAGTACGAGAAATGGTGAAATATCTTGAGAGTTACGGGAACGAGAACATGAAGAGAGCAATACTGAAGGTGTTCGAGGTGTTTAAAAAACAAAAAGAAAAGAAAAAGCAAAATATTTGGAGGTATCCTACGAATGATATGGACATTCATTATTTGCAAGATCCGTTTAATGATGGCATATTTAATTAAATAAGTTTTCATTGATGTATTTTGTTGCATCTATGGCCAAACATTTCTTGGATTTCAGTACCCATAGATTTATTACCTACTTAAATTTATTACCTAATATCTATAGCAGTACCAGTCTGTACCTACACGGGAAAGTTAAGATTCGGTTGCACCCATAGATTTATACGAAGTAGATAATAAATCTATGGTTGCACCAAAATGTTTATGAAAGTTAAAAGTTGATGTAAGATTTTACATCCTTCTCTAACTTATACAAATTTGTTAAATATTAAATTACGGTTAGAAGTTAAAGTCATGGTTAGAAGTTAAAGTTATGACGTCATTTTAAAAAAAGGAACGTGGTCTTAATATAACTGAACTAAAATTAAGCCACTGACTATTCATTGCAAGCTTTTAAGAATAAGAAAATTAAAAAATATAGTTTCATCATTCATTCATTTATAATATAAAGAAGTCGAGGTGATATTTTCTTCAATGCTGCCACCAATTGATACAGTTGCGACCCTGGCTTGATCTTCACGTTGAGAGTTTTCTGTAATATTGGAATTACGTTTATATTATTTAATTTTTTTTTTATGTAATAAAAGTGGCAAACAAGCATGCAGTTCACATTGATGTTAAGTGATGACTGCAGCCTATAGACACTTACACAATGACCAGAGGTCAAAATGCAGATGCGCTGCCACTCCTGAGGCATTAGGTGTTATGCCTCTGTGCCGGAAATTGCAAGGCCGTACATTACCACCTGACCGGAACACGATAGTGCTGAACACTACCATTTAGCGGCAAGTATATTAGGTAATGCGGTGGTGCCAACGCCCGCGAGCTCCGTCACTGGAGCTCTACCACCAGCAAAAAAATATTACGTTTTGATTAGTAGTTCTATTTATATAAATAAAAAACTTCAAAACCCATTCAGGAAAAGGGTGGAAAATAACATAATACAGATTTTAAATCTGTGATGCATGTCGATAAGTAACTTACATGTCAGTACACACATCTATCCAAACACTTAATGTATGGCCCCGTAATAACTGTCACAGAGACTTAACAACTTACGTCTCAGGGGTGGCAACGCATCTGCATTTTGACCTCTGGTTTTTGTGTAGACGTCTATAGGCTGCGGTCATCACTTAACATCAATGTGAACTTTTTTGCCACTTACATTACATAAAAAAAAAACTGGTTGCCTGTAAAGTCGGTTTTACGGGCGAAGATTTTACGTGACAACGTCTTTTTCTCGGTAGAAAGGCATTCGCCGGTCCGGCAGGCCTCTCTCTCGTTCGGTGACTCATCGTTACGTTACCGGGCGTTACACTTTTTCATGAGTGACTCCGAGCCGCAACCTAATTTAAGACGTTGTCACGTCAAAACTTGAGCTATCGCAATATTATCGCCTAACTCTTCATGGTTAAGGAATGCTGTGGCTTCCGACGTGAGCTCGGGCATCAACATGTCTTCTGACGTGAATTCAACTCGTAATTGTTCTTTTTTCAGTTATAGACGTTCACAGCCGGTCAATAACTTCCACCAGTTTTTACTGGTAGTAGAGCTCCAAGGACGGAGCTCGCGGCCGTAGGCACCACCGCATTACCTAATATACTTGCCGCTAAATGGTAGTGTTCAGCACTATCGTGTTCTGGTCAGGTGGTAATGAATGGCCCTGTAATTTCCGGCACTGAGGCATAACACCTTTGGCCTCGGGAGTGGTAACGCATCTGCATTTTGACCTTGGTCTTTGTGTGGGTGTCTATAGGCTGCAGTCATCACTTAACACCAATGTGAACTGCATGCTTGTTTGCCACTTCCATTACATAAAAAAAACCATAGATCTCCACGAAGACTGGTTCGGACATTTTCCTCCTACGTCTTTATTACGTGTAAATTGTTAAAACTCACGATTTGCTCCCCATGGTGCTGTCTATATTTACCGGAACTCCTTAGCAATTTCTTCGGATCTATATCCTCCCTCCATACAGCATTCCAGTAATCCTGTCGTAAAAGAATATGAATTTTAATTGTAGAGTATTATATTTGCATCCCCGTCTACGTTTTGTTTTGGGAATAGTTGGAATAATTGTTTCTGGAATAACCGAAGTCGATGTTCAACACATATAGTGCACAATCAAGAGAAGATAAAAAGATTTTAAAAAATGTAATTTTAGAATCATCACTCCAGCCGAACTCACTCAACTGAAGCGCACATGGCCCCGCGACTGGTGTAGATCGCAAGCGATCAACTCGGTTGTGCGATACGGTGTAAGATGGGTGACCGCGGCAAAATTAAAATGCGCGTTTCCGTGCTTCAGAGGGTACGTGAAGCACGTGAAGTCCCGGTTGCTATCGATAGATAGCAGTCGTAAAACCTTATCGGGGGTCTTATGGGCGGTTTGAAAAAAAAAATCTAATCAAATCACAGCGGATTGGTCACTAAGCCGTATCTCCACCAACCCGCATTGGAGCAGCGTGGTGGAATAAGCTCCAGGCCTCAACCCAAAAAGGGGAGAGACTCGTGCCCGTCAGTGGGACATTTCAAGGGTGGAAATTATTACTCCAGCCAAAAGACACCCATTCTGGACAAAGCCCCAAAGACGCTTACTTCAGCGCTGTGCGTCATCAGGGGAGAACATGCCATTATCGCAACGCTTGGCAGATGGATTGGCAATCACAGCTTTATCGGCGGCGTCGTGTGACGGGTTGCTCACTTCCCTTCAAAATGGTCAAGGAGAGCAATGGCTGCCACATGCGTCATACTCGTGAACGGGTGCTGATTGTGGGGACTGGTTTGTTGTGATTTGCGGGTGTTATATTCTATCACGATATTAAGCTGTTGATGGGTATTTGCGTATGTGTTTATGTGCAAATATTTATATGCCATGGACCACATTATCTTTTTTCTATGTAATAATATTTGTATTAAATCTAAGGTTTTGACAAAAGAGCAACACGCTGAGTTTGTTGGGTAGCGGAGTTCTTCTCAGTAGTGCCTGCACTTGGAACTCTGCTAAGTGAATGACTATGATTATGACGAACAGACTTTTTCTTTTTCTTCTATGAAGAAATTGAAAAATTTGATGATTCACGTATCGGTTAAATATTATTATTAAATTGGTATTTATTAATACCTATTGGATTATTATTATAAGTCATTCTCTCTTGGTAGCTTATAACCCGACAGTGCAAAAGTGTCCTTGTAGACCAATTTGAAATAAATGTTTTGAATTTTTTGCGTTGTTATTTTTAAGGTGTGTCCAAACATATAGCGGCATTCGAGCGCGGCTACCACGCGCGGCTTGCCGCGCTATGATTGGACGACTGCCGCGAACGGTGTTAGTGTTGGTTCGCCAGTGGTTGTGTGTGGTCGGACGTATTTTATCAAATGAAACAGCTATTCGTCTTATTGAAATTTATGGCTCCCATAGTCCATTATGGGATACTAGACGTAAAGAATATCACAATTAATAATGTGAGAGAAGATCTAAAGAGCGCGGCGTGTCTCGGACATGCCGTGCAGCACTGCCGCGCAGAAGGTTTAACTAGTCACGCGGCAAAGTGTCCCGCGAATGCCGCGCGTAGCTGCCGCGCACCTTGCACGCCGTGTTTGGACACACCTTTACTGGAATGGTTAGACCGCCATTGTTCGGTTGACTGACTGATCTATCAGAACAGTTCTCCATTAGACACCAATGGGCTCGTCACTTTCCGAAGCCTTCTTCTCTACTTTAGAATGATATACACAAATAACATTATGTGATCTCACCCCCGTCCTCAACGTATCTTTGTCAATTATATCTTCGGTTGGGTTAGGTGGTTTCGCAGCTTCAAGCAATGCTGATTGTTTGGCCACTGCCAAAACGAATTCTGGAGAAGCCTGTAAAATACTGTTATATAATTGCTATTATCTAAGTCTCTGTCCTGCTGGATGCACGTCGCTTCCGATCGGTCGGCATGGAGGTCATTGGGGGAGGCCATGTTCAGCAGTGGACGTCCTATGACTAATATGATAAAGTCTGTCTAACGGCCAAATACTCAAACATCACTTAAATCTAAGTGGGACTTAAAAGTCTTCTGTCTTTATAAAACACGTTCAAACGATAAATGTGCAGGTCGCTCGTGAATAGTGTACAGTGTTTGTGATTAAAAAACAGTTTTGATAGTGATCGGCCATACAGTCCTCAATAGTGTACGTTGTCAGCGCGTAGACAACCTATAGTAATCGCGTTGTGTAGTCGTCAATAGCATAGTACACAATAGTATACGTTGTCGGAACGTAGACAGTGCTTAAGTGACCAACAGGCCCAACAATCTTAGTACAAATTGACGCGTTTTTATCTAGATATCACCCAACTAATAAAAATGGTATGACAATTCTTGTCAGATCCAAGCAAAAAGAAGCTTTTTAAATTTATTGTATTTTAATATAGTAGTTTATAGTCTCGGTCCCAGGTAGCGTAGCAGTACATTATAATGCGATAAAATTAAAAAATCATAAAATATCAAAGCCATAAGAGCTCAAAGTGTTCTTCTAAATTTAGTAGCGTAAAAAAATTGCCATAAGATTCTTTAAACATCTGAATGGTAGTAAAATAAATGTGTCTAAAAGGTTAGAAAATAATACTATAGCATTTTTTTAAGAAATAAATGATTAATTTAACCATCACAAAATTATCAACTTACTATCCATAACACTGTTCATAGTTAATTAAATAAAAAAAACCGTTCCGTTCTCTTGAATCATTTATTATTGTAGAAAATAGTACAATTTCATTTTATTACTCTGTTAACACTACTGAATTGATGAATAGGGATGCTGATTCTTTCTGAAAAAGATCGATTTTCGAATCGAAGTATAAAAGATTGATCCACAGCTATATCGATATCATAAATATCTGTTTAAAAAATTTATCGATGATAAAACATATAATTATTTATTTGCTAGAAATATGGGTACATTTTGATGTTATATACGTAATACATTAAATTCTTTCCTTATATTTCATCATACACTGGCTGGCATACAAATTACATTATAAATAAAAAATGATGAAAAATTTATATTAAAAATATATCGATCTATTTTCGATTTGGATTTATTTTTACTACAATTCAAGGAAAACACAAAAAAACCTCAACGGTGTTCAATGCTGGCATAATGCTTCCTCCATCCGTTAAATCTTATTTTATGAGTCGTATCTCTTTTTACTGTAGTATACTTCCTATCACTTCCTCATCACTTCATCACTATCACTACATACTATAAAGTTCCCCTATTTTATCTATCTGCATGTATGCGCTAATCTTGGAAAGCTGTGAACGGATTTAATTCCTGTTTAAAATGTTAGAAAGAGAGTTTTCTGAGAATCTTTTATATTTGTACTTTATTTATTTCGGCGTAATATTTTCCGAGATATCACGGTTTTTGACAAAGAAATCAGCGCGTCCTAACAATATAATAAACGTTACCCCGTGCGAAGCCGTAGCGGGTCACTAGCATGTAATGAAGCGAAAAGATCGATCTTCGATTTCCCAGGTTATAGTATCGATTCGCTAGATCGATCTTCAAAGTAATCGATCACAGATCGCCATCCCTATACTGTTGTTCAATCACTTCAATCTGTGCATCATTGTTTGGAATTTGGAATTTGGAAATGTCGGATTCACTTTGAAATAATGAGATAGGACTAATAGGATTGATTATGTGCATTTGCTGGCTGACCTACTTTCTAATTTAAGTGTTTTCAGTTCTGTTAGTTTTGTTTATTGTATAATCCGCGAAGTACGAGTTCCTCCGGCTTGGTCGAAATACTTCAACCAAACATTTGTGGTGTTTTACGAGAAAGGACTCATATTTGTGCGAGATAGGACCCTGCAGGACTATTTATCGTCATGTCGAAAAATGTGTGCTGCGTTCCCGGATGTGCCGAAAGTGGAGGTTATGGAACATGAATTACTTATGAATATTGAAGTCCTGAAGCGCGCATGGCCCCGCGGCTGGTGTCGGTCTGGTGTGGGAGAGGTCGGGTGTGTGATGGATATGTAAATGGATAAATGTTTAAAAATTAAAAAGTGAGGTTGTGAAGTTAAAAATTTGTTTTATTTTCTATAACAATCATAAAGTAACCGTGCTGTATATCTTATTATGAAATTTGTTGAAGCAATCATTTCATCCTATTTGTTTTATAAATATATGAAATCTAAGATTCATTGTTCATTCAACAAATTTCATAATAAGAAAAATAGTGAAAATAAAAATGTTGGAATATCCTACAGTAGGTATTATAGTACATACGAATTATGCTTATGTATATCAATGGATGTTACTCTCAGCAGCGAGGCAGGTGGCGCTAATCTTATGACACAAAAAATAGCGGAAATTACTCTCTATTTCCAGTATAAATAATGTACTCTTTGGTGACCAATAGCGTTAGAGTATTATGTAACTTCTATTTTTAGATTTTGTTTTTTTTACGTTATATTTGTGATAATTTAGAATAATATTGATAGTTTTGTGTCACTTAAAGCTCGTTTGTGTTTTATATAACTTAGTTTTGTATAGTTTAATAGTTTTTTGTATGTAATTTCATAGTTTCTTTAGCATGTTTGTTTTATTTGACTTTGTTTTATAGTTTTTAACATTTGTAATAGTTTTATGTTTGTTTTATAATTGTAACATGTATAATTTGACTGAAAATAAAGAATTTTGATGTTGTCTGTTTCCTTTCGGTAATGATCTGAGATACAAAGAGATTTTAATTGGCCAAATAGATCTGATAGCTGATTGGTTGTTCGAATCAACCAATCATCGATAGTAAAAGTTGTTTACTTAAAATTTAAATACCTTTTGTGATTGGTTACTTGAACTGATAACCAATCACCAGAGGTTTTCTTAAGCTCGGTGACCTTGAGATTTTAGACTAAAAGTAGGGCAGTTTAGGGCAGTTTTGTATGGCCGGTACAGTTCGTCGACAGCACTCGGAATACTCGGATCACTACCTAAGGAAGAAATCAGAAGAAGGAAAATAATAGTGAAAAGTGAAAAAGGGTTTTATTGGAAGACCGGTAGAGCGTGTCACCCTGGTTCGCTTGCACTGCTATATCCGTCATACAGCGTGCGTCTTCAATCCAGTAAATAGTAAAGTGTGGTTCGCCACAATAGAGATAGCGCACATTTGAGTGTTGCTTAAAATTGAGTGACGTTTGAGTATTCGGCCATAAGTGTAACATGTATATCTACAGTCACAGGCGTCTCCTGGCGTTTTCAGGGGAGGTAGCTGAAGAAGGACGATCCAAGAAAGAAGATTCTACCTATTGCTACACACGTAGCATGCGTGATTTTTTTATGTCAAGCAAGAGGTTAACAGACAAGCACGTCTGCTTGTGCACGGATTCGGTACGGAACCCTAAAAACTATCGTATCGTGTATAAATATTATAAATGCGAAAGTTTGCATGTTTGTTTGTTTGTTACCTCTTCACGAAAAAACTGCTGAACCGATTTTCATGAAATTTAGCAATTTAACTGCATGCTTGTTTGCCACCTTCATTAAATATATATAATAGGTTGGGGAAAAAGTCTTCGCATTATAGTATGTATGAACTTGTAATAAAATCTCTTTGGCTGTATGATTTGTATCTGGCTGGTTTTGGTATCATTGAAAGTTAAAATTTTAAAGAACATAATTCCAAATTCAGTTTAGGCAAATGTGTGATTTTCATTTGTTTTTCGTACTGTCAAGATGAGTGAATCTAATGAAGAAATTCGATACATTTTAAAATTTTACTACAAAAAAGGTAAAAATGCAAACTAAGCCGCGAAAAAAAATTTGCGATGTTTATGGACCTAGTGCAGTGTCTGTGAGAGTAGCACAAATTTGGTTTAAGCGTTTTCAATCCGGAAATTTTTATGTCAAAGATGCACCTCGCTCTGGTCGCCCTATTACGGATAAAATGGATGCCATTTTTGAAAAAGTGGAGCAAGATCGATATATCAGTAGTTACGACGTAGCTGAAGAACTGAGAATTGATCACAAAACAGTTTTGGCGCATTTGAAAAAAGCTGGGTACAAAAAAAAGCTCGATATTTGGGTACCTCACGAGCTCACTGAAAGAAACCTAATGAACCGTGTACTCATTTGTGATTCTTTATTACGACGTAATGAAACCGAATCATTTTTGAAGAAGCTGATAACTGGTGATGAAAAGTGGATCACGTACGACAAGAACGTGCGAAAAAGGTCGTGGTCAAAGGCCGGTTAGGCTTCACAGACTGTGGCGAAACCCGGGTTAACTCGCAATAAGGTTGTTGTGTGTGTGGTGGGATTGGAAGGGCATTATTCATTATGAGCTATTACCACCAGGCAGGACTATCGATTCTGAACTCTACTGCGAACAACTGATGAGATTAAAGCATGAAGTTGAGAGAAAGCGGCCGGAATTGATCAACAGAAGGGGTGTGGTGTTTCATCATGATAACGCTAGACCTCACACATCTATAGCCACTCAGCAAAAATTAAGAGAGTTTGGCTGGGAGGTGTTAATGCATCCGCCGTATAGTCCTGACCTTGCACCTTCAGATTTCCACCTGTTTCGGTCTCTTCAGAATTCTTTATGCAATGTTAGGTTAACATCACGAGAGGACTGCCAAATCCACTTGTCGCGGTATTTTGATGAGAAGTCCCAAAAAATTTATAGCAATGGGATCATGTCCCTACCTACAAGATGGCAAAAGGTTATCGAACAAAATGGTACACACATACTTTAGTTAAATTTAAATAAACTATATTAAAAATGTTTTGAATTACCTTAAAAAATGCGAAGAAACTTTTTCCCCAACCTAATATATATAAATATATATATATATATATATATATATATATATATATATATATAAATTGATTATAAAATTACCTTCACTGGTATTAAGTGGTTGTTCACAATTTCATTCTTCTTTTCGTGTTTCTAAAAAAGAAATAGGTAATCAAATTCAGGTTAGCAGATAGTAGCTCAATTATTTTATTTATTCTGACAGTTGTTCTTAAAAATGTTCAAGAGACTTAAAATGAATATACCTAATATTCTGTTCTTAGGTTTTCGTGAGTTACACCCACTGAAATAAAACTTTTTTTTTTTTTACGGACTTATCTCGAGTAGGTAGGTATATTAAACTATAATGATTTTTAAAATCAACCCAACGTGTTTCAGCTTCCGTGGTCCCGGGCAGACTAAGGTGATATTTGTCCGACAGCAGTTTGTAAAAAATATTTGCAGCTACCCCCGATCGATTTCGTAAACGCCTTGCATCATTGCGTCGCAGAAATAAATTATGGAAAGTCGTGTTGATTTTAAAAATAATTTTAGTCTGATATACCCGAGATAAATCCGTAAAAATAGTTTTATTTCAATGAATATACCACTAGGTACCTACTCGTACCTACCTCAATATTTAATGTAAAATTAACTGATTGATACCTTTACAGCGTTATGCAGTTTCTCTTCGGCTTCTTTTTCCAATATCAGTTTCTGAAATAGGTTATACAACGGAAAAGCATAGGTAGAAAAAACTATAGATAAGTACGTAAAGTTGAATGAAAAAGGTACGGTACCTTTAAGTCTGAGAATTTTACTCAATAAAAAATTTGAAGATTAAAGGAGATGTTGCGAGCTCGGCTCTAGTTCGTACACGTCCTCAAAAAATGAGTAAATTAAAGAAGAATCCGAAAAAATACAATTAATTTATTCAAGAATATATTTTAGAGTTACTACCACATTTAATTCAAACGATTTTATCATTTTAAACCAATATTAATTTAAACCATTGTAAACATTAATTTTAACCATTAAAACATGGCGGCGATACAGCCGACGCTTCTTTAAATTGGAAATCGATTAGTTTAAGTTCTTACTATTAACACATGAAATCGATTTCGATAGTTTTTAGAAAATATTACATTTTGCTCCAAGTACTATATGATCAAAAAACAATTAAAAAAAAAATAGAGTTTTTTGGCGGGAAACTTGAAAGAGGCGTATGGTGCTCTTATTTTATTTCATTTTCTTGGTGTATTTTTAAGTTATATTGAATAAAGTTGGTGGCATTTTATTTGATATAGGTTTAATACAGAGCCCGTGTATAGTGAAATAGAATAACAGTGCGAAAACACGACCTTTCAGGTTGCCTCCAAAACTTCATTGTAAATAATGTTCTGGTAAAGTAGCCATCGCTTTACTCGAATAACTTGACTGTAACTCACTTGACTGACATACTTAATAAATAATTGACTGACTATATTATACTCACTTTTACGCTGCTTAAATAAATACGAAATATAGTTTTACTTGACTCTGGCAATATGCGTAATAGCGATGCCATAACTAGAAAAAAAAAAATTAAAAAAATATATGTCAAAATGACATCGCCCGCCATATTCGCCACGTTGGTTTGAGTTGCAATTCTAACTGCAAATAATATTTTGTAACTGCAAACAAAGCTAAATAAGTGAAAATATGCAGTATAAAACGTTTTTATTTTTATTTTGCCTGTTAATGATATTGTGTACAATACATGGCCGGAGGTCCATACATTTTTGCAACATCTCCTTTTTTTACGATTATTCGACGCACATCACTAGTCTACAGCTTTCAGCTGATGATGATGATGAGGTCATCACATAGAGCAACTCGGTCCCACGGAACACGGAACCCACCGGTCGCGGCGGACCTCCGCGGTCGGTGGCCCGTGTTGCTCTATGAGTCATCAGTACCAGGTACAATACCCAGCAAAAAATATTACACATCGAACCTACGAAAGATACAATCAGCTAGTTTCGATTTCGTAGAGTATTATCTCTGCTGCGCACTGCCTACGTAATAGGTATGGTGCGAAAGAGATAACGCTCTACAGACCCGAAATAAGTCACCGTCTCCTTCCTTAGGTCGATGTGCAATATTTCTTGTTGGATGAGTTACCTATGTCAGAGAATATGTAATAATAATACGTATAGAATGGACACTTCGACGTCCCGCCCGATTTGCTCGCATCACTCAATCCCTTCCCCTCTTATGGGCGACGGTTGGTATTTTGTACGTGCTACGCACACAGGTGCGCGTGTAAATACACGTCACTGATTGATGGCTGTGTAATAGAAACCAAATTAAGCGTTTGTATGGAATTTTAGCGGAGTGTCCGCGGTGTGCCTATGTGGTACTTTATGGAAAGATTGCCTATCTAAATATTTCCATACTTACATCTTTATAAGGATATTGGGGTACAAATCTTCTACCGAAATCCTTATAATGTTCGGGATAAGTGTAGTGTTGGTTTGTTCCAAACAAGTCTGAAATGCTCCCGGCTTTGATTTCTGCTTCGTATTGTTTTTCCTGGGAAATAAAATACGTTTCATTATTTTGTTTTATTGAATTTTTCGCAATAACACTTGCGAGTTAAATATTTTTCAAGAAAAAATTCACGGGTGGTAGATCTCCGGTGTAGTAGCTTGAGGGTGTAGGTACCACTACCACCGTGGCTAAGGTGCTGCAACAGTGCTAGCGCGTCCTTGTGTGCCGCCGTATCTGCTTCGTATCAATTATGCGGGGGCCTTAATGTGCGTGGGCGGGCCGGGCGGGGCCTGATTAAAAGAGCTAAAGATCATAGGTATGAGGCTATGGAGGAAAATGTCCGTATTTGGTCATTCGTTTATAATCCGACACTGGGCACCCAAATGCCGCCCGGGCTTCTGATGACCTTAGTCCGCCACTGCCACTAACCTTACCTAATTTATCTTCCGCCAAAATGGTAGTGTTCAGCACTATCGTATTCCGGTTACATTATAATGTATGGCCCCGTAATAACTATCACAGAGACAACAATTAAGGTCTTAGGGCTGGCAAGGCATCTGTATTTAGAACTCTCGTCTTGAGTGGGTGTCTATAAGTTGCAGTCATCACTCAACATCAATGTAACAAGAGCGGAACTTCATATACCACATCACCACACGGTATCCGCTCCCAACGTCATCCGCTCCCCACGTCATCCGCTCCCCACATCATCCGCTCCCCACGTCGGTAGCGAATAAAGCAGGTCTGAATAGGGCTTCACAAATTATTTCTTACCTCACGTGAATCAGGTGACGAGTCATGTCCACCTAATTTCATTTCGTAGTCATCATCGGATGAATACCCGATCTCGTCACTGAAGCATTTCTACAACAATAGAATTTACTGAATCGTGACTTCAGGCGAAAGGTGCGGACAAAAGCCAAAGCTGCAGGTGGACAAAGGCCTTCTCCAAAGCTGCCCACGTGCGTGGAATAACGTGGCTGGTTCTGCGCTGCCTGTAGCTTAGGAATACACACAGCGTACCGGGACGGATATAGTAGTGTCATCAGTGCCGGATCCAAGTTTTCCGCACGATAAAAAAAGGAAATAGGTAGGTACGTACCTACCTACTCCACATTTTTAAATAATGAGCGCGTAACCTCTTTTTTGCTCATTACAATATATTGTATAACAATTCGCTGTGGTCACATATGGTGCGCGCCTCTCTCCCCCATGTCTACGCCACTGGATATACAAATACACCTATATCCCGATTAGGGGCGGCCACACAAACAGGCGATGTATTCGTGCGAGCTCGCAGATATTTGCGATGCGACGCCGCATCGCAGGCGATGTATTCGTGCGAGCCCGCAGATATCTGAATTCGCAGTTATGTGTTGAGCCCTAAGTAATAACGTACCTCAACTCGTTCTTATTGTTTGCACACTACTCACCACAAATTTATTACAGCAAAGTAAAAATGCTACAATTGGTAATCTTCGTCGCATCGTAATTAAAATATCGAGAGAATTCAATAAAAATAAAGTTGTTACCCAACCAATTCAATTGAATGACTGAATAGTCTGTGTTCTAAAATGTTTAATTTTAATTATTAATTGTGCATACAAAATTGCACGTGTACGTGCACGCTGATTAGGCAACATTCAAGTACGCAATTTGGGGAGAAGGAGCGGTCTTGTAAATTGTTACGATGCGTTACAGGGACAGGAGAGGGGTAACAATATACGAACTATAATATGATTAAAGTTTCGTATAAAATAGCGCTGTTTCCGTTAAACACTCAATACCGAAGTAAGAGGGCAAAGGGGGATGGGAGAAGGCACAGACCAATAGGAGAAGGTGGGAAGGAGGACGGACTCTTCCCTCTCCAACTTACATCTACCAAAGACGAGCAGTAATAAAACAGTCGCAAAAGTTCGGCCCTGGCGCTTCGCCGTCCACTACCGCGGCACGCTCGCTCGGCTCTGGCGCTGCTTTTACATAACAACCTATCATAATTTGCCAGGCGAAAATGCGTTAAGCATACCCATCCTTGGGGAGAGGGGTGCGTTATGTGGGACTCCGGGAAAGGCATCCGATACGCCCGCCATCAGTGGCGGGGTGACGGGAACGCTGTCGCACACAGTAGTATATTAAATCTATGGTCGCACACATCCGCGACACCACTGGCTCGGCCGGCCGCTCGTTGCCGAGCCGCCCTCGGAGTCTTACGGCTCCAACCAACACCAGCGGCGTGCGGAACACCTGCACGCCAGCCACCCCGGACCTCTCCGTTCGGGCGACGGACATTCCCTAGTCCGACGCCTGAAGGTGCCTGCCCCGACCACTCACAACACCAGGCGTCCCAAAACGCCCGGGTGGAAGGGTTCAGGGGCACACAGTTCAGCCCCGGGAGAGCGGGAGTGTCAGGGTCGAACCGACTCTCTACCGCCCCTCCGCGGCCCCACAACGTCCCTATCTAACGGCGGGACCACCGCTAGGTGGCTGGGGATAAGGTTGGGGCCAACGACATATACACCTCTTCCCCAGCCGCCTCTCCTCCACAGCAGCGAGTAGCGGGCAGAGCCACTCCAAACGCCGCCCCCTTTCTGGTTTTCTCTTGGCTTCGCCGGTGTGGGACAACCACCGGGTACTGAGCTCCCCGCCACGACAAGGCGGAAACCCTCGGGGGGAGGACACATATATAACCTAACCTAACATATTTTTTGTAAGAGACGCTTTCACGTACTAACGTAAGATTTCAACTGGACAAATGATTTATGTGTTACTAGCTGTCCCGGCAAACTTCGTATTGCCTCACAATGAAATAATGTGTCAAAGGTTTATTATACGGACTATTTGTATGGGAAAATAAAATTGTGGTTTTTACTATTTCCCTTCAATTTATTCATATTTTTTTACCTTTTATACCGTCCCTGGACTTCCAAAAACCATTAAAAACCAAAATTAGCCAAATCGGTCCAGACGTTCTCGTGTTTTAGCGAGACTAACGAACAGCAATTGATTTTTATATAAATAGATTCATCCGGTCACTGGCAGACTAATCACATCACTACGTTTTGGCATATTGGACGAATTTCAAAAAAAATACTGGGTTACTGCTACTACTATTAGCAAGATTGTGAGTTTTGGTGGGAACATGAAAAAGACCCGTGTCGCAGCACATAGCATCATAAAATTTTCATTATTTTCAAACCTTGTACATAGCTGTGTCTTTATATAATAAATTATAAACATGATAAACATGGTGGGATTTTTATCATAAAACTTTCGATAATGTGCACGTCAAATACGTAGGAAAGTGATATCATGCAGTGAAAAGTTAGCATTTTTCGTGTATCCTTCAAAACTTCGTAAAAACTCCTAGTAAAATCCCCATCATCATAATATTCCATTTTATTATGTAATCTGATAATGGCTGCAAAAGACTTGAATCCATGGCCGTAAAATAACTTATTGAAAAAAAAAGCTAGGTAGGTATTTATAATTTAACATAAGAAAAGTCAGCTGAACAATGCATTCTTCTTGCATTTTATTATTTTTTAATTATTTGTCGCTATAATAATAATTGGTGGAGAATATAACTTCCATATAAAATACCGTTATTAGTGAACACATGGAAACTTTGAATCAAGTCGCTAAAACCTATCGGTTAACTTGGTGTCTTTGTTGGTGTTTTATGTTGTGAGATTGAAATTGGATAAAAATGATCGGGAGACCGAGATGTCGAGAGTGGACGCCTCTTACGACTCAACAACTTCGTTTGCGTAGTCTTATCCAGGTAAGCAGTGAATAAAAGAAGATCTAAAGGTCCCTGAAATAACTTTTTTAGAATTGACTCAGTCGTAGGTTTATCAACAAACGCCTACACTGTTGGAAAAGACATGCGTATAACTTTTTAATTCGCTCCATTTTAATCACGGCGTTAAAGTTTACGCCTTTCAAAGTTTTCTTTGCCGTAATCAAGTGGTTTCATAAAAGAATTAACAAGTTAATGTACTCTATAAAAAACTTGTCACAATGGTAACAAAAACAGTTTCTCAGTCCTTGTGACAAAAAAAAACACATCTGCTGCCAAATTACTCTGTCGTACTTTAGTGTAGACAATAATACTTGATACTTGATGTTAAGTACATTACATTAACACATTTTTTTATTACATCTTGAACACATCAGTTCTTTTCTTACATTTAAAATTTGATCATAATTGGTTCTCTGTTTAAATTATATTTTGCTAAACGATTCATAGCTTTATTAGTTATTTTAAAGTTAATATCTCAGTATATTAGGTGTTTAAGTCGGGCAAAGTACTTGAGCGGTCACCACATTGGCACCTTCAGAAAAATATGACAATTGATTTCTTATTGTTCTTGGACCCAATCGAGTCCATTGTGGCTTCAGGCGTTAAGCAATTTTAATAAAGGAATGGAAAAATAAAACAAATTTTATTGCAAGTGACATTGCACCTGTTATCTTATCTCCAGATACTTCAAGAGAAGCAATTCTTTCATATCTTTTGATAAATACAAAATTACCACATTATGCTACCTTAACATGATTGCTTACATTCACAGATTTCATAATTTTAATGGGTTTCATTTGGATTCATATCCAATCCAAAAACTGTTGTTTCAAAACTTTACCATTTACCTTCATATCTATACTACAATCCCAACAAGAAATATTGCCCATCGACCATAGCTAGGAGACTTCGGCTTATTGTGGGTCTTGTCTGTAGAGCAAAACTAAATATTAAAATGTAGACTGACTTTAGCATCGCTACAAACCTTTGTGATTTATTGTATGCAAAATTATACAAATGTATTGTATCTAATAGTAAAAATCTAATATAATAGTTAAATATGTTATATGAATAAACTAAAAAAAAAATATATATATCTCTTTTGGACCTTACCTATGTGATGTTTGTTGACTATTCTGATCAAGTTTTGACCGATACCGGACTATCAATACTTACATATGTAGTGTGTGGCAGAGATAATGCTCTGCTAAGCCGAATCTAGCCAATTTTCTCTTTTGTACTGCCGCAGTAGCCTAGTGGTAGCAGGCCACTACTACTACACTATAGGTTCTGGGTTCGATTCCCGAGTCGGGGCCTATCAGAGATAACGGTTTAAAATCCTTTATCTCTGTATCTATTGGGATTTTTCGATTTTCTGAAAGTTTTTTTTGTTGTGTTTGGTAATGTGCCCAGTGATGGCAACAGACTCGCCACCTGTTACATGGGCCATAACATAACCAGCGAATCATGGGTTGGGGGTGACACCCTATCCAGTGATCACCTATGTTTAAATAACTAAATAAGCAAAATTGGATAGTGGTTTAGACATGCAAACGCAAACGGGTGGTACCCGGTGCAAGCTGCCCCCCGCCCGTAGCTATGCCACTGAAACTATGTCACAAATATCATTATAAAACGGGCTACTATTCCTCCCATATCCACGCTAATCATTAATATGTTAACCACCTTCCATTTCAGATTGTCGGCTACAACATCCGTCCACCCGAGTGGTGCTCACAACAGTGCAGCTACTATCTGACGCTGCACCACACCACCATGTCGGCTCCGTTTTACACCAGCGAGAGGATATGCTCGCCGCATCCAAAGTGGAAGGAGATAGATTCAGGTATATCAAAGCTCTATATACTAAATATTCTGAGATGCTTAAAGACTATTCTCCAATCTACGACGTATGCTAATATTCGCTGCTATCCCTATCCCATGTTCCAAATAAAAAAAAAGGATCACAATCAAAGACAATGTAAGAAATAGACCGACAATACTAACGTTTACCTTCGAATCTGTCTCAACTACTAAATGGTGGGAGAGAAATTGCACCCTGACAACAAAGATCAATCAGGTGCTTTTGCCTCGCTACTGATTGGTCCTTGTTTACGGGCAAAATTACGGCCGAATGTACTCTGGACGTGCCTTCGTTGCCGCGTGGGCAATAGGGGTCACTACGGTGTTGATCGAACGGGACGCATAGCGGTCATGTTTCTTACATCTTTGGCTACATCATCGGCCCACCCGAGTGGTGCTCACAACAGTGCAGCTACTACATATGACGCTGCACCACACCACCATGTCAGCTCCGTTTTACACCAGCGAGAGGATATGCTCGCCGCACCCCGAGTGGAAGGAGATAGATTCAGGTATATACTCTTAGCACAGTTTTTTTTTATGTCATGAATGTGACAAACAAGCACACACAGATCTAACAGTTCACATTGATGTCAAGTGATGACTGCAGCCTATAGACACCCACACAAAGACCAGAGGTCAAAATGCAGATAAGTTACCACTTCTGAGGTCTAAGATGTTATGCCTCTGTGCTTGAAATTACAGAGCCGTACATCACCACCTGACCGGAACACGATAGTGCTGTACACTACAATTTAGCGGCATGTATTAGGTAATGCGGTGGTGCCTACGCCCGCTAGCTCCTTCACTGGAGTTCTACCACCAGTATCAGATTATAGCTGGACCTGCTCCTTGATATAGGCCACCACAAATCATCATATCCTGCGTTGTTATTTTAACTATTGCGTGTCCCTATTGTTCCCCTATTGGAAATGGTTTGAACGCTATTGTTCGGTTCACCTGAGTACTCTAACGGAAGAATTTTCCTCCACTATAGGGTGATGGGATCGTCACGTCCCTACGGCTTCCGCGTATCTTCATATTTGGACTCAATATGCCCCTTGCCTAATGATGTGCCTTTCCCGGGAACATTCCCCAAGTGTAAAATAATAATGAAAGCATTTTATAATCCTTGTAAACAATGTTCTCCTATATTCCCACTTCGGGGAACGTTCCCGGGAACGGCACATCACTGCCCTTGCGTAACTTAAAATACTATACAATACAATTTGTCCATGAATCAAAGATAATTTCCATATGGTCTACTAACCGAGCCGAAACACAATGACTTACTGACCGTAATCAACGCGTGTTGGTGGTGACATTTGACACTGTTCCGCTAGACACGCTGCTTATCACAACTATGATTCATTGACATACATTACTATAATTAATGATAGTATTAGAAATATGTATGTAATTCTAGCTGTTGCCCGCGGCTTCGCCCGCGTGGATGTCGTTTTATAATAAATTTATCCTGAACTTTCTTGCTATAAACCTGAGACCCTATAAACATTGAAAAAGCGGAGCCCGAGACCTTTCCAACGAATGCATAACCGTGGAAATCGGTTCGTGCGTTCTGAAGGTATAGCGTCAGAAAGGAAAACCCGACTTATTTTTATATCATAGATTTTTCCTGAATTTTCTTTGCTATAAACCTCACGGAGCCCGAGACCTTTCCAACGAATACAAAACCGTGGAAATCGGTTCGTGCGTTCTGGAGTAATAGCGTCAGGAACGAAAACCCGACTTATTTTTATGTCCGAGATAATTTTTCTGAATTTTCTTTGCTATAAACCTCACGGAACCCGAGACCTTTCCAACCAATGCAAAACCGTGGAAATCGGTTAGTGTGTTCTGGAGTAATAGCGTCAGGAAGGAAAATCCGACTTATTTTTATATTATAGATTTTTTCTGAATTTTCTTTGCTATAAACCTCACGGAGCCCGAGACCTATCCAACTAATGCAAAACCGTGGAAATCGGTTCGTGCGTTCTGGAGTTATAGCGTCAGGAAGGAAAACCCGACTTATTTTTATATTATAGATAGATTGATGTCGTTGTTTGGATTACTTTATTCAAACATAACTTTCACACCAGTACATCCCTGAAGCGATAATTACAGTATTCAACAATAAACACATCAATTCAACCTTTTCACCAATTCAAATTATTCATTGACCTTAGGAAGGAGACTTCGGCTTATTTCGTGTCCGTATAGCGTTATCTCTTTTGCACCTTTCCTATGTGACGTTTGTCGACCGTTTTGGTCAAGTTTGGACCAATACCGGCGTATCATTGTGTACGTAGGCAGTGTGCAGCAGAGATAACGCTTTACGAAGTCGCGAAAGCGACTCCCGCCTAGGGGGCTGACAAGCTCGAACATCTTAGCCTGCGCAGAGACGTTGAGAGTCTGTGCGTGTTATTTAATTAACTGTTCGACATGGTGCCACCGTCTCTTTTCCTACACCGTACTACCCGCCGAAGAGAGAAGTTCCACCCTCACCGACTGGACACCTGGCAATGTTCAACGGTGCGGTTCTCACGTTCTTTTTTGCCCAGAATGTGTAAATTGTGGAATGAACTTCCCTCTGAGGTGTTCCCTCGGTGTTACAATATGGGGTTCTTTAAAAATGGCGTCAAAAGAGTCCTTCGGGGCTGGCAGCGCGTTGGCGACTCCCTTGGTGTTCTTGACTACTTTCCATCAGGTGGCCCGTCTGCTTGTCTGTCAATCCTTTGACATAAAAAAAGGGGGCGCCGGGGTTTCATGTCACACGGGCGCTACACGAGCTAGAGCCGCCCCTGGTTGAGAAGCCCTGCCCTATTGCATCATTTCGATATAAAGTTTACCTATACGATGTCGAACTGTGATGAGTTAGCGTTGGATTGATAAGACATGTTTTGTTGTTGATATCCAAATATACTGATATGACGCGAACTTTGACGCGATGTATTTATTTGTCATCGTACATATGATTAAGTCCGTATACAGAAAGAAAGCAGTTAGCAAGAAAGTTAGCCTGCGCCGATCTATCAGCGATTGTTGGAACCGGCTTGCGCGTATTGTTGAGTTTCAACGACTAAAATAATAAACTTTCAAGCATAGAATTATTGAAATTGAAATAGAAATAGAAAATATTTTTATTTCGAATAGATCTTTACAGATACTTTCAAAATGTCAAGAAATATATAAAATACCTAGAGTGAATAACCATTACATAAGGTAAAGCAAAATCATATATTAATAGTAAATTAAAAATTAGAATTTAAACTACTTAGTTTAAACATAATAATCACAAAATCTTTCAATTCATTCAATGATGATAAATGAAGAAAAAGAAAAACTTATTCGTCAAGATCAAAGTTATTCACTTAGCAGAGTTCCAAGTGCAGTCACTACTGAGAAGAACTCCGTTACCCAACAAACTCAGTAAGAGCTCTTTTAAATGAGAGCTTAAACCTAGTACAAATTATCGTGAAAAATCAAATAATGTGAACGTCCATAGCATAGATGCAAATAAACTGCTATCTACTAAATGTGATGTAGCTCCTGCAAACCAGAACAGACCAGTCCCCACCAACAGCACCCGTTCACGAGTATGACGCATGTGACAGCCATTGCCCTCCTCGACCATTTTAGAGGGAAGTGAGCAACCCGCCACACGATGCCGCCAAAGGCAAAGACATTTAAGCGTGCATGACTGTTCCGGATATGCAAAATAAAAGCGAAAAAATTAAGCGTTATACTTCTATGCTTGCAAGTTATATTTTGTATTTTTTTATGCAATGATGGTGGCCAACAAGCATACAGTTCACATTCATGTTAATTGATGACTGCAGCCTAAAGACACTCACACAAAAACAGATGCGTGCGACATAACTACTAAGGTCTCAGGGGAGGCATCCCCTGAGACCTTAGTAGTTATGTCTCTGTGATTACGGGACTATACAATAAATAAAAAATAAAATGCTCAGTCATGACATCAATATTTAATTACCATATTTTTCTATTCCCAGAAATAACCCAAAGGATATCGTCAACGAACATTGTTATTCGTATTTGGTGTCACATACTCCAACCGCCCTGCAAGGATGGTGAGGAGAAATGCGATCAATTGCAAGACACCATCATACAAACGTGGGGAGTCTACTTCAGCGGGTTACGATACATTGGGGCCAACTTAGCTTTAAATTTCACATCGGATTGTTTCAAATGCAATACACTTGTATTTCAAATGCATGGCGGATACTTCTGCTCTTACAAAAGTCTGAAATTAGATATCATTCCACCAGAGAACGAAATGGAACATGGATCATTGTCTTCGGATTCCTCTGGACGGACCAACATTTCTAAAGTTACTTTAGACTCGAAAATTTTACAAAATAAGCTAATTAAAGAACCTAGATCGATTTCGCCGAGTAAATTCTCAAGGAAATCCGATAAGGAGTATTCGAAAAGTCACAGTCCCGTTGAAAGAGGCTTCAAGCAGAACTTTCCCACGTTGAAAAGTTCGACTAGTTTAAATATAGCGTTGAATAGGGACAAACATAGGGAAGACTGCAGCGAAAGAAGAAAAATGGATCCGAACCTAATATATGAACACTCGCCCGAAAATTTGGATGTGATAACAACCAGTGAAGAAGATATATATAAAGCTACTTCTCATGAGGACTTCTCGAGTAAAATAGACTTAAGCGAGACGGCGGAGAATTATGATTTAAGAAACGAATCCGATGGTGCGCCTAAATACAGATATTTGGCTTTAAGTTTCCTGAAATCGGAAATTCGTCCGAGCTACAATGCAACTAAGTTGCAGAACTTACATTTATTGCAATACTCAATAAAAAAGAGGCAAGAGGCTGTTCAAGAGATTAAAGAAAGGATATATAGAAAGTCGGCGATGGCAGAAGAGAGTTGGTCTCGGCCAGAGAACAGTTTTGAGATGAAACTGAAGTCGAAGAGCCGGTCTCACAGGAACCTCTTTTCGCCGGACGAAAATGAAGGTTTGAGCAAAGAGAAGTCTTCGTCTCAGAGCGATTTAAGTAGAAATGGAAAGATAAAAGAAGAGCGACCAATTTCAAATGGACCAAGATTAACTTTGAAGTTGAACGACTTGCTATCTTACAAGGTAATTTTGTCGTGACCTATTTTAATACAATTATTAAATTTTTGTTTTATATTATTTCGCATTAACACATGCTTGTGAAATATATTTTATTTTTAAAGAAAAATGGAAAGAAAAATTTGACTTCAGGCGAGGCTCGAACTCGCGACCTACTGGGAATCTAGTCCAGCCGCTCTTCCAATTGAGCCACTGAAGCCCTGCCCGATTTGTCAAATCTTTCCTTCACATCTATTGCATTGCTTTACAAACTATTTTATTAAATTTTACCTCAGTAGCAGAGAATATTTAATAATACTACGTATAGAATGGACACTTCGACATCCCGCCCGATTTCCCCGCCTCACCCAACCACCTCCCCTCTTATGGGCGACGTTTGATATTTTCTACGTGCTACGCACACAGGTGCACGTATAAATACACGTCACTGATTGATGTCTGTGTAATAGAGACCAAATCAAGCGTTTGTATGGAATTTTGGCGGAGTGTCCGCGGTGTGTCAGTACTCTTGTGGTAGCAGGCCACTACTACTACGTTGGGGTCCTGGGTTCGATTCCCGGGTCGTAGTCGTATGTAGCCTTTCCCAAAGACGTCTACAACAGCGTTGTGCGTCATTAGGGCAGAATGTGCTATAATCGCCACGCTTGGCAGGCGGATTGGCGATCGCAGTGGCGGTAGTTTAATTGCGGGACGCTGCTGCCCATCTCGCGTTGTTATATCTACTACCTCCCTATTGGAATAGTTTGACCGCCATTGTTCGATTGACTGACTGCACTAGAGGATGAATTCTCCTCCACTAGAGAGCGATAGGTCTAAGCGATAGGTCTATACTAAGAGATAATAACATTTTTTTGGGGCTTTGGCGGGCACTTTCAATGCGTGTGGTGCTCTTAATTTATTTCATTTTATTGGTGTATTTTAAAGCCTTTCAGATTACCGCCAAAACTTCAATGTAAATGTTTTGGTAAAGTAGCCATCGCTTTACTTGAGTTACTGACAGTTACTCTGACTGACTGACTCTGACTTTTGCGCTGCTTATTACGAATGCGAAACATCGTTTACTTGACACTGGCAATATGCGTAATGCCATTGTAGCGTCCACTACATTAAGGCGCCAACTAGTGGAATATAATGAAACCTCACAGTACTTATCTAGTACGGTAGATGGCGTGTAATCGAATTACATCGCACATACGAAGTATTCTCAAGAGTTGGCTTATATACAACTTCCCAACGTCAATCGTTGGCCGGGGCCCGCCAGGCACTATCACCTCGCCTGGTCGGAGGATCCTCCCTTTTCGCCGGAGGAACATTTCCACCCGTTCCTCCACACCATTAATAAAAAAAAGACATTTTTTATTACCATATTTCTATTTCAGTCAAAACCATCGCCCTTCCAAAGATCGGAACACATCAGGCTTACAAAGCAATTAGAAATCTTGCATTTCAAACGACTAATACTCTCGGACGAGAGAGATAGCAAGTTAGCCAATATTAGAAGACTGAAAGAGATACATGCTAAGTTATACGAAGAGAACCAGGATGTAGGTAAGTATTCTATAATACGCTTATTCAGTGTTTTTTTTAAGTGATGAAGGTGAAAAATTACCGACTACTGCAGCTTATAGAAACGTAACTTCACGCCTGTAATCCCCGAAGGGGTAGGCAGAGGTAAATGCATGCATTCAAGCATACATGCAAACACCCACGATTCGCCGGTTACGTTTTGGCCCATGTAACAAGTGGCGAGCCTGTTGACATCTCCGGGCACATTACCAAACTTCGAGGTAATGGGAAATTTCCAGAAAATGGAAAAATCCCAATAGAACCAGAGATAAAGGACCCCCAACCCGGGAATCGAACCCAGGACCTCAGCATAGTAGTAGTGGCCTGCTACCACTAGGCTACCAAGGCAGTTATAGGCAGCTTATAGACATTTGCAAAATACCAGTTTTCTAAATGCTGATACGTTGCCACCCCTTTTGTTTCTGTGTCAGAAATTATGCGGTCATAAATTACCAACTCCAACTCATTAGCAAGTGCAACATAGAAATTCTAGAGAGATATCAAAACATAATACATACTGAAAAAAATGTCTAACTCTCCTTGGTTTTCTGAAGGAGGAATTCCATGAACACCTTGAAATTCCAACTGTAAAAGAAGAATTCAGCAGATTAAGCCAAAAATATAAAGAAAGGCTAAATGGACACACATACCAACTAGCCAAGAACGTTCTCCAGTCTAACAGAATCAGTCGCCTCAAGAGATGGCATATATTTGATTTGCATCTCAGAAAATAGATGATTACAGAAATTGCTCACAAATAGTTTCTTCATAATCTTTTGGTGTCATTTGCTGAAATGACACTGAAGTAAACCCAAACAAAGATCAAATCTGATTATGGCTTATGAAATATGAAAAAAAAAACCATCTAATTGGATCACGAAAGTGCTGAACAGTACGATTTGGCGGCAGATAGGTTAGGTAATGTTGTGGTGACTACGCCGAAGGCCTCCGACATATGATCTGGAAAAATTGATTGTTATTGTTAACGTGGCCTAACCATTGAATAGCAATCAAATTTCTGACAGCAATCAATGACATTGCGAAACTTAGACAACACATTGTGTAGAACTCTCTTTTCACTCAAAGGAGATGTTGCAAAAATGTATGGACCTCCGGCCATGTATTGTACACAACATCATTAAACAGGCAAAATCAATATAAAAACGTTTTTTACTGCATATTTTCACTTATTTAGCTTTGTTTGCAGTTACAAAACATAATTTGCAGTTAGAATTGCAACTCAAAACTAACATGGCGATTATGGCGGGCGATGTCATTTTGACATTTTCATTTTTTAAATTTTATTTTGATTATAGAACTTGGAGAAAAAAAGTAATATTTTCTAAATACTATCAAAATCGATTGATCCCAAGTGTCGGCTGTATCGCCGCCATGTTTAACATAGTTAAAAATGATAAAATCGTTTGAATCAAATGTGGTTTTGTAACTCTAAAATATATTATTGAATAAATTAACTGTATTTTTTTTGGATTCTTCTTTAATTTATCCATTTTTTGAGGACGTGTACGAACCGGGGCCGAACTCGCAACATCTCCATTAAACTTCTTTTCTCTACAATAACTGTGCAGGATAGAAAAAGACTAAGGAGAGATTAGCAACACTTTAACTAAAATATGTTTATGAATAAAGGGGTAAGAGTTTATGTGTCTGTCTCTTTTTACTGTCGCTATTTTTGTTTCATCCACTTTCAAATCACAGAAAACAAAGAAGTATACACTTAAAAAAGTTCGTCAAACAAAAACTCTGTAGTTTTTTCACTGGTTACCATACATCATTGCAGTTTTGTCCCCAGGTTCTGAACTAATGCAGAACTACCACACGCTGTCGCGGAGAAATGAGGTGTTGAAGGAGAATAAACAGTCGTGTTCCGCGTTACGGGAACTAGCGGCCCGGTCGCACGCGGCGCTCGCGAACCGCCGATGCGAGTTGCTCAATGATTTGCATCAGATATTTTATATACAACAGGTATGATTTGTTTACGTAACTTCACGCCTGTAATCCCCGAAGGGGTAGGCAGAGGTAAATGCATGCATTCAAGCATACATGCAAACACCCACGATTCGCCGGTTACGTTTTGGCCCATGTAACAGGTGGCGAGCCTGTTGACATCTCCGGGCACATTACCAAACTTTGAGGTACTGGGAAATTTCCAGAAAATGGAAAAATCCCAATATAACCAGAGATAAAGGCTTTTTCACCATTATCTCTGATAACCCCCTACCCGGGAATCGAACCCAGGACCTCAGCGTAGTAGTAGTGGCCTGCTACCACTAGGCTACCGAGTGATTTGTTTAATTACAAAAAAATACAATACAAACGAAAGGAGAAACTTTTTTTTTTTTTATTGAAGTAACAATGTTTGGTACATTTTTTTATGTAATGGAAGTGGCAAACAAGCATGCAGTTTACATTGAATTTAGGTGATGACTGCAGCCTATAGACAACCACACAAAGACCAAGGTCAAAATGCAGATGCGTTACCACTCCTGAGGCTTAAGGTGTTATGCCTCTGTGCCGGAAATTACAGGGCCGTACATTTTGCCACCTGACCGGAACACGATAGTGCTGAACACTACCATTTAGCGGCAAGTATATTAGGTAATGCGGTGGTGCCTACGCCCGCGACCTCCGTCGCTGGAGCTCTATCACCAGTAACCTACCCCTAGTAGTAGTAACCTAGCCCTAAAGCTGTAGACGACATAGCTCGCGATCCTAATACACCACCACCGGCGTATACGGCATACGGCACCACCGCATTACCTAATATACTTGCCGCTAAATGGTAGTGTTCATCACTATCGTGTTCCGGTCAGGTGGTAATGTACGGCCCTGTAATTTCCGGCACAGAGGCATAACACCTAATGTCTCAAGAGTGGCAGCGCATCTGCATTTTGACCTCTGGTCATTGTGTGGTTGTCTATGGGCTGCAGTCATCACTTGGCATCGATGTGAACTGCATGCTTGATTGCCACTTTTATTACATAAAAAAAAAAAAAGGTATAATTCCGGGCTATTGAGTGGTTGAGACAGTTTTTCCCGAAAATTCCAGAAAGACGTAACAACTTGGACGATATGCGACGTGCCGTTAGCAGTTTGCGGGGACGAGAGAACCCGCTCCAGTCCCGTTAGTGACGCGGTAGCGAGCGGGTTTGTGGCGCAAGCCGCGGTATTGACCGCTTCCGTACTACACATACCGCTGCGGTATAAGCTCACGTTACTGGGCTCGGCTACCTATATCTTGGATGTTACCCCGGATCTACCGGATCCTAAGTAAGTATCCCGTTTTCACCATCGAACCTGTGAACGTCCCCTTATAACACGCGGGTAGGAACTTCGGTCGATCAATATCGACTTATCGAGCCTCCTGCCTCCTTCTGTAACCGCTCTACTGACTACAATATGACTTAATGAAGTGTAAGTACCTACTTTAACATGATACTCGGTATTATTATAATTTTTTTAATGTAATGGAAGTGGTAAACAAGCATGCAGTTCACATTGATGTTAAGTGATGACTGCAGCCTATAGACACCCACACAAAGACCAAGGTCGAAATGCAGATGCGTTACCACTCCTGAGGCCTAAGGTCTTATGCCTCTGTGCCGGAAATTACAGGCCGTACATTACCACCTGACCGGAACACGATAGTGTTGAACACTACCATTTAGCGGCAAGTATATTAGGTAATGCGGTGGTGCCTACGCCCGCGAGCTCCGTCACTGGAGCTCTACCACCAGTAAAATGTATATATGTACAAATTATTTTTTAATTTCAAACACGTAATATGTATAAAAATATTTGTTGTAAGTATATATTTACATTGTATTAATTATATATATATATATTTTTTTAAAACGTGTCTATATATGAATATTAGGTTATTGTTATGGAAAATGGCTAGTTTAATTGTCCAAACTGCTTGACATCCGTGAAACACAGGGTCCCAGATGAAAATCAGCGTCAGGTCGATTGATGTTATCGACCTGACATGAAGCTGATCTGGGCTCCCATTTGGTACAGCCGTGAGACTTAATCTCTTTTTTTGTTGGCTTTTATTGTGTTTTTTGTTTCGTGTCCAATTGATTGTTTGTAAATTTCGCTTTTTTGTGTCTCTGTGCTGTCCAAATCAATGTTTTCTTTCTTTAATTCTTTCTTTCTTTCTTTCTAATATTTTTGCTATTTCCCTTCAATTTCTTCATATTTTCTTACCTTTTAAACCTTTCCTGGATGTCCAAAAATCATTCAAAGTTTATGCGAGACTAACGAACAGCAATTGATTTATATATTTACTAGCTGTGCCCGCGACTACGTCCGCGTGAGAATTTATGATTGTTCAGTATGTACCCGGACGAAGTCGTGGGCGCAGCTAGTATAAAAGTATCCTAAGTTACTCCTTATTACATAAGCTATCTGCCAGTGAAAGTCCCGTCAAAATCGGTCCAGCCGATCCCGAGATTAGCGGGAACAAACAGACAGACAGACGGACAAAAATTGTAAAAAAAATGTTTTGGTATATGTACCGTGTATACATATGCATTTAGTAAAAAGCGGTTATTTTTATATTACAAACAGACACTCCAATTTTATTTATTTGTGTAGATAAGATAATATTTTATTTTTAAAGATAAATGGAAAGAAAAAATTGACTTCAGGCGAGACTCGAACTCGCGACCTACTGGGAATCTAGTCCAGCCGCTCTTCCAATTGAGCTACTGAAGCCCTGCCCGATTTGTCAAATCTTTCCTTCACATCTATTGCATTGCTTTATGGTAGCAGCAGCGCCATCTGTTACCAACTATGCTAGTTAGGCAACCGATATAATAGACTTTTCAGTTTATTGAATATCGTAAAGAAGTCGCTTTTACCCTTAATAACTGTTTTGATATTATTTCGCATTAACACATGCATAGTTGGTAATAGATGGCGCTACTGCTACCATAAAGCAATGCAATAGATGTGAAGGAAAGATTTGACAAATCGGGCAGGGCTTCAGTAGCTCAATTGGAAGAGCGGCTGGACTAGATTCCCAGTAGGTCGCGAGTTCGAGTCTCGCCTGAAGTCAATTTTTTCTTTCCATTTATCTTTAAAAATAAAATATATTTCACAAGCATGTGTTAATGCGAAATAATATAAAAATAGATAAGATAAATTTGACTTGAGACGGGGACATATTCCTTCTTTCCAGTATACCCCTGTTCGCTCGAGGCGGCGACGTGACGCTCTTCCGTTACGGTATGTTCCTGCTCAACAAATGTATAGCGCAGTTGATGTGGGCCCGAGGCCTGCCGGTGCCCGACATAAGGCCCACGCTCGCAAACGTACAGCGCCTGCTGACTTCGCCTTGTAGTTTGTGAGTATACTCATTTACAGTGAAAGTGACAATCGGCTAGTTTCGGCTTCATAGAGCGTTATCTCTGTTGCACACTGCCTACGCAAGCATCCGTAGTCCGGTATTGGTCTTAACTTGATCAAAATGGTCGACAAACGTCAAATAGGTGAGGAGCGAAAGAGATAACGCTCTACTGATCCGAAATAAGCCGACGTCTCTTCCTGAGGTCGATGTGCATTTCTTGTTGGATATTGTACTAACTGTGTTGCTAAAGACACTTGTTGACAATGCGAATGAAAACCATATAAGATAAGATAAGAAACATTTATTTGACACACAGCGAGACACATAAAACAAACATAAAACGTAACAGGTAACAGAGAAAAGACAACACATTTTCTAAAAATTAATACCTACCTATACACGTAATGTGTCTCACGGCTGCCTAAAAGGTGTCCTGATCAGCAAATGTCAGGTACCTTCATATAAAAGGTACCTGACGCTGGTTTTCAACAGGACCCTTAGTGAGTGAACCACGGATGTCAAATTTATAATAAAGGATAATTGTACTAATACTTATACAAGGTACATACATACGGATAATAAGCCATTAAAATAACATACTTAATAAAACAATAAATGTAATACATACTAGTAGGTACAAACAATAATATATGTATATGTATCTTCACGCCGGGTCCCTAACGGGGTAGGCAGAGAGTGTAGAGCGCCAGACATCCCGGTTCTGACAAACCTCTCGTGCCTCGTCTACCTTCATCATTCTCTTCATACATGCACGCCGATTCCTAAGACTTTTGACCCCACCATCAGACAGAACTCGACCTATTTGGTCATGGTAGGTCAGTGTTGGTCTTCCTGGGCCTCTGCAACCATCCACATTCGCATTGTATATCTGTTTAGTCATTCGCTCATAAACAATAATAAATAGATTAATATCAAAGTAAATAAAATATAAGTAAATAAAAAACATCTTATTAAATATCATAATAATATCTAATGTATGTTTATGAATACTAGCCGTAATAATTTATTATTGACTGTATTTTTTTATTTTATGAAGGTGGCAAACGTGCGTGCAGTTCACATTGATGTTAAGTGATGACTGCATCCTATAGACACTAATACAAAGACCAGAGGTCAAAATGCAGATGCGTTGCCACCCCTGAGACCTTAGTTATTATGTCTCTGTGATGGTTATGACGGGGCCATACATTACCATCTAACCGGAACACGATAGTGCTGAACACTACCATTTAGCGGTAGATAAATTAGGTGATGCGGTGGAGCCTACGCCCTCAAGCTCCTACACTGAAACTCTACCACCAGTAAAACTTACTAGCTGACCCGGCAAACGTCGTTCTGCCATATATTACGGGACCATGCATTACCATCTAACCGAAGTACGTTTTTTTTATGTAATAAAAGTGGCAAACAAGCGTTCAGTTCACATTGATGTTAAGTGATGACTGCGGCCTATAGACACCCACACAATGACCAGAAGTCAAAATGCAGATGCGCTGCCACTCCTGAGGCATTAGTTGTTATGCCTCTGTGCCGGAAATTACAGGGCCGTACATTACCACCTGACCGGAACACGATAGTGCTGAACACTACCATTTAGCGGCAAGTATATTTAGGTAATGCGGTGGTGCCTACGCCCGCAAGCTTCGTCACTGGAGCTCTACTACCAATAAGGAATAAAGGATCAGCTATCTGCCAGTGAAAGTCCCGTCAAAATCGGTCCAGCCGTTCCCAAGATTAGCCCCGCCAAACAGACAGACAGACAGACAGACGGACAGACAGTGTGTATATGTACCGTGTATACATACAAATGCATTTAGTGAAAAGTGGTTATTTTAATATTACAAACAGACACTCCAATTTTATTTATTTGTATAAACTAGCTGACCCGTCAAACGTCGTTCTGCCATATATTACGGGGCCATACATTACCATCTATCCGAAACACGATAGTGCCGAACACTACCATTTAGCGGCAGATACGTATTACTTGTTTTATATTATTTCGCATCAACACATGCTTGTGAAATATATTTTATTTAAAGAAAAATGGAAAGAAAAATTTGACTTCAGGCGAGACTCGAACTCGCGGCCTACTGGGAATCTAGTCCAGCCGCTCTTCCAATTGAGCTACTGAAGCCCTGCCCGATTTGTCAAATCTTTCCTTCACATCTATTGCATTGCTTTATGGTACTAGCATAGTTGGCAATAGATGGCGCTGCTGCTACCATAATAATAAATAATAATGGCAACCCATTATACGTCCCACTGCTGGGCACGAATCTCTCCCCTCTTTGGGGCGAGGCCTGGACCTTACTCCACCACGCTGCTCCAATGCGGATTGGTGGAGAAACGGGTTAGTGGCCAACCCGGTGTCGGATGTTTTCAAACCGCCCATAAGGTCTTCGACAAGGTTTAACGACTGCTATCTATCGATAGCAACCGGGACCGACGGCTTAACGTGCCCTCCGAAGCACGGAAACGCGCATTTAATTTGCCACTAGCGGTCACCCATCACACTACCCGACCGCGCCCGTAGTGCTTAACCGAGTAGATCGCTTACAACCTACACCAGCCGCCGGGCCATGCGCGCTACCATAAAGCAATGCAATAAATGTAAAGGAAAGATTTGACAAATCGGGCAGGACTTCAGTAGCTCAATTGGAAGAGCGGCTGGACTAGATTCCCAGTAGGCCGCGAGTTCGAGTCTCGCCTGAAGTCAAATTTTTATTTCCATTTTTCTTTAAATAAAATAGATACGCATTACTCCGGCCAATTGGAATGCTTTGACCTCCATTGTGCGGTTGACTTTTTTTTGGCAAATAATACTTATTATTTTTATCTGCAAATTCCAGATCGGACACATCGAAGTTGTTCGGCACGTATCGTTGGCTGGTGGACAGCCAGTGTCCCCGGACGCAGAGTCTACGGAGCTTAGTGGCGTCCGAACGTGGGAAACATAATAGGCAATTCAATAGATTTAAGGTTAGAACTGTTTTATATATCTTTTTTTTTATGTAATGAAAATGGCAAATAGGCATGCAGTTCACGGGGATGTTAAGTGATGACTGCCTAAAGACATTATACAAAAACCGAACGTCAAAATGCAAATGCGTTGCCACCCCTGAGATCTAAGATTTCCGTGATAGTTATTATGGGGCCATACTTTACCATCTAACCGGAACACGATAGTGCCGAACACTACCATTTAGCGGCAGATAGGTTAGGTAATGCTGTGATGCCCTACGCCCTCGAGCTCCTACACTTGGAACTCTACCACCAGAAAGATGAATTTGTAACAAGAGAGAGCGGTAAGAGGTTTATCTCTTTCGCACATCACTTATATGACGTTTGTCGACCATTTTGGTTTTGATCAATACTGCACTATCAGTGCTTACGTAGGCAGTGTGCAGCAGAGATAACGCTCCACGAAGTCGAAACTAGCCGATTGTCTCTTTCGTAGGCTCGATGAGCGATATTACTTGATGAGCACTGTACTTTTCAGTTACAGTTTCAGTTTACTACCACTACGTCACTGAGATATATGGTAGTAAATAACCCACCTAAAGCAAAGGCTAAAATTCTCTTGTTACGAAACTTTAGTGGCATACACGTTGATAAACTTCGTGAGGATGCGGACAAAATTGACTGGTCTGTTATTGATAGCGTGGTTGAAAAGGTTGACCTTTTCAACTCCTTAATTACGCAGCTATTTGACATACATGCTCCGACGACGACCATACGACCAGTTCGAATAAGGCATCTCCCTGCTCCCTGGCTAACAGATGATATAAGAGCGTTAATAAATCAAAAAAAATAATTCCAAGGGAAAATATAAACTAAATTCTAGCAATTTAAATCGTGAAAAATATGTCGAGAATAGAAATCGTTGCAGTAAGGTGTGTAGAGATGCTCAACGACGCCATATTCGATTTACTTGACACTGGCAATATGCGTAATAGCGATGCCATAACAATATAAAAAAAAAACCCATAACATTTTTTCAGGATGCCGTCGAAGGACATTCTCCCCACACGGTGATGAACTTGAGACGACACAAGCATTCTAGAAGCGTCGGCAGTTATCATGATGATCAGGTAAGATGTATAATTGAAGTAGCAAACAAGCATACGGTCCATGTTTATCATTGCTGCCGTCAACTTAGATCACGGGGCCATACGAATTAGCTTTTCTTGAATTAAGAACTTAGGACCGCTTTTTACGAATATTGCGCTGACGGAGGAGTATGAAATTTTGCACACTAACCCCCTTATTCATAAACTATAACCCCCTTAGGTTATAGTTTATATGTAGGAGAATTGCAGAACGCTAATATTGTTCAATAATAATGCTTATAAAGTACATTCAATCAATAAATAATACATTGCACACACTACCGTGCATTTATAAAACATTACACACACTACAATGTATATATTTCACGACACAATAAATTAAGTTCACATTGTTAGTCAAAATGTCAAATATTACAAGTACTGCGTACCAGTCTGTGGTAAAACGGTTTCACCATAGAGGCCCCGTAATAAGTTTCACAGAGACATAACAACTAGGGATGGCAACACATCTGCATTTTCACCTGTGGTCTTTGTGTGGATAGGCTGCAGTCATCACTTAACAGCTATGTGAACTGCAGGCTTGTTTGCCACGCTCGTCACATAAAATAAAGAGTCAATTTAATTCAAACTTGTTTTTTTTTTTTTTTTTTATATTATTTCGCATTAACACATGCTTGTGAAAATATATTTTTATTTTCTGGACTGGATTCCCGGTAGGTCGCGAGTTCGAGCCTCGCCTGAAGTCAAATTTTTCTTTCCATTTTTCTTTAAAAATAAAAATATAATTCAAACTTAGTTATATTTTATGCCACATAGCCCGAACAGTTGACAAGAGATGGTCCAACAGAGTACTAAAGTGGCAGGGGCCACAGGGAAAGAGGAGAACAGGCAGACCGAGGTCACGATGGGCTGATGACATTAGTGCCATTGCTGGCTCAAATTGGGTCAGACAGCAAGGGATAGAGACAACTGGAAGACACTGGAGGAGGCCTATACTCGAAAGGGGTCCTTAATTTAATTAAATTAATAACTTACTATGTACTTTACCATTTAGAGAATAAAAGGCTTTTTATTTTATTTATATTTATTTATTTATATTTTATGCACATATACCCACATAGGGTATATTTATGTATAACTGTATAACTATTGGGCGATCACTGGTTTTATTTATAGTGATGTTAATTTCTCGTTCCAGGAGTTGGCTACACTCGACACGTCAACAACTTCGATAATGGGCAGCGAACCAGACATATATAACATGAAATTGACCCCAAAATCATCGGAGGCGAACCTGAAAACCCATTCGGAATCCGAACTATCGCGCCTGACCGATGAAAATCAAGTGATATTCACCCTAGGCGAAAACGAACAGCTAGTGCGAATAGCCACAAACAACCAAGACGAATTCATTATTGAAGATGTCAAGCAAGTTTGTACGGAAATAGAGAATTTTTGTTCGACAAGCTCAGATTTTAAGGATATAGCGAAGTACATGGAACGGAAGTCTAGTGAGGTGGAAGATATTGATGTGTCTTGTGTTACGTGTGAGAATAACCGCGGTGGTGTGTGCGATATTGCTTGTGCTAATAATGTGTGTGAAGTAATTGTTATACCGAGTGCAGAGGCCATTTTGGATACGGGCCAGGACTGAGGGGTTTGTCAAAATTGAGAATTTCGATTGTTTACCATTTTTTTGTTTGGTTCTGTGTACTGAAGTATTAAACCTAATTAAGGTCTAAGAACTCTGAACCGCGCATCTCGGTTGTGCGACACGGGTGCGGTCGTGTGTGTGATGGGTGACCGCTAGTGGCACAATTAAAATGCGCGTTTCCGTGCTTCGGAGGCACGTTAAGCAGTCAGTCCCGGTTGTTATAGATAGATAGCAGTCTCAAAACCTTGTCAGAGGCCTTATGGGCGGTTTGGCCACTAACCCGTATCTGCACCAACCCGCATTGGAGCAGCGTGGTGAAGTAAGCTCCAGGCCTCCCCCCAAAAAGGGGACAGACCCGTGCCCAGCAGTGGGACGTATCAAGGGTTGCCTTTATTAAGGTCTAAGATCCTTTGCGGGTCTTACAGAGTTGTACAATACCTTCAGAAGTCCATTACTGTACAACATCCCCTATCACTCCAAATCCCCACAGGGTTGTGTGTCATTAGGGGAGAATAGTGGAGGTAACCCGTAACAATTAGGAAGTCTGTATTTGACGTTTTCATGACTTAACAGTTTTGTTTAAAGTTAATTTAGAATGACGTGCATCATGAGAAAGGAAATAGGCTTTTTTAAAAAATATGTATATATGTTATGAAAGTGGCAAACAAGCATGCAGCTCACATTGATGTTAAGTGATGACTGCAGCCTATAGACACCCACAGATAAACCAGAGATCAAATTGCAGATGCATTACCACTCCTGAGGCTTAAGGTGTTATGCCTCTGTACCGGGAATTACAGAGCCGTACAAGGCTACTACATATTTAATCATATTAAAATAGAAATAAAAGCTGAAATGGTAAACAATCACTCTTAGAAATTAGTGTTAGCTAGTTTAGAAACAGTTTCAAATTGTGATATTGATGTCCTAATAATTTATTCTAAAACTCTTTAATTTTAATAAATTTTATTTATTAATAAGATTCTCAATTTTGATAGTTTTGCTGATTTTTTATGGAACAATAAAATATTTCGTAATTGTAATCTAGCTAATTGTTATCTTGTTAAATTAATCGATGAGAGATTTGTAAATTGTAAGATTAAAATTTTGATAAGAATGGGATTTTGTTGAGGGCATTCTTTGTTATATTTTACACTAATAAACCTAGGACAATAAAACGTTTCTGTCAATTAGTCATGTCAATTTGTACCTCTCCTAGAGTCAAACGGTAGATCAACCGTCGGCGACCGCATGCAGTAATGCAAAAAAAAATTCTCGACGTGAAAGACTGATAGCAGTAAAGATAATCTAAGTATGAATATTTCTTGTTTATCACCTACTAAAGCAAGAACATCAGTCAGATTATCCACATCACTTTTCAAGGAGTACAAATTGACATTAATAATCGTTGCACCATCATATTATTTGGCGTGGTCAAAGTTATCAGTCTTGACAGATTCCCTCATCATCTGACAGATGAATGTGGTTAACTTTAACATTAACCAGTCCAGCTTGGGCAGTTACTGATAGGAGTTAATATTATGATGTCACTTAATTGTTTTCAAATGGTGCAACTCATTTTTTAAACTTAACCGGTACTTTAACAAATTTGTTTAAAGTTGAAGATAATGCAACCAGCCTTAAGAGAATACACTTGTCATCTATTTTCTTAAGCTTATTTACCTACCTCTCATCACAACATTAAATGGTGACAGTTGCACCACAGAATAAAAAAGGGTTTAACGTTTTACAGACTTGTAAATTTAAATGCGAAACGATCTATATTGAATATAAACAACAAAGAATGCTCTTAGTAATTAATTTAAAAAATGAATATCAATAATATTATAATATGTACTATATTTATAACTACGAATTATATACTGGGTAAATGTTTAATTTTGTTTCTTGTGCATTGTTCATTTATTTTATGCTGCAGATTTTTTTTTTTTTTTCAATACTTATCATATTATATTGTGTTTTGACACAGTGAGCAAGATTCAGAGATTCACTTTACTTGTTTTATAATGAATAAAATATGTTCAATAGAGTAATATTGGTGTGTAAAGTGAACGCCTATACAGGGTTAGTTGTAACTAGCGCATAATTCTTAAAGGGAGGCTTTGGCTCATCAAAACATCTAAAACAACTTTTTCTTATTCGATATTTTTTTTACCATACAAAAAATAATAAATAGAATTTGCAGTTCTAATACTTAACTTCACGTTACGTAAACAGCTGACGCCTGTACCTATGTAAAAATATACCTATGAAACGTAGTGCTAACAATTGAAAGAAGTCCCATTTGAAACGATTTTATTTCTTATCATGTGATGTACTGCGTTTTGGCAAAAGTCATACAACAAAAGTAGTTAGTCTTAACGTACATAACTCACCTTTGACGATTTATGCGTTACATATATTTAACCCTGTATACTTACTAACATTAGGCCGACGGTCAATTCTGAAACCACCTGGTCATTTTCGTCAAACTACGAATAATATGGTAAAGAAAAGTGATTAAGCCAAACAAATGGTTCTCTATAAAGAGGCACACCGTGGGCGGGGCATAGAAAATACACACCGTGCGTCTGAAACGCAAAAATTTAAGATGCACGGCGTGGGCCGATTTTCACTTATGTCCGGTGTGTCGTAAGTACGTTGCCATTATGTGCGTTGCGTTGCGTTTGCGTTGCGTTGCTCAAACTGCGATGCGTTTTTCAAACTGGTTCCGAGTTTGTTATTTGTTCAGAGTAAGTATCTGGAGTTTGCCGGTTCTAATCTAGTTCGATAAAAACGAAAAAAAAGTCCATGTCTTTTATTGTCTTTATTTAGAAATTTAAAAAAAAATGGAAAGAAAAATTTGATCGGACTGGAATCGATGGAGAGCTGTGGATTAACGTTGACAACTAAATAAACTTTTCATACATGTATCGGCCAAACGCCAGTGAGCCTGAAATACCGCGTAAGTAACAATTACTATTATATACGATTGTTGAAAATGTTACTTATGCGGTACGTTTATCGATACTTTGCGTTTTGTTGGAGAGATCTAATAAGATAATTCATTTAACTCAAGTTTACGCATACACTTGTACAATCAGGGAACTATCTGCTAGTCCAAAATCAGTCAAATACAGCTTTTTTACGGCTGCATAAGGTGCACATGTGGTTAAGCGGCGAGTTCTCTGAAGTACGTGTGAATAAAATGTCTACTTAAGAACCGTAACCGTTTTTTGTATAATTTTCTGTCCTGTTATGTCGTTGTATATGGGCAAAAATATGGTCAGCGGGTGAACACAACCGCGTAACTACGAATTGTAGTATGGGAGCCCAAGAGGGGATTTTTGAATTTACTCCAGCGCGTCAGATTAAGTTATAGGAGATACCTTGCACCCAATTCAGTACCTCCACCAAATCTAAGATTTCCATAAAAGGCCGAACCCTTAGGGCTTCCGCCACGAGCTTGCCTCGCATCCAAATTGTCAGAATTTTGGATGGGAGCTTTGATGGGGTTTACTTTAGATCCTCTCTGAGTATCTGACATTCTTGAGTAATTTTTCACCTTCATTTTTGAATGAATCAAATGTTTTTGAAGAGGACGCGGCATCAACGTCTTGGGTCAAGAGCGTGTCAGATATTCTGTGAGGGTTTAAAATGTGGCCAAACAATGCTCCTATCCAAAATTCAGACAATTCGGAAGATGAGTAAGATCGTAGCGACATTTATAATTTTTTTTAAGACTATTCTTCGGCCGCGTCTTTATATACGAACCTTAGATTTAGTGGAGATAACCAGCGGGGTTCAAGGAATCTCCCATATCTTTATCTGACGCGCTCGAGTAAATCCAAAAATAGCATCCTGGGCTCCCCTACTATAGACAGTATCACTGTATCTTGTAATGTAAGTTGTAATAAATTCTCATTACAAGTTTTGATACATACAAGATTGCATTCTGACGTAATCTCTGACTATAATATAGTTATTTTTCACCTTGTTATTGAAAACTACATACTCATATGTTTGTGTGGCTTAATTTTAGTAATTGTTGCTATTATTTGCCTAATGTCTATTCTTGACAATACGTTGCCTGTACACAGGATCTCTTGTTATGTATTGAACAATTATATATTTATTTGAACCCTCTCTTTGGTTTTATTTATTGACAAAAATATCTCAGCAACTGCCTCATTAGTTTAGTGGTATCAAGCCACTACTACTACTACGCTGGAGTCTTGGGTTCGAAAGTCGGGTTGGGAACAATCTGAGATAACGGTGTAAAATCATTAATCTTCGGTTCTATTGTATATCTACGGTTTTTTCATTTTCTGGCAGTTTCCCAGTACCTCAGAGCTTGTTAATGCACTCGGAGATATCAATAGGCTTGCTACCTGTTACATGGGCCAAAAACGTAACCGGCTAATCGTGGGTTGAAAGCATCTTACTACTACGCCCTTCGAGGATTAATAGTTACTTTACGTTATGTTACAAAAATGTTAATGGTCAAAAGTCTACAGAATCGGCGTTCATGTATGAAGAGAATGATGAAAGTAGAAGAAGCACGGGAGGTTTGCCAGGACCGGGGGATATCTAGCGTTCCGCGTACGCTTTGCCTACCCCATAAGGGACTTTGCGTGAAGATGCATACAAAAATGTTTAATGCGCCAGGTTCTCTGTATGCACATAATCAGGGTTTCTCAACTTACGTACCACTGTCGAAAAGTATCCAGGTGACAGCCATTTATAATGTAGTATAGTAAATCTATGGTGATAGCGAACACTTCAACTAATTTACCCCCTTCTACATTCATCATTCTCTTCAAATATGCACGACGGTTTCTAAGACTGGACCCCACCCTTAGACAGTACTCGACCTATTTGGTCATGGTAGGTCAGTTTTGGTCTTCCTGATCCGTTGCAACCATCCACATTCGCATTGTATACCTGTTTAGTAATTCGCTCGTTCGATATTTTTTCTTCAATGCACAAACCATCACAGCATATGGTTTTTCATTTTTACATTGATACTCTCATTCACACAAAGTTTCAATTCCTATGATCTGTATAAAACAGTTGAACGTCGACCTTATAACACCATAGCTACAGAATAAAAACGTATTGTTTTTCTTATTCCACAGCTTTCTCATTAAAGAATAATAAAGAAGCAAATAGTTGGTCGCGTATATATTTACTGCGTTAGAGTCTATAGACGAGACTAATGTATACTGAACTCTCTACACACAGTCGTTTCCTATTTTTATCCAAAGGCGCGTGTATAGTGCTGTAAACTTTGATAATTGTTTTTTTTACTGCTACAGTTCCAGTGTTGGATCTAGAGGGCATTGGCACCACATTACCCTATCTGTCGTCAAATTGTAGTGTTCAGCACTATTGTGTTCCAGTTTGGAAGTAATGCTTGTCCCGGTAATAACTAACTATTAGGTACTTTAAGAATGGTGGGGACTGGTCTGTTATGGTCTGACGGTGCTACATTTAATTATAGTGGATAGTTGTTGATTTGTGTTTGTGCAACTGGTGGTAGAGCTCCAGTGACGGAGCTCGCGGGCATAGGCACCACCGCATTACCTAATACTTGCCGCTAAATGCTAGTGTTCAGCACTATCGTGTTCCGGTCAGGTGGTAATGTACGGCCCTGTAATTTCCGGCACAGAGGCATAACACCTTAGAATAAAACAGAAAATATTTTTATTTCGAATAGATCTTTACAGATACTTTCAAAACGTCAAGAAATTGTAAAATACCTAGAGTGAATAACCATTACATATCGTTGAAGCAAAAACATATACAATATATTAATAGCAAATTAAAAATTAGAATTTAAACTATTTTGTTAAAACATAATAACCACAATTTTTTTCAATTCCTTCAATGATGATAAATGAAGAAAAAAAAAGACCTTAGGCCTGAGGAGTGGTGACGCATCTGCATTTTGACCTTGGTCTTTATGTAAGTGTCTATAGGCTGTAGTCATCACTTAACATCAATGTGAACTGCATGCTTGTCTGCCACTTCCATTACAAAAAAAAAATGCAAATATTCTAGCGGCCTGCACCGGCTTTGCATGGGTTCAATTTAGGTCCTTTGCAACTATACATTAAGATGTACCTAAGCTATCCTATCTTTCAAGTTGGATCAATTAGCACACGGTGTGCTAAGTTTCATTAAAATCGGTTAAATAGGTTAGGAGTCCACATAGATATTATCTACGGGAGTCCATCGCGGAAAAACAACAATTATTATTTATAAATAATCCCTACTATTTAATATTTTGAATGCAAAAGTAACTCTAAAGTAAAGTCTGTATGTCTGGTACCTTTTCACGAGTGGACCGATTTTAATGAAATTTGGTACGGAAATAGAGTAGACTTTGAGAAAGAACATAGGCTATTTTTAAACGACATCCACGCGGGGAAACCTTGGTCAACAGCTAGTTTACTATATTAAGCAGATATGCTACGGACATTTATCTACATTATTAGATTTAAATGACTATATAAACCTATTAGACAAAAATTAAAAGTCTAAAAGTGCTCATGAGATTCTTTGGTAGCGGAGTGGTTCTCAGTTATGACTGCACTTGGACGTCTGCTAAGTGAATAACTTTGACTCAGTTTGACTAGACTTTTTTATCTTCTTTACTTGGGCAGCAATACCGCAACAGAATGCTCTTGTGATACGCACATAGAAACACGCATAAACTGAAACACAAACAGGATCTTGTATTTGACCGCAACGGCATATGGATGTGTGAACGCGCTGTAAGCTGCTATTGCTATTCTGTTCTTCAATTCAATGATGCTGCTATTCGGAGGAATGTTAAACAGCAGATCACATTAAAAATCCAGTCAAAAACACAATATCTCTGTGTTCACTGCCTATCTAAAAAGAGATGGCTCATTCTACACTGGTCCGTCTCTCACCCAGCGAAAATATAAATAGCTACGCGGATCACGAACCTCGGCCGGTCAGTCCGGCGCACGCGGCCCGGGCTTACCGATCGACTGGGAAGGCCGAGTGTTGTGAAGTGATGTGTGAACTGTGTGTCCAACGATAGTTATGGATTTTTAGTGCCTTTTTTGGTGAGTGCCATCCATTTTATAAGACTGTTGAAAGTCCTTTTGTTGATTAAATCGCCGGCGCCGTGCAGTTCTGTAACTGGACGAATCACTCATTATTTCTTTTAATAGCGCTTTAAATTAAAACTTCAATGCATTTTAATGCCTTTTTTGGTAAGTTCCATCCATTTATAAAGACCGTTGAAAGTCCTTTCGTAGATTAAATCGCCGGAGAGCCGTTCAGTTCTGTAACTGGAAAATGAACCACTCATTCTTTTAATAGCGCTTTAAAAACTTCAATGCTTTGAAGTTTTAGTTATGATTTTTTGTGCCTTTTTGGCGAGTACGTACCACCCATTTTATAAGAATGTTGAAAGTTACAGAACGGAATTAAAGCAACGCAAGGATTGGTGCTTAAATTCCGTGTATTTCTGTAACTAGAGAAACAATCACTCATTCTTTCTTATATCTAATAGCGTTTAACTTCAATGCTTCGAAGTTTTAGTTATGAGATTTAGGCCTTTTGTTCTGAGAGACGTACATTAAATAAGCTAAAGCTGATAAACTCCGTTCCGAGCTGTAACTGATGAATTTAATCACTCATTCTTTCTTATTTTAGCTTGCAATTAATCTCTAGATTACTCTACAGTTCTGAGTGTTTTATCTGGTGAGTAGGTTACATTCTTAGTTGCGAATGTCGACGGAATTAGACGAACATAATAATTTCTTAGGTACGTTTCGTGATTCAAGAATGAATGACTAATTGTTTCCTAAAAAAGTCTATTCTTAAAGTGTCGTTAATCGTTTCGGAATGAGTAATGACTGTTCACTGAAATCGATAATGGAAGATGGCGAATAATTTTGTTTGCAAGAACTTTCTGGAGTGAAGCTGGAGAGTTAAAGCATTTTTTTTTAAGTAAATCAGATACGAAACAAATATCTGTAGGCAAATGTATTTGTCCCGGTACGGGTATCGAACCCGCGACCCTTCGAATCAAACGGTCGTCTCACACCGATGGATTAACTGGGTCATCATCAAGTCGCCAATCTACTGTCATTAATTATATAGAATTGCTTACTTTCGAATTTTACTAAACTCACTCTTTAGTTACATAGGTAGTCAACTTTGACGACCCGGTTAGTCCAGCGGTGTGAGATGACCGTTTGATTCGAAGGGTCGCGGGTTCGATCCTCGCACCGGGCCTACAGTTGTTTGTTTCGGGTCTGGGTGTTTGTGTATGTGTTGTATGTGTACAACGACACCCACGACACAGGTTTATACCTAATGTGGGGCTGTGAGTGAAAGCGTATAAAAAAAAAATGTTCATTTGTGTAATTAAGGTGGCAAACAAGCATGTAGTGTACAGTACAGAGAAGACTGAAACCTATAGACATCTACACGAAAACCAGAGGTATAAATGCAGATGCGTTAATTATCCTTATAGCAACGAGATTTATAATAGTAGGTGTTTTAAATATTTTTTTATTAATATTTCACAGAAGTGTTGTTATTTTCTAATTACAAATTTTAATGTATTCCCACATTTTTTGAAAGAAAAAACATTTATTGGCGCAGCCGATCAAATACTGCGTAGAAAAAAAAATTAAACACTTAAAATACAAGTAGGTTGGTACGACAAAAAAAAAACAACATTATAATCATATAACAGACATTATTACACAAAAAAAGAAAGAACACTATTAATATGAAAAAAAATAGGTACCTTGTAACAGTAGAAAAAAAAAAACAAGATCTCACGGCTGCACCAAATAGCTCCCAGTTCAGCATAATGTCAAGCCGGAGCCTGACGCTGGTTTTCAACTGGAAACTACTCGGTGGGACACGGATATCAGTCCTAAAAGTCTATATCAATATAATAAATACTTACTAGGAATAAACCGATACATAAGGGCAAATAAATGTTACATATTATTATATTATATTTATTATATAAGTAGATAAAACAGGTTAAACTAAACAAAAACAAAAAAAAAAAGTCTCAATAACTCGAAAACTACTTGTAATATTCTGCTCAAGGGCGGATTTTATACGTTGGCTGCCCTAGGCCTAAAAAGTAAAAGTAAAGCATAAAAAATTAGATAAACAATAGAAATTAAATTAAAATGACAAAAAAAACGATAGTCAGCAAGTGATTTAATTAATTCTTCTAATAATCTTTATTGCCATACATGTTAATTTTTCCGCGAGATGATATATGGACACATTTTTGAGATTTTACACGTATGCGCGTAGGCAACTACTTAAAAAAAAGCACCAAATTTTGTTGCCCTATTCCCGGGCCTACTCGGCCTATAGCGAAATCTGCCTCTGATTCTGCTCTCATCTTGAGTGTTACATTAGTATTTTTCATGTGTTTATATTTTAATGCGTTTAGGATAAGTATGTAGAAAATGTAAAAGGACATGGTAATTAGTCGAAGAACGCAAATTTGGAAAATAACCGAACTGTGCAATTCTGCATTGCATTCTTTGATTATTTATGTTCGATTTTTTTATATTTCAATGTGTTTAAAACACATGTATGTCAAAAATCTAAAAGTGCATTGTAATTAGGCGAAGAACGCAAATGTAGAATGACCGAACTGCACAATCTTTGATTATTTATATTCGATTGTTATGCGACCATGATACATTCACCTCGGATGACTGCCGATTAGTAATCGATATTATCATTCAAACCTCGTGCCAAAATGTGACATCAACTATTAACCATTACAATGCTATATGATTGCTTTTAGAGCAGGAATTTAATTAACTAGCGTTCGCCCAGAAATCGAAATTAGAAAGCAATACCTACATTAATTTGTCAGCTCGCGACAAAAATATGACAATTGATTTCAATTGTTCGTTCGCCGCCGGCGGTCCTTCGTGTCTTCACGCTTTAAACTTAATCTGGTTTTTATAACTAACCTCTATGATAATTTCTACTTTGTTTGCGCGGTTGTTAATACATACATTAACGTGGGATGGGCAGCAGGATCTTGCGATAAAAATAACGCCTGCAATGGCCGGTGGCGATTATGGTATATTCTCCCCTAATGACATACAACCCTGTTGTGGGCGTTTTTGGAGAAGGCTTTGCCCAGCAGTGGACCTCTTTCGGCTGGAGTGATGATTAGTTTATATTTTGTGAAACCGTTGTACCACAGGCTCGTATACAGTAATGTTCTATGGTCGATATATACAGCACATGTTTTGACATTAACAATGTGTTTGTAATTTATTGTGTGTCAAATGCATGGTAGTGTAAATAAATAAATAAATAAAATTTGTTTATTTTCCACCTACACTCTCTGCCTACCCCGTTAGGGACCTGGCGTGAAGATACATATTTTCCATCTTAAATAGCCACACTCAGTTATACAGTATATTCTTATGTTACTTATACTACTTAGTACCTAGGCTAAGTATTTATGAGAAAAAGGCGTTCCCTACCCTCTGCACTAGCGTTAGCTGTATTACAGAGAGTAGTGGTTCGTCCATTAGAAATAAGTTTATAGTACTAAGTAATATTAAGGTTTTTTTACAATCTTCTGGTTCTTGAACTCTTATTGCTGTCCCAGATTTGAGTAAGGTGTTATCGATATTCGAAATGAATTCAAATGGATGAGCCATTTGGTGTATATCGTAGTTCCAAGATAGATTCTTGATAAAACAACACAGGGAATATAAACCTAGCAGATAAGATCAATGCCTTGCAAGTCTCTTATTTGAAGCGCCGCACTCGTCTCATCTTTTCTAACAAATATTCTCCCATCCTTAATCCAGACAAACTTGAAATTCGCCTGCTTAGCCTTCTTTCGAGCAGCTGCATGAATATGTTTATTGACAGGACTTAGAAGTTCTGAGACGTAGACTGGAACAGCCGTACCTCCATAATCTAGATGCTGTGTGTTTAACTTCGGCTTCTGCTTTCTATTAAATTTAATTGTAGACGAGATGAAATTATCACGAACGTTTCGATCCTTCAGTTTAAGGAGAATACTTCTCGGCCTACCATCTTCTCTAGCCTGCTTGGCACTGGCTGCACGAGTGGTGAATATAATATCCTCAGTCTTAAGATCGCAGTTTATAGTTTTCGCTAGTTGTAACGCCATTGTTTTAAGACATTCAGACTGCATTTCAGGGACTCCATTTATCTCGATGTTAGTTTCCCTCTGATGTTGTTCCCCTTTGTTTGAACCTATTCTCAAGATCTTTAACAGTTGCTTGTAATAGAGACTGATCATTTTGGATACACTCAATGACTTTCTCTTTCTCCTCAAGTCGCTTTTTCAGGTCATCATATACCGAATGGAAAAAATTAAGCGATTCCTCAAAAGCAGAGAGTTTATCCTTAATGATGCTTAGTTCTGGGCTAAGCATTTCTGATATGGTGCTTTTGAGGGTTGAGCGCATTTCCTTTCTGATAAGCGAAATAAGGGTTTCTGATGATACTTGGGATTCAGTTGTAGGGATATCGTCCGATGACTTACGTCTCAGTTTTTGAGGTTGTCATTGTGTTACATTCAACTCCTCGTAGACATTGTGGGCTCCAGTTCGCACAGGCGTATTGGCGTTACCCACTTTTGGTTCAGTAGCCTTACACTTTGGGCATTTCCAGATCTGTTTATCCTTGGTCATCATTTGAAGTCTTTTTTGTGTTATACTGGTACACTCTAAGTCATATATAAGACTGCAAACAGAACACTTTATTATATCTCGAATATTTGACAAGCTTTTGTTGCATCCAGCACATGAAAGTGTAGGTGCCATATTACTCGTAGTTAGATCACCTTTTAAAAGTTAATAGTAAGTAGCAATAGATACGCCTGCGAGAATTATAATAGCCAAAAATATAGACCTTGACATAAACGAATCTCAATTGATGAGCATTTTCGAGTCCGAAATGGAAATAGTAGCCGTAAGAAGACTGAGAAGGTTGGATTTAGATAGTAAATGGATCGAAAGCGAAGCAGTTCGAATTTGTTTTAAAAGTAATACTTTACCGTTATTTATACGAGTATATGGATGCCGTTTTGCTATTGAACCTTATTCATTTCCAGTAACACAATGTAGCGGATGTTGGCAATATGGGCATATTGTAAAATATTGTCCCAAAAAAACTATTTTGTGTCCTAGATGTGGTAGTAAACATGAGATCTGTGATTCCCAGAATTTGAAATGCCTAAATTGTAAAGGTGATCATTTAGCACTTGATAAAAAATGCCCTGTGTTCATTAGAGAAAAATTAATAAGAGATATAATGTCAAAAAGTCAAGTGACATATCGTAGAGCACTACAGATTTACCTAGAGAGAGAAAGGATTGAGAAACTTGAATTTAATAATGAGATAAATATGGATATGTCCTGTGGTACACAATTGAATATTCAAACTAGTCGTAAAACATATAGTAGTGTAGTAGCTGAAACGTGTTCATCAAGTAAAATTTCTGAAGAACAGTCTGAACATATATTACCTAACGAAGATCATAATGTAGAACAAAGTTTCAATCAAACATCGCGACAGAAAAAAACAAAAAATAAAAAAAGGAATAAACAACAGACTGAGAATTTAATTAATAAAGGTGAAGACAGTGAATTTTCATGTGCAGAGAGTTCAGGTAAAAATCAAAATGAAAATGGAGAAAATGCGTCAAATAGCTTTTTAAAAAATAAATTTGATCATAAAATGATTTTAATTAAATTGAAAAATATTATAATGTCGACAGAAAAATTTGAAAATAAAATTGTACAATTTTTTAAAGTGATTTGGGAAGAAATTAAAAATGTTTTAGTAAATTTAATTGTTGGCGAAGTAATGGTTTAAGTTTGTATTGGGTACGATGGGGTTGACATGTCGTTAGACAAAACCCCTTTAAAAAAATAGAATAAAAAAAAATATATATAATAGCAGTGTAAGTAATGCGTTACTTTGATACAGATCACTAAATTCAAAGAGCGAGGTACTGACCAGATGGCCTAATGGTTCAGACTTGCAATATCAATCTGGAAGCTTTGGCTCAAATCCTGATGAAAACACAAAGTGATTTTTTTTCGTTGTAACACCGCACCAGAAACTCCACAAAACACCTCTCAGATATCCAAGACGGCGGCGGAGCACCACGGAGCTAAGCGCAGGCGGGGCTGAGTCTTCGGAGACACCAGTTTGAAAGATTCCAGAACACTACAGTGACCGCGCACACAGCCACACTCTCCGATAGCTTGAGACGAACGAAGTGTGTGTGTTAAGTTATATTTTTCTTGTTCAATTAAAATTATCTCTTAGTTTCCTCACTAAGATCTTGTTTTATTTGAGGGGTAGATAGGAAGTCAAGTTTATGAATAATGTTCTATTTTTTAAAATTTCTAAAAATGTGTTAAAATTTACGACGCTCCAAAAATATCTTCGAAAAAGAGGATATCTAAAAACGATCTGTTCGTTTTCCTATTTCCATTTGACTCTATTATTAGAGACTCCATGAATATGCCAACATTTGGATTATCGCCAAAACTAGAGGTAAAAATTACCGTAACATATTAAACGTATTCAAGATAAACTAGTTTTTGCATCTTGACCTCATTGTAAGCTATATACCTATGAGCTATAAGTTGCTTTACCTCTGTGATAATTATTACGGAGCCATTTATCCATTACCATCTAACCGGAACACGATACTAGCACTATAGTTATCAATGCCATCTAGCGGCAGATAGATTAGGTAATGCTGTGGTGTCTACATCCTGCCGCAGCTCCGCCACTGGAACTCTATCACCAGTATGCCCATTATATAATGTATTTTTTTATCATTTCGTTAGATCATTGTTTAGTAATACACATATACACATAATTTGTTGGAATTTGATAATAATCAAGAAAGGAGATGTTGCGAGCTCGGCTCTGGTTCGTACACGACCTCAAAAAATGGGTAAATTAAAGAAGAATCCGAAAAAAATACAATTAATTTATTCAAGAATATATTTTAGAGTTACGACCACATTTAATTCAAACGATTTTATCATTTTCAACTATGTTCAACATGGCGGCGATACAGCCGACGCTTAGGATTAATCGATTTCGACAGTATTTAGAAAATGTTACTTTTTTCTCCAAGTACTATATAATCAAAATGCAATTTAAAAAATTAAAATGTCAAAATGACATCGCCCGCCATATTTGCCATGTTGGTTTTGAGTTGCAATTCTAACTGCAAAGAATGTTTTGTAACTGCAAACAAAGCTAAATAAGTGATAATATGCGGTAAAAACATTATTATATTGATTTTGCCTGTTTAATGATATTGTGTACAATACATGGCCGGAGGTCCATACATTTTTGCAACATCTCCTTTATTGAGATATTTTTGATAAAATTATCAAATTCCAACAAATTATGTGTATATGTGTATTACTCAACAATGATCTAACGAAATGTTAAAAAAAGAGATTAGAAGAGAAGAGACAGATATTTTCGGCCAACCCGCTGTGGGATGTTTTCAAACCGCCTATAAGGCCTCCGACAAGGCTTAACAACTGCTAACTATCGATAGCAACCGGGACCGACGGCTTAACGTACTCTCCGAAGCACGGAAACGCGCATTTTAAGTGGTCACCCATCACACATCCGACCGCACCCGTAATGCTTATCCGAGTAGATCGCTTACGATCTACACCAGCCATGGGGCTATGTGCGCTTCACAACATGTAAAGTTAATATTATTTCAGTTAACTATGAATAATTGTCTTTGTTTGTAGTTTCTTCAGTCCCTAACCTTCCAATCTAAAGACGACCTTTAATCAATATTAATAAGGGCGTGTCTCTTGGACGATAGCCGGCGCCCGTGTGACAGACAGATCGAGCTATTATTATATTGTGATCTTGAGGGTCGATGGTCACATTTGAATTTTTGGCACTGATATTTATTAAGGCTCATTTTGCCTCAATTCTTTGGGTCTTTAGATATATTAAACCAGAAAAATAACAATTCAAAGAGCTACTTTATCCCTATACACACTTTTTACTGGGTAATTTTCGGCACAGAGGCATAACACTTTAGGCCTCAGGAGAGGTAACGCATCTGCATTTTAATCTTGGTCTTTGTACGGGTGTCTATAGGCTGCATTGTATATTAATGGCTGCAGTCATCACTTAACATCAATGTGAACTGCAAGCTTGTTTGCCACTTCCATTACATAAAAAAACATAAATATGAAATGACATTTGTTACTCTCACTAAGCTAAAAGAGAGAAGTGGTCCGATTAAGCTGATTTTAGTTTTAAATATTTTTAGAAATCCAAGGCAGGTTTTATATATGACAATTATAAAGAAACTGATTGAAGAACGTAAAATCACGTCTGTAATCCCCGAAGAGGTACGCAGAGGTAAATGCATGCATTCAAACATACACGCAAACACCCACTATTCGCCGGTTACGTTTTGGCCCATGTAACAGGCGAGCCAGTTGACATCTCCGGGCACATTACCAAACTTCGAGGTACAGGGAAATTTCCAGAAAATGGAAAAAATCCCAATAGAACCACAGATAAAGGACTTTACACCATTATCCCTGATAACCCCCGACCCGGGAATCGAACCCAGGACCTCAGCGTAGTAGTAGTCGACTGCTACCACTAGGCTACCGAGGCAGTTTCTGAAGAACAACAATTCAATTTTGCCCTTGCATATAGTTCATACACCTGTTAAATCTTTGACATTATTAAATAAGCAGTATGAAGTTCACCAGGTCATCTAGTCTTAAAATAATTATATATAAGTTTTTTCAGATACTATGTAGATGGTTGAGTTCCGGTCACAGAACTCGAGCGCGTAGGCGAACCAAATGACCTTTCACTCCTCCTCTATCAATTAAAATACAATTCTTTTTTTAGAAAATGGCACAAATGTCAACTGAAAGTTTATACAGCTACCTCGTTTAAACTCTATCAATAAACTGTTATATAACGAACAAATTAGAAAGACAATTTAACCGTTAACTAACGTCAAAGTTAGTTTGGGAATAGAAACAACTTCTGAACACGCGCAGTAATCAAATATTACAGTCTCACTGGCGCCACAAAAATCATTCTACATTGTAGAAAGTAATCAAAGATTGCATAACATGATGCTAGATAAAACAAGTTTTTTACTGGTGGTAGGGTTCCAGTGTAGGAGCTCGAGGGCGTAGGCATCACCGCATTACCTAATTTATTTGCCGCTAAATAGTATAGAGTTCAGCACTATCGTGTTCCGGTTAAATGGTAATAAAATATATATATGTATATATATATATTTCACAAGCATGTGTTAATGCGAAATAATATAAAACAATTATTAAGGGTAAAAGCGACTTCCTTAAGATATTCAATAAACTGAAAAGTCTATTATATCGGTTGCCTAACTAGCATAGTTGGTAATAGATGGCGCTGCTGCTACCATAAAGCAATGCAATGGATGTGAAGGAAAGATTTGACAAATCGGGCAGGACTTCAGTAGCTCAATTGGAAGAGCGGCTGTACTAGATTCCCAGTAGGCCGCGAGTTCGAGTCTCGCCTGAAGTCAAATTTTTCTTTCCATTTTTCTTTAAAAATAAAAAGAATAAAAAATAATAATAATAAATAGTAATGTTTGGCCCCGTAATAACTATCACAGAGACAGAACACTTGAGGTCTCAAGTGTAGCAACGCATCTGCATTTTGACTTCTGGTATTTGTGAGGGTGTCTATAGGCTGCAGTCATCACTTAACATCAACGTGAACTCCATGCTTGTTTACCACCTGAGATTTAAATGTAGATTCATAACCATTGCTACGTTATATATAATTTCAGGCAATTCATATATCCTAATAATAAGATTTGACAAATCGGGCAGGGCTTCAGTAGCTCAATTGGAAGAGCGGCTGGACTAGATTCCCAGTAGGTCGCGAGTTCGAGTCTCGCCTGAAGTCAAATTTTTCTTTCCATTTTTCTTTAAAAATAAAATATATTTCACAAGCATGTGTTAATGCGAAATAATATAAAACATTCATATATCCTACTAATATTATACTCGTGAATGCAAAATTTGTGAGTATGAATGTCTTTCTCGATTACTACTAGATTCTCGTCATGGTGATGGTGATATCGATTGTTACGTTCCGAACGATATATCAACACTGTGTCAGGTTTATTAGAGCAATAGTATCTTCAATAATATATCGATGCCAATAATAATTGTGTCACACTACTATTTATATAAATGATATGATAGGTGTACAGAATAATGCACATATATCATTATGTCATGTGGCAAACAAGCACATAGTTCACATTGATGGTAAGTGATGACTGCAGCCTATAGACATTTACAGAAAAAGAGGTCAAAATGCAGATGCGTTGTCCTGAGACCTTAGTTATGCCTTTGTGATAGTTATTTAGGGGCCTTACATTACAATGTTACCGGAATACGATAGTGCTGAACACTACCATTTGGCGGCTGATAGATTAGATAATGTGGTGGTGCCTACACCCTCTAATTCTACCATCAGTGAAAAGACCTACTGATTATACACAAAAATAATCATAAAACCGGTCAAACGCGTGTCGGGTCACGCGCAGATTAGGATTCTGTAGTTACAGAGTAAGAAAAGTAATAAAAAAAAATCTGTAAAGTTGTTCAAAATATTCGAGTGTGATAGTTTTTAATTTAATTATATATAGCAACTAACAACCGTTTATGTAATTTGTAGAGGGAAGCGTTTGACTCTAACGAAAATTGGCACTTTAAAAGCTTAATAAGTCGCGAACAGTTAATAAATCGAAAAATGATATTTGCACATCCCTCAAATTTTTGAAAGACCAAAGATATCTCTCACTATAATATGGAAAACAAAAATAAAAAATGCCATGAGCCATACAACTAAGTCTTAAAGAACGACCTCATCAATCGGCTCATATAAAATTGATTGCACAACTTTATGAACGTATCAAACTTATGTCAGTTTAATGAAATATGTAGCGTATCAAGAAAATTAATCACATTTCGGTAGAAATTCCGTTTTATGTACAATCTTTTTTTTATGTAATGAAATGGCAAACAAGCATGCAGTTCACATCGATATTAAGTGATGACTGCAGCCTATAGACACTTACATGAAGACCAAGGTCAAAATGCAGATTTGTTACCACTCCTGAGGCCTAAGGTGTTATGCGTCTGAGCTGGAAATTACAGAGCCGTACATTACCACCTGACCGGAACACGATAGTGCTGAACACTACCATTTAGCGGCAAGTAAATTAGGTAATGCGGTCCGCCGCATTATCTAAAGCTATCTGGAGCTCTACCACCAGTGAAAATCCTTTAAAATGTCCATAGTGTGTGCAAATAGCATTACGTTTTAAAATTAATTTATATTAAACCGCGGAGCTCGTAGGCATAACCGCATTACCTAGTATACTTGTCGTGTTCCGGTCAGGTGGTAATGTACGGCCCTGTGATTTCCTGAACAGAGGCATATCAACTTAGATCTTAGGATTAGCAACGCATTTACATTGAATTTCTATTTATTCTCTGTACTTGTTTATAAGATACAGTATTTATTTAGCCATCAACGTGAACTGAATGCTTTTTTCCCACGCCATGGCATAACAAAAAAAAACGGCTTACATTTTTTGTTTTGTTGCACCACCATCACCAATACTGCCAACACCACTAACTCCAACACCACCACCTGCCGCACCATTACCACCACCACCACCATGACAGGTATCATTGGGTCCCCAAATAGTAGGCAAATGTTATTATAGTCACGTGTCCGTCTTACGCATTTTGGATCAGGGTCATGTGTCTTGACGAGAGTTTAACATTTTTTACCCGTTACAAAAAGCGTGAGGTGCGATTATTACACTTCGAAAATCCCTCATATGAACTCAGACTAACGTTCAACGAGTGCAAACTATATGAGAAAGATTAAAACATCTTACTACATTTCTACATATCTTATTACATTATTAATTTCTTTGACTGCCTCGGTAGCCTAGTGGTTGCAAGCCACTACCACTACGCTGGAGGTCCTGGGATCGATTCCCGGGTCGGGGGCTATCAGAGATAACGGTTTAAAATCCTTTATCTCTGGTTCTATTGGGATTTTTCCATTTTCTGGAAGTTTCCCAGTACCTCGGAGTTTGGTAATGTGCCCGGAGATGGCAACAGGCTCGCCACCTGTTACATGGGCCAAAAACGTAACCATCGAATCGTGGGTGTTCGCGTGTATGCTTGAATGCATGCATTTACCTCTGCCTACCCCTTCGGGGATTACAGGCGTGAAGTTACGTATTACATTTCTACATTGCCACCCATTGTGAAAACTTTAATTGTGCCGAAAATTCTAGAGACTTTGTAATTTACAACGGTAAAGTATTAATCGTGCCAATTCGGATATTCGGTTCAATTGTTTTTAATTAAATGTTCAATGGCGAGTCTTTCAGGCAGCGTTTATTTTTGCAGTTCAATTGTATTATATTCTACAGCTGCTACAGCTTCGTCTTAGTTTTATATTTTACTTTGCGTTGATTAAGGCTATTATTTTATAAGCTAAGTCCGCTAAATGTTAGCGGTCAGCACTAACGTATTCCGGTCAGGTGGTAATGTACGGCCCTGTAATTTCAGGCACAGAGGCATTACACCTTAAGGCTCTGTAATTTCCGGCACAGAGGCATAACACCTTATGCCTCAGGGGTGGTAACGCATCTGCATTTTGACCTTGGTCTTTGTGTAGGTGTCTATAGGCTGCAGTCATCACTTAACACCAATGTGAACTGCATGATTGTTTGACACTTCTATGACATAAAAAAAATACTGGTGGTAGAGTTGCAGTGTAGGAGCTCGAGAGCGTAGGCCAAATGGCTCAGCACTATCGTGTTCCGTTTAGATGGTAATGTACGGCCTCGTAATAACTGTCACAGATACAAACGAGTAACAACTAAGGTCTCAGTGGTTGCCACGCATCTGCATTTTTACTTTCGGGTTTTATGTAGATGTCTGTAGGCTGCAGTCATCATTTAACATTCTTTTGAGCTGCACGCTTGTTGTCAACTTAGGTGCCACCTAAGTTACATAAAAAAAGCTAAGTCCGTTAATTCCAAGGTGATAAACAAACATTCAGTTCACATTTTTTTTTTTTTTTTTATGTAATGGAAGTGGTAAACAAGCATGCAGTTCACATTGATCTTAAGTGATGACTGCAGCCTATAGACACCCACACAAAGACCAAGGTCAAAATGCAGATGCGTTACCACTCCTGAGGCCTAAGGTCTTATGCCTCTGTGCCGGAAATTACAGGGCCGTACATTACCACCTGACCGGAACACGATAGTGTTGAACACTACCATTTAGCGGCAAGTATATTAGGTAATGCGGTGGTGCCTACGCCCGCGAGCTCCGTCACTGGAGCTCTACCACCAGTAAAATTCACATTGATGATAATTAAATACTTTATTGATTTGACGACCCGGTTGGTCCAGCGGTGTGTGACTACAGTTTCAAACGAGGCTCATGAATCAGAATCAGAAACTCATTTTAAAAAAAAAAGGTATATATCTGTATATGTACCACCACCTAATCTACCTTATTATTAGCACAATGTATTCTTCATGAATTTCTGTAATCCTTTCTTATGAGGGAAGAGCTGGTGTCCTGAAATACAGGCTTTGCTTAGTTTAGGCACCAGTCTCCCACAATTTACTTTAATAATCACTCACGACTTTTTATGTTTTTATTATGTTAAACTGTTTAGTTATTAAGGTTAGTGTGGTGATAAATAAATAAAAAAAAAAAAAAAACATTATTCATTTAGGGTGACAGGCACCTCTTATGACATGTCAAAAACAAACAAAATAAATTAAAGCGAATAACAATTGATATACATGTCAAACAAGATAAAAAATATATGTAAAGTCAAGAATATCGCTAAGATAAAACTAAATGTAATAAACTAATGTAAAAGTATATCAGTAGAATTATCAGTAGTTTTACTGGTGGTAGAGCTCCAGTGACGGAGCTCGCGGGCGTAAGCACCACCGCATTACCTAATATACTTGCCGCTAAATGGTAGTGTTCATCACTATCGTGTTCCGGTCAGGTGGTAATGTACGGCCCTGTAATTTCCGGCACAGAGGCATAACACCTAATGTCTAAAGAGTGGCAGCGCATCTGCATTTTGACCTCTGGTCATTGTGTGGTTGTCTATAGGCTGCAGTCATCACTTAACATCAATGTGAACTGCACGCTTGTTTGCCACTTTTATTACATTAAAAAAAAAAAAAGAAAAAAGAATGTCTCTTTTCCCCTTTACAAACTGATAACAAAGAGTAAAAAGAAAAGAAAAAGAAAAAGCCCATACCCGGAACAAATATTTGTATGGCCTTCAGTTATTTGTTTCGGTAGTGCTTAAGCTCTCAAGCACCAACATTCAGGCACTGCAAAATTTCATTCACGTAACTTCACGCCTGTAATCCCCGAAAGGGTAGGCAGAGGTAGATGCATGCATTCAATCATACATGCAAACACCCACGACTCGCCGGTTAAGTTTTGGCCCATGTAACAGGTGGCGAACCTGTTGCCATCTCCGGGCACATTACCAAACTCCGGGGTACTGGGCAACTTCCAGAAAATGGAAAAATCCCAATAGAAGCAGAGATAAAGGATTTTAAACCGTTATCTCTGATAGTCCCCGACCCGGGAATCGAACCCAGTACCTCCAGCGTAATAGTAGTGGCCTGCTACCACTACGCTACTGAGGCAGTTAAAAAATTTCATTCAGTTTTTAAATAATACATACACATTACATTTTTTACATTGTCATGTTTAAATGTCTTATCTTATAGATAACATAATGATTCTAATTTACAATGTTTATTTAATATTTATTAAATGTCTTGTTCATTCTCTACCATTGTGTAAGACACAACTAACGGGCTTATGGAGTATTTCAAATAAAACATCATTCGGATGACATAACGAAAGAGGTACTAAGTGGGTTTTGAAGCTCTATCCACGTCTTGTGTTGTTGGCATTAGGCCCATCCACACAGAGCGAACAGCTTCACGCGGCATTAGCCTCGCGAGGCTGCTCGCTCTACGTGGACGCGTCTATAGTACAGGTCCACTACTTTCATAATTGTCTAGAATAATAAAAATTGCGAGTTTACAGCCCTGTGTACAGTATCCAACAAGAAATATTGCTCATCGACTTCAGGAAGGCGACTTCGACTTATTTCGGGTCTGTAGAGCGTTGTCTCTTTCGCACCTTCACTATATGACATTTGTGAAACATTTTGATCAAGTTTTGACTAATACTGGACTATCCGTTTAGCCCATTGTCTCTTTCATTGGCTCGATGTGGATCTGGTAACTCTACACTTTATTACATAACTAGCTGTACCCGCGACTTCGCCCGTGTGAGAATGTATGATTGTTCAGTATCTACCCTGACGAAGTCGTGGGCGCAGCTAGTATAAAAGTAGCCTAAGTTACTCCTTATTACATTAGCTATCTGCCAGTGAAAGTCCCGTCAAAATCGGTAAAGCCGTTCCCAAGATTAGCCCCGTCAAACAGACAAACAGACAGACAGACAAAAATTGTAAAAAAAATTGTTTTGGTATATGTACCGTGTATACATACATATGCATTTAGTTATATAGCAAGCGGTTATTTTAATATTACAAACAGACACTCCAATTTTATTTATTTGTATAGATAATCTAAAAATCTACGAGTAATTATCACGAGCCTTAGCTTATCTTTTCCGGGTATTGTATCTGTCCAAAAAGTTGAAAACAGCACGAAACTGAATGTTTTCAAACCGCCCATAAAGTCTCCGACAAGGTTTAGCGACTGCTATTTATCAATAGTAACCGGGCCCGACGGCTCAATGTGCCCTCCGAAGCACGGAAACACAAATTTAATTTGTTACTAGCGGTCACCCATCACACACCCGACCGCGCCCGTATCGCTTAGCCGAGTAGATTGCTTGCGATCTTCATCAGCAGCAAGCCATGCGCGCTTCTTGAAAGCTTCTGAAGCTGGATAACTATCACATATTAATCCAAATCAATAAAAAAAGAAAAGTTTCGATAAGATCTATTAGTGATCACATGAGAGTACTAGTGTAAAATAAATTTGCCGATAATCCGGCAAAAGCTCACAACAACCGTGAATTTTCCCCATAGCTTTATAGCCTGCAGTTTCAGCTATTTCAGACAGTTGCCTGCGGCACTCCGTTGTGAGCGCACGCTTTTGTCGGTGTTTAACAAAAATTTTAACGGAATTCTGACATGTTTACGAATGTTAGTGCAGTGCTGTGTGTTTGTGTGTGTTGTGGATACACTTGTAATTGGATTAACTGATGACTGCAGTAGTCAAGGTTGGTTGAAATTTTGCTGTTGAAAGTTCGAAATAACGTTATTTCTTTGTTGTTTATAGGGGTGGCAGATAAATTATAGGGTTGCTAGCTCCATAAAGATAATTTATTTTGAGATATAAATTTTTATGTCACTGAGGCTCGTAATATTTTGAAGCGCCGTCGATGTATATTATTGATGCAATTTAAGGTTTTGTAATTTGAGGTAATTACAGTTAAAAACGATGGCTGTGGATGTTAAGACCATATTTTTCGCATTGTCGTGTTTTATGGTCCATATTACACATCTCTGTCTAATGGAAGATTTATCTCGTTAATGAGTACAAAATGTAGAGTTGTTACACAGATTTTGTGACACAATTGTATGTAGGATTACGAAACACTTAAAAAAAAGTCGTAAAAATTAGTAAATATTGATGTTATACACGCAAGAAGAATTCTACGTAGCTTTGCACTATTTAATCTACTTAAAAGTTGCTTAAGATTGACTATGCTATGTATTTATATGCTACCATATATTTTGTTTACCGGAAGATTTCTTACGATTGTCTACGCTACGTAGCTAATTGCTACGAAATCTTTAGATTACCGCAAGACTTCTTACGATTGACTTTTCTACGTGGCTTTGTGCTACGAAATATTAAGTCTATAGAAAGACTTTTTACGATTGACTATGCTACGTGGCTATGTGCTACGAAATATTAAGTCTTCCGAAAGACTTTACGAATGACTATGGTACATGGCTTAATGCTACGAAATAAAAAGTCTACAGAAAGACTTTTTACGATTGTAGACTTTGTAGATTTTGCAACGTAGCTTTGTGTGACGAAATATTTAGTGTACCTGGTAGACTCTACCATTAGACTTTTTATGTTTCGCTGATTTGTGATATTAATCCATTAGACAGTGGTGCAGGCGTGGTAATGCAACTGCATTTTTTGTGTAAATGTCTATAGCCTGCAAGTTTTACTTCACTTGCCATCCATGAGAAGTGTAACCTTGTTTGCCACATTCTTTTCATGAAAAAAAAGGATAACGCGTTACAACATAAAAGAAAATATTTCCATCAGTAACATTCCTAAATAATTCATTATTAATATTTATTGCCAGCATATGCATGATGACGTGATTGCGTTTTATTTTATCATTTCTGTTTGTCGGCTACAAACTTGCAGAAAAGTTTATGGTTGCTGTAAAATGGAGTCAGTTTAGTTCGGTACCGGTACCGTGGTACAAGTTTAGAAGTTATTGCAAATTGTTTTGTCGTGAAGTTAGGGTGCGCATAGATTTTGGGAGTGAAAGCTAGGGATGTGATGGATTGTATAACATCCTATCCTGCTAATATTAGAAATGCGAAAATTTCTGAACATGGATGGATTTGGATGAAACTTTATAGTACTTAGTAGTATAGGTTAAACATCCTACAAAAATGATAAATTCGAAAATTTATGAGTATGGATGGATGGATGGATGTTTGTTACTCTCAGGAAAAAACTACTTTATGGATTTGGATGAAACTTTACAGTATGTATGTATGTATGTATCTTCACGCCAGGTCCCTAACGGGGTAGGCAGAGGGTGTAGAGCGCCAGACATCCCGGTTCTGACAAACCTCTCGTGCCTCGTCTACCTTCATTATTCTCTTCATACATGCACGCCGATTCCTAAGACTTTTGACCCCACCATCAGACAGAACTCGACCTATTTGGTCATGGTAGGTCAGCCTTGGTCTTCCTGGGCCTCTGCAACCATCCACATTCGCATTGTATATCTGTTTAGTCACAGTACTTAGTAGTATAGGTTATACATCCTACAAATATTATAAATGCGAAAGTTTGTGAGTAAGGATGGATGGATGGATGTTTGTTACTCTCACGAAAAAATTACTGGACGGATTTGGATGAAATTACAGTATAGATTATTTTGTAGCGATTAAAAGTACACGCAGACGAAGTCGGCGGTAAAGAAATACTCACGAAATAGTTTATATTGCAAAAGTGGCAACGCATTTTAATTGCGCAACGTAACTATAGTTGGTATGTAGACATATTTTTAATAGGTTATAGGCGCGAAGTTACGTAAAATTTTATTTTTGTCTATAACTGCCTCAGTAGCCCAGTGGTAGCAGGCCACTACTACTACGCTGGAGTCCTGGGTTCGATTCCCGGGCACATTAGAGATATCAGAGATCTCTGATATCTCTAATGTGCCCGGAGATGTCAATAGGCTCGCCAACATGGGCCAAAACGTAACCGGCGAATCGTGTTTGCATGTATAGTTGAATGCATGCATTTACAACTTCGGGGATTACAGTCGTGAAGTTACGTAAATTTCGATCTAGTTTTACCTTCTTACAGGATCGTACTTTAACCTTTGTCACGTTGTATAATTATTTAATAGCGTGTTAAGTTTAAAACAGTTTTGAAAGCGTTATAGTCATGAAGGAAACACAGGAAACCATAATAGATTGCCATCAGCGTCGTCAACACACCGCTGAACTTTCGAGACGTTTTGCGAAAGTAATAAAATTATACGTCGGGTTTAAATACTTATGTATATACTAGCTGTGCCCGCGACCTCGCCCGCGTGAGAATTTATGATTGCTCAGTATCTACCGGGACGAAGTCGTGGGCGCAGCTAGTATAAAAGTAGCCAAAGTTACTCCTTATTACATCAGCTATCTGCCAGAGAAAGTCCCGTCAAAATCGGTAAAGCCGTTCCCAAGATTAACGCCAAACAGACAGACAGACAGACAAAAATGGTAAAAAATGTTGTTTTGGTATATGTACCGTGTATACATACATATGCATTTAGGAAAAAGCGGTTATTTGTATATTACAAACAGACATTCCAATTTTATTTATTTGTATAGATATCTTTATTTAATCGCAACAGAGTTGACATGTGCGCTCCCTGACGATTTTTTTCTATTATTAGTATTGTTAGTAATTAGTAGGGAATGATACGATTTGTAGAATGATTTTTATCTTACGTGTGTAGGTACATAAGTACACACCCACTTTTTTATCGATAGATTGTGATATATATCAGAATCATAATCAAAATCAGAAACTCATTTATTCATTTAGGGTGACAGGCACCTCTTATGACACGTCAAAAACAAACAAAATAAATTAAAGCGAATAACAATTGACATACATGTCAAACAAGATAAAAAATATATGTAAAGTCAAGAATATCACTAAGATAAAACGAAATGTCATAAACTAATGTAAAAAGTATATCAGTAGAATGTCTCTTTTCCCCTTTACAAACTGATAACTTAGAGTAAAAAGAAAAGAAAAAGAGTCATTCTTTGTCATTATAGTTTTACCTCTTTACGGAATCGCACTATATACTACATCACTTTCTTTTTGTTTTAATGTAATTAAGGTGACAGTTCACATTGATGTTAAAAGATGACTGTAGCCTCCACTTACGCAAAAGACCAGAGATCAAAATGCAGATGCGTTGCCACCCCTGAGACCTTAGTTGGTTGATATGTCCCTGCAATAGTTCTTACGGAGCCAAAGGTGTGATTATTTAATAGCGTGTTATGTTTAAAACAGTTTTGAAAGCGTAATAATCACTCAGGAACACATAATTGCCATCAGCTTTTTACTGGTGGTAGAGCTCCAGTGACGGAACTCGCGGGCGTAGGCACCACCGCATTACCTAACATACTTGCCGCTAAATGGTAGTGTTCAGCACTATCGTGTTTCGGTCAGGTGGTAATGTACGGCTCTGTAATTTCCGGCACAGAGGCATAACACCTTATGCCTCAGGAGTGGCAGCGCATTTGCATTTTGACCTCTGGTCATTGTGTGGGTGTCTATAGGCCGCAGTCATCACTTAACATCAATGTGGACTGCGCGCTTGTTTGCCACTTTTATTACATAAAAAAAAAAAAAAATCATCTTCGTGAAATCTCCGCTGAGCTTTCGAGATGTTTTGCAAAAGTAATAAAATTATACGTCGGATTAAATAATTATGTCCTATTTAATCACAACAGCGTTGACATGGGTCGGGTTTATGTGAGTTTATGGAACAATTATTATTTCCTTTCGCTGCGACACACTTTAGAATGTGAACTCGCGAAGAATAATGTAGGATCAAAATAGGAAGGATAAAAATGCGATTTTTACTGGTGACAGAGCTCCAGTGACGGAGCTCGCGGGCGTAGGCACCGCATTACCTAACATACTTGCCGCTAAATGGTAGTGTTGAGCACTATCGTGTTCCGATCAGATGGTAATGTACGGCCCTGTAATTTTCGGCACAGGGGCATAACACCTTAGGCCTCAGGAGGGGTAACGCATCTGCATTTTGACCTTGGTCTTTGTGTGGGTGTCTTTAGGCTGCAGTCATCACTTAACATCGATGTGAGCTGCATGCTTATTTTCCACTTCCATAACATAAAAAAAATGCATAGGAATAAGATAATGTTATTCAGCTTTCTTAGGTAGGATCAGTCCGAATAAGTTTGTGTTGTTTGCGAGTAGCAATAAACAGCACTATGCTCAAAACTTAGTTTATTGCTAAGTACCGGTTGATGGGAACCATAAAATCCTATATAATACAAATATTTATATTAATTTACAAGGCCATGACATTTATAAACCTGTAGCGTCCACTACATTAAGGCGCCAACTAGTGGAATACAATGAAACCTTACAGTACTTGTCTAGTACGATAGATGGCGTGCAGTCAAATTACATCGCACATACGAAGATTTCTCAAGAGTTGGCATATATACAACTTCCCAACGTCAACCACAGGGCCGCGGCCCGCCAGGCGCTACCACCTCGCCCGGTTGGAGGATCCTCCCTTTTCGCCGGAGGAACACTTCCACCCGTTCCTCCATAAACTTACATACTTGAATCATAGATCTTCACATCGCTGTCCTCCTGTGGTACCGTGCTCCGAAGGCTGGCCGTCGTAGCCAGTAGTATCGTATTTTTTTTATATTTCGAAGTGATAAATAAGCTTACAGTTAACATTGATGATAAGTAATACTGTTGAAATAAAAGCCAGATATTTCAATGAAGATGCGATGCTATGCGATGCTCTAAGTTGTTTATTTATTGATTTATTTATTTATTCTTTATTGCAGCAAAATATCGGTACAAATGGCGGACTTAACGCTTAAAGCGCCCTCTGCCAGTCAACCATTGGTAGTTAAAAAAAATTGTTGGCGGTGCTTACAAAAAAAATATACTAATAAATCGAGATATTCAGTTGGAATGGTACAATTAAATACAAAAATAAATATATTATAGAAACCAAAATAAATATTTAAATTATTTCTATACATACGTAATACACAAATAAATAACTATCATATAAATATATATATATAATATGTTTATACATGTGTGCTAGATATTACATGACCAAACATTTACTGGCAAGTACATTAAGTAATGCGGTGGTGCCTACGCCCGCGAGCTCCGTCACCGGAGCTCTATCATCAGTTAATGTTTTTTTACAACATTCATGACAAAAAGAATCGTCCATTAGTACCAAAACTGCATATTCTTTGTTCAAGAAGCCTGTTATCTCTTCCCGGCCAGTATTGGCTATCATTGTGAGGTTAATTGTAAATTCAAATTAGCTCCAATGGCCCACGTAATAATAACGTGGTATAATTATGCTATAAACAATGTAATACTGCATACAGGGTACGTCTGGAAACTATGAATATTCATAACACGGCATCCGTACCGCTCGTAAAGCTACAGTCAGTAAACAGCGGTGGAAATTGGCAAGGATTTCGACCTTATGTATCAGCCAGAACAGGAGACGTGCGGCAAGAGTGTGATAGAGAAAATACATGAAACGAGTAATAATTGTTCTTTTTCTCCCTCTCTCAGCGTTAACGGATCATTTGGTGCTCGTAGTGTTCAAAATCTCAGTTCAAAAAAATGTTGATTTGGGCTATTACTCTGAGGGAGGGTGCGATATGAAAAAAACTGAATGTAGTATATAAATATGTATAAGACGCTAGTAATGGCCCAAGCTGCGCGCTACTTTGTTCGCAAGTCTGACTCGCACTTGGCCGATTTAGTTATGCTATCCGGAACCGCCTGTCATTGTACCTACTTACTTCAAATATCTTAGACAAACATAAATTTTAACTTTACAGAAGAAAGTTTATTTTAATTCATACATATAGCACACCTTTCGGTTCGCCTGGCAGGCACTTGTGCTCATCGAAATCGCATGTCATTTTTTTTTAAACTTTACTATATTTGAACTAAATCATATAAAAATTTCAAGCTTACAGCGACAAGTTTATGTAATTTTTTTTTTCATTTTCAAATTGTGGGATTGGTGACGTGACTGGTTGATCCTTGCCAGGCGATGGTTTTTGTACTTAGCGTGTTATGATTTACCCCTACAAAGATTTCTAGCCTAACAGGTCCAACGGTGCTCGGAGGGTTCAGTATCTCTCAATCTATAACAAGAAATTGATTACAAACATGGATAGAGAGAAAACGATGTGATGAGTCATGAAACTATATCTACTGTTTAATTACCATGAATGTCGTTAACAAGTAGGTCAATCAACATGTACCCCATGTAAATATATATATAAATATATATATATATATATATATAATGCTTAAATAACACGGCTTTTCAGTTTGCCTCCAAAACTTCATTGTAAATATTCTGGCAAAGTAGCCATCGCTTTTCTCGAATTACTGACTGTGACTCTGACTGACTGACTTATAATTCACCGACTGACTCTAACTTTGACGCTGCTTAAGATGAATACAAAATATCGTTTTACTTGACACTGGCAATATGCGTAATAGCGATGCCATTACATATTAAAAAAATGGCAATACGGAGTTTGTCGGGACAGCTACTATTTCAAAAAACCAAGGGTTTTAATTTATATTGTTACTGTCTTTCTTAAGCCTTGGGGACAATACATTAGTTATGTTTTGGACAAGCCTAAGTTGAATAGCCACGCGCTTAACTGGCCAATGACCCACGTTTTTGCTACGTCAAGCTTAATCAATTTAGGGCAATGACATGCAATAGCTGAATGTTGAATTACAAAATATCACATATAGCTTACGATGGGACTTTCAAGGCCGTTCTTTATGTTTCCCTTTCATTCATCATCATCATTTCAGCCAAAAGACATCCACTGCTGGAGAGAGGCCTCCCCCAAAGATTGCAACAACGAACGGTCCTGCCCTCAACGGGCTGCTCTCATCCAGCGTTTGCCCGCGACCTTCACCAGGTCGTCGGTCCATCTTAATACTCAATACTCAATAATTTATTGCACCATAATGTACAACGGTAGGTGGTGTTACATTAGCATTTTGGACCCTGCAGTGCACCGCAAAGTAGGAGAGTATCTTGTGCGGGGCCTGCCTACGCTTTATTTTCCGGTACGCGTTCGCTTCTCAAGAACTGCTCTGCCCCAACGGCCATCAGTTCTTCGAGCTATGTGCCCTGCCCGCTACCACTTGAGTCTCGCTTTTCGGCGAGCCATATCGGTAACTATAGTTCTCATACGGATTTCCTCATTTCTGATTCGATCTCACAGAGAAACTCCTAGCATAGCTCTCTCCATTGCTCTCTGCCTTCTTATGAGGTGCATAGTCGCTCACTTTGGGCCTCCCTTTCATTAGATAGGGATAACAGCGGTAATGTCCGTAATTTCTGGCACAGAGGCATAACAGCTAAGGCCACAGCAATGGCAACGCATCTGCACAACAACGTTGTCTGTAGACTCCAGTATTCACTTACAATGAATAAGAATATTTTGCTTCTTTGTGCTTAACACTTCATGACATAAAAAACACTAGATATCTAAAACGATCTTCATCGAGCATTAAACTTCACATTATGTGTAGTGTACATTAAAGCTCATGAAAATCTACATAAATCTTTGTACAACGTCGCAGTGAGAACTGCATTCTTAGAAGGCTGCATACTTTAGCGCAAAGTAACCTTGCAGTTTATTTATCTTTGAGATGCAGTTTGCAAAATACAGCTGTGTTAGCTTAGGGGTGGCAACGCATCTGCATTTTGACCTATGGTTTTTGTGCAGATTCCTATAGGCTGCAGTTATCACTTAACATCAATGTAACCTGCATGCTTGTTTGCCACCTTCATTACATAAAACACCATAGTATTGGTATAGCAAGAGACATTAATCGCATCACAATATTGCCAGACCATATACTAAATTAGTTTCTGTTGGATGGATTTATTTTCGGCACGGATGTAGGTCAGAGTGTACGCTCAACCTGTGAGATAGACGTAAATAACATATCTCTTATTTATACTACAGTATGTCGTGATTTCTCAAGGAGCAGTGCCTTTCCCTAATATTTTTTTTCTCAAATTTACTTTCACACCTTCTTTGCCTGGGTTGCACCACATTAATTGTTAAAGTTTAAGTAATTGTTACACTGCACATTCGGAAATCTGTTAAAGTTAGAGAAGGGTATAATAATGGGTTGCCATTATTATTAAATAATGGCAACCCATTATACGTCCCACTGCTGGGCACGAGTCTCTCCCCTTTTTGGGGGGAGGCCTGGAGCTTACTCCACCACGCTGCTCCAATGCGGATCGGTGGAGGTGGGTGGGTGGGTGGGTTAGTGGCCAACCCGCTGTCGGATGTTTTCAAACCATAAGGCCTCCGACAAGGTTTAACGACTGCTATCTATCGATAGCAACCGGGACCGACGGCTTAACGTGTCCTCCAAAGCACGGAAACGTGCATTTAATTTGCCACTAGCGGTCACCCATCATACTACCCGACCGCGCCCGTAGTGCTTAACCGAGCAGATCGCTTCCGATCTACACCAGCCGCGGGGCCATGCGCGCTTTAAGAGAAGGGTATGAAATGTTACAATTACTTTAACTTTAACAAAAGTCGTGGTGCAACCCAATCTTAGGATTGTGTATTTGAACATTTGAAATTATTTTTAACCCAAAAAAATGCGTTACGCATACGCAGGGGAGCGGGAGTGTCAAAGGAATTCGACCTTAACCCTCCCCCCTCCTTCGCGGCCTCACCACTTCCCTATATGACGACGGGACCACCGTAAAGCGGCTGGGGATAGGATGCAGGGCCAACGATATACCACCTCTTCCCCAGCCGTCTCCTCTCCACAGCAGCGAGTGGCGGGCAGAGCCACGCCAAATGCCGCTCCGTCTCTGTGTTTCTCTGGGCTTCACCGGTGTGAGGACAATCACCGTCTACTTCACCCGCCCGCACCCCGCCACGACAAGGCGGAAACCCTCGGGGAGGTAACGGGATAGCCTCCCCTATGTTCATAAATTAAATGTTCTTTACAGACGTACTTTCATACGGTTCTTTAAGAGTTTCCTTTCTTTTGGAAAGAAGAAGTTCGAAGTGATAATTATCATGATAATTACTCTGATAAATATGTCTTGATAATTATTAAATATCGTTTTACCTGCGGCGTTTCATGCAAACTACGATAAAAGTCTGTCAAGCTTAACAAAAACCGTGTCAATGCGGCTTTAATACCATTTTGCGATATAATTCGCATCACATACCTGCAGGCAAAACATACATCACTAATTAAGTAAATTAGTTTCTATGAGATGGATTTATTTTCGGCACGGAAGCAGGTAAGAGTGTACGCTTAACTTAAGAGGCAGCCATAGATAACATTCCTCTCATTTATGTTAAAACATCTCGAAGTTTTTTCTCTCAACCTGTGAGATAGACGTAAATAACATATCTCTTATTTATACTACAGTATGTCGTGATTTCTCAAGGAGCAGTGCCTTTCCCTAATATTTTTTTTCTCAAATTTACTTTCACACCTTCTTAGCCTGGGTTGCACCACATTAATTGTTAAAGTTTAAGTAATTGTTACACTGCACATCCGGAAATCTGTTAAAGTTAGAGAAGGGTATAATAATGGGTTGCCATTATTATTAAATAATGGCAACCCATTATACGTCCCACTGCTGGGCACGAGTCTCTCCCCTTTTTGGGGGGAGGCCTGGAGCTTACTCCACCACGCTGCTCCAATGCGGATTGGTGGAGGTGGATGGGTTAGTGGCCAACCCGCTGTCGGATGTTTTGCTTAACGTGCCCTCCAAAGCACGGACACGTGCATTTAATTTGCCACTAGCGGTCACCCATCATACTACCCGACCGCGCCCGTAGTGCTTAACCGAGCAGATCGCTTCCGATCTACACCAGTCTTCGATCTACAGAAGTTTTTTCTACAGTCAATAGATGTGTTATTAATCTCATAGATAGAGTATTTTTATAGGAAGAATATATTGGCTTTTTGGGGTTCCGTAGTAAACAAGAAACTGTCTGTCTGTCTCTCTGTCTGTCCGTCCGCGGTTTAGCGCAAAAACTATTGGTACTAGAGCTAGAGACTTGAAATTTGGTACAAGTGTACACCTAAATCACACCGACAAAGTGGTAGAATAAAATCATGTTTTTTTTATTTAGGGTACCTCCTATGGATGATTTTTTTATTTTTCGTTTTCTGTATAGTGTGGGGTATCATTGGATAATTCTTTAAAAAATGTTAGGGATGTGCTTATATCATTTTTCGATTTAGTTAACTGTTCGTAACTGCCTCGGTAGCCTAGTGGTAGCAGGCCACTACTACTACGCTGAGGTCCTGGGTTCGAATCCCGGGTAGGGGGTTATCAGAGATAATGGTGAAAAAGCCTTTATCTCTGGTTCTATTGGGATTTTTCATTTTCTGGAAATTTCCCAGTACCTTAAAGTTTGGTCATGTGCCCGGAGATGTCAACAGGCTCGCCACCTGTTACATGGGCCAAAACGTAACCGGCGAGTCGTGGGTGTTTGCATGTATGCTTGAATGCATGCATTTACCTCTGCCCACCCCTTCGGGGATTACAGGCGTGAAGTTACGTTTTAAAAGTTCGTGACTTAATAAGCTTTAAAGTGTAAATTTTCGTTAGAGTCAAGTGTCTAATAACCAAACGGTTGTTGTTAGAAATTCAAACGTTTCGGAAATAGTAGCTACATACGAGTATAACGATTAAAAGGACGGCTGTACAAGTTTCCGGGTAATAGTCGACCAAATGTAATTTACTCTAAAATTTTGAACAACTCTAAAGAAAAAATATATATTTTTTAATTACATTAGAATGAGACTTTGTGTGAATGATAGCATCGGTGTAAAAATGAAAAAAGGCATGCTCCGATGGTTCGGGCATATAGAAAGAATGTCGAATGAGCGAATGACTAAACAGATATACAATGCGAATGTGGATGGTTGCAGAGGCCCAGGAAGACCGAGGCTGACCTACCATGACCAAATAGGTCGAGTTCTGTCTGATGGTGGGGTCAAAAGTCTTAGGAATCGGCGTGCATGTATGAAGAGAATGATGAAGGTAGACGAGGCACGAGACGTTTGTCAGAACCGGGATGTCTGGCGCTCTACACTCTCTGCCTACCCCGTTAGGGACCTGGCGTGAAGATACATACATACATACATATTAATTACATTATTCGAACCCAAAAACTACGGCACCCTACTCTGTGCGTGGCCCGACATGCACATGACCGGTTTTTTTAAAATTATTTTGTGTGGAATGGATTTATTTTCGTCAGGGAAGTAGGTCAGGGTGTACGTACGGTTAATGTAAGGTTCGGTTGTATCAAAATATTTGTTAAAGGAGATGTTGCAAAAATGTATGGACCCCCGGCCATGTATTTTGTACACAATATCATAAAACAGGCAAAATCATTATAAAAACGTTTTTTACTGCATATTTTCACTTATTTAGCTTTGTTTGCAGTTACGAAACATTATTTACAGTTAGAATTGCAACTCAAAACCAACATGGCGAATATGGCGGGTAATGTCATTTTGATATTTTAATTTTTTAAATCTTTTTTTGATTATATAGTTTTTGGAGAAAAATTAATATTTTCTTAATACTATCGAAATCGATTGATCCCAAGCGTCAGCTGTATCGCCGCCATGTTGAACATGGTTGAAAATGATAAAATCGTTTGAATTAAATGTGGTTGTAACTCTAAAATATATTCTTGAATAAATTAATTGTATTTTTTTCGGATTCTTCTTAAATTTACCCATTTTTTGAGGACATGTACCATCCAGGGCCGAGCTCGCAACATCTCCTTTTTATGAACGTAAAATTTAACATTAACAGCAAATGCGTTGCAACAGTGTCTTTATGACGTTTTTAAAGTTAGCATCTTCTACATCTTATCGACATTAAAACAGTAACCATTAATCAGCTAATTCTTTTTTTTTTTAAATCATTTTTTTGTATATCCAAAGCCTTTGGAACTTTAATACGTAAGATAAGAATAGGTAGATTATCATTATGAAAATTGGGACATACTCCCATATTACTGGTAGAGCTCCAGTGACGGAGCTCGCGGGCGTAGGCACCACCGCATTACCTGATATACTTGCCGCTAAATGGTAGTGTTCAGCACTATCGTGTTCCGGTCAGGTGGTAATGTACGGCCCTGTAATTTCCGGCACAGAGGCATAACACCTTAGGCCTCAGGAGTGGTAACGCATCTGCATTTGATCGTGGTCTCTGTGTAAGTGTCTATAGGCTGCAGTCATCACTTAACATCAATGTGAACTGCATGCTTGTTTGCCACTTCGATTAGATAAAAAAAAAATACTGAACTAAATCAATAACTGATTATGTCACTCCTGGTAAAATATATTGAAAGAAAGAAATAAAACATTTTTATTTCGAATATATTTTTACACACTCCTTTGCAAAGTTATTAGGAATTAAAATATTCCCATTCTATCCGACCGATTTGGACGACCCGGTTAGTCCAGCGGTGTGAGTTGACCGTTTGATTCGAAGGGTCGCGAGTTCGATCCCTGCACCGGGTCAAATATTTGTATGGCCTACAGATATTTGTTTCGGGTCTGGGTGTTTGTGTATGTGTTGTCTGTGTACAACGGCACCCACGATACAGGTTTATACCTATTGTGGGGCTGTGAGTGTAAGCGTATTTTATTTTATTAGTATTTATTTATTTATCCGTGTTGTACTTGTAGCGTCCACTACATTAAGGCGCCAACTAGTGGAACACATATGAACGTCAATCGTTGGGCCGCGGCCCGCCAGGCGCTACCAGCTTGCATGGTCAGAGGATCCTCCCTTTTCGTCGGAGGAACACTTCCACCCGTTCCTTCCACATACTCATTTTAATAATTATGTAGACAAGTGTTCAAATAATCATTACATTGGTAATGGAAAATGTAATTAAACTGAACAAATTAGTTTTCAACATTAATGTCTGAAGGGTCATCATACGTATCGAAATTATTCAGAGAAAAATCGTATCATCATCATCATCAATGGCCTTTACATCTGCGAAAGATGTTATTGAACAGTGTCCCAAGTTGGAACATTTTTTAGAATGGTGGTAACTGGTGGTAGATATCCAGAGACGGAGCTCGCGGGCGTAGGCACCACCGCATTACCTTATATACTTGCCGCCAAATGGTAGTGTTCAGCACTATCGTGTTCCGGTCAGGTGGTAATGTACGGCCTTATAATTTCTGGCACAGAGGCATAACACCTTAAGCCTCAGGAGTGGTAACGCATCTGCATTTTGACCTTGGTCTTTGTGTGGGTGTCTATAGGCTGCAGTCATCACTTAACATCAATGTTAAGTGCATGCTTGTTTGCCACATCCATAACATAAAAAAAAGAAAAAAATGGCTAAAAAGGCCAATTCGGGAGAGGCAGCGAGGTCCGATATGGGGCAAACATGAGACCCAATGGTTGAAGACAAATTTTCTCGCTGATGTCGGACAGCGCGTTGATTTGCTAGGCGCTCATGTAATATAGCCTCGTGAGCCAAGACTCCCTGAGCAAACCCTTCTGTATTTGCCTGAAAGAGTACAATCTTACTGGTGGTAGAGTTCCAATGCAGGAGCTCAAGAGCGTAGGCACCACCGCATTACCTAATCTATCTGCCGCCAAATGGTAGAAAGAACAAAGGGTGCTTTTATAACAAATGTTCTTATGATCACTTGTCAAATATCGTTGCAAAAGTTTTTTAATTCTCTTTCAAATGAAAGATGTGTTTCATATAATCACGTAAATACGTAATTTAAGTAACACATAAAATTAAAAATGTCAATCTTGCAGTTGACAAACAAATGGATCACCTAACGGCTTATTAAGAATCGTTATGTAAGTTTTCAATATAAATACGAGTACTGCCAATCTTTTACCAACGCTCTTCTAGTTCTTGAGCACTCTAATAACGTCAGTTTTAAAGAAGTCTATAGAGAGCATGTACTGCGGATACATCTTAGAAAGGATTTTGTTGCACAAATTGCTACTATGTTGTGTGTATAAAATGCGACCAGTTCAATGACTGTTAATAATTACTGTCATCCGTCATATAGTTCTAAATTCGATTCATAGTTCTAAATTCGATTCATAGTTCTCTACACCTCTCGATCACTCCCAATATTCTTGGAAGAAACTGATTTAATTTAATTGTAGTCGTGCAGATCATTGCGACATTTGAAATTGCTTTAATGATCCCGTTCGCTTTATCGCTCTCATAAAAACTGTTCTCATTATGATAATTAAAACAAGGGTTAAATGTTAATTAACTGGAATATTATGTTTGCAAGGGAAACGTAATTAAAGAGAAAGAACGAAGGGTGCTCGTAACAATTTTTCTTAGGATCACTTGTCAAACATCATTGCAAAGGTTTTTTAATTCTCTTTCATTTACATAATAATATGAAAGATAATATACCAATATAATTTAAAACTTATACTAATTACATATGTTATACTAATTACATACCACCGGTCCTTGTGTCCTTTTTTTATGTAATGAAAGTGGCGAACAAGCGTACAGTTTACATGGATGTTAAGTGATTGTTGACTGCAACAGATAGAGAACAAAAAAAACAGAGATCAATATGCAGATACCTTGCCACCCCTGAGACTTCAGTTGTTATGTTTATGTGATAGTTCATACGAGGCCATATACTCGTATAACCATCTAACCGGAACACGATAGTGCTGAACACTAACCATTCGGCGGCAGATAAATTAGGTAATGCGGTGGTGCCTACGCCCTCGAGCTCCTGCACTAATACTCTACCATCAGTGAAACTGTACTTAATGGTTAGTAGTGTTTGATTCCCGTAACTACATATCTAAAGCAATATTTGCTTTCCATGGACGTGTTTATACGAAAGTGAACCCTCATATACTAAAATAATAGTTTGTCCTAATCTCCGAGCGTCCGTATTCACAGCCAACAGAATTGGCGACTCGCCAGCAGTAACGTCGTTCCGTTTCATTTATATTCCCTTGCTCTTGTGAGGTATTCTTCGATATTCGGTGGAATTTTCAAATTACTTTGCTCAAAGGAAGATAGAAGAAACATATAGGTACTATCGAAGATATGTTCAGATGGTTTTTATTTATGTTGAAGAACCAAACAAACGTATCTTCAGTTCAGTTTTTTGATGTAATGGAAGTGGTAAACAAACATGCAGTTCACATTGACGTTACGTGATGATTGCAGCCTAGACACCCACACAAAGACCAAGGTCAAAATGCAAATGCGTTACCACTCCTCAGGCCTAAGGTGTTATGCCTCTGTGCCGAAAAATTACAGGGCTGTACATGACCACCTGACAGGAACACGATAGTGCTGAACACTATAATTTAGTGGCAAGTATATTAGGTAATGCGGTGGTGCCTACGCCCGCGAGCTCCGTCACCGGAGCTCTACCACCAGTTAAAATTCATATAATAAGATTCATCAATACTTCGACTACATGAAGTAATATTCCGTTTCAAAATTCCGGCACTTATAAATTGGATTGTGATTGTGGACTCTCATATATTGGCTAAACGAAAAGTTTGGCCAATATATGAGAAAGAAAGAAAATCAGCAATGTACTCTACATTGCTGATGTCAAAAATACATTTCTAATGGCAAATAAGCATACAGTTCACATTGATGGTAAGTGATATGTATGTATGTATCTTCACGCCAGGTCCCTAACGGGGTAGGCAGAGAGTGTAGAGCGCCAGACATCCCGGTTCAGACAAACCTCTCGTGCCTCGTCTACCTTCATCATTCTCTTCATACATGCACGCCGATTCCTAAGACTTTTGACCCCACCATCAGACAGAATTCGACCTATTTGGTTATGGTAGGTCAGCCTTGGTCTTCCTGGGCCTCTGCAACCATCCACATTCGCATTGTATATCTGTTTAGTCATTCGCTCATTCGACATTCTTTCTATATGCCCAAACCATCGGAGCATGCCTTTTTTCATTTTTACACCGATACTATCATTCATACAAAGTCTCTTTCTTACATCTTCATTACGAACGCGATCGGTGAGTGATACACCGCAGATCTTGCGCAAAGATCTCATCTCGACCGCGTTCAACTTACTTTCATGCTCTTTCCTGCATACCCAGCTCTCGCTTCCATATAAAAGCGTTGGAGTAAGTACAGCTTTATGTACGGCTAGTCGAGCCCGCTGGCTGAGATGTTTAGATTCTAAGTAAGTGATATCATTAGTAAAATCCCAACATCACTTACTCTCCAACCATCGAACTATGACCTCAAGCGGGACAGCAGTGGCCTACTAATACTACTATCACTACGCTAGCAAGGCAATCGATTAAACAGGACAATAAAACATTAATATTTTAATATCATAATCCATAATCGCTATTCATCTTTTTCTTTATGTCTATTGACCCCATAGTCAGTCCAACGAGACTAGGATGCTTTTCCACCAGAGATGTGCCATGCAGCTAATCTGCGAAGGTCTGAAATCTACGCTAGGAAAATATGTGACCGTTTCCAACAATACTAAGCTATGTAACTGTACGAGGAAAACACGCCGCCGCAGATTGCGCGGCATATTATAGGTACTCTGCTCTGGACATACTCGTAGATACACCACACGCGACGGCCCATACCACGCATCCATAGCTCGCATCCATACCACGCATCCATAGCTCGCATCCATACCACGCATCCATAGCTCGCATCCATACCACGCATCCATATCTCGCATCCATACCACGCATCCATAACTCGCATCCATACCACGCATCCATAGCTCGCATCCATAGCACGCATCCATAGCTCGCATCCATAGCTCGCATCTATAGCACGCATCCATAGCACACATCCTACCTTATAAAAACATATTGAGTTCGCACAGGTGACATTGTATGTTTTATGTTACAGTACTAACTGATATCTAGAAGTATACACAACAATTATCCTGTAATTAATTCATTAGTAAGTTAAAGACCGCCACTCTATCGCATTAGGCATTCCTTGTAATTAAAGCTGTGATGATTATTTTAATATATATAAATCTCGTGTCACAATGTTTGTCCTCAATGGACTCCTAAACCACTTAACCGATTATAATAAAATTCGCACACCATGTGCAGTTCGATCCAACTTGAGAGATAGGATAGCTTACATTACGCTATGACTAATAGGAGCAGAGCAGCGCGGGCGAAGCCGGGGCGGGCCGCTAGTAAATAAATAAATATCTTAGTTCATTCGGTTCCACCAGTGCTAAGTGCACCAATAAATATGATTGGTGGTTGTGAAACGTATCCATAGCAACGTAGCATAGCACATCTTTGCTGGAAAAGCTCTCTATTTCACTCTAGGTGAGTTTAAAAAAATGACGATGTAAAAGTGCTCTCCAGGAGCCAATTTTTTTTTTATGCTTTAAAAGTGGCAAACAAGCATACAGTTTACATTGATGATAAGTGATGACTGCAGCCTATAGACACCCACACAATGACCAGAGGTAAAAATGCAGATGCGTTACCACTCCTGAGGCCTAAGGTGTTATGCCTCTGTGCCGGAAATTACAGGGCCGTACATTACCACCTGACCGGAACACGATAGTGCTGAACACTACCATTTAGCGGCAAGTATATTAGGTAATTCGGTGGTGCCCACGCCCTCGAGCTCCGTCACTGGAGCTCTACCACCAGTATTTTATGAAATAAATTAATAAACTGAATAAAACTAAATAATACCCACTACTATCACTACGCTAGCAAGGTAATCGATTAAAACAGGACAATAAAACATGAATATTTTAATATCATAATTCATAATCGCTATTCATCTTTTTCTTTATGTCTATTGACCCTATAGTCAGTCTCGTCAGTCCAATGACTAATTTATTCATCAGGTCATTGAAATAAAACTATTTTTAATTTATTTATAATATAATTTATTTAAACTAAAATAGGGAAATAAAAATAAACCCGGGGCCACGTAAGCTGACAAGCGACTGAAATGTCGGGTTGATTTTAAAAATTAAATAAATATAGCTACGTTACGAAAAACCGACTTCAAAACTGAAAAGTACAAAATAATAAAGATTTAATTGTAATTACATAATAATAATAATAATGGCAACCCATTATACGTCCCACTGCTGGGCACGAGTCTCTCCCCTTTTTGGGGGGAGGCCTGGAGCTTACTCCACCACGCTGCTCCAATGCGGATTGGTGGAGGTGGGTGGGTTAGTGGCCAACCCGCTGTCGGATGTTTTCAAACCGCCCATAAGGCCTCCGACAAGGTTTAACGACTGCTATCTATCGATAGCAACCGGTACCGACGGCTTAACGTGCCCTCCGAAGCACGGAAACGCGCATTTAATTTGCCACTAGCGGTCACCCATCACACTACCCGACCGCGCCCGTAGTGCTTAACCGAGCAGATCGCTTACGATCTACACCAGCCGCTGGGCCATGCGCGCTTCTTAATTACATACTACCTATTATTTATATGTGCTATTTACTAAAAGGTTTGAAGTCGGTGCCAAGCCAAAATTACTAAAGTAGGCATTTCATTGTATTAAAACGTTTTACGTAATTCTTCCTTTGTTTGATGCGGAATAGTTTCTGGCACCGACTTCAAGCCTATTAGTAAATAGCACATATAAATAATAGGTAGTATATAATTACAATTAAATCTTTATTATTTTTTACTTTGCAGTTTTGAAGTCGGTTTTATTTATTTATTATTAACTATTTCCTTGTCCAAATAGGTGACTCTAATTTACTAAATTGTAATGGATTTTGGGGTAATTTGTTTCAAAATCCATTAATAAAAATGCTGTAAATCTATTTCGTTTTCGATTCTGGACAAAATACTTTGAGGATGTGTGATGATTCCTTTACCCGTTAGACGTTAGACAAGGACAAATGAAAGGAAGGAAAAGATACATTGATGAACTGTGATTCGCACTTAGATCTATTGCATATAAATTGTTAATACGGGAGTCTTCGCGTTTTTGTTATATTTCAAGCTATTTATTTAATACATGTTTGGTTAGCCTGCTAGGCATAAAATCTATCTACCCTTGATAAGTTTGTATGCGATACAATATGGGGTTCTTCAAAAATGGCGTCAAAAGAGTCCTTCAGGGCTGGCAGCGCGTTGGCAACTCCCCTGGTGTTGCAAATGTCCATAGGCGACGGTGACCACTTACCATCAGGTGGCCCGTCTGCTTGTCTGTCAACTTAATGACATAAAAAAAAAATGTATGGAAGTATCAAACAAGCATAGATATATACTGTTTTTTTTTTCACATTGATGGTAAGTAAATATATATATCCATCAACATAAAACTGAATATCTCAAGGTACCTATACTATACCTAAGCTGTTTTGTATCTAAGTCGATAATAACTGCACTGTATATTACCGCCTACACTTAAACCTTGCACTCTATGCTGATCAGGATTGTTTTCAATGTGGTAACGTCTTATAAATTGATGAACGCCGGCTGCACGTACGGAAAAGTGTCACGTTCCGCCTGCAAGCATGCAAGCGAGAGCGCAGGACAAGTGATATAGACGCACGATCGGCATAAGCGTTCAAATTGTAACGCATAATATTTTTTTATGACCGTCCGTAAACCGACTTTTACTTACATTAATACGTCCGAACAGCGCATGCCCCGCGGCTGGTAGCTGTAGATCACAGGCGATCAACTCGGTTAAGCACTACGGACGCGGTCGGGTAGTGTGATGGGTGACCGCTAGTGGCAAATTAAATGCGCGTTTCCGTGCTTCGGAGGGCACGTTTAGCCGTTGGTCCCTGTTGCTATCGATAGATAGCAGTCGTTAAACCTTGTCGGGGGCCTTATGGGCGGTTTGAAAACATCCGACAGCGGGTTGGCCACTAACCCACCCACCTCCACCAATCCGCATTGGAGCAGGGGAATGCCAAAAAGGGGAGAGACTCGTGCCCAGCAGTGGGACGTATAATGGGTTGCCATTATTATTATTATAAACCGACTTTACAGGCAAACAATTTTTTTCATACGCATACGCGACTTAAAATACTTAATATCACTTTCTTATATCCGTGCACGTTATCGCACGGCAAAAGAAGATACCTCTGAACATAATTCGAACAATGTCATTTATGAATGATGTTGTTCGAATTCGTAAGACTTGCTGGCAAAGAAAGCAATGCTGCTTTAGAGAGCAGCATTGCTCTTGTTCTTGCATATTTACATCTCCTGATATTTACATGTTTTATTTAAAGTAAGACTTGAAAGCCTCGATAACTGCCTCGGTAGCCTAGTGGTAGCAGGCCACGACTACTACGCCGAGGTCATGGGTTCGATTCCCAGGTAGGGGTTATCAGAGATAATGGTGTAAAGTCCTTTATCTCTGGTTCTATTGGGATTTTTCCAGTTTCTGGAAATTTCCCAGTACCTTAAAGTTTGGTAATGTGCCCGGAGATGTCAACAGTTACATGGGCCAAAAACGTAACCGGCGAATCGTGGTGCATGTATGCTTGAATGCATGCATTTACCTGTGCCTACCCCTTCGGTGATTACAGGCGTGATGTTACGTTTATTAAAGTAAACCTTGTAAAAGCAGACAATTCGGTTTTCATATTCAACGAGTAACCCGAGTGACCGCAAGAATCTTAATGTTCAATTCATGAAATTGTACATTATGCACGGGCGTTCCGAAAAGCCACAGGGTAATCTTATACCTAAATTGGACTAATCTAGCCTAAAAAATTTAAGGAGTTTCTCACTTTCTGTGTCGGATACTATGTAGTGTACTATCGGGAACTGACCACTTGAACACATTAGAAACTTATGCAGAAGTAATTAAAGCTATACTTGATTGAATTTGTAATAGAAAATTCCGGGTAAACCTTCCTATTCTTTCTGTAGATAGCTATATTCACATGTAACACACATGTGCTGGACCTCGAGGACATAGGTACCAACCTCCGTATTACCTAATCTATGTGCCGCCTAATGGTAGTGTTCAGCACTACCGTATTCCAGTAAGAAGATAATGTATGGCCGTGTAATAATAGGTTGGGGAAAAAGTCTTTTCGCATTATAGTATGTATGAACTTGTAATAAAATCTCTTTGGCTGTAGTATTTGTATCTGGCTGGTTTTGGTAACATTGAAAGTTAAAATTTTAAAGAACATAATTCCAAATTCAAATTAGGCAAAAGCGTGATTTTCATTTGTTTTTCGTACTGTCAAGATGAGTGAATCCAATGAAGAATATATACATTTTTTGAATGTATGATATATATACGATAGACGATTATACGATACGATATACGATTCATCATATCAGCCATAGAACGTCCATACGACGATATACGATTAAGAATACTTTACTTCGCTGTGCGAATCCAAACCAAGGAAGCAACTGAAACTAGGACAAAATTGACTAAAGAATAAAACGAACACACCCGTGTCGTAAAAGCGTGACTACTTTACTCCATTAACTGAATAATGTTGCGATGTCGTCGGATTTTGTGAACGATGACCTGGTTTTTAAATATCGTGGGGTGTATGGCCCCGCAATAGCTAATATATAATCACATAAACAAAACAATATTTTACTATCAGTAGTTACGTAGGCTACAATATGGGGTTCTTCAAAACTGGCGTCAAAAAGAAGTTTTATGATATTAGCACATATCCCTCGTATCAATTCGGATGTTTAACCGCCTCACCCAACCTCCTCCCCTCTTATGGGAGACGTTTGGTATTCTCTACGTGCTACGCACACGGGTGCACGGGTAAATACGTGTCACTCATTGATTTCTGTGAAATTCCTTTTTTTTTTTTTATGTTATAAATGTGGCAAACAAGCGTGCAGTTCACATTGATGTTAAGTGACGACTGCAGCCTATAGACACCCACACAATGACCAGAGGTCAAAATGTAAATGCGCTGCCACTCCTGAGGCATTAGGTGTTATGCCTCTGTGCCGGAAATTACAGAGCCGTACATTACCACCTGACCGGAACACGATAGTGCTGAACGCTACCATTTAACGGCAAGTATATTAGGTAATGCGGTGGTGCCTACGCCCGCGAGCTCCGTCACTGGAGCTCTACCAAACCTTCCCACCGTACTGGTGTTTATTCAAATTCTTTTGCTGTTACAGCTATTAGGCTTTGGAACACTTCCCCTTGATATCAAGAAAGCTCCGAGTAAATTATCGTTTAAACGAAAGCTTAAAAAAAATACTTTCTAACCTCTCTAAATGAATGATTTTAAATTACGATTTTAAAAAAAAAAAAATCTGTAGAAGTGTAAATTCTGTACATTAAAAATATTGGAAAAAATAAATAGCAGGGGATGTTATTACATCGATACCGAACACAAATATGTGATTAGAAAACTTTTTGTCTGTCTGTCTGTCTGTTTGTTCAAGCATTACATAAAAAATAACCAGTTCGATTACAATGAAACTTGGTACGATTATATTTTAACCTTTGGCGCACAACACTGGGTAATTTTTATTCCGGAAAAATGTCTGTTTGTCTGTGTGTTTGTGCACGCTAATATCAGAAACGGCTTATTCGATTTGCGGTTTTCACTAATATATTGTGGTAAGTTTCAGTTAACATTTAGTGTTTGTTTCATGTGAATCGGTTCAAGAATAATAAAGTTATGTCAATTTAAAGAATCGTATCGAATATTTTTAAGCTATTCTGTATCTTAGTTCTATCTTTTAGGGAGTTTCGTACCTATTAGGTAAAAACGGACCCTACGGATAACTAATCCTCCGCTGTCTGTCTGTCTGTCCGTCCGTCCGTCTGTCTGTCACCAGGCTGTATCTCATAAATAGTGATAGCTAGAAAGCTAACATTTTCACAAATTATGTATATTTCTGTTACCGCTATAATGTAGGCGCTTAAAATTTTCACAGAATTTTTAGGTCTTATGTTGTATTGTAGCTTCCATAATAAATCTATATACATACAAATAAATAAAATTGGAGTGTCTGTTTGTTAAATTAAAATAACCGCTTTTTACTAAACGCATATGTATGTACCTATACACGGTACATATACCAAAACAACATTTTTTATAACTTTTGTCTGTCTGTCTGTTTGGCGGGACTAATATTGGGAACGGCTACTTTTATCTCCATACATACATACATACCTACATACAAATAAGTAGAATTGGAGTGTATCCGACTTTGACGGCACTTCCACGGTTTGGTAGCTGATGTGATAAGGAGTAACTCGAGCTACTTTTATCTCCATACAATCATACATACATAACTACATATCTACAAATACATATAATTTGAGTGTTTTCGATTTTGACGGGACTTTCACTGGCAGATAGCTGATGTAATAAGGAGTAACATAGGCTACTTTTATACTAGCTGCGCCCACGACTTCGTCCGGGTAGATACTGAACAATCATATTTTTTCTCACGTAGACAAAGTCGCGGGCACAGCTAGTATTATACATCTATTAGGCATTTATTTATGCATGTATAAGTATCTATTTAGTATTATTATTTATACGTTTTTGTATTATATATATATATATATGTTATATGTATCATATTTCAGTTATATATAACTTTAATTACTTAATAATATATAACTTGGATTACTTATAAATTTCATTAACCTTTCTTCATAATGCACCTTCGACAGTTTTATTTGGCCCTAAGGTTGGCTGGTAGAGAATACCACTAGATGTTAAGTCCGCCTTAAGTACATTATTTAAGTGCTAAAAGTTTAAATAAATAAATGTCTGTGTAATAGAGACCAAATTTCTAATTATTTTAGAATCTATCTTTGGGCCTCCAAATGGCCCAAAGATAGATTCTAAAATATGTACACATCAAGAAAAACGCGAGAGCTAAAAAAAAGACTTTTCCCTCAGTAAGCTCTACAAATTTTTCATGATTCCAAGCGACCAATCGATGTTTGGAAGCCCTCAGAACCGGAGGCTCGTGGCAGACTGCCTCAACCGAACCCTCCCTCCTTTTAGTCCGTCACTGGTGAAAAGAGACCTTCAGGGCTGGCAGCGCGTTGGCAACTCCCCCGATGTTGCTAATGTTCATAGGCGACGGTAACCACTTTCCATCAGGTGGCCCGTCTGGTTGTCTGTCAATCCTTTGACATAAAAGAAAGGCAGTGTGCAGCAGAGATAACGCTCTACGAAGTCGAAACTTGCCGATTATCTCTTTCGTTGGCTCGATGTGGAATATATCTTGCTGGGTATTGTATGTAATTTATTGACAGATGCTGTTATAAATTCATTACGATGAAATTATGAAGATAACTCTGGGTTTTTATTTCATGAGATATAACGATCATTGAACCCATTATCCTCGGCGCAAAGCCAAAATACAATAGGGTCATAAAATATGTAAACTATTGTCCAACATGCCATATTTCGTCACGCTGTCATGTCTAGACAGACCAATCAATAGACTGCGAGCTTGTAAGCAACTGTTTCTTTATACAACATGTAACAGGAATAATGTACACTCTAACGCGCCGATTAGAAAATCGAGTTATAATCATAATATAAAAATTAAATTAAAATTATATATATTTATTAAGCAATTCGGGTTTACAAAATTTTCCTCATACAATACTTTTAACAATACATATAAAAACAAACTTATAAACATGTTATTTCAATATATGAATTGAAATAACATGTTTATGTATTTAATATTTTTTATTTAAGAAATATGTTGTCCTCTATTTGTACGTTCAGTATGCACATCCTACGCGTACTTATCGTACCTCTACGCACATAAAAACACGAACCTACTCACACACCCACACTGTTGCAATGTGATATAGCGTAACCTGCATACCCTTATTTAACACTTGCTAGAAATAAGATTAATTTCTACTATTTTATTTCTTAAATAATTATTTATAATAAAAAGCACGTCTCAACGAGTTTTAATAAACTTGTTGAGACTAGCATTTTGACCTTTGGTTTTTGCGTAGATGTCTATAGGCTGCAGTCACCACTTAACATCAATGTGAACTGCATTTTTTTCGCTACATAGGTCACATGAATAAAAACCACTACATGTATTTTTACATATTTATTTTGCACCGTATATTTATGTATAAGGGTTTCACAGAAAGTTTAATAAAAAATGGACCGTAAAAAGCCACTGGAATTAGGCTTTGAACAAAAATAAAAATGCTATTCTTTAATTTTTTATCCTATTTCATTATTTTTCAAAAATAATAGATTTCAGAGTAAGGAGGCCTGAAAATATTTCTTTTACTAAGAACATGAATAAGTCAGTAGGAGGTACCTATCTACCTTTTGCGCGAAATAAGCATTCTTCACACTGTTTCCTCAACCCTCTTCCAAATATAACAGGAAAATTCCACCTAATAAAGGAAATAACACCCATAAAATTGTGCTTTTGTTTTTTTCTTGTATCTGGTGTAACGGACTTAAGACCAGGGATGTTAAGGAGCTCCGTAACCTTAACGGAAACTATCGGATATCCGATGTAAAAAACTGGTTGCCTGTAAAGTCGGTTTTACGGGCGAAGATTTTACGTGACAACGTCTTTTTCTCGGTAGAAAGGCATTCGCCGGTCCGGCAGACCTCTCTCTCGTTCGGTGACTCATCGTTACGTTACCGGGCGTTACACTTTTTCATGAGTGACTCCGAGCCGCAACCTAATTTAAGACGTTGTCACGTCAAAAATATCCGTAACCTACACCGAAACCACCGGATATCCGATGTAAAAAAAGAATCGGTAACCGAAACTATCGGATATCCGATATTAAATAATATTCGTAACCGTAACCGAAACCGAAATAAAAGATTCGAATAATGCCGGATGACGGATAGAGGCGGAGCCTAGTTAATACATGTTATATGACAAGTGGTTTTGATCGGCCGGATCACATCATTTTTTAAGCTTTCATTTTGTATTCTACTTTTAAAATTACTTAAAATCATCATCCGTAACCGAAATTATTCGAAACTAACGGATAAACCGAAATAATTTCATATCCGTATCCGAAATTTCATATCCATAACCTCCCATCCCTGCTTAAGGCGACAAGATATAGAAAAAATGTACTGCAAAGATTGTAACCCTTTTCCTTTTTTAAACGACTTCGAAAAAGGGAGAATCGACTCAATTCGTCCGGATCTTTTTTTTTGTATGTTCGCCGATAAATTGAAAACGCCTGTTCGAAACCGATTTAGATAATCTATGCTATAATATTGAGAAACGAGCATGCAGTTTCTACTGGTGGTAGAAGTCCACTGTAGGGACTCCAGGGCGTAGGCACCACTGCATTACCTAATCTATCTGCTACCAAATGGTAGTGTTTAGCACTATCGTGTTCTGGTTAGATGGTAATGTATGGTCCCATAATGACTATCACAGAGACGTTACCAGAGATTTTTTTTTTATTTTTTAAAAGTGGCAAACAAGCATACAGTTCACATTGATGTTAGGTGATGACTGCAGCCTATAGACACCCACACAATGACCAGAGGTAAAAATGCAGATGCGTTACCACTCCTGAGGCCTAAGGTGTTATGCCTCTGTGCCGGAAATTACAGGGCCGTACATTGCCACCTGACCGGAAAACGATAGTGCTGAACACTACCATTTAGCGGCAAGTATATTAGGTAATGCGGTGGTGCCTACGCCCGCGAGCTCCGTCACTGGAGCTCTACCACCAGTAAGAATATGTAATAATACTACGTATAGAATGGACACTTCGACGTCCCGCCCGATTTCCCCGCCTCACCCAACCTCCTCCCCTCTTATGGGCGACGTATGGTATTCTCTACGTGTTACGCACACAGGTGCACGTGTAAATACACGTCACTGATTGATGTCTGTGTAATAGAGACCAAATTAAGCGTTTGTATGGAATTTTGGCGGAGTGTCCGCGGTGTGACATTACAACTTAGGTGTCAGGGGTGGAAACGCATCTAAATTTTGACGACTGGTTGTTATGTAGATGTCTATAGGCTGCAGTCATCACTTAACATCCATGTAAACTGTATGCTTGTTCAAACTTCATGACATAAAAATGTGCCATTTATCTGGTAGACAACAAATAAAGGATTTGTCACTCGTTTTAAAAAGTCTCTGTATCACTTCTAGGGGTCTAACCTGAGACCTAAAGCCTACCAATAACCTGATACCACTAAACCACTAATGCTATTTTACAGATAAATAAAAAAAAAACCGGCCAATTGCGAGTCAGACACGCGCACAAAGAGTTCCGTACAAAACAAAATGCTTCAAAATTACATATTTAGTTGTTTTAATATTTAATTTATTTTTATTTGATGATTTATCATGAAAGGTAATAAACAGCTTAATATTCTGTGAAAATTGTAAGCATCTACCTGCTACCGTTATTAATATTGAGCAAAAATTGTATGTTCTAGTGTGTGTTGTTTATTGTTAACTCCTCTTAATATTTTTTTTTAGTATTTGCTGTTACAGCGACAACAGAAATACATTATTTGTGAAAATTGTAGCTTAATAGGTATCACGGTTTCTGAGATACAGCCTGGTGACAGACAGACGGACGGACAGACAGAAAGCAGTGGCTTAGTAATAGGGTCCCGTTTTAACCTTTCAGGTAGGGAGCCTATAAAAACTCTTCAATTCTCGAAGAGAATAAATCCACATTCAGCACACTTCCCTTGCTCAGTAACAAAGCATGCATATTTAACTGAAAAAGAGATTTCATTTAATTCGTACCATGTTATTAACCCTTGCTTGCCTTTTTCATTGTACACTTTGGAATTTCGTTTAACCCGCATTGTGTTAGAACAACGTTATAGCAGAAAAAATCTGTATTGTAAGGTTCGCATAACTTTAAAAGAATAGTTGGTAGGACCTATTACAGCTAGACCTGTACTTAGTAGACTTATCGGATTGAATTTTGGTATTAAATCACTGGAAGAGATAAGAGCAAGGTATCGCTACATTCGCTGATTTATTTACTCTTAAATAGTGGGTACTTCAGTCCATAGATAACTAAGCTTAAATTATAATTACTAATATTATGAAGCTGAAAAGCTTGTTTTTTTGTTTCCTTGAACGCGCTAATCTCCTCTTGAGACTTTTATTAGATTTGAGAAATTATTTCAGTGCTAGAAAGCCCATTTATCGAGGAAGGCTTTAAGCTATAACATCACGCTAAGATGAATAGGAGAGGGTTGGTAACATTGCATCCGCATGAAGCCGGGGCGGGCTGCCAGTTAATATGTATTGTATAACCTGATAACGTAACCCGAAATTGAACCTAAGATTAGACCAAGTAATAACATTCTACTACCATATTATCAATCGAGACGGTTTAGTAAACTCAATTTTAGAAAAAAATGCTGTATTGTGAAAGTTCGCACTACTTTAAAATCAAAGGAAATGGCTTTGTGCTCTCATTCCCACTTTCAAGAAATTTATTCACATTCCTATTCTTGAGCGAATAAAGAATATAGTGACCATGCTATCGGTCTACTTATAGGACAATTTTTAAGTAAATTATCAAAAAGGATTTTTATCATTTGGGATTACAAGAATCACTTGAGATACGTCACAAATTAATCACTATTTTTAACTATGGTAAATAGCAATACATACACCTGCCATGTCAGTTTACAAATTATGAAAAAATATAATCAAAAAATATTTAAAACGTAACTTTACGCCTGTAATTCCTGAAGGGGTAGACAGAGGTACATGCATGCATTCAGGCATACATGCGAACGCCCACAATTCGTTGATTACGTTTTTGGCCCACGTAACAGGTGGCGAGCCTGTTGCCATCTCCGAGCACATTACCAAACGCCGAGGTACTGGGAAACTTCCAGAAAATGGAAAAAGCCCAATAGAAACAGAGATAAAGGATTCTAAACCGTTATCTTCGATAGTCCCCGACTCGAACCCAGGACCTCCAGCGTAGTAGTAGTGGCCTGCAACCACTAGGCTACTGAGGCAGTTAAAAAAATATTTACTTAAGTATGAAAGCAGCTTTAATTTGAAAGCGAATGATAAATGAATAGTACTACTATACTGTTATTGTAGTAGGGGAGCCCAGGATGCTATTTTTATATTAAGCGAGCGCGTCAGATTAAGATATGGAAAATACCTTTAACCCCGTTGGTTACCTCCACTAAATCTCAGATTCGTATATAGGGCCGCCCGAAGAGTAGCCTTTAAAAAATCAAATAGTTGCTACGATCGTCTTTCGCTCTCCTCATCCGAATCGTCTGAATTTTGGGTAAGAGCATTGTTTGGACACATTTTAGACCCTCTTAAAATACCTGACACGCTCTTGTCCCAAGGCGTTGAAGCTGCACCCTTTTCAAAAACATATGATTCTTTTAAATATGAAGATGAAAAATTGCTCAAGAATGTCAGATACTCAGAGAGGATGTTAAATGAACCCTATTTAAGCTCCCATCGAAAATTCTTGTGATTTGGAAGCGAGGCAAGCTCGTGGCGGAAGACCTAAGGGTTCGGCCACTTATAGAAATTTTAGATTTGGTGGAGGTACTGCACAGGGTACAAAGTATCTCCTTGACACGCTGAAGTAAATTCAAAAATCCCGTCTCGGGCTCCCCTAAGTTAATCCCACCGCTAGAGTTCCATCATCACTACTACCTTAACATCCATGTGCACTGTATGCTTGTTTGCTACATTATATTCATAAAAAAATAACTCGTAACGTAATTTCTTCTCTACTCCAGCGTGGTGGAGTAAGCTCCAGGGCTCCCCCTAAAAAGGGGAGAGACTCGTGCCCAGCAGTGGGACGTATAATGGGTTGCCATTATTAACGTGATTTCATAATAACCTCAGTATTATTTTCATTACGAACTTTATAAATTGTACACAAAAGTTCAATATCAGCAAGGACTATGTTTTAGCATGCTACTTTACTAACACAAAAACCTTACGAAATAAAATAATTATACCGTTGCGGCATAATCTTATAAAATGTGCTATAAACATCAACCCCGGTTGCACCAAAATATTAATTGAAGTTTAATTTTTTGTAAAACGTAACATTAACAGTAACATTGACTTTTTTTATGTAATCGAAGTGGCAAACAAGCATGCAGTTCACATTGATGTTAAGTGATGACTGCAGCCTATAGACACCCACACAAAGATCAAGGTCAAAATGCAGATGCGTTACCACTCCTGAGGCCTAAGGTCTTATGCCTCTGTGCCGGAAATTACAGGGCCGTACATTACCACCTAACCGGAACACGATAGTGTTGAACACTACCATTTAGCGACAAGTATATTAGGTAATGCAGTGGTGCCTACGCCCTCAAGCTCCGTCGCTGGAGCTCTACCAGCACTTAAAAAAATAATTGACTTTAATAGTGACTACTAAATACGTGAAGTTGATGGATGTGGGAGTGCGTATGAGTGACTTAGTGGTGAACTGTCTGCTTTACGCAGACGATGCGGTAATTGTTAGCTCTACACCATCTGGGCTACAAGCACTAGTCACAGTCATGAAAGAGGATTGTATGGAGAAAGGCTTACAATTGAATGTGGATAAAACTAAAGAATTAGTATTTGAAAGAGATGAACAGAGAACAAATGCAAGGGTAGTAGTAGATGATGCAGTGTTAGAACAGGTTGATGAAATTGTATATCTTGGATGTGCTTTTAGCAAGGATGGTAGGTACACCACTGACATAGAAAGAAGAGTGCTTGCTGGGAATTGCGTGAATGGAGCGTTGGGTAAGCTGCTAGAATCTAAACATCTCAGCCAGCGGGCTCGACTAGCCGTACATAATGCTGTACTTACTCCAACGCTTTTATATGGAAGCGAGAGCTGGGTATGCAGGAAAGAGCATGAAAGTAAGTTGAACGCGGTCGAGATGAGATCTTTGCGCAAGATCTGCGGTGTATCGCTCACCGATCGCGTTCGTAATGAAGATGTAAGAAAGAGACTTTGTGTGAATGATAGTATCGGTGTAAAAATGAAAAAAGGCATGCTCTGATGGTTCGGGCATATAGAAAGAATGTCGAATGAGCGAATGACTAAACAGATATACAATGCGAATGTGGATGGTTGCAGAGGCCCAGGAAGACCAAGGCTGACCTACCATGACCAAATAGGTCGAGTTCTGTCTGATGGTGGGGTCAAAAGTCTTAGGAATCGGCGTACATGTATGAAGAGAATGATGAAGGTAGACGAGGCACGAGAGGTTTGTCTGAACCGGTATATCTGGCGCTCTACACTCTCTGCCTACCCCGTTAGGGATCTGGCGTGAAGATACATGCATACTAAATTCGTTGCACCGCGTATTTTTAGGCATAGTTAAATTACTTGCTTGTAACGCCCGGTAACGTAACGATGAGTCACCGAACGAGAGAGAGGCCTGCCGGACCGGCGAATGCCTTTCTACCGAGAAAAAGACGTTGTCACGTAAAATCTTCGCCCGTAAAACCGACTTTACAGGCAACCAGTTTTTTTTATTTCATAGTTCTTTTATTTTTCTGCAACATCTCGTGGTTTTTCTTCTACAACCTTAAGGTTGACTGGCAGATAATGCCTAAAGGCATTAAGTCCACCTATTGTACCTCATTCCTATAATGTGTGCATTAAAGTTAAAATAAATAAATTAATTAATTAATTTGACGACCCGGTTAGTCCAGCGGTGTGAGTTGACCGTTTGATTCGAAGGGTTGCGGGTTCGATCCCCGCACCGGGACAAATATTTGTATGTCCTACAGATATTTGTTTCGGGTCTGGGTGTTTGTGTATGTGTTGTATATGTACAACGGCACCCACGACACAGGTTTATACCTATTGTGGGGCTGTGAGTGTAAGCGTATTTTATTTTATTTTTTTTTTTTAATTAGTGTTGACAGATTCCCTTATCATTTGACAGATAATTTTGAGGTTACCTTTCTCATTACCCAGCACACTCGACCTGTTACGGTTAGCAGTTAAAGTTATGACGTCATTTAACAATTTTCAAATGTTGCACTCACTTTTTACTTAACCAGTGCTTTAACTTTGTTAAAGTTAAAGTAAGGTGGTGCAACCCAGCCTTAAAATAATTGAAATCAAGGTCGCCTTAACCGTGTGCTATAAGTTCAAGGTAGTAAGTACGCTAAGTTATTTACACCCACCCGAGGTGACGAAATAATTGAACCTAGTAACCAGTTCAATTAATGTGCTATTAGGTACCAATATACCAAGTGAGGTGTTGAGACTTAGTTAATTATTTAATGCCTTGCATGAATTAGTTCTATATTTTTTCTTCACGCCAGGTCCCTAACGGGGTAGGCAGAGAGTGTAGAGCGCCAGATATCCCGGTTCTGACAAACCTCTCGTGCCTCATCTACCTTCATCATTCTCTTCATACATGCACGCCGATTCCTAAGACTTTTGACCCCACCATCAGACAGAACTCGACCTATTTGGTCATGGTAATGCAAGCCATGGTCTATATTACCATAGAGCAACTCGGCTCACCGGTCGCGGCGGACCGGAGGGAAGTAGCCATAGTGTTTATAAATAATGGCAACCCATTATACGTCTTACTGGTTTAGTGTAGTAATGACTGATTCGCGAAATGACTAGTCCCACTGCTGGGCACGAGTCTCCCCCCCTTTTTGGGTGGAGGCTTGGAGCTTACTTCAACACGCTGCTCCAATGCGGATTGGTGGAGATACGAGTTAGTGGCCAACCCGCTGTCGGATGATTTCAAACCGCCCATAAGGCCAAGTCAAGGTTTAACGACTGATATCTGTCGATAGCAACCGGGACCGACGGCTTAACGTGCCCTCCGAAGCACGGAAAATAGCGTTTATTACCGATGAAAAACAGTCTGTAATTTTTTGAGGGGGGAAATACACGACGTGTGACACACACTCACACTACAAAAATCGTATATTACTACGAAACTCACACCTTATAATAAATAAAAATAAAATACGCTTACACTCACAGCCCCACATTAGGTATAAACCTGTGTCGTGGGTGCCGTTGTACACATACAACACATACACAAACACCCAGATCCGAAACAAATATCTGTAGGCCATACAAATATTTGTCCCGGTGCGGGGATCCAACCCGCGACCCTTCGAATCAAACGGTCATCTCATACCGCTGGACTAACCGGGTCGTCGTTGACCTTGACTTTAACAAAAGACAAACAATTTCACTCACACATTTGAATATCTGGGCGACCGGCATATGACCATTTGGTCTTGTACTTTGACAGGGTAAAACCTGCATATGGTTACTCCCCTCCGGTCAGCTGCGGCCGGTGGCCGTGTTGCTCTATGTATATTACTTATCGCTGAGAGATTTAGTGGTATTTTGATTTATATTCCATTTTTATTGAACGTAGCTCACGACGAGCCAGTTGGTTAAGCGGTGTGTGATGACCATTAGAACCGAGGCTCGCGGGGTCGATCCCCGTTTTGGGGCAAATATTTGTATGGCCTACAGATATTTGTTTAGCGTCTGGGTGTTTATGTATGTGTTGTGTGTGTACCACGCTAGCCACGTACAGATTTAAAGGTACCTAGTGTATCGCTAACACCGCTAACATTACATTGTTATCAATCTAAATTTTTATAATCCGTATTGCTTTATACCTTTTACTATTAATCTGTTCATAATATTTCATATGAATCCACAGAATCCATGGCTCAGAGGCTTGAATTATTCACAAACGACCTCATTTTACGACACTTTTTACGCTATACTTAAACTTAAGCTAGACATTAAACTTTTTTATTCAACTCATAAATACGCGAAATTGCGGCATGTATTCAGTATTATTTCTGTCCTCCAAAAATATAAATACATGGTCACACTGCACATTTAATGAACCTCGGTGCACTGTGGTGAAATTGCGTTAGTAATGGCGTCGGCACAGTGCATTATCTGTTTTACATAGGTTTGAGTATATAGACTTTAAAACGCGTAGTGCTATTTTTATTTATTAAGAAGCTGCAAATAAACTTTTTTTTATGTAATGGAAGTGGCAAACAAGCTTGCAGTTGACATTGATGTTAAGTGATGACTGCAGCCTATAGAAACCCACACAAAGACCAACGTCAAAATGTAGATGCGTTACCACTCCTGAGGCTTAAGGTGCCTCTGTGCCGGAAATTACAAGGCCATACATTACCACCTGACCGGAACACTACCATTTAGCGGCAAGTATATTAGGTAATGCGGTGGTGCATACGCCCGCGAGCTCCGTCACTGGAGCTCTACCACCAGTAAAGAAACTGAAAACTAAAAATAATGGTCACAGTATTCGAATAGTGCTTATAAACCTTGTCGGGCGAAATTTACATAGCGTCGAGGATACTGGACCGCATTTATATTTCATACTGCGGAAATTGACTCACAGATAGTGCCATCGATGGTAAAAATATGAGCTTATTGGATTGTTTCGCTTTGTCTAATACAGACCGCATTGGTTAAAACAAGACAGCAGTTGTACCGTCTCTACAATGGGGAGTGCTCTGTTGAACTGTTCCTCATGGCGCCACCGTCTCTTTTTCTACACCGTACTACACCGCTCCGCACCCGCGCAAAACAGAAGTTCCACCATCACCAACTGGACACCTGGCAGTGCTATTTGCGTAGAAATTTTGTGAAATCAATCATCTTGGAATTCGCTTACACTCCCTAGGGAACCTACGCGATCAATATCAGATTTCTATCACTTGTAGACGGTTGTGGGTTATCTATTAATCATTCAGTCGATAACGCAAGAGTTTCATATATATTGACATGCATTCGAATATCCATTAATGCTTTTAAAGGAAGAGAATCTCCATCGAGCTCCTAACCTGTATTATAATTCTGAAGGTGTGTTTTGTATATAAGAAAGATGATAAACCGTTATGTGAAAAAATACTTGAAAAAATGAAAAAATACTTTATTCTTTGGCTTACACATCAAGAACAAAATAAATAAATAAAAATAATAAACATGAATACTACTTAAATAGTACTACATAGTTACCTAAGTAGTAGCTATGCAGATATGCTCAATATGTGAAGCCAAAAAAAATGGAACCCATCTCAGCATTATGCTGTAGCCGAGACTACAGCGCTGGTGTTCTGATGGGCCCGACAAAGGTGTCTCTGTGGTAGTAATACCGGGGCCATGTCATTACCATTTAACCGGAATACGATAGTACTAAACCCTACCATTTAGCCGCAGATAGAATTGGTGTCTAGAAATCTTCGCTATTTTTTATGTCAAAGGATTGACAGATAAGCAGATGGGCCACCTGACGGAAAGTAGTCACCGTCGCCTATGAACACCAGGGGAGTCGCCAACGTGCTTCCAGCCCTGAAGGACTTTTTCGACGCCATTTTTGAAGAACCCCATATTGTAGCACCGAGGGAACACCTCAGAGGGAAGTTCATTCCACAATTTACACGTTATGGGCAAAAACGAACGTGAGAACCGCACCGTTGAACATTGCCAGGTGTCCAGTCGGTGAGGGTGGAATTTCTGTCTTCGGCGGGTAGTACGGTGTAGGAAAAGAGACGGTGTTACCATGTCGAACAGTTCAGCGGAGCACTCGCCATTGTAAAGACGGTATAAAACGCATAGACACCCAACGTCTCTGCGCAGGCTCAGATGTTCGAGCCTGTCAGTAAGTTCTGGGTCGTTAACAATACGAACGGCACGTCTTTGTAGGGAGTCGAATGGACCAAGTTGGTATTTTCGCTTAAGAAAAAAATAACAATAGTCTTCACTGGATCCGGCCATCGAACCCAGAATCTCAGGTTTAGCAGTTCTGGCCTGATAGCATTCAGCAAAAAAACGCAAACAATTACATCCCGTACGACCCAAAGGTCCCGTCGGCATACCAACGCTGCTGCAGCAATAAGTTGAAATGAGTGCCGTTTTTTTAGCTTTAAACAACCACATTTTGTTGTAATTTCTTGCTTTTTGTTTTTTACCTTTTGTACATTTGCAGTGTGATAAAAGTGGATGAGGCACGAGAGGTAAGTCAGGACCGGGATATCTGGTGCTCTACACTCTCTGCCTACTCCATTACACATTTGCAGTATTCATTATCATCATTACATTATTAAAGTAAACTGCATCCTTGCTTGCCATTTACTTACATTTTAGAAAATGATGCTATTTTTGAAAATACGCAAACTCTTACGGCCAAATACTAAAACGTGATTTAAATCTGTGTGGAACTTAAGTCTTTTATCTTTATAAAAGGTTTATTTATTTATTCTTTTACGCACAAAAATTGTAAGATGATACGTACTTTTTTAATGTAATGAAGGTGGCAAACAAGCATGCTGTTCACATTGATGTCAAGTGATGACTGCAGCCTATAGACATCTGCACAAAGAGCAGAGATCAAAATGCAGATACGTTACCACCCCTGAGATCTTAGTTAATGTCTTTGTGATAGTTATTACGGGGTCATACGTTACGCTCTAACCGGAACACGATAGTACTAAACACTACCATTTAGCGGCAGATAAATTATGTAATGCGGTGATGTCTACGCCCTTGAGCTCCTTCACTGGAACTCTACCACCAGTATACTCGTAAGTGCTAAGTTAATGCAGTATTTCATGCTAAGTAGCATTCTCTACCTTTGGGTTGAGTAGTAAAAATAAAAGATATGCAAATATCAAAAGCAGCTTATATTTGAGGGTTGCTTAGTTACTGAAAAATAATTATATTAGTGACGCTTGAGTTTGCAGCCCTTAGTGTTAATAAATAAGCGACAATTATAAATTAATTTGAAATTTTCCTTTTCATATAATAACTCAGCATAACTGCTTAACAAATAATACGAAGGTTTATTATTACAATGTACCCAGATTAAATTGCTTTGTTGTTAAAGGGAATTTAGCTAAACCCGGCTGAGGAAGGCTCGCCTTATTAATTTTGGCCTCATGTGGATAATTTATATTCACAAAATGATGTGCGAATTGTAAAATGGTTGTTACACCTGCATTGCAGGAGAAATATAAACGCAGTGGCATTTGCTACGTCTGAAGGTTATTTACGAGTTTATCAAGCTTCTATAATATGCAGGTAATTTTATAATTCTACGGTACTTTATGTGTCTAAATATATATAGTTTAAACATACATACATACGAAACAAACATACGAAGAGTAGATGAGGCACGAGAGGTATATCAGGACCGGGATATCTGGAGCTCTACACTCTCTGCCTACCCCGTTAGGGACCTGGCGTGAAGATACACACATACAAACGAAGAGTCAAAGAATATCGGATACGAATCATAAAAGAGTAACAAAACAATCGTATAATTTCTGGTCAAATTAATGTCTGACGTACATCCCTTAGACATTAATTTGGGTTTATTGGAAAAAAATAATACCTTAAGTCCGACAATTTAAAATTGTTTTTCAATTCAAGAACAAACTTCAATTCAAGTCAAACTAAAAATAATGCAGAAATTTTGTATTAACACTGAACCATATTCACCACAAACTAAATTAAAATTTGTATAAGAGTGAAGTTTTTACCAACGTCATAATTTTTTTAACCATTTTACGCAACTGATACTTAAAATCCAAGCCTAATTAATATTGATAAATTAACCTATAAAATATTTATCAGAACCTCGGCCAAGTTTTTAATATAATTCATAAAGAAAATTAAGTTAACCCAAAAGTAAGTTAGCCAGTGAAAGTCCTGTCGAAATCGATTCAGGCGTTCTCGAAAAAAGCTGGAACATACACAGACAAACAGACTAAAATTGTAAAAAAAAAAATTCAGTTGTATGTACCGTATATACGTATGCGTTTTTTTTATATTGCAAACAGACATTGCAATTTTATATATTTGAATAAAGAGTAGAAGATGTACTGTGTAACTCAAGCTGTGAATGCTCTTCGCTAAGAAATTAGCCTTCGTATCTGTAGCATTCGTAGCCGTAGCAAATCGCCGTAGCGCTCAAAGGCTTCTTACACAATACAAATATGAACAGTGCGAAACGTTGAAACGCCACACTCACAAAAACATGCGCACCGACGAGGCCTGTAAGCGGTTCTCGCGGTGCTGCAGTACTGAGCCACTCGCTACATCGAGCACGCGCATTTTTGTGTAAGTGTACCGTTTCGAACGTTTGGACGTAGTTTCCATACTGTTCATATTTGTACTGTGCTTCTTGTGATGATTGATTGATACTCGCTGTCTGCCTATCAGATATCTATAGCACAGTCTAAAGAAAACGAACGTGTTAATTATGTACTTATACTGTGCCTATAGTCTGATCTCCAGGGTCTCCATTTTAATCTATTTAATTTAATTGTTATATATTTATATGTGTAGGTATTACAGTATCATTGGTGGTCGCTCACTATGGGCCTCATAAGAAGGCTCAAGGTCACTCAGAGATCAATGGAGAGTGCTATGCTTGGAGTTTCTCTGCGAGATCGAATCAGAAATGAGGAGATCCGCATGAGAACAAAAGTTACCGACATAGCTCACCGAATAGCGAGTCTCAAGTGGCAGTGGGCAGGGCACATAGCTCGAAGAACTGACGGCCGTTGGGGCAGAGCAGTTCTCGAGTGGCGACCGCGTACCGGAAAGCGAAGTGTGGGCAGGCCTCCCACAAGATGGACCGACGACCTGGTGAAGGTCGCGGGCAATCGCTGGATGAGGGCGGCCCAGGACCGTTCGTTGTAGCATTCTTTGGGGGAGGCCTTTGTTCAGCAGTGGACGTCTTTTGGCTGAAATGATGATGATGATGATGAGGTATTACAGAGACAAATCAACTCAATCAACTAAGCCTAGTACTGTAAAATAAACATTTTTACAATGGAGCAGCAATTTTAAGCGTAACTTACGTAACGTAACTTTACGCTTGTAATCTTTGAAGGGGTAGGCAAATTTACATTTCATTGTTCATTTCATTCATTCATTATCACCCTCGGAGTTTGTTATATATGTAATGCGGTGTACGTGTAAGTAGAATAGAATAGAAATAGAAATAGAATAGAAATAGTTTATTTTTTGACACACACACACACTAAATAAACAAATGATATTAATAATAAAAAAAAACAATAATAAAAACAGAAACAACTTAACACAACTACCGGCATGATGTATATGTGAGACCAAAAAAATGGTACCCATCTCAGCTGAATGCTGTAGTTGGCACTACAGCGCTGGTGTTCTGATAGGACCACCGTAAGTGGCTTTGCGAACTACAAGCCGCCCAACTACATAAAACTTCCATGCATACTTTGAACTATTATCCCAGCAATTACTTTAATTTTTATTGCTTAACCTTCATTACGATTATTATATTTATTAGATAATTAAGCTAGTCTCGAGCTCCTACACTGGAACTCTACCAGTGATAATTCTCATGAAAACAATACTCTACCAGTGATAATTCTAATAAAGAACAAGCGAAGTCTTATGAAAAAAAAATTTTTTTTTATACGCTTACACTCACTCTTACGCTTGTTTGCCACATCCATAACATAAAAAAATATATTGTGTAGCATTTTTCTCTGTCGTTTAAAAAGTAATTGAACTTAATTTTGACCTTCAGAACTTATGCCTGAGTATTAAGTGAATTTTAAGTGGATATAATACATATTCTCTCGGTCATAAATATGCGTAAAAATTAGGTTTGCAGCTACTGGTGGTAGAGCTCCAGTGACGGAGCTCGCGGGCGTAGGCACCACCGCATTACCTAATATACTTGCCGCTAAATGGTAGTGTTCAACACTATCGTGTTCCGGTCAGGTGGTAATGTACGGCCCTGTAATTTCCGGCACAGAGGCATAAGACCTTAGGCCTCAGGAGTGGTAACGCATCTGCATTTTGACCTTGGTCTTTGTGTGGGTGTCTATAGGCTGCAGTCATCACTTAACATCAATGTGAACTGCATGCTTGTTTACCACTTCCATTACATAAAAAAAAAAAAAAAAAAAAAAAACCTCATTTTTACGGGTGGTAGAGCTCCAGTGATGTAGCTCGCGGGCGTAGGCATCCCCGCATTACCTAATATACTTTCCGCTAAATGGTAGTGTTCAGTACTATCGTGTTCCGGTCAAGTGGTAATTTACGGGTAATTTCCGGCAAAGAGGCATAACACCTTAGGCGCTATAATTTTATATTTTGTAATTCGACCTACTCGTATCACAAGCAAATTCCATTATTTCCAAGTGATTAAATAAATTGTTGAGTTTGTGTTTGCCTCAGGAGTGACAAAAGCATAAAGGCTCCCCTACAGGAGCGTTATAGACTGAGAGATACTGAACCCTCCGAGCACCGTTGGCCCTGTAAGGTTAGAATTTATTATAGGGATAAATCATAACACGCTAAGTACAAAAACCATCGCCTGGCAAGGATCAGCCAGTCACTCAGCCAGTCTCTATATATAAACTAAATCATATAAAAATTTCAGCCTTACAGCGAAAAGTTTATTTATTTTTTTTATATCTTCAAAAATGTGGGGTTTCTGAAGTGACTGGCTGATCTTTGCCAAGCGATGGTTTTTGTACTTAGCGTGTTATGATTTATCCCTATAAAAATTTCTAACCTTACAGGGCCAATGGTGCTCGGAGGGTTCAGTGTCTCTTGGACCATTATTATAGGTCGATAATATCGAATGCGTTACTGCCATATCTGTTTTCAGTACATTTTGTATTGGAATGGTCATGTAGTTACACACTGCTGCGATAATAACTCCGCAATGGAAGTAGGATGTTGCGTTTCTCCGTCCTGCGATATTCCGATATAAGTTCTAGAATGTTTTGTATCAGGACGCAAACGACCGTACACACACCTGCGACACAGTACAATTATGAACAGTATGGGAACTACGTACAGAACGTTCGAAACGACACACTCAAACACACGGAATAGATAAATACGGATGGAAAGGCCTTTGCTTCAATTTAGTATTAGTACCAGTGTCGCCGCTTTTCTCCCACCATTCAATTTCTTACACAAATGTAACACCATCTCGACAATCACCCACACATTAATCTCAGGGCAGCTATTCGTTTGCGTAAGTTTGCATACTAAGATGTAACGCCCGTAGACAATTAACACTCGCACGCACACAACAATATACTCACCAATAAACTAGTCGAAGTGTAGCGAACGCATTACATGCTGTACATTGCCAGCGGAGACAGTAATAGCGTTAATTGAGCGAGTGCTTAGCGAGCAATGTATTCGCGTAGCAGTAACGTTTAAATAATGCAGTTTAAGTTCGAATATTCATATTCCTTTGTATATTTATATGTTTTATACAAGTATTATAACAATAATTGTTATTTGTGACTTACCGATCAAAAGATATACCTCCTCGCTTTATACTTGAGGTCTGACATTTCATATTACATGTTAAAATTGGCACTACATGGTATTTTACCAAGAGATGCGTCGTTCGAAGCAGTCTACACGACACTACGAGCGGCGAACGAATGATTCTGCCGAACTGTGTGTGTACACGCATAGATGTCGTGCGCTTGCCACGCCCACATTACCATTCCATCTTTATTTATCTATTCCGTGCTCAAACAAACGCATGGACGAAGCCCCTAAGCGGTTTTCGCGGTGCTGCAGTCACTCGCTACTCGAGCGTTGATGCGAATGTTTGTGTAAGTGAGCCGTTCGAACGTTTTGAACGTAGTTTCCATACTGTTCATATTTTTATTGTGCCTGCGATAATAACGTTATAGTACTTTTAAGACTTTTAGTTTAGAAATATCGGACGATAAAAACGCAGCTGTGTGCAAGGATTGTAAAAGGAATCGGGACGCATTATCGCAATACCGCATGCGATATTATCGACCTATATAACGCGCCTTTCAAAAGTTTCCATATCTCAGGTCGACTTATTTGAGAGCTATATACGTTTTATCTCAAGCAATCCCCTTTGCGAAATTCTTGTGTATTTCTTATAAACATGCGCGTAAATGTCTTATGAACTTAATACCCTTGAGTTATTTGTTTATTGGTACAACGAATTTATTTCAGTTGAAGCAATATTTACTCGAAAGAATATATATTTTTTTGAAGTAAATAGACTAAAGCTCATTTTTTTTAAATGGTTGAAGGGATCCAGTGACGGATCTCGCTGGGGTAGGCACCACCGTATTAACTAACCAATTCTTTTTTACGCTTACACTCACAGCCTCACACTAGGTATAAACCTGTGTCGTGGGTGCCGTTGTATACATACAACACATACACAAACACCCAGACCCGAAAAAATATCTGTAGGCCATACAAATATTTGTCCCGGTACGGGTATCGAATGAAACGGTCGTCTCACACCGCTGGAATAACTGGGTCGGTGGACTAATATATTGGCCACAGAATAAACAATACGTACGTACGTAACTACACGCCTGTATCCCCGAAGGAGTAGGCAGAGGTAAATGCATGCATTCAATTATACATGCAAACACCCACGATTCGCAGGTTACGTTTTTGGCCCATGTAAAAAATGGCGAACCTATTGACATCTCCGGGCACATAACCAAACTTTGAGGTACTGTTAAACTGCCAGGAAATTGAAAAATCCCAATAGAACCAGAGATAAAGGTATTTTACACCATTATCTCTAATATCCACCGACCCGGGGATCGAACCCGGGACCACAGCGTAGTAGTAGTGGCCTGCTACCGCTAGGCTACTCAGCCAGTTAATAACAATTCGTTCAGCACTATCGTGTTCTGGTGGTGGTATTGTATTTCCTAACCCACCCCGTTTATTTAGCTCTAAACTTATTTAACGTCATTATCTATGTACGTGAGTATAATCAACACACTAAAGCAGTTAACTTAAATCAGGAAACCAAATTCTTGGTCAATTTTCATCCAAATTAAGCCCAAATATACCGCCATACAATAGGCCAGACCACCGTAAATGGCCCAACAATAAGAACCCCGTGCCAGTTTCACGCTTATATCACACCGCGGACACTCGCCAAAATACCATACAAGCGCTTAATTTGGTCTCTATTACACATCAATCAGTGACATGTATTTACACGTGCACCTGTGGGCGTAGCACGTAGAGAATACCAAACGTTGCTCATAAGAGGGGAGGAGGTTGGGTGAGGTGGGAAAATCGGGCGGGACGTCCAAGTGTCCTTTCTATACGTATGTCGGTGAGGTGGTTCCGTCGTTGTTGGGTTTTGTCGATAGTTCAAAACACAGCGTTGGGTTGAGTAACTATTTTTTTCGTTCATACACTTACAATAAACTAATAATACAATGATACCTTAGGTCTTTGGTCAACTTAGTGTGCGTCGGCGTCGGTGTCGGCGAAACAAAAGAAAGAGTTCGTGGCGCGAAAAACTGACTTGTCATTATTGACGTTTGTCACTTGTCACTCCGTAGGGATGTGAGCGAACGATTGGCCACACGTAGTATTATTACATATTCTCTGCTTATATGTAAATTCACGCTGCTGTACTAAAATTCGGGACCTTTTTCCTTTCTGGGAATCATCTTTCAGGCAAATACCATTCGACCGTAATTTCATATCAACTGAACACTTAGACCCTTATCATGTCGGCATGAATCCGACAACGATTTTCACGGTCAATTTCATTTTGCTTCCCTTGACCTAGTTTAATAAGGCTTTAGGAGATTTTTTTGGGTTTGAGAATTCATAAAAAACAATGAATATCTGCAAAAGTTGGAAACTGTGTCGCAGCTACCATCGCCCACCTCGAAACATTGGGTTCTGATTTTTACACAATAGAATTTAAATTCCTAACTAGACTAAGCTGCAGCAAAAAACTACATTTGACTGAAGGGAATGAGTATTAAAGTGAGAATCAAAATAATATTAACACTTTTAATGCAAGTGTTAGTATGAATGTTGCTTTTCTTGTGTAACGAAGGTGGCAGACAAGCTTATTTCGATCGAAATTGATGTTAAGTGATGACTGCAGCCTATAGACATCTACACAAAGACCAGAGATCAAAATGCAGATGCGTCGCCACCCCTGAGACCTAAGTTCTTATGTACCTATGATAGTTATTACTATCTAACCGGAACACGATAGTGCTGAACACCACGGTAATGCGGTGGTGCCTACGCCCTCCAGCCACTTGAACTCTACCACCAGTGAAAGCTAAATTGCAAGTTAAAGAAATTGTAGTGTAGGATTAAATTTAAGACTCTACAGCTCGTATGCAAATGAAGAAAATGTGGGGCGAATGCAGGTCATACAGATTTAAGATATCTTTATTGCACTAAGTATTCTAAACGAATCGTAGAAGTTATTTCTTGTTAAATGTTACAGCTATATACCTAACATAAGTATGTTCGCGCGCAACGTCTTCGGTGTGATTTTTTGCCCTTTTTTGCAAAATTTTTCATTGTTACTCCGCTATGAACTATAGAAGTTCATAGCCTTGTTGTTATCGATTCTCGTCAGCAGGTAAAGGCAGAATACAGCCGTTTATGCCTCAAATTGCCGCAATTTCTCGAAACTCGCAAGGGCTAGGGGTACTCGGATAGGAAGCTAAAGATAGATTAAAGCCCGTGAACTCAGAATCTTGAAATTTGGCATGGAGCAACATCTTAAAGCATAGATTAAGGAAAAATGGGGAAGCCGTAATCTTTTAGTTACATCATGTAATAAACATATTTTTACTTATTTACCTACATGTTTTTACGGAACGCTTGGTGCGCCTTAACTCGGTGTTACTACTATATAAATGTGAAAGTATGGATGTTTGTTTGTTGCTTCATCACGCTAAAGTGTCTGGACGGGTTGCTATGAAATTTGGATGTTTTTATTTAGGTAAGTAATGTAGGTAACATTTTACCTGTGCGAAGACGGGGCGGACCGACCGCTCGTGCTTCATAAGTACACAAAAATGTTAGTTTTATATAATTTGTTATGTAACGTTAACTGCCTCGGTAGCCTAGTGGTAGCAGGCCACTACTACTACGCTGAGGTCCTGGGTTCGATTCCCGGGTGGGGGGGTTATCAGAGATAATGGTGAAAAAGCCTTTATCTCTGGTTCTATTGGGATTTTTCAATTTTCTGGAAATTTCCCAGTACCTCAAAGTTTGGTAATGTGCCCGGAGATGTCAACAGGCTCGCCACCTGTTACATGGGCCAAAACGTAACCGGCGAATCGTGGGTGTTTGCATGTATGCTTGAATGCATGCATTTACCTCTGCCTACCCCTTCGGGGATTACAGGCATGAAGTTACGTACGTTTTTTACGTTTTTTTTGTTATGTAACGTATCTTTGGGTCAACATGTTTGTCGTTCATTCCAACTTCTTTGTTGTTTTGTGTATTTTTACATCACATTTGCCCAAAGTTGTGTTCGCTTACATACAAGTTTCGCCAATTAGATTTGTTTATTTTCCATGGTGTGCCGCAATCTCATTTAAAGTTGCCTTGGGAATTTAACTTACAAATATCGTGGAGGAGTAGTAATTAGTTTTTTTATTTTATGCCGCATCGAAAACAGACAGAAAGAGGTAAGAAAGAGGCTTTGTGTGAATGATAGTATCGGAGTAAAAATGAAAAAAGGCATGCTCCGATGGTTCGGGCACATATTTTGGATGGTTGCAGAGGCCCAGGAAGACCAAGACTGATCTACCATGACTAAATAGGTCGAGTTCTGTCTGATAGTGGGGTCAAAAGTCTTAGGAATCGGCGTGCATGTATTAAGAGAATGATGAAGGTAGACGAGGCACGAGAGGTTGTCAGTATCGGGATACCAGGCGCTCTACACTCTCTGCCTACCCCGTTAGGGACCTGGCGTGAAGATACATACCTACATACATGCCGCATCAATTCTACTGGTGGTAGAGTTCCAATGTAGGAGCTCGGAGGCGTAGGCACCACCGCATTATCTGCCACTAAATGGTGGTTTTCAGCACTATAGTGTTCCGGTTAGATGGTAATGTATGCCCCGTTATAACTATCACAGAGACATAGCAACTACAGTGTCGGGGCTGGCAACGCATCTGCATTTTGACTTGACCTCTGGTCTCTTTATCTGGGAACTGCATGTTTATTTTCCACCTTCATTGCATTAAAAAAACTAATTTTTTGAGCTTATTTTCCACTAAAAACATTTAAGAATATTATTTTTTTTTGTAGGAAGTGCACGGCAGCTGCACCAGTTCAATTAGTAACGTTACGTTTGGTGAATAAATAAATATACCTAATTTCTCACATTTTCGACTTCATGACACTATAATATTTTATTAATTATTTGAAAAGAATGGTTTTTTTTAATTGTAAGCTTATATTTAGATTATATCTACTAGTTACTGAAAACAATTTTGTTCAGCCACTAGAAAATTTCAGCCTGTATGCTAATTAAACCACAAGTTACCCTGCTTGCGACAGTAAATATTAAACTATCTATATATTTGTATATAAACGAAATGACGATCGAGCGCTTTGATATAATAATAACACTCACGGCAAGTAAATTGTCCACTCAAAAATATAAATGATGGCCTAACACGCGACGTTTACTGAACGTACACTATCGTACAGTTCTTGCGGTTCACAAGTGCTATCGGTGCTTGGTTGTGGTTAAACGTGACAATTTGTACATGTACAGTGTGACTGTGTGCGTGCCGCAGGAAGCCGATGACAGTCGCGCGCCCGCTCTCGTTCACACATACGCATTTTATACGTGTAACGCACCATTGTGGATTACTCGTAAATGAGTAATCCACAATCGTGCGTTCGTGAATTGCAAAGACTACTAAATCATTAAATTATCGGGGCATAACATTACACGCAGATTCACTAACGACCGAAACGTCACTTTATTTTAAAAGATATCGTAATAATATTTCTTAAAAATTAGGGTAAGATGGGGCTGACATACTATTACGAGAAAAGCCTCTAATATGAAAAATAAAAATATCACTAAAATTTAAGTAATTATTAATTTAAGCATTTTAAAATGATAAATAAGTTCCTATATATTTTTTGTTGTAATCTGGAGGTGAAAAGCAATTGTATTTTTTTTTTGGCTCCAGTAGGTAATTTCGGCAATAAGGTGGAGACACTTAAATGGTCTATTTTTGTTTATTTTCTTAAGTAAATAAATATATATCATAACATTATAATTATTATTATTATTGGAATGCAGTAAACAAACTTCACTTGATGTACGAGACTAATACAGCCGTTTCTGAAACTCAAGAGTTCTGTATAAAAAGAACAGGATTATCATACAATTTTTATGAGACATGATCTAAGAAAAATTACAAAACAAGTGTTTAATTCTAATTATTTGTCCTAATGAATTCATTGTTTTTCTATTTGTTCCAGATATGCATTTCAAGAGATGTTGCAGTAGTTGATTTCGACATTTTAGTGACGAAGTAAACGATACAAAATGGCGGAAGCGGAGGGGGGAGCGAGCGAGCAGGATGATGTTTCATTCTTACGAACGGTGAGTAATCTTTATTTATTTTAGTAATAAATATCGATGAATTAATGAATTAATTGGAAAGAATAACGTCATAATATAGATGTACAGTCTTCGTAAAACACATAACTTTGTGACAGATTAAATTAATTAAATTAATAAATCAATTGTAGAATTGGAAGTGAAAATGTTAAAAAGGCAATAATATAATTATAGCAAATATGAGTGCCATTTATGAGTTGACTTATGGCCGAATATTCAAACGTCACTCAATTTAAGTGACGTTTGAGTATTTGGCCGTTAGAGTTTAAAATTTCAAAAGTTGCCTTAGAGTTGCCTTTGAGTTTAAATTTTAAAATTCTAATTTATTGATTATGCGATGTCACTAGGTATAGTGAATATGAAATTATTTATTTTTAGACTTTGTATTGATATTGATCATAGCCTCAACTTAAACACTCAAATAAAATTAAATGCATTCACAAAAATGTCTTAATGTAGTAACAAAACAAATAATCACGCAGAACAAAAAATTGTTAACAGATCAAAGGAAAGCATAATCGAGTCCCCCATTTAAATTGCCAACAAGTGGCAGTGAGCGACCAATTAGGGAGGCATAACGACCATTCCTATTGTAGGATCACTAAAAGCTTCGAGTTTTTATAGGTTAAGATCCTGTAGTGTATTACCTACCGCTAAACTCGTAGGGAGCGAAATTATAGGCCGGTAATAACCACAATATAGTTTATTCACGGATAAGTCACATACACAAGAGTTAACAAAAGCACATAAGAGTCTACTGAGCACAAGAAGAGTTCGAGACAGAGATAAGAATGACAGAAAACATATAACAACGTAAAGAGAAAGTAACAGGGCAATAAACGCGTAAGAAAATGGGATAGATGCGGAAGCAAGATTAAGCGTGCATTCGCCGTCGCGAGGTGATTCCGACTGGCGTGGCGGACGAGCTCCGTCGCCCGGCCGCTGTCGGTGCGCGAGCGCATGAGTAGGCATCGAGTCTGCATAGAAACAATGGAGTATATCTAAAGCGCGTGTCGGACTCGTGCCATGGTTCCGCATCTAATTAGTTATTTAGGTACAATAAATATAATAGGAGTTTTCACATAATTAATTGACAAAGACACATTACAAAAATAGGAACATAAAATTATGCGGTAGTGATTGTCACTACACTACCCCACCGCTGAGACCGAAACTACGGAGGTCGATAGTAGTCCGGGAAACGAACAGTCCTACCACTTCTCGTCTTTCTTATAGGGTCTTCTGGAGGTGGAAGTTCTATGGATGGCTGTCTACCGTTGTCTTCGCCGATCTCTGTGTCCTCTTTTGTGATGTAGGCAGGTTTCACTCGATCTATGGACACCGTGATTACTCTGTTCTGAATCGATAGTTTAAGAGTTTTGTCTCTGCGCTCCAGTACTTCGTATGGACCAGTGTACGGTGGCTCGAGGGATCGCCGAGAAGCATCTCGTCGAAGGTAAACATATTCTGCTGTAGGTAAGTCTTTTGGTATATAAAATGTCTTATTCTGGTGTCTACTTGCAGGTTTTGGTGCCAGCTTCGCCATGTGCAGACGGAGCCTCGACGTGAAGTTTGACAGGTCTAGAGTGGCGTCATCGGTTGGTACGAAGAACTCTCCAGGTAAGCGTAGCGGTTCCCCGTAGACTAACTCTGCCGCGGATGACTTGACGTCCTCCTTCCACGCGCTGCGGATGCCCAGTAGAACTAAGGGAAGCACCTCAGTCCAGTTGGTACATGAGTGGCACATGATTGCTGCCTTCAATTGGCGGTGGAGACGTTCCACCATACCATTGCAGGCAGGATGGTATGCCGTAGTGGGACGATGCTGCATACCCAAGATGGCCGCCAGGGTGCGGAAGAGCTCGCACTCGAACTGCCGGCCTCGGTCGGTGGTGATTTTGTGAGGGCAGCCGAAGCGCGACACCCAGCCAGCGATGAAGGCGCGGGCACATGACTCGGCGGTGATGTCGACTAGCGGGTACGCCTCAGGCCAACGGGTGAAACGGTCGATAACCGTCAAACAGTATCTGTAACCACAAGAATACGGTAATGGCCCTACTATGTCCATATGGACATGGGAGAAACGGTTAGAAGGGACAGGGAAATTGGCAGTGGGTGAATGGACATGGCGTGAAATTTTACATTTCTGGCAGTCAGTGCATTCTCTTGCCCAATTTCGACAATCTTTCTTCATACCTGGCCATACGAATCTTTGTGAGACCAGTTTCAGTGTTGCCTTCACTCCAGGGTGGCTTAATTGGTGGAGTGCATCAAATGCTTGTTTCCTGAAGGCCTTTGTCAGGTACGGTCTTGGGTGATGAGTGACGTCGCAATATACATTGCAATCTTGATCTGGCATTGCGATCTTTTTCAGGTTCAGAGCCGTGGTTCCACATGTGAGAAGGTCTTGCAGTTCAGTGTCGGTAGCCTGAGATTGTGCAAGGCTTTCATAGTCAATTGGAACAGAAATAGCCTCGATTCTGGAGAAAGCATCGGCGACAACATTTTCCCTGCCGGCTACATACTGGATGTCAGTGGTAAATTGTGAAATGTAGTCCAAGTAGCGAAATTGACGTGGTGAGCATTTTTCACGATTGTACTTGAATACTGAGGTCAATGGCTTGTGGTCGGTGTATACTGTAAATGGTCGTGCTTCGACCATGTGTCGAAAATGTCTTATGGCATCGTATATGGCGAGTAACTCACGGTCGTAGGGGCTGTATTTCTTTTGTGCATTCGTTAGACGCCGTGAAAAGAATGCAAGCGGTTTCCACAGGCCATGTGTGCGCTGCTGCAGAGTGGCTCCAATCGACGTATCTGATGCATCGGAAAAAATTGCTAACTCTGCGTCGGTTTCAGGGTGCACTAACATAGTAGCGTTCATGAGGCTTGTTTTACAATGTTCGAAAGCTTCAATCATTTCCGTGGTCATTGTGATGCTTTGTGAACCTTTCGTCTTTGGGCCTGACAGGAGAATGTTGAGAGGTGCTTGAATTTTTGCTGCTTCAGGAACAAAACGCCGGTAAAAGTTGAACATGCCAAGAAATCGGCGTAACTCCTTCACCGTCTGTGGTTGTGGGTAGTCCTGTAATGCCTTTACCTTGTCAGGCAACGGGCGAATGCCGTCTTTGCTGACTTCGTGGCCTAGGAAAAATATTTTTGCCTTGCCGAACTCACATTTTGCTGTGTTAATGAGCATTCCGTATTCTGTTAGGCGTTGAAATAATTGCCGGAGGTGTTCCAGGTGCTGGCGCTCGGAGCTGCTGAAGATTAGGATGTCGTCAAGAAAACCGTAGCAAAAAGGCAGATCTCTGAGTACTTCATCGATAAATCGTTGAAATGACTGTGCTGCGTTTCTCAGTCCGAATGCCATAAACGGAAATTCAAAAAGTCCGAACGGAGTTGTGATTGCCGTCTTCGGAATATCGGCTGAATTTACGGGTATTTGAAAATATGCCTTTACGAGGTCGACTTTTGAATAAATCACGCTGCCAGCTAGCTGTTGTGAAAAGTCTTGAATGTGTCTGATGGGGTATTTGTCAGGTATGGTGCGTGAGTTTAGTGCACGGTAGTCACCGCAAGGACGCCAGCCACTATCCTTTTTCGGCGCGAGGTGTAACGGCGATGACCATGAACTCTCTGACCTGCGCGCGGTGCCATTCATCAACATTTCCTCAAATTCCTTCTGAGCAATTTTTAGCTTGTCTGGTGGAAGGCGTCGAGGACGGGCTGCAACAGGTGGACCAGGCGTCGTACGTATGTGGTGAGTGGTATTGTGTTTAACCTCACGCTGGGTTCCTGCTGGGCGAGTTATATCAGGATACTCACGTAGAAGCTGGTGATACTCGCTTTCACCAGATACGGCCTTGACAGAGTCGATCTCACTTGCTGAGGAACCGGCCGGTTGCGCAGATGTAGACAGCGAAGTAAGGCCGTCGATCAAGCGGTGGTTCCTCAGATCTACAAGTAAATTATAAAATCTGAGAAAATCTGCACCTATAATTGCTTTGGAAACGTCGGCTACCACGAACCTCCATTTAAAATCACGACGCAGGCCAATGTTGAGGTGTAGGCAGATCGACCCATATGTAGGTATACAGGAACCATTTGCGGCGAATAGCTCGTAGTTTACTCTGGCGCGTGGCCCTCTAAGTGCTGAGCGCGGATACACGCAGAGATCAGACCCTGTATCAATCAAAAATGACAATTTAGTTGAGCGATCAGTAACAAAAAGGCGGCCTGGTGCTGATGGGCAGTCGTGTGCCGCTACTTCCGACTGCCGTTCCCGTTTAACGACGTTGCACTAGTCGTCGGATAAGTACATGGCGTCGTACACCTGCGAGCTCGGTCACCGAATCTGTTATGGTAAAAACAGTAGCCCTCGACGTGTTTCGAATGTGACCGGCTGCGGTAACGAACGGGGCTCCTTTTATCTGCGCCATGAAAGGTATGTCTATTGCGAGAACGTGGGTAACGTACCTGACCGCTCGACATGGCTGCCACCTGTCGTGTTAGCTCATCGATTCGCCGCGCCATGTCATCAAATGCACTGCTGGTACCTGGGTCGATCCTTGCTATCGTCGGTGTTGAAGGTGCGATTTCATAAACCTTATCTGCCAATTCCGCAATCGCGTCCAATTCTCCGGTTTGCGTCGCGATTACGGTTTGTATATTGCTAGGTAAACGATTCGACCACAGCGTTTTTAAAAATGAATCGGGAATATTTTCTCCTGCCAACGTTTTCAGATGACGTAAAAATTGGGAAGGTTTACGGTCCCCTAATTCTTCATGGACTAACAACTGTTTTACTTTCTTTTCTTGCGACGCCGACAATCTTTTTATTAACTCCTCTTTTAATTTCTCGTACTTGCCAGTAGCCGGTGGAGATATGATGACATCTTTAATTTCGGCGGCATACTGCTGGTCGAGTTGCGCGACAACGTGGTAAAATTTTGTAGCATCCGCTGTAATCCCGCTGACAATAAACTGCCCCTCAATTTGGGCGAACCAAAGCGCCGGATCTTGCGGCCAAAACTGGGGAATCTTCAATCCAACTTTGAACACGTCGCCGCCGCCATTTCCCGGTGTCGTATTATTTCGCTTCGGCTCCATTTTGAAAAAAACGTGAATGTATTTTACGCGATACGCGACGGTAGAAATTATTTTGCGTAGTAACGATTTTTATCAAAAGTTCGCGAGTCCTAAATTCGGGGTCACCAGTTTGTAGTGTATTACCTACCGCTAAACTCGTAGGGAGCGAAATTATAGGCCGGTAATAACCACAATATAGTTTATTCACGGATAAGTCACATACACAAGAGTTAACAAAAGCACATAAGAGTCTACTGAGCACAAGAAGAGTTCGAGACAGAGATAAGAATGACAGAAAACATATAACAACGTAAAGAGAAAGTAACAGGGCAATAAACGCGTAAGAAAATGGGATAGATGCGGAAGCAAGATTAAGCGTGCATTCGCCGTCGCGAGGTGATTCCGACTGGCGTGGCGGACGAGCTCCGTCGCCCGGCCGCTGTCGGTGCGCGAGCGCATGAGTAGGCATCGAGTCTGCATAGAAACAATGGAGTATATCTAAAGCGCGTGTCGGACTCGTGCCATGGTTCCGCATCTAATTAGTTATTTAGGTACAATAAATATAATAGGAGTTTTCACATAATTAATTGACAAAGACACATTACAAAAATAGGAACATAAAATTATGCGGTAGTGATTGTCACTACAATCCCACTGCAGAATCATTTCGAAATAGAAATAGAAATGCTGTTTTTTTTTTAATTAAATATTGTCCATTTCACGGCATGTATAGACTGAAAAATGGAATTATTCCCAGTTGCCCCCGCGGCGATTGCCACCGGAGGCAAATGGGACAAAATTTTCCCAGTTGCCACCGGAGTCAACTGGGAATGATTGCCCCCGCTTCAGTTTCGCTGTACATTGCTTTCTCCTTCGTAGATAATAAAAGCGATTGGAAAAAAATATTATGAAAGTAAATTTTTAAACACCGACAGCTAAAAGTATGTTTGTATCTTCACGCCAGGTCCCTAATGGGGTAGGTAGAGAGTGTGGAGCGCCAGATAAAAGTGCTATCCTGAAGTTAGTTGCTATATACATAAAGTCGAAAATAAAAATATTTATCCATTGATTGAAATAAAACTATTTTTACGGATTTATCTCGCGTATATTAAACTAAAATGATTTTTAAATGATTTTTTATCCATTGATTTTGGACAAAAATCAATACGCTGTCAAAATATAAATCCAAGATGGCGGCTGCATGGAATTCGTCAACTTTTTCGTCATGGGTGTCGTTTTCATGGTTTTTGAGGGTGTTACGTATACGGAAGCCAAATTAAATCAGTCGCAAATAAGCGTAGCTGGCTGTCAAAGTTAAAATAATTTAATTAAAAATATTTGGGGCCATTAATATTTAATATTTATATATTTTTTTTTTATTGGCAACCTAGTGGATATGTATATTCTCTAGATTATAAATATGCGCAAAAATATTGAAAAATTGAATAGGTGGGCATGAAAATAAACTAGATATTTGGAGGAAACACTGTTATATTTTGAACATCTCTTTCAATACTGTTAGTATATCGACCATTTTACACAGCATGAAGTATAGAACAAAAGGAGTCGTGACAAACCCGTCAGCTTGCTTTTTAATAATTGAAAATAGAGTACTTCTTATAGATTAAACTTATTGCATATTTAAATAGAATAAACCAACAAAAAATTAGGTATGCAGAATATCTAAATGAACGAAATGATTCTGCAGTGGGATTCTACCCTATTTCGCTTTGGGTGTGAGTACTAGTTAACGGTTCTTAAATGTGTTCGTATTTCAGTCAGATAAATCCTCATGTTTAAAAGTAAATACAGCTTTAAAAACCCGATGGAAACTTTTACACTTAATCGTAAAAATGAAACATTCCTTACAAACGATGTGTATCGATGTATGGCGATCTTAGTACCACAGTCTAAAGAAAACGAACGTGTTAGTACTTTGTATATTTAAAAATAAATATTAATCCTTTTATTAAAAAAAAAAACAGTATTAAAAACGGAATAAAAACTTTTAGGTTCATTAATTATTCACGAAGGTAAAAAAATGAATCCCTTTTACGACAATGACGGCGGGCGGCGGGCGGTATGAAATTTGACACAGTTCTAGTTTATATAAGGAAGGAATACAGAAGGCTATTTATTTATTGAATAATGGGTAAAAATAATATTAAGTCAATAAATAAAATTATGACTATCATTCACTTCAATCACAATAAATTACATTCACACTATTTTTTTTTATGTAATTAAGATAGGGTTCGATACCCGAGTCGGCGTAAGTACTATTGAGAGTTTTCTTTTTTTTTTTCGGTCGTTTTCCAGTGCTACCACTACTACAACTGCTAACAACTACTTTCCCTCATGACACTGGTGGCGTCAACATTGTCATTGAATCCGTGCGCGGTTTTCTTGTTCAAAGTATTAAAATAACAACTGTATTTTGCTGAAACACATATCCACTTATGGAAAATAGTCAGCGGAGTGTGAATAGTGTATAGGTTGTGAAAAGGGGTACATGTTTCGGGCGCTAAATATAATTTAAAATTGTGAAACTCGAGGTAGTGACAATGTCTGTCATTTGACACGTTCTTTTTCTATATCTCTATCAAAGAGTATACAAATACTCTATAAGGACCAACACAGACCACCTCACTGTCAAATAGAAACAGATAAACTTACCTCTTTGCTTTATCTTAATACTAACCGAAAATGCACCGTACACCTCGCCGTCGTCCATTGAAGCCTCCAGATGATGGCGATAGTCGATCGTCATCGTGCTCAGCTACAAACAACTATATTGAAACTGAATTAACAATGTCCCTGGATGAATCCAACACAAATTCTAGAGATTCAGCGCCAACAACTGCATGTGTACGCATACAAAACCTCTGCAAAAAAATTGTTGCGCTCATCAATTGCAATAAAAGCGTTACTGCTGACAACAAGAAACTAATTGTTTCTTACGCAAATGAAGTAGATGAGATCTGCAGAGATATTACTGCTACCGCAGATATTAGTCTTCAACTACAATTCATGCAATCAAGTTTAGAAAAAACCATACAAACTGAAATAGATAAGTTAAATACAGCTCAAGATTTACCAACCAAATCCTACGCTTCAGCTACATCCAATCTACCAAAACCCAATCCTCAACCCAAACCTAAATCTACACAATCTCTAATTATCTCACCAGCTATAGATACGATGAACCGCCAACATGTCATAGAGTCATGGAAACGCAACATCTCCTTCAGAAATTGCAATTACGCGCCATCAGCCATTAAACCCATAGCGAAAAACAAACTATTAGTGGACTTCGAATCTTCAACTCAACGTGATGAAACTTTATCCCGTATCGAAAAAGTTAAAGATCTTAAAGTAGAATTGACGAAAAAGCTGAAACCAATGTTTCAAATAAAAGGCATCGCCAAGGATGTGTCTCCATCAGAGATTGTTGACATCATAATAAAACAAAATGAACCACTTTCTAAGACCGCTTGCATAGACGATATTCAATTGAAGTTCACCAGGATAAACAAGAATGAAAAACTGTATAATGCCATACTCTTGACCACCCCGCCTTTATGGAGAATCATTATAAACACAGGCCGTTTAAATTTGGATCACCAACGTGTACATGTAGAGGATTACGTGCCACTTCTCCAGTGCTACAAGTGTCTCCAATTTGGCCACACGAGAAAATTCTGCAACAACGACGTGCAACGATGCTCACACTGCGCTTCGGAAACACACGTATTTGCCGATTGCCTTCACAAAAAAAACGATAGTAAACTTACCTGTTATAACTGTGCCACGCTAAGCCATAAAATCAATCTTCAAACAAAAACTAATCACTCTGCAACCTCTCCTGAATGTGGTCTGAAAATCAATGCACTGCGAAAACTATTGGATAAAATTGATTATGGCTCTGAGTGATTCTTTGAAATTAATACAATGCAACTTAGGGCGCAGTTATACATGGCAACATGAATTTTTAGAATATGTCATATCACGTGATTATCATGTGGGATTCATTTCAGAACCGTACACTGGTAAAAACCTATGTATGAGTAACATCCCGGGCTATCAGATATTTCAATTTCCCACTGACAACAGAGTGAAAGCCAGTATTATCATCAAAAATGGTCTCGGAGCCGTCATGGGCCTCAGCGAATACTCCACACCAAATATGAGTGTGGTTAGCATATTGATAGGAGGACGTAAGGTATACGCAGTTAGTTTATATATAGAGCCAAACGTTGATCCCCACGGGACTCTAAATTACTTAGAATATTTTCTCCAACACTCGAAATCAAACTTACATATAATTTGTGGGGACTTCAATGGTTGGCATCCCCTATGGGGATCCAACGCGGCAAATCGTAGAGGTAATGAGGTCACAAACTTAATTATAAGCAACAATCTCACAATTTGTAATTCAAACAACACACCAACATACCAAACAGTAGCTAACGGTACTATCAGACATTCGATAATCGACTTAACGTTAGTCTCAGACAATCTTGCGTCAAAAATCGATAACTGGGATGTAAATCATGACGCATGCCCATCTTCAGACCACAACGCCATACATTTCAATTTAAGCTTCAGTCCGAATAATATCACTAGAATCAAAACAATGTCAACTCGCCGATATAATACTAAACAGGTCTGCTGGTCAACATTCAAAGATAAATTAAAAACTGAATTAAGCACATTAAACTCAATAGATGTTGATAATTTAAACACATTAGATTTAGAAAGATTCATAGTTACAACCACAAAAAAAATTCAAAACGTATGTAAGAAATACTTACCAAAAAATAATAAACTAACAAATAAAACACTATGGTGGAATGATGATCTAGAAAAGCTAAAAAAAGATGTCATAAAAATGCATCACCTTATTTCCGACCAAAAAAAGGGGAATAAACTCACAGATAAAGTACTTGAAGAACGAAAAATAATCAAAGATAAATATGCAAAAGCCCTACAATCGGCCTCACATCAGCATTTCCGTGACTTTTGCAATAAACAGGACAAAGAGAATGTATGGTCCCTCACAAACCGTATCATCAAAACTACCCGCGCGAATAAATCCCCAAGTACGCTAAAAATCAATAATGCTTACACGAATAACAGTCTTGAAACATGTATAGCTTTGATAAATAAATTCTTCCCAGACGATACACCCGATCACTTAAACATTCATAAACAAATTCGTGCTCAAGGGAATTATATACCCGACGCGCCAAATGATGCACCATTTACTCAAGACGAAGTTTTAATTTGTATCAAATCAATGAACCCTAACAAGGCCCCAGGTCCGGATCATCTTACTTCGGACATCTGCTTGGCTTTCACTGAAGTATTCACTGTCCTTATGACCAAGCTACTTAATCGATGTTTGATGCTGGCATACTTCCCTGAAATCTGGAAACAGGCCTTCATAATCTCAGTACTGAAATCAAATAAACTCAACAAATCGGACGCATCAGCATATAGGCCCATAGGCTTGATTAATATCTTTGGCAAACTTCTGGAAAAATTAATGACAAAAAGACTCATACACTACATGCACACCCACAAACATAATAATTCAAGACAGTTTGGGTTTAAAGAGCAACGCTCAACCGTCGAAGCTCTACATACTATGATAGATAAAATAAAAATATCCCGTATAAACAAAAATCTAACTGTAGCAATTTCTCTCGACATACAAGCCGCATTCGATAATGCTTGGTGGCCTTCACTATTTAAAAGGTTAAACGACATAAGGTGTCCGCGCAATATTTATCTACTCATTAAAAATTACACTGAAAACAGGATAGTCACACTTAATTACTCGGACGCAACGGCGTCCAAAACAATGACCAGGGGTTGTATACAGGGATCTGTATGTGGTCCTACGTTCTGGAACATTATACTAGATGATTTACTAAACATACATTTACCCGATACCTGCTACATACAAGCTTACGCTGACGATGTAGTATTAATCGTCTCAGCGAAAAACATTAAAACTCTCGAAACAACTGCTAACACCGCATTAGAAAAAATTAATAGTTGGGGTGAAACTGTCAAGCTTAAATTTGGCCCGGACAAAACGAAGTTAATAACATTTACACCTAAAGCTAGCAAAGCAATTATATTTATTAATAATAAAATGTTATCATTTTCTGACGAAATGAAGATCCTTGGCGTGATACTTGATAAAAAACTAACATTCATCAGACACTCAAAACATACAATAAATAAAGCACTTAACATCTATAAAAAAGTATGTCAGTTTGTCCGTCCCACCTGGGGCATCCACAGTGAAAATATAGCTATTATATACAAGCAAGTCATTGAGCCAATTATTACGTACGCGGCAAGTATCTGGGGCAGTGCCATCAAATATCAAAATGTCGTAAAATCCCTTCTGTCACTCCAGAGAGGGTTTGCAATTAAAATAATTAAAGGTTTCAGAACTCTACCCACTAACTCGGCAATAGCCCTAGCTAGACTCACCCCACTACACTTAAAAGTAAAGGAGATACATGAAATTGAAACTGTAAAATTAAAAGGTTATACAAAATACTTACCCCATCACGTCACTCTTCATCGTCCAACTTCTCCTGAAAACGCACCGCACCCTTCGGTTAAACATGCAATCAATTTTGATCTGGCAACAGATCGAAGCGAAATAGACGCATTATGTACCCCTGACACTGTTAAAATATTTACAGATGGTAGCAAACACTCAAACAATGTCGGTGCCGCTTATGTCATTCATAGACCAAATAACACCAAAATTATAAAGAAATTTAAATTACACCATAGTTGTTCAGTATTCCAGGCAGAACTCTTGGCCATTGAAAAGTCAATAGCATGGATACATAGCAGTAACACCTTCAATGCAGCCATACTCTCTGATAGTATGTCGGCACTACAAGAAATTTCTAATCCAAACTCTAACAACTCACAAGTCAACTCCATTCATAAATACTATAGCCAACTTTCAGAAAACATATCTTTTATATGGATCAAAGCACACAACAAAATATTAGGCAATGAAGAAGCCGACAGCGCGGCAAAGGACGCTGCACGTCTACATAAAGCCCCTGATTTCAAGGAGTTTCCGATAAGCTTTGTGAAGCATATTCTAAAAGATGAAACTGCATTATCAAGTAACAAAAATTACATAGAATCACGAACTGGCGAACACACCCGAAAATGGTTACCCGACTTGAATGCAATAAACGAGTTACACAAAATAGGCTACCCAAGTTTCCACCTCACTCAAGTTTTTACCGGGCACGGTTACCATAAACAATATCTCCATAGATTGAAAATCACTCCCTCGGACAAATGTCCCTGTGATGACACTTCAATTCAAAGCATCCACCATCTGCTAACTGATTGTCCTCGCTACAGTAACGCTCGCTTCACTCACATAAACACATGCAATATGTTCAATATAGACCCATTCAAATTAGAAAGCATCCTACAAAAAGAAAGTACAAGAAACACATTCAATCAGTTCACTAAACACATTGTCAACACCTTAAAGCAGTTCAACAATACATGAGATATCTTCACATAATAACTAAACTCAAAATACATATCTAACCCACTCTATACACACCTTTCATCTTGATACTGACTTAAGTCGCCCGTAAACCGTAGCGAGGACTTCTGTCAAGTCATCCACAACATTACTTACTCCTCTTGTTTAATTATACAAAGGAGACAAAAAAAAAAAAAAAAAAAACTACTTTCCCTCAGAGTTAGTTATATATGAAGTTGGTTAGATAACTCTCCATTACCTTGACACTTCCAAAGATAATTCATGATTTATTATTTTATACCAAAGAGTACTAGTTACTATGTTTTACACAGTTACTATAGAAACTTGTAAACAGATAGATTTGTACACATAGATTTATTATCTACTTATTATTATACATCTATGTTTGAACAGTACTCAACAATTAATATTGCACATCGAGCCTGCGGAAGAGACTTCGTAGAGCGTTATCTCTGTTGCACACTGCCTACGTAAGCACTGATAGTCCGGTATTGGTCAAAACTTGATCAACAAACGACAAACGTCAGATAGGTACGGTGCGAAAGAGATAATAAAATTAAAATTCAGAAATACCGTTTCGAAGAATTTAAATCAAAATGTTAAGCGTTTGTGTGCTATATGGGATATGTAAATCAGATGCTCCTTTGTGTTTTACGATTTAGACGATTAAGACCTTCCAAATTGGTCTATAAAACGGTAGCTGAGGGTTTACAAAAGATACAACCTACAATTTCTTGATTACATTTAAAACAAACGTAAGTTTAGAGTGGGTTTTTTTTGGCCCAGTCAAGGTGCCTCAATCATGATGGGTATTTGGGTATTGGGTATAAATATTAGGTAATGCGGTGGTGACTACGCCCTCAAGCTCCAGTCCTGGAACTATACTACCAGTAAAAACTGTCGAAAAGTGAATGTGTGCTATAAATGTGTGCGTGTGTGTGGTTTGAAATTCAGAAATATCGCTTCGAAGAACTTAAATCAAAATATTAAGCGTTTGTGTCCTATATGGGATATGTAAATCAGATGCTCCTAAAGACCTTCCAAATTGGTCTATAAAACGGTAGCTGAGGGTTTACAAAAAATACAACCTACAATTTCTTGATTACACTAACGTAAGTTTTGAGCGTAACCAAGGTTACAGATGGTAGAGCTCCAGTGACTGAGCTCGCGGGCATAGGCACCACCGTATTACCTAATTTACTTACCGGTAAATAATAGTGTTGAGCACTACCGTTTTCTGGTTATGGATGGAATGTCCGGAATGTAGATTTTTTTTTTGCTAGCACCGCCAACAATTTTTTTTTTTTACTACCAATGGTTGACTGGCAGAGAGCGCTTTAAGCGTTAAGTCCGCCATTTGTACCAATGAATGTTTTATTGATGCAATTAAGTATAAATAAATGTACGGCTCCGTAATAATATATCACAGAGACATAACAACTAAGGTCTCAGGGGTGGCAACACATCTGCATTTTGAGATATGGTTTTTGTGTAGATCTCGGCTGCAGTCATCACTTATTAACAATGTAAGCATGCTGGTTTGCCACCCAACTTACATAACAATTGCGGGTTTCCTTTTCAGGAACGGAACCCTAAAAATGTTTTCAACTATTTTTAATTCGCTTTCAGTTAGGTACTGAATCACGCCTGGGATTTGGCACCCATCTAATACGAAATGTCGCTGACTGGTATTTATAAATACCTCCCGTATCGTCCGATTGTTGCTAATTGCTTACTGTAGTTACTGTTTTGCTCTTTTTAAATTATGGCATGGCTATACGCATATTGCCAGTGTCAAGTAAAACGATATTTCGTATTCGTATTTATTTAGGCAGCGTAAAAGTTAGTATAATATAGTCAGTCAATTATTTATTAAGTATGTCAGTCAAGTGAGTTAGTCAGTTATTCGAGTAAAGCGATGGCTTCTTTACCAGAACATTTCAAATGGAGTTTTGGAGGCAACCTGAAAGGTTGTGTTTTCGCACTGTTATTCTAGTTCACTATACACGGGCATTGTAATAAACCTATATCAAACAAAATGCCACCAACTTTATTCAATATAACTTAGAAATACACCAAGAAAATGAAATAAAATAAGAGCACCATACGCCTCTTTCAAGGTTCCCGCCAAAACTCCAAAACTCTATTGTTTTGTTGCCATCGGAATTGTTTACTTTTTTTTAATGTAATGGCATCGCTGTTACGCAATTAGCCAGTGTCAAGTGAAACAATATTTTGTATTTTTATAAACAGCGTAAAATCAGAATAAGTCAGTCAGTCAGTTATTTAATTATGTCGACCAAATGAGTCACAGCAATGGCTACTTTACCAGAACATTTACAATTAAGTTTTGGGGCAACCTGAAAGGCCGTGTTTTCACACTGTTATTCTTTTATACACGGGCACTGTAATAAAGCCTTAGCAAACAAAATGACACCACTTTATTTAATGCTAGCTTTAGCCCGCGACTTCATCTGCGTATCTTTTAATCATTACGTACCAAGATATATGTTATTCCAATGTAAAACTTATATTACTGTAAAGTTTCATTAAAATCCGTCCAATAGTTTTTTTTAGTTTTCATTACATAAAAAAAACTTAGTTGAAACAAACAGAATTTATAAATATGAAAATGAACTAAATAGAATAAAAATTAACAGTTTTTTCCTAACAGAAAATTAATTTCATTCCGTAAGAAGGCTTCAATGAAACTCAGTGGTTTTGAATAGACCGGTAATTGGATATGGCTCGAATGCAGGGTTGGCGGGTATAAATGGGAATTGAGTGAAAAACTGTTTTGTAAATGAGAATTAAATAGATATACGTTCATATTGATATTCGATTCTGCCCCATTACTCGATTGATAGCAAACCACAAATGCTACACTTTTTTATGTCAAAGGATTGACAGACAAGCAGACGGGCCACCTGATGGAATGTGGTACCAAAGAGTATAGGGGGATATAAATAATATCAGGGGAGTTGCGAACGCGCTGCCAGCCCTGAAGGACTCTTTTGACGCCTGTTTTGAATAACGCCATATTGTAGCGCCGGGGGAACACCTCAGATGGAAGTTCGCTCCACAATTTGTACGTTCTGGGCAGAAATGAACTCACGAATCGGGCTGTTGAGCACTGCCATGTGTCCAATCTGTGCGGATGGAACTTCTCTCTTCGGCGGGTGGTACGATGAAGGAATGGAGATGGTACCAGATCGAACACTGTCGTGGGTTCGATTCCCGAGTCGGGGTGTAAGTGCACGTAAAGTATTGGACGGCGTGTATACGTGTGTTAAAGAGGTATATTATTTCTAATCTACTGGTCGCCATATGGTAGTATTCAGCACTATCGTGTTCCGGTCAGGTGATAATGTACGGCCTTGTAATTTCCCGCACAGAGGCATAATACCTTAAGGCTCAGGAAGGGCAACACATTTACATAAAAATCTATGGTTTCATAGAGATGTTCACAGACTACAGTATAAATTACCATCAATGTAAGCTATAACCTTGTTTGCCACTTCTTGGCATAAAAAAAGTATAAAATATATGTCTTTCTAATGAAAGTTAAAGTCTTAATGCTAAAAGCATATCATAAAACTTAAGTAAGTCCTTAGACTATTGTTGAGTCCAAACTTTGAGGAAACAAGTTTGGCATCGTTCTTCGCCCACTTCCAAACTAGTTCAGGAGACAAGATATTTGCTAAACTTTAATAAAATAGTTCATAGCAGTCACGTGCTTATACATTTAGAAGCATAAACGACACCGTCTTAAACTTATGGCTTTATTACACGACACGGTATTCAGGGTCTGGCAGGAAGGGTGGGCGTGGCCTCGCACCGGGTTGCCGTTTATTACACTATCCGCTCCACAGGGCCCTAACTCAGTCACATTACAAATATAAACAGTATGGAAACTACGCACAAAACGTTGAAACGGCTCAATCACACAAATGGCGAACTTAACGCTAAAATCGCTCTTTTCCAGTTAACCATCGGGAGACTAGAGAGCTATCTGAGCGGTACAAAAGTTTAGAAGGAGGAAATTTAAATACAAAAATATTAGCATGACTTAAATACAATATAATTTTCAGTTTTCATAACTATGTAAGAAATAAGAGAATGCGCGTTGAACCAGTACCTAGTCAACGTGTTTACGATAGATAAAGGATGCGTTAGATAAATATCCAGTTCTAGAAAATCAAATAAAATAAAAATTTATTTTAAAATATTCTATAAAAATACATAATACTATATTAAAAAACCTTGATTAATCTATATAATAAAAAACATTAAAATATAATTTAAAAGCTAAATAATATTTACATAATATAAAGTTATATTATAAATTAAAATAAATCTTTAGTTTTATTAAAGCTTTTGTACTAACTACACTGTATTACTGTTTGCAGGAAGACATGGTGTGTCTGTCATGCACAGCCACCGGTGAGCGCGTGTGCTTGGCAGCGGAGGGCTTCGGCAACCGGCACTGCTTCCTTGAGAACATCGCCGACAAGAATATACCACCGGATTTGTCACAATGTGTATTTGTTATTGAACAGGTTAGCTAGTTTTTTATCTTTTAGGTTTTTTTTATAGTATACAAGCATAATTTCACATGCATTTCAATCGCGTAGCATAAGCTTTAGTAGTCCAGTTTTTTAAGTAACTAAAGTGGAAAGCCTAAAATGGAATTGAAGTTAAAATGTTATTTATCTACGTACACATTTAAATGTTGGTTTTTTTTTTAAAGACTTTCTATTAATACTACAAAATCCAATTATCAGATAAAACATCAATCATTATTTTGTCTGCTCTACATTGCTCCTCAAACTTCGCCCGCTCTCACGAAGATGACTGATAAATGTCCCTTCGATATCATTATAGATAAAAATATAATTTGCTCGCAGGCCCTGTCGGTAAGAGCTCTTCAAGAATTGGTGACAGCAGCGGGATCAGAAACAGTAAGTATGGCTTAAGTCTTTTATTTATATTAAGAAATCACATGTAATTGTGACCTGTTAATATGCCTTCCCTTGAATTACTTTTCTCCTTATGTTTTAAATAATTTTCAATAAATGTAACTTAACTACATTCGAAGTTTACACTGTGTGACGTGTTACATGAGTCAAATGTGTTACATGACGCAAACTATGGAAGTTAAAGTAAGGAAGATTATCTGTTACTCGTCTATTCGTAGGTTTAGTATTAATTGATACTAGAGATACTACAGGAGTTTAAAAAAAATCTTGGCTAAAGAATCGTGGCAATTTTTTTTCAGGTTACGGTTATGTAGGTACGCTGTGAGACAAAGGAGATTTGCAAATTAAAGAAATATTACTTACTAATTACACTTATTAACGGCCTGTAAAAAAAATAGTATATGTTAACTATTAAATTGTCTATCTACATATTGATATCAAAAATATTCGTACGTCAAGATAAGACGTTTTATTACTTATTATGAACAGTCTGAAAACAAAATACCATTGAAACATGAACTTCATTATTTTTTATTTAATTAACAATTTGAGAAGATATCCTTTAAAAATGACAAAATTCGGTTTTACACAGAACCGCACCTTAATCCCTAATCCAAGGCATTTTCTCGTCACCAATAACTACTCGGTCGTTCACAACAGAAATTGCTAAGTAAGTAAAATCTCGAATGCCCAACCCTAACAAAAATAAAGTTTCATTTTATAGCCGTTGGATAAAATGAAGTGACCGAATAGAGAGAGGAAAATACCTCGCACTTAAACCACCTAGTAAATAATATATATAAATGGAAAACAATTACATAATTATAACACAAATAATTGCTATAATTAAATAAGCATCATTTCCTTTTCTAGAATATTTAAGATATAGATAGGTACGTTCTAAATCTAGAGACATTAGACCGCTGGCTTTAATTATTATTGTCTTAAACTTAGGTACACGGTGCACTAATTGTATTATTTTCCTACGTCAAAATTATTTTGTTTTGGTTGTATAATTGATCTATAATATTATTGGTTAGTCCAGCGGTGTGAGGCGACCATTTGATTCGAAGGGTCGCGGGTTCGATCCCCGCACCGGGACAAATATTTGTATGGCCTACAGATATTTGTTTCGGGTCTGGGTGTTTGTGCATGTGTTGTGTGAGTACAACGGCACCCATGACACAAGTTTTTACCTAGTGTGAGGCTGTGAGTGTAAGCGGATTTTATTTTATTTATTTATTAGTTTCTATACTGCATAAATAATGAAAAGAAATATTACTTAAGATCAATGCACAAGGATGATCATATTTGTTATTCATCATGTGATCATATTTTGCTCTGAACTCATTGTTCATTTATATTATATTTACTGTTTTTGCACTTTGCCACATTGGTCCACGGCAATGTGCGTACTGTGCAGTTAAAGTAATACAATAGTAGAACCATAGTACACATAGGTTACTTTCTGTGAAAAACTATAATTTCTGATGCTTTCAAGATGTTGAACATTTAAAAAAATATTTGAAAACAATTTAATTATTTTTTTTTAAATTACTATCATTTTGTTAATACTACTGAAGGAAAATCATTCCGCAGCGAAAAAACAACCACTGAAAATTCACCTGCATGTCTTAATTTTGAAGTTGATCCAGCAAAAAGTGAGGATCGCTTGACAAGTATTTTTGAATGGCCTACAGATGTTTGTTTCGGATCTGAGCGTTTATATATTAATTGTGTGTGTACAACGGTACCCACGATACAGGTTTGTGAATACCTAGTGTAGTGCAAGTGTAAGCATATTATATAATATATATTTTTATCAGTACGTGTTTTGTGTTTTTTGTTAAATTTTTATTTTAACGCTATTTTTTTATTATTTTATTCTCCATTTAAAGAGCTTGGTCAAAGACCATGACGCTCTATACGTTCACATGAATTACATTCTTCATTTTAAAAAAATAATTAAATTACGCTATTTATAAAATATAAATAACGCATTTGATTCCACAAGGATAGTCTTCCCTAACTTTCACCTCCATATAAAACCACACTCTAGATTTTTAGATCTTAACTTTGTTGTTTGTAAACAATGTAAATAATGATTCTAAATCAAACTATATATTTGAAAACCTTTATGTGTTAAAATAATAATAAGTTTTACTGTTACCACATTGTTTGATGATTAATTCACATATTTTTACAAATTAGTTACATTCAGTGACACGTCACAAAGTGTAACATATACAGTTATTTGTCTTGTAATAAAGATTTTAAATAGCAAATCCGTTATTTTGCACATACAATGTCTAAAATTATATTGTTGTGTTTAACAAATGTATGTTGCCAATTTGTGAATAATTTATTTTTTTCAACCCTTTTACGTATTGCTTTGGTGTTAAATTTTTCCAGGGCAAAGAAAACTTAGTAGTGAGTATGGTTGTGGTTCGGTAATACTGCATGCGATCTCATCTCATTGGGATTTTACGATCAAATAGTTGAACGGATTTCTAAAAAGACATTTTTTTATAATAACCATAATAATTAAAAAAAATGTTTAAAAAAATATGAATTAAAGCTAGAGTAACGCGTTTTGTATAAGAAGTTATTGACTATTAATATTTAGAGATGATTAATTGGGTAACTAGTACTTTGCTTTGAGTATAAGATTATAAATCAGGCAGAAATATTTATTATCTCTGCCTTTCACTCAGTGGCATTAAATTGCCACAATATGCCGAACGACCCAAGTGCCATGATATGAATTAATAAAATAATCTAGGGCACGTTAAAGTTTAATAAATGCGTACCCCTAAAAGCTCCTCAGACTAAAGGAAAGCTTAATCTGAATTACGGCCTGAAAGCCGCTATAGAAATAATCTAATTTTATGTTCCTAAAGTTTAGGGACTAGCTTCTTTCTCTCAAAAACTATTCAATTTAAGATGTTTTTTTAACCTCTTTACTTATTTTCATTTGTTACCATTTTCGTGACGTAAAACGTCACTTTACCTGTATCTAAGTTTTAAGATAATTATCGGCTATATGAAAGTATAGCGTGGTAGCACTGTGAAACAGTCTATTGCATTGTTAAATTACTGATGTTTAAAAAAACATCTTTCTAAACTTCTACTTATTATCGAATTTCTTCACATTCTTAAAATCAATTAATCTTTATTCGTTAAATATATTTATTTACTTCTAAGCTGTAACTTTACGATGGTTAGGTATGTACATTTCATATATGTAGATAACTTATGCGCTCTACTAAATTAGTTATAATATTATGTTTTTATTTAAAATCGACATTTAAATAACGTATTTGATAATTCTCGTTCTAAATGCTAAGAATATATTTGAACACGTCTTTTAATTTTTTTAACAATTCTAAGCAATATTTGCAAGCATGATCTACATATTTTAAATAATTCTTTATACTTAACTTTGTTTTATTTCAGAAACGCTTGTTAAATGGATTTCACACCAAAGCAATTTACTCTGAGCATTCGTATCGAACTTGTTACTTACCTACTGGACTAAGATCTACATACAATTTGTCTGTATCATATCGTAAAAGTATATTTTATTAAATTAATTAAATGTACAGTAATAAAACTAGATTCTTAAAAATAATTAAATACTATTCCTAATCCTATTAATTATATTAGTATCTAATGTAGCATCAGCAAAAACATATTTCTACTGGAACATAAATTCGTGTTAATATGATTATTTAATAAAGTAAATGTGCAAAATCTGTAAAATGTTTTATATTTTTCGTTTATTATTATTCTATTATCTATAATATTATCTTCTATCTTCTTTCTGTCTGTGGGACCAAACTAGGCACTAATCACAAAATTGAATGTGTTGTTAAATGGTATTATTACACGTAACAATAATTATGTTACATGCTAACATGTAACACGTCACAAAATGTCACAATATGTAACATCTAACATAAATAAATTGTCTAATAATCTTAACAAACATAACTGCTGCATTGTGGATGGGTGACATGCACCTCCATTTATCCGCAAATGAATTATATTTCAACATTAAATAAACGAATGCTCGCAGTAAATTTGCTTCATAAAACAAATTGCGCAACATTGATGTTTTCGTGCATGTTTTTTAGTTTTTCTTTAGTGCCTATTATATTTATTTATTTTAAGCTTAAATGCACATAGAACATATTATGTACTTATTGCCGTATGGCATTCTCCCCCAGTCAACCATTGGATAGTGAAGAGAGTGGTCAATAAGTTGTAGAAGATTCAGTATAGGCGTTTACTCCAATATTAATTTAATTATTATTGTACGCTAGTATTTCTTCTATCTACGTATTTTATATTTAAAAAGCTATCTCTCTCTTTCTCTCATTAACAGTTGAAGGTCACAGTTGGACAATGCTTTAGTAAAATTTACAGTCAATTTCGAGAAATAAGTACCTGTTGATTAGTTTAACGTAGTTCAATACGATTTACCTACTAGGTATGCCTCTTATCATCAACAATAAATAATTTGCAAGAGAAAGCTTTCTATATAAATATTGTAAGTCTCTTTAAAAATTATGGTCTGTAACCGACGAGAAATAGGTATTCAAAGACCTTTACTTGTGTACTTAATATCCAAATGAATCAACCTCTAAAAGCAAATTGTAGTTTTAAGCCAACTTCCTTTTTTTAATTTCAATATTCCTTTACAGGGCAAAGGCACCGGGTCGGGACATAGGACTTTGCTGTACGGCAATGCTATATTATTACGTCATCTCAACAGTGACATGGTAAGTTATATTTTTTAAAATGTGGCTCTAGAAATATTTGAAAATCTTCATAATTCAAAAGAGTAGATATATTAATGTGAAATTTAACAGCTAACAATTTAATTGAGAAAACTATTTATTGTACACGCGATCATTGTAGAACCTGTATTGTATCGATTTTATAAAAATTTTAATAAAAATATTACGTTGTCATGAAAATGGAAATAAATGGAAGCAAAAAAGCGATCATCACCACTGTAATGCTAAATATTATGTAACATGTGACATCACAACATATCACATGTTACATCGAATAATTAAAAAAAAATCGTGCCTGTATTTACCTGCACGGTGAACTCTGATTCTATTTCATCGAACTTAATGTGTCATGAAATTCATCATAAGTCAAAACTGTGACTTGACCTTTCTTAATCGCTTCAGTCCTCGTTTACGTCTTTAATTTTTGTCTTGTTCGTCCCATCTATGAGAGCAAAAGCGATAAACTGATGGTCGTTATCAAGTCAAGCGATAATAATAAACTGTAAAACGTAGTTACAATCAGGGAACTGCCCACTTGACTACCGTAAGGAATGTTAATAAAATATTTATTATTGATTTTGGATCCCCGGAGAGTTCCCCGACTGAACATTAGGCCAAACGCGATTAAGTAGCCTTACTTCGAGTTGAGTTACAGATGTCTCTACAATCTTTTTTACTGGTGGTAATTTCCGACACAGAGGCATAACACCTTAGGCCTGAGGAGTGGTAACGCATCTGCATTTTGACCTTGGTTTATGTGTGGCTGTCTATGGGCTGCAGTCAACACTTAACATCAATGTGAACTGCATGCTTGTTTACCACTTCCATAACATAAAAAAAAACTTACAATTATTATTTTTTAAATCCGCAGTATTTAGCGTGTCTGTCAACGTCGTCATCGCAAGATAAGCTGGCGTTTGACGTAGGTCTGCAGGAACATTCGCAGGGAGAAGCTTGCTGGTGGACCCTACACCCTGCTAGCAAACAGAGGTACTTCATATATCTACTGTCGCTACTTTTTCAGGGCTCTGTAGCCTACAAGAAATCCTTATAGTTTTACCATGTCCGTCCGTCTGTCCGTCTCTCCGCAACTTAGCTCTTATTACTTCTCCTCCTTGCGTCTTCCACCACATTACTGAGGGTCGTGATGCCTCCGAAGGAAGATTAATTTCTGATGGATGAAATTTTTCCATCTATGTCTATCCTTGGCGTCATGGAGTGAAAATCTTATAAAAATACATATGCAATAAATGTGAAGGAAGAATTCGACAATCAGGCTGAACTTCGGTAGCTCAATTGGAAGAGCGGCTAGACTCAGGCCCAGTGGTCGCAGGTTCAAGTTTCGCTTGAAGTAAAATTTTTGTTTCTAAAAATATCTCACTCGCATGTGTTATTGCGAAAAAATAAAAAAAACAACTTTCTTTTCACTGGTGGAAGAGCTCCAGTGACGGAGCTCGCGGGCGTAGGCACCACCGCATTACCTAATATACTTGCCGCTAAATGCTAGTGTTCAGCACTACCGTGTTCCGGTCAGGTGGTAATGTACGGCCCTGTAATTTCCGGCACAGAGGCATAACACCTTAGGCCTCGGGAGTGGTAACGCATCTGCATTTTGACCTTGGTCTTTGTGTTAGTGTCTATAGGCTGCAGTCATCAATTAACATCAATGTGAACTGCATGTTTGTTTACCACTTGATAACATAAAAAAAAGGTATATTTTAAGCAATTTATTTTTATCAAGAACCATCAATCTCACAACATCGATCATATTTCAGATCTGAGGGTGAGAAAGTGCGAGTGGGTGACGACCTTATTCTTGTGTCTGTTGCCACTGAGCGATACTTGGTAAGTGTTTTTTAATAACTAGGTCTGTAGGAGTATTTATAGTGGTGGTAGAGGTCCAGTGTAGGAGCTCGTGAGCGTAGGCATCACCGCATTATCTAATCTATCTGCCACCAAATGTTAGTGTTCAGCACTATCGTGTACAATTGGGTGGTAATGTACGGACTGTAATTTCTGGCACACCTTAAGGCGGGTCTACGCTAGACGAACCGAACGACGAAGCACGAGCGAAGCACAAGCGGAGCCGTTCTCGGCTTCGTTGTTCGCGGCGTCAAGTGTGGACGTAAACTAAACACGTCCACGAGCGCACTGCGAGCGCGAAGCAAATCCCTTTGTGTTCGTCAAAAAACCGACAACAGGCGGAACGCAGCCGAGCACGAACGAAATGCTCGCAGCGCGCTCGTTCGAGGCTTGTAAGTTGGTCCACACTAGACGAATTGTGTTCGGCTCGTGCTCCGCTCGTGCTCGGCTCTCCTAGCGTAGACGCACCTTTAGAACTGCTGAGGTCAGAGTGGCAACGCATCTGCATACTACCTCTGGTTTTTGTGTCGATGTCTATAAGCAGCAGTCATCACTTAACATCCATGTGAATTGCATGCTAGTTTACCAATTTTATTACATAAAAAAAAACAATAATCAATACGGTTTGGTCAAAAAACAGCTAGGTAAAGTTAGCGTTGCTTTGATATTAACATATAAATTTTAAGTTGTGTAACGGCCAAATACTCAAACGTCGCTTAAATCTAAGTGGGACTTAAAAATCTTCTGTCTTTGTAAAACACGTTCAAACGATAGAGGGTTGCTTAAAATCGAGTGACGTTTGAGTATTCGCCCATAAGAATCCGTCACTGGCCTTTTAAAAACGTCCAATCTTATTTTCAGCACACAACAAAAGAGAACGAAGTATCCATAGTGAACGCATCGTTCCACGTGACCCACTGGTCGGTGCAGCCATACGGGACCGGTATATCGAGGATGAAGTACGTGGGTTACGTGTTCGGAGGCGACGTGCTAAGGTTCTTCCACGGCGGCGACGAATGCCTCACTATACCTAGTACGTGGACCAAAGACGGGGGACTAAAGTAAGTTTAGAACTTCTTGTCAAATATGTATATTTTTTTTATGACAAAGGATTGACAGACAAGCAGACGGCCCACCTGATGGAAAGTGGTTACCGTCGCCTATGAACATTTGCAACATCAGGGGAGTTGCCAACGCGCTGCCAGCCCTGAAGGACTCTTTTGACGCCAGTTTTGAAGAGCCCCATATCGGGGGAACACCTCTGAGGGAAGTTCGTTCCACAATTTGCACGTTCTGGGCAGGAATGAACGCGCGAATCGGACCGTTGAGCATTTCCAAGTATCCACTCTGTGCGGGTGGAACTTCTCTCTTCGGCGGGTGGTGCGATGTAGGAATGTAGGTTATTAGTTTTCAATTAACACCGGCACGCACGAACGAAAATGTGTCACGTTGCACCAGACGGCCGACGAGTTTAGCTTTCGATTATGACATCATCTTGTCAAATATATTTTATTTAAAGAAAAATGGAAAGAAAATTTGAATTCAGGCGAGACTCGAACTCGCGGCCACTGGGAATCTAGTCAAGCCGTTCTTCCAACTGAGCTACCGAAGTCCTGCCCGATTTGTCAAATCTTTCCTTCACATTTATTGCATTGCCTTATGGTGGCAGCAGCGCCATCTATTGCTACACTATGCTAGTTAGGCAACCGATTTAATAAACTTTGCAGTTTATTGAATATCGCTTTTACCCTACTTCGGTAGCTCAGTTGGAAGAGCGGCTGGACTAGATTCCCAGTGGCCGCGAGTTCGAGTCTCGCCTGAAGTCAAATTTTTCTTTCCATTTTCTTTAAATAAAAAAATCATCTTGTCAGTTTCGTACCGCCAATTTTTTTTCTGGAAGTGTTTTCGTCCGCAGACATTATAAACTTAGCAAAATGTTTTAATAGGCGATACGAAACTAACGAGATAACGTCATAAACAAAAGCATAAGAGATAGGTGGTCGGCCCCCCAAAGCCAAGCTTGCAATTGAGAGCGCTATAGAGCAACACCGGAGGGGAGTAGCCATATGCAGGCTTTCCTCTCTGTCAAAGTACAAGCCCAAATGGGCCTATACCTGTCGCCTAGATGTTTAAATGTGTGCGTGAAATTGTTTCTGTATTTTGTTAAAGTCAAGGTGTGAGTTTCGTAGTAATAGACGATTTTTGTAGTGTGCGTGTGTGCCGCACGCATTTCCGCCCACAAAAAATTACATACTGTTTTGCATCGGTAATAAACGCTATGGCTACACCCCTCCAGTCCGCGGCGTCCGGTGGCCCGTGTTGCTCTATGGAGAGCGCTGAACGATTGGCCTAAGCGCTCGGTTTGTGATGCATTTCTGTTTATACTGTTATCACGTAAAATTATCGTCCGTAAACTCGACTTAACAGACAACCAATGTTTTTAACACAATTAACATCCCAATTCACCATAGCTGCATTGTGTCGTCGATGCAATTTACATACAAAACCACATTACAGTGTTCATCAAGAAATAATGCACATCGAGCCTATAAAAGTAACAATCGGCTAGTTTCGACTTCGTAGAGCGTTATCTCTGCTGCACACTGCCTACGTAAGCATCCGTAGTCCGGTATTGGTCAAAACTTAATCAACATGTTCGATAAAGGTCAGATAGGTAAGGTGCGAAGGAGATAACGCTCTACAAAGCCGAAATAAGCCGAAATCTCCTTCCAAATGTCGATGTGCAATATTTCTTGTTCGATACTGTACCTTAAATTAAACTTGTTAAGTGGACCGAGAATCGATAATTATAAAACAAAACGACAGAAAATTCAACCTCCATTTAGTTAAAATAATAAAATGTCATAAAAATAATCTAAAAGTTTTCAAGACTTGCAGTTCTTCTTATTTTTATGTGGATATCTACAGGCAGTAATCACTTACCATCATTGAGAACCGCACGCTTGTTTAGTACCGTGATAGCACGAAAAACTAAAGCAATTTTTGTCATTCCAGTATCGTGGTCTACGAAGGCGGTTCAGTGATGTCCCAAGCGCGTTCGCTCTGGCGACTGGAGCTAGCGCGTACCAAATGGGCTGGTGGCTTCATCAACTGGTACCACCCTATGAGGATCAGGCACATCACTACTGGCCGATACCTCGGGGTCAACGATCAGAATGAGCTGTATTTGGTTAGCAGGTGAGTGTTTTATTTTCGATCCTTGCCTTTGGTACACCTACTTATTACCATCTGCTTTTACTGTCAGGGGTCCACGGTAGATATAGGGAACCTGTTGTACCTTGGTCAGGTTTATTAATCGCAATAAACTTTATTCTTTGTTGATGATCTCATGATGGCATAGGAAAATCGAGAGAATCCCTAAAAATTGTGTGGACATGTAGGTGTACTGTGGGGCCCTTGTTATAGTTTCGACTTCATACTGCGTTTTCTCTGTACACAGCCTACGTAAGTGGTCTATCAAAATAGTGTGACAAACATCATATAGGTAGTGTCCGAAAGAGATAACGCTCTACAAAACCAAAATTAACCGAAATCTTTTTCCTAAAGTCGTTGTGCAATATTCATTCTAGAACTAGACAGTTCTTCGCTGCTGCGCACGCGAGCGCGCAGCAGCGGAAAGGGTCGAGGCACTCCTCCTTTCCCTGCCATTCTGCCCTTGATCATCAAGGGCGTGATGTTGTTGAAGTTGGTGGGGGGGTCGTGCGTGCTAGGACTCACCGGGGGGTTTTCATATTTTTTTTATTTTTCTTTTATATATATTTTTTTAAAAATATTTTTATTATTTTTTTTTTATTATTATTCAATATTCATTCATGGGCACTGTCCAACTAATTCAATGTATCTTCTTCCAGAGAGGAAGCCACAACAGCATCATGCGCGTTCTGCTTGCGACAAGAGAAGGACGACCAGAAAGTGGTTTTAGAAGACAAGGACCTGGAAGTGATAGGTGCGCCTATCATCAAGTATGGTGACTCCACTGTCATAGTTCAGCATTCGGAGACGGGGTTGTGGCTTTCTTACAAGGTACGTAGAGTAATTATATTTAGTAAAATAGGAATTCGTCGGGTTTTTGTTAATGTCATGTCTTTCTTTCTGTAGTAGAATTCCAGTTTAGGAGCTCAGGGGCGTACGTACCACCGCATTACCTAATCTATCAGTGGTGTAGCTAACATGGGTGGCAACAAGGCGAATAAGCAAAAAAAAAACAGGAAATTTTCTCCATTTTCCACCGCTATTTGAGCAAATTATTTGTCTCTGGCGCCCCCATATTATCATAAATGCGGAAGTGACTTTTGTGTTGCGTTTTCACGTCTAAACAGCTCTAATTTCTGAGGGTGTCACCCCAAAACGGGTGACACCCTATGCGGACGGCACTACCACTGTTCAGAACTATCGTGTTCCGGTTAAAATAGTTATGAATGGCCCCGTAATAACTGTCACACATAAAACAACAGGGACAAAACAACTAAGGTCGAGCAGATAATAAAATGCAGATGTGTTGCCACCCCGGCAATACATCTGCATTTTGACCTTACCTGCATTTGAAAATACTGTAACGTCACTCAAATTCAAGGACTAAAACTTAATTCCCTTATTCATAAACGTATTTTAGCTAAAGTGTTGCTAATCTCTCCTTTGTCTTTTTCTATCCTGCACATTTGACAATGCAACTGACAATGACAAAGTATTCTATAGCTAAAACGTATTTATTGTACGTTTAAGAATAAGGGAGTTAGTCTTTTGATATTAGAGGGTATCTTCAAATTAAGTGAAGTTTGAGTATTGAGCCATTAGACTTTTAAGCAATGTAATATTTTTCACTCAGTCATACGAGACCAAAAAGAAAGGCGTGGGTAAAGTGGAAGAAAAACAGGCGATACTCCACGAAGAAGGCAAGATGGACGACGGCCTGGACTTCTCCAGATCTCAAGAAGAGGAGTCCAGGACGGCTCGTGTCATCAGGAAGTGTTCTTCCTTGTTCACCAAGTTTATCAAGTAAGTTGTGGGTAGTTTAATAGTGAAACGACTAGATTTGTCGTTAACCATTGTTGCCAAGGCCGTTAAAGGACATTTGGCTAGAATTGTCTAATGCCGGCACTACACGTCGACAGATGCATCTGCAGACGTCATCTGCGTATGCGTCCGCCGACGTTAAATACCTACCGCAGACGCTCAAATCACCTCCTCTACAATCACCTCCGCTCAAATCTCCTTGAAAAGGACTTATGAAGGTGTAGTTAGTGGGGTACAGAGTCTTCAGATCTCCGTCATTATAATCGATGGTTTGTAAACGTTTATTTAACGGGACGTCGGAGAAATTTTGTACCGTGTACAAAACTCAGAGTAAAGACTATCCCCCTTATTCGTAAACGCATTTTAGCTAAAGTGTTGCTAATCTCTCCTTTGTCTTTTTCTATCTTGCACATTTGACAATCCAACTGACAAAGACAAAGCATTTATATAGGTATAACGTGTCTAATGTACGTTTATGTATAAGAAGGTAGAAATATATAATAGTCAATTTCGTGCCAATGTCATTTCACGGCCTTTTACGATAGGGCGGCTTTAGGATGGCAGTGTTTTTCAATTTTTGATCCACATTTTTGATTGCAAAACCTCAATACCGAAGATTGAAAAAAATTCGGAAAAGGGACGATGATGATAAAACTCTGCCATCCCATCTAACCCATCTACCATCGTGTGAATATATGAGGTGTAAATGCAATTGCTCCAAATATAAATTAAAATTTTCAATACTTTTCCACAGCGGTCTTGAAACGCTGCAAGAGAACCGACGCCACTCCATGTTCTTCGCCTCAGTGAATCTCAACGAGATGGTCATGTGCCTCGAAGATCTCATCAATTACTTCGCTCAGCCGGATGAGGACATGGGTAAGCAGGCCAAAGTGATATTTTAAAGGTGATTTTTAGGGTTCCGTCGCCTACAAAGAACCCTTAGGTGCCCCCATGGTGTCCCGGTGAAATATATACCTTATAATTTTGCCATGTCCGTGCGTCTGTCCGCAGACTGTTAGCTCAGAAGCTATTTATTGTACTAGAAAGCTATATTTAGTTACACCTACAAAGTGATGAAATCTATTGTAAAGATCCTGAAACATTTTTAATTCTGTCAGTTTGACATTGACACAATCTTTTTTTGAGCTACCCAATTCATAAAATTTTGTTTTCGGTGTTTATGCCTATTGCAAACATGTCGCTTAGGTATATGTGTGACAAAACCTTGAAATTACAGAGGCAAAACAATTTAAACCTCAGGAAGATCAAGGCATCTGCATTTTGACCTCTATTTTTTGTGTAGATGTTTGTCTACAGACTAGTATTCACTTACCACTCATATAAACTGCATGTATGTTTGGCACCATCATGATAACCGTTTTTCGTTCCTAGAACACGAAGAGAAACAAAACAAGTTCAGAGCCCTTCGCAACCGTCAGGACCTGTTCCAAGAGGAAGGCATCTTGAACTTGATACTGGAGGCCATAGACAAGATCAACGTGATCACATCCCAGGGGTTCCTCGCTGGGTTCCTCGCAGGAGACGAGTCCGGACAGAGCTGGGACATGATATCTGGATATTTGTATCAGTTGCTAGGTAGGATTTAAATATTGCTAATGATTTCAGATCTTTCAGCACCGTTTTACTAAACTTATTCCCCTATCAGGTATCTACTCCTTCTGTTATCTTTCTAGTAATGCACCCAATGCATTTTTTTTATTTGCATAGACCAACGTTTAATCACCACTCACCTGATGGAAAGTGAAGATGTAGCTGAATGTGAAGCACGTTGGTCTAGAAAGTACCTATTCACTCTAGATTTAAAGATATCCAGGTTGTAGTTCTTTGGAAACAAAGAAACTGGCAAAGTATTTCATATCTTAGCTGTACGTAGGTATAATAAATGTAGAGCCGAAACACTTCGTTCGAATTTTTTGATGTTCACTGTATGAGGATCATATTTCGCCGTTCTCCTAGTGGTCCCATTGTGAATTACCTAGTTTCACTGACGCTGACAATGGTTCATCGTAAATAGATTCTCGTAATTGGGTATTGTGCCAGCCAGACCCTTATTTTAAGGCACAAACGTATAACAACTGACACATCCTGTGCTGTGCCCTAAAACTTCTATAAATACAGAAATTCACTTTCAGCGCCCTTTAACGACACGTTAATTATAGAAGAGTACTTAATTTTCAACTGTGGAAATAGTAATAACCAATGTTTAAATACGTCCAAAAATCAACATTTATTTAATTGAAATTATATGAATTGAGTCTGATTATTTTCTACCTATCAAATTATTACATATGTTCATACATTTACCTACCCTTTTTCTACGTTACCTTTTTCTCTCTTTTTCTACCCCAGGACCGAGGGTATTTACAATGTAAATTATTTCAGCCGCCATCATCAAAGGTAACCATACGAACTGCGCTCAATTCGCAAACTCTAATCGCTTGAACTGGCTGTTCTCAAGATTGGGATCTCAAGCTTCGGGGGAGGGTACGGGAATGCTGGATGTATTGCATTGTGTCCTCATAGACTCGCCTGAAGCTTTGAACATGATGAGGGTAAGTTCTGTAACCAAACGAACATACACGTATTATATGGTCACCAAAAGATAAAACTGGCAATGAAGTCTCAAATATTCGCTATTTATGAAAAGGCTGACAGACAAGCCGTTCTGAAGGACTTTCTTGACGCCTGTTTTGAAGAACCCATACTGTAACGCTGACTATTACTGACCATTAAGCTTACTTCCAGGACGAGCACATCAAAGTGATAATATCTCTGCTAGAGAAGCACGGGAGAGACCCCAAGGTGCTGGATGTGCTGTGCTCACTGTGTGTCGGTAACGGGGTCGCTGTGAGGTCTTCGCAGAACAACATCTGTGATTACCTGCTGCCGGGGAAGAACCTGTTGCTTCAGACGCAATTGGTTGATCACGTTTCCAGGTAAGTTTTAGCTGAAAGAGCCCCATAAACAGGGCCGTATCTACTGTATCAATTATACGGATCCCCCAGGCTATGGGGACTCCCCATTTTACCCATTTGAGTACCTTCCAAGTCCATTACAATAAACAATGTAACAAGCAACGGCAGAAGAACCGTACGGTAAAAAATGGGGGCGTATAGAGGCTATGGAGGGAAATGTCCTTTTTTTTATGCACGCCCGAGATAATTAAACGGCGCCCCACCAAGGCACGCCACGCCACTGCCCATTAAGCAGCTGCGTTGTAATTAGATTGGGTCTTTTTTTAATATAGATTTTTCAAATGCCCGCTTCGAAGCTCTACACGTGACACTTTATTTGAACTCGCTTTCTCATATAATAACTTCAGTAACCCGTATTCTCCAAGCTCTGCAAGCTCGCATCGAAGTCCTACTTAGGGCACTTGATTTGAACTCTCATACCTCTCAAATGACCGTTACTGGATTAAAACTCTTCACTACAGTACACTATACACAACACTAAAGTGAACACGAAGAAACACAAAGATGTTTTTAATTTTATAACTAAAATGTTGAGTTAGGTTTGCGTACCTACTTGAATTTCAAACGTAACTACGCAATAACGTTTTAGCAGGTTTGCGCGAGCTGCATACATTGTAGAAATCATATTTGCGGAGTTTTTCGCGTTTACTACTTCCAAACTACGCAAACCTAACTTGCTATGTTTTAGGCTTACAACATTATGTAGTACTCAGTGGTTTAAAATTTTACTTCGAACCCGTCACGTCGAGCCATATGCGCATAGCGCTATCCAGCGGCCTGTACTGGAACTACGTGGAGCCTTGAGATATCAACTGAAGCTAATAACTGTTTTATAGATGTCGCTGTTAGGCTGTTAACCGCGATGTGTAACAGCGGCATCTATATTTCATTCTACGAGTGAAGTCTATTTTGGCAGAGTTCCAAATTGTGAGGTGGGTACATTTAATTGTAATCGAAATTATTATCGATTACTGTATCAAACAAGTTTAAATCGAGTTGAATGGATCTAAAATGGGAACATTTGCATTAGATTTAAATAATAAATAAAAGTTACCACTCAAGCTATCATTTAAATCGAAGAATATTTTAAATAACTTTATAATATAATTTATATTTACGGAGATACAAGATCAAGATACAGGTTCCTTAAGTAACCTAGTTTGAGGATCACTGTGTATCATGCATGGAAATAAATTTAATTAACCTGCATCCATCCAATATACTGGACGGCAGCGTTCGGTTTTGAACAATAACCAGTGGTAACTAGTATAATTATAAAGGAACGGCTTCGCTGTGCACTGAACTGACGTCATATTATTACCTTACAAAGGCAGAGCGCAGAGTATTTTGGAACATATATTACGTTTGACATTGGTGGTACGTTCCATTCCATTCAACGACCACGATCGCTTGTCATTCCACCAGCGTAAAATGGCCGCGGGCGTTGTCGGCGAATCTTATAAGTGGAACGCACATCTTGAGCGCTATGTGCTCGCATTAAGACGGCATGGTGAAATCGTTTTCGAATTGCCAACCAATTAGTAATCATTAGGGTTGTTGAGGAAGTGATTATGAGGAAGAGGAATTGTGATGCGCCAATTTAGAGGATGCGGATGAGGAAGAGGATATTTTTATGAGGAAGAGGATGAGGAAGAGGAAGAGGAAGCAGATGACATAATAATAATAGCAACTCTTGAAACGTCCCACTGCTGGGCACTGGACACGAGTCTCTCCCCTTCTTGAGGGGAGGTCTGCAGTCTTACTCCACCACGCTGCTCCATTGCGGGTTGGTGGAGTTACTTGCAAGGGTTAGTGGCCAACCCGCTGTCGGATGTTTTCAAACCGCCCATAAAGCCTCCGACAAGGTTTAACGACTGCTATCTGTCGATAGCAACCGGTACCGTCGGCGTCCTCCTCTCCGAAGCACGAAAATGCGCATTTTAATTTGCCACTAGTGGTCACCCGTCACACACCCGACCGCACCCGTATCGCTTAATCGAGTAGATCGCTTGCGTTCTATACCAGCCGGGAGGCCTTGCGCGCTACAGAAAGATGAGAAGAGGATGATACGAAGATATATATACTAGCGGACCCAACCTAAAATCCGCTGTCCTGTCTCTATCTACTTAACTAAGAATATATATATATATATAAGGTTGGGGAAAAAGTTTCTTCGCATTTTTTAAGATAATTCAAAACATTTTTTGATATAGTTTATTTAAATTTAACTAAAGTATGTATGTACCATTTTGTTCGATAACCTTTTGCCATCTTGTAGGTAGGGACATGATCCCATTGCTCTAAAAATTTTGGGACTTCTCATCAAAATACCGCGACAAGTGGATTTGGCAGTCCTCTCGTGATGTTAACCTAACATTGCATAAAGAATTCTGAAGAGACCGAAACAGGTGGAAATCTGAAGGTGCAAGGTCAGGACTATACGGCGGATGCATTAACACCTCCCAGCCAAAATCTCTTAATTTTTGCTGAGTGGCTATAGATGTGTGAGGTCTAGCGCTATCATGATGAAACACCACACCCCTTCTGTTGATCAATTCCGGCCGCTTTCTCTCAACTTCTTGCTTTAATCTCATCAGTTGTTCGCAGTAGAGTTCAGAATAGATAGTCCTGCCTGGTGGTAATAGCTCATCATGAATAATGCCCTTCCAATCCCACCACACACACAACATCACCTTATTGCGAGTTAACCCGGGTTTCGCCACAGTCTGTGAAGCCTGACCGGCCTTTGACCACGACTTTTTTCGCACGTTCTTGTCATACGTGATCCACTTTTCATCACCAGTTATCAGCTTCTTCAATAATGATTCGGTTTCATTACGTCATAATAAAGAATCACAAATGAGTATACGGTTCATTAGGTTTCTTTCAGTGAGCTCGTGAGGTACCCAAATATCGAGCTTTTTTTGTACCATCTTTTTTCAAATGCGCCAAAACTGTTTTGTGATCAATTCTCAGTTCTTCAGCTACGTCGTAACTACTGATATGTCGATCTTGCTCCACTTTTTCAAAAATGGCATCCATTTTATCCGTAATAGGGCGACCAGAGCGAGGTGCATCTTTGACATCAAAATTTCCGGATTGAAAACGCTTAAACCAAATTTGTGCTACTCTCACAGACACTGCATTAGGTCCATAAACATCGTACATTTTTTTCGCGTCTTGCGTTGCATTTTTACCTTTTTTGTAGTAAAATTTTAAAATGTATCGAATTTCTTCACTAGATTGAGTGCATCTTGACAGTACGAAAAACAAATGAAAATCACACATTTACCTAATTTGAATTTGGAATTATGTTCTTTAAAATTTTAACTTTCAATGATATCAAAACCAGCCAGATACAAATACTACAGCCAAAGAGATTTTATTACAAGTTAATACATACTATAATGCGAAAAGACTTTTTCCCCAACCTATTATTTTTACTATGAATCTAAAATCCAAACCTTTCTCAAAACACATACGATAAAGAATCATCAAAATTGGTCCAGCAGTTAAGGACGAGTTCAGTGACATATCTACACAACGACATTGCTAAGGCCTTTGACCGGCTCTGGCACAGGGCACTTCTCGCGTAACTTCCATCCTACGGTCTTCCCGAGAGGCTATGCAACTGGACAGCCAGCTTTCTGTCTGAGTGTTATATACAAGTCTTAGTTGACTGTCAGCGCTCAGACAGACTACCTATCAACGCTGGTCTGCCGCAAGGCTCTGTGCTATCTCCCACGCTTTTTCTTCTGCACATCAATGAACTGTTGGAGCAAAACTCCAATTTTCATTGCTAGACCGATGATAGTACGGGATATGCACACTACACTAGCCGTGCAAATGCCTCTCGGACACTTATCAAAAGAAGGACTAGACTTGTGTCTGAAATCGAGCACTCTCTGGAGCGGGTCTCGGATTGGGGTCGACTTAATTTAATGCAGTTCAACTCCTCGAGGACACAAGTCTGCACGTTCACCGCTAAATAAACGCCATGCACTGTAGCACCACAGTTCCAGGGCATTCCGATCGCCGTTGGTAAGAGTATCTGTATCCTGGGCGTTGACATATCGAACGAAGTGCAATTCGGGAGTCACATTGAGTGTAAGACCAAGTTGGCATTCAAAAAGCTAGGGGTGCTTAACAAAGCCAGGCAGTATTCACTTTCACTTCGGGGCAGCTACTACTACTCATACTCATTTGTGGGCGGGAGCCCCAAAATGCTAGCTTGGACCACTTGACTCCCTACAAAAACGCGCCGTTCGTATTGTTAACGATTCAGGACTTACTGACAGGCTCGAACATCTGAGCCTACGCAGAGACATTGGGAGTATGTGCGTGTTGTACCGCCTCTACAATGGTGAGTGCTCTGCTGAACTGTTTGACATGGTGCTACCATCCATTTTCCTACACCGTACTACCCGCCGAAGAGAGAAGTTCCACCCATACTGACTGGACACCTGGCAGTGCTCAACGTTGCGGTTTTCACGTTCGTTCTTGCCCAGAACGTGTAAGTTGTGGAACGAACTTCCCTCTGAGGGAATCTTCCTTCTTCAAAAATGGCGTCAAAGGAGTCCTTCAGGGCTGGCAGCGCGTTGGCAACTCCCCTGGTGTTGCAAATGTTCATAGGCGACGGTGACCACTTTCCATCAAGTGGCCCGTCTGCTTGTCTGTCAACCTACAGACGTAAAAAAAACATACGCACACCAAAAAAAAGATGAGTGAATGACACAATTTCATTTAGGAATTGAAATGAAAATAAGAATGCAGTCTTTATTTCTTTGTTAATTAGGTATTTAAGTCGAATATTATTAATCAAAATAAAAGAATTGAATACTATTAATCGAAATTTATTTTAAACAGGGAGGTTAATTTTTATAAAAAAAATATGTGGACGCTGTTTCCACAACAACCGGTTTTATAGCTCATCATATACCAATACAGCATTGCTAAAAAGTCGTTTGGTACATTTGATGAAAGAGAAGATAGGTATTGTAAAGATACAGTTCTGTAAAGCCCCGAATATTGCGTTTTTTTAAGTTGAGTACGCGTATAAACAAAATAATGTATGTCAATAAAATTAAAACAAACAATCAAGGAACAGCGCCGGTGTCGGGTGGGAAGGTTTCGCTCGCCTGTTCTGCCTGGCACCGTGCTGCGGCAATTATAACTATAAGTAAACATTTAACGGAATCTACGTACTGAATTATGTAATTGGTTTATTATTTTGTAAATCTGAACTATGAGAATATTTTAAATCCTAGCACCACTTTTCACTATCATTGTAACCTACATTTTAAAGAAATAAAGTATTCTTATTAACATAGCAAGCCACCATGCAATGGCATGCATCAACTATAATAATTAATTAAAAAGCATTAAATAGGTACACTATCTGAAAATTGTTTATTGAAAATAACATTCCTACGATAAATCAATATTAAAAATATTGAACGCGTTGAACAGTGCCCTTATTTATATTTAGAATAAGTTTTTCATTTGAAAAATATATTTGCGCGAACTGACACGCTGAAACTGAACTGCATTCGTTGTGAGTAACGTTTCGTTACTCAGCTGATACCCGTTGCTCAGTACCGAATACATACGGTATTTGGTTTGCTACAGCTACAGCTCTAACATTGACGTCATTGACTTGACATTCGGTCGGTGACATTGACATTTATTTTTGGATCGACTTCGGCTTGGCGTTGCAAAGCAGAGTTTTCTTTTCAATTTTATTTGAAATTACGTACCAGAATTACCAGATTAATTGAAATATATCAAAGCAATGTAACGATTAATAATTAAAATGTGAGTTCATTGCTATAGAGCTTTGCATTTCAATTGAAACATTTTGCCTTTTTGTATTACTTCGTTTTGTTGGGAATATAATCGTTTGCCGCTGTTGTTTAAAAAAAATGGAAGATTATACCAATCATGAACTGTTAGCCATGGTGCGTTGTTACATACTATCAAACGACGACTCTGAACAAGCGATGCATATGTACGCCCAGAAAGAGAATTTATTGAGACTACATGGTCAAGGAGTGACTGAAACTCGCATACCAAGTGCAAAATTAATTAATCTCACGTATCAATCTTTGCAACTTTATGGCAATCTACGACCCCCATGTGTGACTGTAACGATTGATAATTGCGAAGAATCAACAGCAAGACCTCCATCTCGTACCGATTGCGAAATTGGAACAAATGGCAAAGTTGGAACTAATGGCGAAGTTCGTGTTAAGTTAGAAGAAGGTTTAGAAGATAATGAAAATGATATTAATATAGACATATTTAAACAGAGCATTGATCCCGATTGGGGTGAAGAAAGGGATGATTATGATGATGAGCCTGGTACCAAAACACAAGGTGACAAAGACATTCAAAACAGCGTCAAGCGCGATGCGAGTGAACAAATAGATTATGAAGATGAGCCAGATCCTTTAACACAAGTTGACATTGCCAGTTCTCTTAAACAGGAAAAAAAACTGCGCCCAGTCAAAGTCAAATCTGTGTCCGTTAGTGTTAAAAAAAAACCTGAGAAAGTGTTTGTTAAACCTGCTAAACGAAAGCTGACTCCTGAAGAGAGCATACGAGTTGATTTTTGTAGCTGGTTCCTTGAAAACGAAGATGCCGTAATACTTTGGAGTGGTGAAAAAATATTTCAACACGGCCATAACAGTGATCACAACCGATATTGGTGGGGTTCAAAAAAACCGAATATCTCTATGAAAAGTGTCGATACACGGAAATTTCTCGTTAAAGCTTGGGCTGCAATTATTAATGATAATATAATAGGACCATTCTGGATCGACCATAAAGTAACAGGGAAAGCATATCTAGAATTGATTCGTAAAGTGATCGAAGACGTATCAGGTGATCTTCCGTTAGCAGAAGTGAAGAAACTACATTTTCAACATAACGGATGTGCAGTTCACAATGAACAGTCTGTTCGTGAATTTTTGGATGATAAATTCGAGGGCCAATGGATAGGACGAGGAGGACCCATCGAATGGCCAGCGCGTTCATTTGATCTGTCGCCCATTGACTTTTTTTTATGGCCGGAAATAAAAAAAAGAGTGTTTCCTAATGAAACTAAGAATGAGTATGATCTTAAAGAAAAAATTGTAAAAGCGTTTAATGCAGTCAGAAAGCTCAAAACTCTGCAGAAGTTAAATTGTGATTTAATGAGACGTGCACAGGCATGCGTTGATCATAATGGCGAACAGATTAAACATAATATATTAAAAAAATACAGTTAGTATATGTGATTAGAAAGTATACTTACAGCTATCTGACAACATTGAGATTAAATAAATCTGAGGCAGAAATGTGCAGAGCCTTGAGTGTTATCAGACTTCTTCAAAATGTTGTGAGAGTATGAAACTTATTGTATAAAGGTTGAAAAATAAATCTGGAAGTTCTCAGATAGTGGTTTCAACTTATTGTTAGTTAAAAATTGTTATCTAGGTTAATTCAGAAGAGGCTTATTTATTTATAAAAAATCCGTATGTTCAACAATAAAACCAAATTTTTATTGACAAATAGTTTGGTTGGGCTTTTGATAATTAAAAAAAACTAGTGAACGGGTGCTCATTGTGGGGACTGGTCTGTTGTGGTTGGGTGTTATCTAATAGCACAGTATTCAGAGTTGTTAAGTTTTCGATGAGTATTACCGGCTAATCTTTTTTAAATACACCATAGCTACTTATATTATGTAGTTATATTATTGTTTATGCCTACCGTATCTTTTAAGTGACATAATAATGTACGAAAAATAAATGTATGAACATAATATTTTAAATACATTGTATTATTGCTGAGACCAGATATATATATTTTGTTTTCATCTATCGAAGGTGGTTAACAAGCATGCAGTTCAGTTTTACTGATGGTATAGTACCAGTGACGGAGCTCGCGGGCGTAGGCACCACCGCATTACCTAATATACTTACCGCTAAATTGTAGTGTTCAGCACTATCGTGTTCCGGTCAGGTGGTAATGTACGGCTCTGTAATTTCCGACACAGAGGCATAACACCTCTAGAAGTGGTAACGCATCTGCATTTTGACCTCTGGTATTTGTGTGGGTGTCTATAGGATGCTTGTTTGCCACTTTCATAACATAAAAAATGCAGTTCACATGGATGGGGATGACTGCAACCTATAGACATCTACACAAAAACCAGAGGTCAAAATACAGATGTGTTACTACAATCATCAAAAGACGGCACTAGTCTACTTCAACGGGCAATAGACGAGCGCTAACTGCTCTCAGCTTAATGAAATTTACACAACTAAGCCTGGATTTCACCAAGGTATTTGATAAAAAATGTTGTTACATTTCACAACCTTCTCTAACTTTAACAGATATTTATAAGTTAGAGAAGGATGTGAAATCTTACAATAATAATAATAATAATGGCAACCCATTATACGTCCCACTGCTGGGCACGAGTCTCTCCCCTTTTTGGGGGGAGGCCTGGAGCTTACTCCACCACGCTGCTCCAATGCGGATTGGTGGAGGTGGGTGGGTTCAACCCACTGTCGGATGTTTTCAAACCGCCCATTAGGCCTCCGACAAGGTTTAACGACTGCTATCCATCGATAGCAACCGGGACCGACGGCTTAACGTGCCCTCCGAAGCACGGAAACGCGCATTTAATTTGCCACTAGCGGTCACCCATCACACTACCCGACCGCGCCCGTAGTGCTTAACCGAGCAGATCGCTTACGATCTACACCAGCCACTGGGCCATGCGCGCTTCTCTTACAATAACTTCAACAAATATCTTGGGTGAAACCCGGGCTAACTGCTTCAGATCCCCGGGAGACCCTTGCGTGTCCGGTCCTCGGGCATTACGGCCTGATTAAGTGGGCATAATGTATCATATTGTACTCGTGGTAACTCTAGTAGAAGCAAGCATGTGTTAATGCGAAATAATATAAAAACAATTATTAAGGGTAAAAGCGACTTCTTTACGATATTCAATAAACTGAAAAGTCTATTATATCGGTTGCCTAACTAGCATGTTTGGTAATAGATGGCGCTACTGCTACCATAAAGCAAGGAAATAAATGTGAAGGAAAGATTTGAAAAATCGGGCAGGACTTCAGTAGCTCAATTGGAAGAGCGGCTGGACTAGATTCCCAGTAAGCCGCGAGATCGAGTCTCGCCTGAAGTCAAATTTTTCTTTCCTTTTTTCTTTAAAATAAAATAACTCTAGTAGAGCTCGCTGTCGTACACCACCACCGCATTACCTCTATCTGCCGCCAAATGGTGCTCAACACAGAACTATCATGTTCCGGTTAGGTGGTATTGTATGGCCCCGTAATAACTGACACAGAGACATGACAACTTAGGTCTCAGGGGTGGCAACGCATCTACATTTTGACCTTTGGTTTTTGTGTAGACGTCTATAGGCTGCAATCAATGTGAGCTGCGTGTTTGTTTTGCTACCGTCTTTACATATCAAAAAAGGGTAGGGTTGGCCACTAACCCACCCACCTCCACCAATCCGCATTAGCAGCGTGGTGGAGTAAGCTCCAGGCCTCCCCCCAAAAAGGGAAGAGACTCGTGCCCAGTAGTGGGACGGATATTATTTTTATTATTATACAAATGGATAAAGTAAACTATTTCTTAGTGGCAAATCCAATTTGTCTATTTTTCCTTAAAAGAGGAATGTACATTTTATGAAATAAAACATCGTAATACGAGATCAACGCTCGCTAGCCACTTGCGAGAGGTCAGCGGCGGGTGGCTGTTGACCACCGCGAGCGCCATGCGAGCGGTGCAGTGGCGGCCGTGTACTTCATAGATTATATTGTATACGTGGGTGTGCGTTGTGTAAGCGACTCTTTGAATATGGACGCAATACAGTGCTTGTTCAATAAAATGCAACTCTTTGAAATAACGAAATAAAATCAAATGAATATCACTATCCATTTTGGTGTCATTACACCTATGTCTTGGCTTCGGCAGCGGTCCCCTTACACCCTGTATAATCCATTTCTTAATTTACAGTGTTCGACCAAATATCTTCGTGGGGCGAGTGGAAGGGTCGGCGGTGTACCAGAAATGGTATTTCGAAGTCACCATGGATCACATAGAGAAAACCACACACATGATGCCGCACCTCCGTATCGGATGGGCTAATACTTCTGGGTAATTATTTGAATTTCTTCATTTATTTGCAAACTGAATCCAGTTAAGTCATTATAATTTCAGGCGAAAGACGTCTACTGCTGAACAAGAGAGCCATCCGCAACGATGTCCACAACAGGTTACAGTCATTTTGGGGAGAATATGCCATAAAGCTAATACAATCTCCAATCAAAATCTACCAAACCCAAACTGCCTCAGTAGCCTAGGGGTAGCAGGTCACTACTACTACGCTGGGGTCCCGGGTTCGATGCCCGGGTAGGGGGATATCAGAGATAACGGTGTAAAATCCTTTATCTCTGGTTCTATTGAGATTTATCCATTTTCTGAAAGTTTCAGTACCTCGAAGTTTGGAAACGTTCCCGGAAATATCAATAGGCTCACCACCTGTTACATGGGCCAAAACGTAACCGGCGAATCGTGGGTGTTTGCATGTATGATTGAATGCATGCATTTACCTCAGCTTACCCCTTCGGGGATTACAGGCGTGACGTTACGTTTCTAATACCATCTCTGATAGTCCCCAACCCTGAAATTGAACCCAAGATCCCAGCGCAGCAGTAGTGGTCTGCTACCACTAAACTACTGCGGCAGCTATTTAAGGGAATAGTGAGTCTACCGCTCTGACAGAAATTCGGTCTACACCAAGGTTTTGTAAATCAAAGACTGTCGTTTTATTTAACAACAATTTTTCAGCTACGTGCCATACCCTGGTGGTGGTGAGAAGTGGGGTGGCAACGGCGTGGGGGACGACCTGTACTCGTTCGGCTATGACGGCGCTCACCTTTGGTCAGGGGGCCGCAAGACCCCCGTCAACAGAACACATCCCGAAGAACCGTTTATTAGGAAAGGTATAGTTTGAAATACTTAAGGCAACCAACTTTCTGAATATAGGATGCGGGACTTTTTGTTGCTAGATAGGGTATGGTGAATGTGAAGTATGAACTTTTGTCAGTATACGTACCAAAATTACATAAAAACACACATTTATTATTTAAATAGTATTTTTATATCAATAGAGTGACACTTTTTTAAAGAATTCAAAATGGAACAAAGCGAACACATGCACACACGCAAACAATTTTCAATTGAATTCACACAATGCGTGTTGATATACGTAGATTCTACGCTGCTGTTTGCATGCGTGTGTGGGTGTTTATGTGTGTGTGTGACTGTGTGGTTATGTAGTAGCTTGAAAAAAAAGGCATGGTACGTCAATACATCGAATGCGGGACATGCGGGACGCATCCATTGGTGGGACTATTTTATTAATTCTTACAAAGCGGGATTACATTCAGCATTACGGGACGGTCCTGCAGAATCCGGGACGCTTAGCCGCCTTAGAAATACTAAACCTAATAACAATGGGGTCATGGGGTAATTTTGGATGTAGGAGAGTTGTCAAGTTGGTACAGTACTCAACGATTAATATTGCACATCGAGCCTGCGAAAGAGATGATCGGCTCGTTTCGACGAGCGTTACCTCGTTGCACACTGCCTACGTAAGCACTGACAGTCCGGTATTGGTCAAAACTTGATCAAAATAGTCGACAAACGTCAAGTAGGTATGGTGCGAAAGAGATAACGCTGACAGACCCGAAATAAGCCGAAGTCTCCTTTCTAGGCTCGATGTGCATTATTTATTGTTGAGCACTGTTTAAGTATTGTAGAGATAGATATCATTCAAATTTGCTGTAACTTTTTTTTTAATCCAAGCTGCAGCTGTTCTTTCCTCTCTGCCTCTCTCTGACGAAGTATAGACGTCCACTGCTGGTCAAAGCCTTCCCCAAAGACGAGTCCAAAGGTATTGTGCGTTATAAGAGGAAAATAATACTCCGTCACTGGTGGTAGAGCTCCAGTGACGGAACTCGCGGGCGTAGACACCACCGCATTACCTAACATACTTGCCGCTAAATGGTAGTGCAGCACTATCGTGTTCCGGTCAGATAGTAATGTACGGCCCTGTAATTTCCGGCACAGAGGCATAACACCTTAGGCCTCAGGAGTGGCAACGCATCTACATTTGACCTCTGATCATTGTGTGATTGTCTATAAGCTGCATGTTAAGTGATGACCACTTAACATCAATGTGAACTGCACGCTTGTTTGCCACTTTTATGACATAAAAAATAGTCCATAATTACCACGTTTGTCTGTGTTTTATCACAGAACGCGATCCTGCCCATCCCGTATCATTATGTTTACTACCGCCTTGCTGAAATTTGAAATGAAATGAAGTGACATGAAATGAAATGACATTTATTGTAGAACGTGTACAAGATAAATACAAGATCTAATGCTATGGGGAAATTCCGCCGACGTCAACACTATTTTTGTACTGCAAAAGAGAGCTGTCCGGGCTATCTACGGGTTGAGTCCGAGGGTATCTCTTAGAGATAAATTTAAAGAAATAAATATTCTGACTGTAGCTTCGCAATACATTTATGAAAATGTATTATATGTCCGTAAAAACATTAATGAGTTTCCTACAATAGGTAACAACCACAGTATAAATACTAGGAACAAATACAAGTTGTCCATGCATGCAACGCGGCTGAATAGGGTCAGTAATTCTTTTAGAGGTCAATGTATACGGTTCTTTAATCAAATCCCCAAAAACGTTCAAAGTCTATCGATCAATAAATTTAAGAAAGTAATGAAAGAACGTTTATATAAATGTAATTACTATAAGACCAGTGATTATCTTAATGATAATACGTCTTGGGATTATAGCGATCGCTGCCAGGCTATTTCATGATCCTGTGATTTCGTGTATTCTGTAATTAGTATCTACTATTGTTAAGGGTTGAATAATGTGAATACCCTGGCTGAAAATGAATTCCATCTTTTATTTTGCCGTATGCATATCCGGAACAGTCATGCACGCTTAAATGTCTTTGCCTTTGGCGGCGTCGTGTGGCGGGTTGCTCACTTCCCTCTAAAATGGTCGAGGAGGGCAATGGCTGTCACATGCGTCATACTCGTGAACGGGTGCTGTTGGTGGGGACTGGTCTGTTCTGGTTTGCAGGGGCTACATCACATTTAGTAGATAGCAGTTTATTTGCATCTATGCTATGGACGTTGACATTATTTGATTTTTCACGATAATCTGTACTAGATTTAAGCTCTCATTTAAAAGAGCTCTTACTGAGTTTGTTGGGTAGCGGAGTTCTTCTCAGTAGTGACTGCACTTGGAACTCTGCTAAGTGAATAACATTGATCTTGACGAATAAGTTTTTCTTTTTCTTCATTTATTATCATTGAAGGAATTGAAAAATTTTACGATTATTATGTTTTAACCAAATAGTTTAAATTTAAATTTTTAACTTACTATTAATATATGATTTTGCTTTTACTATATGTAATGGTTATTCGCTCTAGGTAGTTTATGATTTATTGACGTTTTGAAAGTATCTGTAAAGATCTATTCGAAATAAAAATATTTTCTATTTCTATTTCTATTTCTAAATGTAATATATTAAGCGTCCTTCATATTCTTGCCTCTAATGGGCATACATTAAGTTCAATAATATTATCAAATTGAGTTTAAAAAAACCACCATTGTTCGGTTGGCTGACTGGACTAGCGGAAGAGTTCTCCTCGTATGTAACACAGATATAAGATACATGTTTTGTATGTTTGATAGGTGATGTGATTGGGTGTGCTTTGGACTTGACGGTGCCGATCATCAACTTCATGTTCAACGGAGTCCGAGTCACCGGGTCCTTCACCAACTTTAACTTGGAAGGCATGTTCTTCCCTGTCATCAGCTGTTCTAGCAAGCTCAGGTCAGTTAATACTTGTTATCTATACTCGTACATCTATACATCTAAACAAATAAATAAAATTGGAGTGTCTGTTTGTAATATAAAAATAACCGTTTTTTACTATATGCATGTGTATACACGGTACATATGCCAAAACAACATTTTTTTCAATTTCTGTCTGTCTGTTTGTTCCGGCTAATCCGGGTATTTCCGGATTTTGAGGGGACTTTCACTGACAGATAGCTTATGTAATAAGGAGTAACTTAGTCTAGTTTTATACTAGCTGCGCCCACGACTTTGTCCGGGTTGATACTGAACAATCATAAATTCTCACGCGGACGGAATCGCGGACACAGCTAGTTATCAATATAATCTGTGCTAGCGTCGGAACGTGACGACCCCAGGAGAAGAGTTTTTTCTGCTAGAAGAGAATTTCCGTGCTTCGGAGGGCACGTTAAGCCGTCGGTCCCGGTTGCTATCGATAGATAGCAGTCGTTAAACCTTGTCGGAGGCCTTATGGGCGGTTTGAAAACATCTGACAGCGGGTTGGCCACTAACCCGTGTCTCCAGCAATCCGCATTGGAGCAGCGTTAAAGAATCGTATCGAATATTTAAAAAAAATAGCTTATCTTAGTTCGGTGGCGGTATCTTAGTTCTATCTTTTAGGGGATTGCCTACCTAAAAGGTAAAAACGGACCCTACGGATTACTAATCCTCCGCTGTCTGTCTGTCTGTCTGTCAGCAGGCTGTATCTCATAAACAGTGATAGCTAGAAAGCTAACATTTTCACAAATTATGTATTTCTGTTACCGCTGTAATGACTACATTAAATACAAGAAATAATAAAAATGGTGGAGTAAGTGGTGTTGATGACATTGGTGGTGGTGTTGGTAGTGGTGGCGTTGGTGGCGTTGGTGGCGTTGGTGGCGTTGGTGTCGTTGGTGTTATTAGTGTTATTGGTGTCATTGGTGGCGTAGGTGTTGATGGTGACTGTGATGTTGATGGCGTTAGGAGTGGTGGTGGTGGTTTTTAATCTCGATGGAGGCATTCGTGGCGTTGGTGACGTTGGTGGTGTTTTGGAGGCGTTGGTGGCGTAGATGTTTGATGATGTTGGTGATAGTGGTGGTCGTGATGGTGGTGGTGGTGGTGACGATGGTGGTAATGGTAGTGATAGTATTGGTGGCATTACTGGTAAAAAATGCACAACGTTAATATTCAATTTTACTCATCCGCCATTATGAACCAGCACAGACATGTCATATTTTCTGCCACAGATCTTCGGTAGACTCGATCGAAACCTATTTACAATTAAAGATCGTAAAAAAATAATTGTTCTCAGTCGACAACATGTATCCGCAAAATTGGTATTTTTTGATAATTCGTGAAATAAAATCAATAATTTCATAAATTCAAATGTCAAAGCCCGACATTATGACGTACACTTTAAATTTTTAATAAATGTCATTGAATTATTACGGAAACTGGACAGGATAGGCAATTTTCAAAAATCAATTGCTGTTTGCTAGTTTCGCTAAAACTGTAGTGTATTTTTTTATCTTTATTCTTATTATTTTTAAAGCGATACAAAGTTTGCCGGGCCAGCTAGTATTATATAAGAGAATTCATCTACCAATGCTGTCGGTCAACCAAACAATGACCGTCAAGGCAGGCAAACAAGCATACAGTTCACATTGATGTTAAGTGATGACTGCAGCCTATAGACACTTACACAATGACCAGAGGTCAAAATGCAGATGCGTTACCACTCCTCAGGCTTAAGGTGTTATGCCTCTGCGCCGGAAATTACAGGGCCGTACATTACCACCTGACCGGAACACGATCGTGCTGAACACTACCATTTAGCGTCAAGTACATTTGGTAATGCGGTGGTACCTACGCCCGCGAGCTCCATCGCTGGAGCTCTACCACCAGTAATCCGCCGACTGTATCTAAACAAATAAAATGTAACTCCAGTTGCCGTTTCCTACTTGGTGGGGAGCACGGCCGACTTCGATACGCGGCACCCGAAGGATACTCGCCCCTCGTCGAGTCTCTACTGCCTCAGCAGATCCTCAACTTGGAGCCGTGCTTCTACTTCGGCAACCTCTCAAAGAGGGCGCTGGCTGGTCCACCTTTGGTCCAAGACGATACTGCTTTCGTGCCCACACCCGTTGATACTGTTTCTGTGAGTTTTGACAGTTTCTGCAATATATTTTGAGTAACGTAAGTTTTTTTATAAAAATATCGTATAAACTGCCTCGGTAGCCTAGTGGTAGCAGGCCATTACTACTACGCTGAGGTCCTGGATTCGATTCCCGGGTAGGGGTTTATCAGATATAATGGTTGTAAAGTCCTTTATCTCTGGTTCTGTTGGCGTTTTTCCATTTTCTGTTTCTCCAAATTTCTCAGTACCTCGAAGTTTGGTAATGTGCCCGGAGATGTCAACAGGCTCGCCACCTGTTACATGGGTCAAAAATGTTACCGGCGAATCGTGTGTGTTTGCATATATGCTTGAATGCATGCATTTACCTCTGCCTATCCCTTCGGGGATTACAGGCGTAACTTCACGCATGTGAGCCCGAAAGGGTTAGAAATTAAGTTTTTTATGGCTTAAAATAAGTGGCCAAATGTAGATAATTTTGTGAAATAGAGGTGCATGTATGATTATGGGAGTAATAAATATAGAAAAGGAACGTTCGGTTTGTAAGCATCAAGAAGTTTCCCGCATTACGCTCTCTGCCTACCACCTAAGGGACTTAGTGTTAAGATACGGTAACCATCTTGGAATTGATTTTCTAAATGGGCAACCTCGCAAAGAGGTTAGCTGGCCCACCATTGGTCCGATAACAACGACAATACTGCTTTCGTGCCTAAACCTGTTGACACATTATCTAAAAAATAACTTCACGTCTGTAATCCCCAAAGGCGTAGGCAGAGGTAAAAAAAAACCGCATATATGCAAACACCCACGATTCGATGTTATGTTTCGGCCCATATGGCGAGCCTATTGAAGTCTCTGGGGCACATTACCAATCTCCGAGGTACTGTGCTTAGGTAATGTGCGTACTATCTGGCAACTGGCTGCTTGACATATATATCTTATGCGATTGTAATAATAGCTATATTTGATTGTTTTTGGATAAGTAGAGAGTTCCCTTAGTGTACCTAATATAATTGCCCTGTGTAAATATAATGGGAAACAAGTAATGCTGTTAAATTTACATCCTGCACTTAAACTAACTTGAATAATTCCTATTAAATTAATAAATATTGTTCTTATTTTATTTCAGATTACACTGCCTTCGTACATTGAACAAATAAGAGACAAACTGGCTGAGAATATTCACGAGATGTGGGCTATGAACAAGGTAAATAATTACCCTAAAAAGTTAGAAATATACTCAGTGTTGCTAGTTTCGACATCGCTATATTATATAGTTGGCTGTAAAAAAAACTACGATATGTATGTATCTTCACGCCAGGTCCCTAACGGGGTAGGCAGAGAGTGTAGAGCGCCAGACATCCCGGTTCTGACAAACCTCTCGTGCCTCGTCTACCTTCATCATTCTCTTCATACATGCACGCCGATTCCTAAGACTTTTGACCCCACCATCAGACAGAACTCGACCTATTTGGTCATGGTAGGTCAGCCTTGGTCTTCCTGGGCCTCTGCAACCATCCACATTCGCATTGTATATCTGTTTAGTCATTCGCTCATTCGACATTCTTTCTATATGCCCGAACCATCGGAGCATGCCTTTTTTCATTTTTACACCGATACTATCATTCACACAAAGTCTCTTTCTTACATCTTCATTACGAACGCGATCGGTGAGTGATAAAAAAAAAACTACGATGTTATGCAAGAAGCCAAATCCATATGGATGATAACATAATAATGCAGGACAACTAATCCCCAGTTCTAATAAATTTAAAAAGTAAATGTTAAAGCTAAAATGCTTGCCAAGCGACTTTTTTGCAATAAAGTCGCTTAATGTTTAAAAAAACATTAAGCGACTCAGTGTACTTGGTTTTCGGTCTGTGCTTAGTGTGAGCAAGCTTACCCAGCAAACGTCGTTCTGCCATATTAGGTATCCGTAAATGATAGTTAAAATTATCTATCGCGGACTTTTTTGCAGATCTACCAAAGTGAAAATATTCCACCAAGGCCGATTGGTCTGTGATTCCACCATACATTGTTTTCTCATACGATTTAAGCAGCGTCTTCGATGAAAGCTCCCAGGCAATTTTAATCTTTTCCGACATCTCCAATTTTTATCGTTGTATTCCAACCAATTTACACCAAACTTTAACAAATATATTATATACACAAACCTTTTTCGAGAATCACTCTATCTCAATAGATAGTCTGTCTGTCTGTTCGCAAGAAACTCAAAGACTCCTGCACGGATTTTCATCCATAAAATCCGTGCAGGAGTCTTTGAGTTTATTGCGAACAGACAGACAGACACCGGGGAGGACTTTGTTTTATAATATGTATAGATTAAGAAAACGCTAACTGTCAGATCGAAGCTGGGTGGATGTACGGCGAGCAGCGTGAAGACCTGCACAAGATCCACCCCTGCCTCGTGCCCTTCGAGCGCCTGCCGCCCGCCGAGAAACGCTACGACATACAGCTGGCCGTGCAGACACTCAAGTATTTATTTATTTATTTATTGCCATTGGTACACAAGACAGATTACAATCATTTACACGTACAGTAACATAATAATTACTAAGAACTAGATTGCAATCCAAAATATGCGTACACGTCATGGTAAACAGATAGGTATATAATCTGATCCTGTCCTACTGCTGCAATATTAACGATGATTCTCCTTCCACCTTAAGGTCGTCTGGAAGAGATTGCTTCCAGCAATAAGACCGCCTTATTGTATTGCCTACTATTATTATAATAGCATCTGTATTTCCTACAATTCTGGTGTACAATAAAGAATATTCTATTCTATTCTATTCTGATTTACATCTATAAAATTTAAAAGGGAAAAAAAAAGTTTAAGTAGTTATTCAAAATATTGTAGGATGAATTATTGGATGAGCGCTATTTGATGACGTTCGTAACTACGTAGCGTTTGAAGGTGTTGAATTTGTAATTAAAAATATGTTATACTAGCATCATTCATGGATATTTCGTTATACGTACGACACATGCGCACGACTGGATTATTATAAGAAGTATTATTTTTGCACTTCATAATCTCCTATTGTCCTTCAAATTTCAAAAATCAATTAATTTTAGCACAACGTGACTTAAACCCGCACTTTACGAACGCTTTCAAACCCTTGACTTTAGTCGCCTATTTCTGCACGGTGCATCAATCAAACGACTAACTTCACTTCACTCATGCATAAAAATGAAACGTGCACACATGCTTGACAGCCCACATACGTGGACTGTATTGCACGGAGCAGACTGCCATCAATACCATACTCTGGCAAAATGTCCCACAGCTCCTTTCGTAATACCCTATCAAACGCCTTCTTCAAATCCACAAAACCGCAGAAAACCTTCTGGCTCACAGCCAGATGCTTCTCTACGATGTTGCATAAGTATATACATAAGTATTTAAACCCGACGTATAATTTTATTACTTTCGCAAAACGTCTCGAAAGTTCAGCGGTGTGTTGACGACGCTGATGGCAATCTATTATGGTTTCCTGTGTTTCCTTCATGACTATAACGCTTTCAAAACTGTTTTAAACTTAACACGCTATTAAATAATTATACAACGTGACAAAGGTTAAAGTACGATCCTGTAAGAAGGTAAAACTAGATCGAAATTTACGTAACTTCACGACTGTTATCCTCGAAGGGGTAGGCAGAGGTATATGCATGCATTCAGGGAAAAATTAAAGAAATGTGTTATAATGAATAAATGCACTGTCACACCAACGAGTACAACTAAAAACAAGACTACAAACAAACGAAAGTACTGCGAAACTTATTCATAAAATAATTCAATATAACTGCCTCAGTAGCCTAGTGGTAGCAGGCCACTACTGCTACGCTGGGGTCCTGGGTTCAATTCCTGGGTCGGGGGATATTAGAGATAACGGGGTAAAATCCTTTGGTACTATTGGGTTTTTTTCATTTTCTGGAAGTTGCCCAGTACTTCGAAGTTTGGTAATATGCCCGGAGATGTCAATAGGCTCGCCACCTGTTACATGTGCCAAAACGTAATCGTGGGTGTTTGCATGTATGATTGAATGCATGCATTTATCCCTGCCTACCCCTTCGGGGATTACAGGCTTGAAGTTACGTAATTGAATAAAAAATTGCCACACTTTGTATATGACTAACAGTAATAATTTGGGTCCACGTTTAAAAAATATATTAGAAGAAATTACCTTCGGGATCGAACATACGTCCTCAAAAGAATCAGTCCATCCACTTTACCGCTGACCTACCGTCGGTAGCTTAGCCGAGCGTTGAATTTCTCTTTCCCCTTTTAAAGATAAATTCGACGCTCGGATGACGATAACTGACTGATTTTTGGGATCAGGGAACGACATCCGTTGATAACTAATTAACCCTTATTTTATAGGACCATCCTGGCGCTCGGCTACTACATAAGTCTGGACAAGCCGCCGGCGCGTATACGCAACGTTCGCCTTCCCAATGAGCCGTTCATGCAAGTTAGTACCATCATTAATTTAGATTTGGTTGCACTTGATACTTTTTACTGGTGGTAGAGCTCCAGTGACGGAGCTCGCGGGCGTAGGCACCACCGCATTACCTAATATACTTGCCGCTAAATGGTAGTGTTCAGCACTATCGTGTTCCGGTCAGGTGGTAATGTACGGCCCTGTAATTTCAGGCACAGAGGCATATCACCTAATGCCTCAGAAGTGGCAGCGCATCTGCATTTCGACCTCTGGTCATTGTGTGGGTGTCTATAGGCTGCAGTCATCACTTAACATCAACTGCACGCTTGTTTGCCAATTTTATTAAAAAAAAAAAAAAAAAAAACTAAAATGTTTGTTAAAGTTATGATTTTTGTCATATTTAGTAATGACAGTAACATTGACTATAATGGTTTGATAAATTGAACAATAGGAGTATCATTTTTCTTATGAGTTACTCCAGCATTTATTTACTGAATGCGTTGCACCAGCATATTTTTGATATTGTTAAAGTTACCAGGGTTGCAGTTGTTAAACAACATCTGAAGACACGCACTTGGCCGGTTCTTAGGCTAAACTACCTCAAAAGATAAAACGGAACCCTTATAACATTTACGCGTGCGTCTGTATTGTACCAATTGATGTGAAATTTGACACACAGTGACACAAATATGGACATGTAAAAAAAAAGACTTAGGGGGATTTTTAGGGATAAATTGGGGTATTATAATAAGTTTTCTAAACAATGTATTGTGTTATAACATCGTAAGATAGGTTGTAAGAATCTCAAAAATCTTCTTTGTATAATTTTGAAATTATTCAAGAAAATACACGATAATTTATTATTGTCCCCGTTAACCTCCAAACATAAGAGACTGAATTTTTTTTTTTAAATGTTCTCCACCTAGCTTACAGGACTATAAAAACTCAGTGGTATCTAAAATAAAGTGAAAAAATAATGCATTGTACCTTTCCTGTATTTTCACTGGTGGTAGGGCTCCAGTGACAGAGCTCGCGGGCGTAGGCATCACCGCATTACTCAACATACATGCCGCTAAATGGAAGTGTTCAGCACTGTCGTGTTCCGGTCAGGTGGTAATGTACGGCCCTGTAATTTCCGGCACAGAGGCATAACACCTTAAGCCTCAGGAGTGGTAATGCATCTGCATCTTGACCTTGGTCTTCGTGTGGATGTCTATAGGCTGCAGGCATCACTTAACATCAATGTGAACTGCATGCCTGTTTGCAACTTCCATTACATAAAAAAACATGAAAAAATTATGAATTGTACTCAGTGAACGCGACTCCGACTTGCTCTTGGCCGGTTTTTTAAGAATGATTGTGGTATTTGCAGTCAAATGGCTACAAGCCAGCACCGTTAGACCTGAGTGCTGTCACCCTAACACCGAAGATGGACGAGCTGGTGGACCAGCTCGCCGAGAACACCCACAACCTGTGGGCGCGCGAGAGGATCCAACAGGGATGGACCTATGGCCTTAACGAGGTAAGCTCCACACAGGCACATCCTGGACACTCGGCTAAAATTCTATACAAACGCTTATCCGGGTTACCTATTACCACACCGCGGACGCTCCGCCAAAATTCCATACAAACGTTTAATTTGGTGTCTATTACACAGACATCAATCAGTGACGTGTATGTACACGTGCACCTGTGTGCGTAGCACGTAGAAAATACCAACCGTCGCCCATAAGAGGGGAGGTGGTTGGGTGATGCGGGGAAATCGGGCGGGACGTCGAAGTGTCCATTCTATACGTAGTATTATTACATATTCTCTGCTATTATACAAACATCAATCAGTACACGCACACACAGAAATGTAGCACGTAGAGTTATGACCTTAAACAATCGTGGCATAAGTCGTCGCACTCACTACGCGAAGAAACTAAAAATAGACTGCTCGCTCGCAACCTCACTGTTGAAGTTTATTCAACTGCCTCTCGAGGGGGTGATGGGTGAGGCGGGGAAATCGGGCGGCACGTCGAAGTGTCTATTTTATACGTAGTATAAATATATATTCTCTGACACAAGCTTGCATATAGTATCCAACAAGAAATATTGCTCATCGACCTTAAGAAGGAGACTTCAGCTTATTTCGGGTCTGTAGAGCGTTCTCTCTTTCGCACCTTACATATGTGACGTTTGTCGACCATTTTGATTAAGTTTTGACCAATACCGGACTATCAGTGCTTAAGTAGGCAGTGTGCAGCAGAGATAACGCTCTACGAAGTCGAAACTAGCCAATTGTCTCTTTCGTAGGCTGGATGTGCAATAATTTTTGCTGTGTGCTGTACTTAGCTTCATGATAAGCACTTCGTTATTGGAATATACTCATTAGTAAGAAAAATGACTTAGGAGTGCAGCCGCAATGCAGTGTAAAATTTTAGTCAATCCATTGAATAGGTTCTATTTGAATCTTGCATTGTTATATAAACGAAAAATTTAGTTTTTAATTCACACACATAAAAAAAGAACTTCTATTCTCAATTTTGTTACAATTTTTCTGTTTGTTACTTCCGGACAGAGAATATGTAATAATACTACGTATAGAATGGACACTTCGACGTCTCGCCCGGTTTGCCCGCATCACTCAACCCCTTTCCCTCTTATGGGCGACGGTTGGTATTTTGTACGTTCTACGCACACAGGTGCACGTGTAAATACACGTCACTGAATATTAGAAACCGAATTAAGCGTTTGAATGGAATTTTGGCGAAGTGTCCGCGGTGTGCTTCCGGATGTCCTGCATTTGATTGTGTTAGTTGATTTAAAAATGTCTTATATTTTGTTTTGATGGCTTTGTTTTTCGTATACATATACATTTCAAGCAAAAAAATATAACGACTAAGAGTGTAAAAGAGAGGGATGTGTATTGGCCTTAAATTTACAATTTATTTGCGTGATGTGCAATCAGGGAAAAGTTCGATAGCACGTATGAGCAATATACGCAATAAAAGCTATATTTAATTGATTTTGGATTATTGGACAGTTACCTGACAGTACCCAAGTTTTATTTTTTTTTAATTTAGCTCAACAAAGCGTCGTCTTTAAGTTTCTGGACCCAATAGCTGTGACTCTCACACTTAGTATGTTCTGTCGTTATTAGGTGTGAGGGTCACAGCAAGTTGTGTTCAGACTATCATCTGAAGCCTGAAGAAATTTCACCTATGCAGCTTTTGTTTGCAATTTATTTACATCATGAATTGTTTTTGTTTTACGTTCTGGTCATATTATGTTTGTTTATTAATTTAAGCTTAAAGTGTAAGATTGGTTTTTAAATTTTAGCTACTCAAGCGCTATTCTGGTAGGTTTGATTACTAATGAACACTTAAATTTTTATAAACTCTTTTCTCTTCTCCTATTTAACAAGTTTCTCCTTTACTACTACCCTCAACTATGTTATAGGAATGTTATTGGTATAAAAAAAATTGAGTCAACCTCAACTCATTGTCTTTACTTTCGTGTTTCTCACTCCTTCTACTTCTCTCATATTTTCAGTGAATGATATAATAAATGTGTAGTTATGTAATCAAGGAATATTTTTTTTAATTGTAGCACGTTTATTTGTATAACGTGTCTTCCCACAATTTTATTTAATGTTAGGAAGATGGCAATCAGCATTCAGCTCACATAGATGTTAAGTGATGACAACAGCCTATAGGCACCTAAAAACCAGAGGACAAAATGTAGATGCGTTGCCACCCTTGAGACCTAAGGTATCATGTCTCTGTGATAGTTATTACGGGCCCATACATTACCATCTAACCAGAACACGATAGTGCTGAACAACTACCATTTGACGGCAGATAGAGGTAATGCGGTGGTGCTTAAGCCAGCGAGCTCCATCACTAGAGCTCTACCACCAGTAAGAATATTCTTGCCTTTTTTTTTTTATGTTATGGAAGTGGCAAACAAGCATGCAGTTCACATTGATGTTAAGTGATGACTGCAGCCTATAGACACCCACACAAAGACCAAGGTCAAAAGGCAGATGCGTTGCCACTCCTGAGGCCTAAGGTGTTATGCCTCTGTGCCGGAAATTACAGGGCCGTACATTACCACCTGACCGGAACACGATAGTGCTGAACACTACCATTTAGCGGCAAGTATATTAACCTACCCTCCATTAGTGTTTCAACTTAAATTTCGACCAATAAAATCGTGTCATTTCTCAGGATCCCGACATGCACAGATCACCCCATCTGGTACCGTACCCAAAAGTGGATGATGCCATCAAGAAGGCCAACCGAGACACCGCCTCGGAGACTGTGAGAACTCTTTTGGTGTATGGATATAATCTGGACCCGCCAACCGGAGAGCAACACGAAGGTATGGATGAGGAAAGTTGAAAATACCAAAAGTATATAAATCACACTTTTTTATGTCGTGAATTGGCAAACAAGCATACAGTTTACAGTACTCAACAATAAATAATGCGCATCGAGCCCACGAAAGAGACAATCGGCTAATTTCGACTTCGTAGAGCGTTATCTCTGCTGCACGCTGCTACGTAGGCACTCACAGTCCGTTATTGGTCAAAACTTGATCAAAATGGTCGACAAACGTCAGATAGATAAGGTGCGAAAGAGATAACGCTCTACAGCCGAAATAAGCCGAATTCTCCTTCCTAAGGTCGACAATTGTAATATTTCTTGTTGGATTCTGTACATTGATGGCAAGTAATAATAAAAATGGCAACCCATTATACATCCCACTGCTGGGCACGAGTCTCTCCCCCTTTTTTGGGGGGTAGCCTGGAGCTTACTCCACCACGCTACTCCAATGCGGATTGGTGGAGGTGGTTGGGTTAGTGGCCAACCCGCTGTCGGATGTTTTCGAACCGCCCTTAAGGCCTCCGACAAGGTTTGACGACTGATATCTATTGATAGAAACCGGGACCGACGGCTTAACGTGCCCTCCGAAGCACGGAAACGCGCATTTAATTTGCCACTAGCGGTCACCCATCACACTACCCGACCGCGCCTGTAGTGCTTAACCGAGTAGATAGCTTATGATCTACACCAGCCACGGGGCCATGCGCGCTTGCATGGAAAGTAGCTGTAGCATATATATAAACATCTACATAAAACCAGAGATTTTAATGTTTTTTTCATTTTTTTATGTTATGGAAATAGCAAACAAGCATGCAGTTCACATTGATGTTAAGTGATGACTGGAGCCTATAGACACCCACACTAAAACCAATATCAAAGTGCAGATACTTTGCCACTCCTGAGGCCTAAGGTTTTATGCCTCTGTGCCGGAAATTACAGGGCCGTACATTACCACCTACCTGACCGGAACACGATAGTGCTGAACACTACCATTTAGCGGCAAGTATATTAGGTAAAGCGGTGGTGCCTACGCCCGCGAGCTCCGTCACTGAAGCTTTACCACCAGTAAATAAAAATGTAAATGCTTTGCCACTCCTGAGGCCTAAGATGTTACGCCTCTTTGCCGGATATTACTGTAAAGTTTCACCCAAATCCGTTTAGTAGTTTTTCGTGAAAGATTAACAAACATCAATCCATCCATCCATACTAACAAACTTTGACATTTATACGTAATATTAGTAGGATTTTAAAAAATATGACATATTTTTTTTACACAGCGCTGTTAGCTGAGGCTTCGAAGCAAAAGCAAGCGGACTTTAGAACGTACAGGGCTGAGAAGAACTACGCAGTCAGCTCAGGGAAGTGGTACTTCGAGTTTGAGATACTTACAGCAGGTCCAATGAGGGTAAGTATACTTGTAACAAAGATTTAATTGATTTAATTATTTTTTTTCTATTTGAAAATACACGCTTCAGATGTTTGTTTAAGAAATTTACCTTTTTTTTTCAAGAAATAAGATAAAAGCGATTTACAATGAACATATTTGATAAGATAACACTAGTAAAATCAATGAGATTTATATTAAGTGCTAAGGTCTACATCAGGAAACAAAATAATACATATACAACATTTAACAGGAATAATGCACACTATTAAACACCTCAATTAGAAAATTGAGTTATAATCATAAAACATGCACTTAAATTACATGTTTAAGTATTTAATATTTTTTATTTAAGAAAATAGTTGTCCTCAATTTGTACGAACAGTATGCACACCCTATGCGTACCTACCCTACCTCTACTTACGACCGCACCTAAAACACAAACCAACTCACACACGTACACTGTCATAATGTGATGTAGCGTAACCTGCGTAACCTATTTTATTTCTTAAATTATTATTATTAATAATAAAATGCACGTCTCAACGAGTTATAATAAACTTGTTTTTTATTATTTCGCATTAACACATGCTTGTGAAATATATTTTATTTTTAAAGAAAAATGGAAAGAAAAATTTGACTTCAGGCTAGACTTTTTCCATTTTTCTTTAAAAATAAAATATATTTCACAAGCATGTGTTAATGCGAAATAATATAAAACAATTATTAAGGGTAAAAGCGACTTCTTTACGATATTCAATAAACTGAAGTCTATTATATCGGTTGCCTAACCAGCATAGTTGGTAATAGATGGCGCTACTGCTACCATAAAGCAATGCAATAGATGTGAAGGAAAGATTTGACAAATCGGGCAGGGCTTCAGTAGCTCAATTGGAAGAGCGGCTGGACTAGATTCCCAGTAGGTCGCGAGTTCGAGTCTCGCCTGAAGTCAAATTTTTCTTTCCATTTTTCTTTAAAAATAAAATATAATAAACTTGTTGAGACTAGCATTTTATTTTGGATAGACGTTAGTCCCATTGTCGTTCATATTGACTGTTAACTGTTAACCAAACGGGTTATAATTTCCTTAATTATAATTAATTGTGGGACAAAATGTTACCTATATCAAAAATACCTGATATCGAAGTTATCGATTCTGAACAAACTAGTTTCGGGTTGTACATTCAATCCTGTTATACGTTGTTTATCTATTTTAAAACATACAAACAATATGCTTTGATATGTCTTGCCATTTCTTTTCAAAAACATATAATTTCTCTGATTAGATTTACTGCAAAAAAAGTACATAAACTTTAAGTAATAGAATATATTTTTTAACTCGGTTAGTATTTTTAGCTGGCCAGGTAATTTACTTCTGTGACTCAAATATACCTAATAACCAAATTACAAGTTCTCGCATCTAGTCCGGTTTGTTTCCAGTGATTTAAAAATGTTTTAAACACCAGGAAATCTTTTTTTCCTAGGTAATATTTCTCAGCTGTCAATTTCAATTTATTCGCTTGTTACATAGTTACATTATAAGGTCTTAAAATTAAATTTTATGAGCTAAATATATGTAACACCCCGTATCGCAAAAAACCTATTGTTACGCTGTTTAACCTTGTACCATTTGTTTTTTCATTTTTTCTGAACAAATCAATGTATGGATGGAACTTGTCATGATTCTTTCTTACAACGATACACCAACAAGATAACACTATCTATATATATATAAAAATCAATTGCTGTTCTCTCGCTTAAACTCGAGAATGGCTGGACTGATTTGGCTAATTTTGGTTTAGAATTATTTTTGGAAGTCCAGGGAAGGTGTAAAAGGTAAGAAAATATGAAGAAATTGAAGTGAAATAGTGAAAACCACAATTTCATTTTTCCATACAAATAGTCCGTATCTATCAAACCTTTGACACATTATTTCATTGTAAGGCAATACGAAGTTTGCCGGGTCAGCTAGTGTGCAATAAAGGAGATGTTGCAAAAATGTATGGACCTCCGGCCATGTATTGTACACAATATCATTAACAGGCAAAATCAATATAAAAACGTTTTTTACTGCATATATTCACTTATTTAGCTTTGTTTGCAGTTACAAAACATTATTTGCAGTTAGAATTGCAACTCAAAACCAACATGGCGAATAGGGCGGGCGATGTCATTTTGACAAATGCCACTAATAACCATATTGAAAATGATAAAATCGTTTAAATTAAATGTGGTTGTAACTCTAAAATATATTCTTGAATAAATTAATTGTATTTTTTTCGGATTCTTCTTTAATTTACCCATTTTTTCAGGTACTGTACGTACCAGAGCCGAGCTCGCAACATCTCCTTTTTCACCACGAACGTTTAAATTTCTAGGTCGGGTGGGCGCATGCTGATATGGCTCCCGGTATGATGCTTGGCCAAGACGAAAACTCTTGGGCCTTTGATGGCTACAATGTAAGTATATTTTACGAAATGAACTAATCAACGTAATGTTTAGAATGTTGTTTAAGTTTAGATTTATGACAGAGGTTATTTTAACCTACCATTAATGAACGCTACCATTTAGCGGCAAGTATATTAGGTAATGCGGTTGTGCCTACGCCCGTGAGCTCCGTCACTAGAGCTCTACCACCAGTAAAATGAAATATGTATATAAGTCTGTTTTACTACATGAAAGAAATAAACCTTGTGTTGCTGTAAAGAAGACTTATAAAACGACAATGAAAGTTTATTCTTTCACTTTTAAAACATAAAATAATATAATATTAAAATTTTCATTGATTATCCAATTGTCAATCAACTCGTATTTAAATCTGTCATCTGACATTCTGAATTCGTTTCTTCTTTAAAATCAGACAATTAAAAAGTTAAAAACTATAACCAAACTTCATGGTAAGTAAACACACAGAGTGCGAAGAAAGAAATAGTATTTCTTTACATCTCCCCCCATGGGGAAGAAAATTCACCCGTGAATTTTCACTCCAGTTCTCCATTTGATACTTGCACATTCTCATCCTCTGTTATCTGTACTGGAATTAGTTTTGTGATATGAAAAAGATTTGACTCTGTTTTTCTATGTCCTGTATCTATCTCGTAAATTGTATTAGATTTCTTTTTAATTATTTTATATGGTCCAATTCTCAATTCATCTAGCTTTTTCCTATTTAGTTTATTCCCATTTTCTATATATACTAGATCTCCCACACTGAATTCTCTTTGTTTTCTATTCCTATCATACCTCATTTTGTTATAGTAATGTGATTTCAAGGTATTATTAAGCGCTGTTTTCTTATCTCCGATCCAGTCACTATTTATACCTCCTTGTTGTAGTTCTTTTGGTAAAACCTTAACATCTGTTCCGTATAGCAAATAACATGGTGCATAGCCAGTTACTGAGTGGTTAGTCTGATTGTATTTTTCTACACATTCATGTGCTATTGTAGTCCACGCTCTGTTTTCTCCATCTTCATTGATTTTGCATCTAATTTTGTTAACTATCGTTTGATTCAACCTTTCATTTAGGCCATTAGAAAACGGTGCATTCACTGCTGTAAAAATTATTGTTATTTGTTTGTCAGTAAGGAATTTCTTGAATTCTTTAGAGTTTATTCCAGGATACTGGTCGGTAAGGAGCATCCCAATCTCTTCGGTTTCAGCGACCTTATTTATTAGCTTTATAAAGTCATGTGCACCCTGGGTTTTTGATGTTATAATAAATGCATATCTAGTGAAGTGGTCCACTAAAAGATGTATGTATTTCTTGGTTGATCTAGAACCACCAAAACCTCCAATTGTGTCTATTGATACTATTTCAAAGGGTCTTGTCGCTGGGCCTAAATATGACATTAATCCGTATTTGTGTTGTCCTCTTGTTTTGTTTTTTATGCAAATTTCACAATTCCTACAAACATTTTTAATATTTTTCGTTAAATTTTTTGTTGCGTACAGTGAACTAATAGTCGTTACCATTTGGTTTGAAGACTGCTCCAGCAATATTTCAAAGAATATTGTGTAACATACTTAGAAAATATAAACTAACCGATTTTGCTGTCAATTATATAGATGACATCCTGATATTTTCAAACTCATTTGATGAACACATAAGTCACTTGAAACAGTTACTAGAAGCAATTCAAACGGAAGGATTTCGACTAAAATTTATAAAATGTACATTTGCATCAGATTCGGTAAAATACCTGGGACATATCATTCAATATAATTCTATCCAACCACTGAAGGACAATCTCATTTCGATAAAAGAATTTCCAGTACCAAAAACCCAGAAGAATATTCGACAATTTTTGGGAAAAGTAAACTTTTACCATAAATATATACCAAGGAGCGCAATAATTCTTGACCCATTACATAATTTGCTAAGAAAAAATCAAAAGTTTGTTTGGTCTGAAGAATGTCAAAATGCGTTTGAAAAAATAAAGAGTCTCTTGTGTTCACAGCCAATACTAGAAATTTATGATCAAAATCTACCAATAAATATTTATACTGATGGTTCTCTGCTGGGTGTTGGAGCAATTTTAAAACAAGTACAACTAGATGGTAAAGAAAAACCAGTAGCCTATTTTTCAAAAAAACTGAATGGAGCGCAAAAGAAGAAAAAGGCAATATATTTAGAATGCTTAGCTATTAAAGAAGCACTATTATATTTTCTAAGTATGTTACACAATATTCTTTGAAATATTGCTGGAGCAGTCTTCAAACCAAATGGTAGGCAAGTCCATTGAAAGTGTCCCTCTTGAGTTACAAACCCTGTCTTCTTCCTGTCCTCTACTCGTAGAGGTATAGACCAAAAAGCTGAATTAACGTCTAAGCTTGTAAAAAATTTGCAATTTCTTGTTTTTGTCATTAAATCGTCAATTAATGGGAAGGGTTGAGCCTGAGGAACTACAATTTTATTTAAATCCCTGAAGTCTATACAGAGCCTTGATTTTTTATTTTCTTCCTTTTTAAATGTCAAAGTTACTGGTGCTGCGAATGGACTATAAGATTCTTCTATAAGCGCATTATCCAATAATTCGGCTATTTGTTCTGCTATCTCTTTTTTGTCTTCTATAGTGCATCTGTATGGCCTCTTGCTGCAGTATTTATCCATTAATAAATCTATTCTTGCTTCATATCCTTTAACCTTTCCCACGTCATACTTGTTTTTGGCAAAAACTGATTGATATTGTTGTATTAGCTTATTTATTTCTTCCCTTTTATCATCATCTAAATGACCAACCTTTATTTCAAATTCCTCCTCTTTGATATGTTCATTAAAATTAATTTTGTTTTCGTTTTCATATTTATTACCTTCATTTTCACCTTCGTCTATCTTTTTCTCCATTTTTTTACTATTCTTTTCATGTAAGTATTGTTTCTGAGTTATTTTTAACTCCTCATTTTGTACTAGCTTGTATTTCTTTATCATATATAATCCTATTAAGAAATCATATCTGAATTTGTGTTCGTCAATGATGTACACATCCACATTTTCTTCTATTTCAAAAATTTTTATTTTTAAATTTGTCAAACCACTTGTTTTTTGGACACCATTAATTGTTACTATATTTTCTTCATTCGAGTTATGTCCTTTTGTATTTAGTTTTAGTAATTTGGAATTAATTAGAGATACATTTGAACCTGAATCGTATACTCCATAAATTTCTAATTTATTATTTAACAGTAGTTTGATCTTAATTAATGGTGTCACTACTAGTTTTTTTGTTCTGTTTCATTTAACTCTGCTTCAATCACTGAATTATTTACATGTTTAATATATCTTTTATTTAATTTATCATCTTCTCTAACTCTAAACCAGCATGCAGCTTCGGAATGATAGCGAACCCCTTTATTTAATTTTACGCATATTTTGCATGGATAACGTCCTTCATTTGTAATATTTATCCTTTGATTTTCATACTTTCTGTACGTTCCATTCCTATTTTTATTTACCAAATGTTCATACTTTCTCACCTCATTGAATAAACATACTATATCGTTCATTGCTTCTCTATTTATCTTCTCTAATACAAAACTTGGCAAACCTACCGCTATCAGATCCACCAGTGTACCTGTATCAATTGAATTTCTCATGTCCAATAAAAGTTTTTCCTTTTTAATGGCATAGTCCACTAATGAACCATCCTTATATTTAAATAACAATGCATAGGTCACTTGGTTCCAGTTTTGGTTTGCAAATGACTCGCACAACTTTTCTTTCCAAACTATCCACTCTGAGTTGAGTGTTAATTTTATAATCATTGAGCTGTACCAATCAACACAACTTTTATCCATAAATAGTCGGAGAATCTCAATTTTTTGTTCATCTTTCATAATACCGAAGCGAGAACATTCTCTCTCAAAAATGTCAATCCATTGCCTTGCATTCGAGTTTTTGCTCGTAAATTTCTCAATCACAAACTTCTCTGCGACATATTTCAGATTCTGTTTTTTTAAATCATGTGTATTTTCTATTAACTTTGTAAACATTTCTTCCAATGAATTCGAATCTCTAATTTGTTCTTCAGATGCTCGGTTATGTTCAATTTCCTCCAGATATTGTTCTCCAAATTGTAAGTTACCATCAGCATCTATGTAAATTTCTCGTAATTTATCTGTCATAGTTATCCAAACTCTTCGTGTCTGATGTCTTTTCTTTAAACTATTTTTTACTTTGTTGTACACAGCTGTCTCAATTAATTCTTCGTGAAATCCAACAGACTGTAATTCCTCTGGTATAGCAAATTTTTTTTCATCTTTAGTTGTGATTGAGGTTACACAACAAATATTAGATTTTCCATCATTCGCCGGTAAAATCGTGAATTCAAAACGTAACTGCTCCATTTGCATCTTTTTATAAACAAAATTGTCGTTTTATATTTATTGATATTGTTGTATTAGCTTATTTATTTCTTCCCTTTTATCATCATCTAAATGACCAACCTTTATTTCAAATTCCTCTTCTATGATATGTTCATTAAAATTAATTTTGTTTTCGTTTTCATATTTATTACCTTCATTTTCACCTTCGTCTATCTTTTTCTCCATTTTTTTACTATTCTTTTCATGTAAGTATTGTTTCTGAGTTATTTTTAACTCCTCATTTTGTACTAGCTTGTATTTCTTTATCATATCTAATCCTATTAAGAAATCATATCTGAATTTGTGTTCGTCAATGATGTACACATCCACATTTTCTTCTATTTCAAAAATTTTTATTTTTAAATTTGTCAAACCACTTGTTTTTTGGACACCATTAATTGTTACTATATTTTCTTCATTCGAGTTATGTCCTTTTGTATTTAGTTTTAGTAATTTGGAATTAATTAGAGATACATTTGAACCTGAATCGTATACTCCATAAATTTCTAATTTATTATTTAACAGTAGTTTGATCTTAATTAATGGTGTCACTACTAGTTTTTTTGTTCTGTTTCATTTAACTCTGCTTCAATCACTGAATTATTTACATGTTTAATATATCTTTTATTTAATTTATCATCTTCTCTAACTCTAAACCAGCATGCAGCTTCGGAATGATAGCGAACCCTGTTTTACTACATGAAAGAAATAAACCTTGTGTTGCTGTAAAGAAGACTTATAAAACGACAATGAAAGTTTATTCTTTCACTTTTAAAACATAAAATAATATAATATTAAAATTTTCATTGATTATCCAATTGTCAATCAACTCGTATTTAAATCTGTCATCTGACATTCTGAATTCGTTTCTTCTTTAAAATCAGACAATTAAAAAGTTAAAAACTATAACCAAACTTCATGGTAAGTAAACACACAGAGTGCGAAGAAAGAAATAGTATTTCTTTACATGTATATAATGGTTATACAATCAACTTGAGTCGTAATATCTAGATTTATGTGTGTCGAAGGTTCTTATTGTGTTTTAACCGTCATTGGATTCAATATATGTTATTAGATAAATAAAATAAAATACGCTTACACTCACAGCCCCACAGTAGGTATAAACCTGTGTCGTGGGTGCCGTTGTACACATACAACACATACACAAACACCCAGACCCGAAACAAATATCTGTAGGCCATACAAATATTTGTCCCGGTGCGGGGATCGAACCCGCGACCCTTCGAATCAAACGGTCATCTCACACCGCTGGACTAACCGGGTCGTCAAATGTATAAATCATTAGTATCACCATCTATTCTGTGATATACAAATAATAAACGTAACGTACGACGTAACTTCACGCCTGTAATCCCCGAAGGGGTAGGCAGAGGTAAATGCATGCATTCAATCATACATGCAAACACCCACGACTCGCCGGTTACGTTTTGGCCCATGTAACAGGTGGCGAACCTGTTGCCATCTCCGGGCACATTACCAAACTCCGGGGTACTGGGAAACTTCCAGAGAATGGAAAAATCCCAATAGAAGCAGAGATAAAGGATTTTAAACCGTTATCTCTGATAGTCCCCGACCCGGGAATCGAACCCAGGACCTCCAGCGTAATAGTAGTGGCCTGCTACCACTACGCTACTGAGGCAGTTAATATACAAATAATAATTACTAAAAATAAAACAAAATAATGTTTTTATTAAATTGAATTTTACTGGTGGCACCGCCGCATTACCTATTCCACTTGCCGCTAAATGGTAGAGTTCAGCACTATCGTGTCCCGGTCAGGTGGTAATGTACGGTCTGTCATTTTCGACATAGAGGCATAACACTTTAGGCCACAGAAGTGGCAGCGAATTTACATTGAAATCTCTGGTTTTCTCTGGTTTTATGTACCTACTTAAATTTTTATAGACTACTACAAAATACAATATTACTTACCATCAATGTAAACTGTACCTACGCTTGTTTACCACTTTATGACACAGACAAGTGTTTTTCAACAATTTTATTTCGATTCTTCATTGTTAAATGTTCGGTTTAGTTAAACATGCAATGTAACATCAATCACGAATCATGATAGCAGGCTGATGCCAGGTTCAATGTAAAACCTCTGTCCTTTAGCATAGATTTGGGGTGAAGGTAGTTATGAAGTATTTCTTGGAATAGTCAAAATTGACAAAGATTTCTCGCGGTTTGGTCTCAAAATTGGGTTGTTTTTCTTTTTTTTGTGTATTACGTTCGGAATATCGGAATGTCATTCAATTTTAAGTGACACTTAAATTTATTCTGTTGCTTGCTTCCTCGCTCTAAGGTTTCTTGTATTTTGAACGTATTTATGTGGTATCAGAATCGCTTAAGTGTCACTTAATAGAGTGAGGTTTCAGGATTTGCTAGTCGTTTGGGTGGATTAATTATTTGGCATGAAAATTGACGGTGTTACATTCGCGCGATTACAATATCAAAATATGGTTTTAGGTTGTATTTAAATGTACACTGTCGTATTAAACAGACAATATTTAATTTAATTTATTAGGTGTTTATTTATTTGTCAAAAATGGAAACGAATTATAACACTATTGCAATACAGTCCCAAAAATGGCACGGCGGCTCGAGTGACACATTCGGTCTCCAGCTAAAAGTCGGTGACATTGTCGGCTGTTTCCTAGATGTCGTCGACCAGACGATTAGTGAGTTACCACCATAGGACGGCGGGGTGCTTCGCTGATGATAAAAATTGACTCTTATTTGCAGTGTCTTTTTTGTTTCTAAATTCCGATTTGATTGTTATGTAACAGTATATGAAATATGCAGGCCTTTGTCACTTTACCAGTTCCTTAAAGTACCAGTTCGAGAATTAGAAGATATAAAAATATATTAAGGAGGAACTAGCCCGAAAGTTTGGCCTAGTTCCTCCTAAATATATTTATTAATAATGTCATAACAAGAATCTTAAATAATTTACAGAACGTAGTAATGAGGTCTTGACACTTTGACTTAATTCGGTAAAGATAGTACTTCAAAGTTAAAATAGAGAATATCAGTAGTTATTCACATTTTTCTGAAAAGATTTACATGTGACCGCAACTTTACAAAATAATCAAATGTAATCAGCGATTTTTTTTTTTTTCATTTCAATACACTTATTTTTTGTAATTATCACAATTGATAATCTGAGTCTTAAATTGTATTGAGAACGTCAGCGAAGAATCCCGTCACAGTTCCAATATTGGTACAAATTGATGTTATTTGTTATCTGTGGTAACAATCTAAATAAAAACAAAGATGGTCCATATACGACACCATCATCTGTGTTTCCAGTTTTCACCCAATTTTGTTCCAAATGTGTCCATTATTCGCTTATAAATGTAATTTATTATTAATTATTGTTATTTATATAGGTGAATACAATGTTAATTGTGTCGAAAGAAAATAATTGTTGTAAAATATTTTTTTCCATTATTATCCCCAAAACGTTTGGTTGTATATATTACTTAAATCTGTGTTTTATCAATTTCGAACAGTTAATATTTTATTTCTTGATATAGATAGGTTTTTATTTCATATTTCTTATTTCTATTTCCAACGTTTAGTTATATTTCTCAAAAAAAAATACCAGGGTATATTATACGCCATAATATATTGAAAAAGAGCAATGTTGTCAATAAGTTTTGGACGTTTTCAAGGAAGAAAAAGTGTACTCCGGTAGCACGGAATCGTTCGGGAAGCAATGGGCGGTGGGAGACGTAGTAGGCGTATTCCTAGATCTGATTGACAGGACGATAAGTAAATATTGCAATATGTAGCTCGCTTCTAGAACTGTGTGGCTGGAACATGTACTGGCCTGTTTATCTTTTTTGAAAGTAAAATTTTGACATACTCTTAAAATAATTTTCTTTTAATAATAAACAACTTTGGTTCTTTTTTACTCTTCTAGAACTAACAATTTTCTCGAAAACAGTATTAGGTATTTTCTAACCTGAGTCTAAGTGTGAGATTCACTGACCGCAATACGACCGCTTGACTTTCAAGTAAAGTACTCTTAGAACTGTTAAAACTCATACTTTACTGACAGTTCTAAGCGTACATTGCTCTAAGTAGTTAAAGTCTGTAAATTTCACCATTAGTGTGTGATTCACAGACCGCACTAAGACTTTACTTTGAGCAAAGTATGCTTAGAACTGTCAGTACAATATGGGTTTTGACAGTTCTAAGTCGCACTTTGCTCAAAGTAAAGTCGTAGTGCGGTCTGTAAATCTCACCATTAGAGCGTGTAAAGAACAAGTAGAGGAAAGTAAAATAAGAGTATAACATTTTTGTTAAACAAAAGCGAAAAGCGTAGAAAGTTCGATTTCAAGTCAAAGTAAAGTCGTAGTTTGGTCTGTAATCTAGAAAATTAGAGTATCGGCATGCATCTTAAAAACTTTGAACAGTTGCCCTAAGTGCGCCAACTGACAACCCATATTTGGTAGGGATATTCAACAGAGTACCAGAGTCCCTTATCTTAATCTGACGAGTTTGAATAAATGCAAAAATCCTCTCTTGGACTCTACCTAATATTGTGATTAATTGAATTCTATAATTCTAATCATGTAGATCTATGATATCTCTTACTACTTTACTTACCTTTTATTTTTTATCATAAGTGTTCCAGCCACACGATAATTCATGCGAGGCTTCAAATTTACTTGCTTATGAGCTCAAGCGTCATCACTGTATGCTTCAAAATTAAAATACCACCGCATCGCTTCTCATTTTTTCGATTGATATACATTTACGCACGTTTGCTTGATCAGAATATGGAAGCGTGAGCAGGTAACTTTGAATATACTTTCCAAATTGGTAACCAGTATGATTATCCGAGAATCAGTAACGATTTAGTGGAGTTGAGTTGATTGTAGGATATAGAAAGATAGAATAGCCGAAGGTGATTTAGTGATATGGTAATTAATTTCAACGTCCTCTTTTAACCATGAGCTTATTTATACTCAAGGTAAATGGCTTTTGATCTATATATTTTGGCATAATGGATTGATCGAATCCTTTTAACTAATTTTCCATTCTTCAATTTTATACTTGTATCGCTACTTCTTATTTATGTAGATCAAAACCTTAGGTACTATCAACTTATTAGTTTTGCAGTTCGAGTGTGTTACCAAATCGTCACTTATGTATTGGTCATTATCAAGCCACGTTCTCGTAGTTTCTCGCAGATAAGCAGAGGCGTAAATACCTAGCCTCGAAAGTGGCTGATCTGGATAAGGACCTCTGCTTTTATGTTTTGTAGAGATTAAAGTTATTGTTCATCGCAAGCACGAGTCCGCAATTGACTGTGGTTAAGACAATGTATGGTATGTCAGTGTGCGTACCGTACGCAGCAGCCAATCGCGTGCTTTTTTATCATGCACACATGGATTAACGCGTATACAGATACGTTTTTACCACAACCAAGCGTTCAACGCCCTAGTGAATTGCAAAGATTATACCATCAATGTGCTCTGTATACATCTTATACGCTTTCATAACAACATTTATTTTTTCATTAAGAAAGTGCTTTAAACATTTCTGGTTATTATGAAGGTACAAGTTGGCTTAAACTGAAGTTTAAAAGTAGTTCCATCATATCTGGAAGCAGATTTGATAATCCATTTCAGTGAGTAAAAAAAAGTAGTGGAATGTCCTAAATATAGATCAAGAGTCAGTATAATCACTACCTTACTAAAACACATTGTGTGATAGCAAATGGAGTGCAGTAACTACCCGCTTGCCCGCTTAAGTTGCCGTTTTACTAATGTTCAAACTATTTGTTTTGTTTGTTAACAATTTGTGGTATAACTTTGTATTAGTATAACTTGTATTATTAACTTTAACCACAACATTTAAGTCACTGTGATACAGTTCTTAAAAAAATACTTTCTCATGCGTCAGTTAACAGAATCAAAAATAAAAGAGAAAAAAAATGTAATTTCTGTATTTTCAGAATGTGTTTCTTTCCAATTCGAATACTCTTTTCGCCTTAACCCATGCTTCAAAATAGGGCCTGCTGTAACCAAACCTATTTTAGATTTTAATAGCTAAGATGTCTTAATGCCATCCAATCAAATTTCATAAAGTGCGAGACTATCAGTTGCGCCACTATTGGATGAGTCATATTATAAAATGGTCGAGGAGGGCAATGGCTGTCACGTGCGTCATAGTCGTGAACGGGTGCTGTTGGTGGGGACTGGTAGTATATAGCAGTTTATTTGCATCTATGATATGGACGTTCACATTATTTGATTTTTCACGATAATCTTTACTAGATTTAAGCTCTCATTTAAAAGAGCTCTTACTGAGTTTGTTGGGTAGCGGAGTTCTTCTCAGTAGTGACTGCACTTGGAACTCTGCTAAGTGAATAACTTTGATCTTGACGAATAAGTTTTTCTTTTTCTTCATTTATCATCATTGAAGGAATTGAAAAATTTTGTGATTATTATGTTTTAACTAAGTCGTTTAAATTCGAATTTTTAATTTACTATTAATTTACTGTATATGTTTTTGCTTTTACGATATGTAATGGTTATTCACTCTAGGTAGGTATTTATAGATTTCTTGACGTTTTGAAAGTAGCAGTAGTATGTATCTCTAAAGATCTATTCGAAATAAAAATATTTTTATTCAATTTTATATAATTTATTTATAGCCTTACAAATTCTCGAGAACTAAATATGTCAACCGGCTTTAATTATTCACTCGTACTTCTTAAAATTAACTGACGAATGAGAAACTATGTCAACATTATGGTAAATTAGATAATGTACCCGTACATTGAATTTATTTTAATTTGTACATAATGAAAAGATTTGAGTCATTTCATTCAAATTCACTCAATTGACCCACATTTATTATAACTTAGTTTAGCTGTTTATTTAATAATATAATAAATTCTAGGCTTTTCGCTCAACGGTGAGTTGTTGATGGACGCTCTGGGAGGAGAAACAACGTTTGCTGACGTACAAGGTGATAACTTCGTGCCAGCTTGTACACTTGGAGTTGGACAGAAAGCTAGGTAACTATTGCAAGTGTTATACTACTGAAATATTAAAGAAAAGACACTCGAATACGCTTTCTTGTTGTGAAGGTATAATATGCAAAATAGTTTACACAGATATACACTGCGTAGCTTTAGAGTGATCCGGCTTATATGAACTTTGTGCCAATATTGCGAGGGTAGCAATTTATTTAAGCCTGGGTTGCACCATATCATTTGTTAAAGTTACAGTAATTGTTACATTGCACATCCTTCTCTGACTTAAGGAAATCTGTTAAAGTAAGAGCAAGATGTGAAATGTTACAATAACTTTAACTTTTTTTTTTTTTTATTCTCCATTTAAAGAGCTTGGTCAAAGACCATGACGCTCTATACGTTCACATGAATTACATTCTTCATTTAAAAAAATAACTAAACAACATTAGCTCATTGACAATTGATATAGTTGCAACAGTATTCTGGCGTCATCCGTAGTAGGATCTGCCAGGACACTGTTGCAATGTCCTATTTCTAATGAAGCCCTGCGATGAGCCTCACCTCGAACACATTCAACCAAAATATGGTATACGTCTTCCACTTTACCATATATACTACAATTAGGGGTATCAGATTGACTCATTAAGAATTTAAACTTATTAAATGGCACATGTCCGGAGCGAAGTCTCATCATTGTGACAAGTTCTTTCGGACAGGGCACACTCGGTCATCCATGGAGACCTCAACGGTTCCGGCTGTATTGTTCTATACCAGATGCCACATTCACGGGAACGTAACTTTAACTTTAACAAAAGTCGTGGTGCAACCCAGGCTAAATATCTTAGCAGAGATGTCTTCATTTATTTTAAAATTTCATGGCTGGTAAAGTTACATCTCTGTAATATAGAAATTAATATAATCCTAATAATAATATGTTATTTCAGATTGACATATGGGCAAGATGTTAACACTTTGAAATACTTCACTACATGTGGTCTTCAAGAAGGATATGAACCATTCTGCGTGTAAGTTTCATAAAGACAAAATCGCCACTAAGATCGCCAATCCGCTTCCCGAGCGTAGTAATTGTGGCGTATTCTCCCCTACTGCCGCACAACACTGTTGTGGGCGTCTTTCGGGAAGGCTTTGTCCAGCTATAGACGTCTACCAGCTGGAGTAATGATTATGATTGATAAGAAATTTATAAAAAGATTTATTTTTACTGGTGGTAGAGCTCCAGTGACGAAGCTCGCGGGCGTAGGCACCACCGCTTTACCTAATTGCCGCTAAATGCTAGTGTTCAGCACTATCGTGTTCCGGTCAGGTGATAATGTACGGGCCTGTAATTTCCGACACAGAGACATAATACCTTAGGCCTCAGGAGTGCTAACGCATCTGCATTTTGACCTTGGTCTGAATGCGATTGAAAATAAATCATAAGTTACACATAACAAAGCTCTTTTTTTAACCGATTTCTTCTCTTACATTGTAGCAACATGAACCGTGACGTCACACATTGGTACACCAAGGACCAGCCGATATTCGAGAACACTGACGAAATGGCTGACACCAGGATTGATGTCACTAGGATACCCGCTGGTTCTGGTAAATAATCTTCGCTGTTAATATTCTAGAAAAAGACTGAAGTAGATATTTCAGAATGTATAGAATAAAGTTATACCCCCCCGACTTACTTACCCACTTTACACGAATTCCGAGTTATTATTATTTTAAATAACTGCAACTGCCTCAGTAGCGTAGTGGTAGCAGGCCACTTCTACTACGCTGGAGGTCCTGGATTCAATTTCCGGGTCGGGGGCTATCAGAGATAACGGATTAAAATCCTATATCTCTGGTTCTATTGGTTTTTTTCCACTTTCTGGAAGTTTCCCAGTACCTCGGAGTTTGGTAATGTGCCCGGAGATGGTAACAGGTTCGCCACCTGTACCTTACATGGGCCAAAACGTAACCGGCGAGGAATTATTTATCTAATTTGAATATTTTTGGGACAAAGAAAACATTGTGAAAAAATTGTGAAAACAGTTATCAACTATATATAGTTGATAACTATGTATAATTATATCTAAAATCTACAATTAAATACACTGCAATAATAATACAAACATTGTTTTATATTATTTCGCATTAACACATGCTTGTGAAATATATTTTATTTTAAAGAAAAATGGAAAGAAAAAATTTTTCTTTTAAAGAAATATGGAAAGAAAAAATTTTTCTTTTAAAGAAAAATGGAAAGAAAAAATTTTTCTTTCCATTTTTCTTTAAAATAAAATATATTTCACAAGCATGTGTTAATGCGCAATAATATAAAACAATTATTAAGGGTAAAAGCGACTTCTTTACGATATTCAATAAACTGCAAAGTCTATTATATCGGTTGCCTAACTAGCATAGTTGGTAATAGATGGCGCTGCTGCTACCATAAAGCAATGCAATAAATGTGAAGGAAAGATTTGACAAATCGGGCAGGACTTCAGTAGCTCAATTGGAAGAGCGGCTAGACTAGATTCCCAGTAGGCCGCGAGTTCCGAGTCTCGCCTGAAGTCAAATTTTTCTTTCCATTTTTCTTTAAAATAAAATACAAACATTTCAGATACACCTCCATGCCTGAAGATCTCTCACAATACATTTGAGACGATGGAGAAAGCCAACTGGGAATTTCTCCGAATGTCTCTGCCAGTTATATGCCACCAGGAGTTCATAGAGTAAGTTGTTATTTAATTGTAATATTTATATTTCGCAGTAACACATGCGAGTGAACTTTAGAAATTAAAGAAAAAACGGAAAGGAAAAATTGACTACGGGCAGGAATCGAACCTGCGACCTCAGGATAACCAGTCCAGCCGCTGTACCACTAAGATACCGATGTCCCACACAGATAAAAGCGACAGTAAAAAAACAGGCACATGAGTTCATAAGAATTAACGTGGAAGAAATTGAAATAGGAGGAACCATACAGTAAAAAGAGATGGACTCGACGACCCGGTTCAGCGGTGTGAGACGACCGTCTGAATTAATAAATAAATCTATACATCTATACAAATAAATAAAATTGGAGTGTCTGTTTGTAATATTAAATTAACCGCTTTTTACTAAATGCATATATATATGTATGTATACACGACTGATACTATATATTTTTACTGGTGGTAGAGCTCCAGTGACGGAGCTCGTGGGCATAGGCACCACCGCATTACCTAACATACTTGCCGCTAAATGGTAGTATTCAGCACTATCGTGTTCCGGTCAGGTGGTAATGTACGGCCCTGTAATTTCCGGCACAGAGGCATAACACCTAATGCCTCAGGAGTGGCAACGCATCTGCATTTTGACCTCTGGTCATTGTGTAAGTGTCTATAGGCTGCAGTCATCACTTAACATCAATGTGTACTGCACGCTTGTTTGCCACTTTTATTACATTAAAAAAAAAACACGATACATATATTAAAACAATTTTTTTTACCATTTTTGTCTGTCTGTCTGTCTGTTTGTTCCCGCTAATCTCGGGAACGGCTAGACCGATTTTGACGGGACTTTCACTGGCAGATAGCTTATGTAATAAGGAGTAACTTAGGCTACTTAAATACTAGCTGTGCCCGCGACTTCGTCCGCGTAAGAATTTATGATTGTTCAGTATTCACGCGAACGAAGTCGCGGGCACTCCTCGTAAATAAATAAAATACGCTTACACTCACAGCCCCACAGTAGGTATAAAACTGTATCATGGGTGCCGTTGTACACATACAACACATACACAAACACCCAGACCCGAAACAAATATATGTAGGCCCTACGAATCAAACGGTCATTTCACACCGCTGGACTAACCGGGTCGCCATTGATTGATTGATTTATTTGCAAGAAATATGGGTGTGATCCCCGCACCGAAACAAATATTTGTAAGGCCTACAGATATTTTTTTCAGGTCTGGGTGTTTGTGTATGTGTTGTGTGTGTACAACGGCACCTGTGTCGTGGACAGGTTTGTACCTAATGTGTGGCTGTGAGTGTAAGCGTATTTTTTTTTATTTACTTATGGACACATAAATTTATAAGATTTATCGTGGAAGAAAATGAATGAAACATACGTACACAAAAGGTACCTACACGTATCCACTCATAGGTACAAGCTGCAGTTATTCCTGCGGCCGATTTAAATATATTTTGTGCGGTTTCACGTTCCAATCGCTCACTCCGCTCACTGGAAAAAAAAGTAGTGCAGTTGTACTGTAAGACGGATTAATAGAATCAGAAAAATAATTATTACGTGGCAGTGCCGGATTAGCCATATAGCAGGAGTAGCAAATGCTACGGGCCCCGCGCCATTAGGGGCCCCGTGCCTGTGCCCAAAAAAAAAACACAATTAAGTAAAAAAAACATAAATACACCTTAGCTATTCTTAAAGGGAGTGTTGACCACTAATTATATAGGTACCTATATTATTATGTTGCAAGTTGGCAATACCACAATACAGGGGGAATCCCCTAAATTTGTTTTCGATTCCTTTTCGTAAATGTTGTTATATTTACATCCTAGTAGGCAAGGTAACTCTAGGGCCCCATGGTCACATTTGCTACGGGCCCCGCACCGGCTTTATCCGGCACTGTTACGTGGGGAAGTCAATTCTTATCTCGCCGCCTTAAAGTTAATTTTCCTTTATACTTTATTATTCACTCAGAGCCTCGATATAATATCATATAATTTTTTATTTACCCCTCCAGCGAATCCGAGAAAATGCGCCGCTGGGTCGAGATCAAGGAACGCCAACAGATCTTGATGAAGGAAGCGACTGAAGCACAAATGCCTGCCCACATAGATCAAATCATGCGCAGTGGGTTTACAATGAATGATATCAAAGGTAAAATTTTATGTATTATTTTCATGTTTTTACCTAAATATACCTTTTCCTAAAACAATGTAATAATTTTGTCTAAAATCCTAAACATACGTTTTGTTATAATTTGTAATATAGCTCTCCATATTTGTTTTTAATAGTATGTTGTTTGGTTAGAAGAATCCAATAAATATGTTGTTTCAATAAAGGAAACAGTAATGAAGCTATACAACGTGAATCAGGATTAAATGTACAACCCGAAACTAGTTTGTTCAGAATCGATAAGCGAATCGATTTCAGGCATTTTTAAAATATTACCTATTTTATATTTATATTGGGTCCCAAAATTAATTACAATTAAGGAAATTTGGTGAACAGCCAATACTAACGAAAATGATACTAACGTCTATCCAAAATAAAATGCTAGTCTCAACAAATTTATTAGAACTCGTTGAGACGTGCTTTTTATTATAAATAATAATTTAAAAAATAAAATAGTGGAGATTCGTCTTATTACTAGCGAGTGTTTAATAAGGGTATGCAGGTAACGCTACATAACATTGCAACAGTGTGCGTGTGTGAGTAGGTTCGTGTTTTATGTGCGGCTGTAGGTAGAGGTAGGGTAAGTATGCATAGGGTGTGCATACTGTGCCTACAAATTGAGGACAACTTATTTCTTAAATAAAAAATATTAAATACATAAACATGCAATTTAAGTTTATGTATTATGATTATAACTCGATTTTCCAATCGGGATGTTAGATAGTGCGTATTCGTCCCGTTACGTGTTGTATAGACAAGGACAAGGGGTCGAAAATGATATTGGAGCCATCAAATAAGAAAAACACTTTTGTTACGTCGTTGCTACGGGCTTGACATTGACAGTTACGTCGCCATGGCAACATAAACAACACAATACAAAAACAAGATAGGAACTGAAAATTTTAATTGACAGCCCTTAGCAATCGTCAATGAACTGTAAACAACTTTATAGTAGACAAGTAACATTTTTTTTTATGTCATGGAAGTGGCAAACAAGCATGCAAGTTACATTGATGTTATGGGAGGACTGCAGCGTATAGACACCCACACAAAGACCGAGGTCAAAATGCAGATGCGTTACCACTTCTGAGGCCTAAGGTGTTATGCCTCTGTGCCAGAAATTACAGGGCCGTACATTACCACCTGACCGGAACACGATAGTGCTGAACACTACCGTTTAGCGGCAAGTATATTAGGTAATGCGGTGGTGCCTACGCCCGCGGCTCCGTCACTGGAGCTCTACCACCAGTAGAGCAATACCTAGGTGTCGTAACTTGTCAAAGTCGAGATGCCACTCTTTACGACTGACTACATTTCTATATAATAACTTATTCGTAGGTTTTGTAATAAACAGTGTAGCCATAATTTGCGTAATCTGTCAATTTCAATTGACAGCTCATATCCGTGCGTATACCTTTTTTTTTTATTATGGCATCGCTATTACGCATATTGCCAGTGTCAAGTAAAACGATATTTCGTATTTATTTATGCAGCGTCAAAGTTAGTATAATATCAAGTATATTAAGTAAGTATCAAGTATATAAGTTATCAAGTATAATATGTCAGTCAAGTGAGTTACAGTCAAGTTATTCGAGTAAAGCGATGGCTACTTTACCAGAACATTTACAATGAAGTTTTAGAGGCAACCTGAAAGGTCGTGTTTTCGCACTATTATTCTATTTCACTATACACGGGCACCGTAATAAACCTATATCAAACAAAATACCACCAACTTTATTCAATATAACTTAAAAATACACTAAGAAAATTAAATAAAATAAGAGTACCATACGCCTTTTTCAAGGTTCCCGCCAAAACTCCCGTGCGTGTACTTGCTGTGCTTTGAAAGATAATTTAGAACATTTCTTCCCAATTATTTATAGTCTATCTATAGAAACTCAAATAAAAATATCATTTTACTTGATAACATAACAGCGCCATCTCTATGTCATAAGTAAAAAGTAAGCCTAAATTTTCAAAGGTTTATTCTACTTATCACTAGGTGTCAGTTATAACGTTAAATTGGATTCTTCTAAACAAACAGTCCCTTTGAGTTGCCCACAGTCTTATAATTTGCTCCCCTTTATACCAATGCTTATTACCCTGGTTTCCCCCAAACATAAAGGTATGCACTACGACGACAATCAAGAGGAGATGCCTTCAAGTTCCAAGGTGAAGAGGCAACCTTCGCGCCCTCCGAGGAAGGGTTCCATAACTCGCGGTGTCACAATACAGAATTATGGTTTACAGCCAGGTTATTTATTTTGTTTTTCGTTTGTCTGTGTTATTTTATGTCGCTTTCTGTCATTTGTTGGTTGTATCGTTTTGGTATTGCTGGTACATTTTCAGATATCTCATGAAAGTAATCCGAAAAATTATTAATGGTAGCCCTAGAGTTTTTTGATGCTTTCAATGCATTTACGCATATTGTCAGTGCAAAGTAACACAATTCGTTTAAAAGTCAGAATCAGTCAGTCAAATGAGTCACAGGCTGTAAACCGATGGCTACTTTACCAGAACATTTACAATGAAGTGCTGGAGGCAACCTGAAATTCCGTGTTTTCGCACTGTTATTCTATTTCACTATACACGGGCACTGTAATAAACCTATGTTAAACAAAATGCCACCAACTTTGTTTAATATAACTCAAAAACGCACCAGAAAAATGAAATAAACTAAGAGCACTACACCACTTTCAAGGTTCCCGCCAAAAACTCTTTTACAATATTCGATTGCATTCGTTGATTGTTTTTCATACATTCTCACTATATTTTTTAGAATTAAATATCATGATTATAATTATTAATAACATAACATATAGTTCACACTTCAGGGCCAAGACAGATATTTTATAATCGTACCATTTCACGAATGGGATAAATTAATTATGTTCATAATTATCATGTTTTGAAAAATATGATCTAAACACAAATAATAATCGAAAAACTTTTCGATAATCCATATCAGTAACATCACGATTATTAAACTAAAAACATTATGGGAAACTGTTCAACGCATAAAATACAGTCACTTTCTTGAGACAACCTGAGAAAATATTATATACAGTACCCATAAAGAAATATATTATTGTAAATCGAGCCTACGAAAGAGACCATCGGCTATTTCTGTTATCGCGTTATCTCTGTTGCACACTGCCAAGCACTGTTAATCCGGCATTGGTCAAAACTTGATCAAAATGGTCGACAAACGTCACATAAGTAAGGTGCTAAAGAAATAACACTCTACAAACTGAAATAATCCGAAGTCTCCTTCTTAAGGTCGATGTGCTCGATGGTCGAATATCTCTTTGTTGGTTACTCGTATCTTTTGAGCTTTCAACACTACATTTGAAATGTTTAAAATTTTATAAGCACGTCTTTATTTTCATGGATATACTCCCAAAATATTTTTAGTTTTAGTAACATTTCGTTGTCTAATAAAAGCAATAGTTTAATAATCTTTCTACTGGTTGTAGAGTTCCAGTGACGGAGCTCGCGGGCGTAGGCACCACCGCATTACCTAATATACTTGCCGCTAAATGGTAGTGTTCAGCACTATCGTGTTTCGGTCAGGTGGTAATGTACGGCCCTGTAATTTCCGGCACAGAGGCATAACACCTTAGGCCTTAGGAGTGGTAACGCATTTGCATCTTGACCTTGGTCTTTGTGTAAGTGTCTATAGGCTGCAGTCATCACTTAACATCAATGTGAACTGCATGCTTGTTTACCACTTCCATTACATTAAAAAAAAATCGTTATATTTGCTAGGGCAAGTTAACGGTATGCATCGGTCAACAAGCGAAGCGGAGATGGCTAAATATGAGTTGGGAGTGCAGAATGTCGCCGATGACAAAAAGGACAAACGCGGGCGTTCGCCTTTCAAGTAAGTCCTTAGAGCATCGTTTTCGCATTTTCTCGCGAGCTTCATACATTGTAGATAAGTATATTTACGGATTTTCTCGTGTATATAATACCAGAGAATATGTAATAATACTACGTATAGAATGGACACTTCGACGTCCCGCCCGATTTCCCCGCCTCACCCAACCTCCTCCCGTCTTATGGAAGTTTGGTATTCTCTACGTTCTACGCACAGAGGTGCACGTGTAAATACACGTTACTGATGATGTATAATAAAGAGTATGGCATTTTGGCGGAGTGTCCGCGGTGTGACAATACTCCCAACTTCTTCTGTTACCCGACGTTTCGGTCGCTTTCCAGCTAGCATGGTCACGGTTAATATCGTCGAATTAGTGTGTATACGCGAGAAAATCCGTATATATATTTTTTTAAAAGTCTTTCATTTACTCTACTAGGTATGTCTTGTAGTAAGCAGGAAATATCATCATCACCATTTCAGTCAAAAGACGTTCATAGCTGGACAAAAGTCTTCCCCAAAGCAGAGAATATGTAAAACTCGTAATACAACGTATAGGTCCTTATAGGATCCATCTGCTTCTACAGGGATTAACGACTTGGATTGAGATTTATTTTCGACAAAGTACATCAAAACTCATACTTTACTGACAGTTCCAAGTATACTTTGCTGAAGATAAAGTCGTATTGCGGTCTGTGAATATCACCTTTAGCGTGGAAGTATATATGATTGCAAAATTGTTACATGATTCATTCTTCCCCAATATAGATTCTTCAGGAGCAAACGCGGCGAGAGCGGCGACAGGGGTAAATCCCGCAAATCCAAAACCCCCGACCCATTCAGCGATACAGAAGTGTCGCCTGAACGCGGCGTACGACGTCCTAACCCGCAAATAAGGATATCTCAGGTACGTCGTGCTATTTTTGTATGTATGTATCTTCACGCAAGGTCCCTAACAGGGTGGGCAGAGAGTGTAGAGCACCAGATATCCCGGTCCTGACATACCTCTCGTGCCTCGTCTACCTTCATCATTCTCTTCATACATGCACGCCGATTCCTAAGACTTTTGACCCCACCATCAGACAGCACTCGACCGATTTGGTCATGGTAGGTCAGTCTTGGACTTCCTGGGCCTCTGCAACCATCCACCATCCATGTTATTTTTGTGATAGCGTGAATCCCGTGAAATATATATATATACTCGTAGATACTAGAGGTCGCGAGAGCAATAACTGCCTAAGAAGTCGGCCAATTTGTGCAAAGAAGGCGATTTTATGGTATAGAAGGGACGTAAAATGTAACCGACTGTGAATGCTACAAACATTTCAAAAGACGACACAGTTTTTTTTTAATTTTATTAATTAGCTGTGAGAGAGCTGTGATTTTGCTTACAAAAATGTAAGCAAAATGCACCCTGTAAGAAATAGTACACATCGTGCTTAGGAAAGAATCAATCGGCTAGTTTCGAGTTCGTAGAGCGTTATCTCTGGTTTTGGTCAAAACTTGATCAAAACATTCGACAAACGTCACATAGGTTGTGTGCGAAAGAGGTAACGCTCTACAGAGCCGAAATTGTCCGAAGTCTCTCCTAAGGTCGATGTGCGATACATTTTTTTTGTCATTAAGTTGACAGACTAGCAGTCGGGCCACCTGATGGTACGTGGTCACCGTAGCCTATGAACATTTGCAACACCAGGGGAGTTGCCATCGCGCTGCCAACCGTGAAGGACTGTTTAGACGACATTTTTGAAGAACCCCATATTGTAGCACCGATGGAACACCTCAGAGGGAAGTTCGTTCCACAATTTACACGTTCTGGGCAGAAACGAACGAGAAAACCGCACCGATACATCTTTTTATTCTATTTTTACAGTACGCAGTATTGTAATATTGTTGAAATTTTATCTCATATTCAGCGATTTGGTTTTGTATGCATAATGCTTGAATTACATTTTCGCTTTGCATTTAAAGATTTGGTTTACACGTTTGTTGGAAATATTTTTTATCCCTGTTTTGTTTATTTTTGGGTTTGAAATATATAACCAATCCGTTTCTTTCCAAATCCCAAAATAATATTCTGCATTTTGGTTTTATTGTTTGTTTTTTTCTCCTCAAGGCGAATCAGAGGTATGACATGCACTCTAGAGCTAGTCGACCCAATTTGTATGGCAGCCAAGGAGGTTTGAATGTAAGTCATAATTAGGGCTCAACTAACTCAACATAATACCCAGAAATATTGCACATCGAGCTTAGGAGAGGGACAATTGGCTAGTTTAGATTTCGTAGAGCGTTATCTCTGTTACACACTGCCATAGAGCAACACGGAGGGGAGTAACCATAGCGTTTATTACCGACGCAAAACCGTCTGTAGTTTTTTGCGGGGGGAAATACGTGTGTCACACACCCTCACTACAAAAATCGTCTATTACTACGAAACTCACCTGGACTTGAACAAAGTACGTAGACAATTTCACGTACACAAAAAATCTAGGCGACAGGCGTAGGATCATTTGGGCTTGTACTTTGACAGAGATGAAAGCCTGTATATGGCTACTCCCCTCCAACCCGCCGCGGCCGGTGGGCCCAGTTTGCCCGTGTTGCTCTATGCACACTGCTTACGACGTAATTACTGATGACAGTGCGTTATTGCTCAAAGTTTGATCAAAATGGCCGACAAACGTCACCTAGGTAGTGTGCGAGAGAGATAACGCTCTACAGAACCGAAATTAGCCGAAATCTCTTTCCTAAAGTCGATGAGTAATATTTTTAGGTGGGGACTGTACGTTATTGTTACTAACGGTGTTCTTTGGTGATAATTGAATAAACAAATGTATCTTCAACATGATTTGTTATTGTTTTGATTGAAGATAATAATAATAATGTATTTATTTGCTTATTACAGTTTACAATTATACAGTAGACTCAGTTGTTCATAAAGATAGCGTTAATGCATATTTCATCAATTTCATGTGTGTCGCAAAACATGTTGATAAGATGTTGGTGAAAAGTGGTTTTATCTGAAATAATATTCGTTAATATGTATGTGTACTAATGAAATAAACCTAACGCTGAAGTAAGGGATGGGTTATTTGGTCCGTCGCACCATTCAATCTAATCTAGTAATTTCGGGTCCTCAGAGTTACTATTTTGAGGTTTTTTTTTATGTAATGAAAGTGGCAAACAAGCATGCAGTTCACACTGATGTTAAACGATGCCTGCAGCTTATAGGCCAGAGGTCAAAATTCATATACATGCCACCCCTGAGACCGTAATTATTATGTTTGCTTGAGAGTTATAACGGGGCCATAAGCGAAATAATTCAAAATGGGCAGCAGCGTCCTGCAATAAATCTACCGCCAATGCGATCACCAATCCGCATGCCAAGCCTGGCGATTATGGCATTTTCTCCCCTAATGGCGCACAACACTGTTGTGCGCCATTAGGGCACAGAGGTATTTGAGGAAGACTTTGTCCAGCAGTAAACTCTTTCCGCTGGACTGATGATGATATTTATTTATTCGGTACCTCGTCAGAAGGGTAATTATATCCTGCAGACTCTTCTTAGTCCCGTCACGCCTGCGGGACATCATCTGGCCGCTTCTGTTCAGCAACTTAAACAGCTACAGCTTGGCATTTGCTATATCTTGTTCGCTGAAACTTGTTGAACATCTTTGGATGGCGGACACCTCTCAACTCAAAGGCACAAGAGTGTATCGTATATACTCATGACAACCAAAGTTTCGAGCGAAAGCTAGTGCCGTGCTTAACGATAATAATTGAGTAAGCAGCTCGTCCGATACGGAGCGCGGCACACGCACGACTATTACTATGTCGTCTTATATTGGCAACGATGTTCCAGTCGAACCTGCAAGTGGCTACGCCGCCGCAGGAGCGGAAGCAGATGACGACGAACACGCTCGCCGCCGCCACCACCGAGACCGTCGGCAACGAGATATTCGACGCCGAATGTCTCAAGCTTATCAACGAATACTTCTACGGTGTCAGGTATACTATATTATATAGTTCAGTTCTTAGAAGGATTGTTTTGAAAAACCCTAATCATTATAGACCAGTATCTATTCTGCTCGTTCTCAATAAAGTTTTTGAAAAACTGGTACTTACTCAATTGAATACAAATAACATCTTGGACGACCAGCAATTAGATTTTACAAAAGGCTGTTGTACAACCGATGCTCGAGTTGCTTTACTAAAACATATTTTTGAAGCTTGGGAGGATTCGAGTGTATTTTGCGACCTTTCAAAGGCGTTTGACTGAGTGGACCATAATACATTGATTAAAAAAACTTGACATCTATGAACTTGGAAATAAAGCCCTTCAACAAGTTCAATCTTACTTTAAGGATTGGGAACAAGTAGTTAAAATTAATGCAGTAAAATCTTTAGATTCAACGTAAGAAATGGGTGTTCCACAGGGCTCATAATTTAGACCATTTCTGTTTACGTTAATTATTTTCGTCATTTGATGCCTGACAGTGAGCCCAAAACAATTTTATTTGCAGATATACTTCAATAGTTTTTATAGTGAATAGACGAAATGAAAAATAAGGTTATTGGAAAAATACATAATAATATATGATATGGTTTACCGTCAATAATTTTGCATTCAATAATAACAAACCGGTCACGTGCGTGTCGGAACCGGTATATCGGAGGTACCCAAAATAATTTTATTTTTCATGTTTTTATATACCACTATCGGCGTGATTAAGGTGTATACTTGTGCCAAATTTCAAATCTCTAGTACCAATAGTTTTTGCGCTAAACCGCGGACGGACAGATTGACAGACAGACAGTTTACTACGGAACCCTAAAAACCAAATGTATTCGTTTTACCCTGCTTAACGTAAAAAGTAAAGAAGGAGACATTTTTATAATTGGAGTGGTTGTACTATTTATTTTCGATGTTCCAGAATCTTCCCCGGTCAAGACCCAACGCACGTATACATCGGCTGGGTGACCACACAGTACCACTTGCATTCCAAGGACTTCAACCAGAATAAGGTCACCAAATCATCTGTCATCATCACTGATGACTACGACAGAGTCATTGAAAGGTTAGTGTTGTTATATCTTTTACAGTACATATAAGGCAATATAAATATAAGGTAATATATACTAAATTATTATTATGTATTTATATTATTTATATTTATATATATATTTATATATACGTATTTATATTTATTATGTATTTATATCATAATATATATCATTAGGCTATTTAGTTTAATGTAAGTTTATTATACTTACTGCCTTATTCTTTTCTTTCGCGAAATTTTCAATTGCACTACCATATTGACTTTTCTACACTACCTTAAGGTTGACTGGTAGAGAATGCTACCTAGCATTAAGTCCGCCTCATGTACTTTTATTGTGCTTGGAAGATTAAATAAATAAATAAGGAATAAACGAAATTAGGAAATTAAAAGCGTACATTATTTAGACATATTTCTTGTATTTCGTATGAGAAGACAAAAACACCCTGTTCCCATGGGTAGCAGAATGATAGTACCAAGTGTCCCTAATCTTAAGAAAGAATGAAATTACTTTATTGAAGCAATCATGAGACAAGCCCATAAAAAAAATTAAAAACAACAATATTCTTTATTGTACACCAATCAGGAATAAGTTAGATCTAATGGCAGGAGGACAAGCACAAATGGCGGCCTTATCGCTACACAGCGATTTCTACCAGGCAACCAGATAACAAGGAAAATACAACATCAATAATAAGAGAGGCGTACATATTACAAGGAAATTACTTAAAAAAAAAAAATACAACACTAAGTATACAGGAACAAAAATAACTACTTTAAAGTTACAGAAAACAATAGATAGAAGAATTTAGAAGAAAAGGTAAATCTATTTAGACTGACAGGTAATGATTTAGATCTTAGTGTTTTAAATGTGTGAACAGTTTGAGCCTGCCTCACAGTTAAGGGGAGAGCATTCCATAAACGAACAGCTGTGACAGTAAAAGAGTTCGCTAGGAAGTTGGAAGAATGTGTAGGTATTTTAAGTTTTAAATTGACCGAAGAGCGAAGGAAATTAGTTTTAGAGAGATACAAATAATCAAAGCGTTCTTTTAAATAAATGGGCGTTTGTGGGTTTAATAATATTTTGTACAGCAGCAACAAAACATGAGTATTCCGGCGAAGATTGATTGGGAGCCATTTGAGCTGTTTGCGAAAGTTAGAGACATGGTCATATTTGCGCAGTCCAAATATGAACCTAATACATAAATTTTGAAGGCGCTCTAATTTATTTAATTGCTCCTGAGTTAGATTCATATAGCAGGTATCGGCAAAATATAAACAAACCGAAAATAAGTTGGTACACGAGAACGAATAATAACAAAGACAATAAAAAAGGCACAAAAACAGAAATACAATCGTTAAGTACAAAAAAAAACAACATAACTAAATAAAAAAAAAACAAAAGAATGCGTATCGCGGTACTAACCGTTTTATTACATACAAGATACAAAAAAGGCAGAGGCCCAGGAAGACCAAGGCTGACCTAGCATGACCAAATAGGTCGAGTTCTGTCTGATGGTGGGGTCAAAAGTCTTAGGAATCGGCGTGCATGTATGAAGAGAATGATGAAGGTAGACGAGGCACGAGAGGTTTGTCTGAACCGGGATATCTGGCGCTCTACACTCTCTGCCTACCCCGTTAGGGACCTGGCGTGAAGATACAAAAAAAGAAGTCCATTTGGCCATGTCTTACAAAATGTCATTTTACCCAAAATACCCGCTTCGACACTGTCCACAACAGACATTTCTCACCCATCTTATTCCATTTCGCAGCGTCAACCGTCAATCCTGCTATATGGTGCGGGCGGACGAGTTGTACAACGAGGTGATGGCTGAAGCGACCGGCAAGGGGGCTTCGCAGGGCATGTTCATCGGGTGCTCCGTCGACACCTCCACCGGCACCGTCTCCTTCACTTGCGAGGGGAAGGATACCAGCATTAAGTTCAAGGTTAGATGCGTGTTTACCGCTCTATAATATCCAATTCTTGTCAATGCCTACTATTGCCTTCAAGTCATATTGTAAATGTAAAAATTTGTCTGCTTGTCTGTATGTTCCGCTTTTACGTTAATACGGCTGAACCAATTTCTTTGGAATGATGATAGATAAAACCCTGGTAGGAACGTAGGTTAAAAATCAACGCCCAAAAGGTTTAAATAGGGGATGGATGTGTGTATAAAAACATCAGTACGCAATTCAGTTAATTCATTTATTTCATATAATTAGGCTCCTGGAGAGCACTTTTACATCGTCTTTTTTTTTTAAACTAACCTACAGTGTATAACCACTAACAATAATCAAAAAAACAGATAATAAATTAAAAAGAAACGAAACAATTATGTATAATATGGAAAGAGTATGGAAACAATGCATTGAACAATATTATTATGACCAGTAGGGCACGCTTAATGTCTGTATAATGAAACCATCTTAACTCAGCTGTTACGTATGCGCGATAAAATTGTGATGGTTGTTATATCTCGCTGTCTTTAAATTAAGGGACTGTACATTACCACTTGATCGAAATACGATAGAGTAAATGCTATCATTTAACGATGTGGTGCTAACGCCCTCCACTAGTCCAATCCAATCGTCACTAGAAGTTAAGACAAAATTAAAGACACCACATTCCAATGATGTCGAGGATATACAGTAACGAATACAACAATTTACAACCGTTCAATCTTATTTAAAAATGAAATTTTCTATCCACCCTCAAAACATAACCTAAACACAAACCAGAACCTTTGAGAGGTTGGACGATCGCATACGTCCAGCGTAAATTGAAACGGAAATTTCGAATGTATGTTCGGACGGTCGTATACGTCCAGACCGCCCAATTAAATGTCAAACTTGATTTTTAACAACATAGAGTTTATTTAGAGAGACGATCGCATACATTTTTTATTAGAACAGCAGATGTTTCATTTTCAAATATTCAAAAATAAATGATAGCAAATACTAAAACCATTTTAAATTCCAGATGGAGCCAGAAACGAAGTTGTTCCCGGCGATATTCGTGGAGGCGACCTCCAGAGAGATCCTACAGATCGAGTTAGGGCGCTCGTCCACCAGTTTACCACTCTCGGCCGCCGTGTTGCCGACAAGTGACAAGCACGTCAACCCGCAGTTCCCGCCGAGGCTCAAGATTCAATGCTTGAAGCCCCACCAGTGGGCTAGGGTAAGTAATTAAAAAATAACTACTTTACTGGCTGGCACTTTTAAGTCGTGCCAGAGATTATGTAATAATACTAAAACTTAATTATGACGACACCGAAGATCTAATAAAGATAACATCCTAAAAGAAAATAATTAAAAAAAAAATCGTTTTGTAAGTTTGTATGCGCACTTAGAATACACATCTATTACCTAATAATAAGCCTTAATACGATTTAATGTGTTCATATTAAAAGAAAGAAAGAGCAGTCACTATATCCATATATATATATATACATACATACATATTTTTTTTTTTTTTTTTTATGTTTATACAGGTTTTAAATTAAATGTACTATAATATGTTATTGTTTGTGTTATACAAACAGCCGAGGTAAAATCTTTTTGTAAGACCGTAAAAGTTGCCCACGATACAGGCCTTGCCTAGTGTGGGCAGCACCGTCAAAATTGTGTGTAAATTTACCTCTGCATAAACCATTTCCAACTTGTTATTCAGTTATTAGGTTAAGTATGTTTTGTTAGTTTATGCTGAAATAAATATATTTTCATTATATTTTCATTTTCATACTACGTATAGAATGGACACTTCGACGTCCCGCCCGATTTGCCCATTCTCACCCAACCTCCTCCCCTCTTATAGGCGACGGTTGGTATTTTGTACGTGCTACGCACACAGGTGCACGTGTAAATACACGTCACTGATGGATGTCTGTGTAATGGAGACCAAATTAAGCGTTTGTATGGAATTTTGGCGGAGTGTCCGCGGTGTGGTCGTGCCGTAACTACGAGAAGTGTACCGTTATGCCGTAAACTGAAACCAAAAATCACCACTCCAACACCATTGCAAAAGTAAGCCACATGATTCATAGCCGTTTGTTAGAAGTTTGGACATAAAGGTGAAAGATTAATGAAACCCCATCAGTGGGCTAGGGTGAGTAACCAAACAACTTTTAGCCTGGGTTGCACCCCGAAATTTATAAAAGTTATTGTAACATTTTACCTTTTTAACTAACGTAACTTCACGCCTATAATCCCCTAAGGGGTAGGCAGAGGTAAATGCATGCATTCAAGCATACATGCAAACACCCACGCCTCGCCGGTTACGTTTTGGCCCATGTTACAGGTGGCGAACCTGTTGCCATCTCCGGGCACATTACCAAACTCCGAGGTACTGGCAAACTTACAGAAAATGGAAAAATCCCAATAGAACCAGGGATAAGGGATTTTAAATTTTTATCTCTAATAGGCCCCGACCCGGGATATGAACCCAGGACCTGCAGCGTAGTAGTAGTGGCCTGCTCCCACTACGCTACTGAGGTAGTTACCTTTTAATGTTTGTAATTTTTTCACTCTTAATCCAACAGGTGCCGAACCAATCCCTACAAGTGCACGCGTTGAAACTTTCCGACATCCGCGGTTGGTCCATGCTGTGTGAAGACGCCGTGTCCATGTTGGCACTGCATATACCTGGTACGAAAGTCTACAATAATACAAGGGTGGATCTAAAAGTTCGTGGCCCAAATTACAAGGAGACATGACATCTTTTTAAATTTACCGTCATTTGTTAGTATGTCTTCTATTGATTTATTGTGCGCAGTTTCATTCCGATACTGCACAATATAAATTTTCTGTGATTATTTGTTTGAAGCATTCTGACGATTCAATAATGGAGGAAATTGAACATCGTGCAGTCATTAAGTACCTCAATAAAAAAGGCCTGTCACCAAAAGACATCCATCAAGATATGGTGGGCACTTTTGGGCTTCGAACTTTTGGATCCACCCTCGTATCTTAAATATCTAGGAAAAAGAAATAAATGACTTTATTGAAGCAGTCCTTACAAGGCCTTAAGAAAAACAAAATAAACAATGTCGTACAATGAGTTAATATAAAGAGAAGACACCGCGAATACACAGCCGGTTCCGTTTTTAAATTGATTTGACAGATATTTATGTACAGTACTCAAAACGTCATATTGCACATAAACGTAACTTCATGCCTGTAATCCCCGAAGGGGTAGGCAGAGGTAAATGCATGCATTCAAGCATACATGCAAACACCCACGATTCGCCGGTTACGTTTTGGCCCATGTAACAGGTGGCGAACCTGTTGCCATCTCCGGGCACATTACCAAACTCCGAGGTACTGGGAAACTTACAGAAAATGGAAAAATCCCAATAGAACCAGGGATAATGGACTTTACACCATCATCTCTGATAACCCCCTACCCGGGAATCGAACCCAGGACCTCAGCGTAGTAGTAGTGGCCTAATTGCATATAGAGTCTACGAAAAAGATAATCGGCTAGTTTCGACTTCATAGAGCGTTATCTCTGCTGCACACTGCCTACGTAAGCACTGATAGTCCCGTATTGGTCGGAACTTGATCAAAATGGTCGACAAACGTCATATAGGTGTGCGAAAGAGATACCGCTCTACAGACCCGAAATATGGCGAAGTTTCCCTCATAAGGTCGGTGTGCAATATTTCTTGTGGGATACTTTATATCAGCTATCACGTCACTATGGGAAAGTGTGGCAAATTGAATGCAAAAAACTGGCACCGTGCTACTAATGGTGAGATTCACAGACCGCACTACGACTTTATTTTGAGCAAAGTATGCTTAGAACTGTCAGAAATATATGGGATTTGACAGTTCGAAGCGTACTTTGCTCGAAAGTAAAGTCGTAGTGCGGTCTGTGAATCTCGCCCTAAGAGTAGTGTCCTGTCTAGCTAGTACTTTAAAAAAATACCACAGATACCTAAATTGTTATGTCTCTGTCATAATTATTACGGGGCTATACATTACCATCTAACTTGAACACGAGCTCTGTTTGAGCTCCGTCACTAGAGCTCTGCCACCGGTGAAATTTTGCGTTCTAACATAGTATTACTATTCCAGAGGAAGACCGTTGCATGGATATCCTGGAGCTGATTGAAATGGACAAGCTCCTCAGTTTCCACTCGCACACGCTCACACTGTACGCGGCGCTCTGCTACCAGAGCAACTACAGGTATTTGTCTTAGCTAATATTGTATAAATAAAATAAAACAAAGTATGTTTGTATGTATCTTCACGCTAGATCCCTAAGGGGGTAGGCAGAGAGTGTAGAGCGCCAGATATCCCGGTCCTGACATACCTCTCGTGCCTCATCTACCTTCATCATTCTCTTCATACATGCACGCCGATTCTTAAGACTTTTGACCCCACCATCAGACAGAACTCGACCTATTTGGTCATGGTAGGTCGGCCTTAGTCTTCCTGGGTGAACTGAATCGATGATTTTTTTTTTTTTTTCATGGCACTGGTAAACAAGCATGCAGTTCACATTGATGTTAAGTGATGATTGCAGCCTATAGCCACTTACACAAAGACTAATGTCAAAGAACAGATGCGTTACCACTCCTGGGGCCTAAGATGTTATGCCTCTGTGCCGGAAATTACAGGGCCGTACATTACCACCTGACCGGAACACGATAGTGCTGAACACTACCATTTAGCGGCAAGTATATTAGGTAATGCGGTGGTGCCTACGTCCGAGAGCTCCGTCGCTGGAGCTCTACCACCGGTAGAATGATGTATGTATGTATGTGTTATAAATCTATATCAAATAAAATGCCACCTAGCCACCAAATAAAGTTTTATTTAATTTAACTCAAGAAAACACCAAGAAAATGAAATAAAATAAGAACATCACACGCCTCTTTCAATGTTCCCGCCAGAACTCAATTGCACCCTGTATTTTACTTTTGCAATCCCAGGGCTGCGCACGCGCTGTGCCAGCACGTGGCCCAGAAGCAGCTGCTGTACGCCATCCAGTCGCAGTACATGTCGGGCCCGCTGCGCCAGGGCTTCTACGACCTGCTCATCGCGCTGCACCTCGAGTCGCACGCCACCACCATGTGAGTGTGGCGCCCTCCGTTTCCGTGTCGCATTCTTCTTCTTTTTATGTAATGGAAGTGGTAAACGAGCGTGCGGTTCACATTGAGGTGGGTCTTTTTCCGTCTATTTCACCCACCACAACCGGTCTGTTCGTTGTCCATCTAATTGGCCCGGATACTTTGTGTACCTGGGCAAATCAAAACAAATTTTTCCAAAAAATGCCGTCGGAACGCTATAATTTATCGCTTAGAGCAGCTATACTCTAAGTGTGTTCCGCGGAACCCTAGGGTTCCGTGATACATCTGTCGGGGTTCCACAAGAATTTAGAAAAAAAAATCAAAACACCTCTCTCTGGTCGCTCCGCGGCCGCACAAAACGCTATGAACGTTATTTATTTATTTATTTGTATTTGTAGAAACATGTGTTACAATAGCTGGTACAATATCTCATAAGTTTGGTATCAACAATTTTATACTTGTACAACCCGTTCACTCTTAAGTTTGCCGGTCTGTGAAATGCGCGTAACAAAACTTACAATGTGTCATTGTTTTACCCAAATATGTACGTACACAATTTTTATTGCATCAATTAAATTAAAAATATTCTTATATTATGTATTGCTGACGCTACTTTTCGAACGTCATACCTATCGCCAGCCGCAAACTTAAAACGAGCGGGTAGTATACTTGTGAGCGCGCAGTCTCTTTAATAAAAGCCGCCTCTGAATTAGACGCTATAGTTGTCAACAAGCGACTTTCGACTCTATCTTCAAAGGATAAAGTCGATATTGTTTACAACGCAATTTTTAAATTTCTGTTTTTATTTTTGGTTTTTGTTTATCAAAGGTCAACTCGAGTATTTTCGAGAATATTTGAGATCGAGTCTAGATATAAAAGCGGCGATCGCGCGTCGCGCGTCGTCCTAAGCGGAGGGACATAAACGCCCTAAGCGGAGGTATATGTCCCTCCGCAACGCACTAAGCCGAAGCACGGACCCGCATGGGTCACCCTTAGGCAGTTGCGCTAACTTTTTTGCTATTTTGTGTTCATTGTTTTACTGCCTGCTGTATACTGTCGTCTCAGTTTTATACATTTCTTCACTGTAGGTACTAAATTTAGTCTCTTATACGCAGTAACGATTGTGCATTATTTAAACCCCATCATCCTGACGTGTAACATTATAAATAAAGAAGAATGGAACGTTGGCTTAAAGGTGTTGCAACAACCGCTTCTAATGACGCTGAATGTTCAAAAGCGAAAAAAGAAGACATGCTTATGTGTTCATCGCTGCTTACAAACACTACCGGGGAAGAAATTTTTAATAAAATAAATATATTTTTTGAAGAAAATAATCTCAGTTGGAACAATTGCATTGACATATGTACAAATGGGGCCAAGGCGATGACAGGTAAAACAGCAGGAGCAGTGTCACGAATGAAAAATAAAGCGCCTAATTGTAGTTCCAGTCATTGTATTCTGCATAGACAAGCACTTGCGATGAAGCAAATGCCGTCAAATGTAAAATTAGTTATGGATGAAGCGGTAAAAATAATTAATTTTATCAAATCACGACCACTACAATCCCGATTGTTCTCATTATTGTGTGAGGATTATGGCAGCAAACATAAAACACTGCTGCTCCATACAGAAGTGCGATGGCTGTCTCGGGGTAAAACTTTAACAAGGCTATTTGAACTTAGAGCCGAGTTACAAATGTTTCTTTCAGCAGATACTTCTTTTAATTTGATGGACCGTTTGTATGATAAAACTTGGTTGTTCCGATTGTCTTTTATGGCGGATATCTTTCAAAAACTTAACGAATTGAATTTATCGTTGCAAGGTAAACAGACAACAGTGTTTCAGGCCTATAATAAAATAACTGCTTATAGAAGAAAATTAGATTTTTGGATCATTTGCATTAGTAAGAAAGAAATAGAAAGCTTTACGTTACTCATTGAGTTTGTTAGCGAAAACGACTCAGAAATGTTTGAAGATGATGATGTGTTTGAAGAATTGGTCCAATATCTCAGTTCGATGCGCGCATCTTTTGAAAAGTATTTTCCCGAAGAACACAATACAAAAAATAAAGTGAATTCATGGATTCATAATCCTTTTTTACCCAACTTGGAAAAGCCTGAAAACATGTCAAACGAGATATATGAATCTCTTTTAGAAATGTCATCAGACACAAGTATGGAGTCACTGTTCAAAACGACGCCTCTCAATTATTTTTGGTGCAGAATCCAAGATGAATATGCAATGCTTGGCCAAATGGCTCTGGATTTTCTTCTCCCGTTCCCAACTACATATTTGTGCGAAACAGGATTCTCTGCCTACGCAGCCACGAAAACAAAATATCGCAATAGACTGGACGCCGAAGCTGATATGAGACTCCAACTTTCTTCCATCAAACCTGATATCAACCAATTGATGAAAAATAAAAAACAGTTTCATACCTCCCACTAGTTAGATTTTTTCTTTTTAAATGTTTTCTATTATTGTCCTTGCCAAGTGGTGAAGTAAATAATAATTAGTAACTGTTACATTGTACTTTTATTATGCTGATTAATAAAAAATACACATTTAAAAACAATTGTTTTATTGTAGGGTTCCATCAAGTATTTTGATTCCCAAAAGGGTTCCATCATTTAAAAAGTTTGAGAACCACTGGCTTAGAGCATCAAATAAAGCAAAGGCCGAGCCATAATGTGCAATAGATTTTTTTTAACATTATATTTACATTCACAAAAACACTAATTAAGTTTTTCAAATCTACTCTCCTCAGCTTTTTAAAAAAAATATTTAACACATAAAAATAACATTATATGCAATTTTTTGTTTAACAATGCAATACTTAAAGCCACTGAGGTTTGTCTCAAATGGAAATCTACGTCAAACAATTCACTATGTACGCAGGTACTATAACTACATATATGAGCTACCTGCAGCTGTTCACTTTAGCTTCCCTACCAATTAATTAAATCATACGACTAAGCCACTTGATTTACTTTAACGCCTTGCTAATAGATTTTGATGGGATTTCCGTCAATAAAACGAGAAATTTGAATTTCCAAGTTGTGTATCATTTTCACGTTCAAGAAAAAGCATAACGTACGTAAAAAAAACGTAACTTCACGCCTGTAATCCCCGAAGGGGTAGGCAGAGGTAAATGCATGCATTCAAGCATACATGCAAACACCCACGATTCGCCGGTTACGTTTTGGCCCATGTAACAGGTGGCGAGCCTGTTGACATCTCCGGGCACATTATCAAACTTTGAGGTACTGGGAAATTTCCAGAAAATGGAAAAATCCCAATAGACCCAGAGATAAAGGCTTTTTCACCATTATGTCTGATAACCCCCTACCCGGGAATCGAACCCAGGACCTCAGCGTAGTAGTAGTGGCCTGCTACCACTAGGCTACCGAGGCAGTTTAAAAAGCATAATATTCTGGAAATAATTTCTAGGGAGGTGTGCAAAAACGAATTCGTCATCCCCCTGGGGCCAGAACTGAAGTCGCTCTACGACAACCCTGACATGGGCCACAGCCTTCGCTCCTTGCAAACGGAGAGTGTACGACCCCAGATGAAGATGACTGATATTGCGTGAGTAAACACTTCTATTGCTTAAAAAGAACTTCCCTCTCAGATGTTCCCTTGGTGCTATAATTTTTAAATAAATAAATAAATACATTAATAATTACACTCACAGCCCCACAGAAGGTATAAACCTGTGTCGTGGATTTGCCGTTGTACACATACAAAACATACACAAACACCCAGACCCGAAACAAATATCTGTAGACCATACAAACATTTATTCCGATGCGGGGATCGAACCCGCGACCCTTCGAATCAAACGGTCATCTCACACCGCTGGACTAACCGGGTCGTCCCCATAAAGCATATGGGATTCTTCAAAAAAGAGTCTTTCAGGGCTAACAGCGCGTTGACACTTCCCCTGATGTTGCAAATGTCCATAGGCGACGGTGACCACTTTCCATCAGGTGGCCTGGCTGCTTGTCTGTCATCCTTATGACACGACAAAAAATTGATACAAAATATTCAAATCAGATGAGGTGAGTATATATACTGAAGTGCTTGAAGAGACTACTTCTAAATCGACTTTTGCTATAGGGATATCCCTGAAGCAGCAGATGGACCCCTATAGGGTCCAAGAACAATAAGAAATTATTAATTTTTACTGGTGGTAGAGTTCCAGTGACGGAGCTCGCGGGCGTAGGCACCACCGCATTACCTAATATACTTGCCGCTAAATGGTAGTGTTCAGCACTATCGTGTTCCGGTCAGGTGGTAATGTACGGCCCTGTAATTTCAGGCACAGAGGCATATCACCTAATGCCTCAGGAGTGGCAGCGCATCTGCATTTTGACCTCTGGTCATTGTGTGGGTGTCTATAGGCTGCAGTCATCACTTAACATCAATGTGAACTGCATGCTTGTTTGCCACTTTTATTACATTAAAAAAAAAAAAAAAACAATTGTCATAATTTTCGGGTAGCTAGAAGGATACGAGTATGAGTATACTCATGAACTATGTGCAGTTCATTATGCATTTTTGTAATTCTGTTTATGGGGGCTTGGTCTCCAGCGTTAGTTAAATTTCGACATTAATGTTGGATGTTGCTAAGGATCTGAAATACGTTGTGATTTTTATGTGAGTAAGGTGGCAAACGAGCTTGCAGCTGACATTGATGTTAAGTGATGACCCGATTTGTCAAATCTTTCCTTCACATGTATTGCATTGCTTTATGGTAGCAGCAGCGCCATCTATTGCCAACTATGCTAGTTAGGCATCCGATATAATAGACTTTTCAGTTTATTGAATATCGTAAAGAAGTCGAATGCGAAATAATATAAAAAACAATTATTAAGGGTAAAAGCGACTTCTTTACGATATTCAATAAACTGAAAAGTCTATTATATCGGTTGCCTAACTAGCATAGTTGGCAATAGATGGCGCTGCTGCTACCATAAAGCAATGCAATAGATGTGAAGGAAAGATTTGACAAATCGGGCAGGACTTCAGTAGCTCAATTGGCAGAGCGGCTGGACTAGATTCCCAGTAGGCCGCGAGTTCGAGTCTCGCCTGAAGTCAAATTTTTCTTTCCATTTTTCTTTAAAAATAAGACATATGTTTAACAGATTCATTTTCATCTTATAAAGATGAGTAGTCGAACAATTAAATTCTATGAAATAAAACTAGTTCTCGGATTTATCTCGCGTATATTAGAGGGTTCGATTTTAAATAATCATTTTAGTTTAATAGACGTGAGATAAAGCCGAAAACTAGTTTTATTTCAATGAGTGCAGCTCGCGAAAACCTAAGAATTATATTCTAAAACATCGTTTATCTATCTGTTATAATTGAATATGCTTGGGCGAGATTCTTACCTTGCCGTTTCGACTAGCACGGAAGGTAAAAAAAATAATAATCTATGTACCGCTAACTTATCAATTATTTCTGTTCATAAGTAATGATAATGTATCGCTCTTGTACTCTCACTTATCGCCTCTTTACAAGAATAATGTGACATTTCATATAGAACGATTTAGATGAAATTTCACGTTATTCTTGTAAGAATAATGTTGCATTTCATAAAGAACGATTTAGATGAAATGTCACATTATTCTTGTAAAGAAGCGTTATGTAATAGGTATATTATGATTTTAAATTTCTTTCAAAAGTCATCTTGATCGTATATACACACTACAACTACGTTTGTTGAAACAAGTTGTCCCTTTAAATATTAAAACAAAATTCAAAGAGAACCACCATAAATTATTCGAATTTTCCAAAATTATTCCAGTGCATGAAAAAATCAGATTAAGTATATTAAATGAAGAATTTTTCAATTATAATAAAACAACACATAACTTAGACAATTCTACTGACGTAAGAACCCGTAGCTCTTATAAAAACAAATTATTGTTACCAAAATACAATAATCTTTATGGCAAAAGAACTTTAAAATATACCGTACCTTCTTTTATAAATGAACTGCCAACAGAATTGAGAAATGAAATAAATAATAAGAACATTAAATATAAATTGAAACATTTTTTTATAAATAAATTAACAACAACAACGTAAGTAATAATACACGAATTCTAAAAAAAAAATTAAAAAAATTACACTCACATTATGTACTTTTATCAAACAACATGCTGTATACACACAAGTCAGGTGGGTCGGTGCAGCGCTCAGGTTCGACGGAGTGCTCGCGCTCGCCACTATATTACCTACTTACCTACATGATTGTAATACGCATGCCTAGTCTAAATTAATTTGATTTTGTAGGTAGGTAATTAATGTTATAAATAATATGTTGATGACACTGACGCGCGGTAAAACTCGAACGAGTTTATGTTGCGTCTTACTGTTATTGTATTCACCTAATTATTGTATGTTTTTAAATAAAAAAAAAAAAAAATACTGTTTACTGTTTACAGCGAAAACATATCCGACATAAGCAACCTATACTCGCCACACTTCCCTCTGGAAGTGGTACGTGAGTTCGTGATGCAGGCCTTGGCTGATGCTGTGCAGACTAACCAGGTCCACAATAGAGATCCAGTGGGTGGCAGCAATGAGAATCTCTTCTTGTGAGTATAGTTTGCGTTTTTGTGGCTGTATGTATTAAAAGCAAGAATTTTATAATTCGAATGTAATAAATATGAGTTACGCCATTTTGACAGACAAGTGATACTCTCAAAGAAGTGACCGGTGATCCAAAATCTTTGCAAATTAGACTTTGTCGCCTTACAAATCAGTCATTGACGTGAACTACCTGACGTTTCTTCGATGACTGGTATCTAACGTAATTTCACGCCTGTAATCCCCGAAGGGGTAGACAGAGGTAACCGCATGCATTTAAGCATACATGCAAACCCCACGATTTGCCGGTTACGTTTTGGCCCATGTAACAGGTGGCGAGCCTGTTGACATCACCGGGCACATTACCAAACTTCGAGGTACTGGGAAATTTCCAGAAAATGGAAAACTTCCATTAGAACCTGAGATAAAGAACTTTACACCATTATCTCTGATAACCCACGACCCGGGAATCGAACCCAGGACCCCAGCGTAGTAGCAGTGGCCTGCTACCACTAGGTTACTACTACTGGTACCTAGATTTTTTAAATCCAAATTACAATCTTGAAATTTCACATACCAGTGATAGAAGTTACTCAAGAATGTCAAATACTCAGAGGATGTAAAGTGAACCCCATCAAAGCTCGCATCCAAAACTCTTACG